>CM060902.1:319834036-321095778 GCA_030737815.1 Allium fistulosum | reverse complement strand
ATCGATAATGTGACCATAAATCGTTTTATCGATAAACAACATTTTACTCAATAGAAGTTGTTCAAACTTGTTGTGCTTATCTAATTAACTAATGTTTCATTAATTAACAATTAAAATATATTTTTCCGAATAAAAGCTTCTATCAGGTATTAGGTGCATATTTTAAGAGGAGGGGTAGTGTGGTAATTTTCTAAGGAAGGAGAAGATATTTTGTTCTAAAGTGAGGTGTAAAGTTGTACACATGGGGAAAGAATGAGGGGAAGTCTTTAGTTGGCCAAAGAAGCGAATTAGGAGGTCATTTCTCTTGTGTTAAAGTCCATATAACATATCTTATGTGTTCATAATTTTATTTCCTATGTTTTGGAAAAAAAGATAAAATATTCACTCTCTTTTCTCCTCATTAATCTTCATTTTCCGATATCAATTCAACTCCAAACCTCTTCAAACTTTAAGTATGGACTTAGACCATCTTAGAAATCATGAAAAGCAAACCAAACTTGAAGAAAAAGAACAAAAAGTGTGCACCCCTTGAGGCCGTGAGCTATAGATTATGGAGGAGTGTTGGCTGAGCATAAAGAGGCTAAAGCTTGGAACTTTAGGAGTTTAGTGATGGTAGGAAGTTGTTCTAGTGTTTCAGTACTTATGCCTTGTGTTTAGAATGGATTTAAGTGATCTTATGCACTATTGAATGATTATATATTGTGTTATATTGTTTTGTTGCTTGAATATAAAGTTAAAGTTAAAAGTTAACTAATAAGGTTATAACTTTGGACCCCTTGCTTTTGAAAGCAAATGACAACTCTATATTGTATAACATCACGTCCATGACCTTCTATAACATGTGGTGTGGCATTGACATTATGTTTAAATGGTTGGTTGGCTTATGTATTGAATTGATGTGAATATGAAAGTGTTTGTATAGCGATAGTCGCTATAAGTGCACTTTGAATCCCCTTGTGTTTAAATTGTTCATTGTGGTTATTTTTGAATATGTTGTGAATGTATATATTTTGGTTGTTAATTACACTTATAAATGTGTATGAGACATTAAAGAAATACGTTTAGAAAATTGTAGAACTTGTGCAACAAAGTTGTGAAAGTTAAAAGCAAAAAGGTCATTATGGATGCACTTTGAAAATGCCTTATATTCAGTGATTTTAAAGTTAACTGTGAAAGACATCTTATAGCACCCCAAAAGTTAAACGAAATTTAATAAGGAAATTAAATAAAAATAAAAATGTCTTAAAATAAAATTTTCATAGTCTTCCGAATTTGACTACGAAACTTGCACCATTGCATTTGTAGCGATTTTCTGGTGATTTTTATATATAACACTTCGTAATCCGAGTTATGTGGATGAGTTACCGACATCAGAATGAATTAATAACTTAAAATAAAATTATACAAAAAGTGCATTGCCACCAGTCGACCCTTAGGGGTTGATGGTCGAACGGTTGGGTCAACCAATAGCGATCGACCGTGGTTAGATGCCGGTCTACCCGCACATGTGAAACATCGGACATTATCGATTTTCTGGTGATGTGATGAATGTCGGAGATCAGTTGCTTGGAGATAAAGTGAATGATGGGTGAACTTAATTTTATAAAATATTTCCCTAAGCTAATCTCATAGTTTAGAATCTAACCCTACCTCTATAAATACTAAGCTAACGAAACCATAGTTCTCACATAAACCATTACAATAACCAAACTGCCAATCTCTTAACCCTAAACTCCAAAGTTCTCAAAAATCATATAAACCTAAATTAGAAGAATATAAAAGGTTAAATCAAGTCAAATAAGGGCGATATTATTGATTTTGGGGGAACGATTCTTAAGCATAAGTAATAAGAAAATCTTAAACTTGAGGTGAGTTAGCACAAATTTAATAAATTGATTATTGTAATTAATTTTAAACTATTATAACTGATTTAGGATGTTGGAAACCTAATTGAATATGCTAAAACCCTAGTTGAATATGTTAGGGACCAGAAATTCAAATCTATAACCCTAGAAAATGAATTGTCTGTAAACTGTTAAACATGAAATTTATATATAACCTTTCGTAAACCCTAAATATTACAAATACCAATTTGAATAGCTAATTGAATATGAATTAGTCACTAATTGGGGTTACTCTAAACTTTGCTAACTATAAGAATTAAGTGCTGAAATAATTGACACACGAAAAACTGAAAAACCCCAAATTTACTTCGCGACCAGTCGACTTGGAAACCTTAGCGGTCGACCGATAGCGGTCGATCAGTAGCGGTCGACCGTAGGGGACGAACAGTCAACCGTTATGGATAAAAAAATGCAGAGTTTGAAGCTTGTCCTAAGACCCAAGTTAAACGATAAAAATTATAGAAATGAACTGATTGAGCCTATTTTGGGCTAAGTACGCATGCTAGTGACAGAAGGGAATACAATACCCTATCAAAGAACAATAGGTCATCGCAGTTTGGGTAATGGTTAAGTACCAAAATGGGAGTTAAGAGTTCACTAAAGCGATGTATTTCACAGACACACAGGTGGTGTTCTGTAGTGGACGCACAACACTAATGGAGATACCAAGTGAGTGAGCCCAGTGCTAAAACTGGATTCTTAAGAATAGTCAGGCCCGACGATATGGAATAAGAGGCTATAGGATCGAAAGGAGCCAGGTTCTAGCCTCTTATTGTACTTCATTGGCATCCGCATATACCATGCCGCGTCAGATTCATGCGTAACCAAACTTCTATAATATATTACCATTCCAGCATTCCTCTTTTAACCTCATCATGCTTCCTACTACGAATGCTGGAGAAGAATGAGGACTCAAACTTTTTTGGATTAGTTTAAGATCTAATAATTCTTTTATTTGTTTTGAAAACTCCTCTTTATCAAGTGGTGTAACCATAATACTATTAACTCTTACCTTAGAATCTTTATATTGTTCCATTAATTGAATTTTACAATATCTTGGTGCTTTGTTAAATAACTTTAATGGATTATTAGAATAGAGTGGTTCTGACATATTATGTATTAAAACTTCAAATTCATTTGCAGTCGGTATATTATAAGTGCAAATTTTTGGTTGTTGTTTGCTAGACATTTGTGTACTAACCCTTTCGATTAAGGTAGTAGTTTTTTCGCTATTTTTTATAGTCGGATTATAGTGAGACGCAATTGTAATAGGTAGTGGAATTCTTGGAACAAAAGTATCATCAAGTTCAAAAAAGTGTTTATTAAAAGATGGTAGATGGCGGAGATTATCCATCCCAAAAATACAATCATTGTCAAATTCTCGTGGTAAAAGGCAAAATCAAAATTATATACTTTATTATTGTTATATATACCAGGTATTTGAACTTGTAATCCTTTTAGTTTATAGTTCATGGGGACATGTCTTTCCATAAGGTCATTTAGCATTCCCTTTTTATCCAAAGGTGTATGGAATTGTTTTGGTATAAAAACTTCTTGTAATAAGCTGACTTTAGCACAAGAATCAAGTAAAGCATGTATTGTGAATTCTTGATATTCAGGAATACATATTGTCAAAGGAATATATATATGTAATTCTGCTTTTCCTTTTAAATCTATGGATCTAATCATGACGTTTTATGTTAGATAATGGAATCTTTACAACCATTCGGTATGATTCCTGTTCTTTTTATTTTTCTAGGATTTTGTGTTCATCCTTCAACTGGGGATTCATGTCGAAAGCTCATTCTATGGTTAATTCCTTTTAAAATGTCGAGTGTTGGTTCTACAGCTGCTAACTCATGAATTGATTGTGGTCTTTGCAATGTATTCGAAGAGGAGGTTTCTTCTTTATTTTTTGTAATTGTGGAAATATTATTTCCTGACACTGTAAAATATTCTGTAGGCATGTATTTTTGGTTTGAGAGATTTTACAAAAACTTGTATTTCATTGTCGAACTTTAGATGTCTTATGTCAACTAATTTTGGTTGGATTGTTTTTCCCAATCCAACTTCAGATAGTTTAATAAACTATTTAGGTGTTATTAACTTAAATGTGGATATGTCATTTAAACCCATACAATGTTCCCATTGTATCCCCAAGACTTTGGAACCTAGTAAGAGTTCATTATTTTGTAGATTAACTGATAACGTGCAAGCTTTATCTATATTTTGATTTTCAAGACTAATACAAAAATCAGGATGTATGTTTACCCCAAATATTCTATTCGCCATGTTAGATTTTGCTCCTCTAATAATACTATTTAAAGGATTATTTGTAATTATTTCATCCATACAAACAATCATTATTGGAGTACCAACACCAGATCTAAATAGACCAGTTATTTTTAGTTGTATTAAGCCTATATGTAGATATTTAATTCTTGGATATTTTTGTTTTAATTTTTTTATTTTTTCTTTATTTAAAAGACTTGTTGAAGTGAAATCTTCTTCCCCTTTTAATTCTACATTTCCTTGCATACGTTCAAATATGTATGTATGTTGATTAAGAAATTTTGATTTAAAAGATACAGGTTTATAGATTTCTTATTTATCCGAATGAGGAATTACTTCTTTTAATTTTTCTAGTTCTTCATCTCTGATAACAAATTGTTCGCCAGTACTATCTTATATATTAGGATTTGTAATTTCTTCAGATGTAAATGTGTTCATATAAATTCGGTATTCATGATATGTTTCTTTATTTCTTGAAGTTTGGGATGAAGAAGTACCTAATGGAGTACATGTTTCTTAGTCATAAAATTCTTCTTTTATTATTGGAAGATCTTCGTATTTATGTATTACAAGTAATCCAATTGGATCTCCTTGTCCAATCGTGTGATCTCTATCTTCTAAACTAGTACTTTTCAGGAAAATGGAAATATTAGTTCTCGAAAGTGATTTTATTAGCCCATTTATTATAAAAATATTTTCTCTTGCATGCTTAGGAATATCATGAATTAATCCACAGTATCATAATGGAATTTTTATTATTAAATTCAATAAAACTTCTGTTGTCCGATATCTTTTTAGATTAATACTTCTCCCTGCATATAATGTATATCTCGGAGAGTTTATTTTTTCCTTTTTAGGAGAACTGTATAATTGGTTAAGGGTATAACTTTAATCTGATTATGTGTTTGATTAATTGTTATCATATTAATCTTAAATTTTTTGAATGATGAGTTAATTATCTCGTCTTCTAATTTATTTTCTTCAGAATCATTTGATGTTTCTGAATGAATTGATTCAATTTCATAAATTGAGGAATTATCTTCACTTGTTATATCTTCAATAGTACCAACATTTATCTTATTTTTCACCCATTGTTCACCTCTCTATCGTAGTGCAAAATGCCTCTTACTGTACTTCATTGGCATCCACATGTACCATGTCGCGTCAGATTCATGCGTAACAGAACTTCCCTAGTTCACCATTGACCAAAACCTTTGCCTCGAGAATCATTCGCGGCCTGTCCTTGGATTTTAGGTGATCCGATTCCTTAGCTTACCACTAAACCATCCATAGCTCGTTGATTTCAGTCTTCGATCCTTCCCGTGTTCTAGGATTCGTTCTCAGGTGGGTTTGCTAATTGGTTCGCCAATTATAGTGTTTCTGTAATGATTTGATGACGAGTTTGCATTTGCGACATTGGTCGTGAGAAGTTTGAGTTGATTGCAGTTTAATGGAGGAAGATAGTAAATCAAGTCTTGAGTTTTTTCTCTCGGAACGAAGTTCGGGCTTTAGCCGAATGCTTGACTTGTTTTGCTATCTTCGTCCATTAGACCAAAATTGACTTGTGCCCAATTTCGGAGTTGTTACTGCATGTCTCACCACTTACCGATCCCGATTCTTTTAGAGAATTCAGACTTATCTTGCTTGCTTGTTGCACGCTCGGTGTCCCTGTAGCGAGAAGAGTTTTCCATGTAGCTTCGATAACAGATTCGTTATCGATCATTGATCGATAACGGGTAAGTGTACAGGAAGTAGAAACCAAAACAAATATAAAGTGATGCGGGAAATTCTTTTTTTCTTCCACTGCGAGCGAACTATCTACACGGGATAGAGCGTTTGTAGTGTTTCGGGCACCGAGTTTATCCCATATAGATAGCACACTGCACTTGCCCCAGTTCACACTTGAAATCCAAACATGTCGATTATAAATTAATGTTTCTTTGGAATTCAAGTGTGGTAGAGGAAGCTATTAGTTTAGGATAGATTTACCTGACCGTTTGGGACGCGAGTTCTATTATTTAGAATAAAGCAGCCATCCTGCGTCGTAAGTCAAGCGGAGGTAGCCCGACACTCTTAAAAGCCGAGTCATCATCCGTCGCTCTTTCTTCTACCACATCACAAGCTCAATATGGCTAGTTGGTCCCGGTTGGGCCAATCGTGGATTGAATGCCTCCCAACTTTAGATTTCTACTTAATCTACCTGAGAGAGCTTCCTTGGTGGTTTCTACTAAGGTTCTTCATAACATCTGTGCGCAACACGGAATTCCAAAAGAGGATGTGTGTCTGCCAGAGACGGACGAGTTCGCTCATATGCCTCCCCCGGGGTACACCGCTTGCCACCAGTATATATGTTTAAATGGATTTGTGCATCCCTTTAACGACTTTCTGCACGAGGCTCTTTCGAACTCGGGTATTGCCGCATTTCAGCTTCATCCTAACGGCTATGCCATCTTGACTTACTAACATGTTCTTTTCATGCGAATGTTCAACCACGCTCCAAGCTTTGATGAGGTTCGGTACTTTCTATCATTCAAGAGGAGAGATAACTGCCCTTCCTTGATCATAACCGAAGCCCAAAGAAACCGAAAAATCATCCTGCGCTTGTAGAGCAACTTGTCACAATTCAAGATGCAATATTTCTTTGTTAGATGCCCCAAGGAGTTCAATCATCGGTGGACGACAGGGGGTAAGTTTCTTTTTTTCCATTTATCAAGCTCTGATGCGTTGCAATGGAGTTTCTAACTAGTCGTATGTCCCTTGTAGTTATTCCAAGGCCAAATAGAGATGTGGTTCTCGATAAAATTTATCAGACTCTAAAGGCTATTGATGCCGAGGAGAGTGTGTTAAAGTGTTACTAACCGATGAGAACTTGCATCGATATGGATTACTGGCTCCGGGTAGATCTGCTGTTCAAGTTGAAATTCCCTCTTTTGCCCAATCCAGGGTTCGTACAAGATCTACTTCTTCCTCCCATGATTCCGAGGAAGGCGCCTCTTAAGAGAGAGATAGAGCCCGTCTGGAGGATCAACCGAGGATGGCTGCGAAGGAGGATACACTACTACGACTGGATTCAGCGGCTTGGTTAGAATGCCCCCGATCCTGGAGAAAGAGGAAGAAGAGTTCAAGCAAAGGGAGGCAGAGCTGCATTGGACTCAGAAGAGGAAGAGGGGAGTTTGAGAGCAGTAGCAATGAGTCTACTACAAGTGATGATCTCTACGCAGAATCTGATGATGAGGACTCAGAATCGTATGACGAAACTCCGGGTATGAGCACCATTCTTCCGAGCTTGCCTCTCCCTGATATAAGCAACAAAGATAAAGCTCCAAAGACTGGGGGCATCGAGATTCTTCAAGTAAAGACATCGAAGCAGAGTTTGGCGATTTAGCCGACGTTTACATTGACTTTGTCGCGCTTATGAGAGAAGACTTTAAATTCGATGAGGTGTCCTTTCGCTCGAGCGAAACTGTGCCAAAAGTTAGCCCGGCTCCGCCTATGATATTCGAAGTTCGCCCGATTCCACTTACGACAGCCGTTCGATCTGGTTTGTGATGACATTTTCGGCCTACCTTAGAAACACACTACACATCTCGCTGGGATTATACTCACTTTCTTATACTCTTTCCATGCCTGTTTTTTGTTTCTAAATTTTTTATTTATGCTTCGTGCTAGGTATGACGAGAGGGCGAGGTTTCTATGATGATTTCGAAGAATTTATTGACCCGCAGCGGTATTCCAAGCACACCTTCAGCCGTCATCAATTCTAAGAAATGGAGGAGGAATATAAGAGGAGGAAAGAACTAGAGGCCGAACTCCACCGTCAAGAAGAAAGAGATCGAGGCCGATTATACAAAGGCGGGTACGAGAAGAGGAGAACATTGGAGGAAATGGAGGAGCCATCAAAAAGGTCAAAATTTGAGCATTGTCCCCATTCTTCAGGGCTTGCCACAACACACTCTTTAGTGGGTCAAGAAATTCCCGCTACTTTTGCTCCGATTCTGCCTTCAACTCATATCCCATCGTCTTCTATTATTACTGCCTCTGGTGCTTCTCGCCCCTATAGAAGACCTACCTATCTTCTTCCTACAGGCCCCCTTTAAGCTCGAGGCAGCGCTCCCCGGATGGTTCCTAAAGGGGGTTAAGTTTGATCGTGGTCTACACTAGGTCCGCAAAGACTTGTATATGCCTCACCTCCAAGCTATTCAACATGATTTAGAACAGGTTGAAGGATGGGAAAAGTTGTGTAAGCAGTTGGCAGACACTGATCGCAATAAATACCAAGAAATACTTTCTTTTGAATCAGAGAAGGATGATTTTGAGAAAGCGCTGTCTGAACGTGACACCAGAATTAAACTGCTAGAGGAAGGGAAAGCATCGGTGCTACAAGAGAGTAAGAGAAATGCCGACTTGCTAAAAATGGTGAAAGAGGCGCATGCCCGAATAGAGATCGTCTATAGAGACGAGATAAAATAGGCACATGCAGAGGAGGAGAAACTAAAAAAAGAAGCGACTGTCTACAGCGCAACGATTGAAGCTCAATGGAAAACTATTGCCAACCACGACCTCATGGTTGATGGGCACAACAAAACTATTTATGACCAAGCCGAGACCATTGCCAAGCTACAGGCTCAGATCACGCAGCTCAGTGCTAATAAGTCTGCTGCTGAGTTTGAGAAAGCTGCCATGAGAGCGGATTACTTAGAACTCCAAAATGTCTTAGAAAGAAAAATGGAGAAGCTAGACGCGACCATTCTGAACTTTTATGCTAACTCCCTGTTGCACCAGGGGAGTCTCAGCTACTTGGGACCGAAGTTCCCGCGCACTATTGCTTTGGTATGGGAAGAAGTATTGTCCCGCTTTTCTGATAGCGGTGATGTCTACATCGAGCAGGAGTTGGAGGACGCTTACCTGAATGAAGAGTCAAAGAAAACGTTGCTCGAGGGCCGTGAAATTTTGCAAGCTAAGAGAGAGACAGAGGCCACTGATGCTGCCTTGACAACCACCGCCAAAGCGTTCACCAAGCCCCTTATTTCTGATGTGGGCGAATCATCAGGATAGCTCCATGACCTTCCAGTCAGTTCAGAGCTTGCGATTCTTCCTCTGGTGGTGGAGCCATCAAAAGAAGGCGAAGGTGGTGAGTTTGAGGTCATTATTCTCGACCGTTCCTCCGGTGTAGGTAATGTCCTTGCATCCTCTGAATTCGGGAGCTTCCAACTTATGCCCCAAGAGCAGGAAGAATTTAACGCTTTTATTTTTGATCTTTTAGGTCCATCTACCTTTCCCATTGACGTGCTAGCTTCTTCGGCATCCGACCTGCCACCATTTCCACTTCTTCTGTGGTTGTTTCCATTCCTGTTCCAGTTTCCACGTCTACGTCCGGCTCACAAGCGGGACCAGAGGCTGAAAAGATAGCCATGCTTCATGGCCTAGACGACCCTTCTGTATCTTTATAAGGTGACATAACAGCAGTAGAGGCCAAGGAGCAGGAAACTCAGACGAAGCGGCCCCAGAAAACTCAACACGATCTGGTTGCTGTCAAGAAGGAAAAGGTTGAAATGATCAAGGCCTCAAAGAGCTCCCACAAATCCCAAAAACAAAAAGGAAAGGGAGGCTCTTTTGAGAAGGCTACAGAGGAAGAAGTGGACATTGCCACTGAAGTGTTCGTTGATATCACTGGCAGTGATAGCACTCCTGAGGCGAGGCAGAAGCTGCCAACAACGGGCGGAAAGTGGAGCAGTGGAAAGAAGCATTGAGAGGCTTCTGTGGAGACTGATTTGATTTTTGGTTCCTTTTGAGTCATTTTGTTCAAGTGCAGAGTCTGCACTTAGTGTTTTCGCTGTGGAGTCTGTATTTTCTTTTTGTTGGTTGGTGTTGTATGGGTATGGCCCCCACGTTTTGGCCCTGTGTAAAGAAAACTATAAGCAATATATTAATACTTTGATTGTATTCTTATCTGTCTGCTCATATTTGTTCTATGCACTTATGCTTGTTTTATTTTATACTTATATAGTCCTATGATTACTGCCGAAATCCTTCGTTTGAAGTAACAGAACTTAAGAATTAACGGAACTATATAAGAATTCTTTGTTTAAAAATTCTTTGTTTGGAGTGACAGAACTTGTGAACTTTTTGTTTTCACATGTTTTTGTTTTCACATATTTTTGTTCAAGTACCGGTGTATGCCCCCCAGTTCATAGGGCTGTTTACTTCAAACAATTTTCAAATGACCGGTAACTTAGGGTTTAGATAATTTTCATATTAAACTTGAAATTTGGCTAAGTCACGGCTCGATTTTTCTTTCTTCGAAAGTTTTGCAACTTTAGCAAGTTATTCAAGTTTCTTGTAATATTCCAGCAAGTGTGCAATATGCGTGTTTGAGAGATGCACATTGCATGGGTTAACTGAGGGCAGTTTTGATCATTAATTGTTCTTAGTCGAAACTTTTCTGTTGGTTTGTAGCATTCCAATTTTGTTGGAGTTGGCGTTGGTTATGGAATGCGCTGTTTTTGGTGCTCCTCGGTGTTGCCTATCTTTGGGCAATGCAAGGAGCATATGTTTTAGTGCTTAACTATGCTGCCTATCTTCGGGCAGGGTGAGGAGTTTAAGTTTTAAGAATCGGTGTATGGTTTCTCATGCTCCTCGGAGTTGCCTATCTTTGGGCAACGTGAGGAGTTAGTGCTGTGGAATTTAATGCGTGGCTTATGGATTGTGTGGTTTTTCGCGGTATCTCATGCTCCTCGGAGTTGCCTATCTTTGGGCAACGTGAGGAGTTAGTGCTATGGAATTTAATGCGCGGCTTATGGATTGTGTGGTTTTTCGCGCTCCTCGGTGTTGTCTATCTTCGGGCAATGCGAGGAGCATATGTTTTGGAAGTTAGTGCGCAGCTTATGAAATGCACGGCTTTTCGTGCTCCTAAGTGTTACCTCTCTTCGAGCAACGTGAGGAGTTAGTATTGTGGTGCTCCTCGGCGTTGCCTTTCTCCGGGCAATGCAAGGAGTTAGTTTTTTGGTGCTCCTCGGCGTTGCCTATCTCCGGGCAACACGAGGAGTTATTTTTTTTTGGTGCTCCTCAACGTTGCCTATCTCCGGGCAACACGAGGAGTTATTTTTTTTTGTGCTCCTCGGCGTTGCCTATCTTCGGGCAACACGAGGAGTTATTTTTTTTGGTGCTCCTCGGCGATTCCTATCTCCGGGCAACACGAGGAGTTATTTTTTTTGGTTCTCCTCGACGTTGCCTATCTCCAGGCAACGCGAGGAGTTATTTTTTTGGTGCTCCTTGGCGTTGCCTATCTCCAGGCAATGCGAGAAGTTAGTTTTTAGTACTCCTCGGCGTTTCCTATCTCCGGGCAATGCGAGGAGTTTGTTTTTTGGTGCTCCTCGGCATTGCCTATCTCCGGGCAATGCGAGGAGTAAGTTTTTGGTGCTCCTCGACGTTGCCTATCTATAGGAAATGCGAGGAGTTAGTTTGTTGGTGTTCCTCGGCGTTGCCTATCTCCGAGCAACACGAGGAGTTAATTTTTTGGTGCTCCTCGACATTGCCTATCTCCGGGCAATGCGAGGAGTTAGTTTTTGGTGCTCCTCGGTGTTGCCTATCTCCGAGCAATGCGAGGAGTTAGTTTTTGGTGTTCCTCGGCATTGCCTATCTCCGGGCAATGCGAGGTGCTAGTTTTTTGCCATCTCGATGTTGCTAGGGAAACACCGGTTTTTGGAAGGTAGGGATCGGGTTCCGCCGATCCAACAGTTTAAGTCGATTTGCTTCCATCGACCCGGCGGGTATTTATTATGGACACAATTTTGTCGGTTCGAAAGGGCGAATCAAATTTTATTAAGGAAAGCAGGGCAGATTCTTTACCTATTTACAATGCCCCCTGGCATTTCTGGAATGGTTTATTTGCTGAAAAATATAGAATACATAAAGTAGTTTTCAAATAAAGTAACGACCGAGTGATTCGCTATTCTAGGCTCTAGGAATTTGAATTCCGTCGACGGTTGTTAGCTTGAAAGTCCCGTCTCTGAGCTTTTGATTTATAATGTACGGTCCCTCTCGGTTTGGCCCGAAGGTCCCCAAAATGAGGTAAACTCGCTTGAGCACAACATCTCCCACCTTGAAGGTTTGGTTGTGGACTTTGAAGTTGAAGTACCGTGCGACCTTTTTTTGGTGGGCGGCAGTTCTCAACTCTGCTTCTTCTCTTTTTTCATCAACATATATAGCGATTCGAGTAGGAGCTGCACGTTTTGTTTTTGATTGAAATTCTGACTTCGGTGTGAGGGGACTTCTAATTCAACAGGTATCATTACTTCTGAACCGTATGCCAGAGTGAATGAGTGTGACCGGTTGCCGCTTTGTGGGTGGTTCGGTAAGCCCAAAGTGTGAGTGGACGCTCATCGACCCAGTTTCATTTGGCTTTAGCTAGTCGCTTCTTGAAGGTAGATTTGATGATCTTATTTTTTGCTTCCACTTGCCTATTTGCCTGCGGGTGAGCTACCGCTGAGAAGCTCTTTTCAATCCAGAAGCGTTTGCAAAAGCCCTTGAACCCAGCGCTTTCGAATTAGGTTCCGTTGTCAGTGATGATTTTTCATGGCACACCAAACTTGCAAATAATGTTTTTAATAACAAATTTAATGACTTTCTTTGTAGTTATTATGGGCAGCGGTTCTGCTTCGGCCCATTTTGTGAAATAATCTACAATAACTATGGCCTATTTGGCTCCTCCTTTTGCTATCGGTAGGAGCCAATCAAGTCTATCCACCATATTGCGAATGACCATGAGCTGACCATCTGCATTAACTCTGTTGATGGGGTTCTTTTAATTTTACTGAGTCTCTAACAGCGATCACATCGCCTGGCGTAATCTGCAACGTCGCGGTTTATTATTGGCCAGAAATACCCGTACTGGCGGACTTTCTTTACAAGGGTTTGCCCCCTAGTATGGTCTCCGCATTCGCCTTCGTGCACTTCCTTTAGGATTCGCCTGACTTCATCGTCGGACACGCACCTAAGGAGGAGGGTCGAGAACCCTCTTTGGTAGAGTATTCCATCTTGTATTATGAACCGAGGTGCTTTTTGAAGAAGCTTCTTTCGTTGATTCCGGTCAGTTGGAAGAGTCCATGTGAGTAAATATTCTTTTATCGGTGTCATCCACATTTCTTGTTCAATGGTGATTTCGAGAATCTAATCGACATCCATTTCGTTCATGCTTGGGTTGGTCAGAGTTTCAACTGGGACTAGTCGCAATGACTGAGCTTCTCCGAAACTTGCCAGTTTAGCCAAATAATCCACCTTGGTGTTTTACTCCCGCGGAATGTGAGTTATAGTGTAGTATTCGATGTCGCTGAGCAGTTCTTGTACTTTGGACAGGTACGGGGCCAGATTCTCCCCCTAAGCCTAGTATTCCCCTTTTACTTGACAGATGACCAACTGGGAGTCACTGTATATGTAAATAGATTTTATCTTGAGTTCTCTTACAACATTCATTCTTGCGATCAATGCTTCATACTCTACTTCGTTATTTATGGAAGGGAATTCCATGCGCAAAGCACAGCTAATGGTTCACCCTTCGAGGGTTTCGAGCACTACTCCTGCCCCCGAACAGAGGTTGTTAGATGCGCCATCGACAAAGAGCTTCCATCGAGTCTCCCCCTTCGGTGGTGTTTCTTTCTCATCGTCCCATATGGTAAACTTGGCGACGAAGTCTACTAACGCTTGCCCTTTGATGGCTTTCCTTGGGTGGTATGTGATATTATATTGACTCAACTCTATATTCCACTTGAGTAGTCGCCTGGAAGTTTCTGGTTAGTATAGCACTTGCTTCAGGGGCTGGTCAGTCAACACTTTAATTGGATGGGCCTGAAAGTACAGCCGTAACTTCCTAGATGCGATTAGGAGGCAATACACTAGCTTTTCCAGTTTCTGATAGTTTTTCTCTGCTCCAGTAAACCGCTTGCTAATGAAATATACGAGTCGTTGGATTTTTGCTTCTTCATGCACCAGAGCGGCAGTCAATGCATGGGGTGAGATTGCTAAGTAAATGAACAAGTCTTCTCTATCCATGGGTTTTGATAGGATTGGCGGAGCCTCCATGTGTCGCGGTAATTCTTCGAATGCTGTTTGACAAGCTTCACTCCATTTGAAGTTCTTCTTTCCCTTCTTTAGCGCGTTGAAGAACGATATGCACTTATCTGTAACTTTT
Organism: Allium fistulosum; assembly: GCA_030737815.1. Lineage (NCBI taxonomy): Eukaryota > Viridiplantae > Streptophyta > Magnoliopsida > Asparagales > Amaryllidaceae > Allium > Allium fistulosum. The sequence continues at coordinate 321,081,396 of CM060902.1, read as the reverse complement.
GAGATAAATCGACTCAGTGCTGTGACTTTTCCATTCAAGCTTTGAAGTTCCTTCTTGTTTTTTGGGGCTTGGACCTCTCGAAGCACTGTTATTTGTTCTGGACTCGCTTCGATTCCTCGAGCACTTACAATGAATTCCAAGAATTTCCCAGAGGCTACTCCGAAGTGGCATTTGAGTTGGTTGAGCTTCATTCCATACTTCCGGAGTATTTCGAACATTTCAGTGAGATTTTATAGATGATTAGTAGCCACTCGTGATTTGACCAACATGTCATCCACATAAACTTCCAAAGTCTTTTCGATCTGGCGTTTGAACATAGCATTCACTAGCCTTCGGTACTTTGCCCCAGCATTCTTTAAACCGAATGGTATTACCCTATAGTAGTACAATCCCAAATCGATGATGAAGCATGTATTCTCTTGATCAGGCTCATGCATCAGGATCTAGTTGTAGCCCGAGTATGCATCCATAAATGACAGCAATTCATTTCCTATCGTTCGATATACAAGTTGATCGATTCTGGGGAGTGGGAAGCTATCATTCGGGCAAGCTTTGTTCAAATCCGAGAAATCAATACAAGTTCGCCATTTTCTGTTAGACTTCTTGACTAAGACTGGGTTTGATACCCATTCGGGGTAAGTTGCATCTCGGATGAGCCATTAGTCGTCAGTTTATCTACCTCCTCTCTCAGCGCCTTAGACAGTTTGGGGTCCAAGCTGCACCTTTTTTGCTTTACTGGTGTAAATTTAGGGTCAATGTTGAGCGCATGTCAGGCAATTTCGGGTGATACCCCACATATATCGGACCGTGTCCAAGCAAATACGTCCAAATTGGCGTGGAGGAATTTGGTTAGTTCTGACCGCATCCTGTTTCCAAGGTGCGATCCAATTTCAAGACCCGAGTTGAGTCGTCCATAAAGACTGGGACAGACACCGTCAATTCTACTGGTGCTGCCCGATCCTCCCTTGAACTCTTCTTCCTAGGGTCCAAAGTCTTGTCAAATCTGTTATGGTCCTCGAGCCAGGGGTGGCTCTGTAATTGCTATTCGGTGGGCTCACAAATATGGAGAGTTTTCCCCACATCCTTTCCTTTTTCCATTCTTCTTGACTCATGCAGTTCTACGATATAGCATTCCCGGGCGGCACACTGGTCTCCCTTCACAATTCCGAGTCCATGCTCTGTAGGGAACTTCATTGTAAGGCACCATTGGGCCAATGTTATTCTGAAGTCGACTAATGCAGGATATCCCAAGAAGGCATTGTATGTTGATATTTCATCTACGATCACAAAAGTCTGAATGAGGGTGACCCTTCACTCACCCTCTCCAAGCTCCACAGGTAGGTCAATTGTTCCCACCGGTTGTTTGGGTTCACCAGTAAACCCCGAATCTTTGTTTGGCACACGGATATGCTTTTCATGCCAATCTTTGTTTGATCGATAGTACGTTTGAAGAGTATGTTAATGGAGTTGCCACTATCAACCAACATCCGTCAAACTACAACAGGTCCAATTCCTACCGTCACCACCATCGGATCAATAGTCGGAGCTTCAATCCCCTAAGTGTCCTAATTTTGAAACACCATATCATCATTCAAGACCCTTTGCAGCTTGGCTGGAGTTTCATCTTCTACAGCTAAGCATGATTCCTTTAGAGCGTGCTTCAACGAACTTGCATATCGCTCCATTTCTCTCCAACTTCTTTGTGCGAGATGTGATCCCCCAGATATTGTTCCAATAATAAGCCTTTGGGTGGTTCATTTTGACCCTTCTTCGCTAGTTCCAACTTGATTCCTTCGTTCTGTAGGAGGCTGAGGGGCCGCAGGTTGATTGGGTTTCTATGGCTTTTTCATATATTGCTGAAGCTTATTGTCTCGGATCAACCCTTCAATGAGGTCCTTTAGGTGGCGGCATTCGTTTGTATTATGCCATGTGTCTCGTTGAAGCGACAAAATTTCCCTAAGCGCTTCTGCTGCTCAGTTGCCTCTTTTCTAGAGGGTTTCTTGTATTCTTCGGTTCCTTGAGTTGCGAGAAAGATGTTTTTCGGAGTGTCATTTAGATAAGTGTAACTCTTCATGTCTGGACTCCTTAAATCTTTTGTTACTGCCATTGCTATTTCTTCTATTAGAGTTTTGATTTCTCCTCTTTTGATTCCCGTCCTTTCCCGCGGCTCCTTGAGCAGTTCCAGAATCGTGTGCATTTTGATTCATTGCTACACCGCTTTACCCGACATTCATTGGTTGCACACTAGTAGACTTCCTTTCCAATTCCTGCGCTCCTCCAACCTTAGGTACCGACTTGCTTTACGATTGAATCTTTCCTGATGGTAGGTTGCTTCATCTTAATCCACTTTCCGAGTGAATGGCACGGACTAATGCCATAAAAACCATGTCTTCATTGGGGTTGCTTACTTCCATCACTGTAGTGTTAAACCTATTCATGAAAGATTTCAGTGATTCGTTACGCCCTTGGAACAATCCATATAGGGACATGACGTCTTTCGGCTGCGCAGTATGGAGTCTGAACCGATCAATGAACCTTGTCGCTAGTTGGTCAAAAGTAGAGATAGATCTTGGTGGAAGCCTAGTGAACCACATTGACGCAACTCCTTCGAGAAAGATAGAAAAGCATCTGCATCGAACAGCTTCAGAGGCATTAGCATCGTCCATATACCAACTGTATTTGTACAGGTGGAGTTTTATGTCCTTTGTCCCGTCATAGGACGGAATAGTTGGCATTGTGAATTTTTCTAGATATTTCTCATTCAATATTTCATTGGTGAAGGGAGTCCGACTTGGTGCAGATCCCCATTCATCATCTCTTCTATTTTTACTCTCCTCCATTAATCGTTTAAACATATCCGCTATGTATGCCTCTGATGTCCAATAGTCCTAAGGACGGTAATCAGTTACTACACCAAGTGTTTGGCTTTGCAAACGGTCTTGGTGAGTGGGCTGAAACCTAAGCTCTCCTGTCTTTGGGAGAGCCACTCATGTAGGGTCCCTTTGGTTTAACTGAAGCAGTTTGAGAATTCCTTGCATTATTGAATGCATTGTCATTTTCTTCCAATTTGTCGTCTTGTTCTCCGTCCTCTAAGTCGGAGAGATTCATCGCTATGTCTTTCAACGGGGTCTTTGCCCCTTGATTCAAGTTCAGAATAGGTTGCCTTGCGGCGAGCGGTGTACTTGCATTTCTGTCCACGTTAAGTCCTATTGTCACCCCTTTTTGCAGCTATTTTCCATTTCTTCTGTGTAGACCAGAAACGGAGAAATTCTCATGTTCTACAGCAGCCGCGGGTTCAGGCATAGTCCTTAGAGTAGGGTTTGATTGTAGGGTTAGGAGAGCGTTAAGTTTATCTATTATAGCCTTTTGGCTATGTTCCATTTTTTGGTTGATCTTATCAACCATTTTATTCAACTCATCTCTGGTGAGAACTTCGTGCTGACCGGAGGATGTCGGCGCCCGATTTCCTAAGTTAGCACCATTTACTTTAGTTTGTTGGGGATTAACATCCTCTCCAGCTACTACTGCCCCAATGGATCTTTTGGAGGTAGTTCTTCTCCTTCCAGGAGCCATTGATTCCAAACATCGGATTTTTCAAGCAAAGATTGTGGATCTAACTCCTGGACCTATGGGATCCATAGTAGATAGCTAGATCTGGATCCTGATTTGGGATTCTTAGTGAAAGCACCAATATGTTAACCCAAAAAATGGATCAACACTCTGTTTTGAGTTTGAAAGCACCAGCCCTGTTCTTATAGAACAATGTCACATACCGCGGATATAGAAAAAGAACAGTAAAAGAAAAAAGATGGAAAATTTTTATAGTGGTTCGGCTGTTAATGAAGCCTACGTCCACTTTATAGTTTTATTATGACTGATTGTTGTTACAGGTAATATTTGATTACAATGTTTTTATTATCCTTAGCTAGATTGAATCTCCATAGTTGGAATCCACTGGAGAATCACAGAGAATCCCTATGGAGATTATTGTGAGAGAGGCAGAGAGTGAAGAATGTTTCCAGTAGAGCTTCAGCAACCAGTCCGGAGAAGATCCAGTTTATGTTGCAGGTGGGATGTTATTTATAGGAACCGAAGAGCTTCTGGGCCAGGCCACCTCATCAACCGCTCGCAGGTAGGTATTGGACGACCTAGGTGGGATTAAGCTCGTGAACCGAGCCAAAGCCATGAGTCGCTTGCGACCCATGGTCTATGGATTGCTAGCGACCCATAAACTGGGCTCGTACGTGAGCTAATGACTTGGCTCCTTTTTCCCAATGCCTCCTTTGGTGGCTCGCTAAAGACTCATGGGCAAGCATGGATCGCTAGAGATCCATGGTGTATGGAACGCTAGCCATCCGTACACTTAGCATTTTTTCAACATCCTTCTTCCTTACTTCTCTTCTTCTCTGTATCACCGCGACCTACCATTTTGCATGGATCGCTAGCGATCCATAGGGTTTGGATCGCCGACAATCCAAGCACTTAGGATACTTTTTGGTGTTTGGAGTTTGGGATGTTTTCATGGTCTTGTATCGTCATTTCTTGCATAGTCTTGTTGCCTGTTGTTCCGTTTTGATGACAATCTACCGGCTGATTGCCCTTAGCTGCTGATTGGAATGAACTGACGCTGGTCTCTTGGTTTCGTCAATCTTAGTCGTTGCCTTAGTAATATGGCTTGGTTCTCGTTAACTACTTGCCTTAGCCTTTCTAGTTGAGTTCTAAGTCATTCTGATGTCATGAGATTGTTTTGCTTTCTAGTGGGTCCTACTAGGTTAAAAACCCGGATAACAATCACCAAAAAAGGCAAAATAAGTATGCATAGATATCGAACAAAAACCAAGTCCCCATCTAAACATCTACATCAATAAAAGGGAAGGAAATTATCCAACAAACAACTCCAACCTTCCAAATCAAACTGGTGCAAATGAATAAACATGTTCAAAATAAAGAAAAGGTTTACTCCCACTGGAGTCCAACAAAAATCTTATGCTAAAACAATTTTTTAAGGATTGGTACAATATGTAGATGAATGAAGGAGACCCGAAATTATATGATAAGTTCAACAGCTGTTTTAAGGCTGTTCAATCAGGAGATCAAAGGGCAGCAAATTTTTAGCTTTCTCGACTTGAGAAATCATTTTGGGATATAAAACAATATGGGGCCAATAGAGATAAAGCTATTCATGACATAAAAAATCAGGTATCCAAACTTTTACTATTTTGCAATACATCAAGAAGTAAAGCTCAGCAGAATTATTCAACGACACATCTATTGAAGAAAGGGAATTGAAAATAATAATGTCTCAAATAGAGACAGATGACCTTTTAAATTTAAGAGTTCAAGATTTTCTTGATTTACTTAAACTGTGCCAGGTTGAAAATAAAATGACACAAGAAATGAATGCCGAAGAAAGAGTTCAAGAAATGATCTCTTTATACCAACAACAAATCATTGGCGAAAGCTAGTTACTTTTGTTTTTCAACCAACTTGAAGATACAGAAATTACTAAGATCATTGAAAAGGAGCAACTAATTAAGAACAAGAACGGAAGACCAAGGATTTTAGCATGTTTTAACGACATTCCCAAATATAAAGAACATATCCAAAAGGGTTTGGTTCATGAAATATATGTGAATACAAATTGTCCAGAAGACTTTTCAGACTACATCCCCGAAATCTGCAAGAAAAAAGTTCTTGAACATGCAAATATGTTTCAAAATATATTTTTATTTAGAATTTGGAGCATTTAGGAAGAAAGACAATATATTCATCTTTATCCATCATTCAAAATTTAGGAACTTCACAAAGTCACTGAATTGCCTCAACATGAATTCGAAATATTTGATCAAATGAAGTTCTCAGAAGAAAAGGAAAGACATCAAGCTGGTGATGAATTTTTTACTAAAGCAATTAACATTGGAATTTGCTGTTCAATTCATGAAGATAAAACAATGTTAATTGCTTCAGTAAAAAATTCATCACCATCCGATGTCTTTCCTTTTCTTCTGAGAAATTCATTTGATCAAATATTTCGAATTCATGTTGAGGCGATTCGGTGACTTTGTGAAGTTCCCAAATTTGAACTGCTGAATAAAGACGAATATATTTTCTTTCTCCCCAAATGCCCCAAATTCTAAATAAAAATATATTTTGAAACTTATTTGCATGTTTAAGAACTTTTTTCTTGCAGATTTCGGGGATGTAGTCTAAAAAGTCTTCGGGATACTTTGTATTCACATATATTTCATGAACCAAACCTTTTTGGATATGTTCTTTATATTTGGGAATGTCGTTAAAGCATGCTAAAATCCTTGGTCTTCCGTTTTTGTTCTTAATTAAATGCTCCTTTTCAATGAGCTTAGTAATTTCTGTATCTTCAAGTTGGTTGAAAAACAAAAGTAACTGGCTTTTGCCAATGATTTGTTGTTGGTATAAAGAGATCATTTCTTGAACTCTTTCTCCGACATTCATTTCTTATGTCCTTTTATTTTCAACCTGGCACAGTTTAAGTAATTCAAGAAAATCTTAAGCTATTAAATCTAAAAGGTCATTTGTCTCTATTAAAGACATTTTTTTTCAATTCCCTTTCTTCAACAGATATGCCGTTGAATAATTCTGCTTCTTTTGCATCAAGTGCTTTACTTCTTGATGTATTGCAAAATTGTAAAAGTTTGGATACTTGACTTTTTATGTCATGAATAGTTTTATCTCTATTAGCCCATATTGTTTTATATCCCAAAATGATTTCTCAAGTTGAGAAAGCCAAAAATTTGTTGCCCTTTGATCCCCAGATTGAACAGCCTTAAAACAGCCGTTGAACTTATCATATAATTCTGGGTCTCCTCCTTTCAACTGCATATTGTACAAATCCTTTAAAAAAATTTAGCATAAGATTTTTGTTGTACTCGAATGGGAGTAAAAACCTTTTCTTTATTTTGAACCTGTTTATTCATTTGCACCAGTTTGTTTTGGAAGGTTGAAGTTGTTTGTTGGATAATTTCCTTCCCTTTTGCTGATGTATATGTTTTAAATGAACTGCTTGAACCTATTTTGGGCTAAGTACGCATGTTAGTGACAGAAGGGAATTCAATACCCCATCAAAGGAAAATAGGTCATCGCAGTCTGATTAATGGTTAAGTACCCAAATGAGAGTTAAGAGTTGACTAGGGCGATGTATTTCGCAGACACTCAGGAGGCGTTCTATAGTGGACACACAACACTAATGGAGATACCAAGTGAGTGAGCCTAGTGCTAACGCTGGATTCTTAAGGACAGTCAGGCCTGGCGCAATAGAATAAGAGGTTATAGGATCGAAAGGAGCCTAGTATTGATGGAAGTTCTGTTACCCATGATTCTGACGCGACATGGTACATGTGGATGCTAATGAAGTATGATAAGAGGCATTTTTCACTATGTTAGAGAGGTGAACAGTGGGTGCATACGATGATTCATATAGAGAGTTTGAATTTTGGGGTCCCTCCTCTCCAAGTGTAGTGATGATAGGTAGTTATGGGGCAGCAGTTCCCACAACCACCTACGGATGGTATTTTCTTATTAGATAACTCTAAGGATGTTGGCTGATCTTTAATGTGAGGTTCGATTTATTGTTCGACCCATTGCGTTGGATAAGAATCCTTGGGTATTGGACCTTAGGAGTTCACGAACATTTGTTACACACCCTATATCACTTGGAGTACTTTTAAAGTTCGCTGCACATGATCATCATACTAAACTTGTACTCATTCACTAGATTTTATGTATGCCTATTCTTTTCCATCATTTTCTCCACCACGAATGGATAGAGCAGTTGGTAATTGGTCCTGTCTTTATACTTAGAGAGTCGATCTTAAATTTGGAGTCTGCTTTTATCCTATTTTACTCTCCATGTATTGTTCTAGCTTATTAATACATTTTGCATCATGTATCAGACTTTGAGGGATATTTTGTTATGTACTGTATTGGATCATGTACTATTATTTTTCTAAGACCGTGACTAGGATATTTTCTAAGATTTAAAAATTTGGATGATTTATACATGTTTTTATTCCTTTTGCTGTGAGTTCTAATAGTGTAGTATATCTTTAATTATATCTGCTTGTATTAGTCTCTGAATTATCAAAGGTTAAAACTCCGACGATTCGCATTTCTCGGCACAACGCGAGGCCGAAAGCCACACTGAGTTTTGGATCGGCATGTCGGGAGGTGCTGGTTGGCACACATCCTTAGAGGTTTCTTTACTATTTTAATAAGTAAAATATGTGTACTTATTACTATAAAAATATCAAGGTTTAAAAAGTTATAGAACTGGTTGAACAAAGTGGCAAAATTTATAGCAAATAGGCCGCTATATAACACTTTTGAAATACCTTGTTTTTGGGAATTTTTAGTATGATTTTAAAATATATCCTTAGGGTTTTTACTAATAAATTGATTATTGCAATTGATCTAGGATGTTAAAACCCTAATTGAATATGTCAAACCTAGTTGAATATTTTAGGAACCCTAAATTCAAATCTATAACCCTAGAAAACAAATTGTCAGTATATCGTTAAACATCGAATTTATGTATAACCTCCTGTAAACCCTAAACTTACAAATCCCAATTTGAATAGCTAATTGAATATGAATTGGTCACTAGTTATGGTTAATCTAGACTTTGCTAATGCTTGGAATTAAGCATTGAAACAATCGACACATGAAAACTGGAAAACCCTAAATTTACTTCACGGCCGATTGATTTGTAAACCCTAGTGGTCGACCGATAGTAGTCGACCATAAGGGAGGAACGGTCGACCTTTCTAGATGAAAAATGCAAAATTTGAACCTTGGTCTAAGGCCCAAGTTAAACGATAAAAATTATATAATTGGAAATCTGATTGGTTTAGCCTATTTACGGCTAAGTACACATGCTACTGACAATAGGGAATTTAGTACCCCTTCAAAGGATAATAGGTCATTGCGGTTTGGTAACGGTTAGATACCATAATGAGAGTGAAGAGTGTACTAGGGCGATGTATTTCGCAGAAACTCTGGTGATGTTCCGTAATGGGCGCGAAACACTGATGAAGATACCAAGTGAGTGAGCCTGGTGCTAACGGGGGATTCTAAAGGACAGTCAACCCCGACGTAGCATGATAAGAGGCTATAGGATAGAAAGGAACTTGGTTCTAATGGATGTTTTTGTATGCACAGATCTGACGTGATGTGGTACAGGTGGATGCCGATGAAGTACGATTAGAGGAATTTTGCACTCCGATAGAGAGGTGAACGGTGGGTGCATACAAAGAGTCATACAACAAGTTTGCATTTCAAGGTTCTTCCTCTCCAAACATAGTGTTGAAAGGTAGTTATGGGAGATCAATTCCTACAGTTGCCTATGGGTAGTATTTTCTTATTGGATAACTCCAAGGACATTGGTGCATCATTAATGTGAGGTTCGATTTATAGTTCGACCCATTGTGTTGGATAAAAATCCTTAGGTATTGGAACTTCGGAGTTTACGGACACTTGTTACGCAACCTATATAACTTAGAATAATATTAAAGTTCGCTGCACATGATTATCATATTAAGCTTGTACTCATTCACCAGACTTTATGTCTGACCCATTCTTGTCCATCTTTTTCTCCATCACAGGTAGACAGGGCACCGGGTGATTGGCATATTCTTTACACTTGGAGAGTCGAGCTTACATTTGTAGTCTACTTTTATCCTATTTTAATCTCCATGTATTATTCTAGTTTATTAGTACATTTTGCTTCATGTAGCAGACTTTGAGGGATATTTTCTTATGTACCTTGTGTTGGATCACGTACTAATATTTTTCTATGACTCTAACATAGATATTTGTTGGGATTGATATTTTTCTATAATTTATACATGTTTTTATTCCTTTCGCTATGAGTTTTGAAACTGTAGTATATCTTAGATTACATTTACTTGTATTAGTCTCTTAATTGTTAAAGGTTAAAACCCCGACGATCTGCATTCCTTCACACAACATGAGACCAAAAGCCACTTTGAGCTTTGGATTGGTGTGTCGGGAGGTACTGGTTGCCAACTATTGGTATCAGAGCATAGGTTCAAAGTTCCTTAGGGATTAGGACCATATTGAGAGGAAGTATGTGAAAAATAATTTGAAAAGAAATGGTTTTTCAAAGGATTTTCCAAAAAAAATTTCCAAAGTTTTTCCAAGAATGAACTTTTTGAAATATATATGTGTAAAATTAAATATTTTTCCAAGATTTGTTCTAAAGATTTTATACATACTATATTCTCTTATCGTGCCTATGCTATCTTTCTCTTTATCGCGCCTATGCTATCTTTGATTTGCGTCTATGTTATCTCTCTTATTCATGCCTAAACTATCAGTGAAAAGTTGCAAATCATATTCTTAAAATTCACATGCAGTAGATGGCTAATCCAGTAGGTTTAGGCTATGGCGATGCATCTGAAATCTCGGGCATGAACATCCCTATATGGTTCTGTCGACACCTTCAGGTTATGGGATAGAATGAGCTTAATCCCGCTAGAGAGCACGCAGAAGGTGTGACGGGTGGGTTTCCTCCCCACCCACCTACCGCTTTGGACTTTGTTAAGCTATGGAAAGATTTTCCTAGTCTTGAAGGCAAGCCATATACAAGGATGGAGTCTTATGTGGATTTAAGAGCATGGATCCACACTTGTGAGAGGATATTTTGCCTGATGGGATCGACTGATATTGTAAGGAGGCGGTTAGCTTCCTAGTAGTTGTAGGGAGAGGCATTAAGCTGGTGGGAGGTTATTGAGTCTAAGACCGATGGGAATGATATTTCTTGGGATGAGTTCCATGGAAGATTTTAGATGAAGTTCCATTTCTAGGGTAGAGGGAGGTGTTCAGCTGGAGAAGATTATCCATCTTAAGCAGGGGGACATGACAGTTAAGGAGTATGTAAATCAGTTTAATAAGCTGGCAAGATTCGGTTTGGAAATGTATTGTACACCACACAACAAGGCCCTGAAAATTTCTAAAGGACTGAACCAACCTCTCCAAGATTTGGTTGCAAGTCACATTTCGATGAGTGCTACCTATTAAGGGTTAGTGGAGATGGCTTTACTCACTACTGTCCAAAAGAAGGAAGATAAAGAGGAGGCTCAGAAGGCTAGAGAGCAAGGGCCTAGAAAAATAAGAAGAAGGGAGGATTCAGACCAAAGGAGAAGATTCAGAAGAAGGATATGAAGTGTAATAAGTGTGGCAAACTAGGGCACTTTGCTAAGTAGTATAGGTTGGATTGCTCAAAGATAAAGTGTTATGACTGCGATCAGATTGTTAAATAAAATTTTCAAAGCACCACCAAGGGATCCTACTTAGACTTTTACTTAGGTGGTTCCAACGTATGCTTGGAGGGAGGACCTAACTTGAGTGCACATCCAATGGCAGACATGGGTAAGAAAGTGGTTATCTAAGGTCTGTTGACTATTTTTGGTTTATCTATTTGCATTGTATTTGATACTGGGGAATCGCATTCTTTCATTTATAGTAGACTTGTTGATGACTTGCACATACACACTAGTATAGTTACGGACCTTGTAGTTGTGTCAAACCCTGTAGGAGGATCGGTCTATTTGTCTATGTTATGTAGGGGTTTGAAGTTGTTTATCTTAATAGTCAAGTTTGATTGTGACGCCTTTGTACTGGGATTTGCTGGGTTTGGATTGATATTAGGCATGGATTGGATGACTATGTATGGGGCTATGATAGATCATGATAGGAGGGCTGTCAGGTTGACCACCTGTAGTGGACGTAGCTTAGAGGTTTTTTGCAACCCCCGAGGATCTATTTTGTTGAGCTACTTATATTCATTGGGCCTATCATATGACAAGCTTAGTATAGTGCATGTAGTAAGAGATTTCCCAGATGTTTTTGTTGAAGTTATCGGTCTCCTACCCAGAAAGAGTTAGAGTTTAGGATCTATCTTGTTGAGAATGCTAGACCTGCCGCCTTACCACTAAGGCTTATGGCTCCAAAAAAGATGTGAGTTGAACAAATAGGTTTATGAGTTGTTGGAAAAGGGTTTTATTAGGAGGAGTATTTTAGAGTGGGGAGCACCAATTGTCCTTGCTACCAAGGCGGATGGTTTTATGAGACTCTAAGTCGATTATAGGGAGCTAAATAAACCGATGATGAAGAATCATTATCCGTTGCCCTGCATAGACGATCTCTTTGATCAGTTGGTTGGAGCTAGAGTATTCTCACGACCTGACTTAGCTATGAATTCCATCAGTTACATGTAACTAAGGATGGTATCTAAAAGACAGTGTTCCGTACACCTGACGAATTGTACGCGTGGTTAGTAATGCCCTTCGGACTGACCAATGCACGCGCCTATTTTGTTGATTTGATGAGCCGAGTATTTAGGGGGTTGCTATTTATCATGGTATTTGTGGATGATATTCTGGTATACTTTAAGAGTGAGGAGGGGCAGGTGTTGCATTTATGAGAAGTTCTCGGTACACTCCATGCGCATAAGCTTAAAGCGAAGTTTACTAAGTGCCACTTTTAGAGAGTGGAGATATACTTTTTAGGACACATCATCTTAGAAAGTGGCTTAGTAATTGACCTTAATAAAGTGGCAACAGTTCAAGATTGGAATGTACCAAAGAATTCCATGGAGGTGAAAATTTTCCTTGGTTTGATGGGCTACTATCGCTAGTTCATTAAATAATTTATGAAGATCTCTACCCCACTGACCCATCTTACCAAGAAGATTTAGTTTTCTTATGAGATGCGAAGTGTGAAGATGCTTTCATCAAGTTAAAGGAGGCATTAACTAGTGCACCAATTTTGGTGTTACCGGGTGGGACTAATCCATTCACAGTCTATAATAATGCTTATGGTATGGGGTTAGGCATGGCATTAATGCAAGAAGGAAGGGTAGTGTGTTATGCGAGCAGGCAGCTGAAGACCCACGAGAGGAACTATGCTACACATGATCCTAAGTTGGCAGCCATTGTCTTTGCACTCAAGTCATGGAGGCATTATCTTTTAGGGGAGCGGTTTGAGCTATTTACAAATCACAAGTTCTTAAAGTACTTGCTCTTCCAGAAGGACTTGGATTTGAGGCACTAAGGTGGATGGAGTTTTTGGCATCATATGACTTTGACATCTCTTATACCCTAGGAAAGGGTAATGTAGTGATAGACGCTTTGAGTAGATGATGAGTAGTGTTGAGCCCCTTGTTTTTGAAGTGGAGACATTTAGAGTTTATTTCTACCTTTGATTTCTTTCCATCATCGGATATTATCGAGGACTACTAGCAGCTTTAGATGTTCAGCCTGCATTGATGGAGCGTATTGGATCTAGGCAGAAGGAGGTTAAGGAGCTAGTAGACGTTGTTGAGAGGATGGGTAAAGGACAATCATCGAGTCATTTGTGATGTTATTCCATTGTCTCGAGAGGATGGTTATGGAGGGATGATAGGCTTTGTGTTCCTCTTAGTACAGATTTGACAGATGCGGTACCTGTAGAGTCTCACCGTACTAGGATAACCATTTACCCTGATGGAGACAAGATGTATCATGAAATAAAGAGAATTTTCTATTGGTTCGATATGGATAAAAAAGTAGCAAAGTATGTAGCTAGATATATGACTTGCCAGAGGGTAAAGGTGGAGCAGAAAAGGTCGGGAGGATTGTTGAACTCATTAGATATACCTCAGTGGAAGTGGGAGAGTATTTCCATGGATTATGTAGATGGACAACCTAGGAGTAGAAGAGGGAATGCGAGCATTTGGGTCAAAGTCGATTGGTTGACCAAGTGCACTCATTTCATACCAGTGTGGAGCACTAGGACGTCGGTGTCGTTGGTGACTCTATATGTGGGAGAGGTTGTTAGGTTGCATGGATTTCCTATTAGTATAGTCGATGATCGAGATCCACTTTTCATTAGTGAGTTCTGGAAGAGTCTATAGGAGGCATTGCAGACTAAGTTGAGCTTAAGTACTACCGACCATCCACAAACTGACGGACAGATGGATAAAGTGAATCGGGTTTTAGAGTACTTGCTACGGGTTTGCATTGTAGACTTTGGAGGTTCTTAGAAGGATCATTTGCCATCGGTGGAGTTTACCTACACAAAAGCTATCAAGCTAGCATTGGGATGACACCTTTTGAGGCATTGTATGGTAGACCCTGTAGATCACCGTCATGTTGGTAGGATATGACGGATAGGATTATTCTTGGGTCGGATATGGTAAGGGAGACATCAAAAAAGGTGGATCTGATCCATAAGAGAATGAAGACCGCTCAAGGTAGGTAGAAATCTTATGCTGACAAGAGACGTAATGAATTGGAGTTCGCATTAGGAGACATGGTATTCGTGAAGGTTTCACCTCTTGGGCATGTGATGAGATTTGGTAGTTCTAGGATGCTAGCATCGAGATTTATATGACCCTTCTTGATAGTGGCTAGAGTAGGGTAGTTGGCATATAGAGTAGTGCTTCCGGAGAAGTTGGCAAGGGTACAAGACGTTTTCCATCTGACAAACTTGCGAAAGTGCTTACATGATACAGCTATCTTGGTCGAGCCGAGTCATTTAGAGAAAGTCAAGATAGAGTGAGAGTCACTTGTTCGTCGTGCACCCACTTTTATTCTAGAGCATGGTACAAAGCGACTTCGCAATAAGGAGATCATATTTGTTAAAGTCCAATGAGGAGATGTCCCAACGGAGAGTACATGAGAGCCCGAGGAGATCAGAGCTACCTACTCACAACTCCTCTTTGGTACATCTTAAATTTGAAACTCTCATAAGTATAGATTTCTTATTTGTAGGACTTAGGTGGTATACCCGTTAGATAGAGACCATTGGATGTTAGGGATGATTGTAAACATGTCGATAAGATAATTCGTGGATGGAGGATGCTAATGGATGTATTATTTACATTGTTCTCTTTTACACGTTAGGATAGTATATCCTCTAGGTAAACACATGCACAGTTAAGTCTAACTGCATGTTATTTCTTGGTTATTGTTGTGCTATTTTATGTTATGCATATGGTTGTTACATATGAATTATATGGTTGTGCATACATATAGAACTACAAGTATATTATAACATCCCTTATCTTGAAGCCCGAAGCTAAGCGCTATAGATGTTGTAGTCATCTATAGTATTAAATTTCGGTGACAAAATACGGTAGTGTTAATGGTATCCATAATATCAGAAGCACATGAATATGAAACAAAATCAAAGAATAAAAAAAACAATTTTACCGATTACATTTAAATCCATGTTTCATATTCCATTACACAAAGCCAAACGATTCCTAGATTTCAATCAAATATAATTATTACAATTTACACCAAGAGCGACATATGAAGATGCCCACTTGGATTATAAGAGTACTCAATAGACACATCAATCTTAAATACATCACAGCGAAAATAAAACTAATTACTCCAATATAGCTAACTTTGCCTCATGCACGTCTTCGGAAGCTTCTTGGTCCACCTACTAAACCTGTAAAACCTTAACTCTCAATCTACTCAAATTAATTTTGAGCACCCGAGTGTTTTAGAGGAAAACATAAACTTTAAGTTAGATATAAAGCCTGGTGTGAATAATATTATTACATATCGATTTACTGATATTAAGTGAGACCATGTCGCTCAGCGGAATGGATTTCCCCCACACTAATATCCCTTTTAAAACATGTCTTTTGCAAATCAGAATCCAGCAACCAAACTGATTAAAGCAATAATATCATATTTGCACATAAATTAGGTAATCAATGGACTATCTGTCCGAACAATATAGTTTTGTTTGGCTAACTACTAACCATTGACCGACTCGGGGCTACAAGACAAAATAAATAATCTAACTTCTGTTAAACACACTCCTGGATGATCTGTCCTTAACTTACTTCTCCTAGGGTCAACTGATCCTAATGGTTTTGCGGGCTCACCAATAACCTATCTTTCTCTGTATATTCCTTTCTGCGTGTAACATCAATTTAGTCTTACCTATGACAAAGCCCTACACACTGGAATTTTGGACTTATATTAGCTAGGGGCTACTAGCTAAAGTACAGGACGCAACCCTATACCAGTCACATCTGGTATTCTAATATCTGATTCATTTACTTAGGGTTAACTACCCCATCAAATTTTCCTCGAAAACATTTCTTTCAAATTGATTTAACTCTTTAAATCATACTTA
Source organism: Allium fistulosum (assembly GCA_030737815.1). Classification (NCBI taxonomy): domain Eukaryota; kingdom Viridiplantae; phylum Streptophyta; class Magnoliopsida; order Asparagales; family Amaryllidaceae; genus Allium; species Allium fistulosum. The sequence continues at coordinate 321,065,202 of CM060902.1, read as the reverse complement.
AACAAGGAAAGTATACTCTTTGCTTTACTCAAATATCTTGGCCATGATATATGCTTTACACAAAATAATATTGATGAAAACCTAAATCAATAGGGTTATCTAACTCTTTAGAACAAGTTAAAGCCCTTTTTTAACTTTGAAAACATTAGGTTTTAAATCAAAGATATCACCTTCGAAACCCTTGTTTAAAAACTTTAAACAGTCCCTTTCGAATCCAATGAAAGTACCCCTTTCAAAACAGGCTAACTACTTTACCTTGAAACACTAGGCCGAAAGGCTAAAACATACGTTTTGAAATCTTTAAAAATAGACCTTTCGAAATCATTAAAAGTATACCTTCGAAAGCTTTATAAAACCTTAGGCATCCTCTTTTCAAAATACTTTAAACTTGCCTTTCAAAAGCATTAGAAACCTTCCATTTAAAGATACAAGTAAACTTTTCGAAATCATTAGGGTACCTCCCCTTCGAAACCTCCATTATATACTTTTAGAAAGTATTAAAATTCCTTACTTAAAACAAACCTTTCGAACGCATTGGGTCCAAGTAAAAGTTTGTGGAACATAGCTTCGAAACCATTTAAAATCATTGCTATCGAAACCTTTAGGTTTATCTTTTAATAGAACAAGGGTCTTAAAAGAACCGGGGTGAAAGCATTGCTTTTGAAAGCATTATTCCTAAGTAAAAGAAAGTGGATGGTTTCGAAACCAACCCTTTCGAAAGCATTGATTTGAAGGGTTGAATGCGGAAGCATGGGTTTCGAACCCCTTCGAAAGCTTCATTTTAAAATAAAAAGGCGGCAAACCTTTTCGAAAATCCTTTTGATAAAACAAAGGCACATTTGACTAAGTCGAAAGCTAATATAACTCCTTCAAAAGCCTCCTTTATAAACATAAGCGATTCATTGTCAAAATAGTAGCTTCTACCCCTTCGAAAGCATGTTTCGACTCTATACCTTCCGCCTAACCCTAATCCACTACGTACCAAGGCATTGGTACCATGTGTATTGGTTTCGACTAGGTTGGGACGGAAGTGTGGGGTCGAAAGGTAGCTGCCGTAAGTGGCGAAACAATAATTCTTTGCAAAACTGATTATTAGCCTTTTAAAGCAATATCTTTCCAACTAACTTTCCTTATTTGTCAACATATAATTGGTTGCCAATTCTTTTTCAAAATCTTTTTATAAAAGTGCTGCTGAATTTAGTAATTAACAATTAAAACATTTAGCAAATTAACCCTTTCTCCTTTTAGAAGCATATAAAACATTTAAGTCCTATACCTTAAATAATTTTATATCCATAATAAAATACTTAGGAAAATTCTCCAAAAATTCCCATAAATCATTTTTAATATGTTTTCTAACATATTTAAATTTCAGACCCAAGGCTATCATATATTTGCCAAAATAATTTAAACTCAATTTAACCATTTCCTTACCTAGAAAATTCATAATAAATCCACATTAACTTAGAAAATTATGAAACTTGAAACCCATCTCTAAAATAAAGTTTTTTACCTTATATTAGAAACTCAAGTCATTAGGATATCATTTAATAGGTTTTTCAAATCAAAACTTATCATAAATCTATATGAAGCAGCATAAATCATTAACAAGCTTATATATCCATTTAAACAATCAAATCGTGGCATTTTACTTGTAACATAAATTCGAATCTCATCTAGAAAACTAAAATGATAAAAATGAGATGTAACCTATTATTGACCTTAGCTTATTATTAAGGAGGTTGAGATTTGCTCTTGAATTGATTTGATTAAGCTTCCTACTTGAATTCTTGCTTATCTTCCCTTTTGTTTTCCCTTAATGGTGGCCGGCCAAGCTTTGAACGTTCTTAGTTTTGTTTGCAAATGTTTAGAATGGATAAGGAGTGAAAGTAAGAAGGATTATTAGATCCATGTAACTCCTATCTCCCCCTTGTGCTGACTTTTTTCTTTGGAGTTCTGCATGTTTTAATATTTTGTAGCAACTTTTGGTTTTTAATATTAATGGTAGGGGTCATTCAACCCCGCTGGCTTTGCCAAAAAAAAAGAAAGTAAGAAGGGTTTAGGGTATAAGAACTTAGTTTATTCCTATTTTTCCCTTTTCTTATTCCTCTTACTTATTTCATTTTAATTTTCTTTGGCTTATAGGTTAATTAAGGCACGACTACCTTATATTATTCAAATCTAAATCCCTTAACTATTTACATTATTTCATTTAATTTATCTAATTAAATGTCCTAAATAATGTTAGTCAAAATTAGGGTCATTACATATATTTACTTAGGAAGTTGCATACATTTGGATGCATAACATGAGCGTTGTGCGTAACAGGAGGTTAACGGGATTGGTAGACCACCTACTCTTTTGCATTAGTATAGGTTCACTTGTATTTCATGTTACATATATATGGTTGTTGTGTGGGAGTTTCATTTTTCCATCCTTAGAGTTTTTTAGGACGAAATTATTTTAAGGGGGAGAATGTAACCCCATGAAAATTAAACATAATTTAATATGGAAATTAAATTAAAATAAAACAAGGTTTTAAAGAATTTTCATAGATATTCGAATATGGTTACGAAACTTGCACCATTGCGTTCGTAGCGATTTTCCAAGCGATTTTCATATATAAACTTCGTAATCCAAATCAGTATGGAGGAGTTATCGACATCAGAACGAATTAATAACATAAAAAAATTATATAAAAATTGCATTGCCACCGATCAATCCTTTGGTATTAATGGCCGAACGGTAGCGGCCGACCGTAGTTGGATGGCGGTCAACCCACACACGTGAAAAATCGTATGTTATTGAATTTCGGATAACGTGATGTTAGTTGCTTAGGGACGAAGATAATGATGAGTGAATAAGATTTTATAAAATATTTCCTTATGGTAATCTAATGGCGTAGAATCTAACCCTACTCCTATAAATATTAAGCTAATAAAACTGCAATTCTCACATAAACAATTACGGTAACCAAACTCTACTAAAATTTTCTCTCAACACTAAACTCCAAAATTCTAAAAAATCAAATAAACCCAAATTAGAAGAATAGAAGAGGTTAAATCAAGGCAGATCAGGGCGAAGCTATCAATTTGGAGGGGACGATTCTCAAGCCCAAGCAATAGGAAGAGTTTAAGCTTGAGGTGAGTGGGCATAAATATTATAAGCTTATTATTATAATTAATTTTAAACTATTGTAATTGATCTAGGATGTTTAAACCTAATTGAATATGTTAAAACCCTAGTTGAATATGTTAGAGACCTTAAATCCAAATCTATAACCCTAGAAAATGAATTACCGTTAAACTGTTAAACATGAAATTTTTATATAACCTCTTGTAAACCCTAAATTTATAGATCCTAATTTGAATAGCTAATTGAATATGAATTGATCACAAATTAGGGTTAATCTAAACTTTTCTAATGACAAGAATTAAGCGCTGAAACAACCGATACATGGAAAACAGGAAAACCCCAAATTTACTTCACGACCGGTCAACCTAGTTGTCGACCGGTAGCGGCCGACTGTTTTGGATGAAAATGCAGAATTTGAACCTTGGCCTTAGACCAAAGTTAAAAAATAAAAATTATATAATTTCTTAAAAATTATATAAATGGAAATCTGACTGGTTGAGCCTATTTTGGGCTAAGTACACATGCTAGTAACAGTAGGGAATTTAGTACCCCTCTAAAGGACAATAGGTCATTATGGTTTGGGTAACTGTTAAATACCCAAATGAGAGTTAAGAGTTTACTAGGGCGATGTATTTCTTAGACACTCAGGGGGTGTTCCATAATGGACATGTAGCACTATGGAGATACCAAGTGAGTGAGTCCAGTACTAACAGGGGATCCTTAAGAACAGTTAGGCATGACGCTACACGATAAGAGGATATAGGATCGAAAGGAGCCCAATACTAACTGGAGTTCTTATACTCACAGATATGATGTGACCTGGCACAGGTGGACGCCAGCGAAGTACAATAAGAGGCCTTTTGCACTACGATAGAGATGTGAATAGTGGGTGCATATGATGAGTCATATAGTGAGTTTGCATTTCGGGGTTCTCCCTCTCCAAGCGTAGCGATGATACGCATTTATGGGAGAGCAGTTCCCACAGTCACCTATGGGTAGTATTTCTTATTGGATAACTCCAAGGACATTGGCTGATCATTAGTGCAAGATTTGATTTTATAGTTCGACATATTATGTTAGATAAGAATCCTTGGGTATTGGACCTTTAAGGGATATTTTGTTATGTACTTTGTAATGGATCACATACTGATATTTTTCTAAGACCATGACATGGTATTTTCTAGGATTTATGTTTTTCTATGATTTATACATGTTTTTATTCCTTCTGCTATGAGTTTTGATAGTGTAGTGTATCTTAGATTATATCTGCTTGTATTAGTTTCTGAATTATTGAAGGTTAAAAGTCTGATGATCCGCATTTCTCAGCATGGCGCCAGGCCAAAAGCCATACTGAGCCTTGGATCGGCGTGTTGGGAGGTGCGTGTTGGCACACATCCTTAGGTTTTCTTTTAATAAATAACATATGTGTACTTATTACTGTAAAATATCTAGGTTAAAAATGTTATAGAATTAGTTGAATGAAGTGGCAAAATTTATAGCGAAAAGGTCGCTATATAAGAATTTTGGAAATACCTTGTTTTTTGAGAATTTTTATGAAAGATACCCTTAGGATTTTTCTGTATTTTTTAAGTAGACTAAGTATACTACCTAATGCAAAAAAAATTGTATCTAAATTCATTTATTTAAGTGGTGAAAACTAGCTGCAAAGTTCATGCTTTTTTTATGTTGTTCCCTGTCCATGACTTTCTACGGCACTTATAAATGCTACCTTTGGTCTATTGCGGCACTTTTGGGCAATTTGCATTGTTTTGTTTTAATACGACATTTTCACTAGTTTTTCATAATTTAAACGGTTTATAATTCATTATATTGTTGAATATTTTAGGGAAGTTCTAATAACATGGATTAAAGTATGAAAGAAAGGTTAAGAGTTCAAATATACTTTTAATATTTATTTATGAATTTTTAAAGTGTTGTAAAATATAAAACAGGTTTTTTCTTGATTTTTGTCAAATTTCTAAATTAGTTATTTTTAAGTAAGATTTTGTATAAATATTTAAAACCTATTTATAAGTATTTTTAAAGTATTATATACAAAAAATTTGGAAAAGTAATTTTAGTAAATTTATCAAAAGGATAAGTGGTTTTATTATAACCTTAATTGATAATAAATGTTTGAGAAGATAACCAAAAGTATGTTATCTTGCTAATTGTACTTATGTCAATTGAAAAGAATGTTTTAAAGATAATGCTAAATATAAAATGGTTTTGGGATCATAGTAACGATGTTATAATGACATTTGTTTTTAACCCATTTAATTTTACTTTTGTAAATGTGAAATGTTGTTTAAGATTTTAGAATATTCCTATACCATTCGGGATAAGATTATGGATACATTTCAAAGTATTGAAAAAAGTAAAAATGAATAGGAGATAGTTGTATACATGTATATATCTTTTGTAAAGGTATTTTAAATATATATATATATATATAAGTATTTACAAAGAAGTTTTAGTTAATAAAAGAATTAGTTAAATAAAAAGGGATTAGAAGTCGCTTATGTGACTTAATCATGCTTTGTGTGACATATGCATGCTTTGTTTATTTAGTTTATTATGAAAAGTATTTAATCCTATACTTGGCACTAAAATCCGACCAAGTAGGTTTTTCTATCCGTGAGAGTTAAGAATGATGTTTGAGTAGGGTTTAGAAGTAAAAAATGCTCTAACCTATTGGCTTCACTTTTGACTGCAGGATAACATAAGTTGACAAGGTCAGAAACCTGATAAGTTTAGAGACTTGGTATCCATATGTGATAATTTCTATTTTGTACTGTGTAGTGGATTAGTTGACTATCGAGTTTGACCAAATTAACTTTAGTAGTATATGTAAGCATCATGTATTAATACGGTTTAAGATCCTCCAAGAATGACTCATTCGTATGATTCATCTCTTGTTTTATCCCCTTGGATGGACTCCTTTACATTGTTTGTTTACTTCTTAAAGAACTGGAATTAAGTTAACCGAAAATTCACTGATTTAATTTTGAATAGTCCGAGATCGGATAAGTGTATTACTTACCGAAAATCACTTCAAAACTGATATATGAGTTCTATGTTTTTGGAAGTGGTTGTGGAGTGGAATGTTGTAGAGTTGAATTATCTATCCTAAGGTTAAGTCTAAGGGAGAGGTTAGCATTAGCATTCATCGGACGACTTATGCTGGGATGCATGGAGAGATTTAAGAACTGTTCGAGATGCTGGAACCCAAATAGAGAATTGAGATCTGTTCAAGCGATGAGGACTCATGTTTTGATATGTTGAAGGTGACTTCACCATTGAAAATGACAAAAATGCAGAGCATGCCTTATAGCCTGTGATTTTAGCTAATCCAAGGTTATATCAACTCTAAATATCTGGAGATGCTTTTAATTGAGGTGCACGGAAGTTGATGATATTCGGTATCTCATGTTTGGGTGTGGACCAACTGTGTTTATCCCTGCGACCTATTTTATCTAAGGATATGCATGGTTTCGGAAGGTAGTTTCTGACCCTTTTTGTAGGAGGCCGGCTTTTGATTTTTACCGAGGAAGCCTATATGGAAATCCATATGCGAATGTACCTTAGCAGTTTTAGTTGTACTTCTAATATTGTTATGTTGTGAGATGCAAGCAGCATATCTATTTGTTTGATTTGTATTCTACACCCTAGACATTTTCTATTATACTACCTTACATACTTACTTGATGATTTGGTTCTTTTAAGGGGATAACCATTACGGTGATTCAAATGTTCACAAAAGTATTGTTATATGCTAATTACAAATTTCTTGGGTTTCTCATACTAGAATTATGTAGGACTCATGGTTTTATCTTTCCCTTAATCCCATGGGTGCTCTTTCGAGTAGTCTGAGAAAGACAGGCTTTCGTTAATATTCTTTGGAGCTCGAGGAGGCAAGCTGGATGCTTTCACCTACCATAATATTCTTTTTTCCGCTGCACGACAATTATGTATGTATATCAGCATCTGTGAGGATAGGCTATTATAACTATCCAAGCTAATGATAGTACTCAGGATTGTAACTCTGAAATGATGTGTATCTTAGAGTAACACTTTGTATTGTCTTTTTGATATTATATGTTATTGTTCCATTGTGAGATTCTAATGTTTTGTTCTCTTCTTGTTCGTTTTCTTTTTTTACTTACTCTAATAATTTATCTTTTCGGCGCTTGAGTGCTCGACACGAGAGTACGGTGGAGGTATTACTATCGACATTTAGGGGCTGAAAAGGCTAATCGTTACACTTGATATAAGAGCTGAAGGTTAAGTAAGAAGCTTGGCTTTGGTTGGGTATAAGTCATTTGAGATAAGGTAAGTGTTGCCTTAGAATGAGTTGAGTATGTTATACATATGAGAGCATATATGTAATTGTCAAATATAAGTAATTATATAAGTATGAATTATAAATATAGTTTAATTAATGTCGGTATTAATAATGTTCATTTATTATCCCTTGTTGAATAATTTAGTTCTGCATGGCCAGTATATGAGTATTGTTATCATTTGTCGATTTATTTTCATGCTTGGTCGGTTTATGGGCATTGATTATTGTTTGTTGATTATTGATTTATGCTCAACCAGTTCATGAGTAGTGTGCCTGTTTACTGCATGGGTTGGGTAGACAGTAATTATGGATGCATTGAAACGAACATCATGTGAATTGAGTTTCACAGTTTGACTATAAGGCATTTGATGATAATGTTGGGTAGCTTTAATAGAAGAAGTTTAGTATAGGATTTCTAAATATTGTTTAGAAACGAAGAAGATTTAAAGTGATATTTCGAGAACTTAAATTCCGATGTCTTTGAAAATGGTTTCTAAGATTTTGGAAAATAATAGTAATATTATTTGAAAGTATTTATGAATCTTAATATTTTGAAGGAGTTTTAAGATTTCTTCAGGATCGAGGTTGCTCTTGAAATCAGCAAGTCAATTCGAGAACAAAGTATTTCTATGTTATTTAATTTGAGTAGCTCGAAGTGACTAAAAATGGGCAAAAGATATGTTTGGTTGGTAAATACTTCTCGTGAGCATTACCCTTCTTCGTAAGTGGATATATAGTAAGATATAGTAGGACATGTTTCCATGGAATCACTTTTTTGTTACTCGATCTATATGTATATTTTATATGAATTTTAAAGTAAACTTTTGGGAAATTGGTTTATGAATTTAAATCATGATACTTAGTATTTTACGAAGTGTTTGATACCACTTTGAAAATTATTTTTAATTAAATCCCTAAAGTATGATTTGATATACAAAAGATGTATGTATATATTATTATTTCAAATGATTTAGAATAAAACTATGAGTTTAGTTCTAAAGTGTTCTTTAAAGAATTTTGATATAAAATATAGAGTAGTTTTGGTTAATACAAATTTTGATATGAACTTTTTAATAGAAAATATTTGTATGTATGCTATGTTGGGTGCCCAAGTGGTAGTGGCATAACCTAAGTAATTAAGAAACCTATTTTATGTAGTAAAGTGTATCTAATAAATAAGTGAAACTTTGATAAGTTGTTTAATTGACCATGTATCATATGCATTAGGACAGTGTGGTATGTTCATCTTATTATGATATGATTGTTTGATAGTTTTCATTTGTTAGAATGAAATGGATTTTTCGATGACTTTGGATAATCTGAAATTTATGAATCGTTATAGAACTTAAATTTAAGTGTGTTTGAGAATATAAAGATGAGTTTTGTAACCCTTGAATTCAAAAGTTAGTAAGTCAACATAATTATTAAATTGGTTTGAACATTCATGTTAACTAATCATTTGATGTTATTTGGTCAACTACTAAATGTCTTTACCTTAGGGTTACCTAAGGAAAATAGGCTTTAGGCCTAATTTTGGATACCGGTGTCCTTCTCTTGTAAGCTACTTGCCTAACTTGATAGTCAAAGAAGTCAAAAAGGTTGACTCGGTTATAGGACCTAAATTTATTTTGAGCATTCATCTGAATTTGGAAAGTAAAACGAGTTTGATGTTTTATATATACTCTTAGGGTGTAGTAGAGTATTATACAGGTAATAACTTAAATAAGTTCTTTAAGAAATGTTTTACAAAGGTACGTCTTAAATGTTTATAAACTTGAGTATTGTTTTATGAAATAATTCATAAATGATTTTAGTATTGAATGAGATATACTATCTATGTAAATGAATGTGATTTAAAAAGAAAAATTGATGTATTTAAGAAATAAATAGGATAAATATGTAAGTTGTACGTAGATTGTTTTATTCACATGGTTGTTCTTGATCAGGGTTCGAATACATGATTTCTAGGTGATCTACACTGATTCGAACAAGGATTTTTCACTCAATTCTCAATGGCGAACAATTGATATGAATTCTTGATATGATCCTAAAGTTTTCTATCATAGTATATGGCTATGTAAGGGAAATAGAGGTTTCTAATCAAAAAACCTGATCGGAGTTCGCACTAGAGAGGTCAAGTGATCAATATTAGTTTTGAAGTGAAATTTATGTGATCGAACAAGTGATCATGTTACGTATAGATGATCCATGCACATTGTACAGGTTTAAGTAGATGCATCCTATGTTATGTTAGCTTGTATAGAGTTCAGGTAATGACACTTTGATTTGTTCAGAGGAAGCATGATTAATCGGCTAAGTAATAAACTGAGGCTTTTTAGCGTAAGGTACGCTTTTTAGATTGGTCATCACCCTTCTGCGATAAGAGGGTTTTTGAACCTAAGCAAACCTTGTGCTTGGTTTGATAGTGATTTTGAATATTATTAAGTATTGATTGTTCTTGTTTCTTTTGTATGTTGGTCGTGCTGGAAACACAAGGATTATTTTAAGTGGGGGAGAATGTAATGACCTAGAATTTTGAACACTTGGTATTTAAATATCTGAATTATTTAAATATTTGAATCTTAAATTTAATGTGATTAAATTGATTTAATAAACTTTTAACCTCTTTTTTATTAATAACTAGTAACGGTAAAAAAAATTGAAAAATGTTTATAAAAATAAACAGTTTGAAGCAATATTGATAATGTGGCCGAAATCGTTTTATCGATAAATAGCTTTTACTCAATAGAAGCTGTTCGAACCTGCGGTGCTTGTCTAATTAACAAATGTTTCATTAATTAACAACTAAAAATAATTTTCCTAATAAAAGCTTCTAGAAGGTATTAGGAAGATATTCTAAGAGGAGGGGTAGTTTAGTAATTTACTAAAGAAGAAGAAGATTTTTTGTTCTAAAGTGAGGTGTAAAGTTGTGCATATTGAGGAGCATAGGAGGAGATATTTGGCCGGCCAAATAAGTGTATTAGGAGGTCATTTCTCTTGCGTTAAGGTCCATAACATCTTATGTATACATAATTTTATTTCCTAAGTTTTGGAAAAAAAAGACAAAGTGTTCACTCTCTTTTTTCCTCTTCAACCTTCATTTTCTCATTTCAAATCAACTTCGGACTTATTCAAACTTTAACTATGGCCTTAGACCATGTAGGAAGCATGAAAACCAAACCAAAGTTGAAGAAAAAGGAGAAAAAGTGTGCACCCCTTGAGGCCGTGAGCTATAAGAGGATGGAGGACTGTTGGCTTGAGCATAAAGAGGCTAAAGCTTGGATCTTTAGGAGTTTGGTGGTGGCAGGAAGTTTTTTTAGTGTTCTAGTGCTTGTGACTTGTGTTTAGCATGGATTTAGGTGAGTTAACTCACCATTGAATGAATATATATTGTGTTATACTGTTTTGTTGCTTGAATATAAAGTTAAAAGTTAAGTAATAAAGTTATAACTTTAGACCCCCTTGCTTTTATAAGCAAATGACAACTCTATATTGTATAAAATCACTTCTTTAACCTTTTATAACATGTGGCGTGGCCTTGGCATCGTGCTGAAATGGTTGGTTGGCTTGTGAGTTATATTAATGTGAATATGAATGTGTTTGTATAGCGATAGTCACTATAAGTGCACTTTGAATCCCCTTGTTTTTAAACTTGTTCAATGCGGTTATTTTTGAACATATATGTCGGCCGTTATTTACAATTATAAATGTGTACGGGAAAACAAAGTATTGGTTTGGAAAGTTGTAGAACTTGTGTAACAAAGTTGTGAAAGTTAGAAGCAAAAAGGTCGCTATGGGACAACAAGGAATTGGTTTTCTTTACTGTTTTAATAAGTGAAATATGTGTACTTATTACTATAAAAATATCAAGATTTAAAAAATTATAGAACGAGTTCAATGAAGTGGCAAAATTTATAGCGAAAAGGTAACAATATGAGCACTTTGGACCATGTTTTCGGGAATTTTTAATATGATTTTGAAAGATATACTTAAGGGATTCTTTACATGGTTTTTAAGTACTCTAAGTATACTACCTACCATAAAAAATTGGATCTTAAATCATTTACTTAGATAGTGTAAACTGGTCGCAAATTTCATGCTTTTTCTATGTTGTTCTCTGTCCAGGACTTTCTACAGTAGTTATAAGTGCTATCTTTGGTCTACTGCAGCACTTCTAGGCTTGTTGCATTGTTTTGTTTAATGCGATAGTTTGGCTAGTTTTTCATGATTTAAATGATTTATAATTCACCTTTGATGAATCTTTTTAGGAAATTTTTAACAACGTGGATTAGAGTTTGAATAAAAGATTAGAGGTTTAAAAATATTTTTAATAACTATTTAGGAATTTTTAAACAAAGTGTTGTTAATTATTAAACATGCCTTTTGTTGGTTTTTGTCAAATTTCTAAATTAGTTATTTCTTATAAATATTTTGTATATATATCTAAAACCTATTTATAAGTATTTATATATATATATATATGTTTGGAAAAGTAAGTTAAGTAAATTTATAAAAAGGATAAGTTGCTTTGTTATAACCTTAAGTTATGATAAATGGTTCTGAGAAGTTAATCAAAGTATATTATCTTGTTAATAAGTATATTTAGATCTTTAAAAAAGAATGTTTTAAAGATAATGCAAAGTGTAAATTGGTTTTGGGTTTATAGCAACGTTGTTTTAATGACATTTGTTTTTAACCCATTAAATTATACTTTAAATGTAAAATTTTGTTTAAGATTTGTAAATGTTCTTATATCATTTGGGATAATAATACGGATACATTTCTAAGCATTGAGAAGAATAGAAATGAATAGGAGATAGTAGTATACATGCATATATCTTTTATAAATGTGTGTGTATATATATATATATATAAGTATTTAAAGTGAAGTTTTACTTAATAAAAGAATTAATTAAATTAAAAGGGGATTAAAAGTTGTTTATATGACTTGTTTATGGAAAGTATTTAATCCAATATTTGGCAGTAAAAGTCGACAAAGTAGACTTATTCTATCTATGAGAGTTAAGAATGACGTTCGAGTAGGGTTTAAAAGGAATTAGTGCTCTAACCTACTGGCTTCACTCTTGACTAAGGGATAGCGTAAGGTGAGAAGGTCAGAAACGTGATAAGTGCAACACTTTGGAAATTTACATAAAATTTAACAAGATTTTAATAGAGAATTATACGCGAATTTAAAAAGGAAATTAAATTAAACGAAAACAAGGGCTTAAAATAAAATTCTCATGGATGTTCGAATTTGGCTATGAAACTTGCACCATTGCGTTCGTAATGATTTTCCAGACGATTTTCATATATAACACTTCGAAATTTGAGTTAGTATAGGGAAGTTACGGGTGTTAGACTGAATTAAAAATTTAAAAACAAAAATTTTAAAATTATAAAGGCCACCGGTCGACCCTTAGGGGTTCAAGTTTGACTGATAGAGGTCGACCCAGGCATGTGGGAGGTTGACCGTTGTTCTAGTAAAATTGAACGCAACCATTTCCTGAAACATGAGATGAATGAATGAGATTTCTTGCTTGCAACTGAAGAGTATGATGAAAGGACCAGATTCTCTATAAATTTTCACTAAGCTAATCTTATACCCCAAACAAAAAACCTACCCCTACAATACTAAGCTAATGAAACCCTAATTCTCACATAAATAATTACAGTAACCAAATCCTACCAAAATTTTCTTTCAACCCTAATTTCTAAAATTACAAAAATCAAATCTATTTCAACCTAAGAGATTAGATCAAGAAAATAAAGGTGGATCAAGGCAATCTAAGGAGGAGCTCTCAATTTAGGGGCCAAATTCTTGAGTGTAAGCATTAGTATAAGCTTAGGCTAGAGGTGAGTGGGTACAAATTTGATAAGTTGATTATTGTAGCTAGTTTAAACTATTGTAATTGATTAGGATGTTAACAAACCCTAAATTTGATATGTTAATATGTTAAATATTCAAGTTTGAATCTAAATGTCCATATACCTTTTTCTCTTGAAATTGGAAGCCCAAATCAACTAACCCTAAATCCAATTGCAAACTATTGATTAGACTGTAATTAGGATTCAAAAATCACTGTTAATGACTTGATTTAAACGCAATAGCAATCGACAATAGAAGAAACTGGGAAAAACCCTAAATCATCGTTCATCAGTTTCGACCAGGGAACCCTAACGGTCGATTGATAGTGGATGACCGAAGGGTATAAGAGGTCGATCGTTAGTACTAGAAATTGGCAACTATAACCTTAGCCTAAGGCCCAAAATTTATATAAATGATATAAAACGTGAATTGTCGTGGGTCTATTTAAGGGCAATTAGATGCATGTTAGAACTTGTAGGGCAGTTTGTTCCCTATGAGCGGATGCTAGGTTGTGGCGATGTTGGGTAAATGTTGTTTACCTAATTTAGGATAGTAATCGATTCCAGACGATGTACTTTCGTGATTGGCTCTCATAGGAGGTTCCAACAGTGGGCGTACAGCTGGCATGGATGCCTAATGGAGTGGGCCCGGCACAACAGGAGGTCTTCGTATTCATAAACTCCCGACGCACATGATACAATTAGAGAGGAGAACCTAGAGCGTGCAATAAGAGGCCAACACTACGATCGAGAGGTGGAAATGAATGCGGACGATGAGACATTTCAATAAGTCAGCATTTCGGGTTCGTTCTCTCCAGGCGTAGTAAGAGGGAACGTTCTCAATAGCCTAGTGGTGGTGATTGTAGTGGAAGTTTATGTCCACAATATCCTAGTAGCAGTGTCTTTCATTATTAGTAGCCCAGAGGGCGACGTCCTATACATTGAGTAGCTCTAGGAGAGGTGGTCGATCATTAGATATGAAATTGATCCTTAGTTTGATCCATTGAATTAGCCTACATAATTTGAAGTGTAGGAATGTACTAGGTAAGAACCCTTAGGTAACAAACCTTAGGAATTCACAGAAACTTGTATCACACCATATATCTTTTATAATAGTGTTATAATACTGCATATGATCGTTATATTAAACTTGTACACATTCACCAGACTTTATGTCTGGCCCATTCTCTTTCCTTCTTTTCCCCACCACAGTTGGACAGGGCAACATGTAACTGGCCCACTCTAGATACTTGGGGAGCCGAGCTTTTATTCCGAGTCTACTTTTATCTTATCTTACTCTCCATGTATTATTCTTGCTCATTAGTATATTTTGCTTGATACATCAGACTTTAAGGGATATTTTATTATGTGCTCTGTGTTGGATCATGTACTGATATTTTTTGAGACTATAGCTTGATACATTTTGGGATTTATGTTTTCATATGATATATACATGTTTATTTCCTTCCGCTGTGAGATCTAAAAGTCTAGTATATCTCAGATCTTATCTTCTTGTCTCTGTAATGTAAAATGTTTAAACCCCGACTATCCGAATTTCTCCGCATAGCGCGAATCCGAAGATCACACTACACTTTAGATCGACATGTCGAGAGGTGCGGGTTGTCAATATAAGTATACGAGACTTGGTTTCCATATACGATCATCTCTATTTCATACTGGCTAGTTGATTAGTCGATTATCGAATTTGACCAAATTAACTTTGGAAGTATATGTAAGCATCGCGTATTGATACTGTTTGAGATCCCCTGGGAGGACTCATATGTATGAATCATCACTTTTTAAAAAACATATATATGAGATCACCTAGGGAGGAATCCCTTGTATCGTTTGTTTACTTCTTAAAGAACCAGAATTGAGTTAACTAGAAATTCACCGATTTAGTTTAGAAGAGTCCGAGATCGGATAAGTGTATTACTTACTGAAAACCACTTTAAAACCGATATACAAGTTCTATGTTTTGGAAAGCATTTATAGAGTGGAATCCAATAAAGTTGAACTATCTATCCTAAGGTTAAGTCCAAGGGAGAGGTTAGCGTTAGCATTCGTCGAACGACTTATACTGGGATCTATGGAGAGATTCGTGAACTGTTCTGGATGCTGGAATCCAAAGAGAAATTCAAGATCTGTTCGAGTGATAGAGACTTGTGCGTTAAGATGTTGAACGTCACTTCGCTATTGGAAATGACAGAAAACATAGTAGGCCTCATAGCCAATGGTTTAGCTATCCCAAGGACATGTCAACTCCAAATATCTAGAGATGCTTTCGATTAAGGTACACAGGAGTTGATGGTATTTAGTATTACACGTTCGGATGTGGACTAGCTATGTTCACCTTTGTGACATATTTTATCTTGTGATATACATGGTTTCAGAAAGTAGTTTCCAACCCTTTTGCAGGAGGCCAACTTTCGGTTTTTACCCAGGAGACCTCCACGGAAATCCATATCGAACGTACCTTAGTGGTTTTAGTTGTACTTCAAATATTGTTATGTTGTGAGGTGCAAGCAGTATAACTATTTTCATATTTATATTCTACACCCTAGACATTACATATTATATCACCTTATGTACTTATTAGATGGTTTGGTTCTTGAGGGGACAACCGTTATGCTGATTCGAATGGTCTCAAAAGTACTATTATATGCTAGCTACAAATTTCTTGAGTTTCTCATACCAGACTTATGTCTAACTCGTGGTTTTATCTTTCCTTTAATTCCATAAGTGCTCTTTTGAGTAGTCTGCAAAAGGCAGGTTTCATTGATATTCTTTAGAGCTTGAAGAGGCGAGCTGGATGCTTTCACCTACCATAGTATTCTTTTTACTTCTGCACTACTATTATGTATATATCAACATTTGTGAGAATATGTTGTTACAACTATCCAAGATGATGATAGTACTTAGGATTGTATCTCTGAAATGACGTGTATCTTAGAGTAACACTTTGTATTGTCCTTTTGATATTATATGTTATTAATCCGCTATGAGATTCTAATGTTTAGTTCTCTTCTTCCTTTTCTTTTCCCTTTTATTTAACCTATCAAATTTTCTTTCAGATAATTGAGCGCTCGGCACAGGAATACCGTGGATGTATTAGTGTCGACATTTGTGGGTTGGAAAGGCTAAACTTTACAGAGCTTGTTCAAAAAAGAACCCAAGAGGCCTTTAGTTGAAGGTTTCTTACCTGAAGGAGCAGAGTCTCTGGTGGCAGAGGTGTAGCAATCGCCCCAAAACAGACCTAATTTCGACCCAATAAAATCACATCGAACCTTAGACCCATCATAATGCAAGTTTAAGGTTGATAAAATCAAATAATACACAATATACAGAGCTATGTATCTATACTTTTAAAATCTCACAGCGAAATGGATAAGATATAGTATCAGAAACAAGTACCCATTTCATAAAGAAAACCATTTCAAAAACTTAACAAGTTAAATATTACAACATGTTTAAATAAAGCCTCCATAGTACAATATCTAAAAATAACATAACTATTTGAACCGGGTACAATAAAAGTACTTAAAAAAAGCATAACTAGATAGATAACTACCACTAGTCTTCACCTCCACCTTCGTCTCCTAAATCAGTATTACTCGCTCCAACCTATGTTGTAATGAGGAGTGAGCCAGGACAACAAAATGTCTGGTGAAATGAAAATCTCAAGCTTTACCACAATTGTTCTTGGGCGGTATTATTTAATAAGAAATATGTCTTACGTATAAAATCATAACATACGTATAAAGTCAACTGTAAGCCCGAAGGCTCTTCCAGTTCAACAATATAACATTCGTATAAAGTCAACCGTAGGCCCGAAGGTCCTTCCAACCCGACTACATGAAAGTCAACTATAAGCTCGTAGGCTCTTCCAGTCTGACTGTACAACTCTAATGTAACTGACGTTTAAGGTGTAAGAGGAAGTACCAAACCCCTTAATACATCTATAATGGGAAATAAGTAGACTCTGATCATTTAAGACCTATAAAATGGGCAGATCCCCGACATTTAAGACCTAACCCCAAGGTGGGTCCCTACATAGTTCTTCCTCATTGACATCGTAAGAAATCCTATTAGGCCACTTAATGCTTCACCTAAGAAAGGGGCGGACTCTACCATAGCCACTTAATACATCAAACCCAAAGCGGACCCCTTCGAAGGATTCCGCCTACCGCATCCAAAATGCAATTTATGACCCATAACCCACTCGACTTCTCACATTAATCCGACTATTCGAAGGTACTGGTAGCTAGATGAACTGGGCAGGTTTATCCTACAGAATTGGGACTAACCTCGCATCCACTGTTGTTATTTACTATAAGAGATGTCCCACATTAGTCCGCAAAGCCACACCGCTGGTAGCCAGGTTTAACTGGGCAGACTTCCATGTAGCTTTAGACTAACCTTGCATCCCTATAACTTAGTCATAACTTATATGTGTATCCACTATATACATATACCATCCTACACAAATAATAACTGAGGCCATATAAGGTATCTTCTTATTATGCCCCTAATTAGGGATCAATCCCATAATTTACTCTAACTACTTTCCTAAAAATTAATATTACTTAACTATTCTAATAATACTAATTTTCACGTTCAATACGTTATACACACACACATTTATTTTTATGCATTGAATTTAGGGTATAATCATTACGTTACAACAATTCGATAATAATTCATTTATAAGGTATTTTGAAATATAAATCTCATACAAATCTGTAATTCCAACAAGAACTGCTACTACCCATAGCCAAATAAAATAGATTTGTACAAATATGGAATACCTACAACTTGTTCCAAATTAATACATTAGAATCCCTTTTCTATTTCAAAGAACAGATCCTACCAAATTAGATCGCCTATGTTCAATTCAACCTTTATATACATCATTTTGGAGTGAGAAAGGGGTTCCTTATTTATTTAAGTGATAGAAATAGGCGGTGCAAACTACAAACAATTCAATTCATACTTTACACACCATTTCTAATTTATTTTTTCTTTGCACCATTTAACACTTCAATTTAAAAGGGAGAAATTAGGTTGAATGGACCATAGTTTATCTAATTCTAAATAATATATCAATACCAAAAACAATTATAATTCCAACATATACAAAGATTGATATTTACGTAGGGAAATTCTGGGGGTTTTAGGTGCTATGTTTTCGTTTACTATAATTCCGAAGGCATACATCAAATCCAAATAAGTACCATTCAATTACAAAAATGTAAAAAACTTGATATTTCCACTCACAGAGAATTGTTTACTTCCCAACTGGATTTAATTCCACTACGCTTAATTCCATTTTAGATCACCCTCTTTTGAAATATACGACAAAGTGAATTGTATATAGAAATTAGATTTAAAATCAAAAACTAGAGAGGAATAGGATTAGAAATCAAAAGAATTAAACATTTAAACCGCTTACCTGAAAATCCTAACTGATTCAGAAATCCAAACAAGAAGAAGAAGAAAGTGAGATCTGATTTATCGCTCACAATTCTCTATTACATCTTCCCCCTTCTGACTATATAACAAATGGATTTTTTTTGTATGTATTAGATTTCAGAAATTGGAAGATATGGAGAAGAAGGATTAATTTAATTTAGAGATTAGAAATTAGAATTACTTACCAGAAAGTTTACTATATCTGAAACCGTAAGGGAAAGATTTTGACAGAGCTTCGTCGTTGCTTACAAAATTTTATGAAGGGAAAGTGGGGTTCTATGGGTTAATTTGTAGAGGTAAGAAGGAACCAGAACTGTTGGATCGAAATCAAACAAATCCGGACCGTTTGAAATAACAAAACCCAAACCGCCATTCACTTTTCCACCTCCTATCGGTCGACTTATAGACCTCCACCAGTCGACCGCTAACGGTCCACCAGTCGTGGGTCAGGGGTCGACCAGTCCCCTGTTATGAACGCTGATTTATTTTCTTCCGTTAATTTTTGTTAATTATTTATTTATTACTATAATTAAACCATTTAGTCACGCGTTAACGTTTAATCCTACTTAACCCTTAGGCTTCTTACGTTAACTTTTCATATTCAAACATTCAAATTTTAAACTTTTAAATTCAAATTCAAATATTTAAATTTTAAATATGAAAACATCAAACGCCCATAACTTTTCATTTTAACTTTGATTTCAACATGTTATATATGGAAATTGATTAGAAAATCACCACGAACGCAATGACACAACTCCCGTGGTCAAATTCTGACATTTACAGAATTTCCATTTTTAAACTTATTTTATTTATTTAATTTTTTATTAAATTTTATCGGATGTTATATTCTCCACCCCATACAAAGGATTTCGCCCTTGAAATCGCCAACGGAAGATAGTTTAACGCGCACTCAACAACCATGTTATATAACCAATTCATTTACAATAATCTACGCAACCATCTACTCAACCAAAAATGCAATGTGATTATGTATGTAAACAAACTATAGGTCGGCTCAATCCTAGCATCAATGGTAGATCATAACATATAGGCATGTATGCAAACATCCTAAATATACATAAAATTCTGTATGAGTACAAAGTAGTAATAAAAAGTGTAGCAACCATCTATTACCATCCAATTTAGCAACCATGATGCAACTAAAAAACCTATATTTTCGGGGAGAGAAGTTATCAGAGAAATCTTCAGGATGAGAAACCTTCATCTTTATTTCGGTTTCCCATGTGCTTTTTGCTGGGTTATCTCCCTATCTACTCAATTCAACTTAATAAATTTGTTACAAAGCCTCTTAATACCATGCTTCACTATGCGAGGGAGGGGGAGGGGGAGAGGGAGGAGGGGGCAATAGGATCCATTAAAACTTCAATTAACTGATCAGGCTCTAATACAGAGGCAATGTCATGCAGAAATTTTATCAAGTATGTAACATGAAAGAGGTCATGGACTTCCACTAACTAGTTCGTAAGCTCAACCTAATAAGCAAGTTTCCCCCACCCTCTCTAAAATCAGAAAGGCTCAACGAACCTAAATGCCAACTTCCAAGATGTACCAAACCTCATAAACTTTCTAAGAGGGGAAACCTTAACGAGTGCCATATCCTAAACTAAAAACTCCAATTCCTATCTTTGCCTATCAGCATAGAACCCCTAATGGCATGTGCGGTCTTCATTCACCGTCTAAACACTTCTACCCTTTCCAAAGTCCTTCGAAATCCATGATGCAAGCTCACACAAATCTTCTAAAATTCTTATTCACCCTTTCCATTTTACCATCAATTTGCGGGTGGTAAGTGGTGCTAAGATCCAAAGTCGTTCCCAAAGCAAATTGCTAACTTCTCCAAAATTCCCTAGTGAACAAAGGGTCTCTATCACTAACAATGCTAACTACAACTCCATGTAGTCACACAACTATATTGACATAACCTATGCTAGAGATGTCGCAGTCCTACTACCCCTAACGATAATAAATGAGCCAATCTACTATAACCTAAATAACATCAATGCCTCAAGGAAACCCATCAATAAAGTCCATCGACATATGCTCCTATTTCTAAGTCGGAACCTCCAATGGTAATAACAACCCTCCGGGTTTGCCTTGCTTAACTTTAATCCTTTGGCACATCAAACATCTGGAAATAATTTCAATGACTCTCTCTTCATTCTTGACCATTTAGAACATTCTCTTCATATTCCTATACAACTTATCGCATTCTAGGTGAATGGTGATACTCCACAAGTTTTGGATTTTAAGCATCTGACCTAATTTCCTTACTAACTTCCATTCTTTCCTTTGATTTATTGTTAGTTAAGTATTCTTATGAAATTTTCTTATTTACGATGTTCCTCAATAGATATATATTTAGTTAGCTATTTGGTCCCATCCCTAAAATTAACACAATGATAAAACAGGAACATGATTATACCGTATCAAACACTTTTCCTAAAGGAGACCAGTAATGATTTCAATCCAAAAACTCTAAAAGAAAATTTTGCTGGAAGTTTTCATTAATCATTAACTGGTGTTAATGATGTTGTGATCCTATTACTCCTTACCAATTTAAAATGGGCATTCCTAGAATGCCAAATTACCATCTCCTTTCTTAATTTTCCTTCTTAGTTCCAATAAATACCCATTACCCATAATAACTGGTCATTACTGTAAAAATTATCAGTCTCTAATCAATCCTTATTAAATCCATTTCATTCTATTACCATTTTCAAAATTTTCTTATTATGTATATTCAATTCCTCCATAAATACCATATTAGCTTCCTTAATCAGTCCCTTATCTAATTTCCTTTTTATCCTTTATTAATTACAAATTTTGTTGGCCATTAAATCTATAATTAATATCCATAAATCCTAGTCCTATAATTACCATGCTATTTATAATTAATACTAATATCGTTATAAATTATGCTATTTATATGTTTTTTATTTCTAATTATTAATTTCTAAACTATAACATTTCTTTTCATATTTTATTTTATCAGAGTTATCCTTCCAAAAATGATTACTGTTATAATCTTCCATAAATTAACCATAAGTGATATTTTTGCCTTGTTTGAAATTACAAGGGATTGTTTCTTTTTCTCTTATTGAAACAAACAGTGTAAACTACAAAAAAGAATATCCATATCTTACACACCTCTTTCTCTTTTGGCATACTCTTTATAAATCCGAACGTCGCTTTTTTGTACTTTTAAGGAATTAGATAATTTATGGAAATTACATGGAACCTTCTCCCATTAAAATAAAAATATAGAAATTCACATTCGAAGGGCAACCTAACTTATTACCCAATTATAGATCTGGAATATCTTTTCACTTAATTAGCATTCTACAAATAAGAGCTTAGGACTGATTTCAAATTTCTAGATAAGATTGTACATATTATACTTATTTCATTTATATCCCGAAACCTTTACCCTTTCTTTCAAAGATAGTGATCCCTATCTACTCCATAAAATATTAACTTAGAAATCCACATTACGCTAGTATGCGACATTTGAAATTCAAACTTATAAAATTTCAAAGGAAAACTTTTAAGCATACTTTTCGAAAGAATTTCCAACTTTCCAAAACCAGTTTAGGGGAATTGAATTCTTAATAGCATCTAAACATCATATTTTATCTTATTTCTTATATCTATTCCATTTTTATTAAACATTTGGGCAAAATCTTCCAAAAATATTTGACCCAATTTTTCACAATTTCAAAACATTTACCATTTTATTCTTAACCCCAATTTTAAAGGTTCTAAAATTGTTTAGTAAAATAATTTCCCTTCTCTAATACTTTTACTTCACAGTCTTACTTCTTTAAAAGTAGGGTCATTACCTCAAAACATTCAAAAAATCAATTGCTAGATCAAACCATCAAAAATTCAAAAAGGATTGCTTAATCCCAAAATGAAGCAAAGTAATTTCCCTTTTTCAAAACTTTCTACATCAAACATTTATTCCTTTGAAAGTTTGTATTTTAGTTCAGAATATTCAAAAATATCTTCTATAACTTTAAATAATGAAAAGTGGAGTAGACAAGGTAAACACCTTTCCCAACATTTTACTATCTCATTCTCATCATTTTTCTCCTACATTATCTCTAATTAGTTTATTAATCCCATTTAAAAAGTTCCTAGCACTATTTCTACCCAAATCTCCCACTATTGCCTTTTGTTTATATCTTTCCTACTTAAATGGATTCTTCATCAGTTTAATCAAGTCCCATTTCCATTTTAAAAAGAAGAATTTTAAAGAACTTCCAAATTAATGAAATATGAAAAATTATCAAGTCCACCCTACGCTCTATTTTATATTTATTTCAAATAGAAAAATCACTTAATCGAAAATCTTTAAAGCAATAACATTTTGATCCAACCAAAATTTTAAACTAAGAGTTTCAAAAATGAAAGAACGATTTTATCAAAAACCTCTGAATAAGAACTTTTTACTCCACAACTTATTTTTAAGTTATGATTTCCTAATTTTTCTTACTATTTCAAAATAACAACTTCTTAATAAATCTTTTGAAAAATCCATTCAAAACATTTCAAGGATGTTTCCAAAGAAAATCTTTTTATCAAATCCTTCACGCGGAGTTAGATTTTAGAAAATCTTTTTCAAAGAAACAATTTCTTAATAATTGTCTTCTCTATTGCATTTTCTTCTTCTTTCATCACTTACTTCTGGTGTTTACATCTATACTATCTCATAGTAATTAATTACTACCTAACATTCTTATTTACTGTTTCTATAAATGTCGATTGTCCATAATATATTATTATCATTCTAATCGGACAATTCCTAAAGATATTTATTTATTCATCTAACTTTTCCTATTAAAACTTCTTTACCTCTCCATAATTTCCTAATAATCTCTTTAATTACTCCATTTGTATCCTTATTAATTTATTGTAACTCCTTATTTATTTTAGATTTATTACCCTATTAATCTTAGAGTTACAATATTTTCCATTGACATTCCTTACAATATGACCTTTGTTGCCTATTCCCTACTCTTTTTCTTTAGCCAACCCATAATCACATCGCTCATCCTTTGGGAATATTGTTGCAACTACTTCTATGGTCAGAAACTATATCGTAAATTCAAATTAAGTACATATACATACATTTATATATAGTAGATTTTTGAAAAATACTTTCGAAAATAACAAGTACGTCACTCATATGTATACCTATCCCCATTGATCGGGTAACTTAAGCTCTGATAACACATGTAACAACCCACCTCAAAAAGGGCCTAATTTCGACCCAATAAAAGCCCGTTAAACCTTAAACACATCTCAAGACAAGTTGTTAGGTTGATAAAATTAAACACTACACACTACACATAGTTATCTATCTATACTTTCAAAATCTCACAACGGAATTGATAAAATATAATACCAGAAACAAGTACCCATTTCATAAAGCAAACCATTTTAGAAACATAACATGTTAAATATTACAACATATTTACATAAAGCCTCTATAGTACAATATCTCCAAATAACATAATTGTCTGAACAGGATACAATAAAAATACTTAAAAAAAGCATAACTAGATAGATAACTTCCACAAGTCTTCACCTTCACCTTCGTCTCCTAAATCAGCATTACCCTTTCTAACTTTTTTTGTAATAAGAAGTGGGTAGAACAACAAATGTCTGGCGAAATGAAAATCTCAAGCTTTACCATAATTGAACTTAGGCAGTATTAACTGTAATGACTCGGCTTTTCGAGCCTCGACTATCGACGCTAAATACAGTTGTTATCCCGCCTTTTGGCAAGGCCGAGATATCAAGGAACTGACTGAATACCGAGGATCGCTCGTCCCAGATATCGAGCACGCACAAGTTCACCATGGATATCGATGAATTTTGTCCGAGTTCGGATCAGGCTACAATTGACAAGAAACGACAAGCGAAGCCATGAAAACCAACGTTCCAAACTTCAAGTCAATCCGAGTTTGTATGCTCAAGTTATGATCAATGCAAATTGAAGGAAGTAACCACAATTCGTATCCATCCTGGAAAGCCTTGTTCGAATTCATCTGGGAGAGCGTTGTTCGTATCCATCGACTCACGCTTGTTCGAATCCATCAGGGAGAGCCTTGTTCGTATCCATCGACTCATGCTTATTCGAATCCATCAGGGAGAGCCTTGTTCGTATCCATCGACTCACGTTTGTTCGAATCCATCATGGAACTACTATTCGTATCCATCAAGGCATCAGTCATTCGCATCCATCAAGTTGGAACAACCTGGATCGATGCAAACAAGCCAACACAATCGATGCGAACAGAGCACACTGCAGATCAATGCGAAGAGCATGCTATTGATCGATTTGAACAAGACAACAACTTCGATGCGAGCAAGGCGAGAATCTTGGGATGACTCGATCAACTCGGCGTAAAAGTTGGATCAGTCTGAAGAGTGCGCACCACGTCATCACCAGAGCACGTGCATCGATCGATTTGAATAAGATCGATTCGAACTCATCGATTCGAACTCATCGATTCGAACCAAACAGACTACCGAAAATACAAGATTGCATCGATCATATCTCATGATCCACAAGTCCAAATGCTATGAAATTTTCACAGGAGCTTACATACAACCTAAAGAACGTCCATGCCAAATTTTGACTCGATTGTACCAAATCTTGATCGATATGAAATTCGTTCGTATCGATCATGGATCGAGCTGAAACTTTATGGGCTCGGTCGCGTGGGCCCACCCACGTGCCAGAAGAAGTCTCCCGAGATTTGGGCGAGATATTTGCATCCTATGCCTATAAATAAATCCCCAGGGCCTACAGAAAAAAGATCTTTTGGGCTCTCTAACGTCCAGACTCTGCCGGAAACACCTTTGCACTTCAAAGCTGCTACAATACTCAAATTTCACTACTGTAATCCATTGTAATCTACTGTTATCCGCTGAAATCAGTTGTAATCATCAAAGAAACATCAATAAAGTGATCAATTTCATAGTGGACGTAGGCAATACGCCAAACCACTCTAAATTCCTTTGTTTTTGTGCATTTTTATCATTTGTTTTTGAAGTGTTTGTTAGATAATCCTCTTTTTCCATTTAATTTCTTCATTTTTATCTCTTCAAACTCTTTCGAAGAGTGTTGTGCCCAATTTTGGTACAAACACTTTGATGCTTTCACTGAGAGAAAAAAAACCCAGTTTTTCTCCTGTTCTTTGGATCTGCTATCGATACCGGATTGCATAAATCCAAGAAGAAGATCCAGATCTCAAGCCTTAAAGCCCTTCCATCCTATTCAGATTTGCATCAGATCTAGAAAAGGACTTCGTCAATTCATCATGGTGAGCACACGAACTGCTTATACAGCTGCCGATCAGGAAGGACGGGGTAGACAGAATCCCGTACAATTGCCTCCATCCAACCAAGATGCCGCCAGACGTTCATATCCATCAGGCCCGGTCACCAATCAAGAATTCCATATGCTGCTTCAAGAGGTTACCCAGAGTCGGCAACAGCTTACTGAACAATTGCGCGCCAACGTAGAGTTGACCAACCAGCTGAATTGCCAAAGGCACAGAAGATCCAGAAGAGATCAAGCTTCCTACTCATCCACCCGAGAGTTCAGCCTCATCTGATAATCATCACCGATCTACACGCCCACGGCTGGACGTAAGCTACACCCAGGCCACAGGACACCAACCTGCCCTAAATCTTGGTGTAACGACCCGACTTTCCAGACCCGGAAAATCGAACCATTTTAGTTAAGAAGAAGAGGTAGAAGAAGAAGAAACAGAAAATCAACAACAGAATCTCACATCGCAGCGGAATAAAATATAATATATATCAACAGATCTTTACACAAATCAAAACTATATCTGTTTATACAATACATCATCAGAATACATCATCAGAGTACATCAACATCCATAACATACAACTGAATACACAGCGGAAAAATAATAGCAAGTACGAGAGTATGTATCGTCATCCAGCTCGTCTCCTGAGCTCCACAGCATCATATCCTGAACCTGTTTATCTCGGTCTGACCCGAGCATCATATAAAACAATACCCGAGTCAGTCTGGAATACCAGCGTGAGAAAATCACACTCAATTTGATTATTAAAGTTTCAAAATCTTTTGAAAACAAAAGCATCTCGTAAGACCACGCCACAAATAAACATGTCGGGTTTTTACCTTACGATAGCTAAAACACTTTTTATCAAAATCCTCTGATATTATAATAGTGTCTATTCACAAATACTTATTAAAATAGCTGAAATTGTTACATGATTAAATTCCAGCATACTAGGTATACAAACAAATACCGTACAAGGCACGTAGGGAGAATGGATTTCCAACGAATGACTAGGCACTGGGGTACCACCTGTCACAGTACGTGGCCTAGATCACAGTACCGAGGAGTACGCCCGCTCCCCTGCAACACAAGGCCGGAATCATCCCTTACTGGATAATTCCAAATAAAATCACCCCACGGTTGTGATCAGCAACCGCACCACTAAGCCGAAATAAAAGGGACATCTAGACAGGGATGACTTTACTCTCAAGTGGGGGCTACCCACGAAGCCTTGCTGCATAACCCCTGATTTTCAGTCATTCCCGGTTGATGAGGCTCGAGGCTAAACGATACCTTATAGAACATATCCCTTAGAATGCCCATCGTCCACCTGACGATGTCACGAAAGCATTCGTCCATACAAGTCCGTCCCGGGTCCGAACGGAACCGAAGGCACTATTCCTACTACATCCATTTTGGAAATATCCTCAGGATTAGTAGCGACTAGCCCTTGCACTTCACAGCTCCATCTTCGACTCCGAACACGTTACACGAAACGTACAAACCGGATCGAAGTGGTATTCGAGTCTCCAGACCTAGAATCCCGGTATACGGAAACTCGATCCCGGTCTCTTCGAAACGATCAACGCATTTGGCCAATATTGATAGTCGGTTATTTAACTATCAATTAACATCCACAAGCAACCATCACAAAATAAATAATTTCCCACATTATTTATTTGCCCAATTATCTTTCCAAGATATATTCCCAAATTTCAAACTCCTTTGAAAATAAATTTCAAAACAGTTTCCGCTTACGGAATACATTTCCCAAATAATTATTTCCACTGAATCACCAAGTACAAAATACTTTTAGATTTTAAAATAATTTTAAAACACTTTACTATAAATATCTTTTATAACATTGAAATTTTAAAACTACTTTAATACTTTATTAAAATATATATTTTAAGAATATTTAAAATAAAACCACTTTATAAATATAAACTAAATTTCTCCTTTTAAAACATAATAGCAAATCACTTTTATACACTTACTACAATAATAGATTTTTTTGAAAATACTTACTTTAAAAATTTAACATTTAAAAATAATAGATTTTCTAAACATGCTTTTTAAAACATATTAAAACTTTAACTTATATTTAAAACTACCTTGAAAAACGTACTTGGCTATCCAGAGAAATACACTTCTCATTCCCATCCTTTAAAAATAAATCAACATTTATTTTTAAACCAATTCATATCCCTTTATAAATTCCCACCTTGAATTTATATTTTCTAATATCCACTGATATTTTATTTTACTTTATAAACCCAGTTTATAAACTCCAAAATCTCATTTCTCTTCTAAAATTCCAATTTTAAACAACTAAATCAATTTCCAATTGATTTCCCCATTTACTCTACTCACTTTGAAATAAATTTCCTTTGCTACTTCATTTATTCCAAAATACATTAACCTTTAGATTTTATTCCTTATTACGAGTTAAACCCCTTTTTACCAATATCGATTACAGATTTCCAAAATCCTTATTTATTCTTTAATTAACTTTAATCCTTAATTTCAAAAATAACTTCTTTTATTTTTCAAATAATATCACTTAAGTATAAAATTTATTATCCCTTGTGAATTCAAAATCCCCTTATTTCATATTTGTTAAAAATTCCAAATCACCTTATTTTTATTTCAATTCGTTATAAATTTTATTCCAATTCCTTGAATTATTTTACTTAAACTTTTATTCCTTGATTCTTCCCAAAAATTCAATTCCATAGATTTTATAATTTATTATACTGGACAATCCAAATCAACCACATCATCCAATATAAAATCATCACATGATATCAAATATTCAGAACACAGAATATTAAATAATCTAATACTTTTGAGGAATCCAGTTGGATCCCTCCAACCTGTTTCCCTGCATCCACAGACGTTAGCACAATACCAATTCCACTTCAAGGTGGAATATCGCGGTATATGGGTTTAATATAAAATCATCCGCTATTATGCGGCGCATAGGGTCTCATCCACTATATAATGTGGGAATATCAACTTCTCAATATATACATATGCCAATATATATATATTGGTATATACTATTATATACCATATCAATCAAATCAATCAATTCAATCATCCATCAATATTTAAATTTAACCAATTAAATTTAAATTATAATTTAACTGAGTGAGATTAACTCACCTTTGCATTTATTTGCCATCCCCACCAATATTGCTTTGATTTCCAATTATTTACCTTGAATAAACAATTTATAGGATTTATTAACATCTGAATTAATCAAACAATTAATTTCTATTTACTTATTAGACTTTATCCTATATTTTGATTTAAACTAATTCTTTTTCTCTTGAAAACCTCATATATATAAAACTGTTTTAAAATTTAGATTCCTGTATTTTCTAAAATTACCCACATACATATATATATATACATATACCTATTTACCACTTGCAGTAAATCAGATACATATCTATATGCATAAATTCACTAATACCTTACTGTGAATTAAAGTCTGATCCATCTATATATATTGAATTAAATTAAGGGCAAAAATTTAAATACCTATATCAATCGTTCCAAGTAAAAATGAACGGCAACCCACCAAAATTCGCCATCACAGCTCTGACTCCGACCGCCGAGCTTCTCCGAGCACTGCACCATTCCCACGCTTCCACACGAACCCCAAAAACGTTGCACGAATCACCTCCCCGTGCTGCTCGAATCAAGCGAACATCGCGAGTGCCCCAGGTCGCCGCCCTTGCTCACGAGTCGCACATCACCATCGAAAGTCCCCTTTTCTGTTGCGGCTCCAATCAGCTCTTCCACGCGAACTCCCAACAACTTGAAGCCCCCTTCGCTGCCCTCGATCGAAATGAGCTCCAGATCCTAGTCGCAATGAATTCGAGCCTTCCCCTTCAACTTGACAGTAGAAAATATCGCGTAGGAGGAGGATGAGCCGCGATGATGGCTGATGGAACAGCGAGTATGCAGCGATGATTATTTTGAAGGCGTTAATTTTCGAAGCTCAGCCCTTTTTTTTTGAATCTCGAGCTGGAAATCGCGGTTTAGATTAGGAAATGAAAGCGGAAATTATAAAAGAGGAAGGGGAGATTGTGAACCCGGTTGTTTGAAAGAGAAGAGGACGGCCATTGATTTATTCTCAAATTTTGAACTGAGAGGATACTAGTCTCGTGTTCGAAAGAAATAGGATAAGGGATGGTGTGTTCGAGAAGGCAAAGGAAGCGTGTTGAAGACGCCTTGCTACAGTGTTCACTTATTTTTAAAAATTCAATTTCAAATCGATTATTATCAATTAAATTTTTAGCGCGTTTATATCTCGTACACTCACACACTAACTCCGATCAATACGAAATTTGAAATCCGATAATAATTCAATATTACGGATCCAATGGAACTGGTTTCGTCGAATTCCGAGAGTGTGCCCCGGAAGGGTATTTTTAAATTCAATTTAAACATTAAAATTTGAAAACTGAACAAATCACTTTTTATTTGATTTTAAAAGTTCTACTGCCTTCAGTATTATCAATATAGATTTTACAAGCCTTCAAATTATTTTTAACTGGCTTAAAACAGCAGATTCAATAATTCACCGAATTTCGATAATTAAATTCTACAATTAATTATCCAATAAATATTGATATTTTGAAATTCTAGTTAATAATTTACTTTTGAATATTTAAAATAAATTAAATATCCAATTCCAAATGCTCAAAAATTCCGGGTCGTCACATTCCTTCCCCCTTAAAAGAATTTCGTCCCCGAAATTACTAGTTGGAGGAATGTTCCAATTCCCTGTTAATCAATTCCCTTAAAGAAAACAGTTCTATCAATTTATCATCCCAAATCTTTTATTAAAGATTATCACTTCAACTAACTGTCCACATTTTTAACCATAGTTCCCAAACATCTTAATTTTACTTCACAATTCAAATTCAAATTTGAATTCAAATTTAAATTATTCAAAATTTCTCGAAATTTTTCTAACTCCCTAATTTCCCGAAAAATTTCGCCAGCGTCTCCTTTGCGCGGCTAGCTCGGTACTACTACAAAATGGCTCTACGGCCTCCCAATCTCAAAAAGAAAACAAAAAAACCAAGTGGCTGGATCAAAAACCCAATCAAATTTCATATAGAAATTCAAATACATACCTTTTGTCGGGCCATTAAATTTTATCCTCTAAAATCAAAATCCCAATTTATCCATTGCTTTTATACACCTATATATCCTACTAAGCAATAATATTCACTCACAATTCCAAAGTCATTTTATACCTTTCTTTACAAATTTTCAATATTGTTTTACTTAAGCCCGTACGATGCACATATATCATCCGTACGCAATATCACATTCGATCGCTCAATCGATCACACCATTTCACTTCCGAACTAGTATCGTCCACCCGACTTCCTAGTGCGGACTCAGATCTGGTTTCTTGATCAGAAACCGTCATTCTCCTTGCATAGCCACCAACTATGATAGAGAATTTCCAGAATCAATCAACAATCCATATCCAGGCTCGCCATCGAAAATCGAGTGAAAAATCCTAATTCGGATCGATAAAACTATCTCGAAATTCTGTGTTCGACATCTGGACCAAATAGCTATGCGAATAAAATAATATACGTACATCTTACGTATAAATTCCAATTGATTACCAATTTCATCAATTCTCTTTTATTCACATTCCTTTTTGATTGTTATCCCCTTATTCACAACTATCCCATTTCACAATTTACAGTTTCACCTTAATTCAATTATTCACTTAGCATACTTTCAGTACCACATTTTCTTAAGAATTCACTATTCATTTCTTAAGTTTAAGATAAACATTTTACATACTGCTTATACATATTTTCACTTCATTATTGAAGTTCGTATCCATTTCTATTTACTTAGCCCTTACAATTTCATTTAAACTCAAATTGGCTTCCATTTTGAATATGGATTAGTTTCACTTACTAATTAATTTAAATTTCGATTAACAGTTTATTCGCAAACTTCACTTCTTTAGTTCCTTCGATTTCACTTCACCTTACATTCACATTTAAAATAGATTTCAATTATTCAGTTTCAATTTCATTTGCTTACAAATTTTAAATCATTTGTTGTTAATGAAAATTTCTAAAAATTTTCTAACTCCCAAAATTTACGGAAAATTTTAGCAGAGTCTCCCTTGTACGGAGGGACTTCTGCGATATCGCAGGATGCACAAATATATATATACATCGGCCTCAGGCCGGAAATCATAATATATATCAATATATGCAGTTCATATCTCCTATTTTGAATTTTTGCGTAAGCGTACCTTATTTTAGCATTTTTAAGCAAAGCGGTTATTTATTTAAGCAATTAGCGCAGTCAATCCAGCCAAACAGTTTTCCCGAACCTGTACTAACTCAATTTAAATAGGTTAGTGACAAATATTCAAAGTTTGTTATCATTTCAATTAATTTCATTAGCTAACACATACAACATAAGCAATATTCACTAAACACTTCCATAAGTGAATTTATTAGGCCCAACACAAATTAAATGCTTCCATTTAAATGGTTTACACTTCATTACTTACATTCTATTCATTTTAATCCAAATGAATACGTATTTATTACGATTGATTTAAAAATCAATTATATTGCTTATATTAACTCACATTTACTACAATTGATTCCAGAATCAATTTTATTTCCTTTCTATCAATTCATAGAATTTTATTTAACCTCGTTTTACCTCAAACGATCCATTTTCTAATACAATTCGACAATATCAATGTGAATAAATGATTACTTCTGCTTTAGAACCATTTAGGTTAAATCCAACTAAATTTACATTTAACCTATTCCATTTTAAATTTATTCACAACTTCCATTGTATTTCTTCCATATCCAAAGAGTTTGATTCCAAACCATTTTATTAAACTCAGCCACCAATATATCAAATAACCATCACAAAATTTTACTCAAGTTATTTATTTTCTTCAAACAATTCCACCCAATAACTTAAGTTTATTTTATTCAACAACTTCCGTTCAAATCCTTGATTTCATTTTCTTTTAATCAAATCCCATATTTGATTTTCCTTTCATTTAACTTGAAATCCATTCTATTTGATTTCCTTGAGTTCAATCTTATTTTATATCCCAAGTTTCGATTTTCACATTTATTTGTTTGAGTAGAATTTTATTTCATTAAATATTATCTATACTCGGCTGAATTTATTTCTATCCAATTTAATTCAATTTCAATTTCAATTTATATAACTTACTTCAAGTTAAATTCAAATATATTTCCTTCACTTCCATTTACTTAAGTTAAATTTTAATTCCTGGATTACAATTTCCCAATTTCTTCTTATTAATATCAATTTCACTTTATAACTACAATAGTTGATCCATTTATTCATTCACCAATTCTTTAGTTAACCAATGAATTTTAATTCCAAACATTAATTATTTTTAGTCCATCTTGACTACTTTTTCGCATTCACATTTTACCCTTTACTCCAGATTATACATTAAATTTTAGTCAAGTATATATTTTTCATTATTATTATTCTATAAATATTCCAAAATAAGATTCCAGAGTATACACAAATTTTCAAAATTTCAAAATCCCTTTTTGAAATCAACTATATCCAAACTCCTTTGGTAAATTTCATTATCTTTTTGAATTTTAAAATCAAACCCAGTTCGCAACAATTTCAATTTGAAACAATTCGGTAGCAATTTCTCTTTGGAAACTCAAAAATGAACACCGATGATGTCGCGATCATCATCGGAATTATTTTCCAACGACCAAAGAGAGTTTAGTGCTTTTATCACTTTAAATAATTTCAAATATTTTTTTTTTGAGTACCCAATCTCATCAGACTTCGAATCCAACTTAAAATATTTCCCAAAATAGTATCACTACTATTCCTCCCACACCCTTGAAAACCGTTTTCAAATCCAAAGGAATTTTAAGTCCTTTCTCAAAAATTCCAAATTTCCAACCCATCCAATTAAATTTAAATCTTTCTCTGGAATTCTATTTTAAATTACTATCTCATTTGGATATGGAGTTTATTCCAATTTATAAATTACATTTATAATCTGTATTTCAAATTTTATTTTATTATAGAATTTGATTCTTTACTTTGGTTATAAATTTCAATTTCTAGTTAAATTTCCATATAATAATGATAATAATCCAATATTATCACATCTAACATCCAAACAACCATATATATATTAACTAGAAAATCTCAAAACTTTTCTTTATATACAAAAATAATTTGGGTAAAATTATTCCATTTACCCTATTATTAAAATAATACTGTGTCGGTTTATCTTGTTTAAGAGTTTAGAAACCCCTATCGATATTGTGGCGTCCCACACATCGACCAGAATTCATAAACACTCAACCGATAAGTCAACACAATATAAAACCATTTTATATTCACTAACAAATACGCGCTCATATCTATTAATACTCTCAAAATTCCCACCAGAGCCAAGGTTGTCGCCAACCTAAGCTCTGATACCACTGTAACGACCCGACTTTCCAGACCCGGAAAATCGAACCATTTTAGTTAAGAAGAAGAGGTAGAAGAAGAAGAAACAGAAAATCAACAACAGAATCTCACATCACAGCGGAATAAAATATAATATATATCAACAGATCTTTACACAAATCAAAACTATATCTGTTTATACAATACATCATCAGAATACATCATCACAGTACATCAACATCCATAACATACAACTGAATACACAGCGGAAAAATAATAGCAAGTACGAGAGTACGTATCGTCATCCAGCTCGTCTCCTGAGCTCCACAGCATCATATCCTGAACCTGTTTATCTCGGTCTGACCCGAGCATCATATAAAACAATACCCGAGTCAGTCTGGAATACCAGCGTGAGAAAATCACACTCAATTTGATTATTAAAGTTTCAAAATCTTTTGAAAACAAAAGCATCTCGTAAGACCACGCCACAAATAAACATGTCGGGTTTTTACCTTACGATAGCTAAAACACTTTTTATCAAAATCCTCTGATATTATAATAGTGTCTATTCACAAATACTTATTAAAATAGCTGAAATTGTTACATGATTAAATTCCAGCATACTAGGTATACAAACAAATACCGTACAAGGCACGTAGGGAGAATGGATTTCCAACGAATGACTAGGCACTGGGGTACCACCTGTCACAATACGTGGCCTAGATCACAGTACCGAGGAGTACGCCCGCTCCCCTGCAACACAAGGCCGGAATCATCCCTCACTGGATAATTCCAAATAAAATCACCCCACGGTTGTGATCAGCAACCGCACCACTAAGCCAAAATAAAAGGGACATCTAGACAGGGATGACTTTACTCTCAAGTGGGGGCTACCCACGAAGCCTTGCTGCATAACCCCTGATTTTCAGTCATTCCCGGTTGATGAGGCTCGAGGCTAAACGATACCTTATAGAACATATCCCTTAGAATGCCCATCGTCCACCTGACGATGTCACGAAAGCATTCGTCCATACAAGTCCGTCCCGGGTCCGAACGGAACCGAAGGCACTATTCCTACTACATCCATTTTGGAAATATCCTCAGGATTAGTAGCGACTAGCCCTTGCACTTCACAGCTCCATCTTCGACTCCAAACACGTTACACGAAACGTACAAACCGGATCGAAGTGGTATTCGAGTCTCCAGACCTAGAATCCCGGTATACGGAAACTCGATCTCGGTCTCTTCGAAACGATCAACGCATTTGGCCAATATTGATAGTCGGTTATTTAACTATCAATTAACATCCACAAGCAATCATCACAAAATAAATAATTTCCCACATTATTTATTTGCCCAATTATCTTTCCAAGATATATTCCCAAATTTCAAACTCCTTTGAAAACAAATTTCAAAACAGTTTCCGCTTACGGAATACATTTCCCAAATAATTATTTCCACTGAATCACCAAGTACAAAATACTTTTAGATTTTAAAATAATTTTAAAACACTTTACTATAAATATCTTTTATAACATTGAAATTTTAAAACTACTTTAATACTTTATTAAAATATATATTTTAAGAATATTTAAAATAAAACCACTTTATAAATATAAACTAAATTTCTCCTTTTAAAACATAATAGCAAATCACTTTTATACACTTACTACAATAATAGATTTTTTTGAAAATACTTACTTTAAAAATTTAACATTTAAAAATAATAGATTTTCTAAACATGCTTTTTAAAACATATTAAAACTTTAACTTATATTTAAAACTACCTTGAAAAACGTACTTGGCTATCCAGAGAAATACACTTCTCATTCCCATCCTTTAAAAATAAATCAACATTTATTTTTAAACCAATTCATATCCCTTTATAAATTCCCACCTTGAATTTATATTTTCTAATATCCACTGATATTTTATTTTACTTTATAAACCCAGTTTATAAACTCCAAAATCTCATTTCTCTTCTAAAATTCCAATTTTAAACAACTAAATCAATTTCCAATTGATTTCCCCATTTACTCTACTCACTTTGAAATAAATTTCCTTTGCTACTTCATTTATTCCAAAATACATTAACCTTTAGATTTTATTCCTTATTACGAGTTAAACCCCTTTTTACCAATATCGATTACAGATTTCCAAAATCCTTATTTATTCTTTAATTAACTTTAATCCTTAATTTCAAAAATAACTTCTTTTATTTTTCAAATAATATCACTTAAGTATAAAATTTATTATCCCTTGTGAATTCAAAATCCCCTTATTTCATATTTGTTAAAAATTCCAAATCACCTTATTTTTATTTCAATTCGTTATAAATTTTATTCCAATTCCTCGAATTATTTTACTTAAACTTTTATTCCTTGATTCTTCCCAAAAATTCAATTCCATAGATTTTATAATTTATTATACTGGACAATCCAAATCAACCACATCATCCAATATAAAATCATCACATGATATCAAATATTCAGAACACAGAATATTAAATAATCTAATACTTTTGAGGAATCCAGTTGGATCCCTCCAACCTGTTTCCCTACATCCACAGACGTTAGCACAATACCAATTCCACTTCAAGGTGGAATATCGCGGTATATGGGTTTAATATAAAATCATCCGCTATTATGCGGCGCATAGGGTCTCATCCACTATATAATGTGGGAATATCAACAACTCCAATATATACATATGCCAATATATATATATTGGTATATACTATTATATACCATATCAATCAAATCAATCAATTCAATCATCCATCAATATTTAAATTTAACCAATTAAATTTAAATTATAATTTAACTGAGTGAGATTAACTCACCTTTGCATTTATTTGCCATCCCCACCAATATTGCTTTGATTTCCAATTATTTACCTTGAATAAACAATTTATAGGATTTATTAACATCTGAATTAATCAAACAATTAATTTCTATTTACTTATTAGACTTTATCCTATATTTTGATTTAAACTAATTCTTTTTCTCTTGAAAACCTCATATATATAAAACTGTTTTAAAATTTAGATTCCTGTATTTTCTAAAATTACCCACATACATATATATATATACATATACCTATTTACCACTTGCAGTAAATCAGATACATATCTATATGCATAAATTCACTAATACCTTACTGTGAATTAAAGTCTGATCCATCTATATATATTGAATTAAATTAAGGGCAAAAATTTAAATACCTATATCAATCGTTCCAAGTAAAAATGAACGGCAACCCACCAAAATTCGCCATCACAGCTCTGACTCCGACCGCCGAGCTTCTCCGAGCACTGCACCATTCCCACGCTTCCACACGAACCCCAAAAACGTTGCACGAATCACCTCCCCGTGCTGCTCGAATCAAGCGAACATCGCGAGTGCCCCAGGTCGCCGCCCTTGCTCACGAGTCGCACATCACCATCGAAAGTCCCCTTTTCTGTCGCGGCTCCAATCAGCTCTTCCACGCGAACTCCCAACAACTTGAAGCCCCCTTCGCTGCCCTCGATCGAAATGAGCTCCAGATCCAAGTCGCAATGAATTCGAGCCTTCCCCTTCAACTTGACAGTAGAAAATATCGCGTAGGAGGAGGATGAGCCGCGATGATGGCTGATGGAACAGCGAGTATGCAGCGATGATTATTTTGAAGGCGTTAATTTTCGAAGCTCAGCCCTTTTTTTTTTGAATCTCGAGCTGGAAATCGCGGTTTAGATTAGGAAATGAAAGCGGAAATTATAAAAGAGGAAGGGGAGATTGTGAACCCGGTTGTTTGAAAGAGAAGAGGACGGCCATTGATTTATTCTCAAATTTTGAACTGAGAGGATACTAGTCTCGTGTTCGAAAGAAATAGGATAAGGGATGGTGTGTTCGAGAAGGCAAAGGAAGCGTGTTGAAGACGCCTTGCTACAGTGTTCACTTA
Organism: Allium fistulosum; assembly: GCA_030737815.1. Lineage (NCBI taxonomy): Eukaryota > Viridiplantae > Streptophyta > Magnoliopsida > Asparagales > Amaryllidaceae > Allium > Allium fistulosum. The sequence continues at coordinate 321,026,574 of CM060902.1, read as the reverse complement.
TTTTTAAAAATTCAATTTCAAATCGATTATTATCAATTAAATTTTTAGCGCGTTTATATCTCGTACACTCACACACTAACTCCGATCAATACGAAATTTGAAATCCGATAATAATTCAATATTACGGATCCAATGGAACTGGTTTCGTCGAATTCCGAGAGTGTGCCCCGGAAGGGTATTTTTAAATTCAATTTAAACGTTAAAATTTGAAAACTGAACAAATCACTTTTTATTTGATTTTAAAAGTTCTACTGCCTTCAGTATTATCAATATAGATTTTACAAGCCTTCAAATTATTTTTAACTGGCTTAAAACAGCAGATTCAATAATTCACCGAATTTCGATAATTAAATTCTACAATTAATTATCCAATAAATATTGATATTTTGAAATTCTAATTAATAATTTACTTTTGAATATTTAAAATAAATTAAATATCCAATTCCAAATGCTCAAAAATTCCGGGTCGTCACACTTGGACAACCCAGGACTGGACCATCCACCAGTCATCAGACCGGACCCTCATCCCAAGGGGATGCCGCTCCTTACCATGTCACAGGCAACCTCGCTACCACCACCACTACCGAACAAGGAGTTGATGCTAGAAATCAAGCTGATCTGCATCATCGCCGACGAGAACACACTCCAGAACCTTATGTCCCTGAAAATCTTGAACCAAGGAGGCGAGACACGGACCGTCGACCGTGTCTGGTCCAGCCTCGCATTGTGGAACCCGACCACACCTTCGCACAACATGCTCCATATATCCAGATGCCAGATATACCGACGATGATTCGTCAGATGATCCGTGAAAGTCAGGGTCTCACTAATGACGACTGGGGGATTTCCTGGAGTCATACCCCTTTCATTGATGACATATTATATGCTGAACCACCTTGGCGCTTCAGGATGCCAACTTTGCCAGTCTATGAAGGAAATTCTGATCCCAATCAGCACATCCTGAAGTATGAATGGCTAATGAATGCTGCGAGAGTTGATGATGCAGTTAAATGTCGTAGTTTCCCCATTTCCTTAGGGGGAATTGCTACTATGTGGTTTACTCGTTTGCCACCATGATCCATTTCTAATTTCGACTAGATGGCCACCAAATTTGTTGAACAAATCCGTATGCACGTAGCGAGACCTAAAGATGTTAATACTTTGTCTAGTGTCACTCAAGCTCCCGGAGAGACACTCAGATGTTATTTGGAGCAATTTTATGCTGCATGTGCAGAAATAAGCAATCCCAATGACAACTCTATCCTGATGGCATTAACTAAGGGGATTGATCCTGATTCCGAGTTCGGAAATTGGTTAGCTGGGAAGCCACCTGCGTCATTGGACCGTTTCTATTCCATGGCAGCCCAATTCTTGAGAAGGGAGGATGCGAAACAGTCTAGGAAGAAGGATGACGCAGGGCCCAGCATGGAAGGAATTCAAAAGTAACATTGCAGTTAAACAATCCGAGGAGAGTTCTGGAAAAGTTCAGTTGAATGTACAAAACAAACAGAATCAACAGAGGGACAGTGGAAATCAAGGTAAAAAACAAGATCAAAATCGTGGTCCATGACGTAGAGCTCCCATGTTCGACAATTATACTCCATTGAATACGTCGCTGGAAAATGTGTATTTGCAGACCTGTAATACCATGCAAAACAAAAAACCTGCCCCAAAGCCATCAACGGAAAGACAAATCCAAACAGGGAAGTTTTGCAGATTCCATGAAAGTTATGGCCATAATACAAATGAGTGTCGTCATTTACAAGATCTCATTGAAAAGCCGATACGTGAACGAAAGTTGGATCAGTTTGTGCGGGCGCCGCAGTCAGGAGGTGCGGGCCCATCGAATCAGAATCGTGCACCAAACCAGGAAAGGCTGGAGGAACCCGCTCGTACCAGCGGGAGATTAGTGATAAACACTGTTTGTGGTGGTCCTCATCTAGCAGACCAAAGCTGGAGAGAAATGGAGTCGTATGCCAGCTCTATTAGGCATGCGGATTTCGAGTGTTGTAGTAATTTTCATGAGGCAGTTCTAGCCAAACAACAGAAGACGATGACTGATGACATCGTATTCAGAAATAGGGATGCTGATAAAGTCGAAGCCCCCACTATCGATCCACTGGTCATCTCGGTTCAAGTAGGTCCTGCTTGGATGAAGAGGATCTTAGTTGACAGTGGAAGCTCTGTGAATATTTTGTTTAAACGAGCTTACGACCAAATGAAGATGGAAGCCAAAGATTTGAAACCTTGTCAGTCCCGAATCCATGGCTTCAACGGAAGCGCTACCATACCCACTGGAGTAGTGGAACTACCAGTAGAGTTAGGGGTTGGAGAACGCTGGAGAGTCCGGATATTGCAGTTCGTTGTATTGGACATAGACTCCCCTTACAATGCTTTCTTGGGTCAACCGGCCCTTGCTGAATTCAGGGCATCTATTGCCCCATGGTGTTTGACTCTGAAGTTTCCCACTGATCGTGGAGTGGGAGTCATTCAAGGAGATCAGGCTGCTGGGAGAGCCTGTTACGTTGCCGAGCTGCGGGAGGCGCAGCGAAAGGAGAAAGGAAAGGGCGTAGAGGAATCTCTCTGCGTCTGTTTTGCTGATAATTGAAAATTAATGCCTGGGCCTAGGCCCGGGCACTCCAGCCAATTCCAAAGGGATCTTGACCCAAGGGAAACTGAAGATGAAGGAGAATCTAAAGAAAGTCAAGCTTCCCCGGCCGAACTGACGATCGATGTCCCAATTGACGATGATGATGATTCAAAGATGATTAAGATCGGATCTCAGCTAAGCCAGCAGACTCAAGAGGAATTAGTTGAGTTTCTATGGGCGAATCTTGACGTATTCGCCTGGACGCATTCTGATATATGTGGGATCTCGCCGGACATCGCGAGCCACACTTTGAATATTGACCCGCGGTGTATCCCGGTTAAGCAGAAAAGGCGTGGTATGGATCCAGAGAGATCTTCCGCCCTTAAAGAAGAGGTCGATAAATTGAAATCGAATGGGTTTATCCGAGATGCCTTATACCCAGAATGGGTATCCAGCCCCGTACTTGTTCGAAAGCGAAACGGGAAATGGAGAACATGTGTCAATTACTCCGATCTGAATAAAGCCTGCCCTAAAGACAGTTTCCCGCTTCCCAGAATTGATCAGCTCGTAGGCTCAACAGCTGTACATGAACTCATATCCTTCATGGATGCGTATTCTGGCTACAATCAGATACCAATGCATTTACATGATCAGGAACATACTAGCTGCGTAACCAATCTGGGACTTTATTGTTACAAAGTTATGCCATTCGGACTTAAGAATGTCGAGGCTACTTCTCAACGATTGGTCAATCAGATTTTTGCCAATCAAATCAGGAAAACCATGGAAGTATATGTAGACGACATTCTTGTGAAGTCACGTTTTTCCACTGACCATATTAAAGACCTGAAATCAATGTTTAACATACTTCGAGAATATAGAATGAAGCTCAACCCGCTGAAATGTCACTTCGGAGTTGCATCCGAAAAATTCCTTGGGTTTATCGTCAATGCCCGAGGAATCGAAGCTAAACCTAAAAAGATTTGGGCAATTAGAAATCTTGAAACTCCGTAAACTATAAAGAAAGTCCAGAGTCTCAATGGGAAAGCAGCAGCACTGAGCAAGTTCATCTCAAAGTCCACTGACAAATGCATTCCCTTCTTCGATCTGATCCAAAAAGGAAAACGAAACTTTGAATGGACTACGGAGTGTGAGGGCGCATTCCAAGCGTTAATTCAACATTTATCCACACAGCCTATTCTGTCAAAACCTATTGATCATGATAAGTTGTATGTTTACTTGGCGGTATCAGAAAACACAATCAGCGCTGCCTTAGTTCGGGAAGAAAACCGGACACAGAAGCCAGTATATTACATCAACAAACGATTGACTGGAGCTGAAAGGAATTATCCGAAACTAGAGAAGCTGGCTTATTGTCTTGTTATTGCATCAAGGAAGCTCCGACCATATTTCCAGGCCCATCCAATTATTGTTTACACCGACCAGCCGTTACGACAGGTCCTTACATGGCCTGAGACATCTGGTAGGTTACTCAAGTGGAACATCGAACTGAGCCAGTTTGATATTACTTATACTCCAAGGCGAGCCATTCAAGGACAAGTCCTAGCCAATTTCATAGCTGAATTTACCATTCCAGAGGACTTGCCTGAAACTAGTGAATCTCCCGAATACGTCTGGAAGCTGTACACTGATGGTGCATCAAACGACCGATGCTCAGGCGCTGGGGTTGTACTTGAAACCCCCGAATGCCAATCTATATGCTACGCTTTAAAGTTCAATTTTCGTGCAACCAATAATGAAGCTGAATATGAAGCCCTCTTAGCTGGATGGAAACTTGCTAGAGATTTGAGAATTATCGTTGTGGAAATTTATTGCGATTCACAATTAGTTGTGTGCCAAGTTCGGGGAGAATATCAAGCGAGGGATCGAAGACTGGCTGCTTACTTAGCTCGGGTTCAGGAAACACTGAATCAGTTTGATTATTATGCCATTTATTATATACCTCGAGAACGCAATCAGAAGGTCGATTCATTGGCGAAGTTAGCCAGTACTGGTGAAGCGCAGTAAATGGGACTCGTTCCTGTAGAGACGTTATCTTCCCCAAGTATCGACCGTGCAGAAACAGATTGGGTATGTGAAGCCGCTCCCGATAAGGAGTCGTGGATGAATCCATTCAGAAATTACCTTGAGCATGGAATCCTGCCGGAGCGTAGGAGTGAAAAAAGACAAGTCCTTCGGAAGGCTTCACGATTCACCATCCAGAATGGAATCATGTACAGAAGAGGGTACTCTGTTTCTTTACTCCGGTGTATCGCTCACGATGAAATTAAACGAGTATTACGCGATGTGCATGAGGGAGAATGTGGCGATCACACCGGGGGGCAAACACTTGCCAAGAAAGTACTTCGATATAGATATTTTTGGCCAACTGTAAATCGCGATGCGTCGGATTATGCCAAGAAATGTGATAAATGTCAAAAGCATGCTCGAATTCCTAGAGCCCCACCTACCGAGATAACTCAAGTGGTCAGCCCATAGCCGTTTGCAGTATGGGGCATCGACATCATTGGTTCTCTACCTCTGGCAAAAGGTGGTGCGTAGTACGCCATCGTTGCAGTTGATTACTTTACAAAGTGGGCTGAAGCCGAACCTCTTGCTACCATTACGATGAAGAAAGTGATCAACTTTTAGTCCGCAACATTATTTGTCGATTCGGTCTCCAACACACCATTATCACAGATAACAGAACCCAGTTCGACAATATTGAATTTAAATATTTCTGCCAACGATTTCGCATTCGAAAGAAATTCTCTGCAGTTGTGCACCCTCAAGCGAATGGACAAGTCGAAGCATTTAATAAAGTTATAAAGTCCATTCTGAAGAAACGATTGGAAAAAGCCGGGGGCAAATGGGTCAATGAACTTCTTATGGCCTTATGGGCCTACCATACAACCCACAAGTCCGCAACCGGTCATACCCCATTCTCTCTCTCTTATGGTTCAGAAGCTGTTATACTAGTCGAGTTGGAAGTGCCTTCTCATCGTGTTACATACTATGATCCGAAGAAAAATGCTATATTACTTGCTGAATCTCTTGATTTACTAGATGAGAAATGTGAAGAGGCTGATTTGAGGGCAGCCGCGTATCAGAGTCGAGTCGCCCGATTGTACAACGCCAAGGTCCGCCCACGAACCTTTGACTCGGCGATCTCGTCCTGAAAAGAATCTATCTGGTTCCTTCGCATATGAAGCCAACATGGAAAGGGCCGTATGTTATTGAACGAAAGCTCGGAGATAGCATATTCAAATTATCGACCGTCGACGGTCTTACTCTGCCGAGAGCGCGGAACAGCGAGAGTCTTCGTTGCTACTACACATAACATGCTCTGTTTATTCATTTGGTTTATTTTTCATTTGCAATTTGTTTCTGCATTTTGAAATTAGAATTTGTAATAAGGCAACTGACTTTGCCATATTTTCTTATTTCAGCAATAAAATGCAATCTCTTCGAGCCAGAGCTGTGATTTGCTTGAAATACTTCATATGATCATCACCATGCATGGAGAGCTAAGTTCCATCATATGGTGGGATTTATTCAAATAGGGAGTGACTGTGATACAACCGGTCACTCGCTAAGTGAAACCCGAGCTCAGGGACAAGCCATCACACCCAAGTTAAAAAAGGATTGATAGACGACAATCCTTCACCTAACTCCAGATTCCCAAAGTGCGAACTGGAGAATAAAACTCACAAATACGTTTACGAAGAGGGTGGATCCGTCCACCTAACAACTTCGCCCGTATCCGAACCAAGTTTGAGGAGGGTGGATCCATCCATCTAACGACCTCCCTTGTTAACTCAGGGTGGATGTGATCCGACCATCCACGATCCTGATACACCTTTCGTTCCCAGAGTGCGAGCAAAATCCAAAAAACATGCAACAAATGTGACTGACCGTCTGTATACCAACTCCGAATTCCCAAAGTGCGAAACGGAGTATAAACATCAACTACGGATTCCCAGAGTGCGAAATGGAGTATAAACATCAACTCTGAATTCCCAAAGTGTGAAACGGAGTATAAACATCAACTCCGAATTCCCAAAGTGCGAATTGGGATATAAAAACCAACTCCAAACTCCTAAAGTGCGAGTCGGAGTATAAATGTTGACTCCAAGTCCTAGAGCGCGGACATATAATTAAAACTTAAAACGGCATAACCAACCGCCAGTAAACAAATGAAAATCCCCGGAGTGCGGATGTGATCATCGATAATCAAACGAGCATGGTTGAACCACTCAATCTCCGCTTGTCTCAAACATCCATTCTGTGGCACTAGACTCAACATGTTATAAGTGAGATGCAATCGCTGACTGATGTTCTACGACTCGTCCCCAAGACTGGGGGGAAGAACTTAAGTGTCGACCATTGACTGAAGCAGTGCGACATCAAAATTCAACTCACTTCCCGGTCATGAATCGTGTCCACAATTTCTGGACCTGGAGAATAAAAACAAACTTGACTCGGAAGCTGAAACTTAACAAGTGCACTTCAAATATTGAAACACTTAAGCAAATACACAATAATTGAGAAGAAGCCAAAAAAGAAGAGTTTCATTTCTACTGTTTGTGAAAGAAATTCATGTACAAGTTTATTCCAAAAAATTCCTACTAGCAGGGGCCGAACACGCATCTATACATGGCCTACGAAAGGAAAACCAAAAATAAATCCCTATCTACTCAGAGCAAACTAAAGAGGCCTATCTATTTCTTCTTCTCTCTCGGCTTCTTCCTCGATGTAGACCCGCTGGAGCCGCCACTAATTTTCCTCTTTGAGCCTTTACCTTTTGGTGGTCGGTCTCCAGGCGGGGGCATGATCTCGACGTCCTCCTCCGAGTTCGAATGTATAGGGATGCTTCCTACGGGCGGGGTCGGAGAAACGGGATCAACTGTAGGAAGCGGAATGAACACACTAGTGTCAATAACTGTACCACCAGGTGATATCATTCTAGGCGGAGCTGGACCAGGTGCCGCCATTCCACCTCCAAAACTACCACTATGAGCCGCTGCTTCCATTTCAGCGTCAATTTCGGCCAATATTTCCTCTTCATTAATCGCTTGGGCCTCGCTAGGAGCATCAGTGGTTGGCATTGAAGAGCCTGTAGCAGTGGCGCTTCCGCCCATAACAAATGGCAGGTCCGCAAAAGGGTCGTTGTGATGACCGAAAAGTTCCTCCATCATATGTTCATCAAAAACTAGAGTGCACCCTTGCGTTCTGTCGGTCGAAGCCGTGGTCGTTGTGGTGGTGGCTTCAGTTATTATTGCCTCCTGCATATGATGTGATTCTTGAGTCACAGGAGGCACGACCGGTGCAGAATCAATCACTGGAAAAAACGAGAGAACTGTTAGTACTTAATTCGAATGACGATTCCGACTTAAGACAGACATATAGGATGTTCATAGTACCTTCCTCAGTTTGGCATGTAGATGGCTGAATAGCTTCAGCAACTTGCTTTATAGCCGGAGACATTGGCGGCTGATCCGGATTGTAGGCAGGGACAGCTTGGGGATTAACCGCAGGTGAGGGTTCAGGCTGGGTTGACACAGGAACTTCAAGACTTGCATCATGATGTTCAACCCTGAGCCTTCTTCTACTTCTAAGTGCTGGGTGCCGAGCTTCTCTTTTTCATGCAGAATCATTGACTCGTGGAGAATCTTTCGTTCATCTTCACTCAGCAAACGATTCTCCAGCTCAAACTCATCGATTGAATCACCCAGATGCACCGCCTTCTCCTCTTCAACTAACTGGCCCCAAGCGTTGTGTAAATGTGTCGGGTAGTCGTCGAGCCAGGCCAGACCTCTATGCCTCAGCACGTTAGCGTTGTAAACAACAAGAAGATCTTCAATATCGGCTTCTAGCCTGAACTCCGCTGATTTCACCTCCTCCTCAACCTTGTTCTCCACCTCGTGGACCTTATCCACGGCCGCATCCCGTTCACCCCGAAGCAAGACAGCCTATTCGCACGCCTCCTAGGCTACGTTGTTCGCATCATCCCTTTCCTTGGCAATGTCAGAGAATTTGGCTTTAAGCTCGTTGAGTTCCTTAATCGACGCATCTCGTTCGGCCGTGACAGTAGTATTTCGGTGGCCTATCTCTTCCACTAAGGCAACATGTGTGCGCCTCAATCTCGCCACATTCGCCTCATCGGCTTTTATGGTGGCCTCAATTTTAGATTACTGAGAAGACTCAGCCTCGGTATTCAGCACTTAGATGACTCGGTCCCTTTGGGAAAGTTCAAACTCCATCTTTTCAATCGCTTTGGCTCGCTCAAAGGCCACCTTGGAAGCTTTTTCTACAGCCTTCACCCACTCTCTATACTGGGCGTATATGTCATGAATGTAATCATGCATTGTATTTTCAGCTTTCGAAGGGATTCTCTTTATGTGAGGGGGGAAGATGTAGCCGTCAAAGAAAATGTTTGGGAAATCTTTCTTAAGTTAGGCAATCTTTATTGCACCTTCCCCCGTGGGCTCGGTTATGACCTGCCCTGCAATTATGGGGGCCATAGTTTCAGCTCTCTGGCAATGAGTTTCGGGCCTAGAAATTTGAGAAGACGGTCTGTGTCGCAGAGGCTTTGATGAATGTGAAGCGTGAACAGGAGGTGGGGATGGAATTCTAGGAGATGGAGAACGGGACCAAGATCGGTATCTATAGTCTCTATCCCTATCCCGCTCGTATCTTTCTTGATTAGAGTACCCGTGATCGCGGTCTCTATCTGAATCTCTCCTGCGGGACTCATAGTAAGTAGAATACTTTCGAGCCAAACGAAGGCTCCCTAACATTGATCCTCTCCCGAACATAGTACCTGTAAGTGAGAAACGAAGGAAAAGTTAGTGATCTCCTCAATTGGACAATTTACGATTGTAAATCGTGTAGTGCCGTGAAGTGTATGTATGTGCAACCCCCCGACCAACCAAAAATTTCGGCCGCACTTATAGCAAGCGACTCGCTCAGATCAAGAGCACTGTCAAGCTCCTCCAACCCGGTGTCATGTTGAAACGACACATAATCCAGAATCGGAATATCAGCAAGCCCTTCGAAAGGATTCTCTACTTGTGGGGGAGGAGCCTTCGAAATTCTAATTCCAGGAACAGGCAAAGACACAACCACAGATTTCAATCTCATGGATTTAGAACGCTTGTGAGCAACTGCCTTGCCTTTTCTCCTTCCTTCTGAGTCCTAAAAACTACCGGCAGGCCCAACTATAGGTTCGTCATCAGTGGGTGTTCTCTCCGGATCAACCCCTTCAGCTATTACGACACCGGGCGCTTTGCATTTCACCCGCTTCTTCGAGACTGCCCTCAGTGTCCCTTCAAGCCTTATGCTTTGATTCCGCTCAATCAGCCCGACGATTCTCAAATTTTTGTCGATTAGAACCGAATCAATGTCCCTCATTTCGCTCGGAACTTCCTGAAGGACCCTTACTATCTCTTTGAAATACCTGCCTTTAGGTCATGAAATTACGGCTGTAAAAAAGAAAAGAAGATGTCAGTTTATATCAACTACTATCATCTGGATAACTCTTGAAGAATAATGTAACACTTACGTCTGACTAGCCATCGGCTGGCGAATCCTGGGGGGCACCGGACGTAGAACCATTCCGTTTTATAGTAACTCAGCCTTCCCCAGGATCTGGTTACTACTTGGCAGTTCCTGACTGACTCCGGGAAAGTGAAAGATGGACTATCTCCCCTACTCTTGAAGTTAAAGAGATATCTAATCTCAGTCAGCATTGGTGGTCGGAAGAGATGCTCCATAAATACGATAAATAGGCTATTCAGCAGAGCATATCCATTAGGGTGTAGCTGAGACGGGGCGATTCCAAGAAAAGATAGCACTTCCCTAATGTATTAGTTAAAGGGGGGAAGTGTTCCCGCTGGGAACACATGTCTATTGAAAGCGGTAAACCCTTCTGGGGGAGCGTGCGGTCTATCTCTTGGTCTTGGCAATAATACGTCATCAAACGACAAACCATGCCTCAGGCATATCCGTCCCAGCATGTCTTCAAAAACATTGGACGGCACTGAATCTTGTGGATTTCCAGTAAACCTAGCGCCAGGCAGCTCGTTTGGAGCTGGATCTATAACTTCGTCCACGATGGCCGGAATCTCTAGGACGGAAGAAGATGAGTCCTGAACTTCCTGCTGTTGTGAGCTTGAAGGTTACATAGCTAATTAACTTATTAGAAATCATCATTAGACAATAATAACACTCGTGCTTCCCTCAGTGTAAAGTGTGTGAATGTGTTGTGTAGTGCAGTGCTACTTGGTACTTAAGAAATTCTACCGAATGTGAGAAAACATGCAAACGACGAGACTTAGAAACTCAGCTGGAGTGACCGTCATCGCTGATCGTCACGACCATACCATCCAGACGTTAGCGATCGACCCAAGTTAAAGTTCGTTAAAAATTTTGTCAAGTCACAGTTCCATCGACGAGCTTTGAGGGTAGTCAAATATGTAGTTCAATGGTAAAGTCCAATTGTACAAAGATGAAGCTCGTTGGAGTCAAGTGTCTCAAATATGCAAAAAAATTCCAAAATCATCGAATTTCGGTTTAGAATCGATCGCCGAAGTTCAAGTTCGTATCGGTTGAGGATGCCTCAGTTTCGTATTGTTTGCACAAAAAATGGGCAAACACCTCCAAGTCGTATGATTTAGTTGATTTTATGTTGTTTTTAGTGATCTGGGTGATTAATGCAAATATATGTAAAGCAGGGACTAAACTGTAAAAGACACGCAGATTTATAGTGGTTTGGCTAGAACGTGCCTACGTCCACTTTATATGTTATTCTCCTTTACTGTTCAGATTACAAGTACAAAGCTTTGATACAAGTATATGAAAGTTGTTTGAAAGTTCTATCCGTGTTTGAGCTCTCAAACTTGTCCTCCATTGTTGTACCCCTACCCCTCTATTTATAGAGTGAGGCTGGGGGTAGGAGTCTTGGATGTATGTGGCTACTGGCGGGCCTGGGCTGACGTGATCTGGCCTGGCAAAGTTGGTTCGGCAACACCTTGGTTCGGTAGTGCTTCGCTCCGGTGGCGGATGGTTGGAGTTGAGACTTTGGTCCGGTGGTAGATGGAGTGAGGGTTGGTTCGGTGGTAGATGGAGTGAGGGTTGGTTCGGAGGTAGATGGAATGAGGGTTGGTTCGGTGGTAGATGGAGTGAGGGTTGGTTCGGTGGTAGATGGAGACGTGTTGGTTCGGTGGTAGATGGAGACGTGTTGGTTCGGTGGTAGATGGAGTGAGGGTTGGTCCGGTGGTAGATGGAGACGTGTTGGTTTGGTGGTAGATGGAGACGTGTTGGTTCGGTGGTGGTGGAAACGCACCCAACATTTGCCCCCCAAAGTGGGGCATATGCCAGCATATGTCGTGCTTTGTTTTATGCCCTTCGACTTGGACACTATCATTTGGTCTCGAGCGCCGAACCAGTTGGTCTGGTTGTTTCTATTTGCCTATAAGTATGGGCCATATGCTTTCGTTATTCCCTACTAACTGAAATAGCCGAACCAACCTCTTTCCTGCCGAATCAATCATACCGCCGAATCACGCTTGACCACCGGTCCAGGTAATTTCCGAATGAATTTCATGTTTTGAACTAACCGAATGAATCCGTGGAGTATGAGTGCCGGATGAACCTTCGAGCCTTGAGCTACCGGATGAATTTGAATGCCGGATGAACTTGTGTGCCGGATGAACTTGAGTGCCGGATGAACTTGTGAGCCGGATGAACTTGAGTGCCAAATGAACTTTAGTCTCGAACTAACGATCGGGCCTTTATGTTTTGCATTATGAACGATATTCCATGCCGTATGTACTTGCTTGTTTGTGTCTCCGCCCTCCTTGTTCTAATAACGTGTTTTCTCCTGTCGCAGATAATGTCTCATAAAGTCGAAACTCGTTCTGACAAGAAGAAGTCCAAGGACCGAGGAGAGTCCTCCATAGTGCCCCCATTTCAGGCAGGACCGGGATGTCATGGGCCTACCCCGAGGTCACTAGTAGATGGGTACGACCCTCAGGAGCTTCTGAACTCACCGCCTGATTGTTTTCCCAGCTCCCTCAAAGGTGAGCAGCTTGATGTCATCTCTCGCTCTTTTGGGATTGACAGAGCACACATGTTGTTGCCGGGGGAAGGAGTGATGCCATATAATCCCCCCGAAGGATATTTCGCTTACAGTAGGTACCATTGCATGTGTGGGGCCATCCACCCGATTAATGCGTGGATAATCAGCTTCATCACCTACTTGAAGGTGGCTCCATTCCAGCTTCAGCCTAACTCCTACGCCATCCTGGTGAGCCTGCTTGTTATCTTCCAGAGGAGATACGGGCGTCCTCCTTCCAACCGGGAAATCCAGTATCTGTACAACATGAGAGGCTACAAGAAGGGGTCTCCGTATATTAGCTTGGAGTCGGCCGTGTCCTTCAAGCCAGTCCTGGATTTATATTCGAAGTTCAGCATGTTCAAAAAGGAATGGTTTTTCATCAAGGATGACTATGTTTCCATCCATCGCTTCACCTCTGGCTATAAGTTGAAGCTTATTTATGATTTCCGTTTTGACTGCAATGCTTCCTCTTATGTGCTTTTATTTCTTGCTAGCGACAGGTGGCTTTGCGGTCGTGGAGAACGATCGCCTGGTTCAGATGGCTGTGGAAATAGAAGCCATTACGGGAAGGGATAGGTCGGCTTCTTACTTGATCAGGAACGCTACACTTCTGGGGCACAACCTGATTCTACCACATCAGTCTGTGGTCAAGCAGAGAGACACGGCGGATGAGACGGCTGCCAAAGCTACAGGAGGGGCCACGGCGAAGAGCAGCAAAAGGGGACCATTCTCGAAACATCCAGTCGTCGGGGGGAAGAAACTCAAGAAGTCCGATGGACCCTCTCCCAGCACACATCCAGATGTTCAGGAGGAGGAAAAAGTGGAGGGGGAAAAAGGCGAGGATGAAGGAGGTGAGGCGGATAGCGGAAGCGGTAAAGAAGGTTACAGTGATCGTCGCGGTGATGATAGTGGCGAAGGACAGGGCGGTGATGGCACCGGGGCTCTGCCTCCTGGGTAGGCAGGCGTGATCAAGAGTGGACAGATGATGCTCTCCGCCAAGCCTTCGAAGAGTTGGAGGAAGGACCGGCCTTGACGGGGAAGCCCAAGAAAGCTGATAAGGTCGGGACTGGCGCCAATTTATCTTCCGGGAGTGCTTCTACTGAGGCAACTTCTACGATTCAAGGTGAATTTCTCTTTATTCTTTTTAACTCTTGAATGATGGCTCAATGCATGCTGGTGACACTTGGTTTTCATTCCAGGAGCGGGAAAAACAGCCAAGACCTCAGATCTTCGGCACAGGCTTGAACAATACAGACTCCTCAAAGCTTCTGCCAAACCGAAGCCTCCTACTAACCGCCCTAGAGACGTAGTCGGCTATCGTCCTCTTCTTGGAGTTATTGAAGAAGATATACAAAAGTGGAAGAGAAGTCGATCTTTGTTTGAATCTCTTTCTGGCCCTCCGGCCCCACTCCAGCCTATTCACGATATTACAGAGGAGGATACTGAGTTTACGCCTTCCCCACATCCGTTTGAGAATCCAACCGTCACCTCGATAGATCACCCTAGCTTGGTTCGTAATCCGTTTGCGGGTCATCCAGACCTAGACCCGGCCTCTCATGACATCTCCTTCGATGAGGCTACTAGTGAGCACCTTCTCCCCCACAATCCTATGGTACGGGTGCTTGACGAAGCTAAGTCTCTGGACCTTGATTTGCTTACCACCCGGGTTGTAACTCTGGGGGATGAAGCTAAGGCAAACATTGACCGGGTTGCCGAGGAGACCAGGAAACTGATGGGGCATCATGCCCGACTAGTCAAGGCCGGGGAGGAAATTGGGAGTGCCAACATTCGACTACGGTTAATGGTTTCCGACCAGGCTAAGCAACTTGCCGATCAAGCCATTCAAATTTCTCAGCACGAGGCCGCATCCAGGCAACTGAAGAAGACTATGGAAGAGGCCAGCAGGGCAGAGTTGCGAAAAATGGAGGCCGCTTGCAAGGAGCGGATTGACATGGCTATTGCGACGGTGGATGAGGTTCGTCAAGCGGACCTCGAGCGGGCACAGGAATTATCGGGGAGACTTGAGGCCGTGGAGCTTGTTCAGTCCAGGTTGAAGGAGGAGATGGAGACGATGAGGATATCCTTTCAGGCTGACCGCTCACGATATCGATCGGAGAGGGATGCTGCCGTTGCAAAGCTACGTGCTTCTGAGGCCCGAATGAGGGAGCTTGAGGAAAACGAGGGGATGATGGATGAGATGCTCCAGGATATGTATTTCCACACTTGGAAACAGAGTAACTTGTCCTGGATGGATGATTTCCCCCGAGTTATGGCCAAGATTTATCTCAGGGCTCTGGAGGAGGCTAGGGCTGATGCGGATAAAGAGGGTGGCGCGGTCTTCAGAATGGATGTGGTCACTGCCCAGTTTACCAAGGAGGAGAAGGTGGCGGTGAAGGAGGGTATGCGGCTGCTTGCCGCTGAGGAGGCAGGTATGCAAGTAGAGGATGATGATCAGGATGGTCAGGAAGCAGGCGCTGGTAAGTCTTCCCTTCTAGTCTTTCCGTTAACTTGGTTGCTTATCACTAATGAATTCTTTCTTCGACCGGACAGGTAGGCAACAGGACAAGGGTAAAGCTCCGATGCAGCCGGCTCCTTGACTTGACCTGGATATCTTTTTGTTGACTTGACATTGTTGTATACATTAGTCTCAAAACAGTAACGTAACTTTTAGGTTGTAATTATGTTACTTGTAATAAACAACATTATTCTTGACGTGTAATTTTTTAACTTAAGCTGATTCTGTCATTTTTGAATGTTTTTGCTATTTTGATACGTTGTGTGAGAAACATAGTTGTGCGTGTGCTTGTAATTCAATTGTGTTTGATGTCAAGTTCTCGCTTAAAACATAATTTCATGCCTTGTAATGCTAGTGTGATGTATGAATAAATTATAGCCATGTATTTGTTCACAAAGGAAGGAAATACCGCCTTTCATGTTTTAATTGTAGATGGCAATATTGAATATCTTGTATGATCGAGTATGGAATGCAGTTGAATGCCCTGCCATCCAATTGAGAAACATAGCTTGTGTTGGTGTAGTGGTCGTAGGTGAGCTTTTCAACATCGATGTCGTGAGTTCAATTCCTCCATTGGACAATTTACCCATTGGCGAGTATCTCCTACTCTGTATCCTGAACTTTAGGGATTGTTATAGGGGACAGGAGAAAAGTTCTTTAAATAGAATTGAAATATGAGAAATAGTAAAACTTCCAATCACGGAAGGCCTTTGATATGCTTAAGTTCGTGGCAAACGGGCTTTGTAGTCACTTTCCCTAGCCGTGGGTCTTGGAGACATTTGTTACCCATCTTACGCCTCCGCGGGGAGTTAATCTTTTTTACCACAGCCGTACTTAAGACACATCGGAGCTGAGATCGCGCACAGTAACTACCCGGGCCATTATGGCCCGTAATCGTGGGTATTATTCGATTTACTATGGCCAGCTAGCGTGGGTGCCGATCCTCAACCGTGAAATACCCCTGGCTAGCCACACCTTATGTTGGGGCTTAAAGTATGTTCACAGTTGCCGGCGAGCCGAACGCCGTATTGAGCTGCCTTGGCTATAGTCGGCCTTCTTGGTGGCTTATAATCGGCTCATTACAGTTGGCTTTGAGGGCCGTCGCGAGCAATGAGTTAACCCGCAGCAGAGGGATGCCGGAGCAAAAGTGTCTCATTGGCGAGGGCATAGATTTGTATAGTACCTATTAGGTCTTGTCCAGGTGGAGTCGTGCCGCGATGTGTTTTGAATGGAAATGTCATTATACAGGATTTTGTTCAACAGAAAAGGATAGAGTTAACAAGCAGCCAAGATATAAAGGAACAAGTTAAAAAGAGACAATTTTTTTAAAGTGGTTCGGCACGAAAATGCCTACGTCCACTGATTCTCTTTGTTAATTCACTTCATATGGGTAGTACAAGTTAAGAAAAGTATCGACGAAGGTGTTGGATGTTCCATGCCCTATGGAACACCTCCCCGTCTACTGTTGACAAAATATAAGCTCCATTGTGGAGATCTTTGTGAATTACATATGGTCCGTCCCAGATTGGATCTAGTGCTCCGGGGCGTGGGAAGATTCGCTTGAGGACAAGATCTCCCTCTTGTAAGCTACGATGCTTGACTTTGGAGTTGTATTGCGCTGCCACTTTTTGCTTGTGAGCTGATGTTTTAAGTGCTGCATCGTTTCTTCTCTCTTCAATTAGATCCAAAGACATGTGGAGGAGTTCTTCGTTTTCTTCTGGGTTATAGTGGATCCTACGGTGGGAAGGCACTATAGTTTCAACTGGGAGCATAGCCTCTGATCCGTATGCCAAAGAGAAAGGAGTATGCCCTATTGACGTTCTGAAAGATGTGCGATAGGCCCATAGTGTCGTAGGAAGTTCATCCACCCAAGCGCCTTTTGACTTTTTGAGTTTCTTTTTTATTAGAGTTTTGAGAATTTTGTTGACGGCTTCGACTTGTCCGTTTGCCTGGGGATAAGCTACGGATGAGAAGCTTTTGTGAATTCCGTGCTCTTGGCACCATTTGGCGAACTCCTCACTGTCAAACTGAAGTCCATTGTCCGATATGATTTTGAATGGGACTCCATACCTGCATAGAACATTTTTGATCAAGAAGTTAATAACTTTTGCTGAAGATACTTTATTTAGGGGTTCTGCTTCCACCCATTTGGTGAAATAGCCGACTGCCACTATAGCATATTTGGCTCCGCCTCGGCCCATTGGCAGTTCGCCAATCAAGTCAATTCCCCATACTGCAAAGGGCCAAGGGCTGGTTATTTGAGTAATCTCAGTTATTGGTAGCCGTGGAATCTTAGCAAATTTCTGACATCTGTCACATTTTCTGACGAAATCTAAGGCATCCTTGTTTAAGGTGGGCCAGAAATATCCATATCGGAGTATCTTTTTTGCCAAAGTCTGCCCTCAAGTGTGATCTCCGCAGCTTCCTTGATGGATGTTGGATAAGATTTCCTTGGCCTCCCTTCCAGCGACACACCTTAATAAGGGGTTAGAGAAGCCGCGCTGATAGAGGGTGCCCTCTTGTATTGTGTAGCGGGAAGCTTTCCTCAAGATTTTCTTAACTTCGTTACGCCCGTTGGGCAGTGTGCCACTTTGTAAGTAGTCTCGGATGCGAGTCATCCAAGTTGCTTCTTCGGTTGCAGCTATCAGATTCACTTGCTCAAAACTTGGGGTCAGCTGCTTTGAGATGGCTACTGCTCCGGAAATAGCGCCGTCTCTCATGCTAGCTTGCTTCGCCAATTCGTCGGCCTCTTGGTTCTCTTCTCGAGGGATGTGTTTGATTAAATAGTGATCCAATCGATTGAGAAGCAACTTGGTCTTCTTTAAATATGCCATGAGTCGTTCTTCTCGAGCCTGGAATTCTCCTAGTATTTGATTTACAATAAGTTGGGAATCGCTATGAAGACACAAAAAATTGGCTCCGATTTCTAATGCAAGTTCTAATCCAGCTATCACTGCTTCGTACTCTGCATCGTTGTTGGTGGCAGCGAATTCCAACCTTATAGCATAATGTAGCTTATTCCCCCTGGGAGTGATTATTACCACGCCTGCCCCCGAGCCTTGTTCGTTTAACGCACCATCCACAAAGAGATTCCACTTGATGTCTTTTGCTATTTCCGATTGCTCCTTACCTTCGTTGGTAGTGAATTCGGCAATGAAATCGGCCATGGCTTGTCCCTTGATGGCGGTGCGAGGATGGTAGGTGATATCGTATTGACTTAGTTCAATGCACCATTTAAGTAGTCGCCCAGAAGTGTCGGGACGATGGAGTACCTGCCTTAGCGGTTGATCGGTCAGAACTCTGATGGAATGAGACTGGAAATAGTGACGCAGCTTCCGTGATGTGATTAGTAAATAGTACGCTAGTTTCTCAAGTTTAGGATATCTGGCTTCCGCCCCTGTAAACCTCTTGCTTACAAAGTATACTGACCGCTGCGTGCGTTTGTCTTCTCTCACCAATGCGGAGCTTAGAGCATGAGATCACATAGCAAGGTATAGGTATAGCTCTTCGCCTTTGTTCGGAGTTGAGAGTACTGGTGGTCTCTGGAGGTGTTCGATTAAGTTAAGGAAAGCTGTTAAGCATTCGTCAGTCCATTCGAATTTTCCTTTCTCTTTCTTTAGAGCTTCGAAGAAGGGGATGCATTTGTCGGTTGCTTTAGAGATGAACCTGCTCAGGGCGGCCACCTTCCCATTTAGGCTTTGCATCTCCTTTCGGGTAGAAGGTATCCTGATATCTTTCAGAACTCGGATTTGTTCAGGGTTTGCTTCAATTCCTCTGGCATGGACGATGAATCCTAGAAACTTTCCTGATGATACTCCGAAGGAGCACTTTAGAGGATTCAGCTTCATTCCATATTGGCGAAGTACTTGAAACATTTCATTCAGGTGGCTTACGTGATCGTCGGCTCCCCTTGACTTTACCAGCATGTCATCCACATAAACTTCCATAGTTCGTCCTACTAGCCCTGCAAACATCTTGTTGACGAGGCGCTGATAGGTGGCCCCTGCGTTTTTAAGTCCGAAAGGCATTACCTTGTAGCAGTACAATCCCCGGTCAGTGATGAAACTAGTGTGGTCTTGATCGGGAGCATGCATAGGAATTTGGTTATATCCTGAGTATGCGTCCATAAAAGATAATAGCTCGTGCCCGACTGTGCTGTCTACAAGCTGATCGATTCGGGGAAGTGGGAAGCAATACTTCGAGCAGGCGTCATTTAAGTTGGAGAAGTCAATGCATGTTCGCCACTTCCCATTAGCCTTCTTTACCAGCACCGGGTTGGCGATCCACTCTGGGTAGATGGCTTCTCGTATGAAGTCATTGGCAAGTAGGTTCTTTACTTCTTCATCGAGGGCTGCTGATCGTTCTGCCCCCATACTTCTCTTTTTCTGTTTTACTGGCGCCTTGGTAGGATCAATGTTTAGTACGTGGCATGCTATGTCAGGGGAGATTCCGGTCATGTCAGTGTGTGACCATGTAAATACATCCAAGTTGTGGCGGAGAAAGTCAATGAGTTGCTCCTTCAACTCTACTTTTAGTTGAGACCCGACTTTCAATAGTCTACTCGAGTCATGTCTGTCTACAGATACAAATTCCATAGCCTCTGCAGGCTCGGCGGTGGCCTCCTCCTCTTTGTCCCTGGGATCTAATTCATTGAAAGGGTCGTTAGTATATCGAAGAGGAGGGGCTTTCTTTAGTTGCTATGCTTCCAAACTTTTTTTGCAGAGGGAAATCTCTACACTCTTCCCTTTATCCTTCCTGTGGTTATTGCGAAGTTCCGTTACATAGCAATCTCGAGCAATGTCCTGGTCTCCCTCTACCTCCCCTACTCCATTGTTCGTTGGAAATTTCATCTTCAGGCACCATGGGGCTAGGACAATTTGGAAGTCAGACAAGGATGGCATTCCTAAGAAGGCGTTGTAGGCCGAGTGGTTTTCTATCAGCACAAATGTATGTCTCCGCACAACGGATCGGGGATGACTTCCAATTTCGACAAAGAGATCCAGTCGCCCGAGGGGCATCTTCGCATTTCCTGTGAAACCGTGTAGTGGTTTATTGCAGGGAAGAACATCCTTTAATGACAGCTTCATTTTGTCAAAGGCATGTTTGAATAGGATATTCACTGAGCTTCCAGAGTCTACTAGAATTCGAAAAACCTCGGCTGGACCGAGCCAGGCAGAGATAACCATGGGATCCGTGTGAGGGTACTGCCTTCCTTCCAGGTCACGCCTACTGAATGTGATGTCATCATTCTCTATCCGCTTCGGGTGGCGTTCTTCTATAATGGAATTGACGCATTCTTCATTGTTTCTAAGTGACTTTCTGTACCTTTCCATCTCTGCCCAGCTTCCGTCGGCGATGTGTGGCCCTCCCGAGATGGTATGGACCACTATCTTCTCTTGACTGGAGCCGCCGGTGTTGCGATTTCCTCTGCCTATTTCTGGGGAGGGTAGCCTTGGGTTCTCATTGGCAGGAACTGGAGTCCTGTACTGGCCTTTTACATAGCGTTCTAGTCTTCTTCTTCTGATGTGTTCTTCAATCAAGTCCCGGAGATGATGGCATTCGTTGGTATCATGCCCATGGGATTCGTGGAAGCGGCAGAATTTTCCAGACTTAATTGCGTTATCTGATTCCTTCTTATGCGGGGGACGTTTGTATCTAACTTCGTCTTGAGTGGCCAGGAAGATGTTTTCGATTGTTTCATTCAACGGGGTGTAAGCGTCAAATCTCGGTCCTAGCCGATATAGGCGCTTTTCTCCCTTCTTGCCCCCAGCATTGTCTCTAGAATCATTTCTTCGAACGTCCTTTGCTACAGCAAGCGTGTTGCCGTGAGCTGCCTTATTTTGTTGCCCTGTCTGCCTCTTAGTGGCAGCATCTTCAAGTCTCATATATTTCCCAGCTTCATGGAAGAAATCGAGTAAAGTAGCTGGTTTTTCTTTGGTCAATCTTCTAGAAAATTTAGTATCCGGATGCACACCGCTACAGAGGGCCATTAAGATAAGCTTCTCATCGGGATCTTGGACTGCGGCCGCTGCGGCATTGAATCGGGTTAGATATTGCTGCACTTTCTCTCCAGGTTTCTGTTTGATATCGGATAAGGAATAAGCGTCCTTGGGCTGCTCCACATGAATGCGGAACTGGCTGATGAACTTTTCTTTCAACATCTCCCATGAGCTGATGGATCCTTGAGGTAGATGGCAGAACCAGGAGGTAGCTAGATCTGCTAAGAATAGCGAAAAGCATTTGCACAACACTCCTTCTGTTGCTCCACTCATGAGCATATGTTGTGTGTATCTCTGTAAGTGTACAACGGGGTCAGAGGTTCCTTTGTAAGGTTCCATTGTTGGCATTTTCCATTCTCGGGGGTTGATGGCAATTTCGATACTATGGGCGAAAGGGCTGGTTACCCTAGCGCCTATTCCTCGGTCTCTTTGATCCCGTTGGACGCACTCTCTGAACAAGCGTGCCATCCTTTCATCAGAATTTGGAGCAGATTGAAATGAGTTCGGTTCTGCTCTGTGGGATTGATTCCGTCCAGATGACCTGTAGGGATGGTATCGTCTATCATTCCTAATATTTTCCAGTGGATGTCTTTGGTCTTCTAGGAGCATGCTAGGGTCAGCTACAGTTGGCCCTTGCCTTGATCTTCCCCTGCTGGGTTCTGATCTAAGCACTTCCTCGGATCCAACTTCGGGCTGGACTCTAGCTCGGCCCCGTTCACTGGTGTTTCCGTGGTTAGGCAGTACGACAGGCTTGGCTACAGTTGACCTCCGCCCGGTGCCTCCCCCGTTGGGTTCGGTTCCAAGCGTTTCCCCAGGTCTAACTTCGGGCTGAGCTCGGTCTTGGCTCCTACCATGGTCGCTTCTGTCGTTAGCTCTTTCGAAGAAGGAAGATCTTTGTTGTCTCTGAGATCCTCCAGACTGGGACTCACCCCATGATTCAGTGTTGCGGTTGGACTCTTCAGCATCCCTTAAGCATGACATGAGTTGGTCCACCAAGGCTTCCTTCTGGGATGTGAAGCGGTTAGTCACTTCAGCCGCAACCCTGTCTAGATCTGCCCTAGTAATTGCTGCCGGCTGTTCTGTGGCAGGGGTTGTCGGATTTGGCTGACCTTTATTTGGTACTGCTGCTGGAATGGGACGATTTACTTGATCTGTGACCACTGGATCTGGAACACTGCTAGTTGCGATGTTCTTTCCTTTATTAACATCTTTTTTCTGCCTCGGAGGCATGTTTTCCAAGCAATGAACGACGCTGTTAGGAAGAAGGTTAAGTGGGAGAAGTTGAAGCTTCGAGCTTCTCGTTCTCAGTGAAAGCACCAAAAACGTTTGCACAAAAAATTGGCAAACACCTCCAAGTCGTATGATTTAGTTGATTTTATGTTGTTTTTAGTGATTTGGGTGATTAATGCAAATATATGGAAAGCAGGGACTAAACTGTAAAAGACACGCAGATTTATAGTGGTTCGGCCAGAACGTGCCTACGTCCACTTTATATGTTATTCTCCTTTACTGTTCAGATTACAAATACAAAGCTTTGATACAAGTATATGAAAGTTGTTTGAAAGTTCTATCCATGTTTGAGCTCTCAAACTTGTCCGCCATTGTTGTACCCCTACCCCTCTATTTATAGAGTGAGGTTGGGGGTAGGAGTCTTGGATGTATGTGGCTGCTGGCGGGCCTGGGCTGACGTGATCTGGCCTGGCAAAGTTGGTTCGGCAACACCTTGGTTCGGTAGTGCTTCGGTCCGGTGGCGGATGGTTGGAGTTGAGACTTTGGTCCGGTGGTAGATGGAGTGAGGGTTGGTTCGGTGGTAGATCGAGTAAGGGTTGGTTCGGAGGTAGATGGAGTGAGGGTTGGTTCGGTGGTAGATGGAGTGAGGGTTGGTTTGGAGGTAGATGGAGTGAGGGTTGCTTCGGTGGTAGATGGAGTGAGGGTTGGTTTGGTGGTAGATGGAGACGTGTTGGTTTGGTGGTGGTGGAAACGCACCCAACACGTATCGATCAAGATTCAAAGCGATACGTTTCGTATCAATGACAGGAGTGTATATCGTATTGATCTCGTTCGAATCGATACGTATCGTATCGATCATAAGAGCACGTTTCGAATCGATTAGTAGAAGAGTTCGCTTGCATCGATCCAAAAAGTTCGACTTCGTATCGGTCAGGGGCTTGTGAAGTTCGTATCGATGCGAACGTACTCCCCAAGTCGATACGAAGACACATTTTCTCCTTCCTTTCATCGATTCGAAACTGAGACTTTTCTACCATCCATTCTTCATCTTCTCCAAAACAACTCAGACGCCATCTTCTTCCTCCTCGATCTTATGTCGACCACCTCTTTCTGACCATTCGCGGTCACCACTTTGCCAGAGTCGGCCGCGAAGATGAACGGGATGGCAAGGGATTGAGTCTCGTCGTTCTTGCGATCAAATTGTTCAATCAATTACCTAAATAAAGGTGTAGGTTCGAGAGTTTAAAGTGTTGTATTGATTTGGAGACGAAGGCGATTTCTAATTCTCGGTCTTCCTATCGATGCGAAAGCAGAAGGTTATAAAAAAGGCAGAAAATAAAAAATGACTAAGTCCACAGTATTTATATGGACCCGAGTGTAGAGGGAAAAGACGATTCGCCTCCTAGTCAAAGCAACTGGTTACAGCAAGTCCACCATCCCATCGATACGAATGAACTATTCGTATCCATCGACTCGAGTGTGATCGATACAAAATTGTCAACAGGGATTTTTTCTAGGTCAACAGGATCTACCGATACGAAACTGTTGTTCGTACCGGTCGGTTTCGTATCCATCCACAATGCATCGATACGAACTACGCCTTTCAAGTCCATCAAATCACAGCTCCCAAAGGCCGGTACCTATCGATGCGAATTGTCTATTCGTATCCAACGACACAAGGTTCATCGATTCAAAATACACAATGAGGGCTATTCTAAAGGCATTGAACTCCATCGATACAAAATGCTTATTTCGTATCCATCGGCACTCGACCCACAACAGCACGAGTTCATCAATACGGAATGAAGTCCACTGCATTGAAGTCCATCGAGGCTCACGACCATCAATACGAAATGTTCATTTCGTATCCATCAATACGAAGTGTACCGATGCACGAACCACCTTTCAACCTTTTACATCGATCCAGGAGAGGATCGATACGAGGGGACATTCAAAAACAACCATCAAGCGTTGTTGCAACTCGAATTTCACATCGGTTCAGGAGAGGATCGATACGGGATTCGATACAAGAGAACTGACAACGACTCGTGAACGTGCAACGTTAACAAGAGTCAGATTAACCTACATGCATATATGTCGGACTAATATTCAACTTTCGATATCCACAGGAATTGGATACTCATCTGATAACGATTACGACGACAAACAACTAATCACTATCATACAGCAATCAGTTACAACAATACAGGGTACAACGGTTGACAATCAACAGTTCACATTATTGAGGAAGTCAGTCAAAGATTATAACTTTCGACAAAAAGACGATAGCTGTTCAGAATGAAGATCGCAGCTTTTCAAAGCACGTCATGTTTCCACAAGACGTACTTTAGGGGGCAAATGTTATCCCGCCTTTTGGCAAGGCCGAGATATCAAGGAACTGACTGAAAACCGAGGATCGCTCGTCCCGAATATCGAGCACACACAGGTTCACCATGGATATCGATGAATTTTGTCCGAGTTTGGATCAGGCTACAATTGACAAGAAATGACAAGCGAAGCTATGAAAGCCAACGTTCCAAATTCAAGTCAATCCGAGTTCGTATGCTCAAGTTATGATCAATGCAAATTGAAGGAAGTAACCACAATTCGTATCCATCCTGGAAGGCCTTGTTCGAATCCATCAGGGAGAGCCTTGTTCGTATCCATCGACTCACGCTTGTTCTAATCCATCAGGGAGAGCCTTGTTCGTATCCATCGACTCACGCTTGTTCGAATCCATCAGGGAGAGCCTTGTATCCATCGACTCACGCTTGTTCGAATCCATCAGAGAGATCCTTGTTCATATCCATCGACTCACGTTTGTTCGAATCCATCATGGAACTGCTATTCGTATCCATCAAGGCATCAGTCATTCGCATCCATCAAGTTGGAACAACCTGAATCGATGCGAACAAGCCAACACAATCGATGCGAACAGAGCACACTGTAGATCGATGCGGAGAGCATGCTATCGATCGATTCAAACAAGACAACTACTTCGATGCGAGCAAGGCGAGAATCTTGGGATGACTCGGTCAACTCGGCATAAAAGTTGGATCGGTCCGTAGAGTGCGCACCACGTCATCACCTGAGCACGTGCATCGATCGATTCGAACTCATCGATTCGAACCAAACAGCCTACCGAAAATACAAGATTGCATTGATCATATCTCATGATCCACAAGTCCAAATGCTATGAAATTTTCACATGAGCTTACGTACAACCTAAAGAACGTCCATGCCAAATTTTGACTCGATTGGACCAAATCTTGATCGATACGAAATTCGTTCGTATCGATCACAGATCGAGCCGAAACTTTATGGGCTCGGTCGCGTGGGCCCACCCACGTGCCAGAAGAAGTCTCTCGAGATCTGGGTGAGATATTTGCATCCTATGCCTATAAATAGATCCCCAGGGCCTATAGAAAAAAGATCTTTTGGGCTCTCTGACGTCCAGACTCTACCGGAAACACCTTTGCACTTCAAAGCTGCTGCAATACTCAAATTTCACTACTATAATCCATTGTAATCCGTTGTTATCTGCTGAAATCAGTTGTAACCATCAAAGAAACATCAATAAAGTGATCAATTTCATAGTGGACGTAGGCAATACGCCGAACCACTCTAAATTCCTTTGTTTCTGTGCATTTTTATCATTTGTTTTTGAAGTGTTTGTTAGATAATCCTCTTTTTCCATTTAATTTCTTCATTTTTATCTCTTCAAACTCTTCCGAAGAGTGTTGTGCCCAATTTTGGTACAAACAACAGCCACGGAACAAAAGGAAAGAAAGTTAGGGTAAAATAAAAGAAAACGAATTAGAACAAGAAAGAGAGAACAAAATATCAAAATCTCACAACGGAACGGTGATATATAATATCAAAGGAACAGTACAAAGGGTTACTCTTAATACAGAAATATAAGAGTTACTAAAACCCAAGTACTATCATCATCCTGGATAGTTGTAACCATTTGTCCTCACATTGCTGATATATACAATAAAATAGTGCAGCGAAAATAAGAAAACTACGATAGCTACTCATCCAGCTCTTCTCCATAAGCTCAAAACATCCAAAGTCAAATCTGGAAACATACGCAAGGCTGACCCCAGCATTATAAGAAAATAACACTTGGATTAGTTTGGTAAACCAGTGTGACAAACTCAAGAAATAAGATTAACATATAATAGCAACTTTTTAAGACTGTAAGGGTTATCGTAACGTTTTTCCCTCAACTGAA
Organism: Allium fistulosum; assembly: GCA_030737815.1. Lineage (NCBI taxonomy): Eukaryota > Viridiplantae > Streptophyta > Magnoliopsida > Asparagales > Amaryllidaceae > Allium > Allium fistulosum. The sequence goes on along the minus strand of CM060902.1, from coordinate 320,999,883 downwards.
ACCAACCATTCATTAAGTTTAACATATAGTGACATAATAGAATTGTCTAGTGTGTAGCACATAAATCATATCAAATAGCAGTTGTGTGAACACCACAACAATAATAGGTATACAATCAATGCCGCTAAGGCGTGTTCGCATAATGGATTTTCCAAGGAGATCTCCTTAGATCTAGCTAAATCAAAACTCTTGCACAAGGATCAGAGATATCCTTCTGAGCAACGTGCATCTCTAGGGAATGTACTATAAGAAATACAAAACTGGCCCACGCCCAAAACGCTCGTGGTTCCGAATGCATCGCTCCCGCATGCTTGTCCGTAAGTAATACAAGATGGAGTTGCCAACACCCTTGGTACTGCTAAAATGCTATGTTCCCTTGGGCTATGCATCCTATCTCTAGCTCTAGTCATTTTCGATGTCGAGGCTACATTCAGAATCTCTTACTTGAGTCTTTATCACCCGAACAGAACACGAATTCTTAAATAGATTCCAATATCTTGAACAGATCATGACCCTACTTTTCTACCATCGAATGTCGACACTAAAAACATCCACGATATTCGTGTGTCGAACACCTAAGTGCTAGAAAGACAGAAAGTCAGGATAAAATAAACGAATAGGAAATAGAACAAGAAAGAGAAAATAAAACATTATAATCTCATAATGGAATGTTAATATATAATATCAAAGGAATTAGTACAAAGGTTGACTCTGAATACAAAAATATCAAAGTTAATTAAACCTAAGCACTATCATCATCCTGGATAGTTGTAATCTTCTGTCCTCACAATGTTGATATATACAATATAGTAATGTAGTGGAAATAAGAAAACTACGATAGGTACTCATCTAGATCTTCTCTATAAGCTCCAAAAGTCCAAAGCTAAGTCTGGAAACATACACGGGGCTGACCCGAGCACTATAAGTAAGTAACACCCGGATCAGTCTAGTAAACCAGCGTGAGAAACTCAAGAAATAAGAGAGACATATAATAGCATCTTTTTAAGACCGTATGAATTATTGTAACGGTTTTCCCCTCATATAAAACCAACCATTCATTAAGTTTAACATATAGCGATATGATAGATAATATCTAGTGTGTAGCACATAAATCATATCAAAGAGCTGTTGTGTGAACACCACAATAATAATAGGTATGCAATAAATATCGCTAAGGCACGTTCAACTAATGGATTATCCATGGAGATCTCCTCGGATCTAGCCGAATCTGAACTCCTACACAAGAATCAGAGATATCCTTCTGAGCAATGTACATCTCTGGCGATTGTACTATAGGAAATGCATAACTGACCCATACCCAAAACAATCATGGTTCTGAATGTGTCACTCCCACATGAATGTCTGTAGGTAATACTAGATGGAGTTGCTTGCACCCTTGTGATTTCTAAAATGCTACGTTCCCTTTGGCAATGTATCCTATCTTTGGTGTTAGTCATTTCCTACATCGAGGTTACGTTCGACCTCTCTCACTCGAGTCTTCATCACCCGAACATTGAATAGGTCATAAATTACTACATGGATTCGAGCATCTTGAACAGATCTCGAATCTCCACATAGATTCCTGCATAAGTCTTCAACATATGCTAACATCGTCCTCTCTCTTGGAATAATCCTAAAGGTAGACAGTCCCACATGATAGCATCGTTTGAAATGTTAACGCTGACCTCTCACTCGGACTTAACCTTAGGATTGACAGTTCAACTCTATAACATCTCACTTCACAACTGCTTCCAAAACATAGAACTGTATACTAGTTTTGAAGAGGTATTTAATAAGTAAAACACTTACCAAACTCGGTCTCTCCAAAACAAATTCGACGAATTTCTAGTTAACTCAATTCTGGTTCTTTCAAAATTAAGCAAAACTTATAGACATTTCGTATCAATACTCCTCCCTGGGGTTTCTCATTGATATGAAATCATGAAGCCTTTTGATAACTACTTAAGTCATATTTGATCAAGTTCGATAATCAAGTAATCGATTGTCTATCAAAACAATTGTTACACAAATCAATATCGTACTAGTATAGATCACTTGATCATATAAATTTTACTTCCAAAGTAGTATAGATCACTTGGCCTCTTTAGTGCGGACTCCGATCTGATTCCTTGATTAGTAACCTCAGTTTTACATGCATAGCCATATGCTATGACTGAAAATATTAGGATCATATTACAAATCTGTATCAAGTGTTCGTCGTCAAGAATCAAGTCAAATATCCTTGTTTGGACTGGTGCAAACCACTAAAAAACATGTAGTCGAACACTGAATTAAGAACAGCCATGCGAATAAAACGTTCTACGTACAACTTACGTATTTATCCTATTATTTTCTTAACTACGCCAATTTCTTTTTAATCACATTCATTTATCCAATTAGTATTTCATTCAATACTAAAATCACTAATGCATCATTTCATAAATCATAACTTCAAGTTTATAATCATTTTATAACTTAAGTTCATACTCGTATAGTAATCTATTACATCCTCAAAGTATATGCAAACATATAATTCATCTTACTTAATAAGTATGATCAACAATTTTAACTCGTTTAACTAACTACCTTTTCGATTTAAGTATTATACAAATGCAAATTTATATTTAAAGGACACTTAACTGCAAGTTCTATAACAATTCAAAAGATCCTGACTATTCAAAACCATAAAAAAATTCCATTTCATTTTAACAATTGAAAACTATCAAACAACATATCATATCATGATGCACATACAATACTTTCCTAATGCATAGGTTACATGTGTACATGGAATAACTTAACAAGAGAAATTTAGAACCAAACACTTGTTTTCATTTCAAACCATTTTGAATATAATATATACATATAACTTTTGTATATCAAATCATACTTTCAGGATTCAAATCAATATCCATTATACTAAAACAACATTGTAGCATCCCACATTTAGAGACCCGAAAATGAACGTCGATGATATTGCAGTCGTCACTGAAATTATTTTTAAGTGACCGAAGTGAGTTCAGTATGTCCAAACCATACTCTTGGTATTTAACCAAAATCATTTTAAAGTGGTGTTAACACGATTTCTTGCAAACACCTCGAAGTAATACTGAGAAAGATTGATAATCTATTGCAAGAACAATGAGCGGAATTCCCTTGAAAATTGCCTTGAAACTTTGCTTTGTTTACGAATAATTCTTGATTCAGGCCTTTCGACGTTGTCGAAATGTTCAGCCTTTGAATTGAAATACCTTCCAACCTTGATGAGCTTGTTTGAGATACTTACAAAGATTTTCCTTTCGAATAGATCAAGATTCACTGGGTTAAGTCCTTTAAAGGTAGTGTTCAATCTTGTCAGAGGGTTTGGTGGCGGCTTTCCTTACGTTTAAGTAGGAAATGATATTCCCTAGCGGATATGAAGCGGGTTTCAACCTTGTTGAAAGGTTAAATCACCTATGTGAAGTAGGATTCAACCTTGTTGAAAGGTTTAGGCTTTTAGAGTTAATCACTTCGGAAGTTTTCAGTGGATGTTTGAAATAGTTGTACTGTTAACCTTGTCGAAAGGTTCAAACCGGAGGGTTAATAACTTCGAAAGGTAGAAGTATTTACTTGTAGCAGAAGTGTTGTCGACCTAGTCGACAAGAATCTTTTGGTGATTTTGAACCTGAAATTAGGAGTTAATCCAACAAAAGTATAAGCAAACTGTAAAGTAATTAATAGAGCATAAGACTTCCCTCTTTTTCCATGAAAATCTCTATTTTTATTAAATCCCCAAATCGATACACAATCAGGGTTACAATGTATTGGTTAAGAAAACATAAGATTAGAATGAGAGAATTCAGATCCAGAAAACATGACCTCTTGGGTCTTATTTATAGAGGCAAGCGGCCCCCCTTTCGACTTCATGCTCTCGACTGGGTCGGAAGGTCCCCCTTTTATATGTAGCTGTGAACCTTTCTACTTTATCGAAAGGTTTTCCTTTCTTCTGCTATTACAAACCTTTTGACATTATCGAAAGGTTTGCTTGTCTTTATGCCTTCATGAACCTTTCGACATTGTCGAAGGGTTTGACTTCTATATACTATTGTGAACCTTTCGACCTTGTCGGAGGGTTGCTCTCCTTCTGATTGCTTGTGAACCTTTCGACCTTGTCGGATGGTTGCTCTTCACTTGATTTCCATGAACCTTTCGACCTTGTCAAAAGGTTTCTCTTCACTTGTTTGTTGTCGAAAGCTATGCTTCCCTTCAATGTTGTCGAAAGGTTGTCTTCCATTCTTTGCTGACTTATGAATGTTGTTTCCTTCATAAACCTTTCGACATTGTCGAAAGGTATCCTAGATGTGTTTCAACTGGTTCAAAAGGTTTGCTATGCTTTCGAAAAGGTCTTTATGGAGTTGACCACACTTGCTTTGATTTCTTCATCCTCTTCGAAAGGTAAGAACTCCTTGGACACAAAGAGACAAAACCTTTCAACACCTTCGAAAGGTTTGGGACCGTGCTTTTTTTTCTTTGTATTTGTTGAAAGACCTTTGGACTTAGTCGAAAGGTAGATTGTTGATGTCACAACCTTCAACCTCATCGAAAGCTCCTTGACAGAAGGTATGATTAACCAGACTATCTTAATGCTTTCTGATCTTCCCTAATGCTCTTGTGATCCTTCTTTCGTACTTTTATTCCTGAGAACGTTTTATAGATAACATTTAGCACCCTTGTATAAAGAAGTTTTTATTCTTTCGGACAAAACTCTAATGGACTTCCTTCTTTGCTTCATGTAAAAGAGACAATAACTTCTATTAAGGTTGTTGTTAGTTCCTGAGATGATGGTTTTGATGAAAACAACCTTAGGACTTGTTATAAAATATAAATACTGATATTCTTGTCTAGGTATATATGTATATGAAGGATATATATATATATGCAGGTTCTGAGAATGAAGACTGTATAGTATAAAGATTCAAGACTGAGTATAGAGATTCAATACTAACGAATTCAAGATTGAAGAAATCAAGACCGAAGACTCATGAGTATTAAGAGTTCAAGAGTTCAAGATATCAAGATAACTAATAGAGTCTAGATTTATTTTAAAACTTCATAATAGCACTTAAATCTTTATTCAAATTTTAATTGTGGAATGGAATCCACCTTCTCGCTTTAATAGTGAGGTGAACCCACGACCTCTTTAGTGGGATGAAACCCACGACCTTTTCTAGTGGAAGGGAATCCATGAAATTTTCAAAATGATTTATTTTTTCAAAACTATCTTTTTAAAGTCATCTCTATCGATTTAAATATTTTAGCCTTAATTCAAAAACTATTTTTAATCATATTAATTTCAAATTCATCTCTTGTTTTTTAAACTATCTCTTGGATTTAATATTTTAGCTTTAATATATTTTAAAGAAATCTATACATAGTTTTTAAATATTACTTTTATATTATAGATTATATATTTTAAGATTACTTTCTAAAACTCTTTTATAAGTCTAAACTATATTCAAAATGGTTTATAAAGTTTAGAAATTGTTTTAACAAGTTTTAGAATAGAAATCATTTTAAACCAAAATCTATTTTCAAAAATAACATAGGCATGTCGACATCCCTCATCCCTCCATGTCGACATGGTAGCCATAGAATTTAAAATTCAAATTTTCAAAAGAAGTGTCCATTCGTCATAACCTTTCACGAATGGACATGTTATAAAATATAAATACTGATATTCTTGTCTAGGTATATAAGTATATGAAGGATATATATACATATATATATATATATATGCAGGTTCTGAGAATGAAGACTGTATAGTATAAAGATTCAAGACTGAGTATAGAGATTCAAGACTGACGAATTCAAGATTGAAGAAATCAAGACCGAAGACTCATGAGTATTAAGAGTTCAAGAGTTCAAGATATCAAGATAACTAATAGAATCTAGATTTATTTTAAAACTTCATAATAGCACTTAAATCTTTATTCAAATTTTAATTGTGGAATGGAATCCACCTTCTCGCTTTAATAGTGAGATGAACCCACGACCTCTTTAGTGGGATGAAACCCACGACCTTTTCTAGTGGAATGGAATCCATGAAATTTTCAAAATGATTTATTTTTTCAAAACTATCTTTTTAAAGTCATCTCTATCGATTTAAATATTTTAGCCTTAATTCAAAAACTATTTTTAATCATATTAATTTCAAATTCATCTCTTGTTTTTTAAACTATCTCTTGATTTTAATATTTTAGCTTTAATATATTTTAAAGAAATCTATACATAGTTTTTAAATATTAATTTTATATTATAGATTATATATTTTAAGATTACTTTCTAAAACTCTTTTATAAGTCTAAACTATATTCAAAATGGTTTATAAAGTTTAGAAATTGTTTTAACAAGTTTTAGAATAGAAATCATTTTAAAGCAAAATCTATTTTCAAAAATAACATAGGCATGTCGACATCCCTCATCCCTCCATGTCGACATGGTAGCCATAGAATTTAAAATTCAAATTTTCAAAAGAAGTGTCCATTCGTCATAACCTTTCACGAATGGACATGACCGTTATTCTCTTATATATACCAGTAGTTTTCAACGAATTTAAAGTTAGTTTTTCTTCATTTCTTCACTCCTTCTCCACTCAAATATTCTCTTATATTTCAAATGCTTTAACAAAACTCTGCCGAAATTCTAAGTGAATAATACTCGGTCATCTCTAGTTTGATTCTCTACCACTCTCTCTCTAAGATCTTAGTGCTATTCAGAGTTATAGGATCATTTGTAATCAAAGATTGAAAGATCAAAGTATATCGAGTCTCTCTCTATCAAAGAGTGATTGGAAACAATGTGATTGTGGCCCGTAAATCAATTGGGTGTGATTGTAGCCCGTAAATCAATTAGGTGATCTTGTAGCCTGGTTAAATCTAGAGAGTTGCCCTGGACTCGGAGATAGGAGGGTGTATCTCATGGCCTTGAAATCGAGGTTGTAATATCGACGTTATATATTTGAAAAGAAATCTGTACAAGAAATTGTGTGGGACTGGATGTAGGGTAACTCCGAACCAGTATAAAATTTCGGTGTGTTCTTTCCTTTACTGCTTTTATTTACTATTTACATCTGTATCTGATTCTGTGATTGTTTCTGTGTTTGTGAATTGCATCTATTTGGATTTAATTTGAAAAGATTTAAAAAAAGATTCATAAAATTAATTAAACACTATCCACCCTCCCTTCTAGTGTTAATTCTGCCTTAAGATCCGTAATCCGCATTTCCTACATTTGGTATCAGAGCTTTGGTTTTCAAAGTTATCATGATCTGAATTTGGAAAAAGTTTTAAATGGAAATTTTCGGAGATTCTATTAACACTAGTTCAAAACTGTCCAAATCATCATTGTCTCATAACTCTGCATATTGTTATTATAGAAAATCAAGTTATCTACCGAATTAGTGTGTTATGCAGGAACAGATGTGTTATATTGCCTTTGAAGAATCAACACTCAATGGACAAATGGTGCAAATCAAGAAGAACAAATGGATACTTGATAGTGGATGTTCAAGACACATGACTGGTAATCCGGAGATACTGAATAACATAATTTATGAAGATGGAGGACTGGTCAACTTTGGAGACAATTCAAAAGGATATGTGATTGGCATTGGCAATGTCGGTAACTCTAAAACTCCTATTATTTCTAATGTTTTGTTAGTTAGGAATCTAAAACACAACTTACTCAGCATAAGTCAACTATGTGACAAGGGCTACAAAATTAAATTTGAAAAGGATAAGTGTCACATCGAAGATAATAAGTAAAATATTATCTTTGAAGGAATTAGGAAAAAAATATTTATATTCTCGGTATGAAAATCTCAAATGATAACCTATGTCTTTTGGCTAATACAAGTGACCCTTGGATTTGGCATAACAGATTTGGGCATTTGAATTTCAAACTCTTATCTAGACTTTCAAAACTTGATCTAGTAATAGGTCTCCCTAAAATGGATTTTAAAGTAGATAGTATATGTGATGCTTGTCAATTAGAAAAACTTAGAAAGTGTTCGTTTAAATTGAAAGATATGATTTCAACTTCAAAACCTCTTGAGTTAGTTCATTTAGATCTGTTTGGTCCATCTCAAATTCAGCTAATAAATCACAGTAAATATGTTTTTGTAATTGTAGATGATTATTCTAGAATTACATGGACAATTTTTCTAAAACATAAAAGTGATGCTTTTGATTTATTTAAAACTTTTGCAAAATGAATTCAAAATCAACTTTCTTTAAAAATCAAAACCATTCGTAGAGATCACGGTGGAGAATTTGAAAATGAAAATTTTGAGAATTTCTGTAATAAAAAAGGAATAACTCATAATTTTTCCTTTCCAAGAACTCCACAATAAAACAGAGTGTTAGAGCGTAAAAATAGGACGATTCAAGAGTGTGCAAGAACTATGCTTTCAGATAATAAATTACAAAGAAATATTTGGGTTGAAGCAGTCCCTACAGCTTGTTACATTTTGAATGGGATTTTAATTAGACCTCTAACCAATAAAACACCATACGAACTTCTTTTCAATAAGAAACCAAAGGTATCTTATTTTAAAGTTTTTGGAAGTAAATGCTTTATTCTAAATACAAAGAACAATTTGGATAAATTTGATCCTAAATTCGACAATGGAATCTTTATCGGATATTCTAATAGAAGTAAAGCATACAGATTTTTCAATTTAAAAACTAACACCATTGAAGAAACAATGCATGTATCTTTTGTTGAAAATTTCAAAGATTTTTTTCAAATAAATGATGAAGATGATTTTGTTACTTTAAATAATGAATCAAATGAAACAAATTGTGAAACTGTTCATCCTAATAAAAGGATCAGGCTTTTAAAAGATCATCCTATAGAAAATATACTAGGAAATATTGAATCAACTGTTAGAACTAGAAATCAACTAAACAAGATGAGTAATGTAGCTTTTATATCCACTATTGAACCCAAAAATCTAAAGAAAGCATCATCTGATGATTCATGGATTCTTGCTATGCAAGAAGAACTGAATCAATTCACTAGAAATGATGTATGGGAACTTTTTCCTGGACCTGAGGACAAAACTATAATAGGAACTAAATGGGTTTATAAAAATAAAATGAATGAACAAGGTGAGGTTGTTAGAAATAAAGCTCGGTTAGTCGCGCAAGGTTATTGTCAAGAAGAAGGAATAGACTATGATGAAACCTTTGCACTCATGGCAAGATTAGAAGCCATTAGAATTCTACTTGCTTTCGCAAATCACAACAATTTTAAATTATTTCAACTGGATGTCAAAGGTGCCTTTTTAAATGGTTTTGTTTAAGAGGATGTTTATGTTGAATAACCTCCACTTTTTGAAGAAGAAAAGTTTCCAAATCATGTTTACAAATTAAAGAAAGCTTTATATGGTCTGAAACAAGCTCTTAGAGCCTGGTATGACAGAGTAAGATCTTACCTATTACAATCAAAATTTTAAATTGGTAAAGTGGATAATACTCTTTTCATTAAAAGAAACAAAAATGATATTCAATTAGTACAGATTTATGTAAATGATATAATTTTTGGATTGACAAACAATGAAATGAACAAAGAGTTTTCTGAAATAATGACAAAAGAGTTTGAGATGAGTCATATGGGTGAATTCACTTTCTTTTTAGGATTGCAAATAAAACAATTAGATAGTGGTATTTTCATTGGTCAAGAAAAGTATGCTAGGGATCTAGTTAGTAATTTTGGTGTGACCACTGCGAGTGGAAAACCCACTCCTATGGCAACCAATGAAGCCTTAAATAAAGAAGACATGTCAAAAGATGTATATCAAAAACTATACAGGGGAATGATTGGATCTCTACTCTATATAACTACGAGTAGGCCTGATATCATGCATAGTGTTTGTCTCTGCGCAAGGTACCAATCTCAACCCAAAGAAACCCATTTAAAAGCTGTTAAATGTATCCTAAGATATGTTAAACACACTTTAGACTATGGCCTATTTTAGCCAAAAAATGATTCATTTGATTTAATCTCATATTGTGAAGCTAACTACGCTGGTTATAAATCAGACCAAAAAAGTACAAGTGGAACTTGTCACTTTTTAGGACATTCTCTGGTTTTCTGGTTTAGTAACAAGCAAAATACTATCTCACTATCAATAACTGAGCAGAATATATCTCTGCTGCTTTGGCTTATTCTCAAGTTATCTATATGCAACAAACATTAAAGGATTTCAGATTAAATATTTCAAAATCACCAATTTATTGTGACAATATAAGTGCAATAAATTTATCCAAAAATCTTATTCATCATGCCAGAACAAAACATATTTATACCAGACATCATTTTCTCAAAGATATTATAAGTAAAGAGATTATTTCTCTTGAATTTATCAACACCGAGAATCAAATAGCTGATATTCTGACCAAACCCTTGAATCAATCAACCTTTATTAAATTAAGAAGATAACTAGGTATTTGTTATATAACTGAGATATAGAATATAGATATAGTAACATATATATTGAAATAAATAAAGACAAACAAAAATTTCAAAATCTTCAAAGGGATGTCGACATGACCCTACCCCCCATGTCGACATAAAACGGTAAAATTTGAAAATTTGATTTTCACCCTAAAATCAGTTTGGTGGTTATATAATCACAACATTTCGAATTTTTTTGTCTTCTTACTTCATTTTCTCTGTAATAAACTTCTGAAAATATAGAATAATGGCCTCCTCTTCTAAATCAAACCAAAATGCAACCTTTTCCTTCCCTTCTCCTAATTCTGGTCCATTTAAACATACTACATTGACTCGAGTAATGAAGATCGAGGAAACTATAAAGGATTCTCTATAAATGCTGACTAAATTACAGGTCATGCAAATAAGGATGGCAAAGGAACAAGAGAAACAAGGCAAGATTCTTAGAAATTTGCAAAATTTCTAATGGATAATCATGCAGACCCTATTATGATTGAAGATGATTCCTCTAACATACGTATTCATAATCCATTAGAGGATGACGAAGAAGAAGAGGAAGAAGCGCAAATGGACGAAGACGATAAAGTTATTTGCGTTGGAGAAGTCTGTTTTGACAAAAATGGTAATTTGGTCGAACAATATGGAAACTTTTGTCTCCATTACCCTAATTGTTCGATTCATAAGTCACCAATTGTCAAGGACTCTCGTTAGATTGTTATTATATTAATGTTTTTATGTTTTTTGTACTTATATATATTTATGTCTATGTAATGTAACATCGTATATAATAAAATAAGATTTATGTTTAGTTTATTATACTCGTTATTAGCTTTTACTTCCATAGTTTAATGGGGAGTTATGTAGTTTAGGATTAGTTTTTGTTGATGACAAAAGGGGAGAATTATAAAATAGGTTAGATAGGCTTAGATTAAGGGGAGTTGTTGGAATAAGGGGGAGTCAGAGTAGAATCGAAGTTTGTTGTAGTAGATTTTATAAACATAGGTTGTCATCATCAAAAAGGGGGAGATTGTTAGATCCAGAGATGATGGTTTTGATGACAACAACCTTAGGACTTGTTATAAAATATAAATACTGATATTCTTGTCTAGATATATATGTATATGCAGGATATATATATATATATATGTATGTATGTATGTGTGTGTGTGTGTGTATATATATATGCAGGTACTCAGAATGATGACTGTACAGTATAAAGATTCAAGACTGAGTATAGAGATTAAAGACTTAGAAATTCAAGATTGAAGAAATCAACACTGAAGACTCGTGAGTATCAAGAGTTCAAGAGTTCAAGATATCAAGATAAGTAATAGAGTCTAGATTTATGTTAAAACTTCATAATAGCACATAAATCTTTATTGGGATTTTATTTGTGGAATGGAATCCACCTTCTTGCTTTAACAGTGGGATGGAACCCATGACCTCTTTAGTGAGATGGAACCCATGACCTTCTCTAGTGGAATGGAGTCCATGAAATTTTCAAAATGATTTATTTTTTCAAAACTATCTTTTTAAAGTTATCTCTATCAATTTAAATATTTTAGCCTTAATTCAAAAACTATTTTTAATCATATTAATTTTAAAACCATCTCTTGTTTTTTAAACTATCACTTGATTTTAATATTTTAGCTTTAATATATTTTAAAGAAATCTATACTTAGTTTTTTAAATATTACTTTAATATTATAGATTATATATTTGAAGATTGCTTTCTAAAACTCTTTTATAAGTTTAAACTATATTCAAAATGGTTTACAAAGTTTAGAAATTGTTTTGACAAGTTTTAGAATAGAAATCATTTTAAAGCAAAATCTATTTTCAAAAATAACATAAGCATGTCGACATTCCTTATTACCCCATGTCGACATGGTAGCCGTAGAATTTAAAATTCAAATTTTCAAAAGAAGTGTCCATTCGTCATAACCTTTCACGAATGGACATGACCGTTATTCCCCTATATATCCAGTAGTTTTCAACGAATTTTAAGTTAGTTTTTCTTCATTTCTTCACTCCTTCTTCTCCACTCATATATTCTCTTATATTTCAAATGCTTTAACAAAACTCTACCGAAATTCTAAGTGAATCAAACTCGATCATATCTAGTTTGATTCTCTGCCACTCTCTTTCTCTAAGATCTCAGTGCTATTCAAAGTTATAGGATCATTTGTAATCGAAGATCGAAAGATCGAGTCTCTCTCTATCAAAGTGTGATTGGAAACGGTGTGATTGTGGCCTATAAATTAATTGGGTGTGATTGTAGCCCATAAATCAATTAGGTGATCTTGTAGCCTGGTTAAATCAAGAGAGTGCCCTGGACTCAGAGATAGGAGGGTGTATCTCGTGGCCTTGAAATCGAGGTTGTAATATCGACATTATATTTGAAAAGAAATATGCACAAGAAATTGTGTGGGACTGAATGTAGGGTAACTCCGAACTAGTATAAAATTCTGGTGTGTTCTTTCCTTTACTACTTTTATTTACTATTTGCATCCGTGTTTGACTCTGTGATTGTTTCTCTGTTTGTGAATTGCATCTGTTTGGATTTAATTTGAAAAGATTTCAAAAAAGATTCATAAAATTAATCAAACACTATTCACCCACTCTAGTGTTATTTCTGCCTTAAGATCCGTAATCCGCATTTCCTACAGTTATAACTTTGTTATGAAGCCTTAATGAGCAGTCTTAAATTTATGAAGCTGATATTCAATATGTCATTAAGGTAATATTTTCAAATAAGTTGCTCTGTAATGACCATAATTAAACTTCCTTAAGATTGTGGAATAATATCACATGATTTGCAGATATCGGTTCAAATAAATGAACCTTTAGAGAAAGCCTATTACATGCTCTTTTTATTTCTTTCTTGAGTTAGACCTTTTCAACCTGTGGAAATCAATTTCATGCTATCAGGGACTTTTCCTTATCCCTTCAAGTTTCCTTTATTTTCAACCTTAAACTATTGACTAGTAATTCTTACTTAGTGAAGAAGTAGGAAATGGTTTAGTAATGATGCCATTCGGTGTCATGAAGATCTCGTATTGAAATCAAATTTTAAATTCAATGGAAAATTCACAAATCATCATAAAATTCAATAGCAGAATATAGAATTTATAAATTTAGGAATTCAGCAAATGTCCTTTAAAGAAACCAGAGATGTGAAATTCATAATTTTTTATCAAAATCCATAAGGAAATCTTAAAGTCCATGAAATTGGTCAATTAACAAAAGATCATTTAAAATTCAATGAGAAAATCAAGCATAGAAAATCCATAAATCATCAGGAAACCCACAAGGAAATTTCAGAATTCATTCGATCAGAAATAAAAATAGTGATTATCAAAAACCTTAATAGAGACAATAGAAATATGATTCATGAATCATGATGAAAATGGTTAAGAAAACACAAGATTTTTAAAATCACGGATCTGAAAGTCCAATAAGTCGGTCGGGAATAGGAAAATTGAAAATTGTCATTAAAATCCAAAGGAAAATGTAAGTCTCAACAAATCAGAAAACAGGCAGAAAACCATCCAAATTCTATCATGGAGGTATAGAGAACCAAATTCAGGAATCATTATGAAGACCAGCAAGGAAATTTGAAATTCATTGTATTGAAAATCCAATAAGAAACTATACCAAATCCATTGAGAATGCAAAACTTACAAGTCACTATAAAGATTCACAAGGTAATCTCGGAATTCATTAAATCAAGAATCTTATAATGGATTTTCAAACACCAAATAGGGAAATCAGATATTCATAAATCATCATAAAAATCATCAAGTAATTCTAGAATTCATCAATTCAAAACCCCAATAAAGATCATCCAAAAATTCCAATAGGAAAATTAGAAATATGAAATTCGTCAATCATCACAAAAAATTAGCAAGGAAGCTTAAATTCCATTAAATTAGGGAATCAAAAATCCAAGTATAAAAAATGTGATCTAAAACCCATCCATTCTTATTAAAAATCAAAAGATCAATGGAAAATTCATAAATTATCATGGAAAATCAATAAAGGGAACCAGAAAATCATGAACTCATGAAACAAGTGATCAGTAGGAAATCGTCATGAAAATTCAATGGGAAATTGTAACATGTAAAATACAAGAATCATCATAGAAATCAGTGGGGAAATTCATTAAACCAATACTTCAGCAAGAAATCACAACAGTGATCTAATGAATACAAAATCAACAAATCATCATAAAAATTAATGGGAAATCCATAAATTATCATAGAAACTACACAAATGAGTTAAGAAATTAGGAACTCAATAATCAAACGAATGATGGGAAATCATCATGAAAATTCATGTATGTAAAATTCATAAGTCATTTCGAAAGTTACTGGAGGAATTAGAAGATCTTGAAATTAGGAATTCAATATGAAGCCTTTATAGAAATTCTTTAATGAAATTGATAAATCATCATGAAGTCAATGTAGGAATTTAAGATTGACCGAATCCAAAAATGGAACTTTAGGCAAAGAAATTAGAAGTCAATGTAGTCTTTTGGTGTGCACCTATTAATGCTATATAATATTTCAAATAGGTTGCATAAATCTTCTTTTGGAATAAATAAGTATTTGTTTCCTCCCATGCCGTGGGGTAATTGAAAATAGTTTTCTTAAATGGATATAATTAGAAAATTTTCCTTTTTGAAATCATTTGCTAAAAATAGATTTGATATATATGGATTTTCTCCTAAATTGGTATCGATTTTGGCAGTGATTCAACATTTCTTGTAAGGATGGCCTAGCGTTGTGTTGACCGAAATGTTGATAATTATCTCGTGTCAGGCATCTGAGTTGTCCACTTTAACTATTATGGAGTCTGTTGTGGTCTCAGCGTTCATTGAGTGCTTCGGTCAGATTTTGTTTTTACCTATAATAGCACTCAAATTTTAATTAGTACATGATCAATACACAATAAAAATTCAAGTATGAATAGAAATACAAATCAAGTTAAAAATCCATTAAAAGGAAAGCAGAGAGTTCATAGTTGAATTGATGTCGCGAGTCCTCATGATTTGATAGAGATTCGCATTTAGAGGTTGCTGAGTTGTTTTCCTCTCGGTTCGATCAAGATGTCCTTCAGGTTCCTTTGACAAATTCTCGCAAGAACCCTGCCCTGATCATGCTTTGTATTTTTTTGATAGGACACGACATTTATCGGTTTCATGTCCATTTGCTTTATGGTATTCGCAATAACTTCCTCCTTTTTTGGCTCTAGGGCAGTCCGAACTTTTTGAGGTGTAGCAAAATTCTCATTTCTTTTCATCTTAGCGAATATGTAGGAGAGGGGTTTGTTTAGGACTGCACAATTTATTTTAGAACTCTTTCTTCGACTTTCCTTCAGATTTTCACTTTCCCTTGGCCTCTTGTCAAAGCGCTTGAGATCAGATTTCTCTTCTATGGATTCTCGGTGGAATTCTTTCTTAGCATGGTGCATCTCGTCGAATTGAATAAACTTCTCAGCCCGGAGAAAGAAATATTGCAGATCTTTGCACCCATTAATATAAAGGTATTTTCAAAATGGAGTTTGTTCCCCTGATCGGATTGCCATAAGCTTTTCTCTATCATTTGTACTTTCTACTCTTAATGCTTCTACGCTGAATCTATTCAAATATTGGCCAAGTAGCTCCCCTGGTTTCTATCTGATGGTTGCTAGCAAGCTAAAGTCCATAGTTGTATCACTGAATATAGAAAATTGAGCCATGAAGTCGCAAGTAAATTGTTCCCAAGAATAGATGGTTTCCATTTGGTAACTCCTATACCATTTAATAGCTGCTCCTTAGAAAGTAGTGGGAAAAAGTTTACAGCGAACTGCCTCCGGAGCATTGTATAAGTTCATCCAATTTTCAAAGACGACAAGATAGTCATCTGGATCAGTAGTTCCATCGTATTTTAGTGAAGGAATTTGGATGCGTGGAGGGAGGTTTGTCGCCATTATTTCTTCAGAAAAGGGAGCCTTTTACAGGATAACATATTCTTCAGGATCATAAACTTCTTTTTCTCTAAATGCATTTACCATTATATGGTGTGGGTTGTCATCTTGGTTGGTCTCAACTCTGTGTTTACTTCTGTCATCCTCTTGGATAAAGCTATTCGATTGTTCAAGTGAGTTACCTACTGACTATCTCGGTTCAACCATTGGCCTTATATTTCAGTTAGAGGTTGCACCTCATCCTTCCTTTCCATAATCTTTATTGACTCCTAAGTTGGAGTTCTTTCTGAATGCTCCTTTATTACCATCTTTTGTGGCCTTCGATTCTGAACCTCAATTACATTGCTTTCCAATTTTGTTAGGGTTGGTGGTTTCCCTACTTCTATTTTGCTTATGTTAGGATTTGAGACCATGTGACATTTAAAGGTTGACTGTGATGTAGCCCCTTCATTTGGACTATTGCTACTACTTTTAGCTTTTTCCATCCTCCTCCTTTAGCCAAGGCTCCTTATATAATTGATAGGGGATGAAAGTTATCGAAGACCGGAGGTTCGACTCCTCCTTCTAGCACCAAAAATGTTAACAAGATTTCTTGGTAACATCTCGAAGTAATACTGAGAATGATTGATAATCTATTGCAAGAATAGTGAGCGGAATTTCCTTGAAAATTTCTTTGAAACTTGACTTTGTTTACGAATAATTATTGATTAAGGCCTTTCGACATCGTCGAAAGGTTCAGCCTTTGAATTGAAATACCTTCCAACCTTGATAAGCTTGTTTGAAATACTTACAAAGATTTTCCTTTCGACTAGGTCAAGATTCACTGGGTTAAGTCCCTTAAAGGTAGTCTCCATTCTTGTCGGACCGTTTGGTGGCGGCTTTCCTTAAGTTTAAGCAGGAAATGATATTCCCTAGCGGATATAAAGCAGATTTCAACCTTGTTGAAATATTAAATCACCTATGTGAAGTAGGATTCAACCTTGTCGAAAGGTTTAGGCTTTTAAAGATAATCACTTCAGAAGGTTTCAGTGGATGTTTGAAACAGTTGTACTGTTAACCTTGTCGAAAGGTTCAGAACGGAGGGTTAGTATCTTCGAAAGGTGGCAGTATTTACTTGTAGCAAAAGTGCTGTTGACCTTGTCAACAAGAATATTTCGGTGATTTTGAACCTGAAATTAGGAGTTAATCCAGCAAAAGTATAAGTAAATAGTAAAGTAATTAATAGAGCATAAGACTTCCCTTTTTTTTCCATGAAAATCTCTATTTTTATTAAATCCCCAAATCAGCATCCAATTAGGGTTACAATGTATTGCTTAAGAAAACACAAGATTAGAATAAGAGAATTCGGATCCACAAAACATGACCACTTGGGTCTTATTTATAGACACAGGCGGCCCTCCTTTCGACTCCATGCTCTCGACTGGGTCGGAAGGTCCCCCTTTTATATGCAGCGGTGAACCTTTCGACTCTGTCGAAAGGTTTGCCTTTCTTCTGCTATTACGGACCTTTTGACATTGCCGAAAGGTTTTCTTGTCTTTATGCCTTCACGAACCTTTCGACTTTGTCAAAGGGTTTGACTTCTATATACTGTTGTGAACCTTTCGACCTTGTCGGAAGGTTGCTCTCCTTCTGATTGCTTGTGAACCTTTCGACCTTGTCGGAAGGTTGCTCTTCACTTATTTGTTGTCAAAAGCTATGCTTCCCTTCAATGTTGTCTAAAGGTTGTCTAACATTCTTTGCTGACTTATGAATGTTGTTTCCTTCATAAACCTTTCGACATTGTCAAAAAGTATCTTGGATGTGTTTCAACCGGTTCGAAAGGCTTGCTATGCGTTCGAAAAGGTCTCTATGGAGTCGATCACACTTGCTTTGATGTCTTCATCCTCTTCAAAAGGTAAGAACTCCTTGGACACTAAGAGACGGAACCTTTCGACACTTTCGAAAGGTTTGGGACCGTGCTTTTTTTTCTTTGTATTTGTTGAAAGACCTTTGGACTTAGTCGAAAGGTAGATTGTTAGTGTCCCAACCTTCGACCTCGTCGAAAGCTCCTTGGCAGAAGGTATGATTAACTAGACTTTGACGCTTTCCAATCTTCCCCAATGCTATTGTGATCCTTCTTTCGTACTTTTATTCCTGAGAACGTTTTATGAATAATAAGCGGTATAAGATACTTCATATAATAATACTAAGTATCATGATCTTAATTTCCTAAACCAACTTCCAAAATATTTACTTTCAAAAACACTAATATTATTTTCTCCAAAATCTTGAAAAAAACTTTCAAAGACACCGGGATTGAAGTTCTCAAATTCTCTATTTAAATCCTCTTTGTTTACAAACCATAAATTTACTTACATAAAATCACTTTCTTATATAAATCATTTCACAAATATTGATTTCCAAATATTATATATTTCCTTTTGATTATAGTAAACATCTTTTACTAAATTTCTAACTTCTGACCCAATATTATCGCCGAACTCCTAATAGTCAAATCATGAAACTTAATTCATAAGGTGTTCATTTCAATGTACCCAAAATTACTGTTTACCCACCCCATGATGCAAAAAGATAAAACTGCTCATAAACTGGTTGAGCACAAATCAACAATAAATAATACTCAATGTTCCTAACATGTGGAGCATGACTAAACAATCAAGGTTATGGGATATTAAACTATGAGAAGTACTAGAGTCAAACAAACTCGAATAGGTAAACCATAAAAACATAGTATACCCTCAAGAATCTACTTCCTCTTATCAGCTGTAGAAATAGAAAAAAACCCTAGGCTTCTCCCCTTTCTTGAACATAGGACAATCTATGAAAAAATAGCCAGGCTAATGGCAATCGGCACAACCTTTTGGTGCAAACTATGCCTCAAGCTTCGGAACCTCGACGATCGATGCTTTCACTATCTTCGCTCTAGCCACCTGACCTTCTTTCCCCGACTTACAACTCCATGCAAAGTGTCCATTCTACCTACACTTATGTTAAACTACATTAGAGATATACTTCGGCGATTGAAACTTCCGCTTGTTGTCCCCAGCTAGTGTTGAATTAATGACTTTGGCACTAAGCTTTCAAACCGTAAAGACATGTTCACCAAACCAACAAAAGATCCCATGATGTGATTAGTCATACCTCGCAGGAACTTGGTGCACATACCCGAAATGGGCATCTCATTCTTCTTCAACGACGTGTCAACCAATGCTAACCCGAACTGAGACAATGCAATGAACTGGTTTTCATACTCTGCCACAGTCATGGCCCCCTACTTCAGATCTAAGAAGCTCCTAAATAATAAAGTCATTTCGGCTTCCAAAACAAACTTCATCTCAAACTCATCTTTAAATTGGGCTACAGAGAAGTTGTTCTCTGGGACATCAGCTGTAATAGTCCACCAATCCATGGCTGCATCCATTAGATGTCACGATGCTAATCTACACTTTATCACATCATCTAGCTCCCTATCTCCAAATATTAGATCGCATAGTCTAAGCCAAGACTGGACCTCTACAATAGTCTCCGTGCCACTAAACCTCTCACCCCATAGCCTCTCATAATTGTGGTAGAGTGAAGCAAAACTCATCTGAGGTCTGACCTGCACAACCTCCTCTACAACATTCACCCTTTGGTTCCTCAAACTAGAGCAACATTCCTTGATGCTCGACCGATACTACCCCGACCCCTTTAGCATTGGCAGCTCTAGTACTCATAGTTCTTACTACCTAATCAAAGCAAAAATTTCTTTAGGACATGAAAAGATAGACTTATTTCAAAAGGAGAGTTACTAAGGAAGTGATATTCCAAAGGAATAATTTAATAGTCTAGTTTTCAAAATACAAATACACTCTCATATGTAGAATACACTCAACTCATTCAAGGGTGTCACTTACCCTATTCATGTGAATCATATCTAACCAAAGCCAAGGCGTTCGCTCAACCCGGCTCTGATACGAAACATAACGACTTGACTTTTCAACCCTCGAATGTCGACCCTAAAACATCCATGGTATTTATGTGTCGAACACCCAAGTGCTGGAAAGACAAAAGGTTAGGTTAAAATAAACAAAAATAAAATAGAACAAGAAAGAGAGAATTCAGCATCATAATCTCACAACGGAACGGTAATACATAATATCAATGGAACAATACAAAGGGTTGGTCTGAATACAGAAATATCAAAGTTACTAAAACCTAAGTACTATCATCAGGCTAGACAGTTATAACTGTTTGTCCTCACAATGCTAATATATACAATACATTAGTTTAGTAGAAATAAGAATACTACAATAGTTATTCATCCAACACTTCTCCACGAGCTTCAAAATGTCCAAATCTAAATCTAGAAACATACATGGGGCTGACTCGAGCGTTATAAGAAAATAACACCTAGATCAGTCTAGTAAATTAGCATGAGAAACTCAAGAAATAAGAGTGACATATGGTAGCACCTTATTTAGACTGTACAGATTACCATAGCGGTTTTCTCCCCAAGTAAAACCAACCATTCATTAAGTTTAACATATAGAGATATGATTTATATTGTCTAGTGTGTAGTAGATAAATCAAATCAAATAACTGCTATGTGAGAGCCACAACAATAATAGGTATACAATCAATGCCGCCAAGGCGCATTCACATAATGGATTTTCTGTAGAGATCTTCTCGGATCTAGCAGAATCCAAACTCCTGCACAAGGATCAGAGATATGCTTTCGAGTAACGTACATCTATAGGAAATGTACTATAGAAAATGCATAACTGGTCAATACCCAAAACACTTGTGGTTATGAATGCATCACTCCCACATGCGTATCCGTAAGTAATACTACATGGAGTCGCCTTCACCTTTGGGATTGCTAAAATGCTATGTTACGTTTGGCTATGCATCATGTCTCTGGTTTTAGTCATTTCCTATGTTGAGGCTATGTTCGGCATCTCTTACTCGAGTCTTTATCACTCGAATAGAACACAAATCCCCAAATGGATTCCCATCTCTTGAGAAGATCACGAATCACCATATAGATTCGAGCATCTTGAACAGATTTCGAACCTCCACCTAGATTCCTGCATAAGTCTTCCGATGAATATTAATGCTATGCTCTCTCTTGGAATACTCCTCAAGATAGATAGTCTCACACGATAGCATCATTTGAAATGTTAATGCCGACCTCTCCCTTGGACTTAACATTAGGATTAACAGTTCAACTCTATAACATTCACTTCACAACCGCTTCCAAAACATAGAACTGGTATACTAGTTTTGAAGTGATATTTGATAAGTAAAATACTTACCGATCCTGGTCTCTCTAAAACCAATTCGATGAAATTCCAGTTAACTCACTTTCGGTTCTTTCAAAAGTAAGCAAAAGCTAGAGACATTTCGTACCAATGCTCCTCCCTGGGGGTTCTCATTGATAAGAAATTGCAAAGCCTTTCGATAACTTCTTAATTCATATTTGGTTAAGTTCGATAATTGACTAATCGATTATTTAGCAAAGCAATTTCTTATACAAATCAATATTCATACGGTTATACAAATCATGGAGGAATCTTCCCAAACTCAAAGACACTATGCTTCCCCAGACCAGATATCAAGTGGTTGTTGGTAGAGATGTATGTTTTTGGGATGACCCTTGGTTGAAAACTAGTTTCATTCTAAGCAAACATATGTCTTATCAACAATTTAACAGTTTGGCATCAATAGGCATGCTAAAGCTTATGAGTATATTCATTGATGGTAGTGTCTATTTTCCATATTACAGCAATCAAAGCATTAGAATGATATGGTCTTCCTTCCATGGTAATCCCTACCCACTGGTT
Organism: Allium fistulosum; assembly: GCA_030737815.1. Taxonomy (NCBI): domain Eukaryota; kingdom Viridiplantae; phylum Streptophyta; class Magnoliopsida; order Asparagales; family Amaryllidaceae; genus Allium; species Allium fistulosum. Next base: position 320,977,591 of record CM060902.1, on the reverse strand, counting down.
GACAATGATGGGTTCAGCTGGTCGGGCAATGCTTCTGGTTTCAATATTGGGACTGTGTACAAATCCTTACCTAAGCAAGACACTTCCATTGCCTTCAGCTGGTACAAGAGAGTGTGGTTGAAACATAACAATGAGAAGGAGAATCTTATGCTTTGGAAGGTGATGAGAACTGCCCTACACACCAAAGCTAAGCTGCTTGATAGGGGTATGAATATTGATAGCAAATGCTCCTTTTATGATACCGAATTGGAGGACATTATGCATCTATTTTTTAACTACTCTTTTGTTTAAAATCTATGGCATTTCCTGATGTTAAAACTAGAAAGATGTAATCCTTCTAGAAATAGTGCGATTGAATGGTCTTTGATATATAAAGCAACAAGGTGGAGGGAAATGAAGAATTATGCTCTGCTATTTGTTTTGAAAAAATTCCTTAATGTAGTGTGGTCTGAGAGAAATGTTATTCTCTTTCATGGCCATAAGAAAACCTCAGCTTAGTTACAACACTTTATTCTACATGAAATAAGATTGAGGATGGCCCAGTCTAGCTTCGAATTTGGTCCTGAGAATGTTGTTGCATTTAATTGACTTTGTCCTTAGCTTTTGTTGCTTTTTCCTTTCTCTATGTTTTCTCTCCTATGCATTATTTGTTGTGTTTTCTAAGTCCTCTATCTTTACCTTGTAAACCATCCAAACACTGTTTTGGTTTGATTTAGTCAGTTATTTTTTTTCCTTGATATTCAATAAAACTCGTAGGGGTCCAGTTAACCCCACTGGCTTTGCCAAAAAGACATATTCGTACGCTTAAATCATTTTCGACATTCCAACTAAACTATTCCTCATCCAAGAGTGAAGGAAGGTAAGTTAGAGCACTAGTTATATCAAAGCCTTATCTAGATACTTCATTCTTGAATCTCACAAATAGATAAGTATACCTTGTCGGCTTTTTTTTGTTAAGTATAGTATTAATTATTTCCATAAACAAATAAGAAATCAATGCGATTAACACGTTTTCAGCATTTTTCAACTTATTATTTCTCATTCAAGAGGAAAGTTAGTAGGTTAAAGCTCTAGTGCTCCATCCTTACTCGAACATCAATCTTTACTCCCACAAATAGATAAGCCTTACTTCGTCGGCTTTTAGTGTTAAGCGTAGTTAATTACTTTTCAAATAATTAATCAAACAATTAACCATTTGGCCATTTAGTAATTCTAACTCCTTTCTAAAACTTTTTTTACACTTTTAAATCCCTTTCTAAAATGGTATATAAGTATATCAATTAACTTATAAAACTTGATATTTAAATAAACAAGTCAAAACATTTTTATTCCATAAGATATAAAATAGTCAGCATATTTTTTAAAAATATATAAACTTAAAAATGCTTTTAAAATACTTTATAATAATTATAATAGGTTTTAAAATATTTTATCAAAATATTATTTGAAAATAACAACTTTACAATTTCCTTAAAAACTTGAAAAACAAGTTTTTATTATAAAATCCTCTTCTTTAAAAATTCACAACTAATTCTTAAAAATTCATAAATATATCAAACCACTTTTGAAAGACTCTGATATTAGTTAGTAACACTTGTAAAATAATGAGACAAAATACTTAAATTTATATATATTTTCAAACCTTTAATGTCCAAAAATCAAGTCTAAATGGGGCAGTTTTGCACGTTTTGGCCACTTATCGAGATGTTACTTAACTTTTTACTACCCAAGATTTTAATTAGCAACAGATGTATATATAAAACATTATAAATATGGTGAGAAACTCTTAGGGATCTCCTTATAAAGTTACATAGAAATGGCCAAAAACTAGGCGATTCCAAACTACATCTATAGTGACTATCGCTATAAGTGCACTTCCAAATCCGAGTCCGGTCTAAACCAGAGTCCATCTACAAGCCATGTGATTTGTTCAAAGGGCTCGTTATATGTCATACAAGTTCATTCAAGTCCATTCCAAGTCCATAGACATGGATCACATGTGTCACTTACTTTCAAAGCAAGATTTCAAACCAATGTTTTAACATATGTCAACAACAATTCACGATTTAAACACAATCAAAACAGAACATATATATGTTATATTTCCATTCAAAGTGAGGTGTTAACTCACCTTTAACCCAACAAACAAGTAAGATCCAAGCACCCAAGTCAAACCTCCACCTTGCAACTACCTTCCATTCCTTTTTTCCATCCTCCTTTACTTGTTTTTACCTCCTCCCCTTGCTATTTGCTCACGGCCTTCACTTGAGGGAAGAGATGTGCTTTACTTCTTCAACTTCTAACTAGGTAGAAGGTCTTGTAATGTTGTCCCAAGGCTTCACTCCAAGCTTGAGATGATTTGGACAAGATTTGCAAAAAAATTTACAACGTAAGAGGAGAAGAAGAAGAAGATGATGAAGCCATTGATTTGCTTACTATAAGCTTTTTGAATTTGTGAATAATAAACAAGGGTGTACCTCTCCTTATATAGGCAATGAATGGTGCTCTTTAAATTTGCCTTCACCTCCCTTCCATGCCATGGTAGCCTCACCTCTCATCACTTCTCCTTTATGCTATTTACATATATACCCTTCTCATGATAATATCTCTTATCCATTAGAACATTCTAGAACCTTCCAAGCTTCATGAAGAGGTGTGTGTTAATTAGTTGCTGATGTGTTCATTTGATCATTAGACAGTGCATAAGAGTTCAAACAACTTATATTGATTGTAAAGTTGTTTACCGACAAACCGATTTTCGATCACATTATCGATTTTCCATCGAAGAATAATTTTTTGTAAATAAGTTTCAAAAATAAGTTTCTTATAATTATTAGTTAAATGATGTCTAACAAGGTTATAAAATCATATTTATAACACTTAGTATATTTCAAAACTTTACAATATTCGAAGACGAAGTGTTTGAATTTCTGGGTCATTACATTCTCCCTCACTTAGAACATTTCATCCTTGAAATCCAGGTAAGAATGATAATCAAAGGAGATATAAGAACAAGATATATATATATATATACCGCTGAAATTATATATAAGATACAAACTGAATGCATACTAAGTAACTCCAACTCAAGTGATGAGTACATTACACAAGATAAGAAGGAAACCCTAGTCTAACTATCCACCGTCTTCTTGGTACCACCGCGAGCATCCTCGAACCACGATACTTCTAACCTTAATAAAGGAACAAGCACATAAATATTCAAACCATAATCATAATCACTAGCGACTAATGCTCATGGTTTGCTCAGGTTCAAAACTCTTCCATCTTCAAAGGACGATAAACAATCTACTAAGCATAGCTTACGCTCAACAACCTGAGGTCCTTACTTAGACGATTATTCATGCTACCTTATAGCAAATCGAAAAGACAATCCCAAACTCTTTATAAGTCAACATACATCATAAAAATGAACTAAATACCGTACTATGCACATGAGCCATCCGTATGTGATATCTAATCTGATCACCTACATAATCACATAAATTTAACTTCCAAACTAGTATAGATCACTGACCTCTTTAGTGCGGCCTCGGATTTGGTTCCTTGATTAGAAACCTCTATTCTCCTTGCATAACTATATACGATGATAGAAAACATTGGGAACGTATCATGAATCCGTATCAAGTGTTCGCCCTCAAGAATCGAGAAAAAAATCCTTATTCTGACGAGTGTAAACCACCTCAAAAACATGTACTCGAATACCAAATTATGAACAGCCATACGAATAAAATGTTCTACGTATAATTTACATATTTACCCTATTGGTTTATTAACTACACCAATTCTTTTTAAATCATATTCATTTATCCAATTAGTATTTCATTCAATACTAAAATCATTCACACACCATTTCATAAATCATAACTTCAAGTTTATAATCATTTTATAACTTAAGTTCATACCCGTTTTATACTCTATTACATCCTAAGAGTATATATAAACATCTAATTCATCTTACTTAACTAGTATGATCAACAATTTTAACTCATTTTAACTTACCACCATTTCAATTTAAGTGTTATATAAACTCAAATTTATATTTTCAAGAACACTTAACTACATGTTCTATAACAATTCGGAAGTTATCGACTATCCAAAACCATCGAAAAATTCCATTTCATTTTAAAAATTGAAAACTACCAAACAACATATCATATCATGATGCACATGCCATACTTTCCTAATGCATAGGTTACATGTGTCCATGGAATAACTTAACAAGAGAACTTTAGAACCAAACACTGGTTTTAATTTCAAACCATTTTGAATATGATATATACATACAAATTTTGTATATAAAATTGTACTTCCAGGATTTAAATCAAAATCCATTATATAAAACAATTTTGTAGCATCCCATTCTTTGAAATCCAAAAATGAATGTCGATGATACTACAGTTGTCACTGAAATTATTTTCAAGTGATAGAAGTCAGTTTAGTACATCCAAAACATACTCTTGGTATTTAACCAAAATCATTTTAAAGCGATATCAAATACTTCGTATAATAATACTAAGTATCATGATCTTAATTTCCAAAACCAACTTCCCAAATATTTACTTTCAAAAGTACTAATATTATTTTCTCCAAAATCTTGAAAAAAAAATTCAAAGACAATGGGATTTCGCAGATTCTCTATTTAAATCCACTTTGTTTACAAACCATAAACTTAATATAAAATCACTTTCTTACATAAATTATTTCACAAATATTTATTTTCAAAATATTCTTTACTTCTGAATATAGTAAACATCTTTTACTAAATTCCAACTTCTAACCTATCATTATCACCAAAAACATTATAGTTAAACCATGAAACTTTATTCATATGGTGTTTGTTTCAATATACCCATAATTACTGTTTACCCACCCCATGATGTTGAAAGACAAAACTGCTCAAAAACTGGTTGAGCATAAATATATAACAAATAATACTCAATGTTCCTAACATGGCGAGCATGACTAAACAATCAAGGTTACGGGATATTAAACTATGAGAAGCACTAGAGTCAAACAAACATGAATAGGTAAACCATAAACAGATAGTATACCCTCAAGAATCTGCTTTCCGTTCTCAGGTGCAGAAATTGTAAAAACCCTAGGCCGCTCCCCTTCTTGAGCATAGAATAATCTCTAACAAAATGGTCAGGCCGATGGCAACCGCAACACCTTTTGGTGCAAACTGTACGTCAAGCTTCGAAACCTCCGTGATTGGTGCTTTAACTATCTACGCTCTAGCCACCTGATCCTCTTTCCTCAATTTACAACTCGTCCCTTCTGCCTACACTTACGACAAACTACCCTAGAGATGTCCCTCAGTGGCTGAATGTCCACTCGTTTTCCCTAGTTAGTGAATAAATAGACGACTTCGACACTAAGCTTTCAAAACTTATAGCCATGTTCTCCAAACCAACAAAACATCCCATGACGTAATTAGTCATATCTCGCTGGAACTCAGGGCGCATACCCTTAATGGTCATCTTGTTCTTCTTCAGCAGTGTGTCAACTAATCCTAACCCGACCGAGACAATGTAATGAACCGATTTTCATACTCCGCTATAGTCATGACCTCCTACTTCAGATCCAAGAAGCTCCTAAATAGCAAATTCTTTCCGACTTCCGGATCAAACTTCATCTCAAACTCATCTTTAAATTGGGCCTAAGAGAAGTCGTTCTGTTGTACATCAGGTGTAATAGAACTCCACCAATCCATGGCTACAGCCATTAGATGTTCCGACGCCAATCTATGCTTCATTGCATCATCTAGCTCCATATCTCCAAATATCTGATCGCATAGTCTGAGTTAAGACTGGAATTTTATAATAATCTCAATGCCACTAAACCACTTATCATCAGCCTCTCATAATCGCACCAGAGCGAAGCAAAACTCATCTGAGGTCTGACCTGCATGACCACCTCCACGACATTCACTTTTAGTTCTCAATTGGAACAACATTCCTCGATGCTCAATTCCTTCCATTCGTGAAAGTACTACTCGGATCCCCTGTAGTATTAATAGCTCTAGTATTCATTGTTCTTACTACCTAATCAAAGCAAAAATTTCTTTAGGACACTAAAAGATAGAGTATTTCAAAGATAGAGTTACTAAGGAAGAGATATTCCTAAGGAATAATTTAATAATCTAGTTTCCAAAATACAAATACGCTCTCATATGTATAATACACTCTACTCATTTTAGGGTATCACTTATCCTATCTTATGTCGGCCATATCCAACCAAAGCCAAGATGTTCGCTGAACCCGACTCTGATACTGCTGATGTCAAAAATGGCGCTAATACCCCGAACAGTATGAAAGCACCACAAATCCAATAACAACTGCCAAATAGAATGAAGTAGAGAATAAAATATGAATGATAGAAAATTAAAACAGAAAGAAATGAACACAGAAAGTTTTATAGTGGTTCAACTGACTTTGGACTACGTCCACTCTGATAATTTTCCTTTTTTCATACTGTAAGTTACAATTATAGTCCGGATAATAGCATTATAGTAATAATGTTGGAGGAAGAGAGCTAGAAAGAAGATCCCAAAATGAGTGTCATGTCCGCTGTATTTATACAGGAAGACATGCAAATATCCAACAGAAAACTCACCTACAAGACATCGAGACCCAGACCTAGCCCATCAGAGAAAACCGACCCCTAACTCCTCGATTTGAGGGATTGGGGCCGATTGGTCAAAATGGCTATGTGTGTCCTACGATCACTCCTGTGGGTCCACCTCTACTCTAGCTTTCATTTTTGTAGTTGTTTTCTGATGTTGCCTAGATGAAATTTGGAGTAATCGATCGTTTTATTTTGAGTTGAGCTACCAAGTTAAGTGTCCATAGCCACAGTGATCCAATCTGATCCTCTGCCTAAGGAAAGTGATATGTACTGATCCTCTGCCTAGGGAAAGGGATATGTACCTATCCCCTACTTAGGGGAAGTACCAATCTATACTTAGCCAATTTTGAGATGCCATTCGTCTGAATCTGCTTGACTGTCATCCTAGCCTTGCTTATTCCTGATTCCCAAATCCAACGATCATCCCTCTGGGAATCTGACCTTGATGATCACGGAATTTGTTTAGTTAAATCCGTCAGTATACTGCCTGGTCAAAAGGCAGTTTAACATTTTTCCTTCCAAAAGATACCTTATGATAGCAAGGTGTGTTTTGAGTTATCATAAGTCCGTAGTCCAAAATCAACAGTCCATCGACAATTGAAATTTCTAATCCAAAATCCAATCCTTAGCCAAAAAAAATTGCCATTAGTCGTCCCATGTTCGCCCGGGAATTAGCTTATTGCACGCCAAATCCTCAATCTTTCAGGAGTATTAGTGAATCCCGCGACTGTTCCGAGTCGATAGTGAATTTCGAAACCAAATACGGCAATGTTAGATACATTGATACACAAAAACACATGGAAATAGAAATTTTATAAAACATAAAACAAGTTCCACATTCCATTTTAAAACATTTTTAAATTCCTTACATAATCCTATAATCGTTAACCATGTTCAAAGAAAATATATTTATTACAACATACGCCAAGAGCGACATATGAAAATGCCCCATTGGATGATAAGAGTATATACATAGGTAATTAAACAACTTTGCCTTTACAACAACAATACAGCGGAATCAAAATAAAAGAGAACTCTAGATAACTATCATGCCTCATGCATGTCTCTGGAAGCTTATTCATCTAAAGAGGTACCTGAAAACCTCAACTCTCAAAGTACTCAAAATCAATTGAGTACCCGAGAGTTTAAGGGGAAAACATAAAATTCGAGTCAGACATAAAGCATGGTATGAATAATAATCTACCATCTCAAACCATTTAAATATCTAGTGAGACCATGCCACTTAGCGGAAAGAATTTTCCACTGACTGGTATCCTAAAACCTTTATAAAACCATATAATGTTCTCCTGCATCTACAATTGTTAAAACATTTCAAAACAATATGATATGAAGATATGCAAAACAAGTGATCAATTATGGATTTCCCTTCCCATTCATTTTGACTTTCTCTCTCAGTTATAGTTTCTAAGGTTACTATTAACCTAATATTTTTCGTGCGCTGATTAATAACCAGTTAAATGTTTATGGACTCCCTGTCCTATTTCATAGTTTTCATGGGATCACTAAGAACTTATTAGCCCCTGAAAATATCTTTACTGTTTCATGGGTTCTCCCTAAACCTATTGGTAACTTCAATAGCATTTCTCTTATCCTAGTTTTCATGGGTTGACTAGGAACCTATTGACCTCTGTCAATATCTTATCTGGATATAGTTTTCATGGGCTAACTACAAACCTATTAGCCCCTGCCAATATCAAATCTTAGTTTTCATGGGCTAACTATGAACCAGTCTTTAATATATTTTCCTATACACAGTTTTCATGGGCTTACTGTGAACCTATTGGCCCTTGCCAATATCTTTTCCTATGCACAATTTTCATGAGCTAACTGTGAATCTATCGACCCCTGCCAATATCTTCCTTTAATATTTTAGCATCCTAAATTATGGTCTTCCCGACCTTCTGGATGCAATTCTACTCATTCAGAAGTTAACTTAATTTATATTCACTACTGGGTCAACCTAGCTGGTTATTCTGCCCTAAAACCATGGCATTCAAAGATCGTTTACAATCGGTTTTTCCCTAAAACCAAATAAATCCTCATTTAAACAATGTTGTTTAAATTAAAAAAATTATAATTCAAGCATATCATCATCCAAATAATCATAAAAATGAATTTAATCTTAAATCCAAAACATATGATCATAAAACAAAATAGAGATGGTATAAATTATTATTCACCTAAATTAAGATAAGGAGATTGGATTGAGATTGATTACCCTTCTTTAATTCCTTAGCTTTGATTTACTTTCTCTTCTCGTTTCTTTCTAGCAATGGCCGCCGCCTCTTGATTTACATTTGTGTTTGTTTCCAAAATGACGTGAATGGGGAAAATGAAACGTGAATGGAACGAGAATATATATAAGGATAAGGGTTATGTATGGGTATTTCCCAATATACCCTTGTGTAGATTAATTAACTTATAATCCATTCTTATGCCCATTTAATTAGTTAATTGAGCACGACCTAAATTTATTTATTCAAATCTCAATCCCCTTACTAAATAACATTTACATTATTCTATTTAATTTATCTTATTAAATCTCCTGAATAATGTTATCAAAAATTAAGGTTGTCGAAATTCAGTAAGGACTAAATACTAAACATAGCAATCATCTGTAATGACTCTCAACAACCATACTATTCTATACCATACTAGTCTATCTGACTAGCAATTATCTATATAAATCTAATATAGACATACCCTCAAAGCAGATCAGGATAAGTATCTCGAATCCTGTCCTCTGTCTCCTAAGTACAGTCTTTCTCGTTGTCACTCCACTGAACTTTCACCAACTTGACTGTCTTATTCCTCAATCTTTTATTATCTCTCGCTAAAACCCAAACTAGTTGTCTTACAAAAGTCAAATTAGGCTCTACTACCAAATCTCCAACCTCTGTCAGAGGAATAGTATTCTTTGGATCATGCACATACTTGCGAGGATGAGACGCATGAAATACATTATGGGCAGCTGCCTTACTGCTCGGCAACTTTACTCTGTATGCGAGCTTTCCAATCCTCTCTATAATCTGGAATGGACCAACATATCTCGGTGCAAGTTTCCCCGACTTTCCGAACCGTATCACACCCTTCATCGGAGATACCTTAATGAAAACCCTGTCTTCCACTAAGAACTCAAGGTCTTTACGCCTCTTATCTGCGTAATTCTTCTGTCTAGACTAAGCTTCCTTTATCCTTTCTTGGATCAACTCAATCTTCTCTGACACCTCCCTAATCAAATCTAGACCTAAGACCGTTCTGTCTCCAGTCTCTAACCAACATGCTGGGGATTTGCATGGCCTTCCATACAAAGCTTCAAAAGGTGCCATTCCTATACTAGTCTGATAACTATTATCATAGGAAAACTCAACCAAACGTAGGTGAGCCTCCCAAGATCCACCAAAGCCCAACACACAAGCTCTCAACAAATCCTTGAGCACCTTATTGACTCTCCCTGTCTGCCCATCCGTCTGTGGGTGATATGCAGTATTCATTGTGAGCTTAGTGCGTAACACATCTTGTAGACTCTTCCAGAATTCACTAGTGAACAAAGCATCTCTGTCACTGACTACGCTACTAGGAATCCCATGTAGTCTAACTATGTTCTTCATGAACAACTTAGCTAAAACATGTGTCGTCCTAGTTGAATTAACTGTAATGAAATGGGCACTCTTGGTCAACCTGTCCACTATAACCCATATACTTTCATTTCCTCTATTTGACCTTGGAAACCCGTCTATAAAATCCATGGATTTCGAATCCCATTTCCAAAATGGAATCTCTAAAGGCTGAAGCAACCCACTCGGTTTCTGATGTTCGGCTTTCACTTGTTGACAGTTCGCACACTGCCTAACCCACAAGCCAACATCCCTCTTCATACCTTCCCAATAGAAGCTCCTCTTCATATCTTGATACATCTTGGTCCCTCCAGGATGAATCGTAAACTTGGATCGATGACATTCTCCAAGAACTTCTTTCCTCAAGTCATTAGTCCTTAACATTCGGAACACATAATCGTCCTTTCTTCCTTAACCATCCTCTCTGGTCAAGGCTAAAATCTTTTAGATCATCGACCTCAGATCCAACCTCAAGCCTTCTAATCTTATCGGCCAATAATGGATCCTCCTTCTTCTTAGAAGCTATCGTTTTGATCAATACTGGTCGAACTTCTAAAAAGGACAACATGGCAGTACTCTGACTAGAACTAGTAGTTGATCTTAACTGCACACTATAGGTAGTCAAAGCTTCTAAATCCTTCCATTCTTCCAACATAACTAACACCACATTCTGATATCTTCTGCTAAGAGAATCTTCCACTTTATTTCCTTTCCCAGGAGTATACTCTATACCAAAATCATAAGCCGCTAAAAACTCCAGCCACCTCTGTTGTCCCATATTCAACTCCTTCTGAGAGAATAAGTACCTTAAAGACTTATGATCTATGTATAGCTCAAACCTCTCCCCTAAGAGGTAATGCCTCCAAATCTTCAATGCGAAGATCACCGCAGCCAACTCTAAATTATGAGTAGGATATCTCACATCATGCGGTCTAAGCTGTCATGAAGCGTAGGCAATCACTTTACCCTTCTGCATCAACACAGCTCCCAATCATGTCCCACATGCATTGGTATACACCACCAACCCTTGGTTTCTGTTTGGAACTACTAACATTGGTGCGTTGGTCAACAAATGCTTTAACTTAAGGAATGCTTCCTCACATTTGTTGGACCAGACAAACTTCACCTCCTTCCTAGTTAGCTTAGTCAAAGATGATGCTATCCATGAGAAATCCTTGATGAATCTCCGGTAATAGCCGAAAAGTCTAAGAAAATTTCTAATCTCGTTAATCATCTCTGGTCTCTTCCAATTATTAACAGCTTCGATCTTATCTAGATCGACTGACAAACCCTTCTCTGAAACTACATGACCAAGAAACTTAACCTCTTTCTTCCAAAAATGACATTTGGAAAACTTCGCCTTCAGCTGATGCTGCCTCAACATCTCAAGCACCACTCTAAGATGATTATCATGCTCACTTTCATTCTTAGAGTATACCAAAATGTCATCTATAAACACTAACACGAATCTATCCAAATACTCTCGGAAGACTTGGTTCATCAAATCCACGAAGAAAGCAGGTGCATTCGTTAACCCGCATTACTAACCACTCGTACGAACCATATCTAGTTTGAAATGTTGTCAAAGGAATGCTGTAATCTGCCACTCTTAACTGATGAAAACCCGTCGCCAAATCCAACTAGAAAAATACTCTGGCTCCACACAACTGATCAAATAAATCATCAATTCTCGGCAAAGGATACATATTCTTGATCGCCCTCTCGTTCAACTTACGATAGTTGATACACATAATCAACGACCCATCTGGTTTCTTCACGAACACCATGGCCGCTCCCTAAGGTGAACTGCTTGGTCTAATAAAATTCCTTCCTTCTAGATCCACTAGCTGCACCATCAATTCCTTCATCTCGGTCGGTGTCATCCTGTTAGGTGGTCTACTTACAGGTTCAGCTCTTGGCACAAGATATATTCGAAACTCAACAGCTCGTTTTAGTGGCAGTCCTGTGACTAGCTCAAAGACATCTGCAAACTCTCTTGCAACTCGAACCTGACTTAAATCTTCTCCCACTTCAATTGTACTTAACAAAGCATAACTACTCCGGTCAGAATTCTCCACTGAGAATATAATTCGGTTTTGACTATCAGGGTGTCTTAGTGATATCTTCCCATCCTGGAAAAATATCCTGGCCTCATACCTTCTCAACCAATCCATACCCAAAATGATTTCGAAATCTACGAAATCGAAAACATACAGACTGCATGCAAACTTATGACCTAACAAATCAAGTTCTAACTGGTCACATCTCATCCCCAGAGTTACATACTCTCCTATTGGATTCGCAACCCTTAAGGAAGTAACAAGGTATGTGGGTTCTAAGCATAACCTCTCAACCAAACACTGGGATATAAATGAATGTGATGCACCGGTATCAAATAGTGTACTAACTGGTATACTCTGAATCAAAAACGTACCTACATCACAGTCTTTCCTTTATCAGCTGCAGTTGGCTTAACAGATGACGGTCCAACAACAAAAAACTTTCCCTTCTTCGCTCTAACCGGTTCTAGACACTGGTTCTTATAATTCCCAACTTGGTCATAGTTGAAGCACTTCACATTCTTCTTGTCTGCAGCCTTCTTCCTCTTGCCTGACCGACACTCATTTGCATAATGACCCTTCTTGTCATACTTGTACCAAACTAAATAAGCATTTGCCTTCTTGGAAGCTTCTCCCTTCTTGGCTCCCTTCTTCTTAAAGAACTTTCTTTTCTTTCCCTCAAAACCCTGGGTTTCAACTGGTTTCTCTCTAGCACAAACAACAAGCATCTCCTTATGGCGGATTGCCATCTCCACAACCACATTACAAGGATCACGAATATGTGTCAGGGTTACCCTAGCAAGCTCAGGTCTTAATCCCTGGATGAACCTCTCATTTCTCCTGATGTTAGTGTCTATAGTAGCATGTCGATATCGAGACAGCTCATCAAACTTAGTAGCATACTCAATTACCGACATTTCTACCTAAACCAAATCCATAAACTTTCTCAACGGTACTGACTTATCAACTTTAGATAAAAACCTCTTTTCAAATCTCGCTCAAAAATCTGTTCAAATCAACTCTTCCTCCGGAACACCGGTAGTAACACTATTCCACCAATGAAATGCTGACCCCTGCGACCGCCTAGATGCCAACCTCCTCTTCTGCACATCATCCAAACCCAAATCAGCAAAGATTCTCTCGCAATGTAATAGCTAATCCTCAACTTCTATAACATCCTCCGTTCCCATAAACGATTTACCATCAAGACTGGTGTAATCTTTGATCAATTTAGCAAAATTATTCCCTACTGAAGCCACATGATTAGCTCCTCTAACATTTCCAACAACTCCAGCAGCAACTCCTGCTTGCATCATATTGACGATGAACTGATACATCGCCTCCATATCTACTGGTGGATTTCTAGCAACCACATTGGCATCGGCATTTTGGTTAGTATTAGCCTGTCGACCTTGGTTCTTCCTGGTATTTGGTCGAGCATTTCCACTAGTTGTGGTGCTTCCTCCACCGAGATTTTCTCTTTCGTTTCCTTCTTGCATATCTTCTTTCTCATAAATCTACATACAAACCTTAGTAAGATACAAAAGAACAGTCTAAGAGAGAGGGGAATACGTACTTATATATATATATATATATCAAATACAAGTACGTTACTATAGCGTTAACCCAAACCTCGATTTTATTTTCAAATTCATTGGATTATGTTTGAAAATCTTTTAGGTTTAATTTCTTTTAAGTTTCATAAACCTATGCTATGATACCAACTTGTAACATCCCCTACTTAGAGGCCCAAAACTAATGGCTATGGATGCTACAATCATCCATAGTTATTAATCCTAGGCGACTAAATACGGCAATGTTAGATACATTGATACACAAAAACACATAGATATGGAAAAAATTTAAAACATCAAACAAGTTCCACATTCCATTTCAAAACATTTCAAATTCATTACATAAACCCACAATTGTTAACCACGTTCGGAGAAATTATATTTATTACAACATACGCCAAGAGCGACGTATGAAGATGCCCCCTTGGATGATCAGAGTATACACATATGCAATTAAACAACTTTGCCTTTACAACAACAACACAGCGGAATCAAAATAAAAGAGAACTCTAGATAGCTATCATGCCTCCTACACGTATGCGGAACTTATTCGTCTAAAAAGGTACCTGAAAACCTTAACTCTCAAACTACTCAAAATCAATTAAGTACTCGAGAGTTTAAGGGGAAAACATTAACTTCGAGTCAGACATAAAGCCTGGAATTAATAATAATCTACCACCTCAAACCATTTAGATATCTTGTGAGACCATGCCACTTAGTGGAGCGGGTTCTCCCCTCACTGGTATCCTAAAACCTTTATAAAACCTTATACTGTGCTCCTGCATGCACAATGGTTAAAAAAATTCAAAACAATATGATATGATGAAATGCAAAACAAGTGAATCAATTCTGGATTACCCATCCCCGTTCATTTTGACTATCTATCTTAGTTATAGTTTCTAGGGTTACTATTAAGCTAATAGTTTTCATGGGCTGACTAATAACAGATTAAATGTTTATGGACTCCCTATCCTATTACATAGTTTTCATAGGAGCACTAAGAACCTATTGACCCTTGCCAATATCTTTACTGTTTCATGGGTTCTCCCTGAACCTATTGGTAACTCCAATATCATTTCTCTTATCCTAGTTTTCATGGGCTGACTCGGAACCTATTGATTTCTATCAATATCTTATCCGGATATAGTTTTCATGGGCTAACTACAAACCTATTGGCCCTTGTCAATATCAAATCATAGTTTTCATGGGCTAACTATGTACCTGTCTTTCTAACATCTTCATTTATACACAATGAACCTATTGGCCCCTGCCAATATCTTTCCTATACACAGTTTTCATGGGCTTACCGTGAGCCTAGTGGCCCCTGCCAATATCTTTTCCTATACACAGTTTTCATGGGCTTACTGTGAACCTATTGGCCCTTGCCAATATCTTCCTTTAATATATTAGCATCCTATATTCTGGTCTTACTGAACTCCTGGATGCAATTCTACCCATTCAGAAGTTAACTTAATTTATATTCACTACTGGATCAACCTAGCTGGTTATTCTGCCCTTCCCCAAAATATAGTTATGGGTCCATTACAATTTGAATATATACATATATGAAGAAGCAAACACAATAACTTGGTTAATCCCTTTAACCTTTTAATCAATGAAAACTTCTTCAAAAACTCCTTTTCAAAACATTTTATTTATTTATACCATGGTTTTCTTTTAAAATGAGATTGGGTTATTTGTTTTGAAAACTAAGGCTTTCGAAACCTTCAAAACCTTGCTTTCGACCTCACTGGATAACGTCCTTCGAAAGCATATGAATCTCTTTTCAAAACATTAGGCCCATGCCTTTCGAAACACTTTTAAACCTCTCTTTCAAAACCTTTCAAATGTAATAAAGTATTACTTATTAACTTTTAGAAGCATAGCTTCGAAACCGTTGATAGTACCCCTTTCGAAACCCTTGAAAGTACCCCTTTTGAAACCTTTGGAAGTATCCCTTCCGAAACCATTAGAAGTCCCTCTTTCGAAACCATTGGATTTATACTTAAAAATATCATTTGGGTCAAAGTGAATATAAGCGAAAGTATCTCTTTCGAAACCATCCTTTATCATATAAAAGTATTATGGAAACTTGATGGCGTCGGCACTATCCCTTTCAAAATCTTCAAATCATTTAAACAAAACACTAATGGATAGCATCGAAACCCCCTTTTGAAGCCATTGCCTTCGAAACCCTTGGACCCTTTCGAAAGCATTTAGGAAGTTGCTTAAAACTTCTTTAAAATAGACGCTACCCTTCGAAAGCATTGATGACTTCAATACACTCGAAAGGCAAAAGAACGGCAGTAGGGCTTCGACCAGGTTGGAACCCCTACTTTCGAAAGCATTATTTTACAACTAAAGGAACTCATTCGAAAGCTCTTACTTTTAAAACATAAAATGGCAACCCCTTCGAAAGCTATTGGAAAAACCCCTTTCGAAAGCATATGTTTTGACACCCTCGAAGCTTTAATAAAACAAAGGCAGGCGCCTAACTTTAAAACAAACAAAGGTATTAGCTCCATCGGAAGCAATGCTTTCTACACCATGCTTTTCTCCTTTCTCCAATCCACTACGTACCACCTAAGTGATACCTTGTGTATTAGTTTTGGCCTGGGTTGGTTTCGACTGAGATGGAGTAGAAGCATTAGAGTCGAAAGGCACTTCTAATGGAGGCGGAACCTGCTTTTCTGAGTAAAAGCTGATTAATGCCACTTAAAGCAAATTTTATCTAACTAACATGCCCACGTATAAACATGTGATTGGTTGCCTTAATTTTTCAATTTCTTTACCAAAATAACCGCTGCCTAATTCCGGATCTCAATCAAGATTAATTTAACAAATAAGCCCTTCCATTAAGCAAAACCAAAACTGCAATTAAGTCCTTCTTCTAAAATAATTTAATTTCCACAGTAAATCACTTAGGAAAAATCCCCAAAAATTACAAAAATTCACTTTAATCATGTTATCTAACATATCGAAATTTCAGACCCAAATTCTCAATAGAATTTCTAAATAAATTTCTAAACCCAATTAACCATATTTTCCTTTGATAAATCATAAATCTTTCCATAGCTTGAAAAATTATCAAAAATAAAACCCAACTCCAAAATCATGTTTTACATAACATAAAAATTTTCCATGGCATTCAAAGATCGTTTACAATCGGTTTTATTCAAGCATATCATCATCCAAATCATCATAAAAATGAATTTAATCTTAAATCTGAAAACATATAATCATGAAACAAAATAAAGATGGTATAAATTATCATCATCTTGATTAAGATAAGGAGATTAGATTGAGATTGAGATCGATTCCCCTTCTTTAAATCCTTAGCTTTTGATTTAACTTCTCTTCTCTTTTCTTCCTAGCAATGGTTGCCTCCTCTTGATTTACGTTTGTGTTTTGTCTTCAAAATGACGTGAATGGGGAAAATGAAACATGAATGGAACGAGAATATATATAAGGATAAGGGTTATGTGCAGCTATTTCCCAATATACCCTTATATAAATTAATTAACTTATAACCCATTCTTAAGCCTATTTAATTAGTTAATTGAGCACGACCTAAATTTATTTATTCAAATCTCAATCCCCTTATTGCATAACATTTACATTATTCTATCTAATTTATCTAATTAAATCTCTTGAATAATGTTATCAAAAATTAGGGTTGTACAAATCCTGACCTCTTCGAGTCGTTAGCCAAATCCATGACCTCTCTGGGTCAGTATCCAAATCCATAAATGTCTAAAATGCTAGAAGTCAGTAAGCCAATCCACAATCTTTCTGGATCGTTATCCAAGTTTATGGTCTCTTCGGACCGATTGATGGTCTCTCCGGATCCTTGCTAAGCCCGATCCATTTGTTCTCCAATGAGGGGATTTAAGGACGAGTGAGTCGATCCTGTCATTCTCCGACGAAGTGACTCATTCCCTACACTCTGGCCCTTTTTGGGCCTATAGCGATGTGTTGATCCTCCTGGACCGATCATAGCCTCTCCAAGCTCTTGCTAGACCCCATCCTATCACTCTTTAATGAAGGGGGAACAACGACAAGTAAGTCGATCCTGTCAGTTTCCGGTGAAGCGTCATTACTTCCTGCACTCCGGTTCAGTGTCCCTGAACATAACGAGATGTCCTGGCATTCCTAGGCGATTACGATCTCTTCAGACCCTTGCTGGACCCTATCCACTCACTCTTTGGCGAAAGAGGGAATAGCGATAAGTAAGTAGATCATGTCACTCTCCAACGAAGCGACTCACTTCTTGAACTTTGGTCGCTAACTCTCTGGACAAAGACACGACACGATCAATTCCACACCGAATTCCTTTATCTGACCTCGAGCCTTCGATCGAGGGCTTAATCCATGACGTACGTATCAATCTGTTGCTTTCCGATGAAGGGACTTTCACCTTGCAGTTATCGCCCCATCTCTTCAACCGGGATGACCGCCACCTATTTTGTTCATCGCATTAATGCGGATTTAAGTGCTTTAAGATTCATTTATTAAATTTGAGTTTTAAACAATAAAAAATACATAAAAAATCTAAGTATTGCCTTTCCAGGCATGGCGGCTCATTGCCATCTCATAGCATGCCTATGGATGGCTCATGATCCCGTGCATATGTAAGTGTCATGGCTCTTTTATTGTAAAGTTTATTATTTATTTGGTTCAAGCCACCCCGATTAAGAGATGACGATTTATGCCCTTGAGCCAGGCCTGCTACAATTTGTTGCGGATGATGGCTGCTCCTGTTCCATCCCCTATGTTTGATTCCTTACATACTATGGCAGCTTGCCATCACTAACTTGTTCCTCAATCATATTTTGGAGGAGCTTGCAATCATTGGCAGTATGCCCATCTAGGCAGTATTTTTGGACTTATGCTCTCGCTCTATAGAATCCCCGATAAGGGTGTTGCCCCCTTTTGTCTAGATAAATCCGTTCTAAGCTTTCTGTCAAATCCGAATAAGAGGATAACTTTGGCTCTCGTTCTTTCCTTTTCCTTTTTGATCCATCACAACCATCGTCCAGCTTCCTATTTCCTTTATCCTTCTTGGACCCTTCTCCAGATGGTTCTTTACCTCTCATAACATTTACGTCCTCTTTGTCGGTTCGTGCGTCCTCCAGCTGCAAGAACCTCTCAGCCTCATGGTAAAATTCCCTGAGGTCCAATGGTGGATCCCGCTCCAATGCAACCTTAAAATCTATGTCATCAACAATCCTAGATATTTCTGCCATTAAGACCATCTATGGATCCCGTCGATCTACCGAAGTAACGGCCGCATTAAACCATGTAAAGAAACTCCTTAAGGACTATCCTGTCCTCTGCTTTAGCGTCGCCAATGACATCATTCTTGGGTCCCCTGATGTGGACCGGAAATTTACTTATGAACCTGTCCATTAGCTTGTTCCGTGTCCTAATTGAGCCATTCTCTAGCTACCTAAACCAAACACAGCTAATTTTGTCAAGTTCAAAGGAAAACATCCCACTGTGACTTCCTTTGATGCCCCCATCACTTCCATATGCCGGATATACCTCATTAAGTGCACTGTAGGATCTGACTTTCCATTATATGCCTCTAGTTGAACTCCGATGGGTTCCTAGCTTGCCTGATAGTTGGAGTGAACAGACTTTGATTGACATCTTCTAGAATCCTGTTGGGCAATCTACCTCTCATTATCCAATGTACCAACTAAGCCATCCTTTCATTCTCATCCATAGGTGGCCTCCAATCCATATTACCAGCCTGCCCCCGACTCTACGAGGGTATTTCGAAACATACTCCTTTGGATGTGCATCAACATTCCAAACCACATCAACATGAATAGCATCGGCCACTAGCCTATCGACATCCAAATCACCTGACTTGGAGACATACCCCCAAGCCTTAAGGTTTCGATACCAACCCCTCTGGGCGGATTTGTGCCAAACCCCTGATGTTGGTCGGGTGCTGCGCTCGACTACTCCACTGCTATCTCCTACCTGTTGGTTCCATTTCCATGCTCTCGTTCTGATTTTCCGCAGCTCCTACATCTCCAACTCCTTGATACAAATTACCAATAGCTCCTGCCTACCCAAATTGCCTAAGGAAATTTTGCATCATCTCTCTTGTCTCTTCATTATCCGCTCCTGCATTGCCTCCATCATAGTCTCCATGTCGTTCCTAGTGATGTAAATAGAGGGTTGATTAGCTCCAGCTCCTGAGGATGCCTCCTGACTTCAACCATGGTAACTCCTATCTGCTAATGCTCTCGTTGTGGATTGCCTAGCGATTGCTATTTAGATCCAAGCTTCCAAATCAGAGATTCAAGCTTCTAAATCCACAAGTGCAAGTACTCCCAGTGAAAGCACCAAAAATGTTAACGTCAAAAATGGCGCCAACAACCCAAATGGTATAAAAGTACCACAAATCCAATAAAAACTCCTAAATAGAATGAAGTAGGGAATAAAATATAAAGGATAGAAAATTAATGAAAACATAAAGTTTTATAGTGGTTCGGCCGAATTTGGCCTACGTCCACCCCAATAATTTTCTTTTTATTATACTATAGATTACAATTATAGTTCGGATGATAATCTTATAATAATAATAGAGGAAAACGATAGCCAAAAAGAGGATCCTAAAATTAGCGCCATGCCTGCTGTATTTATAGGGGAAGATGAGCAAATATCCAATGGAAAACTCGCCTACAAGACATGGAGACAAAGACCCGGCCCACTTGGGAAAACTGACCCCTAACTCCTCGATTTGAAGGATTGGGGCCGATCGGCCAAGATGGCCCTGTGGGTCCTTATGATTGCTTATGTGGGTCCCTCTCTATGCTAGCTTCGTGTTTCTACAATTTTTTTATATTGTTGCCTGGATGAAATTTGGTGTAATCGGTCGATTTTTGTTGAGTTGAGCTACCGAGTTAAGTGTCCATAGCCATAGTGATCCGATCTGATCCCCAGCCTTAGGGAAGGGACAAGTACCGATCACCTAGCTTGGGAAAGGGATAGGTTCCGATCCCCTGCCTAAAGGAAGTACCAATCCATACTTAGCCAATTCAAGGATGCCATTCGTCTTGAATTCGCTTGATTATCATCCATAGCCTTGCTTATACCTGATTCCTAAACCCGACAATCATCCCTCCGGACTTCCTACCTTGATAATCACGAAATTCATTTAGTTAAATCCACCCATTTATTGCCTACACCCTTGGGATTTCCAAAATGCTATTTCCCTTTGGCTACACATCCTATCTCTGGTTTTAGTCATTTTCGATGTCGAGGCTACGTTCGGCTTCTCTCACTCGAGTCTTCATCAATCGAACAGAACACAATCCCAAAATGGATTCCCACATCTCAAACAGATCATGAATCACTACATGGATTCGAGTATCTTGAACTGATCTCGAATCTCCATATAAATTCCGCATAAGTCTTTCGATGAATGCTAACGATGTCCTCTCTCTTGGAATAATCCTTAAGATAGATAGTCCCACATGATAGCATTGTTTGAAATGTTAACGCTGACCTCTCCCTTGGACTTAACCTTAGGGTTAATAGTTCAACTGTATAACATCTCACTTCACAACCGCTTCTAAAAACTAAAACTTGTATATTAGCTTTAAAGTGGTGTTCGATAAGTAAAACACTTACCGATCCCAGTCACTCCAAAACCAATTCGATGAATTTTCAGTTAACTCAATTTCGGTTCTTTCAAATGTAAGCGAAAGCTAGAGACGTTTCATAACAATGCTCCTCCTTGGTGGTCTTGTTGATATGAAATCATGAAGCCTTTAGATAACTTCTTAAGTCGTATTTATTCAAGTTTGATAATCGACTAATCGATTATCTTGAAAAACAATTGCTAATACAAATTAATATTCGTACGCTTAACTCTTTTTTTACATTCCAACTTAACTATTCATTGTCCAAGAGTGAACCAAGTAAGTTACAACATTAGTTGTATCAAAGCCTTGCCTAAACCCTTCATTCCTGAATCTCACAACTAGATAAGTCTACCTCATCGGCTTTTAGTGTTAAGTATTGTTTTCCTGTCTTTTGACCATGTAGTATACAAACAAACTCAATGAGTTTCAACTTTGAAGTTATCATAGCAGGACGTCCGAAGAGATGATCGTAAAGATCAGGAACCAAAGTGCAATCAAGATCGCAATGCAAATACCAAAACCACCACATGAGTATCGGAGGTTAGGGACCACAAGTGTAGGTTCGGTACCGACCCGACCTTAGGGGTTGGTACCGACCCCTAAATAACATTGTGGGTCCCATCTTCCTCTGATACTCTCTTCTTGGCCCTATAATCCTATTTCTAGTGTTTATTTGTCGGTTTCATACAAATCTCTATCAATCTTTACGAACTCCTAAATCATCAACTTTTTTCTTTTACAACTCCATCATTTAGACTTAGAAACAAGCTATTATTAATGGAAACAACTATGGAATCATGAAGCTAACCACAAGATGAACCGAAGTAGAGAGTTGAAGATGACATTCTGGACCATTTTATGGTTGGTACCAAACCCTACCTATGGAGTTGTACCAATCTCTAAAATCTGATGACATGGCACCCTATTTCTGAGGAGAACATGTCTAAATCTTGAGTAACAGCTTAGATATATTTTTGGAGCGAGATTTCAGCTCCCTGCCTCTAGAATAGAGGGATATGGCTCATTTGAGAACATTTATGGTTCAAACATTTTGGTGCTTTCACTGAGAACATTTGAACTCGCTGATATAAGAACTTGGAGATTGAAGATGGTTAGAATATCAACTAGAAGAATGGCTACTGGAGGAAATCAGCTAGGGGCACCCAAGAGGCATCCTCGGGACCTAACCCTCCATCCATCTACATAACCAAAGATAAGATGGAGAAAATGATGAACGCAATGCAGGAGAGGATGATGGCTCACCAAGAAGAGATGATGGAGAACTTCTTCAGAAGAATCGGATAAGCAGGAACAGCTAGAGTTGCATAAATCAAAATCAAAGACCAGAAGCCGGAATGCAGCAAACTAGAAGCGGAGCAAAACGACCCGAAGCAAACTCCAAGCCAAACTTACGGGTCGGTAGCGACCTACCCCTAGGGGTCGGTACTGATCCCCAAAGGCTTGGCGGTATGGTTTATCCTGCCCTAGGAAGGAATGGCATATATGATGGAACTGAAGCGGATCAATGGATGTGGATTAGAATGCTGAAACACAACTGGACGAGTATGTACCCGAGTTCCCTCGTGAAGTCAGGGGAGAGGGGGCAGGCTAAGAATGCGAACTCGAGGTTACCTTTGGAAGACAATGATAGATTTGTCGAGATGATAAGACGAGCTTTAAGCGGTAGATTGTCTAATCGAAGCTTGGGAGACGTAAATAGGAGTCTGTTTACTCCAAACATCTGATGTGCTAGGAATCACTAGAATTTAAGCTACCAACAATAGAAAGATACGATGGAAAGTCAAACCTTGCAGTTCATTTGATGAGATACAACCGACATATGGAGGTGCTAGAATTTAAGGAAGTTATGGGATAAAGTTTCCCTCTATACTCGATAGATTTGTCGACGCTATGGTTCAAGAAGCTAGAGAACATTTCCATAAGCACATAAGATGAGTTAGTGGATAAGTTTATGGGGCTGTTTTGGGTCCATATCTCATAACCCAAGAATGTGATGACTTTATCAACTGTGAGGCAAAGGGCCGAAGAGTCCTTTAGAAATTTTCTGACAAGATTCAATGCAGCGGTCGCCTTAGTCGATAGGTCGAATCCATCAGTGGTTTTGTTAGCATAAGTTTTTGGAATTGCAGATAAGATGGATTTTAAGGTTGCGTTGCAACGGGATTCACCATTGGATCTCGCGGAGTTTTACCACGAAGTTGAAAGGTTTTTATGGCAGGAGGATGCTAAAGCGAATAAGGAAGAAGTTAATGTTGTGAAAGGCGAAGGACCACCCAGAGAGGGACCCAACAAGGACAAAGGAAAGCAAAGAATGGATGATGGATATGGTGGCTCAAAATGGCAGAGGAGAGAATCAAAATTTTCTTCTTGTGCCGAACTGAATCAGACCTTGGAACGGATTTACTTGGACACTAAGGGGACAACTCCCTTATTGAAAGCCGGCAAGGCGAGAACCCACCGAGCGTGAAAGAACGACTGGAAAGTACTGCCTATTCCATGAGCTGGATGGGAAAAAAACAAACGATTGCAGCCACCAATGGGATATGATAGAGGAACATGTTAGAGATAACCGGTTACAAAAACATGTAAGGAATCAAAATGCAGTGATGGAACGGGAGCAGCCATTATCCGTGGCAAATGGTGGAGACATAGATCAAGGTCGCAGATCATCATCTTGTGATCGGGATGATAGGGAATCAGGTCTGATTCTCACGTTTTCTTTTCCCTTTTTCAGTAAACCACACAATAAGATAGTCTAGAGACTTACTCATGTATAGGATCCTGTTTCCTGGGAATTTGACCAGGCAACTAGTACTCGGAGAAGTACTCGGCATCCATAATGTTCGGCATCCGTAGTGCTCGGCATCTAGAAGACTCGACGTCAAGTAGTGTTCGGCGTTCGGCGTAATACTCGGCATCGATTGATGATCGGCATCAGTAGTACTCGGCATACAAGACTACTCGGCGTCAACTGGCACTCGGCGTCAACCAATGTTCAGCGTCAGCTAGTGTTCGGCATCAATAGAACTAGGCAATAGTTGCACTCGGTGACAGGAGTGTTCGGCATAAAGTAGAACTCGGCATCCAACAGGAGTACTCGGCAACGGGAGTACTCGGCATCCGGGAGACGCTCGGTGCACATTACTATTCAACATGACACTATCGTTCGGCCAGCATGCATTATTCGACCAAGAGCTTCAGATAGAGTTGCGATTGGCTTCAGCTGCAACCATCCTGCACTTCCCACACAATCAAACGAACCATCCAGCACAGAAAGGACTGTTCGGCATGGAAGGGACTGTTCGGCATGGAAGGGACCGTTCGGCATGGAAAGGACTGTTCGGCGTCAAAGCGTTCGGCATACCTGGTTCGGCATGCAGCGAACACTACACCTGGGCTAGAGCGTTCGGTTACCAAGCCCACTTGGGGAGTCCAGCCCATCTTTGTCTATAAATAGAGGGGCAGGGTCACAGTGAAGAGGATTCTTTTTTTTGGAGAGAACACCGGGGAAACTCTACCATTTTTGAGACTCATCTCCTCTACTTAACAACTTATTTCAAGCGTTTGATTCACGAATTGTATTTGTAATCATCAACTAAGAAGATGAATAAAATTTAAAGTGGACGTAGGCAATTGCGCTGAACCACTATAAATTTGGTGTTCTTACTTTCAGCATTTAAATTAGCATTGTCTTCTCTGTTTAATTTGATTTCATCACTTATATCTCTACACAATCTTTCTCTACGAGGTTAGTGACCAATTTTTGTGCTAACACTTTGGTGCTTTCACCGAGAATTGAATTCTCAGATCTCAAGGATCTGCTTTGAAGCTACTGGATTGAACAAATCCCCCAAAGAAGATCCGACTCACTGATAGGACATCCGTTGATTCTACTCAAAGTTCATACCGATAGCTCTACAATGGCAGGACCACGTACCAGGTCAGCTTCTCATAATGCGGATGCCTGCGAGAGTGCTAGCGTGCAACAAGCAGGACCTAGCAATCAACCAGCAATCCCGGGTGAAGGAATTGCCACCCAGGACCAAACTCCAGTTGTCACCAGAATAGAGTTCAACGACCTGATGAGAGAGCTCAGGGAAAGCAGGAGACAACTAGGAGAGCAGATGCAAGCTAACGCCAACCTGATGGCACAACTCACTCAACAGCAGCAACAGAATGCTGGGGGCAATCCCGCTCCTTATTCCTCATCTGACAGCTCTACTTCCTCTGATGAACCTCCCAGGCGCAGACGCCGCAAGACTGAAACTGCGCAAGCAGAAGCTGCTGTTCAAACAGTTGGAGACCGTAACCAAGCAAGAGCTGGAAACTTCAGGACCGGAGTACGGATGGAGGATGGAGGCCCAGATCATCAAAACGCTAACGATGTCGAATCTCAAGACGCACGATTGGCAGATCGCCAGGAGAGGAGGCATCATCATTGACAGGCACGTAGAACAGACTCTAACCTTCCGCCTTTCATACAGACACCAGATCGGACAGCCATGATTAGGCAGTTGATGAAAGAAAATCAGGGGTTATCGAATGATGATTGGAGAGTGTCAAGAAGTCATACTCCATTCACGGATGTTGTGTTGCAGGCGGCGTACCCCAGGAAGTTTAGTATGCCTACAATCCCTGCGTATGAAGGGAAGACTGACCCCAGACAGCATGTCATGAGGTACGAATGGATGATGGATTCAGCTAGAGCAAATGATGCCACCAAGTGTAGATGCTTTCCGATTACTCTCTCTGGGATCGCTACTATGTGGTTCACCCGACTTCCTCCGCGGTCCGTATCAAATTTCGAAGAGTTGGCAAGGAAGTTTATTGAGCAGTTCAGGATACACACTACACGCCCAAAAGACGTAATGTCTCTGTCAAGTGTAATCCAAAATCCCGGGGAGTCATTGAAGGAATATTTACAGAGATTCCACGTTGCGGCAACTGAAGTCAGTAACCCCAATGACCATGCAATTCTGATGGCTGTAATGAGAGGTGTGGATCCAGATTCTGAGTTCGGAGACTGGTTGGCAGGAAAACCTCCGACTACGCTAGAGCGTCTCTACTCAAAGGCACACCAGTTCATAAGAAGAGAGGAAGCTAGGTGGGTACGACGAGATAAGGCACCAGGACCTGTCCAAGAATCTATGAAGAGCAACATTGTTGTGAAGCAGTCCGGAGACAGCTCGGGAAAGGTCCAAGTCAACGTCCAGAATAAGCCTGGGCAGCCTAAGGAGTCCGGAGGAAGAAATTAAGGGAAGAAGAGAGAAGCGGGGAAGTGGAAGTTGAGAATTCCAAGCTACAGCGAGTATACTCTGCTGAACGCGCCACTTGAGAACATTTACCTATCCACCTGCAATACTTTTCAATACAGAAAGCCATGTCTGAAAGAATCAACCGAGGAACAAAAGCGAACTGGGAAATATTGTCGCTTCCATGAGACTTATGGGCACAATACGGAGGAGTGCAGACACCTGCACGACGCTATCGAGAAGTTGATCAGGCAAAAGAAGTTGCAAGAATTTGTGAAGGATCCATAGGAAGGAGGACAGGGAACGTCCAACCCAGGTCGTGCACCAGCTCCACGTCATCCTGAGGAGCCTGCCCGAACCGTAGGTAGACTAGTCATAAATACAATTATCGGCGGACCTCACCCCGCAGATAAGAATTGGAAAGAGATGGAGCGATATGCAAGTTCCCTGAAGCATGCAGATTTTTAGTGCTGTTCGAATGTGGAGGACGGGACTCCTGCTAAGCAGCAGCGCGTAATGACAGACGATATAGTGTTTAGAAACAGAGACGCTGATCAGGTGGAGGCTCCGACCATCGACCTGATGGTCATATCTGCGACGATCGGGCTAGCATATGTAAAACGAATTCTGATTGACTGCGGAAGTTCAGTCAACATCATCTTCAAGAAGGCTTATGACCAAATGAAACTGGAAACAAAGGACTTGAAACCGTCCAAGGCTCGCATACACGGCTTTAACGGCGCAGCGACCGATGCCGCGGGGTATGTTGAGTTACCAGTTGAACTGGGACAAGGCGAGCGTCGGAGGGTGCGAATTCTACCCTTCGTAGTTCTGGATGTGGATTCTCCATATAACGTTTTCTTGGGCCGGCCGGCCCTTGCTGAGTTTAGGGCAGCGTTAGCCCCGTGGTGTTTAACTTTGAAGTTCCCGACTGACAAAGGAGAAGGTATTGTTCATGGCGACCAAGCAGCTGGTCGTTCCTGTTATGTGGCTGAGCTCCGAGAGGCCCATCGGAGGGAGAAGGGAAAGGTTGCAGACAATCTCGTCCGCATCCTTAATACGGATAATTGACAAGTAGTGCTCGAGCCCTGGCTCGGGCATAGTTCTCGGATCTTCGAAGATATAGATTCGAGAGACGACGATGAGAAACCCAGGGAAGAGAAGGCGGCGCCGACTGAATTAACAGTTGACATTTCAGTTAGCCGTGACGACCCTTCGCGAATACTGAAGATCGGATCACAGCTTGGCCCCGCGATGACTGAAGACCTTAGCGACTTCCTCCGGGCGAATCTTGATGTTTTCGCCTGGACGCATTCCGATATGTGTGGGATTTCCCCCGCCATCACGAGTCATATGTTGAACATAGACCCGAAATACGTTCCAGTTAAACAAAAAAAGGAGAGGAATGGATCTGGAGAGGTCCACCGCTCTCGGAGAGGAGGTGGACAAACTCAAAGCAAATGGGTTGGTCCGCGATGCCCTCTACCCTGAATGGATATCCAACCCCGTGCTGGTGAAAAAGGCGAATGGGAAATGGAGGACTTGCATAGATTATTCCGACTTGAACAAAGCATGCCCTAAGGACAGTTTCCCGTTGCCTAGGATCGATCAGTTGGTCGACTCCACCGCAGGACACGAGCTGTTGTCATTTATGGATGCGTACTCAGGGTACAACCAAATCCCGATGCATGTTCCGGACCAAGAACACACCAGCTTCGTGACAAATGTCGGACTGTACTGCTATGTAGTGATGCCCTTTGGATTGAAGAACGCAGGGGCAACTTACCAGCGTTTAGTGAATCGAATGTTCAAGGACCAGCTGGGTAAAACGATGGAAGTCTATGTGGATGACATGCTCGTGAAGTCACGACGGTCAAACGACCACATTCGAGACTTGGCTGAAATGTTCGGCATACTCAGGTTTTACGGGATGAAGATCAACCCTCTGAAGTGTTCCTTCGGCGTGGCATCGGGGAAGTTTTTGGGATTCATCGTCAATGCTAGGGGAATTGAAGCCAACCCAGAGAAGATCCAAGCTATTCGAGATGTGCAAGCGCCCAGGACTATAAAGCAAGTGCAGAGTTTGAATGGAAAAGTAGCTGCGCTAAGTCGATTTATATCCAGGGAAACTGACAAGTGCATCCCATTCTTTGATATAATAAAGAAGGGGAAGAGAAATTTTGAATGGACGTCTAGTTGTGAGGAAGCATTCCAGGATCTGGTGAGGCATCTGGAGAGTCCACCAATGCTGTCAAAACCAGTTGACCACGAAATGTTATACGTATACTTGGCTGTATCCCCACATGCGATAAGTGCGGCTTTGGTTCGTGAGGAGGATCGAGTCCAGAAGCTGGTGTATTATGTTAGCAAGCGTTTAACGGGGGTAGAGAGGAATTACCCTAAGATCGAGAAATTGGCTTATTGCTTGGTGATTGCATCACGTAAGCTGCGCCCATACTTTCAAGCACATTCAATCGGTGTTTATACCGATCAACCCCTGAGGCAAGTACTCCAACGGCCGGAAACTTCTGGAAGGTTGCTAAAATGGAACATCGAGTTGAGCCAATTCGATATCGCCTACTTACCACGGAGAGCCATCCGAGGGCAAGCATTAGCAGATTTCATCGCTGAGTTTACCATACCCGTCAAACTGGATGATCACGACATCATTCCCCCCGTTTGATGGAAATTATACACTGACGGTGCATCAAACGACCGTTGCTCCGGCGCGGGCATAGTTCTTATAACTCCGGAAAACCGATCAATCTGTTATGCCCTGAAGCTTGATTTCCCGGCTACAAATAACGAAGCAGAATATGAAGCACTGATCGCTGGCTTGAAGCTCATCAGGGAACTCGGGATCAAATCAGTCGAAATCTTTTATGACTCACAGTTGGTGGTTTACCAAGTACGGGGAGACTACCAAGCAAGGGGACGAAAGCTCGCTCCGTACCTTGTTCAGGTCCAAGAACTACTCTCGAATCTCGATCGTTATGACATTTCACATGTCACGCGCGAACAGAACAAAGAAGCCGACTTGTTGGCTAAGTTTGCGAGTACCGGCGATGCGCAGCAAATGGGATTGTATCCCGTTAAAGCCTTGCATGCCCCAAGCATAGACGAGATGAAAGTCGATCGTGTGTTGGAAATGGAGATCGAGAAGGAATCGTGGATAACCCCATTCAAACTATACCTAACGATCGGAGCTTTACCAGAAGAAAGGAGCGAAAGACGGCAGGTCCTTCGAAAGGCCGCGCGATACGTAATGCAGGATGGGTCAATGTATCGAAAAGGATTCTCAGTCCCATTATTACGATGCATCGCTCATGATGAGACAAAGCGGGACTTAAGAGAGGTTCACAAAGGGGAATGTGGCGACCATACTGGGGGGCAAACGCTAGCAAAGAAGATCCTCCGCTATGGTTATTACTGGCCCACCGTAAACCGGGACGCCGCGGACTACGCAAGAAAATGCGACAAGTGTCAAAGATATGCAAAAATCACGAGGGCTCCATCAACGGAACTCACACAAATGATTAGTCCCTGGCCATTTGCGATCTGGGGAATCGACATAATCGGCTCTTTGCCTATATCCAAAGGTGGCGCGAAATATGCGATAGTTGCAGTCGACTATTTCAGAAAATGGGCTGAGGCCGAACCTTTGGCCACAATCACATCTAAGAAGGTCATTAACTTCGTTGTACGAAACATTATATGCCACTTTGGCCTTCCACACACCATCATTACGGACAACGGGACACAATTTGAAAGCAGAGAGTTCAAAGAGTTCTGTTTAAAGTATGGCATCGAGAAGAAGTTCTCCGCCGTGGCACACCCGAAAGCTAACGGGCAAGTCGAGGCCGTCAACAAAATAATCAAGTCCATACTGAAGAAGCGTCTGGAGAAGGTTGGAGGCAAGTGGGTAGATGAACTCCCTACAACATTATGGGCATATAGAACTACCCACAAGTTCGCGACCGGCCACACTCCATTCGCCTTGGCATACGGCTCTGAAGCCGTTATACCCGTGGAACTTGAAGTTCCATCGCACCGAGTGACATACTATGATCCCAAAACGAACCAGAACCTCTTGCAGGAATCACTGGACTGCATCGATGAGAAGCGTGAAGAAGCCGAATTAAGGGCGGCAGCGCATAGGCACCGAGTCAAGCGCTACTACGACGGCAGGGTCCGCCCAAGAATCTTTGAGGTTGGTGATCTCGTTCTGAAACGAGTTTTCCCGGTACCATCACGTATGAATCCCAGCTGGGAGGGTCTGTATGCCATTGAACGGAAGCTTGGAGAGGGAACATTCAAGCTAGCGACCGTCGATGGCACGACACTCCCCCAAGCATGGAACAGTGAACATCTGCGGCACTATTACATTTAGCATGTTTTCTTTCTTGTCTTAGGCACTATTATTTCCTGCATGTTTCCATTCAGTCATAACTTAGTTTCTTTTTAAAGTTGTAATCGAGTAGTTTAGTTGATTTTCATTAATAAAGGCTTGAAGCCGTATTTTCCATGAATCACTAACGTTTCTATATCTCATAATTGAATGACGAACTACATTATCTTGTACGACGTACGGACTCGTATAAACAATTTCAAATCTCCGAATCCTCAGAGCGCGGATCGGAGTACTCTAAGTCCCCAGAGCGCGGACTAGAGTATAAACGATTTCAAATCTCCGAATCCCTAGAGCGCGGATCGGAGTACTCTAAGTCCCCGCAGCGTGGACTAGAGTATAAACGATTTCAAATCTCCGAATCCCCAGAGCGCGGATCGGAGTACTCTAAGTCCCCGGAGCGCGGACTAGAGTATAAACAATTTCAAATCTCCGGATCCCCAGAACGCGGAGCGGAGTACTCTAAGTCCCCGTAGCGCGGACTAGAGTATAAACGATTTCAAATCTCTGAATCCCCAGAACGCGGAGCGGAGTACTCTAAATCCCCAGAGCGCGGACTGGAGTATAAACGATTTCAAATCTCCGAATCCCCAGAGCGCGGATCGCAGTACTCTAAGTCCCCGGAGCGCGGACTAGAGTATAAACGATTTCAAATCTCCGAATCCCCAGAGCGCGGATTGGAGTACTCTAAGTCCCCGGAGCGCGGACTAGAGTATAAACGATTTCAAATCTCCGAATCCCCAGAGCGCGGATCGGAGTACTCTAAGTCCCCGGAGCGCGGACTAGAGTATAAACGATTTCAAATCTCCGAATCCCCATAGTGCGGATCGGAGTACTCTAAGTCCCCGGAGCGCGGACTAGAGTATAAACGATTTCAAATCTCCGGATCCCTAGAACGCGGAGTGGAGTACTCTAAGTCCCCGGAGCGCGGACTAGAGTATAAACGATTTCAAATCTCCGGATCCCCAGAACGCGGAGCGGAGTACTCTAAGTCCCCGGAGCGCGGACTAGAGTATAAATGATTTCAAATCTCCGGATCCCCAGAACGCGGAGCGGAGTACTCTAAGTCCCCGGAGCGCGGACTAGAGTATAAACGATTTCAAATCTCCGGATCCCCAAAAGGCGGAGCGGAGTACTCTAAGTCCCCGGAGCGCGGACTAAAGTATAAACGATTTCAAATCTCCGGATCCCCAGAACGCGGAGCGGAGTACTCTAAGTCCCCGGAGCGCGGACTGGAGTATAAACGATTTCAAATCTCCGAATCCCTAGAGCGCGGATCGGAGTACTCTAAGTCCCCGGAGCGCGGACTAGAATATAAACGATTTCAAATCTTCGAATCCCCAGAGCGCGGATTGGAGTACTCTAAGTCCCCGGAGCGCAGACTAGAGTATAAATGATTTCAAATCTCCGGATCCCCAGAACGCGGAGCGGAGTACTCTAAGTCCCCGGAGCGCGGACTGGAGTATAAACGATTTCAAATCTCCGAATCCCCTGAACGCGGATCAACTTACTTTAAATCCCCGGAGCGCAGATTTAGGGAAAAGTCCAAGTACTCGAGAGATGTAGAACAAGAAATATGCCACGTCTGGAGATGTTCGAACATCACGAAAATGGACCGGGAGATGATGCGACTCATAAGAACATGAGCTGCGACTACAGTTAATCAACAGACAAAAGAAAAAGCAAGAGAGTCATTCAAACAAAAAGAAACTAAACTTCATTCAGTAGTTCAAAATGGGGTTACACAGTTACTCCTACAAAACTCAGAGTTGAGAACTTATCTATACAAGCTACAAGCTACAAAGATAAAAACAACTACAAGACTTAAGCAAGATGCTCGTTGAACGGGTGTATCGATTATTTCTTTGGCTTCTTCTTCTTGTCCTACGTTGTTTTTTCCGACGACTCTTCTCCCTCACGCTTTTTCTTGGATTTCTTGCTTGCTAGAGAAGCGGAGTCAGGAGTAGGAGATGGGACTTCCAGTGGTTTGGACCTGCCCGGGAGAATGATTTTCAAAGGTCTGTTCCGAGGATCGGTGAGTTCCAGAATTCAGGTTCAATTTTGACCTCGACCTTTTTCTTCTCCTCTGCGGCGAGGCGGTCCTTCATGCTCATCTGTGAAGTATGCTCAGAGGCGCCAGTGATTTCAATTTCGTCGCTTCCTTCGGCGGGAGATGAAGTGTCAAGCTTATCGTCATCTAGAGCCCCAATCACTTAAGCATCGGGACCAGGAATCACTCCCGCGTGGACAGCATCGCTAGTTTTCTCTGCCTCCTCCTTGGCGTCATCGCTCCTCGGAGTTGGCTCGGCGTCAGAACAACCTACATGAAAACATAAAGGATGGGCGTTAGAACGAGTAACCACCACTGAAAAATGACGGGATCTTTCAACTTTTAGAGAAAGAAGAATTTCCTACCAGGTTCCGGTTGGCTGTCGGTGGCGCGTGGGGTTTCACCCTCCAGGATAGAGGATAGCACATGAGCACCAAGCCCGGGATCTTCGGGGTCATAACCAGCATGCTGCTCGAATGGATCAAGTGTCGGCCGACCGACCGATTGAGCAGCGGGAGGAGCAGCAATATGAGGAGCAGAAGTATTGGCCCCAGACGGGCCAGCTTCATCATTTTTCTCTTTTGGAAGGGGAGAGCCTTTGCTATAAAGTGCCAATGCTGCGGATAAATCCGATGGCTCATTCCCCCTAAGGACCTCCTTCACCAAGGCATCCTCATCGACCTCTTCGGAGCCCGACTCGATCTTCCAGGTCCTTATCAAAGTTTCCCAGGCCTCAGCTAGGGATTCGAGATAGCCGTCGCCCAAGAACGTTAAGTCGCGATGCATGAGGACACGGGCTCCATATTCAGCAATCAACGGGTCAAACATGCATTTGACCTCTTCCCTGCCGGCTTCTGCGGCCGCCTCAAGGCGAGAATCAATCTCCTCCGCAGCCTCTCTTTTGCCCTCCTCACGGGCCTCATCCTTCATTTTCTCAACCTCGGCAAGTTCGTCATCAAGCTTCGTTTTCAGGAGACGAGTAGCAACGATTTCGTCACAGTATCACTGTGATTCTTCTTGAGCAGCTACCTTGTCCTCCTTCTCCTTGGAGAGTAATTCTTTCAGCTCTCTGACTTGCACAACGAGCGCGTCCCTCTTTTTTTGGACAGAGTCTTTTTCTAGGGCGAGGGCACGGCTGCGCTGGACTGCCTCATCAAGCTCCTTCTTGTGAGCCATCTCTAAGTAAGTAACTGCCTCAGCAGTATCTTTTGCGCTTTGTTCAACGGCTTCCAGCTTCGACTTGTACGAAGCGAGCTCTACGTCTTGGTGCTCGATGATGTTTTTGTCGCAGCCAGCCTCCAGTTTCAGGCGATCAATCTCATATTGACGCTCAACGGATACCTCCGAGATCTTCTCCACCAAGTGCACAAACGCGTCATGTTGAACATAGACGTCGTTATTGCAGGCAATGGCACTCTGCTTCACATGCCCAGGAATATGGTGAATAGCTGGGAGGAACTTCAAACCGTCAAAGCAAATTTTCGAAAACTTGGCCCGAAGATCGACCATCTTTTCCGCGACAGTTGGATCAACCGCGGGAGTAGGGGGAGGAGGCTTTGGAAGTTCTCCCCTTTTTCATTGTTCCCGAACTTGCCTCGTACTCAATGAACCGGAGTGTTGTTCTCGAGGAGCATCAGAGTGGTAACCCTTCTGTGAAGTTTTCTCTTTATCCGGCACAGTTGGAGGAAGAGGATCACAGGACTGCGAAGATTGAGAATATGCCTTCTTGCGGTGAGACGACTCACGGGGACGATTGTCTCTATCTTCATAATCGTCTTTGCCCCTGCGTCTGCTTGACCAGAGTCTTGTCCAGAGTGATGAAATATGGAAGAGCCATGAAGGCGATCGAGTCCGTGAGAACGCCCCATATCACCTGCAAAGAATGGAGATAACAACGAGTTAAGAAAAATCCGTGAGATAAGAAAAGACTTGAAGTGTATGATGGAATGCGTATGTGCATGTGTGTCCCAGTGTCTCCCCCGACGGACCAGTTCTTTTGTCTTTGCTAATTGGAGTATTGTCTCCTTGGGTCGGGAGTTGAACTCCCGTGTTGCCTTTAGCGGGCGAAGAAAACTTGAGGGCTTCAGAATCGTCAAACCCGTAATTAAGAATATCATCGGGAATAGACAGGTTCGACAGGCCCCTCATGGAACTTTCCAGGTGCTGCGAGGAAGCCTCTTTCTCAGGCGGGATCGACATGACTTTTGAAGTGCCACCAACTTTCTCCTTCTGAACTTTATATTTTAACTTCTTCTTTCCCTTCGAAGGGGAGGATGATGTTTTAATGTCTTGGACTTCGACTGCCGGATTCCAAGCGGGACCCACATTCTCGCCTTGAGTCTCAAGAGCTTCGTCTTCTTTGCGTTCACCTTCTTCATGTGTATCGGGAGTGCGGCGCGATGACGGTCCGGCCTGTTTTTTCCCTTTACCGGACGGAGGTTTGGGAATGGTGACACCTTCTGGAAGGCTGATCCGACGACCAGGGGCTAGCAAGCCAAACCCCGACAATGATTCATTTGAGACGATAGTTCGGATGTCTCGTTCCTCGGCAGGAACAGCTCTAATGGCTTCAACAGCCTCAGAATATCCTCGGCCTTCTGGACGAGGGTTGATACCTGAAAGGATGAAACAAAGAGTTAGGAAAAACATGACTCCAGTTCAATGCGAATAGTGACTCAGCAGAGAGACTTACTGCCTTCAACCCATCTCCTCGCAAAACCAGGAGGGCAGCGCACGTAGAACCATTCCTGTTTGTACAGGGAAAATTTACTGCATGCTCCTGTCAAGATTTGGAATTTGTGGTACGGCTCGAGGAACATAAAGGAAGGACTATCTTTCCGTCTCTTGATCATATAGATGTATCTGATATCGCCAGCGGTAGAAGGTCTGGAGAAGACGGCCATGAAAAGTAAATAGGTCCCGTATAGAAACGCATGGCCGTTCGGGTGCAGCTGCGACGGAGCTATGTCAATATACTGCAATACATCCTGGAGAAATAAATTGAACGGAGGCACGCTGCCCATCCAACACATGAACTTGTTACAGGCGGTATACCCGACTGGGGGCAGATGAGGACGATCGTGTCGCGAAGGGACCAACACATCGGCGAAAGGGATCCCATGAATGGAGCATATCCGTCGGAGAGCGTCTTCGTTGATCTTCGAAGCTTGTGAATCGATCGGATTGTCTAGAAGAATTGCTGCCTCTAGGGCATCAGGTGCTAAGTTGTGAGCAGGAGAAGTCGACGGATTAGAAGTATCAGCAGCTTCTGGCCTTGACGACGGCCCAGGCCTGTCGGATATAGTGGCGGAGCTAGACTTTCTTGACATCCTCAATAAATAACGAATCCGGCTAAGTGCCCGAGAAAACTATACTCAAAAGACGTTGAATGTTAGAATTAACAACACGAACTTTCCCCCCACGTGATGTGTGAACTCGTGCAAGCAATCGTGTACAAGCAATAAAAAGATATAAAAATGAACTGCGAATCGTCGTCTTCGAAGACCGTCATCGCTGACCGTCTCGAAAAGCTCACCAGGTGGTGATTACAGTTCCAGATTCATAAAATATATAATTTATGAAGTGGTCGGCCTAAGTGTAGTTTGACATTTATACTATTCGGCATTTAAATGTTGTTCGGCAACTGTACTGTACGGTCTAGGGTTCGTTCGGCATTGAGAATGTTCAGCCTAAGTATAGGTCGGCATGTATGTTTGTTCGGCTAAGGCATTGTTCGGCTAAAAGCTTTGTTCGGTTGAAGTCATTATTCGACCTAAGGATTGTTCGGCTAAAAGCTTTGTTCGGTTGAAGTCATTATTCGACCTAAGGCATTGTTCGGCTAAAGTCAATGGTCGGCATGTAGCTTTCTTCGGCTGAAGTCATTGTTCGGCTAAAGCGGTGTTCGACTATAGTCAATGTTCGGCTAAAAGCTTTGTTCGGCTAAGTTATAGTTTGGCGTTTTAATGAGTGCTTGGCCTGGGTTTGGTCGGCCAAGGTATTGCTCGGCAGCCTTCCATTCCACCATCCGGCGCATGACGACATACGCCGGAGCAGCGCTACGCCAAACAACACCCTTACCTCCTCCAACACCTCCATTCTTTCTTCTTCCCTTTAGCTTCAGTTCAACACGAAGGAACTAAGCACATACTCATCGTTCGGTAGTAGAGACGCAATAAAGACGACCTACTCGAAAACTTTCTACGCGACACACCTGGCCATCTCGTTTGAAAGAATCATACGAGGAAAAATACCTAAGTTTGCAGGTCGGAGATGGGGATGGTGTAGTTAAATTTCAAATTCGGACGACTGGATAGAATTACAAGTCTTCGAAGAGCGGCGGAAGTAAAAAAGTAAAGGGGAGAAGAAGGAAAAGACCTGGTTTTATAGGGAAGGGAAGTGGAAGTCGAAGGGGCTATACCCGGTGGAACCGGTCAAAGCCAGAGTGTTCGGCATCGGAAGGCAGTGTCACTCGGCATGAGGAGTGTCCGGTTTCGAACGTATCATTCGGCGTCCAGGCCACGCTCATCACGCACCTCCGTCACAGATATTCTCGAGAAGGCATCACCAAGGAAAGTTGAACTAGATTCAAAGCGCATCACGTTCGGCCACGCGATACACTTTGGGGGGCAAGTGTTTCCTGGGAATTTGACCAGGCAACTAGTACTCGGAGAAGTACTCGGCATCCATAATGTTTGGCATCCGTAGTGCTCGGCATCCAGAAGACTCGGCGTCAAGTAGTGTTCGGCGTTCGGCGTAATACTCGGCATTGATTGATGATCGGCATCAGTAGTACTCGGCATACAAGACTACTCGGCGTCAACTGGCACTCGGTGTCAACCAATGTTCAGCATCAGCTAGTGTTCGGCATCAATAGAACTCGTCAATAGTTGCACTCGGTGACAGGAGTGTTCGGCATAAAGTAGAACTCGGCATCCAACAGGAGTACTCGGCAACGGGAGTACTCGGCATCCGGGAGACGTTCGGTGTACATTACTATTCAACATGACACTATCGTTCGGCCAGCATGCATCATTCGACCAAGAGCTTCAGATAGAGTTGCGATCGGCTTCAGCTGCAACCATCCTGCACTTCCCACACAATCAAACGAACCATCCAGCACAGAAAGGACTGTTCGGCATGGAAGGGACTATTCGGCATGGAAGGGACCGTTCGACACGGAAAGGACTGTTCAGCGTCAAAGCGTTCGGCATACCTGGTTCGGCATGCAGCGAACACTACACCTGGGCTAGAGCGTTCAGCTACCAAGCCCACTTGGGGAGTCCAGCCCATCTTTGTTTATAAATAGAGGGGCAGGGTCACAGTGAAGAGGATCCTTTTTTTTGGAGAGAACACCGGGGAAACTCTGCCATTTTTGAGACTCATCTCCTCTACTTAACAACTTATTTCAAGCGTTTGATTCACGAATTGTATTTGTAATCATCAACTAAGAAGATCAATAAAAGTTAAAGTGGACATAGGCAATTGCGCTGAACCACTATAAATTTGGTGTTCTTACTTTCAGCATTTAAATTAGCATTGTCTTCTCTGTTTAATTTGATTTCATCACTTATATCTCTACACAATCTTTCTCTACGAGGTTAGTGACCAATTTTGGTGCTAACAGATCCCGAACGGTCCTTAGGCATGCTCTAAGCTGGATGCTAGACTGTAGTGCCCGGCGAGGCAGTTACCTGGTTATCGGACTTTATATTGTTTTTTTATATTTGAATTTGATTATTGAAATCCACATTTAATGTGATGACTGATATTGATCACTTTAATGTCCTATTTGGAAGGATAGGATCTATGTGTAAGAAGAAAATCACCTTACAAGAACATGAGTGGATGGGTTCGCTTGTCATCGAGTTCCCTCATTGGAGAGCTAGTGGATTGGGCTCGATAAGATTTCGAAGAGACCATGGATTTGATTGCATTATGTTCCGTCCGGAGATGATGAAACTAGAGTGTAATGAGTAAGTCGCCTCACTGGAGTGCGAGTGGATGGGCTTACATGTCGTTGAGTCCCTTATCGGAGAAAGAGTGGATTGAGGTCAGCAAGGATCGTATTATGTCCGGAGTGCTAGAATGGAGTGCAGTGAGTAGGTAACTTCACCGAAGAGTGAATGGATGGGCTTGCTCATTGTTAAGTCCTCTCACTGAAGAGTGAATAGATTGGGCGTAGCAAGGATCCAAAGAGATAATAGATCGTTCCAAAGAGACCGTGAACCTGATTATCGACCCCGAATGACCACGAATCTGAATAACAATTCGGAGAGATCAAACCCTAGAACGTATACTGACATGATATAGGGATTTGAGCGCCTTGTAATAAGATTAGAATTGGTAAATTCCATATGAACATGAGACAATTTTGATATGTAATAACTCTGAATGAAATCAGAGAGATAATGATCTGTAATTAACAAGAAGAACCCATAGGAATTGGACGATTCATCAAAATTGAAGCAACCAGAGAACTCAACTACCGAAGGTTGACATTACATTTGTTCTTAAGAAAAGCACACCTTCCATTCCCAAGGCATGCTTTGGGGAGCAAATGTTATCTCACCTTTTGACCATGCAATATACAAACGAACCTAATGAGTATCAACTTCGAAGTTATCATAGCAGAATGCCCGAAGAAATGACTACAAAGCCCAGGAACCAAAGTGCAACCAAGATCGTAATGCAAACACCAAAGCGCCACATAAGTACCGGAGGCTGAGGACCACAAGTGTAGGGTTGGTACAAACCTGTAACACCCCTAATTTTTAATAACATTATTCAGGAGATTTAATTAGATAAATTAAATAGAATAATGTAAAGATTAGAGTGATAAGGGGATTGAGATTTGAAAATAAATTAGAGACCGAGCTTAACTAAATATAAACTAAAAGAATGGGTTTATGTAAATGGTTTTATATGATAATTAGTAAGAGAATAAGACTAAGGGCATTATGGGGAATAGCCGTCGACCATATCCTTAACCCCTAAACCCTTATTCCTATTCTCATTTCACATGTTCAAAACTCAAAAACATAATCAAAAAAGGAGCTCAAGCTGGCCATTACATAGGAGAAGAACAATCAAGTAA
This sequence comes from Allium fistulosum, assembly GCA_030737815.1. Lineage (NCBI taxonomy): Eukaryota > Viridiplantae > Streptophyta > Magnoliopsida > Asparagales > Amaryllidaceae > Allium > Allium fistulosum. The sequence continues at coordinate 320,937,183 of CM060902.1, read as the reverse complement.
AAGCTAAGGAATCAAGCTAGAAGAATTAATCAAGTTCAAGTCTCAAGTCCTTAAGGTGAATAATAATTAAAACCATCTCTATTTTCATTTTTAATGAACATTTGATTTCAGGTTTATGTTTAAATCCTATATAATGATTTTAATGATGATATGCTGGGATTTCATGATATGTTGATTCAAACAAGTTTGTTTGTTAATGGTTTTATTCGATTTTAAGACTAATCATGATATGTTGATTCAAACAAGTTTGTAATTCAAACATATCATGATATGCTGGGATTTCATGATATATAATGATTTTAATGATGATATGCTGGGATTTCATGATATGTTGTTTCAAAGTAAGAAGGATCTCGTTTGGTTGATTTATCTTTTTTCGAAGGTCTACCTTTTCTAATAGTTGCCACGGAGGGTTCTAAAATAATGGTAGTTTGAGGGAACGCTAGCACTTTCAAATCTTGTTGCATAACAAGTCTCACATTATCAGGCGATTCGTCATACCTACTTTTCAAAGCTATGATTTCCGGCAAGTCAAAAAAATCAAGAGTTGAGCGATGCAACGTAGGCGGAGTGCAAAGATAATTGCTTCCAATAAGAGTCTATAACGGTAGAGGTATGAAACCTTCTGAATGCCTAAAATCTGCAAGCATATGTGCACATGGTAGCCCATTTACTTTCCATAAAACACAACCACAATTGTCAATAGTCAAACCAACGTTTGAAATGTTACACAATTCGTTTAATAGTAAATCAAGTGCTTTGTGTGATACAAATCCCAAAATTTCTTTAAACATCAGTTCACTTTGAAATATATGCATTGTCCTAGATGTACTTGTTTCGAACGCATGTTCGATTGCAACTAATTCATTCTCACAACAAAGATGTGCACTAGTCCAACATTGCCTGAAGCTACCAGCAGCTGAATCAAAGTACAATTTCAAACGATGGTGTGCACTTTTGACTATGCTTGTTGATACATTATCATAGTGTTTTATTTTGTTGGTCCAAGCCAAAACAAACATCTCCTTATATTTATTAAGCCAATTATTCATTACATACGTCACGCTTTTTTATGTTTTTCAATCCATTTGTCACGAAATAATTTTAAGTTTCGATAGTACTCTTCCTCAGACAATGAGTTAATCACATTTATCCAACCAACCCAAAAAAGTTCATAGTCCTTTTTTCCTTCCTCACCCTCCAATAGTACCTCTTTATCCCTAATCAATACTCGTTTCCTTTTTATAAAATTGGGTTTATAATTTGCCTGAACATTCTTCGAAATATGCCATGCGCACAAAATATGACGTGCTGCTGGAAAGACAGTAGCTACTGCATTTGTAAGAGTAATTTCGGCTTCTGTGATGATAACACCTGGAATTTCTTTATGTCTATAACACTTTCGAACACATTCAAGAGCCCATATGTATGATTTCTTAGTCTCACGACTAATAAAAGCAAGTGCAATAGTAAAGGATGCTCCGGTTGATGTTTGCGACACCATACGGAAACATGTTAACTTGTACCGATTTGTTTTGAACGTGCAATCTAAGAAAAAATTTGATGAAAACACTGTGCAAGAGCAACACATCTAGGATGACTAAAGAATAAGCCAAAAACTTCATTAGTTGTACCATCAACTCTATGGTGCAAGGAATAATGATGACTTGTAGGCAATTTCATAAACTGCTGCATAATCGACCTACCTTCAGTATAACGTAGTTTCAGCTTCACTTTCGCATTGTAAACATTTCTTATAGTTGACTGGTTGTCCGGATTGTCAATTTTAATAGCGGTTAGAATATTTCGAGGCCTAACACTACTATTTGTCATTGTTTCAATAGTCTTAATTTCGTGATCTTTCAGCCTCGCCACATACGGATACCCGGTTAATACATTAGCAAGACTGTGATTGTGCCTTCCGTTCTTCACATTCAACATCCATCTTCCATCGTTAATACAATGTGCACTTAACTCAAATGGACATCCACATTTTATACTTCCCGACCTTCTCCATTTTTGTTGGTTTTTCGGAACATGACTCTTTGGTTTATGGTCAATATACTCTCCACTTCGTTCACATACTAGAACCATCCAAGACCGTTTTCCATTACCTAGCAAATTTCTCATTCTTGTTCTTTTCGTCACAACAACATAGTTGACACTAATCCCACGATCCCTACACTAATCCCGTACACTTTCCTTTGTCTCGAACAACTACATCATAAATACGTAACATAAATCAAAACAAAACAAATCATACATACTTACATACATACATACATATACATACATACATATATATATATATATATTACTTTATTGTACCACATCAGTAGTAAATGAGAAGTCAAATCGGGGTAATCAGAAGAAGACATGGTGACTTCCTCTTTATGATTGTTATTGCCAACATCATTCTCAATTTTTTTGCAATTGTCCACGTCGTTTGATTCATTGCAATCTTTGTTTTCATCGCTTTCAAATTTTTTGAACTCGTCCACTTCAGCTGCTTCAATCCTCAGATGATTCTCCGGTACCTATCGAAAAGAAATAAGTAAATCACTAGATTTAAAAAACAATTCAAGAAATGATGTCAAATTTGGCATGGGGCCACCGCTGTGTGGATTTAAACATGAACTTCAAAAGCCAAATATACAGCTATTTCTCGACACAAAGCCGTCAAAAAGTTTCACTCGGTTATCACATAAAAATTTGGCAACTCCTTGTCGAAATTATACATAAATTTCGATATCGATTCTCCGAAATACTTTGTAAGCTTCATGAATCATATATCTTGGCATCTTACTCTTCAGTTTGTATCCTAATCTCAGCGCGTGCTCTCGGAACTAGCATTTTCGAAGAACTAAGATTTTTTTCGTGAAACCTAAACCCTAGCAAATAAAAAAAAACTTACATCTTCATTGTTTGTTTCTACAAATTGAACAAAACGTTCACTTTCTTGAGTTAGAATCATATTGATTTCTTTCTCCGATGAATAAATTTCATTAGAAATAGATTTCTTCATGATTACAGACTAATGATTTTGATTAAGGAGGAAAAAATTGATTACTATAGTAACAATTTAAAAAATAGGGGAAAGATGATAACCAAGGGTAATTTGGTAAAACTATAGTTTTATGTTAAGGGGGGACTAATTTTATTTGTACCCCCCTTAGTAAAAAAAATTTTTTAAATGACCCCCTCTAACAATTTTTGGAGTATCATTAACAATGCCCATTAATAACTATGGATGAATGCAGCATCCGTAGCCGTTAGTTTTGGGCCTCTAAGTGGGGGATGTTACAAGTTGGTATCAGAGCATAAGTTCGTGAAAACTTAAGAAAAATTAAACCTAAAAGATTTTTCAAAGCATAATCAAATGAATCAGAAATAAGATCGGGGTTTGGGTTAAATTATAGTAACATACTTGTATTTGATATATATATGAGCACGTATTCCCCTCTCTCTTAGACCGTTCTTCCATATCTTACTAAGGCTTGTATGTAGATTTATGAGAAAGAAAGATATGAAGGCAGGAAATGGAAGAGGAAATCTCGATGGAGGAAGCACCACAAAAATGGAAATGTTTGACCTAACACCAGGAGGAACCAGAGTTGACAGACAAATGCAAATCAAAATGCAGAGGCCAATGTAGGTGTTGGAAATAAGCCTATGGATATGGGGATGATGTATCAGTTTTTCATCAATCTGATGTAAGTTGGTGCAGCTGTAGGATTGGCTGGGAATGTTGGAGGAGCTAATCTGTTAGCTCTAATTGGAAACAACTATGCTAAGTTGAGCATAGATTATACCAGTCTTGGTGGGAAGCTGTTTCTGGGCACTGAGGATGACATAAAAGTTGAGAATTGGTTGTTGCATTATGAGAGAATCTTCTATGACTTGGATTTGAATGATGACCAGAAGAGGAGATTAGCCTCTAGGTAGTTTCAGGGAACTGCGCTTTATTGGTAGAACAGTGTCACAGCTGGAGTTCCCAAGGAAGAATTGACTTGGGCGGAATTTCGAAGGAGATTCGAGTAGATTTTTTTGTCTGAAGTTGCTCAGTCGGCATTGTTGAGGAAGTTCATGGATTTGGTGCAAGGCGATATGTCGGTAATTAAGTATTTCATGAAGTTTGATGAGCCGTCCAGATACAGATATTCTACCAATGACACCATCATCAAGAGGAATGAGAAGTTTATTCGAGGCCTAAGACCCGAGATTGCTTGTCCTACCTTGCCACATCTTCGTGATCCTTGTAATGTTGTTGTGGAAATGGCTATCCGAGATGAGGAGATGCTTGCTTTGTATGGGAAGGAGTAGCAAAATGAAACCTAGAGTTCTTTTGGTAAGAAAAGGAAGTTCTTTAAGAAGAAGTGAACCCGGAAGGGAGAAGTTGCCAAGAAGGCAAAGGCAAATCTGGTTTGCTATAAGTGTGACAAGAAAGGTCATTATGCTCATGAATGCCGAACTCCCAAGGGGAAAAAGGCCACATAAAAGAAGAATGTGAAATGCTTTAACTATGACAGGATTGGGAATTATAAGAATCAGTGTCTAGAGCCAGTCAGGGTGGATAGGGGAAAGATCTTTGCACTGGAACCATCTTCTTCTAAACCAACTGATGCGGGAAAGGTTGTGATGGATGGTACGTTTTTGATTCAAAGTATACCAGTTAGGGTACTATTTGATACCGCTGCATCGCATTCATTTATATCTCAGTGTCTGGTTGATAGGTTAGGTTTAGAGCCCACCTACCTTGTTACTTCCTTAAGGATTGCGGATCCGATAGGAGGGTATGCAACTCTAGGGATGAGATGTGACCAAATAGAACTTGATTTTTTAGTTTATAAGTTCGCATGTAGTTTTATAGTTTTGATTTCGGTATCATTTTGGGTATGGATTGGTTGGGTGGATATGATGCTAGTTTATTTTGACAGGATAAGGAAATATCGTTAAGACACCCTGATAGTCATAACCGAATTATATTCTAAGTGGAGGATTCTGACCAGAGTGCTTGTGCTCTATTGAGTGCTATGGAAGTAAAAGAAGAGTTCAGTCAGGTTCGAGTAGCAAGAGAATTTGCAGATGTTTTTGAGCCTGTTACAGCACTACCACCGAAATGAGCTGTTGAGTTTCGGATAGATCTTGTGCCAGGAGCTGAACCTATTAGTAGACCACCTAGCAGGATGACACCGACCGAGATAAAGGAATTGGAGGTGCAGCTAGTGGATCTAGAAGGGAGAAATTTTAATAGGCCAAGCAGTTCACCTTAGGGAGCAGCCACGGTGTTCGTGAAGAAACCAAATGGGTTGTTAAGGATGTGTATCGACTATCGTAAGCTGAACCAGAGGACGATCAAGAATAAGTATCCTTTGCCGAGAATTGATAATCTATTTGATCAATTGTGTGGAGCCATAGTATTTTCCCAATTGGATTTGGCGATAGGTTTCCATCGGTTAAAAGTGGCAGAGGACAGTATCCCGTTGACTGTATTTCAGACTAGGTTGGTTCGTTTGAGTGGTTAGTAATGCCATTCGGGTTAACGAACCCACCAACTTTCTTTGTGGATTTGATGAACCGAGTTTTCCGAGAGTACTTGGATAGGTTTGTATTGGTGTTTATAGATGACATTTTGGTATACTCTAAAGATGAAAGAGAGCATGAAGATCATCTTAGAGTAGTGCTTGAGACGCTGAGGCAACACAGCTCAAAGCGAAGTTTTCCAAGTGTCACTTTTGGATGAAAGAGGTTAAGTTTCTTGGTCACGTGGTTTCAGAGAAGGGCTTGTCAGTCGATCCGGATAAGATCCAAGCTGTTAATAGCTGGAAGAGACCAAAGACGGTGACTGAGATTAGAAGTTTTCTTGGATTTACTGGCTATTGCCAGAGATTCATTAAGGATTTCTCGCGGGTAGCAGCACCTTTGACTAAGTTGACCAGGAAGGAGATGAAATTTATTTGGTCTGACAAATGTGAAGAAGCATTCCTTAAGTTAAAGCATTTGTTGACCAATGCACCTATGTTAGCGGTTCCCGACAGAAACCAAGGGTTGGTGGTGTATACCGATGCATGTGGAACTGGGTTAGGAGCTGTGTCGATGCAAAAGGGTAAATTCATTGCCTACACTTCACGACAACTTAGAACACATGAGGTGAGATATCCTACTCATGATTTGGAGTTGGTTGCGATGAACTTTGCATTGAAGATATGGATACATTATCTCTTAGGGGAGAGATTTGAGCTATACAAAGATCATAAGTCCTTAAGATATTTATTCTCTCAGAAGGAGTTGAATATGAAACAGCAAAGATTGCTGGAGTTTTTAGCAGCTTATGATTTTTGTATAGAATATATGCCTAGGGAAGGAAATAAAGTAGCAGATACTCTTAGCAAAAAACATCAGAATGTGTGTTAGCTATGTTTGCAGAATGGATAGATTTAGAAGCTTTGACTACTTGTATTGTGCAGTTAAGATAAACTGCTAGTTCTAGTCAGAGCACTGCCATGTTGTCCTATTTGGATGTTCGACCAGTTTTGATCGAAAGGATTGCTTCTAAGCAGAAAGAGGATCCATTGTTAACCGAGAAGATTAAAAGGCTTGAAGTTGGGATAGAGATCGATGATCTAAAAGATTTTAGTCTTGACCAGAGGGGATGGTTGAGAAAGAAGGGATGATTGTGTGTTCCGAATGTGGAGGACTTGAGAAGACAAGTTCTTGGAGAATGTCATCGATCAAAGTTTATGATTCATCCTGGAGGAATCAAGATGTATCAAGATATGAAGAGGAACTTTTACTAGGATGATATGAAGAAGGATGTTGGCTTGTGGGTTAGGCAATGTGCTAACTGTCAACAAGTGAAGGTCGAACATCAAAGGCCGAGTGGATTGCTTCAAACTTTAGAGATTCCAGTTTGGAAGTGGGATTCGATATCCATGGATTTTATAGACAGGTTGCCAAGGTCGAATATGGGAAATGAAAGTATATGGGTCATAGTGGACAGGTTGACCAAGAGTGCCCATTTCATTCCAGTTAAGTCAACCAGGACGACACCTGTTTTAGCTAAGTTGTTCATGAAGAATATAGTTAGACTGCATGGAATTCCTAGTAGTATAGTCAGTAACAGAGATGCATTGTTTACTAGTGAATTTTGGAAGAGTCTACAGGATGTATTAGATACCAAGCTCAAGATGAGTACTGCATATCACCTCAGATGGATGTGCAGACAGAAAGAGTCAATAAGGTACGCGAGGATTTGTTAAGAGCTTGTGTATTGGACTTTGGTGGATCTTGGGAAGATCACCTACACTTAGTGGAGTTTTCCTATAATAACATTTATCAGACTAGTATAGGAATGGCGCCTTTTGAAGCTTTGTATGGAAGGCCATGCAAATCACTAGCATGTTGGTCGGAGACTGGAGACAGATTAGTCTTAGGTCCAAATCTGGTTAGAGAGGCGACAAAGAAGATTGAGTTAATCCGAGAAAGGATGAAGGAAGCTCAGTCTAGACAAAAGAGTTACGCAGATAAGAGGCGTAAAGACTTAGAATTCTCGATTGGAGATAGCGTTTTCATTAAGGTATCACCGATGATGGGTGTGGTGCGATTCAGAAAGTCAGGGAACCTGGCACTGAGATTTGTTAGTCTGTTCCTAATTATAGAGAGGATCGGGAAGCTCACATACAGAGTAGAGTTGCCGAGCAGTATGGCAGGGGTCCATAATGTATTTCATGTGTCTCATCTTCGCAAGTATATGCATGATCCAGAGACTACTATTCCTCCGACAGAGTTGGAAGATTTAATAGTAGAGCCAAATTTGACTTTTATTAGACAACCAGTTTGAGATGATTTGGACAATATTTGAAAAAAAAATACAACATAAGAGAAGAAGTTATGAAGCCATTGATTTGCTTACTTTAAGCTTTGTGAATTTGTGAATAATATACAAGGGTGTGCCTCTCCTTATATAGGAAATGAATGGTGCTCTTTAAATTTGCATTAACCTCCCTTCCATGCCAGGTAGCCTCACCTCTCATCACTTCTCCATTATGATATTTACACATATACCCTTCTCACAATAATATCTCTTATCCATTAGAACATTCTGGAACTTTCCAAGCTTCATGAAGAGACGTGTGTGTTAATTAGTTGCAAATGTGTTCATCTAAACATTAGACAAGTGAACTAGAGTTCGAACAACTTATATCTATTGAAAAGTGGTTTACCGATAAACTAAATTTTCGATCACATTATCGATTTTGCATCGAAGAATAAATTTTTGTAAACAATTTTCATAATTAAGTTTCTTATCATTATTAATTAAATGATGTCTAAGTAGGTTATAACATCATATTTATAACACCTAATATATTTCAAAACGTTATGATATTCGAAGACGAAATATTTGAATTTCTGGATCGCTACATCCTCTCCTACTTAGAACATTTCATCCTCGAAATTCAAGTAAGAACGATAATCAAAGGATATATAAGAACAAGATAGTATATAACTGTTGCAACTATACACAAGATAAAATGCAAACTTAATGCATACTAAGTGACCCCACCTCAAGCGATGATTACATTACAAAAGATGTACGATACTATGAAATGAAGGAAACCCTAGCCTATAAGTAACACTGGATAGAACTTCCTCAAGTCCTCCATTTTCTTGATCCCATCCTGAGCATCTTCGCTCCATTGCGCTTCTGACCTTAATAAAGGAACAAGCACACAAATACTCAAATAGTATTCACAATCACTAGGCATTTATAACTTAGCGCATCCAAAACACAATTTATGACCAATAATCCACTTGTGACGTCTCACAATAGTTCGACTATTCGTAGGTACTGGTAGCCAGATTAATTGGGCATGTTTACTCTATAGAATTGAGACTAACAATGCGTCCACTATGGTTATTATTATAAAAGATGTCCTATATTAGTCTGCAAAGCCATACCGCCGATAGCTAGATTTAACTGAGCAGACTTCCATGCAGTTTTGGATAAACCTCGCATCCCTATAACTTACTCATAACTTATATGTATATCCACTATATACATATACCATCCAACACGAATAATAATTGAAGCCATATAAGGTATCCCCTTATTATCCCCCTAATTGGGGATTAATTCCCTAATTTACTCTAACTTCCTTCATATAATTTAAGATTACTTAACTATTCTAATAATACTATTTTCACGTTCAAGACGTTATATTCAATATGTTATGATCAATACATTATATATATATATATGTTTACACATGGAATTTAGGGTCTAATCATTATGGTACAGCAATTCGATAATAATACACTTATAAGGTATTATGAAATATCAATCTCATACAAATCTACAACTCTAACAAGAACTGCTACTACCGATAGCCAAATAAATTGATTTGTACAAATAAGGAATACCTACAAATTCTTTCATATTAATACAATAGAATCCCTTTTCTATTTTAAAGAAGATATCATCAGAAATTAGATCGCACATGTTCAATTCAACCTTTGTATACATCATTTTGGAGTGAGAAAGGGGTTCCTTATTTATTTAAGTGATAGAAATAGATGGTGCAAACTACAAATAATTCGATTCATACTTTACACACCATTTCTAATTTATTTTATATTTGAACCCTTTAACACTTCTATGTAAAAGAGAGAAATTAGGTTTAATGGACCATAGATTATCTCATTCCAAACAATTAATTGGACTCTAATATATCAATACCATAAACAATTATAATTCCAACATATACAAAGATTGGTATTTACTTAGGGAAATTCCAGGGGTTTTAGGCATCATGTTTTCGTTTACCAAAATTTCCTAAGGCATACAACAAATCCAAATAATTACTATTCAATCACAAAAACGTGAAAAACATGATATTTCTACTCACAGAGAATTGTTTGCTTCCTAACTGGATTTGATTACACCACGCCTGATTCTCTTTCAGATCTTCCACTTTTGAAATATACAACAAAGTGAATTGTATATAGAAATTAGATTTAGAATCAGAAATTAGATTTAGAATCAGAAATTAGATTTAGAATCAGAAATTAGATTTAGAATCAGAAACTAGAGGGGAATAGAATCAGAAATCAAAAGATTTAAACATTTAAACCTCTTATCTAAAAATCCTAACTGATTTAGAAATCCAAAGAAGAAGTAGAAGAAGAAAGTGAGATATGATTTATCGCTCCTAATTCTCTGTTAGATCTTCCCCTTTTTGAATATACAACAAATAGATTATGTGTGTGCGTATTAGATTTCAGAAATCAGAAGATAGGGAGAAGAAGGATTAATTTAAATTACAGATTAGAAATTAGAATTACTTACCAGAAGTTTACTGTTTTTGAAACCCTAAGGGGAAATATTTTAACAGAGCTTCGCTGTTATTTATAAAATTTTATGAAGGAAAGTGAGGGTCTAAGCGTCTATTTATAGAGGTTAGAAGCAAACAGAATCATTAAATCAAAATCAAACAAATCCGAACTGTTCCAAATAACAAAATCCAAACCTCCATTCACTTTTTTGCATCCTATCGGTCGACCGCTGGCAGTCGACCGATCTCCTATTATGAAATGCTGATTTATTTTGTTCAATTAATTTTTATTAATTATTAATTTATTACTCTAATTAATCCAATCAGTTATATGTTTTTTAATCCTGCTTAACCCTTAAGCTTCTTACGTTTACTTTTCAAACTCAAACATTCAAATTTTAAAATTTTTAATTCAAATTCAAATATTTAAATTTTAAATTCGAAAATATCAAACACTCATAAGCTTTCATTTTAACTCTGATTTCAACATATTATATATAGAAATTGACTAGAAAACCATCACGGATGCAATGACACAAATTACATGGTCAAATTCTGAAATTGACGTAATTTTCATTTTTAACCTTATTTTAATTATTTAATTACTTATTAAATTTTAGGGGGTGTTACAAGGGGAGAAAGCTGTGGTAAGTAGGGCATCAAGCTTGATAAGGACGGAAGGGTCGGTAGGGATATACGAGGGAACTTAAGAGGGAATATGAGAAGATATCACAGTGGTTGGCATATCAAAGGAAGGGATGCCTGATGGTTTGGTCCTCCAATGCCTTAGAGCAGGCTTTTGAAGCAAAAGTTTTTTAGGATTGAGTGGAGGGGGAGTAGAGGGATCCTCAAGGTTCATACCTAGAGCATGTATACAGGAGGAGGCAGTATGTCCAAAGGAGTGAAAGGTGGAGAAGATTGACGGAAACCATAAGTAAGAGACTAAAACATGAGCAGGTTGATTTCTAGAAACTTGGATAGGAAGAGCAGCCGGTAAAGGCTATTCTGGGATGATCTCTATAAGAGCCCTAGAAAAATCAAAGCGGTCTCTTCACTCATCAAAGCTTATTAGCTCTCTATATTGCTAGCCTACAAATTAAGGCCCTTAAGTGATTAGAGAGAGGATAGGATACCGGTTAGTTTAGCCTAGACAGGAATCGACATGACATATTCTATAGCAACAGAGTCAACGGAGTGACCCCAACGTGTGATAATAAAGACTTTTCCATCAATTACACAAGGGTATGCTTCTAAAAAGCATACAACATTCATCTTCATTACCAAAGCCAAAGAAGTACATGTCCGTATCAAATCTCACTTTCAATTTCCAATGAGAAGTAACCTTTTAACAATAATGTAAGAAAGTCCATCATCAAAAAAGAAACCAACAAGTGTATATTTCTAAAATTCCTTCTTCACATAAACAACTTCTTGTGGGGGACAAGAATACCATCAGCATTCATAGAGATATTAAAATGTTTAGTTGGGTACCGGCAAGTGTTCTTGGGTTTGTTTGAAAACAGGGAAGACCAGGAAGATTTGGAGCAACCTATTGCCTTAAGAGGCTTTAAACTGGAAGGCAAAGCAATAGGATCATGCAGAGTTGCATCAGCTTCAATACATGTAAAGCGAGATGGATTAACCGATGTGTATGAGGCATTGCTAGTGGTAAAATGTCAAGGATGTGCTACGGAAAGTTGATGTAATTGAGAGTGACACAACTAGTGTTGGGAGATTGATTTTTCAGAGACGGGAAATCGACATCAAAGTGCATAGGTGGCATGTATATATTCGACCAAATCTAGTGGCGGAAGCATTTCGAGAAGCGGCTTTTGAATGACCCAACCTCGGCTAGGGGTGAAGATCCTCCTTTTCATACGGGCAGTACTACAGCGAAAAGAGGAAGGACATAACAAAGTAATGAGGCAGGCCATGATAGGAATAGGGATATGTGAGATCGAATTCATGAAGGGGGATTGTGTCGGCTGGGAGCCCTAGAAGTTTCTCCATTAAGTGTGGATATTTTTTATTTACTGATTTTGCATGGTTGAACCATTCTATTATTGGAAAAACTCATGCTGTACAAAGTTAAAATAATGTACATTGATAAATTTATGCACCTAAAGTAAATTGATGAAATGTTTATCGGTTAAAATATACAAATGAACTGCCTTAAGATTAGCATAGAAATATAAAGTGTACTTTACTAGATACATTCATACCTTGATTACTTATGACTTTATTTGCCCAATATTGTGTATTGTCTTCCATGAGTTTTGAACTCTAAAGAAATTAAAGAATATAGATATTCGATCCATATTCGATCACATATAAAAGTTATATGGTGAAAAGTCATACTTTGTAATGTAAGAAACTTAAATGAAAAGTAGATAATTCGAAATGGGCAATTAAACCGTAGTGCAAGATGATTTGTTCAGTTAAATATAATGCATATCTTCTTGTGTCAGAAGCGACATGGACCAAGAACTACTAGTCGGACCTAGGAATTCAATCATCGAAATATCAGTTTGATAAGTTTATGTAAAGTGAAACTTATTCGATATCCTCAAATGTTATGGATGAACAAATACATTTTGGTAAAGAGTTATATGCGATCTTCTAGTAAGGATTTCCTTTCAATCATTCAACCATTTAGAAAGGAAAGTGAATACACGAGAGCAGATGTAACTTAGGCACGGTTGAGATGAAGAGAGTGGATGGTCACCTTTGCTTCATGAAAAGATATAAGAAATGAGAATTGTATGAAATACTAGTAGAAAATTAATATGGAATAAAATATATGATTTCTATTCCAAATGTTTTTTTGATGTAGAAATTTTTTTTCTATGAGAATTATTTCTACGAGTTCAAGATATTTGATCCGAAACTCTCAACTATAAACTAATAACAATGGATCAAATAAAACCCCATAATAAGTGATTGAATAGAGCCTCATAATTCATGAGCCGTTATTGTAATGGCGAACATAGTGGGAGCATACTAAATGACTCTTATTAGTGAATGCATCAAATTACAAAACATTGTCATTATACACACATACATCAAGTATTATTTATGAAATAATAACCGTTTTTGAGTATTGATTGAAAATAAATATAGTTTTATTTTAATATGAATATTATAAACATTCATTATAGGATAGTCTATGGTATTTATTTTCAAAACAAAAGTGATGCATTAATTATGGAAAATATAGAAGTATCTAAAACTTCGTGTAGTTATTTTTGAATTATAGATTAAGCCATATCTTTGAGAAATAATTCTTTAACATATAGTTATAAAACAAACGGTACCGGTGAACTATATTTCAGTTAATTAAGGGAAAAACACCTATTCAGTGGGAGCTACAAAAGAGTTGGTGAACTCTTCAAATTAATACATATTGATATATGCAATTGAATGTCCAATGATACCAAAATGTATTCATTTACTTCGATAAAATTCACTAATGAATTATCATAGAAGTGAACATGTGTGTTTGATACACAAGTAGGTTATCAATGATTAAGTTTATAGTATATAAAATGGAAGTAGTAAACATTACGTGTAAAAGAAATAATAAATTTGATTTGATCTAATAGGTGAGCGTATTGGAAATGAGTTCCAAATGTACCTAAAACCGAGTAGGATTCATTCTCAAAATTCACTCGTCCCTTTGATAAATAATGATGTACCGATAAAGAATAATCAGACTTTGTTGGATAAAGAACGATTGATGATGAGTGAAGTTGAGGTATCTTCCTTTTATAAGGAAGGGTACCTAAGAGTAAGTACATATGTTAAATTTAGTTTCGTCTAAAGCATAGTTTATGAGATCATATTCCTAGATATGAATTGATAAGAAATCTTTATCTTAAATAGTTTAAGATATGTAGTTGTCTAATTATGTTATGAATATAAGTCTGGTAAACTTAGAATTTAACCAATTTTATGCACATGTAAAAGGTAGTTAATAAAATATTTTTGAATACCTATTCCAATGTACTAAGAAACAGTTGTTATTTCAAGAAATACCACCTTCATGATCAAAGGAATTTCTTTTAGAAATTAGTGGTAGTACAGCAGACTTGGATATGATTTAAAGATTAGAACATAGAACCTGATTACATAAGATAAAATAAAATTAACCAAGCCTAAAATAGACACACAACACATTAGAATATCTAATAATAATTCTCGTATATTAAAGAGAAACCATGAGTTTTCATAAATGGCAAGAAAAAGAATTATTAGCAGAACAATTTCCTCAATTGTCAATAAGCTGTACAGAGTATAGACTCTTCCGTATGGCACAATGCTTTAAAGTCGGAATGGATTCATGGTACATTATCAAAATTCAATTTGATAGTTAAGCCCGAAGGGCTACAAGTGCATCTTCAAGAAGATTAATGCAGTTGAAATTATATAAAGGAGTGTTAATAAGAAATCACTTCATTGATTTCGAATGTTGAAATTAGTGACATAATTTTTCTAGTCAACATGCTCAAATTAGTTGGATTCTACATGCAATTATTGCATAATTTGATTTGAGTTTTCGCACTTGATGTTGAAATAAAACGTCTAAATAATGATTTCAAGAGATAGTTTTCATATAATAACCAAAATGTCTCGAAGTCCATGGAAATGATAACATGATTTGTCTTAAACTATAAGCATCAGGGTTGGACAAGTACTTTGAATGACAAACTAAACGGATTGGTTTTCAGTAAAAAATGCAGAGCAAGCATGTGTTTATAAGAAAGAATATTAAATAAAATATTTCTTCAACTATAAGCAAAACACAAACTTATGATTATTAACGATGTACCCATGTTAAGATCATATTAGTTTGGTTGTTTAACCCTTGACATTTAATTTGAAAATGACATATTTTATAATCAATATAATAGGATGTTCGAACCGTCCAATATGAAATACATATACACCACATTAAAATGTTTAATGTGGAGCATATGAGATGGATTCATTATGCATTGGCAATAGGAATTATCGCATATGTTATATAATCTACTGTATCACGTTTTACTTATATATCTGTTACATTAAGAGAATATCAAATTTGAATTAAGATCATTAAACGGTAGTTAAAAGTATTCTCGAGTACTTATGAAATACGATAGAAATATTTGTGGAAATAACGAACTCTTTATGAAGGTATATTTTGACTTGAACTCCATAAATGATATCGAATATAATATATAGATCTCATATTCATGTTCAATATTATACAATGAGCTTTTGTGGCTAATTCAACCAAAAGACTAAGTACATCTCCTTGAATAATGTCATGGCAAAAGTTGTATGTATATATCATGCACAAATTTATCACTGAGCTAAAGGTGATTCCAAATGTTAAGAATCCCACGACTTTGCAGTATGAAAGCAATTTCATAATAAGCATCATGAAAGAACATAAAGCTCACTAGAAGTAGAGGACCATGCTCCAAAAGTTCCATATGATAAAATAAGTTTATCAGCATCCAAGGGAGTTGATCGAAATAGTAGATAATTAAGATAATATAGTATATCCCTTCATAAAGGGACCGACTCGAATAGTTCTGAGAAAATTAATTAAAGGGATGGGATTGAGATTCCATAATTGGTCTCAAGTGCAAGTGAGAGATTATGAGAATTAAGGTTCATACCTAGGAGAAATTCAATAATTTGTTGAAAATTATTAATTTTGCAATAAAATCTTGGTAGAAATAAAAGTTCTTTATTTTCTATTCTTATACTTATTGTATTGTGATACATAAATTAAATAATTAATGTAAGTATACTAAAATAAAAAAATACTTACATTATATGTTATGAGATAATAATTATAAGAAGTTGTAATCATGAAAAGATTGTCATAATATAAAACTACATATTATTTAAATATTCCTGGTCAAGATATTTCGAAAAAGGGTTTCAATGCATCTGTTGAGACCAAAGCATGTAGTTCTCTTCAAATGTTGGGTAGTGTATTACTCATTGCTGCTGGAGGCACCAAGGTGTTACATACTCATAGTTATTGGATAGCTATGGAATGACTTGTCCAAGAGTTTAGTGTGGTTAATGACAACTAGATCGAATAGGAAATCTCCGGGTGATGACGTTACACATTTCCTTCAACTTGAGAAAACCATGGATCTTCAACTTGAATACTCTTTCCATTGATTATAGATAAATCATGGTAGAGAGATCCATCAAGCGACTATAGTTGGGTCTGACTTTAAACATTAGAAATGAAGCACTACTCAACAGAGAATTTGTCTCCTTAGTTGTGTGAGGTTAGTATCATGGTCAACTATAGTCAACCCAAAGTTAAAATCTTTCGCTAGAGTGGTACGTTTAATAATTGATGTTATTATTGAACTAAGGACTTTGTTTATGGACTATCTAAGTTAAATAAGAATGAAATGTAATTTTGACCATGACTAAATACCTTAAATCCTAAAGTGATATAATGTTGACGAAGAGAATGTATGTAAATTATCGTTATTAAACGGTATTGCTTAAGAAATTATAAATTATATTTTTATCCAAAAGATCTATAAGTGATGAAATCAACCAAACAGATACAACACTTGATAAGGTGATGTGTAAATGTTAATATTTGAATTGTTGTAAATAAATGGTTGGTTGAATTCATACCTCTAAGTCTTACGGCCATATTTGTGAATTCTTTGATAAACCACATGTGATGACTCGCTCTTGCGCCCAATTCGAGCTGACAATAAACCACACATGTCCAACCCAAATTGAACGGAAAGATGGATAATCATGAGAAAGAAAGAAGAAAGAAAAGAGATGAGAAGAAGAAGAAAAGGAAATTAAAGCAATCATAGAACCTCACATACACAGCAGAACAACATATAATATAATATCAATAATCTTAACAAAAGAGAACTCTAATATACATACATCCACCAGAGTACAACAATTAAATCACAATCATCAGCCTGAACAGTCATAATAACCTATCCTTACAAATGTTGATAATTTAAACAACAATGCAGCGAAAAAATAAACAAATACGGGAATACTTCCTGAAGACCTCTAGCTCGTCTGCTGAAGCTACAAAGCATCCAAATCTACATCTGTAAATATGCTCGATCTGACCCAAGCATCAAAGGAAGAATGCCCGGATCAGTCTGGTAAACCAGCGTGAGAAAACACATATCAACTAAATTTTAAAGTTATAAAAACCTTTCAAAACAAAGGTATCTCGTAAGACCACTCCGCACATAAACATGGACTGATTTTTACCTTACGATAACTAAAACGTTTCATATCAAATTCTGTTATATTATACTAGTGTCTAGTGTATAAATAATATTAATCATAGCCAAAATTGTTACATTGATTAAATTCCAGCATACTAGCCACAAAGTGGGTTCTACAAACAAAATGGTAGGTACGTAGTGAAGAATGGATTTCCATACAAATGACCAGGTGAAGGGCTTCCGGCAGTTAATCTATAGAGGAATGTACCGAGGCTACAAAACATCTGCACTTCTACCAACACAAGACCGGCCAACCTCTTCCTAGATAGTGTCGAATATGTCATCACACTAGTCGTTAAAGACCTATCCAAGGGCCCTCTTCACATACACCACAATAATTTAAAACTTGAACCTCATAGTAGGAATAAAAATATCTAGAAGGGG
Organism: Allium fistulosum; assembly: GCA_030737815.1. NCBI lineage: Eukaryota > Viridiplantae > Streptophyta > Magnoliopsida > Asparagales > Amaryllidaceae > Allium > Allium fistulosum. The sequence continues at coordinate 320,919,176 of CM060902.1, read as the reverse complement.
ATGATCATATCCTTATGGTTGAGAACCACATAGCCTTGCCGCATCTACCCTGTTTTGGTCATTTTCGGGCGTGAGGCCTAAGGTCATGATTACCTTTCACAGAGCACATCATCTTTCCTCTTTTGAATGCCACATTGCCATTCCACCATCACACAAATGATTTCTACAAATGTATAACTCCCGAGCACATACATCTCATGAAAGGGTGTTAAGCTAAGAGAAGTAGCCTTCTCTGCCACTAAGCAGATAATACGTTTATAGAGATCAATCAATGTAATTTTAAAATGTAATATCCGAAATTCGTTCATACAAGTTGTCTAGGAACAGGATAAACCGAAGGCACTTCTCCTACCACATCCTGTCGGGAGTCACCCCTAAGATCAGTAGCGATTAGTTTTTGCATTGGATATTTCATAATGAAGAGACCACTGCTACTATATGTATATTGGTAGTTTGTCCCTAAATGATCAACAAGCAGTCCTTTATTACGAAAATCCCAAATATCAATGTCTTCCAATACCTGCACATTCGAACGCATATACGTTGGTCTAAAGTAGTTTTTGAATAAATCTAATCCCGGTCTCTCCGGATCAACAACGATAAAGAGGCCAAATTTGATAGTCGGTTATTTAACTATCAAAGCAACAATAAATCTAGTATATAAGAAATCACTAGGCCCATTTAATTAATCTTTTATTAATTAAATCAATTTCCCAAATATTTACTTCAAATTATCTTTTAAAAGATAGATTCACAAAACCATTTCAAATTATCAATATTTGGAATACATTTTCATATACTTATATTAACGATATAAGTATATTCAATAACAATACAATTTGGAGACACCCCAAATAGATTTCTATAACCGTACAACTCCAAAGTTCGTATGCCTCCGAGTGTTAAGTATAAGAAGCAAATCTCCTACACCACCAAGCCTTTAGTACAATTATAAGCACTGATTCGTGTATTTTACAATGGAAGGTCAAAATACAATTTATTGGGTCAAACGAATGTTAAGTAAAACATCGTTACGACAACCCAAAAACATTAGTATAGGGATTTGATTAATTATATGTATATATATAGAAATCTCATATACTATATAAAACATTTCCTTTCGGAAATTATTTACTATAACAACAGTGTTATAGTCCATGCCACCCTTACTTCTCTGAAAACGTTTACTACAACAATAAATGTTGAAATCTATGTTTTCGATACTTATCTCATTTAAAAACAATTTTTCAAAACCATTTAAATTCCATTTGGAATTATTACATTCAAAACCTTTACATTAAAAAGATAAATTACTTTTTAAAGCCATTAACTTCATCGAAAACATTACCTTCGAAATTTTCCTTTAAAAGGATTATTTAGCTTTTAAAAACTTAAATATATTTCTCTTGCATAAAAATCCATATTTAAACCTCAACAAAAATCATTTCCATATTAATAAAACTATGCTTATAAATTTCCTTTCGATTTTATAAAACTTCTATTTTATAAAATCCCTTTGTTTATAAAATTCTATTTATAGATCATTCTTTTATAAAACTAATTTTACTATCAAAATCCACTTATAAATCCTTATTTTTATAAATTAAATTTATTTATAGAATCCATTTATAAAATATTCATAAATTCCAATTATAAATCTATTTCTTTATTTATAAAATATCACTTTTATAAATCTTTTTTATAAATTTATCCAAAAATCCCAAATCAAAGTATTTCTCAAAAGTATACTTTTATAACATCAAAAATCATAACTTTTTATTCATTTAAAAATAAATTCATTACTTTTAATAATTTAAAAATTATTAAAACATATATATTTTTAAAATTACTTTGAAATCCTTTTTAAATCAAAATCATCATTTTTAGTATTTCAAAATACCAAAAATAAGGCCAGTGCTACTAAAGCACTAAATAAGTCAAATCATATGACAATCAATAATATAGCATCCAACACATCATATATCAACATATATATGAAAAGTAAATCAACAGTGGTGAGGAATCCTATTGGATCCCTCCAACCCATCCCCTCTACATTACATACAGAATATAATCATAAAAATATAAATAAATTGCTTCGAGGCAGGATTTGCATACAAGGGGTCATCCGCTCTTACACGGGAATGTAATAGGGTCTCATCCGCTCCAATATACGGGAATTTATATCCAAACCAACTAATAGATATAGTATATCATCTAAATAAGCAATAAACAACATAAATAAAATTATTCCCTCTTATATAAAAATATAAGCAGGCCACAGAGGTGAGTTTACTCACAAAAATACCAGAAATCTCCAAAGTGCTCCGATTTGGATTAAAATTGATCAGTCGTTCAATTTAACTCAAAATTCCTACTAGCTTCAAATCAATCCAATCCAACTCCATAGCATAGTACTTGTTGATACGAACGCAATGCAACTTATCGCGCTCGAAATTGACCTCGTATGAACAAGTTATGAATTTATTATCATACGAGATAATTAAATTATAATTAGCATAATTAATTAACTTATAATTAAACCTTTCTCCTTTCTTCCCTCCTTACGCAAGCGTACATTCGCCAAGCCACGACTTTTTTTCTTTTTTTCTGTAACTATCGTGCCACCCAAGAACGCCAACCATGCCACCCGCACGTCGCAACTTGCCCTCTGCCTTGCCGTGCCAACAGCCAAGCGCCTCACGCACGCGTGTAAGAAATAGCGTTAAACCCGAAAACTACTGCTCAAACGCAGCTTCCCCCGGCCACCATGCAACGAACGATGAAGATCAGACCGCTGGATAGCTTTGTATAGTCGTGCTCTACGTTTGGTTAGTTGAAGTCGTTGGCCAATTCGGCCTCTAGAGGCTTCGATGAACTAAGGTTGTTCAATTTGGTTATGTTTAATGGTGGTTGGAAATGGTTTTAGGGTTAGAGTTCACAAATGAAAGAAATGGACGGCCTTTTATAGCAAATTTTCCAAAGCACTATTCACACTTTAAAATTTCGAACTCCAAACGAAGCGTGCCGCCTGACGTTCTATATGTTATACCCCTATTCCGAACACAATGGAATATGTATCGGAAGCCAATTCCATCATATACAGAAGTTAGCTATTGAAAGTCAAATTATATTAATTTAAATTCATTTAATAAATTTCTACGCGTTTCCAACTCGCATGACCAAACGATATGTCCAATTGCCACGAAATTCGACAGCATATAATAATTCACTATTACGGATCCAATGAAACCGATTTCATCAAAATCCGAGACAATACCCCAAAAGACTATTTTTACACGTTAATTAAAATGAGTAATTTCCAAAATCAGTTTAATTACTTTTAAATCCAATTAAAAAGTTTACTATCTTCCTTCTTATTCAAATAGAATTTAAATCAACTTTCGAGATCATTTCCACTCATTTTAAATTCAAGATTCCATTTATTTAATCAATTGCAAATATTAAATTTAACAATTTAATTATCAAATAAATCGCAATATTTGAAATATAAGTTATTTAACTTATAAAATTAACTTTTCAATATTTAAAGTCAATTAAATATTCCAAATTCGAATGATTGAAATTCTGGGTCGTTGCATTCTCCCCTCCTTAAAATTATTTCGTCACTGAAATTACCAAGATAAGAAAAATGTCCCAAATCCATTAACTTTTCAAAACCATTAGTTAAAATAGATTACAAAATTTATAGATCATTAAAATCAATTCATAGTCACCAACTATTACTATTCCAAGTTATGAAACAAAAATCCAAATTTTAGTTATCAAAAATTTTCTAACGCTTAAATTTACGGAAAATTTCGCCAGTCTCCTTTGCGCGGTTTGATCGGAAAAATAAACAGTATATATATATATATATATAATCACAAATATACATCTCATCTTCGAGGATGAGGCATCCCGTAGGGGAAAAATATAAAAGTACGATATGTAATCTGAGATATGTACCTTTTATTATATTAGCAAGCATATACAATCAATATAATGCGAAAGCGAGCTCCAAACGCGAAGCATACGCCATATGCACCTACTAATCACTAAGCAACAAATGAGATCAAGTATAGGAAAAGTAATATCAATATATAACATGTACTAATACAATAATTATATGCAAATGTAGCAAAGATAACAAAAGAAACCGTCAAATAATTAATATCCATTCAATTAATTCATAATCATATCAACTTGCATTTTCCAATGTCAACATTTAATTTATTAAACCCATATGATGTAAATATATCATCAGTACGCAAAACCATACCTGATCGCTTGCTCGATCACACAATTTCACTTCTGAAATAGTATCGTTCACACGACCACCCTAGTGCGGGCTCAGATCTGATTCCTTGATTAGAAACCACCATTCTCCTTGCATAACCATATACTATGATAGAGAATTTCAGAATCAATCAAAAATCTATATCCAGTGTTTGCTGGAAAGAAATCTAATGAAAAGTCCTAACTTGGATTGGTGTAAATCACCTTGAAATCATATATTCGAATTTGGATCAAACTTTTATATGGGTAAAATAATATATGTACAACTTACGTATTTATTTAAATTGGGTTCTTGTTATATCCCATTCTTTTTCTTTCCATTCAATTCCTTTTACATTCATTTGATCCGCCTCAATTAAGATCAAATTCAATTATTCATATTAATTTCACTTACAATCAATTTATTATCATTCACCTATTAATCTTCACTTTGAATTCAATTTATGTTTAACAACATTTCATTGCATACTCAATTCATTTATGAATCATTTTCATAAAATTTTACTTAAGTTTATAAACATTTTATACAACACTTCTTATGTTCATTATTACTTCACAACTTAAATTCATATTCAATTCATTTTACAACTCAAATTGAATTACATTTTATAACTTAAGTTCATATCCATTTCAAATCAAATTCTATTTCATTTAACTCACTTCAACCCACTATACTTAATCTCGAGTCAAATTCCTTTTCAAAGTTCATCTTATTTAACCTAAGTCGGATTTCATTTACTTCATTTTACTAACTAAATTTATTTAACTTTACTCAAGTTATTTTTTTTCATATTTTAATTTCAAATTTACATTTATTATATTTTATATCCAACATTTTAGAAATTTGTTTTAGTTATCCTTTTCAAATTCATAAGTGGTAACTTATTTCTTATATATACTATTTTCAATTTATAAGTTCAAAAACTTATTTTCAAATATTCATCAAATCATACTTGGAATTTTACAATCAAAACTTGTTTAATCAAAACAAAACTTCAATGGAAAATCACTAAGGTAGCAATTTATCACTTAGAAACTCGAAAATGAACACTGATGATGCTGTAGTCATCACCCGATTTATTTTCCAGTGACTAAAGTGAGTTTAGTGCTTTTTCATTTCTTTTAAATCCTTTTTATTTTTAAATCACATTTACAAATTAGACGTATATAATTTCACTTTGGTTATATAAAACCATTTTTTATTTGTTTTATCTTTGTTTATAATATAATAATAACAACTTTTTTATTAAAACACAAACAACAAAGGACAAATGATAAAATTATTACCATTCACTAACAACCAAGCATACCATATATAACTATAATAATTTCTGAAAAATTATTCCTTTATATATATAAAATATAATTTAGGTAAAATTATTTATTTTACCCACTTCAAAACAATACTTTGTCGGTTTGCTTTGTTTTAGCGTTGAGAAACCCCTATTGATAACATGGCGTCCCACATATCGACTAAAATTCATAAGCCACTCAATAGATAAATTAACACAATATAAAACATTTTTATCACTAACAAATACGATCTCATATATGTAATACACTCAAACTAAATATAGGGCATTACTAATCCTATTTATAAGGAGTACCCAACCAAAGCCGAGGTGTTTGCATAATCCTAAGCTCTGATACCACGCTGTGATGACCCGCTCCGGCACCTAATTCGAGTTGACAATAAACCACACATGTCCAACCCAAATTGAACAGAAAGAGGGATAATTATGAGAAAGAAAGAAGAAAAAAGAAGAGAAGAAAAAGAAAAGGAAACTAAACAATCATAGAATCTCACATATGCAGCGGAACAACATATAATATAATATCAATTATCTTAACAAAAGAGAACAGTAATATACATACATCCATCAGAGTACAACAATCAAATCATAATCATCGGCCTGGACAGTCATAATAACATGTCCTTACAAATGCTGATAATTTAAACAATAATGCAGCGGAAAAATAAACAAATACGGGAATACATCCTGAAGACCTCCAATTTGTCCGCCGAAGCTCCAAAGCATCCAAATCTACATCTGTAAATATGCTCGGTCTGACCCGAGCATTGAAAGGAAAGAACGCCGGGATCAGTCTGGTAAACCAGTGTGAGAAAACACATATCAACTGAATTTTAAAGTTATAAAAACCTTTCAAAACAAAGGTATCTCATAAGACCACGTTGCACATAAACACGGACGGGTTTTTACCTTACGACAACCAAAACATTTCGTATCAAATTCTATTATATTATACTAGTGTCTAGTATACAAATAATATTAATCATAGCCGAAATTTTAACATTGATTAAATTCCAGCATACTAGCCACAAAGTGGGTTCTACAAACAAAATGGCAAGCACGTAGTGGAAAATGGATTTCATACAAATGACCAGGTGAAGGGACTACCTTATGGCAGCACATCTCTAGAGGAATGTACCGAGGCTACAAAACATCTGCCCCTCTACCAACACAAGACCGACCTACCTCTTCCTAGATAGTGCCAAATATATCATCACCGGTCGTTAACGACCTATCCGAGGGCCCTCTTCGCGTACACCACAATAATTTAAAACCCGAACATTGTACTGGGAATAAATATATCTAGAAGTGGATGATAATATCCTAATGGTTATGAACCACATAGCCTTGCCGCATCTACCATGTTTCGGTCATTTCTGGGTGTGAGGGCTAAGGTCACGATTACCTTTCACATAGCACATCATCTTTCCTTTTTTGAATGCCACATTTTCATTCCACCATCACACAACTAATTTCTACAAACGTATAAATCTTGAGCTCGTACCCCTCAGGAAAGGGTGTTAAGCTAAGAGAAGTTGCCTTCTCTGCCACTAAGCAGATAATACGTTTATAGAGATCAATTAATGTAATTTTAAAATGTAATGTCAGACATTCGTCCATACAAGTTGTCCAGGAACAGGACAAACCGAAGGAATTTTCCTACCAAATCCTGTCGGGAGTCATTCCTAGGATCAGTAGCGATTAGTCCTTGCATTGGATATTTCATAACGAAGATACCACTACTACTATATGTATATTGGGAGTTTATCCCCAAATGATCAACAAGCAATCCTTCATTATGAAAATCCCAAATATCAATGTCTTCCAATACCTGCACATTCGAACACATATACGTTGGTTTGAAGTGGTTTTCGGATAAATCTGATCTCGGTCTCTCAGGATCAACAACGATAAAGAGGCCAAATTTGATAGTCAGTTATTTAACTATCAAAGCAACAATAAATCTAGCACATAAACAATTACTAGGCCCATTTAATTAATCTTTTATTAATTAAATCAATTTTCCAAATATTTACTTCAAATTATCTTTTAAAAGATAGATTCAAAAAACCCTTTTTTATGATATTTGGAAAACATTTCCATATACTTATATTAACTATATAAGTATATTCAATAACACTACCATTTGGAGACACGCCAAATAGATTTTTGTAACCGTACAACTCCAGAGTTCGTATGCCTTCGGACGGGCGTTAAGTACAAGAGGCAATGCTCCTGCACCACCAAGCCTTTAGTATGATTATAAGAACCGATTCATGTGTTTTACAATGGAGGTCAAAATACAATTTATTGGGTCAAAATGAATGTTACATAAAAAATTGTTACGACAACCCAAAAACATCAGTATAGGAATTTGATTAATTATATATATACACACGCACGCACACACAAATCTCATATACTATATAAAACATTTTCTTTTAGAAATCATTTACTATAACAACAGTGTTATAATCCATGCCTTCCTTACTTCCCCGAAAATGTCTATTACAACAATAAATGTTGAAATCTATGTTTTCGATACTTATCTCATTTAAAAACCATTTGCCAAAACCATTTAGTTCCCATTGGAATTATAACTTTCAAAACCTTTACTTTAAAGGATAAATTACTTTTTAAAGCCATTAGTTTCATCAAATACGTTACTTTCAAAACTTTCCGTTAAAAAGATTTTTAACTTATAAAAACTTAAATATATTTCATTTACATAAAAATCCATATTTAAATCTCAACATAAATCATTTCCATATTCATAAAACTAAGCTTATAAATCTCCTTTCGATTTTATAAAACTTCTATTTTATAAAATCTCTTTATTTATAAAATTCTATTCATAAATCATTCTTTTTTAAAAACTAATTTTACTATTAAAATCCACTTATAAATTCTTATTTTTATAAATCAAATTTATATATAAAATCCATTTATAAAATATTTATAAATTCCAATTATAAATCTATTTCTTTATTTATAAAATATCACTTTTATAAACTTATAAGTATTTCTCCAAACTATACTTTTATAGCATCAAAAATCATAACTTTTTATTCATTTAAAAAATAAATTCATTCTTTTTAATAATTTAAAAATTACTAAAAACATATATACTTTCAAAATTACTTCGAAATCCTTTTTACATAAAAATAATCATTTTTAGTATTTCAAAATTCCAAAAATAAGGCCCAGTGCTACTAAAGCACTAAATAAGTCAGATCATATCACAATCAATAATATGGAATCCAACCCATCATATATCAACATATGTACGAGAAGTAAATCAACAGCGGTGAGAAATCCTATTGGATCCCTCCAACCTGTCCCCCTGCATCACATACAGAATTTAATCATAAAAATTAAATAAACCGCTTCGAAGTGGGATTCGCATACAAGGAGTCATCCGCTCTTACATGGAAACGTAATAGTGTCTTATCTGCTCCAATAGGTGGGAATATATATCTGAACCAACTAATAAATATAACATATCATCCAAACAAGCAATAAACATCATAAATAAAATTATTCCCACTTATATAAAAATATAAGCAGGCCAGAGAGTGAGTTTACTCACAAAAATGCCAGAAATCGCCAAAGCTCTCCGATTTGGATTAAAATTGAACAGTCATTCAATTTAACTCAAACTTCCTACAAGCTTCGAATCCATCCAATTCAACTCCGTAGCGTAGTGCTTGCTGATAGGAATGCAACACAACTTGCCGCGCTTGAAACCGACCACATATGAACAAGTTATGAATTTATTAACATACGAGATAATTAAATTATAATTAGCATAATTAATTAACTTAAAATATAATTAACCTTTCCCCTTTCTTCCCACCTCATGCACGCGTAAATTCTCCAGGCCTCGACTTTTGTTCTTTTTTTTCTTAAACGATCGCGCCACCCACGAACGCCTACCAAGCCACCTGCGCGCCGCCGCCTGCCCTCTGCCTTGTCGCACCAGTAGCCACGCGCCTCGCACGTTCGCACGAAACAGCGTCGAACCCAAAAATTGCTGCTCGAACGCAGCCTTTCCCCAGCTACCATGGACGAATGATGATGATTTGACCATTGGATAGCTTCGTATAGTCGTGCTCTACGTTTGGTTAGTTGAAGTCGTTGGCCAATTCGCCCTCTAGAGGCTCCGATGAACTAAGGCCGTTCGATTTGGTTATGTTTAGTAGTGGAAGAAAATAGTTTTAAGATTAGGATTTGCAAATGAAAGAAATGGATGGTCTTTTATAGCAAATTTTCCAAAGCACTATTCACACTTTAAAATTTGAAACTCCAAACGAAGTGTGTCGTCTGGCGTTTATATGTTATACCTAAATTCCAAACACAATTGAATATGTATCGGAAGCCAATTCCATCATATACAGAAGTTAACTTTTCAAAAATCAAATTATATTGATTTAGATTCCTTTAATAAATTACTACATGTTTCGAAGTCGCATGACCAATCGACGATACGCCCAATTGCCACGAAATTCGACAGCATATAATAATTCACTATTACGGATCCAATAAAACTAGTTTCAACGAAATCCGAGACAATGGCCCAAAAGGCTATTTTTACTCGCTAACTAAAACAAGCAGTTTCCAAAATTAGTTTAATTACTTTTAAATCTAATTAAAAATTTACTGTCTTCCTTCTTATTCAAATAGAACTTTCGAAATCATTTCCACTCATTTTGAATTCAAGATTCCATTAATTTAAACAATTTCAAATATTAAATTTAATAATTTAATTATCAAATAAATAGTTATATTTGAAATATTAGTTATTTATCTTATAAAAATAACTTTTTAATATTTAAAATCAATTAAATATTCCAATTTCAAATGACTGAAATTCTGGGTCGTTACACCACATGATTAATTAATTTATAAAATGTTGTATGTTAATTAATATTTATGAATTATTAATTTATTTGAAGTTTTTGAAGTTGTTTGTAACTATTTGAATGCGTATGTAAAAGTTATATTTGTGCGCACTGATATACGATTTTGGTATATTTTTAAATGGAGTTTAAATAAAAGATAATTGCTTGAAGGGCTTTTGGAAACATTGCGCCATATTGGTTTCAAATAATGGCTGGCCATATATGTAGAGAGAATGGAGGCATGAGAGAAAATTAAGGGATTAATTGGGGATGTTCTAATTAAAAGAATGAGAAGGGTTTCTTTCTTTTAATTAAAAAACTCCACTAATTTCATTTCCTTCATTCATTTTTCTTTCTCCTCTTTTCTCCAAGCCATGGATGAAAACTTTCATCATAAATTCCTGAACATTATCAACACCAAATCAAACCAAACTATCAAATAAAATATTATGTGGTTCATCCATCTCTTTCAACAATGTTGCAGATTCAAGGATCTAAGGAGGGATTTCCAAATCAAAGTGTAACTTATTAGCTAGATCTAAAAGATATATTCTAATTTTATTTTATTTCTTAAATGTAATATGTTAAAACAAGTTTATATAAACGTATTACTATCTCGCCTTGATTTTAAATAGTTATACAATTTAATAATCTTGTTGAATGATTTGATTTTTTTATCTGAAAAATCAAAATAAATTTTATATGTGGTTAAAATAATGTTTTGGTTATGGATCTATGTTTTATAATTACTTATACTAATATTCTAAACATGTTATACAATTTAATATTTTGATGTTTCTATATGAATGTTTTAAAAGATTGTTAATATCTTGTTTGATTTATTATTTGCAATTTTGGTGCTTTAATATTTTGATTGTTTAACAGTTTAAAAAGGCCTACATTAATTTTGGTTTAGAACTTTATATGTATGTATGTATGTATGTATGTTTCATTAGTTAATTTAAGTATACATATGTCTGCAAATACATCAGAAAATTTTAACATTGTACGGATGTTTTCCTTTGAATCAATTGGATTATTTTGGACTAACCATTATATATATGTGCATGTATGTGTGTCTAAACATTAATTTTTATTCTTAGATTATTAAAGAATGTTTTAGAAACGTACATACATGTACATACATACATACATACATATATACACTAAGTTTTTATTGAACAATTTAAAATTGTGGATATAATATATACTTATGAATAGCGAATATATGCATGATAGGTATAAATCCCAATCTCACAAATGTATATATTGGCCATGTTATTCATTGTTGGTTTTGTTGTTTTTGTTGTATCATATCATCTCATGTTTGTTAATTAGATATTGTGTCACTTAAATTTTGCTAAAGAGGAAAGGTGAAATCATCAATGATGCCCCCTTTCAACACTTTCGTTTTAGATCTTGATGTGATTAGATCTAGATCTAATTTCCTGTTTTATTCCTATCCTTTAACAAATAACAATTGCACTTGCTTCATCACATGTTTGTCACATAATTTAAAATATGAATATGTACGATATATTTAAGCCTTTTCAAATTTCACATTTAATTCATATGGATTTAGTTAATTATACCTAAGATAATATTTATAAAATATGATTTCATATAAAATCACTTTAATGGATCAAGTGAAAACCATTAGACTTTATAGGCCCGCTATGATGCAAAGATTTTTTTTGAAACATATCCATTTCAACTACTGCAAATCAGGTGAGTCCCTTCATATTTTATACTTGGTATAAAAGAATGTTGAGATTATTCCTATTTATATGCACAAACATCGTATTAAAATGTTTATTATGGAACATATGATATAAATCCCCTATGCATTGGTAATAGGTATTATCATGAATGTTATGATGCGTGGTATATTAGATGTTTGCTTATACACTTGGTGTAGTAAGCGAATATAAAATCTAAAATAAATCACAAAGTGGTAGTTAAAAGTGTTCTCGAGTATTTACAAAATATTAGAGAATTTTTTATGAAACAACAAACTCCTTAAGGAGTGTTCGAACTCGAACATCACAAGTGGTATCGAATATCGTAAGTCAATCTTAAATTCATGTTCAACCTTAATTAACGAGTTTTAAGCGGGAAATGTTTAAAACAATAGGTTGTGGAAAATTCATTCATAAAGGCTAAGTACATCACCTTGAATAATGCCGCAATGAAAGTAGTATACATGTGCGCAAATTTACAAGAGAGCCAGGACCGGTTTCCACCTTTGAAATTCCAGTAACATATTGTGATTCCAGTAATTCATTAATATATGCAGTAGGAACCGACAAATTTATAAAAAATCGAGATATGTTATCTATAATGAATATATTATAAAAGAGTCTATTGAGTCTATCATTAATGGGCAAGCGTAATCGAAAGGTAGATACACAATATTTATGTCACTTATCCATTCAGTAAGGCCGGTTATCAATCAACTTTAGGTGGATTAATTAAAGATATGGGCATGAGGAACCATAATTAGCCCTAAGTGAAAATGAGAGATCGATAGAGTTAAGGGGTGCCCTAAGGGCAATTATGTATTTATTGCATAACTTAACTCTTATAAAAGAATCTTGTTCGAAATGATATATACATCTAAGTTTTTAATTTAAACTCGTAATAAAATAATTGGAACTTATTATATCATTAATAATACAGTAGTGCTGACCTTTTTTCACTATAAAAAGTATTTGTATTCTATTATGAAGAATGAAGATAAAGGCTCGAGTTTCATAAATAAACCCTTTATCGGATTTGAATTGATTACTTATGCCTTATCATGGTGTTACATCTAAAAAAGGAACTCAATTTTTTTTGCTATTTTCAATATCTTATTATTATAATAATTAATAATTTTTTATTATATTTCAAATTTTATATAGTTTGTTATATAATGGAATTTTTTTAAAATCCTATATTTATATATTGAATTAAGAAAAATAATGGTAATTCAAAATATGCTAAATATAAAAATAAATTTCTTTTGTATATATTATTATATAGAGATATAAATAAGGAATTAAATATATTATACATATATAACTAGAAAATCATTAGAAGTATTTTGTCGATTGCAGTTACAGATATGCTCATAACCATGAGTATTGAATTTATAATTTGTAGAGGTATATAAATAAATACTTATAGCTTAAATGTTTCTATTCAAGATGTGTATGGAAAAAGATATTGATTTGTCTATTGAGGCTAGTGCTAGTGTATGTAACACTCTCCATAAGATAGATAATGAATACCCATGACAGTTGGGTGGGACCAAGGGGTTACATACTTGTGGTTGTTTGGAAAACTCATAGAATGACTCAACGAGATTCTTCTATAGGTTAATATGACTAATTCAAAATAGAAGATCTCAGGATAACGACGTACAATAGTCTTCTAACCTAAGAGTACTGTCGAACTAAATTATATAGACTATACTTTGATTATGGTCATCTACTTGGCATGGAGATCGTGTTACGGCCATAGTTGGGTATCCGTTGAAACACTTGAAGTGAAACATTACTAAGTTGAGGATTTATCTCCTTCGTTATAGAGGTTTAGTTTCACTATAATTGGTAGTAAACTTAAAGACAAAATTTCTGGCCAGAGTAACATGGTTAATTAATAAATGTTATAGGATTGAACCGAGGACTTTAATGCAACCTACGTGTAACAACCCTCACCTTAGTGAGTCCGAATTTTTGCTAGATCAAAAACCCAAGTCGAATATGGTACAGATCATTTGTTTTGGTATCATGTAAATATATAAAAGTATATCGGAGTACTAACAATAAGAACTCACGGTGGAATAATAAAGTATAATAAAACATATACTAACCAAGGATAATACCACTGGTATTTAATGCCCTAGTCAATGCAAAGCATGTATAAGGATATCTGTCCTTCTACCATTTCCGCCTTGTACCAGCACATGTCCCTTTAAATCTAACATGTGGGTTGTAATGAGAAAGGGGTCAAAACAACGTTCTGGTGATTGGTAAATTACATAATTTATCTATAACACTAGCTTATGCCGATTGTTTACCATTACGTATTACGTCTATTATTTTAAGCTTAGTCATTTTGAATTTATGTGTGTGTAAGATACGCGTAATCTACTCGAGGTATAAAATAACTATATACGTAAATAAATAAATATATATATAAGTATCACAGTCCTCAAATGGACCAGGATACATTCCTCACTAGTATCTATAACTCTACCGAGCCGGGCATCCATCATCCGTGTTAAGGCCGAATTTCCCATGTACACCCAGTTACCTTCCGTTAGTGCCTAATAACGATATTACAACTATTTAGTCATATTCTAATTCATCTTAAAGACTCATCTAAGGTTATCTAGCCTTGCATCCTAATGATAAACAAACTAACAAACAACTTTGATGTGGTGCATGTGCCATACGAAACCTACACTAGTAGGAGGTGTAGTCTGTCTAGGCGTAAACCAAGTCCTTTTAATGACCTCTTCAGGACTGATAGAGCTCTCGACCTATGTGTATAGCCTTACTCCTCACGTATATGGTACCAACCTTGTTGACATAGTACCGAGCTTTCACCTATCATTCCATCTAGATTGCCTAATGCAAATCAAAGAAATGCTTACCTAGTTACTTAGTACCCTTAGAAGGATTAAAATTGGCCCAACTTAGTAATTTAAGACTTCAACCCGAGGCAAACCCACTTTGGTATATTCACTTCACCTATATGCGAATGTATATTCCCACGGATCCTACAATTGGCGATGTCTCACATTAGTACAACGATTACATAACCACTGGTAGCCCCTTTCGAGGGGCAGCCTTCTGTTATGCAACCTTATCGACTTCACATTCCAACCCTTACTAATGACTATGTCATTCTTATTTAATTTGTAATATCAGTCGCTTCTTACCATATATAATTGTTTTTTGTGAGGAATTTATTCATACTAGTTTACATACCAGATTTATGGTGCATTGTCTACCTCTAAAGCCTCTTACCTTACAGGGATATTATTAGTCAGATTCTTCTCCATTTTCCCTTTTTCACAAATCTTATGAATATCTTCCATTACCTTTTATTGACTTCTATTCCTTAGATGGTTGTTTTGGCAAGGCTTGAAGGTGGGACCAAAGGTTTAATCAACCATCAGTCCTTGGATTGGTGCTTTGGCTAGGCATTGAAGTAGGACCAAAGGCTTAGTTGACCATCACTCCTTAGATGGATGCTATGTCCATGCATGGAAGCGTGATCAAGGTCTTTGTATGACTATCACTCTTTAGATGGGTACTTTGGCCAGTCGTGGAAGCAGGACCAGAGGCTTAATTTGACCAGCACTTTTTGGATGGAAGCTTTGGCCGGGCGTAGAAGCGAAACCAAAGGGTTAATTGACCATCACTCCTTGGATGGGTGTTTTGGCTAAGCATAGATGTCGGATCAAAGACTTAATTTGACCATTACTCTTTGGTAGATGCTTTGGCCAGCCCCAAAGGCGGGACCAAAGGCTTTATTGCTTACTATTCATTAGATAGTTGCCTTGGCTAGGCCTAAAAGCGGAACCAAGGGCTTAATTGATCCATTATTTCTCATAAAGCCCTTCATTTTGAAAATATGTTCTTAAAAATCAATTCTTATTGAAATAAGCTATGATGGTAGCCCATAAACCAATTATTTGGCAAATCTAACATCTCTCTTTAGCTCCTTGATTGGTCTTGCTTGGCAAACTCCTGTAACTCTCCTCTCCTTACATAATATTTGATGATTTCTACTAGAGCTCTACAGTTGTTAATCTCAAGTCCATTGTCTCCATGATAATGGCAAAATTCTCCTCCCTTATGTTCTTCCTTTCCTTTGGAGCTTTTCTTTGGATGCCAATAATCTAACCTTTTCTTGGTGAGGAGATAAATTTCCTTCTATGAAGTACAAAGCAGAGTAGTTATTTTTATCCTACTCCTTTGAAAGCATAGTTTTTATGTACATCTTTTGCCTTTTTTGAGGAAATAATGATTCTCCTTCATTCATTATTGACTTATTTTCTAAGATTTGAGACTATTTTCCCTTTTCTGTAAGGGATTGGTTAACCATGTTTTTCCATTTTCGAGCAAATCGATTAAAGTCATAATTCATTTCTTCCTCAAATATAGTTCCTTTGGCTTGGGATTGGATAACCCATCACATTTGGATGAAGGGATCATTTATCATTGCCTTAACTCTTTAATGCCTCTAAATAGGTTCTTCTTTTCCTAATTCCGAAGCAATAGCACAATAGGCTTTGTCCTACATGAAATGCATTCAGGCTCCATCGTCTGGGTTGTATAGTGCTTTATGCTAAGGTTGAAGGGCTAGGTTTCTTAAGTTTGAAACTTTTTCTTCACTATACTGGGGAGTAGTTTGGTGAAAATTTGGATAAACCAAATTTGGTTTCGAGGATCCTTATTGTGAAGTAGGAATTATGGACATTCCTTTAAAGGAAATAGAATTGATTACTGAGTTTAATTCTCAGTGAAAGCACCAAAAATGTTAGATCAAAAATTAGGCCTAACTTATATGCTTAAGTAAAAGAAATCAATAGTGCTTGGGCAAGAGGATTGGCTCTTGGAAAAGTATGCAAGTCCTTATATAGTTAGGTAACCAGTTGTGTAAATTAGCAATTATGTGAATCTTTTATCCCAAATTCATAATTAGAAATTTACCTAGGCGGCCATTAAAGTCCCAAATCAAGTTCTTTATTTATGCTTAAGTGAAAATGAAAATAAGGAAGAAGCATGTCGAAAATTCACCCCTTCTAAGTAGAGGATACGTGCCTATTTATAGAGAAATTGCACCTATGAATATTTGACATGTAGCATTCATGGGAGATGAACGGTTGAGATTTTAAAGTAGCACATTATCAATTTGACATGTTGTAAAACTTGCTTTTGATTTATTTATGATGAAATGGCATGGCTTGACCAATTAGGGGCTGCTACATGGCTAATTAAAAGTGCTTCATACATTGAGTATGTGCAATAGTATTTTCCACAACATTTGATAGCATCATCATTCAATTGGCATCAGCATGCGATACCCTTAACTTGCGACAGCCTTTACCTTCAACATACGATAGTTTAGCCATATATCATAATGCGATAACTATATCCTTAACATGTGATGACCTTAACTTGCGATAGTCTTTATTTTCCACATGTGATAGCTTAGCTATCTATCATCATGTGATAACATATCTTTAACATGCTATGGCATTAACTTGCGATGGCTTTTATTTTCAGTGTGTGATAGCTTAACCATATATCATCATGCGATTGTTATATCTTAAACATGCGCCAACCTTAGCTTGCAATAGTCTAGTATCTTCAACATGTGATAGCTTTATATTTATCTTGTGATAGATTTGGCATTTATCATCATGCGATTTCTTAAACCTATGAAGGTTTGGATATTATTGACATGGGCTTGTTCTTCTCAACATGCAATGGTTTAATCTTGCGATAGCTTTATTTCTTCAACTTTGATAGCTTTTACATATCTTGACCTTTAATAGCCTTGATTATTCTTAACCTTTAATGGCCATGTACATGTTTATACTTGAAATTTTGGGTGTAACAATTTCATTTTAAAAGGTTGAAATTGGTTTATCAACATAGATATTTTAGTCTATTTAACTTTACTAGTTACTTCGTGCGTGATTTATGGAGTCCTCCAAATTTCATATCACTCTTATAGAATGACACACTGTTAAACTCAATTTTATCCAAGGTACAAAATAGAATATTAATATCCTTTGAATTATTGAATGCTTGTTTCTTTTCATCATTGGTGCACTTTTGAATCCACTTTGGGTGGGGTATTTAGTTTATGTAATGTTCCAAATATCTAAAACATTTGATTATAAACAAATTTTCATCCTACAAGACCAGTATGCATAATCATTACCAGTATATAGTAATGGTCTAACAGTGGTTAACCCTCTACAAGAGTGTTAAAAAGTGTGTTATTGATATTATTGTCCATTTAAACTTTTCAAAATTCATACTATGAATTTTTGAAAACTGTATGCTTTAATACCAAATGTAGGTTGTGGGATATCTAAACACATTGATGTGAAATGGATTGTAAGGATACTAATACACTAGAAGTGGGTGAATAGTGAACTATTTAAATGCCAACTTGTGAATTTCAATGTTATGTACTTAGATCGGTAACAAAATCACAATAGTAGGTAAATAAATAATGGAATAAAAGTAAAGTAAAAGAAGCTATGAATTTTTATACTGGTTCGAATATTCGATCCTACATCCAATCATGTACTCCCATATAGAATTTCCATTATACCTTCTTGCTTTCCACGGGTAGCAAGAACACGTTTACAATCTTACAATTCCATGGTTGGCAAGATACACCTTTCCTCTTGACTTTCAACAAGTGGCAAGATTACCTTTCTCTTTACAAACAATAGTAGAGTATGACAAGTAGTTGTATTTCTAATACAGATTCTTATAGATCCAATACAATAATCCTATAGACCTCCAATACCAATATATATTTGAAATCTTTGAGCAATAGGAGGTGACTAGAAATAAAATGATTGGCAATTCTTGCATAACTCTATGATTTATATGGATTGCAAATCCTTAGAGAATTAGAGTGAAAGAGTATGGATCTGCGAAGAGAGTAGAAGTATATTAAGGGATCTTTCTCGTAAAATTAACGAACTAGAAACTAATGGATATTTGCTGTTAAAATTTCATTTTCTAGACCCTTTAAACAAAGGATAAAAGGATGTGTCCATTGGTGAAGAGATAGTGCCAAAATTATTTAATTTAAAATTTGAGTTTCAAAACAACATCTTGTACGTCGACATATCCACAAACAATATTATGTCGACATACTTTAGTTGAATTTGATGTTTTTTTAAAATTCAATTTTAGCTTCCATAACTTAAAACTCAGATTTTATGTTTATATGAAGATGTTAGGGATTTGATATGGAGTTAAATGAAAGAGTAATATCAACGAAATTTTCAGTGAGGCCTTTAACAAATGATCTCATACTTAAACTGACTTACTGAATACTTCAAATATCCATATCATTGAAGCACTCTATTTCATCCGTCTTGAGTCAATTTATTTTTGTAATTTTGTGACAACCCACTATTTTTAAAATGTAAAAAATAATAGTTACAAACATCAGCAAGATATGCTTACAATTAACTTCAAATGTTAAAAACAGTGGATTGTGGTAATAAAAAATTAAAAATTCTAAAATAATGAACGAATAGGGAAACGTCACAGTGGAATTTAAACATCAATGTATACATACATACATACATACATACATACATACATACATATATATATAGCTTCCATGATTAAATATTACTCAAATCCCATACATCACATGATATACATATTTCAATACTTCAATTATTAAGCAATAATTATATAAATATAATGCAAGAGGTATACGAAGCCATCTTATGGATATGACTCATTCCATACATTTGTCCCTTCTTTGCTTCCACCTGCAAATTTACAGATATATATATATACCTATAATAAGGGGAAAAGTTGCAACTATGTTTTGGACTGTTCCCAAACTTATACACTCCGGCCAAAGACTCAAGAGTTATTTCATAAGAAAAGATGCCTTTGTACCACTTTTGGTGGATCAATCCCACGTAGTTTTATTTCCTGCACTTCTCCTACATTCATATACTTGTTTGTACATAAAAACCATAGCATCCACGCAACTGTTACAACCAATATAGCTAATGCAAATAGTACAAGCAAAAATAATATTCCTACTTATACATCACAACAAATCATCATATAGCACAACAACAATAATAGTACACTTAGCTACTAAACATCACATACATATGACAACACGCACTGTTAACTCTATTCATTAAATAGGAAAATAACAACACAAATATACTTACATACATACTAATAAACCATTATAGTAATGCATCACCAATATAAATAAAAATCATCAAATGTGTACTAATCATCCCATAATAGTGACACGACAACAATATCATCAAATGTGTACCAATATAATAGTAACACAACATCAAAATCATCCAATGTGTAATAATTACTCCACAACATCAATGTTTGGACCAAAAATAGTACAAACGCCCAATTAAGTAGCCAACGTAGATTATAAAAGAAAAGAGATTAAAAGAGGGAAAATAATATATAATTTTTATAGTGGTTTGGCAAATACTTTGGCCTACGTGCACATAATCATTTTATATTGATTTACTTTGCTCCTATAAAGTTTATTTTACAACTCGATTACTTATAACTAAGGTATGAGTTATACAACTTGTATTTCAGAATTGAATCACTTAACTCGTCATAATTCGGAGCAATAAAAAAAGATCTTCTTTAAAGTGCATCTCCTCCTCTATTTATAGATAAATGCCCCCATTTAAATCGCCTGATAACTCTTCTAACTTAGTTCCAAGTTGATCTTTTCTTCTTTTTCCTCCCATTATGCTTTGGTCTCCCATTTTGCAATCGTGCTTGGTCGCCTTGCTTTTGCTTTTTTCTCTTTTGATGATACCATGTTGGTTCACCACTTTGGCCTCAACACTCGGCATAGGGCACAACTCAGACCCAAGTTGTAGATGCCAAGTTGAGATGGTCATGTTAGGATATCTTATCAACCACTTGTTGTCCCCTTTTTTTCTTTCTACTTTGTTGCTTTATGATGTTTTCTAAGCTTCTATATTCATTTCTCTATCATTTTTCAGTCCAATTCAATCGTCAAGTCTTTTCAGATACCATGGAAAATTTGCTAATAACACTAGACCCCAAAGTACGCCTTGTGAATATAAGGTGTGCTTTTCTCAACAACAAACATCTGAAGTTAGCGAATTATCGATAATTGGGCTATCTGGCTATCTACTGGGCTATCATGGTGAATCATCTGATTTCTATGGATTCACATACAAATCAAAAGTCATTCTAGACCTATCGTAGCTAAGAACTTAGCTCTATGCCAAAGTATTAGTCGTAAATCACAATCATCTCATGTTCCTTCGGGATTATCATATCATATTTCAATGTTGATATTGTCTCATGTTCGCCCGAAATTTAACTATTATGAGTAAATCGTATATCATGCAATCAGGCATCATTAATCGTAGACCATAGTTATACATTGCCATCAATTAAAGCGCTACTTATAAATAGTCCAGTATTGCCCAACATCCCATCATATGTAAGTCAAACCAAATCATGGCAACGACATTATCCATTTTTCATTATCAAATCATTTTAAGGCGTTCAATTCCTTGGGTTTAGTGTTTGATCTCTCCGGACCACATAGTCGCATATCTAAATTGAGCTTGATCCATATGTTCTTGGGCAAGGGAACCAAATATCCAAGCACATCCATCCACTCACTCTTCATTGACGGGATTTGCTATCTAAGCTCGTCCATCCACTCACTCTCCTATGAGGGGACTTGCTATCCGTGTGAGTCCATCCACTCACTCACTGGTGAGGAGACTCGTTATCCGAGTATGTACATCAGCTTACTCTCTGGTGAGGCGATTCACTATACCATACAAGTCATCCACTCGCTCTCCAGTGAGGAAACTTGTATTTTACGGTTCATCGCCACATCTCTTTCATTGGGAAAACAATATCATCTCATTCTATATATCCAATTTAAGGAACAACCAAACAACATTGGTATCCCATAGCAATATCGGCATCAGTTATCACATTTGAATAATATTCAATTCTAAATATCTATCAATTGTTTACAAAGTTCAAATCAAATGCATCAAGAAAAATCAAATTATCTAATATAATCAAGGATTACATCTAGAATTTAATCTTGATAATGCCTATGGGATCATACGGGATCTCGGGCATAAGTAGGCCCATTGGTAGTCCTTCATATCTTATTCAAAGAAAGCAAAGTGTGAAATCAAATCCAACTTCCTTCCATCCAAGTCATGGGATAATCATTTTCAACCCAGATCCATGGTTGCATCTAGACACATCCGCCATAGATGGTGGTTGCTTTTATGAAACCATAATTGTTTCTACTATGGTAATATGATTTTTGATATATAATTGTAAGCAGTTATTCCAAACCTACTCCTTTATCAAATCCTGCAGGCGTCTGCGTTCAATCATTTCATTCCCATCTAGCTTATGGAAAAGCAAAAACTTTCTATATCACTTCTTCCAATCCATCGCCTCTCTCTTGGCAGGCTTTTTCCAAGTCCAAGTAAATCCTCTTTGAGGTTTCAGTCAAATATTTGTAGGAGGAAAATTTTGGTTCCCTCTTTTGTCACCTCGATTATCCGAAGCCATTGTTAGTTTTCCTCTTTCGTTTATCTTTCCTATGTCCTGTTCTGGATGGACCATCATCATCCATAGTGTTTACTTCAGTGCTTTCAACTTCAGCATCCTCCTATTGCAAATATGTGCAAATATCTCTCTGCTTGATAATAGAAAACCATGAGATCACCGGAGGATCCCTCTTCAAAGCTGTCTTGATAATTTTCCTATTTACAACTCTAGAAAACCCCACCGTCGGGGTTATTGACGGGTCTGGTTTCTGCACTACAGCGGCTGCCGCATTAAACCAAGTTTGTAACTTCATAGGGTCTCTCCAGCCCTCTATCTCACATATGAAAGTGTCATCACATTCTTCGATTGTGTTTTATGAACTCCGAATTGCTTCATAAAATTATCAATTAACTCAATCCACATGCTGAAGGACCCTTTTCCAGTTGAAGAAACCATATTGCCAATAAATTTATTAACTATAATGGGAAACATTATCCCATTACTTCCACTGAATCACCAATAATTCCATGTGTTGGATGTATCATATGAAATGCATGGTGGATCTGTCCTTCAATTATACATCTACAGCGTTAGAAGTTTAAAATCAAGCGAGTTCATGGCATGTCGAATGTTTAAGGGTAAATGGATTTCTATTTACATCCTATAAACTTCGATCTAGGGTCCACCTTCTAGTATTTTTCTTATCCTATCAGCAATCATGCCATTACTGCTTAGAGGAAACCACTAGGGCATTGCATGTCCATAATCCAAATCTTCACCTTGCCCTACTGTTCCTACGGGGAACTTTTGGTCCAGCTTCTTACAGCCATAAATTCGCATTATAATCTCCATTATATGGCTCAATATCATTCCATGAATTATTCCTTCTCGCCTGATTCATGCATCGAACATCCGCTCGAGGCCATATAGATCAATACTAAGTTGTCTCAACTCGGTAGGGTGTTATGATGCCTTCGGGTCTATCCTGACCTGTCTTACTCCATCTCGTAGTGTTCCCGTTTTGCTTTCCGGCCTTTGATTTTGATCTCCAACTACTCTGGCTATCCTTTGTTGTTCCATTCTTTTAGAAAATCCATTCATCGTCTTTTCTTGTCAAACCACTAGTATAATCTTCATTTCTCTCATTTCCTTTCCATCTCTTCTCCAGTCACATAGATTGATGGATTCAAATTTTAGGACACCTCCTATCTACCCCGATACTCTAGTTGGCTTCCTCTAACGATAGTTCTTTCAACTACCTTAGAATCCATCAAACCTAATGCTTAACAATATAGAATCCCGCCATGAGTCCAATATAATAAACCACGCATGAATCGGTGTAAGTTTGTGAAAGATATGAAGGTTAGAAGTTATCAAGGCGGTATGGTAATGTACAAATTAATAATTAAATTACCATGCTATAATAACCCCTCCTTCCCCGATACATAAATCAATTACCAACCACCACCTTATCGACAAAACTGCCATCGCCTTCCTCCATCTTTGCTCGATCTAGCATCACCATTGTCATTGCTCACCCGAGCCATACCTAACCCGACCCATGCGACGTCGTCTGACCACCCCCTCTATTATCACTTTACCTTGGTTTCCACTACTTCCGCATCATATTATGCTAAGATATGTTGCCTATTACATGATCAGAGACCATGGATCTACTGTGCATGACCTCCTCTACACTTTGGTCCCTTCTGATTGACGACTGTTCACCGTTTCACTATTGAATTGAAAACCCTAGGAATAACATATTAAAATAGTTCTTCAATTTCTGGACAACCTAAGCACCACCTCGACAAATAAAAACCACCCATCAATTCCATTTGCAGAGAGCTTCACAACAATATATAACATATAGGGGTTTGTGCACTTTTAATTTTGAATCAAATTGTAATTAGCTAAAATCTTCCACCGTTAAAATGTGATTGAGAGGAATTTCAGGATTAAGGAAGAGCAACTAATATGATGGCTTCTCCCTAGGGTTTCTAAGTGTTATTTGTATAGGCAATGAGGCTGGTTCAGTTATATGTTAACTTTTGGCCCTAAAGTTGCTACGTACTCTATGTAAACACTATAAGCCTCTATTTCTCAAACCATAACACCAAACCCAACAAAATTATATACCAAACTAATCAAATTGAAGAGACCTTTGCAATAGTTATAATTATAAATCTAATTAATCCTTTCATTAAAAATTCATTTTTAATTAAATTAACATTAGTTGTACAATTTCCGGGTCATTACACATTTGTTCTAATTAATCTTCATATTATAACTCATTTGCTTTCATTGAGTTTTCTTTTTTATCTCTATAAAATGATTTATAATATACCTAAAATATTTCATAGCTTGGACAAATGTTAGTAGAAATATTTATATGATTGTTGTCATCAAAATCAATCATTAGGGTATTAATAGCAAGAAACATCATCAATCCTCAACCCAGAAAGGATGTTACAAGCTGATGTTCAAAGTGGTTTAGCTGGGACATCATCAGTGTAATCCATGACCTCTATGATAATCACGGATAAACGTTGTGCCTCACGAAAGTGCAAAGCTCTTGGATCATACTTAGCCCTTGTCCAATGCTCTTCGACCCTCATTTGGTGGGACAGGGTCTATCTTGTTGTCCAGAAGAGCATATCCTGGTCGGATAAAAGAAGAATAACATCAATGGTGCCACCCAACGTAATGTCAGCATTGAAGCACTTGATATTCTCATTATGAAGTTCCTCTGGTAAAGTGAACGAATTAAACCGAGGAGGCACTGGTAAAGCAAGATGTGTTGGTGTAGTAGTAGAAAGCCAGCTTAGTAGGTTGTGCTATTGACTATGATCTTATTAAAGCTACTTCATCACCGAGAGGTTGGATATGGCTATATGCTTCATTTCAGAGGGAAGTTACACCTTTTCTCTTGGACTTCCCTTGAAAGGAGCCAGACAAATTATCTATGTTCATCACCCCTACGCCTTATAGGTATGAAGCTTAGTTATTTTCTCTTCCTAAGAAGCCTTTAGCTCATCATATATGGATTGGAAGTGGCACGCTAGATCATTCATCTATTTTTAGCCTAATCATAATATGTATCAGCTAGCAGTGTAGGAATAGCATTCAGCTTGAAAGTGTTGTCATAAGGCATATGGGAGAATGAAGACTCTTCATCTTGAAACTTCTTCACTAACTCTAAGTACATATCATCTATAGTCGTTCTCAGCTTCTTCAACTCATCTTTATAAGAAGTTATGAACAAATTTCTTATTTTAGCAATGCTACCTTCTAACTCCTTCACATATTTGTTTGACCCCTCCAACTCAGATCATAGCCTTGTAAAACACTCATGCATAGCTACATTGTCTTATTTGGTGTGCATAAAATTGATGACCATATCTCCAAACTCGCTAATTATCCTAATTTGGGTTACAACGAGAGTTAATCTGTTCTCTTTCACTAATTCGTCAACCTACTCTTCCAACTCCTTTTTTTTATACTCGTGTGAAAAGAAAATCCAAGAGAGAATGTTTTTCCTTTTGTAGTTTGAAGGCAGAAGCCAAAGGAGCATTGAAAGTACCCCTAACCTCATGGGTAGTTGTGTAGTCCTAATGATATTCTGCGAGGGAAGTTGAGGCATCCTATAACAAACAAGTGTAAAAAAGAATTAAAATACAACCTAAGCAAGTAATAAGTGAAAGTTTTATTTTTCCATTAAACATAGCAAAGATATAGAGATAATACATGTAATTGCATTAATCGAACGAAACTAAGAGCCTTTATTAACACTACACCTACCCATGGCTAACCCTATCTTCAAACCAAACCAAGTGGGGATGATCCAAAGGAGACAAATCCTTCCTTGGTGAAGGATGCCAAACACGTAGCATAAAAGCACTTAAGGCTTCTCTCTCCTTAGTGGCTTGAGAAGTTTTTATCAACAACTCTTGGATCTCTCTCCTAAGGTGACTACATCCTCAAGTTCTTTTTCAATCCTGCATTTAAAGGCAATATTTATTGTGGTCCTCTCAGTTGTTTGCTGTTCTAAATGCTTAATACATTCTTGAAGATATTCTATAAAGCCTCTCTCCTCGCGCGGCTTTAATGTAGGGTATTTATCAGTGTACACATTATTCCTAAAGAAGATATGAAATTCTCTACATAACCAAGGGAAAGCATAAACCAGACATATGTGAACATTGCAAGAAACTTAACCAAAATATCGCTAATAAGAAGCCAAGCTAGAGCTTTTAAAAATAAAACCATTAAGTGAATAAGATAAGAACAGTATATTCATTAGAAAAGTTTATTTACATCCATTAACATCAAATAAGAAAAATAACAAAATGGCTTGCTCCATCCATACCCCTTCTCTATAAAAGCACAAAAAGAATAAAAAGGAAGAGTTTAAGTGGTTATATTTAATTCCCTAGGGAGGCAGCATTGGATCGTCATCACATATGGAGGAATTGACTTCCAGCACCTCTTTGTGATTAGCATCAAAAGTAGATAGTGTAGCTGCATGCTCTTGGCCACTACCATAGCTTGTTCCTCACGATAGAACTTGTGTATAACTATAATAGTGGTTTTATAATTCAAGAAAGAGAAGTCGGATTCTACATCTTCATTATCTTCATGGTTGGGAAAGAGATACCTTTGGACCTACACATAAATGCAATAGAGAACTGCTTACGTCACATCCAATATCGCCTACACAAACCTCCCTTCGCAGCAACTAACTCCTCCTTCATAGCATCAAGATATGAAATAGCTTGTTGGGATGATTGCTCTATTTGGTAAGCCCTGGCCTTGTGTACAGCTTATCCTTCCCTTGAAGAACCCATATTAATTTTCAATTACCCAATTTCCTTTGTAAATTGGGAGTGAGAAGCTTTAACAACTTTTGGCATAAAGCGAGCGAACTCCAGCTCACTCTGGCTGCAGTTGAAGCTTTTGCATATCAATAATGAGAGTACCACACTAAAAAAAGAGGAAATTAGACGCACAAGAATTATAATTTAACAAGTAAATAGCATAGTATTTTTTATTTGGAAAAGACCTCTATTAAAACCATCAAAGAGGTCAGCATTTGCAAAAGCATCAAAGGAGAAAAAGAGTATGGGAGTAGGAGTAGAGAGGAAAGATATCATTAGGTGCCCCATTTCCTCAGTGAGATCCAAACCCGCGGTATTCTCAGGAAGAGACAAGGTGCATGAGGGAGAAAAAAAGTAAGGGGTACCTTAGGATGAGTAGGTTTGTTGTGCCTAGGATTCTTTGAAAACTTTTCTTGCTTAACATGCTTTAGAATGCCCTCCATAAGCCATCTCTTTTCTTTACTTTTGTTAACAAGGATCTTAACCAAGTAGAATTATACCCAAAGTACAAGGACAAGACGAAGTTGAAATGACTCGAGAGCTTGGAAACATGCTTAGAAGGATAGTAGATTGGAACACGAGAAGTTCCACATGATTTTGGAACTAAGTCAACCACTCGGTACCAAAGCTTTCTCTCGGTATTGAGAGGTTTTTATAACTAGTTTGACCATGCAAATTCCATACTCTAGTATAACCACTTGATATCAATTTCTTTTCTCAAAGAATATTTGGGCGATTCTCAAGATTGATGAGAATAAAGCCAAGAAAATAGGATAATTCGAGTGTTAGCGAAAGAATGTTTGGAATTAAATCAAAGTCGATGGAATAGAACTCAAAACACATCAAGTAGGAGATAGAAGAATAGTGCAACCAAAATTTGAGGGTTTTAACCTAAGTAAACGACTTGGTACCGAGAGGTATTTTTGGCCAATAGGGCCCATGTGGACACTTTTTCGGCATTGGTCTAACCTATGGACTTCACTGCAAGTAGACTTCTAACTCTATGCTATTGTTCCTTTATAAATACACACCATATTGCAATTAGAAAGGGATTTGATTTTCCGCTGGGATAGACTCTAACATGTCTTCATCTCCTACTTCCTTCACAGTAGTCACCTGGGCATCTACACTTAGCAATTCTAGGCTATAGAACCTATCGAGCCCTTGTACTAGTGACTTGTACTCTTTAATTCTCTGCAAACAACAATAAATAAAGCTATAAAGTGGATGTAAGCCAAAGATTGCTGAACCACTAAAAAAATCTTGTGTCTTTCTATTTTATTTCTTTTATTTCAATACCGTCTACTATATCCAGGTCTCACAGGTCCCCTACAACTCAATCTTAGGTGTTAATTCATTTTTGGTGCTAATATTTTAGTGCTTTTACTGAGAAAATTGAATCCAAGCTTAGATCTAGCTCTCTACTGGGATTGGAAAGATCCAAAAGTTAGATCCAAAAGCTTTACTTGAGCATTTAAGGATTTGCTATTAGAAATTCTTAGCACCTAGAAAAGGAAAATCGGTCTCAGGAAGATCCGAATGAGCGGTAACTATTGGTGATAAAGCAAACATCCACCAAACAAAAGTTAATAATGGAAACACAATACCAGAATCCTCTGCTCAACATGAAGTTATAACTAGAAGGGAGTTTGATAAGATGATCCATGAACTTAACCAGAAGATGTCGGATAGCCAAAAGGCTATTATGGACAAGATGGATTATTTGCTCAATATGCAACCCTGAACTACCAAGAGAACTAGAAAGGAAACTTCACCTATTATAGAACAAGAGAATTCCTCTATTTCTAACCTAAACAAGAGAGATGAGAAGTAAAAATTGAGGGAAATAGTTGCTAGTGTAGTAGGAGGAAGCAGTAGTGCTCCCCCCATAAGAAAACTAATCGGTACCGAGAGAATTTCTCTCGGTACCCAGAGGAATGGTCATGTAAATGTTGGTTAGGAAGGTGATGTCGTGGATGTCACTAATAAGGAAGTGGACTTGCAGATTGACGATGATGATTTGGAGTTGGATGTTGATGCCGATGAAGGTGGAGTTTAGACAACCGCAGCTTAACCAACCGCACATCTAGGAAATACCGAAGAAGTTGTATTGTTAGAGTCAAGAGGACCTAGACGTCAACTGGCAAACTGAGACCATTTGCGAAGTCAAACACTCGTCGTAGCCCCTGATGGTCGACCCTTGGATTACCATGCCAGCACAGAGTACATTACTGATACATTCAAATGTTTGGCGGAGGAAATTAAGGGAAGAAAGGATGAAGACAGGGGTTCTACGACAAGCCGAACTCCATTTATTGAGAATATTCTCAAAGAAGGGTACCCTAGCAAATTCACCATGTTGACAATGCCATCTTTTTTTTGAGAAAAATGTGTGATCCTCTATAAATAGAGGAAAAGAGCACACATGAAACTATATATATCACAGAAATAAGGCGCTGCCAACATGCCTGGTAGGTAACAAAACTAGATACATGTATGAAATCACAGATACCCCTAAGATGAGTTCTGGCAAGGCAACCACCCATCACACCCTGATATCGAGCTCCGACATGGCCACCACCCGATATTAAGGTGTTAGAAGTACCTAAAAAATAAAAGAAATAATACCGGATGTCGTCACAAACTAATAAGGAAGCTCCATGAATCTGGTTCAGAAGGAATGGATAAGCATCTACTCTGAAGTGGAACTGCTGAATGGAAAATCCGCTCTGACGACGCTGAACAAAAGGAAGAAGTGCCAAGCAGGAGAATATATCCTCCTGACAATAGTACACCACAATGGAAATGAAAGAATCATGTATCTATGGTGGAACTGCTAGTAATCCTGAGTGGCAAACTCTGCTCTGATGACCTCTCTACAATCTGAAATCCTACATCTGAAAACATGAGTACCTACAAAGTGAACTTGACACCCTATCACCCATACCTGTGTCTGAAGGATGACTAAGGAAAAAAATTAGAATAATACATATATATATATATATGTATATTTATATAATTTATATACATATATATGTATTGATGAGGTAGGAAATAAAAAACCTAAATAAGACTATCTGAACAATTACAAAAGAATTAAATTACCAATAAACTAATACCAACAGTGACTAGTACAATAATTGAGACATTTCTTATGAGCCTTGAATCATAAGTAAGTTATGATTAATAGTGAAATCATCATATAAATTTGAAAAAATATTAATACTACTATTGTTAATGTTAAAAATATTATTGTTGTGTTTAAATAAGTTAATATTATGACTAACCTTATTAAGATACCCTTTAAAAAGGTTATTTTTAGCTAATTTATATTTGGGGTTAGAAATCCAATTGAAACAAAATGAAGAAATTGTAAAAATCAATTTGTTAAAATGACTATTATTATTATTAAAAATTCTTTGATTTCTTTCAAACCAAATATACCAACTAATAATAATGAATAAAGTGTCTAGTAAAAATCTAATATTCTTATTGAACCTAAATCTAAAATTATTCCAATAGAAGTCGCAATCCGAGATTTTGGTTATTATATTAAAGTTAAATTTTTTAAGAATATTGTTTAGAATGTAATGAGAATCCATGCAATCATAATATATACGTTTAATATCCTCAGGATGCAAATTACAAAAATAACATTTATTTACATTATGTATGTTTTTTCCCTTTAAAAATTCTAATGTATTAAGTTTTCCATGCAGTATTAACCACATGTTAAATTTAGATTTAGGAGGAGCATTAGATTTCCAAATAAATTTAAAAGAGTTGTTTATTGTATCCGAAAAATTAATAAATCTGTAAAAAGAATTAGAAGTATATTTCTTACTCTTATCCTATTCCCAACTAATAATATCATTATTAATATCAATATTATAAAGATTTAATCTAGCATAAAGCAAAGAAAGTTGCCTAAGGGTTGAACCTACTAAAATTCTGTTAAAACTAAAATTCCAAGGAGGATCATTTTCAGAAGAATAAACTTCATTAATTAAAGCAAACTTAAAGTTGCATATTTCGTAAAGGTCTTTAAATTCCAACTTAAGAGGCAAGACCGAAATCCAATGGTCGTGCCAGAAAGATGTACGATTACCAGAATGAACTATCGTATTAATACCTAAGTTAAAAATCTCATGACATTTTAAAATGTCTTTTCCAAAAATTAGATAGATTTTGAGTGACTGGAGAAGCAATTGGATATAAATTGCTATTACCATTATAGTAATATTTGGAAATGATCTCTTTCCAAATAGCATTATCATTTATA
Source organism: Allium fistulosum (assembly GCA_030737815.1). NCBI lineage: Eukaryota > Viridiplantae > Streptophyta > Magnoliopsida > Asparagales > Amaryllidaceae > Allium > Allium fistulosum. The sequence continues at coordinate 320,887,166 of CM060902.1, read as the reverse complement.
TCCTTAAACTTCCATAACCATTTACCTAGTAAGGACAAATTCATATTACGTAAATTAATAACTCCTAAGCCACCTTCCTTTTTGGCTTTACAAACTGTTTCCCAATTTACTAAACATTTTATACTATTATTAGGATTTTCCCCACTCCATAAGAAATCTCTTCTAATTTTATCAATTTTATCAATAGCCCATTCTGGAAATAGATGCATTGACATCCAATAAATCGGAAGGGCTGATAAAACCGAATTAATTAAGACTAGTCTACCAACTCTAGATAAAAATCTCCCGTTCCAGTTAGAGATCTTATTTTTGATTTTATCAATGATTATAAGCCAATAATCATGTTTAAGTTTGGTAGGTCTAATCACAAAACCTAGATAATCAAAAGGAAAGTTCATAGTCTTGCAATTTAAAGTATTTGCAACTAATTTTTCAACTTTTTCAAAATCATTTAAAACTAAAACAGAACTTTTATTAAAGTTATTTTTAAACCTGATAGAAGTTCAAAACTGTATAAGATAAACTTAAGGGTAATAATATGTCTAGGTAAATGAGAAGAAAAAAGCAAGGTATCGTCGGCAAATTGGAGAACCGATATACCATTACGCGATATGTCATTGCCTACATATCCTAGAGACCCATAGTTCGTCGACAAAATTTCTATCGGTTTAGAAATTTGCCGAAAAATTTCAAATTAAAATATAACCGCAAGCGCGCGGCGTACACTTGTAGTACGTGGCGAATACGGGTCGATCCATAGGGAATTGATGATTTTAAATCTCTATTCAATCAAATTAACCAAAGTTGAAGAGTGTTAAGCTAAAAAAAGGAGAAAAATGACAAAATAAAATAGATAAAAATATGAGAGTGTTAAGATAATTTAGAGGCAACTTCAACTCTCTAGATCACATAAATCAACAAAATGAAGTTATGATCTCTCTTTTCTTTGTCATTAGTTAGCTTAATTGATGTGCTTATCATAAGTATGGCCTATTTGTGCTATTAATTAGCTCAACATAAGCCATCAAACTATAACACACCCCTTAAACCACTTACAAACTCATATGAAAAATGATAAAAAAGTTGAAAGAAAAATCTATTTTAAGCATGGCCTATTAACTATTGTTTAGAAATATAGGCCATAAAATCTTAATTTCAACAATCACTTTATTACCATCATCATATGTAGATGAAGAGGTAATCAGTGTTTGTGATTGTTTAAGCATAGCCTATTTGGTGTCAACAATATAGGCTATCAAATTCACATCAAAACAACAAGTTAAACCACTTCAAATGATTCATTAAGCACAAAAAGAGAGCATAAACATCAAAATGTTGCATCTACATATTAGAGAGCTTCATTACCCCTAAATTGTAGGGATTAGCCTCTCATATTTGTTATCATATGAACAAATGTAGAAAGCAACATGAAACTAAAATGAAAGGAAAAATTATTCTAATTGCATAAAAGAAAATCTACACTACTTGCATAAATAAACAAATCTACACTACTAATATAAAAGGAAATAAACAAAAGAAGAAAAGAGCATGTATTGAAAATTGCAAAAAGAAAATATTACATAAAAGAAATGGCTAAGTAGCCATGAAAAGAGAAAGAGAAGAGCTTTGTTTATTTTTGAGCCTAAACTAAACTAAAGAGAGACTAAGAGAGGAGGAGGAAGAGGGTTACATGAAACATAAGGGGTACTTATACATGTGTTAAACCCTAATTCATATTTTTGGGGAATGCCCAAAATACCCTTGAGAAAGTGTGGAGGCCAAGTAATCATTAGCTTCTACTAATCATCATTTAAGTGTACATGAAGCCATTAATTCCATAAGCATGTGTTTTAGCCTCTAATTTGTACATTAAGGTAGGTGGGTAGATGGAGTCCTCCATTATCATGCCTTTGAATTATTTCCATCTTCATTTCTTTATCTTCACTCTTGTGCATGCATACATCTTCTTGAAACCACGTGTATATGAAGCCAAATTCCTATAAAATAATATAGAAATTTCCAATTAAATTTTCTCAAATTAATATATGCACAAAAATGACCATTTTTCCCTTGGATGAAGATGAATATGTGACGATTTGAAAATAATATGAATTTTGGTTTAAACAAGTAAAAATACCCGATATGATCATTTATTTAATTTAAATAGATTAAATATGGTGGTAAAAATATGCACATTTACGTGCACATCAAATACCCCCACACTTATCTTTTTATTCGTCCTTGAATAAAGAAAAACTAAGATAAATCCGTTTTCGTAGGGAGCACGATTGCATTGAGCGTATGCAACAAGCCGTTAAACCTCTGGGTGTCCCCAGTAGGAGGAGTATTGTCTCGTGAGGGTTTTTAGCGGATACTACCCACAAAATCCAAATGCAGAATGAAAATATTTACAAAATGCAAGAGTGATTTACAAAGAGATGAATGTGAGTTTTTGGAAATATTTACAAATGACGAATTTACTTTTTAAATTAACACGAATAAGTTAAATATAGATTTTGGTTATTATCTTGAAAATTTAAGTCATTTACTCGTCAAAATTTCCAACAAAAACGAAGTTAGCATAACAAATAAGCTATAGTTTAACTCGTTGTTTCGGTTGATAACATAGTGTAACTATGAAATGGATCCTTAGTTGATTATCAAAGCTTATCAAAGTGGTATTTTCATTTCTTTTCAATAACAAGTCAAATCAAACAAGTTAAAATAGTGCTTGGATTTCATTTGCTTACTCTCTCTATTTTTTGAAAATTTTATTGATATTTACAATATTTACATATGCCTAACTCAGGTAAACTAAGGCCAGATATATTACCCATGCACTGCCTTGCGGACTGATGTGAGGGGAATACAGAGCATGGCGAGTGAACACACAAGTGTGAACACTTGTTGACTGTAGGCGTTATTAGTAAAATAATTTTTATATACACACCTAACTCAGATAAACTGAGGCCAGATATACCGATCGTGCACTGCCTTTCGGGCTTACGTGAGAAGGGTACAGAGCATGGCGAGTGAACACACGAGTGTGAACACATGACTCTAAGTGTTTATTAAGAAAATATATACATATATACAAGAAATATATTTTTTGTGTTTTTGTTTTTTTAGGGAGAGAGTTTCGCAAAATCATCTTAGCATCATTTAACTTAAAAGACAAAAAAATGTTATATCCTTTACTTTAAATCAACCACTTTTTAAAACAAAGATTTTCAATTAGGATATATTTCATAATTATCACGTATGAATCTTCCTATATACTAGTTAAACCATTTTTATTTGTAATCAAACTTCATTTTTGTTTTTGTTAAGACAAATTAAATTTCAAAAATTTCAATTTAATAAACCAAAACCATCTATTTATCCTATAGTGTTTCTTTAAAAATAAATCAAAATGCTTTTAATTTTTTTTTTTGAGATTTTTTTTTAAATTTTGGAAAGAAAATAAAACTAAAAATAAATAAACCATGAAAAATTAAAAATGATGATGAGTCTCCCCCCACACTTGATTTTGACTGTGTCCCCACAGTCAACCCAAGTGGAAGGAGACAAATAAAAATAATACATGACCTTTATTTAAATAAAAATTAACGGTATTTACACGAGATCAGAAAGTATATCGTTAAAAAGTAAATGAAACGGTCTTCCAAAGACCGATTCATTTGTCTCGTCAAATATGCGAGACACAACTTAAGCTCGAAAGACCAAACCATACAAGATTTCGAAGTTGAATTTGGATTTGGAAAAACGAATGCCGTTTTATTAAAAATTGTATGAGTTGTTTTATTTTCAATGATTTTTGGGGTTGATAAAACGATTGATTGAAGTTCAAGTTTATTTTCACCAAATTCAAGCTTATCATCGATTTCAAAATCAAAATGATGATTCAAATCGTCCCCTTCAAAGTTTAACGACTCGTTTTCAAAAAGTCTATAAAACTCGTGTTCGTTAAATTCGACTTCCTTTATTGGATTATCAACAACTTTATTGCATAAATCAAGTTCAAAATTCAAAGTTGTTGTGTTCAAATTTTTAGAAAAAGGAAGATCGAAATTTAAATCGAGTTTCTCATCCTCAAAAGAATTGAAATCCAACTCAATTACCAAATTTTCAACAACTTCATTAAGATCATCATTTTCAGTTTCAAAAGTTGTTATTTGGAAATCATCAATTTTGGTAAAAGATGGATTATCGTTTGATTCATCACACGTTGGAATTTGATTTTGTTTTACGTTGTTTCATATATGTTTCAAACAACGAATCCGTGTGATCATCATAAATTTCGTTCATTTGCTCAACAAAATCCAATTTATAGTTATTAGCATGAGGATTTTCACTTTGAAATTGTTGAGGACAAAAAATTTCAATTGTAACATGGTTAAGATTATTCCCATTGCCAAATTCGTTTGAAAAGTTGTTTCCATTTTCATTCTGAGGTTGAAATTCATTTTGGAGTTCAAAATTGAATTGGCATGGGTTATAATCGAAATCGTTTGAATTTTGAGTTGAATTCAAACTTTGAAATCCTTGACTCGAGTTGTTTCACAAATATGAATTACACAAATCATTTATCATTTGATTTTGTTGTGTAGAGATTTCAAGTAGAAATGAAATGCTATTTTTGAGATTCGAGGGTTGGTCATCGTTTTGAAAAATTTGTTGTTCAAAATTCGAATTGTTTAAAGAATAGTTGTCGTTAAAATGTCCATACGAATTTGGAGTGAAATCATATGGATTATATCGATTTTCACAACTAAATTCAAGTGAGTAAGGGCAAGGAAACTCGGACATTTTCAAGATTTTTTTTGTTTTTTTTATAAAGGAAAAATATTTACAAATAGAATTTATTTTTTTTCAAAATGGCAAATTGATTTTTGTTTTGTATTTTGGTTTTTCAATTTTTTCTTTTGTTTTTGAAAAGATTTTATATTTTTTTTTTGGATTTTGGTTTTTTTCTAAATTTTTTTGGGTTTTTGGAATTTCAAAGAAAAAGGATTTAAAAATTTCCAAGGAAAAGGAAAATTTACAATTTTTTTTTAGTTTTGGATTTTGAATTTTTTTTTAAATATGCATTAACTAATGCAACTAAATGAATGCAAGGGCTAATTACAAATGATTTATCCTAAGTTAACCCAAAATTGTATAATTACAAATTGTCTTAGTTCAACAAGATAGTTCTCAGCCAGGTAACGGACATGATTTATTGGTGCACCATGAATCACCGTAGTAATGCAGCCGAAGGTTTAAGTACCTTCAGAGGAACAACCACTATAATATTTACGAATCACCGTAATATTTATAAACGGTTATTACTCTACCGTAGCCTAGACACCAAGAAATTAAATGGTTCAAAGAAGACAACTTGTCAATATACCATTAAGTGTTATCGATGTCTAACCGTTATTACTAATCAAAATTCTAGGATGAAATGCAAAGCAGAAATTAAACGTGTATTAATATTGCAACTACGAATGGATTTTGTTTTTGTTTGTTTGTTTTTTTGGTTTTCTGAATAATTTTTTTTAAATGCAAGTAAACAACAATGCAAGATAAACAAAAATAATAGATATATATAATGCAAGGCAAATAAAGAGAAAATTATAAATAAGCAAGCAGTTTTTTTTTGGCAAGCCCAACACGCAAGCAATTTATTTTAGCAAGCACTTCTGCTCCTTCTGCAATTCTGCTTTGGCAACCTGAAATAAAAACAAAATATATATATACAGTTTTTTTTTAATTTTTTTTTTGGAAAAGGAAACAAAATTTAAAAGTGAAATTTTACTTTAAAATTTTTTTTTAATATAACGATGAAACTTAAGAACAACTTGAAACGAGACAAAACAAATTTACAACTAATTTTTTTTAAGGATAAAGCAAAACTAACTAAGAACAAATTAAACAAAACAAACAAAGTAAATTCTTTTTTTTCTTTTTTTTACAAGACAAAACAAATAAAACAAAAACAAAATAACTCAATATAAACAGCTAAAAAAATGCTGTACTAATTTTTATAAGAAGCCCTAGCCCAAACTAATTATACCTGGCCTAGATTTATCCCGCTACCCAAAAACATTAATCCACTCTTTTTTTAATAAATAACTCCTCCTTGTTTTGCAAAATTCTCAAATCACGAACGTAAATCTCAACTCGCAAAACAAAATTCAATTCTCAAGCTCAAGACAAATTGGTTGCAGATTCGAGTGAATGGTGGTTGCGATTGGCCTGTGTTGTTCAATCGTTGAATCGAATGGGGTCATGGTTTTGTTTCTTCGATTCGAAGAGGGGGGGTTCGAGGAATTGGGAATTTGGTCGAGGGGCGATCGATCGGCGATTTTGGGTTGTTGTGATGAAGCGCCGTCGAGGCTGTAATTGATGGTTCAGGTGATCAGTTTGTCTCTTTTTCTTTTCTTTTTCTTCGTGGTTGGAATATGAGGCGTGGTATGGTCAGGTATGGCACAGTGAAGGGGATGTCAGCGATTTGGTGATGAAGGTTGTTTGTTGAATTCTTATGGTTGATGGGCTGGAATAGGAAGCTCGTTTGTAGCAGTTTTGTACTGGTGGTTTCGGGTGGAAGAACTGGTGATGTTATGGTAGGAGGATGGTGTGAGACGTGGGGAAGATGCTTCAATGTTTGTTGTTATGAGCAGTAGTGGTTAGAGGTTTAGGATGAAGTGAATGCGGTAGTTTGCAAATTGGTGTTCAGTGTGTTTTGTGGTTTGCCTGTAGGGGAAGTTGTGTAGTGAAGGCTGCTAGATGAAGGGGATGGCTGGTAAACAGTGAGAAGTTGAAAGTGTGGGGGTATTTGAGCTGCGGAGGGTTGCAGGAGAAGGTGTTGGAGTTGTTGAATGGATTAGCAGGCGGTCTCGGCAAATGGTTGCCATTTTCCCCTTTTTTCTGGGTTCGAAATGATGGTTTTAGAAGGAATGAGGTAGGGTGAATTGAATGTAGAAGGCAGGCAAGAACAGCAGAAGATTGAAGTGAATGTTTGTGAAGAGGATGGATGAAGTGGGCAGCAGGTGAATGAAAGTATAGTGTAGAATGAAGTTGAAGGGAGTGTTGTCGAGGAAGATAAAGAAGTGTTGGCAGTGATGTGAATGCCGAATGTATGTTATGGAAATGAAGTAGTTGTAGGGTGTCAGTGGTAGCGGGGGTTGTTGGACTGGTAATGATGTGGGTGAGTAGATATGATGGGTTCTGTGATAATCACGGCAGTTGTGTCAGGCAGTGTTGTGATACTGACTGTTTGATGTGGGTGAGATGAAAGTAGATAAGAATATGGTAGTTGCAGAAGGGAGATAGGTAGGACTGTGTTTTTGATGATGTGTATGGTTGTGGATTTTGAAATGTTTCGTTTCTGGGTGATATAGCTACTGACAGTCTGGGTGGCAACAGTTTGTGTAGGCAAATGGTGATGGTAGCAGTAAGGGGAAGAGGTAGTAGTTGGTGACTATGAGAGATGGTGGTTATGTTGGTGATGTTTATGTGAAGTTGTTGTTGTACCTGATGGAAGAAGCTGAAGTATGTTGCAAATGGTAGGATGTATGTATAGGTTTGATGATGAAATTTGAAGCAGTTCGTGGGTAAAAGGTGGTCTGTGGTGATGAATGAATTGGTAGCAGTGCTCGGAGAAGTGAGTTATAGTTGTATGTCAGGTAGTTTGAACTTGGTTATGAAGGATGATTTTCAGTGGTGATTGGAACAGTGTTGTGCAGGTCAGTGGTTCAAGGAAATGAGGTAGAAAAGTAGGTGATGTAGAAGGCTGTGATGTTATTGATTGTTTGGTGGTTGATATGATGAATGTTATAGGCAGTGAATTGAGTGTTGTACCAGAGGAGTGAATAGAAGTGCACAGTTAAGTTGAAGTGCACAGCAGTGTATAGAGAGTTCAACTGCACAGTTTAGTTGCACGGTTTTGAAATTTGTATGTAAAATGAAGAAGCAAATTCAAATGCAACTGTAAAATAAAATGAAATGGAATACAAATTGTTTTTTCTTTTGCAAATGAAATTGTGATGTTTTTTTTATATATACAAATGCAAAAATAACTAGAAAACAAGAAACAAGCACACAAACACAGGCAAATAAAAATCACACACAAACACACAATTTTTTATTATTTTTCAAATGCACAAAAACAAACAAACAAACACACGAAAATTAAGCAAAAATAGTTCGAAGAATAGAAAATCAAAATCAAATCAATTCCCCGGCAACGGCGCCAAAAACTTGTTCATCGACAAAATTTCTATCGGTTTAGAAATTTGCCGAAAAATTTGAAATTAAAATATAACCGCAAGCGCACGGCGTACACTTGTAGTACATGGAAAATACGGATCGATCCGTAGGGAATTGATGCTTTTAAATCTCTATTCAATCAAATTTACCAAAGTTGAAGAGTGTTGAGCTAAAAAATTGGAGAAAAATGACAAAATAAAATAGATAAAAATATGAGAGTGTTAAGATAATTTAGAGGCAACTTCAACTCTCTAGATCACATAAATCAACAAAATGAAGTTATGATCTCTCTTTTCTTTGTCATTAGTTAGCTTAATTGATGTGCTTATCATAAGTATGGCCTATTTGTGCTATTAATTAGCTCAACATAAGCCATCAAACTATAACACACCCCTTAAACCACTTACAAACTCATATGAAAAATGATAAAAAAGTTGAAAGAAAAATCTATTTTAAGCATGGCCTATTAACTATTGTTTAGAAATATAGGCCATAAAATCTTAATTTCAACAATCACTTTATTACCATCATCATATGTAGATGAAGAGGTAATCAGTGTTTGTGATTGTTTAAGCATAGCCTATTTGGTGTCAACAATATAGGCTATCAAATTCACATCAAAACAACAAGTTAAACCACTTCAAATGATTCATTAAGCACAAAAAGAGAGCATAAACATCAAAATGTTGCATCTACATATTAGAGACCTTCATTACTACTAAATTGTAGTGTTATCATATGAACAAATGTAGAAAGCAATATGAAACTAAAATGAAAGGAAAAATTATTCTAATTGCATAAAAGAAAATCTACACTACTTGCATAAATAAACAAATCTACACTACTAATATGAAAGGAAATAAACAAAAGAAGAAAAGAGCATGTATTGAAAATTGCAAATAGAAAAGATTACATAAAAGAAATGGCTAAGTAGCCATGAAAAGAGAAAGAGAAGAGCTTTGTTTATTTTTGAGCCTAAACTAAACTAAAGAGACACTAAGAGAGGAGGAGGAAGAGGGTTACATGAAACATAAGGGGTACTTATACATGTGTTAAACCCTAATTCATATTTTTGGGGAATGCCCAAAATACCCTTGAGAAAGTGTGGAGGCCAAGTAATCATTAACTTCTACTAATCATCATTTAAGTGTACATGAAGCAATTAATTCCATAAGCATGTGCTTTAGCCTCTAATTTGTACATTAAGGTAGGTTGGTAGGTGGGGTCCTCCATTATCATGCCTTTTAATTATTTCCATCTTCAGTTCTTTATCTTCACTCTTGTGCATGCATACATCTTCATGAAACCACTTGTATATGAAGCCAAATTCCTATAAAATAATATAAAAATTTCCAATTAAATTTTCTCAAATTAATATATGCACAAAAATGACCATTTTGCCCTTGGATGAAGATGAATATGTGACAATTTGAAAATAATATGAATTTTGGTTTAAACAAGTAAAAATACCCGATATGATCATTTATTTAATTTAAATAGATTAAATATGGTGGTAAAAATATGCACATTTATGTGCACATCACCCATTATCCACTGCTCTTTTAATAATCTTAGCAAAAACATTAGCAGCTAAGTTAAATAATAAAGGCGATAAAGGGTCCCCTTGCCTTAAACCTCTTTTAGATTGAATTTTATTTCCTAATATACCGTTGACCATAATACTAGAGCTTCCAGTTCTAAGCAAATTCAAAATCCAACTGATCCATCTTTGACCAAAACCTCTAGCATGAAAAATATCTACAAGAAAATCCCAATCTACCGAATCCAAAACTTTTGCAAAATCCAGTTTTAAAATCGCACAAGTTATGTTATTCTTACAACAGTGATTAATATATTCTTGAACAACTGCCACTCCATCAGTGATATTTCTCCCTTTAATAAAAGCCGATTGTGAACAATCAATTAAATCGTTCATTCTTGTACTAAGTCTATTAGCTAGAACTTTAGAAATGATTTTAACTGAACAGTTAATCAAAGATATAGGTCTAAAGTCTTTTAAGTTTTTAGCTCCTACTTTTTTATGTAACAAAATAACATTTGCATAATTAAATCTCCCTAATTGCAAATTAAAATTATAAAAATCATTGAACATATTAACTAAATCAAGTTTTAAAATGTCCCAAAAAGATTTATAAAATAAAATTGGAAACCCATCTGGACCCGGAGATTTATCACCAGGCAAGTCATTAATAGCTTTTTTGATTTCCTCTACAGTAAAAGGATTATCAAGCTCAGTTAAATCAACAATAGAATCGGATGGATACAAATCTTTCCATCTAACATTGATTCTAGTGCCAAAAATATCTATATAATAGTCTGTAAAAGCCTTGTTGAGATCTCTTTGATCAACTAACTCTTCATTATTAACAAAAATAGAGTTAATTGTATTACTACATTTTCTACCATTAGCTATATTATGAACAAATTTAGTATTATTATCACCTTCGTTGATCCATTGGATTATGGATCGCTGCTTCCACATAACCTCCCCCTTTTCTAAAATAGAATTTAATTCATCTTTTAAATTGGCGAAAACATTACGTTCACCTAAATTTAAAGGTCTAGATTCTTCTATCTTATTAATTTTAAGCATTTCATTAAGAATATTATCTTTTTTATTTTTAAGTTGCCAAAAACATTTTTGTTCCAATTTTTAAGAAAAATCCTAAGATCCCTAAGTTTTGAAACAAAAGATTTTGCAGAATTTTCCTTATTACTATTATTATGGAAACTCAAAGAAATCCATTTACCATTAACTAAGTTCGCAAAGTTAGATTCCAAAAGCCACATCTTTTCAAATTTAAAATTATTTATAATAACTCTATGATGCTCACAGGTGAGGATAATGGGACAATGATCAGAGTACGTATAAGGTAAACCAGAGACTCTATAGATTGGAAATTTATCTTCAATTTCATCACTAACGAAAAATCTATCAAGAAGAGCCATGGATGGAGACTCTCTAGCGTTACTCCATGTAAACTCTCTATTAGAAAGGGGAATTTCAATCAAATTAGAATAAATATTAAATTGATCAAATTCCTCCATAGCAGAGTAATCCCCTTCCCTAGGGGAACGCTCACCTATGAAGCGCGTAACATTAAAATCACCCCCATAATCCAAGAACCCGGAGCTAAGGATCTAATTCTAGGCATTCTTTCCATAAAATTCTCCGATTAATTTTTGAATTAGGCCCATAGATATTAGAAATATTTAAAAAAGAATTATCAGAAAGATTAATAAGTATAATATGAAGAGAATGCAGCTTAATAATACATTGAAGCAATTTAAAATAATTATCACGCACCCTATCATTAATCCCCCTAAAGAACCCTCGGAAGGTAGAAAAACCTATGTTCTAAAGTGATAACCGCCTAATCTTCTAAAAAACGAGTGTCAGGACAATTAATTTTAGTTTCTTGAAGTAAAGCAATGTCAATAGAATAGTCTTTAAGAACGCTCTAACCTTATCACACTTATTTAAATCGTTCAAACCTCTAATGTTCCAACTAATGATCCTCATAAACTAACTGTACTAGCCCTCTCTAATTCCTTACATCTAATATACTCCCTATCAACCTCAGCATTAGAAAAAATAAAAGATGTATCACAAGCAAGCTGACTAAACTCAGTAGATGAAACACTGCCTAATGCATAAGTAGAGTACGTACTACCCAAAATAGAACTCATAACTGAGCCTGGATTCGTAGCACCACTTATGGCGCTCGATCCAGGTAACTCACCCATAGCCGGAATCTGATAGTTACAAATCCTAGCACTACGATGAACACATCCACTAGACACAGCTGTTTTCCTGCGCTTTCCTTTCTGCGATGATATGGAAGTAGGAATAGGAATAGTGCTCTCCATCCTATTAAACTCCAGACAATTTGTAGATTTGGTCTCAGACACTATACCAGTCAAAGTATCATCTAATAAGCGACCTGAGACAACATCTGATACAAATCCGGAGGAAGCATCTACCAACTCTGTTCCATCTGGTGACTTAACCCCCATGGTTGAAACTGAGTCATCAGCAACAACTACCCCTTCAGATGAATTGTTAACTACAGACTTATATATACTAAAGTTACCAGTTTCCACACTATTGTAATCTTTACTACTATCAGTTCTATCATCATCTGCCAAAGAAAGATTAGTGTGCATGTCCACAGAGCATGCGTGCATGCCAGTTGAGAGATTAGTTGATGATATCCTCTTATCATCCCTAACCTCCAGCAAGTTGTCAAAAAAAAACAAAAGCCTCTTCTTCAAAAATAACTTCATCATATTCAGATTCAATACACCACAATCCCTGACATCCAGCAAATTGAATTTTTGATTCACTCGAGTAGCTGCTGCAACAAGCATTATCCAAATCTAAAGAATTAACAGAGAACATATCTTCTTGGATGGTCTCTGGTTCATATACCAAATCTGATGATTGAATCACACAAGAACTTGTTGAATCTAACACTTTATCAAAACAGATTTTCTCATCCCACTTCGAATTAGCTACAAAGTTCTTTATACCATAGACTAATAAATCCCAGAACTATTACAGCCTAACACCATTGAATCCTGCTCCATTGGATCAAAATCCACATATCCTAGAACATCAGACCAATCAATGCTAATAACATTCAAAAAAACTGCTATCAAATAAATTAACACCAACCTTATAACGGAACTACTAATCCTAGACAACACTTACTCAAATACAAATGACATATGGACAGAGCTAGAGCGACAAATGTTATTCGTTGTAAACGTTTCCTTATCTTCTTGAAAGGAGTTGCTTCTATGTGGTTCACTAGGCTCACGTCGAAGTCCATATCAACTTTTCATGAATTGGCTAAGAAGTTTCTGGAACAGTTTAACCTCCACACTACACGATCGAAGGATGTGATGTCCCTGTTTGGCTTCTCTCAAGGGCCTAAGGAGTCACTGAAGTGTTTTTTGAACCGATCCAACATAGCTGTTGTAGACGTTAGCAATCCAAAGGTGGATATTGTATTCATGGCACTTGTCTGGGGCATTCACCCAGACACGGATTTCGGTAGGTGGATAAAGATGAAGCAACCCACTACCATAGAGAAATTCCATCGAAAGGCAAAGCAGTTTCTGAGGTTGGAAGAAGCAAGTATAATTGAAGACAAGCCCGGTAATGAGCAATCGAAAAAGGTGATTCAGATTAAAGTTGCGGTCAAACAAGATGGAATAGCATCAAATCTTGCTATGGGAAGTGCGGGGAAAATTGCAAATTAGAAGAAGAGGAATCAGAATGCTAGTAGGCATGATAGGGACAGGAAATGTCTAAGGAATCCGAGATCCAAGAACTATATGCCATTAAATGACAGTTTGGAGAACATCTATCTTGCCACTCAGGAAACTAAGCAGTATAACAAACTGCCCAAGAGGGAAGCGACCGAGAAATTAAAAAGGTTGGGGAAGTATTACCGCTTCCATGAAACTCATAGGCATAACACAAATGAATATCGACATCTGAAGGACTTAATTGAGGAATTGATAAGAAACAACATGCTCCAGCAGTATGTGAAGAAACCACAAAATGCCAATCAACCCACCGGACCCCAAGGGCTGGATCCTCAAGGAAGCCGCTTGGACTCAACGGAGAAGGACCTAGGTGAACAGATGGAATGTTGGTCATAACCACCATTCAAGAGGACCTCACCCAGTGCAAAAGAGTTGGAGGTGAGATGGAACGATATGCTTGTTCTTTGAAGCATGTACCATAGGAGAGTTTCTACGCCGTTGAAGACAGACCTCCAGTTAAGAAACAAAGGATGATAATAGTGACATTGTGTTTAGAAATTGGGACACTGAAGGCATCCCAATGACGATAACAGTCTGGATCAGAGTAGTTGTGCATTGAGTATTGGTTGACAATGGAAGTTCGGTCAACATCATATTCTGGAAGACGTTTGACGAAATGAAGATTAGCATGAAGGATTTGACCGCCTACAAAATGAAAATTAAGGGATTTACTGGTGAAGCTAAAGAACCGATTGGAATAATAGACTTGCCTGTTGAACTCGGGGAAGGAGAACGAAGTGTGGTCCTTATCCAGACCATTGAAATTGTCGACGAGTGCTCTGCTTATAATGCTTTCTTGCCGCCCTGCCCTAGTCAACATTAGAATCCCTTTGGCTCCATGATGTTTGACAATGAAATTCCTAATGGAGAATGGTATAGAAGTAGTAAGAGGAGACAAAAGCACTGTAAGGGAGTGCTACGTTGTTGAATTACATAAAGCTATATGTTGGGAAAAGGAAAATAATTTGGGAAGACTCACCGCATTGAGGAACCACAAGCATAGCTATTATAGAACAGCCCCCGACTAGGGGACCATAGTTGCTTCGACAAGGCTATGGACCTTATGAAGAAGTCAAGGGAGATACGGGTAGCAATGATGGAAATTACGATGGTTGTCCTTATTGACATGAATGGCCCGACTTGGGTTTTGAAGATTGGTTCGTAACTAGGAATCAAATTGCAAAAGTAATTAATTAGCTTTGTTCAAGGATATCTGGACATGTTTTCTTAGACTCATTCTGATATGTGTAGGATATCATGGAGATACTGTGTCACACACTTAACATTGGTCCTAAGTTCATGCCAATGAGATAGTGGAGGTGCAGCCTGGGTCTGGAACAATCCATTTCATTGAAGGAAGAAATGGATAAGTGGTTGGCCAAAGGCTTTATCTGTGATGCTACAGATCCTGAGTGGGTGTCGAACTATGTTGGTCTAAAAATCAAATGGGAAGTGACAAACTTGCATTGACTATTCAGATTTGAACAAAGCCTGCCCGTAGGACAGCTTTCCGTTGCCCAGGATCGACCAACTTGTTGATGGAACCATGGGGCATGAACTACTCTTATTTATGGATGCCTACTTAAGGTACAATCAGATTATGATGCATTGTGATGACCGCCCTACACCTCCGGTAATCAATATACCTATATGATGTGTTATGGAGGTACCTGGCTAATGCAGGACAGTGGCCAAGAATATAAAGAAGAGAAAAATTCAAACATATAACCTGTAGAACATCACACAGCACACAGAAAAAATATAATATACCAATATAGAAATAAAATAGGAGAGACAATGATATAATCAACTGAATCGTAAATAAGAACATCAGAGTGCATTAGGTTCACAGACTATACAAAAACTGAAATAAAGAGTTTATACATCCCAAATTTCCATAATAAACTGTGTAATTGTCTCTAGTAATAAAAGTACTAACATAGCTCCATGGTACTGCACAGTGGAATATAAGAGATAGTAAGCTCCAAATATAGATATATGAATGTGTAGCTTCCAGCTCATATTCGTACAGCTCCATATGCTGTCCAGACCTGTCATCCCTAATCTACTCATTTAAGAGTACCCGAGAAAATAAGAAGCAAAGCATAAAACCTCAGGTCAGAAAACAGTCAGTTGTAAGTGATACATCATCTCAAAATACTATAAAACTTGTATATAGTAAATAAGGTATAGGGTATGAACAACCATACCTGACCTATCCCTACATCCAAAGAGTTAGCCTATAAACACAATATATGCTATACTACTATTGCAAGTGGAAAATATGGGGTATAGGGGTGTCACACAGCATGCCAAGCACACGGTAAATATAGCATCCATTACACAGTCTTGCATCTCTCACTCAAGTGCTTTAGATATACGATAACTCTCTCAATGCTCAACTTATTGCCCACACAGGTGGCTAGGGAATGGACACATGCAGATGGCCAAAATAAGAGTACAATCAGACTACTCTGGTACACATAGACTACCCTGTGCTGTTAATGAGTATCACAACCACAGAGTTATCCGCCAATCCCTTAGCACACGTACCGATAATAGAACTATCCACAGATGCTCAACTCTTGCCCGTACAGATGGCTAAGGAATGGACACACGCGGACGTCCAATATATGGGTACCCACGGGCTACCATGGGTACACATAGACTACCCAGTCCTACTCACAAGCATCACAACCTCATGTTCTACTCTACGAGCTATCATGCACAACTCGTCCTTTCAGTCCACCAGTAGATGCCAAAGACACTCACTGCATCGAATCATCGAAGTTATTGTATTTTTTTGGTTGTAATTCCAATGTCATCTTGAGCTATCGCGGAGTCATCCATCCCTTCTCCAAAACTAGCTCACAAAACCCCCAAGAATCTCCAAGTATTTCCCCAAAGCCACATGCCCAAATTCCTCACTCCATTCATTTCGGCCTAACCTTCACACGAGCCAAGCCAAACTCCCCAAAGCCGAACCAAGTTCCGTGTTCGGTCATCGAACCACCACACCACCGAACAGCCAACCTCGACCGGTCACCAAACCATCATATGCTTAACAACCAAACTCGACCGACCACGAACCATCATATCTCGAACGAAAAAACTCGACCAACCATCGAACCATCATAAGCCGAATAGCCAAACTTGACCGACCGTCGAACCATCATATGCTGAACCGAGCATGCCAAATCAAAATCTTATAGCACTTTCAACACTTCAACACCACGTTGATTCCATCGCTACACTTAATGCTTTGACCCTAGTGCATCGTCTATGCAATGATATAAATTCAAACACTCTAGAGCCAATTCGTCGAAGTCAGTCTCTATGGTTCCTACCTTTAGTTCGATTCGATGAGGGTTTTCAACCATACAAGCATATCAACAAATAGCATACATGCATCAAACAACATTCAAACATGTAAACCTCTTAATCAACCTTAGCTATCATCATACAAGGTATATGCAACATAGCTTAAAATCTATCAAGGCAAGCACATATCCAAATAACATGTTTAGAACACCAAAAATCTATTTATTCACATTTTTACTGCAGATTGAGTTTTAAAATAGCATTAAAACTTAATTTTGTCTTTAAAAATGGATGCAAAACATGTTAAAACATATATATACATATATAATAAGGTGAGAGATGACAAGTCACTCACCGAAAACCTAAAAAGTGAAGATTTGATCGCAAATCGAGACAAATCCGACAATCAACGGTAAATTTGTGATTTTTCTTCACCAAAAATGTATATTTGAAGATCTCTAATAAATCTCCTTGCTAATCTACCCTTAGTATATGATTTAGACTTTATTTAGAGGAGAAAAGAGAAGGTTTTGGATGGAGAATCGGTTAATGGAGGCCTAGGTCTATGGAAGAAGGTGTAAAAGTTATTTAGGGATGATGGTTTAGTCATATAAGGTCTCCAAACCCAAAATAGCTTAGTGGGCTTGCTCCCAAACTCACCAATTACCAACTAAAATGCTCCAAAAACTGCCAATGTTCAAACATCCATATCTCCTAGCCATGAAGTCCATATCGCTATTATAACCACTCTACGGAAAGGAAACCGTGATCTCTTTCAAAAGAAAGTGGTCTTGGATGCTAATTCGACTTCTATTAAATGTTATAACTGATACAAGTTTTCAAGGTTAAAACCATCATGAAAAATTATAAATATAGGAAATGTCTCTAGTAGGCATTTTCCAAAGTTATAGTCATACGACCTCTTATGAATTTAAAAATAATGTTTTATGATCCTTCGATATGTAAAATATAGGTCGTTACATGCATGACCTAGATTAGCAAAACACCAGTTTCGTCGCAGGCTTGGGAATATATTGCTATCGCGTAATGTCATTCAGTCTGAAGAATACCGGAGCTACTTATCAGAGACTGGTAAATACAATGTTCAAGGATCAGATCGAACGAATGATGAAAGTGTACAGGGACGACATGCTGGTAAAGTCATGAGTGTCTAGAAACCATCTTGATGACCTCTCAAAGATGTTTGAGATCCTTCAGAAGTATGGAATGAAATTAAACCCACTCAAATGTTCATTTGGAGTTGCTTCTGAGAAATTTCTTGGTTTTATTATGAATGCAAGGAGCATTGAGGCCACTCCAGAGTAGATTGGTGCCTTACGGAACGTTAGAGCCTCGAAGACGAAGAAGTACAAAGCTTAAATGGAAAGATCGCAACAGCCGATTTATCACCAGAGCGACGAATAAGTGCATACCATTATTTGATGCATTAATGAAGGGTAAGAAGAACTTGGAGTGGAATCATGACTGTAATTGCTTTCGAATAATTACTATGACATATAAAGATACCACCGGTTCTATCTAAACTGGTGGATGGGAAGGACTTATTCATTTACCTGATGGTATCTACCCACAAATTAAGCGCAACGCTTGTACATGAGGAAGCTAGGGTTCAACGGCCTATCTACTACATTAGTAAGCGATTCACCAGAGCCAAAAGGAACTACCCAAAGTTGGAAAAGATGGCATACTTCTTGTTAATAACATCTAGGAAAACATGACCATATTTACAGGCTCACCCAATCTTGGTGTTGACGGATCAACCCTTGAAACAGATAATGTATCGACCCGAGACCTCGGGACGACTTCTAAGTGGAACATCATGTTGAGCTAGTATGATGTGACTTACCATCCCTGATTAATAGATAGGCGCTAGTTGAATTCATCACGAGTTCACTCTTTGAGATGATGGGGAGGAGGACACAATGGTTATATTATCCCAGTGGAAATTGTTCGTTGATGGCGCGTCAAATGAATTTTGCTCAGGAGTGGGAGTTGTGCTTGAAACTCCCGAAGGATGATCAATTTGCTATACTCTAAAGCTAGAATTTTCTACCACTAACAACAAGGTAGAATACGAGGTGTTGATAGTAGAATTGAAGATTGCATAGGAACTTGGAATGAAGACTCTACATATCTACAGTGACTCCCAACTAGTCGTCTACCAGGTTAGTAGGGAATATCAAGCTAAGGTCTCAAAACTCGCCCTTTACTTGGAGAAAGCTTAGGAGTTGCCAATGAAATTGAACACTATATGATATCTCATATTCCAAAAGAATAGAATATGAAGGCCGATTCCTTAGAAAAGCTAGCCAGTTCCGGAGTAGTGAAGCTGATGGGATTGGTTCCAGTAGTGGTGCTGACTGCTCCTAGAATCGATCAAATGGATGTTGATTAGGTACTGGAGACTACAGAGGAGGTAGAGTCATGGATGATGCCAATAAAGGACTACTTACTCAAGGGAATGCTCCCTAGAGACAGGAACGAATGAAAGCAAAGCTCCTTCGAAAGGCACGACGATTCATAATGCAGGACGAAGCGCTTTACAGGAGAGGATTCTCTTGCTGTTTGCTTAGGTGCATAACCAAAGATTTAGCAAGGAAGATTCTCATGGATATTCATGAAGGAAGCTGTGGGGATCACACCGGAAGGCAAACATTAGCAAGAAAGTGCTCCATTATGGATACTTCTGGCCGATGCTGAACAGGGATGGACCTGCTTATACAAAGTGATGTGATAGGTGCCAGACATACTTGAAGATTCCTAGAACCCCATCGACAAAACTTGTGTAGACGATTAGTCCCTGGCTATTAACGATCTGGGGAATCGAAATTGTTGACGTTCTACCAATGGCAAAAGGAGGAGCTAAAGATGTTATCGTTGTAGTCGATTACTTTACAAAAATGAGGTGAAACGGAACCACTTGCCATGATCAGTACTAAAAAAGTAATTAATTTGTAACGAAAAGTATTATTTGCAGGTTTGGAGTGCCTCGAAAGATTATCACGGACAACGGGACTCAATTCGAGAGTGTTGAGTTCAAAGATTTTTGTAGGAAGTACGAAATCGAGAATAGCTTCTCCACGGTAGCACATCCATGGGAAAACAAGCACCGAACAAAATCATTAAATCCACCATAAAGAAGCGACTGACAAGAGCTAAAGGCAAATGGGTTGATGAGCTTCCACTGACACTATGGGCATACAGGGCAACACACAAATCTATGATCAGGCACTCGTCGTTCGCCTTGGCATATGGTTCGGAAGCTATGATCCCAATGGAATTGGAAGGCCTCTCTCATCTCAGAAGACACTTTAATCAAAGAGAAAATGAGCAGTTACTACTCCAGTCCCTTGACCAAATCGATGAGAAGCGGGAAGAAGCTGAATTGAGGGTTGCTGCTCATTAGAAGAGAGTAGCACGACACTTTAATGCAAAAGTCTTCAACCGCGCCTTCGAAATAGAGGACCTCATTTTTAAACGAGTTATCCCGGGCACGAGCGCTTTGTTCGAATTGGGAAGGACCATATGTGATCAATCAGAAGCTTGAAGATGGAACATTCAAGTTAGCAACCATCAATGGAATTTCGATTTCATGTGCCTGGAATAACAACTTGCTACGGCACTACAAGACTTGATCTCTTTATTTCTTTTTTTTGCAAATACGCCATCTACGGACATTGGATGCACTGTAAATCGGTACGACTTGCTATTTCTTCTATTCATAAATAAAATTAGCTTCTTGAACTAATTCAATAGTGTTTTCGTAAGATTGACCATAGGATTGATAGGGAAAATCAATCCCTACCTTTCGAGAACAGACATTGCTCCGGCAACGTCGGAAGGTCCAAACCGCTGGGTCAAAGATGAAAATTGACCCCTACCTTCTAAGAACCGATGTTGTTTCAGCAACGTTGGGATGGTCCGAACTGCAGGATCGATGGGGAAAATCGAACCCTGCCTTTTGAGAACCGGCATTGCTCTGGCAACATCAGGAAGGTCCAAACCACCGAATCGATGGGAAATCGAATGAATTGCTCAGGATATCTAACCTCTCATTGATACCCGCATCTTAAAATTCAACCCTATGGACATAGGCATATACACCAACACTTGGTTTCAAAGAACTCGACCGAGCCCAAAAGGAATAACCACAGAGTTGGATAAAACCACGGTTCAACATCACAAAACATAGTATTTTTGTAGTAAAAACTAGAGCTAAGCAACTGGGTATGCTAAAGCAATTGTAACAATATTATTTACATGTATAGAGATGCGGTAAATAACCATATCATATAGAAACAGAAGTATATAATACCGGAAATTGCAGTATAAGCAATCATATTACATACACAGACAGTCATACGTAAACAAGCACAGTACATAAAATGCAGAGAAGTACATAAAAGAGAGATTACAAAGGAAAATTGAATCTTTCATTACTAATAATCTTTATGTACAATCAAACAGCAGGAGCCGTATCCGGACAATGTCAGCCTGTTTAAAGCAAGAAACAAAAATACAGACTCAACCACCATAACTACACAAAAACCAAACGTTCAGCTAGACCTAGCGCACACACTATTGAGTCTTCCCCTTTCTGCCACTCTGGCTGCCTTTATCAATGTTACCCGAACGGGTCCTGAGCTTCTTCGTCCCTTTGCTCTCTTTGTCAGGAGGAGTCTTATATTCCGAGTGAGTAAATGCCCCGACGTTCATAGCATTTGACTTTGCCAGTAGGCTTTTTTTAGGTCATTGGATCTTCAGTGGGGGAACCTTCTGTTGGGTGCGTGTTGGTTATGTAGAGGTGGACTGGTCAACTCCGGGTTCCTTCTTTACCCTGATTTTATCCATATCCTTCCTCAACCTCTCATCCATAGTTTTATGCTCGTTTGGGTCAGAAGCACCTGTAATGAGCACATCCTCCTCCTAGAATACAAAAATATCCCTCAAGCTCTTTAGGGCGGCAATCTTCTCAGAGTCAGAACCTGGGCCAGAACTAGAGACATGAGTTATGACAAACAATCCCATAGAGATGGAGGTGGATGAAGTAAAGATAACTGTAGGTCTCGAACCTTGCATAGCGGGAGGCGGAGGAGGCAACTGAGGTTAACCTACAAGTTGGAAAACAGAGAGATAAAGTTTGATGACTGATTTTCATGAGAACTGAAGCTTCTCGAAGATTGGAGAAACAAGAAATATAGCTGTAGCAGAATCCCAGTGAGATATGACGAATTCTCCTTCTTTTGTCCCAAGCTCCTCGGGATGGACCACAACGGGAGGAATGAATGACTCATGAAGTATAGTCACTATTGAAGTCATAATCTCATGGGTAGGTTCGGATCTAACCCCTGTGGATGTAGGAATACTCACCATCGGTTCTTTAGGACTCTAAAGTGGATGCTTTGTGCTAACCCGATAAGCTCGGGCCAGCAGAGCTTTGGAAGCATCAACAGCAATATCGAAGACCTCTTTAGCTAGGAGAGTCCTTCCAATAGAAAGAGATTCGATGTCCTCGGCATCAAGGTACATAGCCATTAGCTCCTCCTTATAGTGATAGTCTACGGTCTGCGCAACACTTCCTCCAAAACGATGATGACCATTTCGGGATAGTCATTCCCCAGCCATCTCATGTTCTTGTCCATCACCACGTTGGTATAGAAGTACAACATGTTGACATCGAGTTCTTCATTAGTTTTGGCCTTCTCTTCGAAAATCTCTTTGAGCTCTTGCATAGAAATTGTAAGCATAAGGTCATTGGCATCTTTTTCGATGGATATTTTTTCCAACTAATCGGCAATTTTCTTTTTCTCCTCACTGATTTTCGGATTCTCCTCTCGGAGACTAGCAAGTTTAGTAGCTTATTCGGAAATAATCAAATTTCGGGCCTAAGCAATCTCATTTTTTGGAAAGCACCTAGGCCCTCTCATCGGCTTGCTTCTTGAATGCAGCACTCTCGGCCAGAGCAGCTGTCAACTCATTCCTCATCAAGACCTTAGTGGTGGCTTGAGCGCACTTTAACTCTTCCATCAAGCTATTAGTTCTGGTTTTTTACTTTTGTGTGAGGTCTCTTTGGTAACCATGACCAAATCATCCTTTTGGTCCTTAATCATTCGCTCGAAGTCATCTCTCTCGGACTTGAAGGATTGGATGTTGGAATACTTAATCTGATATACATCGGAGTGGGCCTTGCATAAACATTTCCATTCATACCTATCCTCTACATCTTCTTGAACAGCCTGAAGGTTTTCCAGGGCACCTTTTTTGAGGATGTCCTCAATATCCTTGCCAAACTTCACTGCACGTAAAAAGAGATGTGGAAATTCAGCTTGCAAGCGTGGAGGACCGAGTGGGAGAGTGAACGAGGGAGCAGAGTCCCCCATGAATGCAGGAGGGACTACATTAACCATAGCTTGGGAAACTAGAACTTTCTATACCAAGGAAGCTTAAGCTTGTGTGTGCGACGGAAAATCAATAGGAGGAGGCGTCTGATGCTTAGAGGAATCTTTGTAATGTTTGCGTGCATCTCGAGGCAGCTCAGTCTATGCCTCCCTTTTCTCTCTCTCCTTCTCTTTCTCTCTATCCTTCTCCTTATTAGCCTTGCGAGCTTCTTAAGGCTCGAGGTATTTCTATCTCTGCCTCTCTTTCTTGGTTTCATAGCAATGAGGCGAGGTATGGTTTGGAGTCTGAGCTCGATAAGAACTGGCATAGTGAGAGAGCTTCTTATAGTAACCACGGCACATGGAACCTGAAACAAAAAATAATATGTGTTACAATGAGCCGATAAGTAAAAAATAAATCAGTATTGGAATTTCAAAGTAAAATTCAATGAAAGAATGAGTTTCAGTGATCCTAGTGAAGTGTATGGTGCCAATGAGCCCATAAGTTCTCTACAAACTATGTTTGTAAGGAGCTGAAGTCGGGGTCTCGCCATCTTCGCTTACAAGTCCCCAAGGAGAAAAATCAAAGCCGGAGCCAGCTTCGTTTAGGATGTCGCTGATTATGAAGTTAACTTTTCCAAAATAGCTTGTTAATACAAATGATTACACGAAAATATGAACGAGGGAAAAGCACTCCATATTATTCAGCCCACTATCTCCTTTTATAAAGGCAACCAGGCCGAGAGAATAAGGCCCAAACAAAATAAAGAAAACAAAAGAAAGCAACAAGTCCAACCGAAATAATATGTTCATACAAATACATGAACTGAAATATAAACTATCTACACAATACTCACAACACTCCCCCTCAAGTTGGAGCATACAAATTACTCATGGCCAACTTGCTGCATAAGAAATTGATCCTATTTCCATGTAAAGGTTTGGTGAAAAGATCAGCCACCTGCTCCTCTGACTTCACATAACTGGTACAAACAAGTCCCTGTTGTATTTTCTCTCTAATGAAATGGCAATCCACTTCAATGTGTTTTGTTCTTTCATGGAAGACCGGATTAGATGCTATATGAAGAGCTGCCTGATTATCACACCACAATCTCATAGGCATATCACACTGCAATCCTATTTCATTCATAAAATGTTTAATCCACATTAATTCCCAAACTGTGTTGGCCATTGCCCTATGCTCTGACTCAGCACTTGATCGAGATACCACACTTTGTTTCTTGCTTTTCCATGAGACCAGATTGCCACCAATCAACACACAACAACCTGAAATAGATCTTCTATCTAATTTTGAACCAGCCCAATCAACATCTGCAAATGCCTCAATTCTGCTATGTCCCTGGTTTGTGTATACTATACATTGTCCAATAGTACCCTTCAAGTAGCATAATATTTGCTTTAATGCATTCCAGTGATCAACAGTAGGTGAACCCATAAATTGACTAACCATACTGACTGAATAAGCAATATCAAGTCTTGTTGCAACCAAATAATTTAGCTTACCCACTAGTCTTCTGTATTTCTCAGGATCTTCAAATAATTCTCCTTCTTTTGTAAAAGATGTATTAACTAACATGGGTGTATTACAAGGCTTAGCACCCAATTTTCTTGTTTCTTTCAACAGATCAAGAACATATTTCCTCTGTGACAAGCATATTCTATCATTACTCCTAAGAACCTCAATGCCTAAAAAATATTTCAACTCCCCTAGTTCTTTTGTATGAAACTGTGAATGAATAAATGCTTTGAAGCAGAAATTCTTTTTTCATCATTACCAGTGATAATATTATCATCTACATATACTATTATAAAAATTAGTGTACCTTTCACATTCTTGTAAAAGACTGAATGATCAGCTTTGCTCTATGACAAACCAAATTTGTCAATTGCCTGACTGAATTTACCAAACCATGCTCTCGGGCTTTGCTTCAGACCATATAAACTTTTCTTCAATTTGCATACCTTTCCATGCTCCCCCTGAGCAACAAACCCTGGTGGTTGCTCCATATACACCTCCTCAGCTAGATCCCCATAAAGAAATGCATTTTTGATATCCAGTTGGTGTAATCTCCAGTTATGTTGTGCTGCCAAGGATATGAACACCCTTATTGAAGTCATCTTAGCTACTGGTGAGAACGTTTCAGAATAGTCAATTCCATATGTTTGAGCATACCCTTTTGCAACCAAACGTGCTTTCAGTCTTTCAAGAGACCCATCTAAGTTCATTTTTAATGAAAATACCCATTTGCAGCCGATTGCCTTTTTATTCTCTGGTAACTGAACTAAATTCCATGTATCATTCTGATCCAATGCATTTATTTCCTCTAGCATAGCATCACACCATCCTTTTTTTGATAAAGCTTCTTCAACTGTCTTTGGAATAGAAATGGAATCCAGTGTAGAAATATAGGCATAAGATTTTGGGGATATGTTATTGTATGTTACAATAGATGAAATAGGATAAGTACATTTCCTTTTTCCTTTACGCAATGCAATAGGAAAATCAAGACTTGATACTGGTAAATGAGTATCTTCTGGATCAGAAATAGGTAAAGATGGAGTGTTAGTATTCAACTCCTCATTTCCATTGTAATCAATATTCTGTGTGAATACATTAGGATATACCATAAATTCATCATCTTCTTCTGTTAACTGTTCATCATGGGTCTCTTGAATTGGGGAAATTACTGATGATAAATAGAAAGGTTCATTTTCAACAAAGTTAACATCAATTGATACAACATACTTGTGAAGACTGGGACAAAAACACTTATATCCTTTTTGAAGTCTTGAATAACCAACAAATATACATTTCAATGACTTTGGATCTAATTTTGTTAATTGTGGATTGACATCTCTAACAAAACAAGTACATCCAAAGACCCTCGGTTTCACTGGATAAATTGGCTTATTTGGACATAGAACTTGATAAGGTATTTCATAATCTAAGACAGTTGAGGGCACTTTATTAATCAAAAAGCATGAAGTACTTACTGCCTCTGCCCAGAAGCTTTTTGGAACATTCATTTGAAAAAGAAGAGCTCTAGCAGTTTCTAACAAGTGTCTATTTTTTCTCTCAGCTACCCCATTTTGTGCTGCTGTGTCTACACATGAGGTTTCGTGAATGATGCCATGTTGTGCCATGTATGAATTAAACTGATTGCTTGTATATTCCTTTGCATTGTCACTCCTCAAGATTTTGATTGATGTATTAAATTGATTCTGTATTTCAGCACAGAAAGTACAATATATAGAAAACAACTCTGATATATTCTTCATTAAAAACAACCAAGTTACACGTGAGTAATCATCATCAAATGTAACAAAATATCTATACCCTTGCTTAGACATAACTGCTGACAGACCCCAAATATCAGAGTGTACAACTTCAAAAATTGAACTAGATCTTTTATTAACTCTAGGATATAAACTAGCACGATGATGCTTTGCATATTGACAAGACTCACAATGCAATGTAGATAAAGAGCTAAATTGTGGACATAGTTTCTTGAACAGAGACAATGAGAGATGGCCTAGCTGACAATGCATTTGAAATGCAGAAGAAGTTATACTTGAGCAGCTTATAGATTTGGATGGCACAGTATTAAGCACATATAAACCTTCACATTCTTCACCTCTACCAATAATCTGCCTCGTCGTTAGATCCTGAAACTCACAGTGGTTAGGAAAAAATGATATGCTACATTTCAGATTCTTAGTAATTTGACTCACAGATATCAAATTAAATGATAAGTTTGGCAAATATAAAACTGAACTTAATGGTAAATTTGAATTCACCCTCATTTTCCCAGTTCCTTGAACAAATGATTGTGATCCATCAGCTAATGTAACAGCATGAGTTGACTGCTTATATTGTATATCTGAAATCAAATTACTATTACCTGTCATATGGTCAGTTGCTCCAGAGTCTATGATCCATTTTGATTGACTTGTAGAATTGGCAATAGTTGAAACTGATGATGTTAATCCCTGATTTGTTGATTCCTTCTTCAATGATTCTTGAAATTTCATATATTGGTCATAATCTTCTGCTGACATGAGAACAGATTTCATATCCTTATTCAACTGTGAATTCTTGTATTGAAGTTTCCTACACTCAAATTTCATATGCCCTGGCTTCTTACAATATGTACAGAATTTTCCCTGATTTGAAGATCTAAACTCTGGAACATTTGACCTTGGTGAATTGTAATTTGGCCTTGGTGAATTATTCCATGGTGATTTGGTTTCAAATTGAGTTTTCTGATTCCTGTTTTCCTGCACATAACCTCTATTGCTACTAATCAAAGCACTCTCTACTCTAGTACTTGATACTTGTGCATGAGAAATATTAGAACGAAGAATTCTGCTGAATACTTCTTGTAACGAAGGGATATATGAACCAGATAAGATCTGAGACTTAGCAGACTCAAATTCTGATGTTAAACCAGCCAAGAAACTCATACTTGCCATTTGTTCTCGTTGTTGCTGCTGAACCTTAACGTCTGAACTGATTGGAAGAAGCATGTTGAATTCCTCATATGTCTTCTTGAAGTTCATAAAATAACTCATAAGAGTTTGTTCTTGTTTCTCTACTCGATAGAATGATTTGCACACATCATACATCCTTGTTAGATTTCCCTTTCCAGAATATAAGAATTCTAAATATTCCATTAGCTCCCTAACAAACTCGCAATGATTGACCATACCAATTACCTCACTATCAATTGAATTTTTGATTTGTAGAAATAATCGAGCATCAGATCTGAACCACATCAAGTCTTTCTCATCCTTTGAATCTGCCATAGGTGGATCTTAAGTTAAATGGCTATCTTTATCTATACTACGAAGATATAATCGGATCGTCTTACTCCAATTTAAGAAATTCAAATTATTCAACTTATGATCTGTAATTTTGGGCATCAATTGCATCACATCCATCACGATCTTGTTCTCCCCAATTCTGGCATTACTTTCTGCATTGCTTTCTCCCGTCCTTACTGATTCGAGATAAAACCCTTGTTAGATTTGAATCTTGAATTTTTGCAGCTTTTATACCATGTTAATTCAAATGATTACACAAAAATATGAAAGAGGGAAAAGCACTCCATATTATTCAGCCCACTATCTCCTTTTATACAAGGCAACTAGGCCGAGAGAATAAGGCCCAAACAAAATAAAGAAAACAAAAGAAAGCAACAAGTCCAACCAAAATAATATGTACATACAAATACATGAACTGAAATATAAACTATCTACACAATACTCACAACATAGCTTAAGTTAACGAAAATATCTCCAAGTGAATGGCCTTGAGGTGTAGCCCTAACAGGAGGAATTGTTGTTTGCTCCGTATTTTTAAAGGACTATTAGGCATAATGTGCTCTGGAGGAAGTGAGCAGGGATTGATAGTGGTTTCATAAGGTGTCTCTTCAAATGACTCACCCTCTCTACTAGCTCGGTAATTACTATCACTATCATCCGCATAATGACCCTCCTCTTCTTCCTCCTCAATCAGCAGTTGCTTGCCTTCTCTTATTCCAGTCCCTTAATCTTCTTCCAGGATTGAAGACATCCCGACGTCTTCATCCCTACCGCTTGGAATGTCTACGTCGATGGGCCAATCAAGCTCTCCAACAATGGGTTGCACTGAATGTACTACACTAGAGGGAGAAGTAGCCTCCCCAGGAAGACCCTCGTTGGAGCTACAAGTGGGAGTAGAAGAGTGTGTGGAGTGCGTATGAGCTCTTGAACCACTTAGCATAGGGGGGTTGGCAATTGCAAATCTGCCAGAACTTAGTAAACCACACCATCGTAGATTGTCATTTATCAAGAGAAATGCAATGGTACAATGATGGGGCCTAATCTCTCGCAAAATTTTAAGCATATCCTTGAACTCTTCATGATCTTTATGAGTGTGGATACCTATGCAAGATAATATGTTAAGTTAGAAACCCCAGAATAGAAGAATCTCAATAGTGGAGGAACAGAGGGAAAGAGCATACATTCGGATAGCCAAAAGTGGTTGAAGCTGAGTGGGCACTGCACGTAGAATTACTCGTTCTTAAAGAACATGCACTTATTATGGAGCTATCAACAACTTTGCTCTCGCTCCAATATTTGATTATCATGTGCAACAGAGACTCTCGTACCTTCTTTAAGTGGAGTAGATATGTTAGCTTATGGAAGTTTGGTGACCAATTAAATCGATTCATGAATAGAATGTATAGAGAAGTCAAGAGAGAATATCCATTTGGGTGTACTTGGGTTGGGGCTAGCCCAAGATCCTGGAGCACTATCACGAGAAGGATTGAATGGTAGGATTACACCGCTAACGCATATATAACGATCGCATGCAGTATATCCTTTTAGAGGGTCGTGTGCAAACTCACTCCTCCTGAGAAGACGAACGTCTTCTTCAGGAACCTCATGCTAAAGATAGATATTATGAAGTATCCTAGCAGTTAGAATCATTGGCAACTGCTCCAATGGGTCATTTAAAATTCTTAGACCTACGAGCACATCCAATGGAGGAGGTTGATTAACCACTGGAACAACAGGTACTAGCGAGCCTTGTGATTTAGACGTAGTGGGTTGGCCTGGTCCAATAGGGGTCGTAAGTGAAGCCTGAACTGTAGAAGTCCCAACTTCGGTAGGAGTAAAGGTGCCCTCATCGGACATGAATCGAGGTGATCGACGAGTCATTCTAAACAACAAAACTTGGCATTCAACACGGTAGGGTATGTTTTATTTTGAATAATAAGCCCATGAGAACGCCTAGAGTCCAAAGAAAGTCGACATGTGTTGACCAGTCGAATTCTGAGTGTTGACCACGGTACATGAGAAGTGTTAATCTGTGCACAATGAGCCCAATGTCCCAAACACCATGAACGGACCTTCTTGTGTAGATAGCTCCTCGTGCTAGAAAAACGAGTTACGTCGTACTTTGAAACTATAATTGGAACTTACTCATTATTGACGAGTAATCGATGACGGAGCCATTGTCCAGAGCGACGTGGAAGCTTTTCTTTCTAAGAACACCAGAAGTGCAGAAACAGGGAAAAGTAGTGCGATGGAATCATCCAATATGACCATTCTTGGAAGTGAACAATTATATCAGAGTTCAAATGACAATGAGGATTTAGCCATCTTTTGTCAAGAGATAGTTAGAATCACAAAGATGGATTTGTCTTTGAAACGGCATGCACACGACTAAGGCAACACCCTAGAGGTTGAATGCGACACAAATCCGACCATCTCCATCCAATTGCAAATAACCATACCCTCACCATTGTAATCACCTATCGTTGATAGCTTGGAATTCTAATCGGTGGAAAGCACTCGAGCACAAGATGAATTGACCTGAATGGAAGGCACGGTAGGTCAAGCGATGGTGGTGATTGGACCTAGGAGGCGGCGCTATGAGGTTGTGGTACTTGGAGATGGTCGAAGGCATGACGAACGGTTGCGTCAAGGTTGGAAGCTCAAAGAGTAGTAGAGTCGATGGCAAAAGTAATCAGTATAAATCACTCAGAGCAAGATTGAAAATTAAATGAAAATGGCTAAGTCCCATATTTATAAAATATTCAGGGAAGACCAATGGTCACGGTACCAAGAGAAACCTCTCGGTGCCGAGAAATTTTTCCTCTCTGAAACTTTGCAAAATACATGACAGAAGCAAGGCACGTCATTTTAAAGCAAAAGGTAATCCCTGAAGCGTAGATCCAGTCTGTGATGCCCCACCCCAAGACCTGCACTAACAAAGGGTATTACTGAGTAATATTGTATGTTAGTGTGGAGAATAGGGCTGGTTAAGAGCAACCATCCATTAATTTTGCTTTAAGAAAACATTGATACGTCGATTTAGGTGTTATATACATTTTTTCTTCTCAAGTGGAATCAACGTAAGCAATCCAGGCTTAAAACAAAACTACGGTGGCATTAATAGTAATCCAATACAATATGTGATAAATACAAATCATAGAATCACATATCAAAGAAAATACACAACGAAATACAAATAGATACAAGCTGATCAAATTGAATTGCTACGTAAAGTCGACCACAAAATTATGGTCACTACAAACTATGGGATATACAAGCACTACATCCCATAGATATAAATATGAAAATTTAAATGAGTCTATACTCGACATAAGATACAACACTATATGAACATGTACACATGATGATAATAAGAGTAAACATCTAGCTAATTGATATGAAGTCCACCCTAAAAGCATCAAGCGGAAGGACCTAAAACAACACGGTCTGACCCGAGTATTATAAAATAATGAATGGGTCAATCATCTAAAATAGATGAGTTGATAAGAAAAATGATAGTTAAAATATAACTAGATCTCAAATATAGTCACGAAGCCAAGTATCGACAAATATCAAGAATACTTCAATAAACTTCAAGAATGAAATCACCAAATATCAAAACCAAAGATAGCTTCTAAAATCAAAACCATCGAAACTATTTGGTCATAACACATATAACATATAATCTAGAAATCATCAATAGAAATCTGAAAATCACACATGAAAGGGGGAAGGCTCCAAATTTCAAGATAGGTGAATAGATTCACCTGCACACGTGTAACTCCAAGATGGACATAAGTGTCTATAAAACTCCAAGATAGGTACAATTTCCATCATAACTTCAAGATAAGTGAGAGCCTATAGAACTTCAAGATAGGTGTGAGACCTATAAACTCCAAGATAGGAACAAGTCCTATAAAACTTCATGATAAGTACAAGACCTATAAAAATTCCAAGGTAGGAACAAGTCCTATAAAACTCCATGATAGGTACAAGACCTATAAAAACTCCAAGATATGAACAAGTCCAATTAAACTCCATGGGCGAGTCATAAACTCATCGATATAAGTGTTATGTACTCTCAAATAGCAACCGAATAAGTAACAACCATGTGTCCCACACCATACAAGTTTACCTAAACGTTTACTATAAGCTAGAAAACTCCACTCTTGTGTATAAATGGCTCAATCAAATAAGTCTGGGAATTAATTGGTAAAACAAACATGAGCGTTCCATATTTAAATCACCTTCTCATTCAATTGATAACGTGCAATTTCAAAGAAATATTTTACTTTAAGAAAATTCTTGTAAAGTATAGTTTTATAAGCTAGGAGACATACATACATACATGCATATGTACGGGAAAACCCTTGCTAAAATATATGTATAAGTACAATTTTAAACTATTGTTCCAAATTAACTTTAAAACCATTATATAATAAATAAATGTATTATGTGTGTGTATATATATATTCCAAATATCTTTTATAGAAAATATATTTATACTTAAATTGATTTGAGAAAATGGTTTGGATTAAAAATCATTCTTTTGAAAATTCTAGTTTAAATAGTGTGATAATACCTGTGTGTAATCTTATGTACCTATAGAGCATTTCTATGGAATAGAAACTCCAAGATGAGTTCACAAACTCATAATTAAAACCCCAAAATTAGCATTGAAATCAATATGAATTGGAGCATCAAAATCAATCAAACATCGAAAAGGAGTCGAACGAACGAACTGGCGGGGTACGAATTAGAGGCCGCAATGCGTAACCTAGTGCTCAGCTCAAGTCACGACCGGTGCACTAGTCTAGTCAGAACAGTGCCAACGCCTGGGCTGAATCCCAAGCGATGTCAACGGCTCTCCGTCCATTTGTTGTCGCTCGTTTCTTCGTCTATGACCTCCATGACTCCTAGAACACTAATTTAGCAATCATGCAAGCATAAAAACACCAACAATTGAATGCAATTCAGGATTATATGAAGATGGTTTCAATAAACTGAAAGTGGTATAATTGATAAGAATAACACAAGATATTGAAATCAATTCTACACCAAATTCATTCAAAACAACAAACTAAAACTAGCATTCAATTATAGCCTAGAAGTGTGAGGATTACTCACCGAATTAAACTTGAATTAGTGCTAAGATCCCGGAATCCCCTAGGCCAATAGTTTACCGCTACAACCTAGGTTTGATTTGAGAAATTGCAAGATTACAACTATGACAAGAGGACAGAGATTAAAACATTAATGAATGCAAGATAGAATGGAAGAGATTACCTTGCCTTTATTTCTTCAATTACTAATCAAAAGCCCTTTGATTTAAGCTTGATTTTTGGATTTAATTTAGTTTCTAGGGTTTAGGAGATGAAGGATATACATTTTCAGATTTTTAGTGTATGACTGAAATGAGAAAGAAATGGGAGAAAGTGAACATATATGAAAGAAATGGGAGAAAGTGAACATATATGTTTTCTCCATCTTATAATAACACTACTACTTAGGCCATATGGGTATGTATGGATCCAATAAGAGAAAATGTGATCAATTTCCTTTGTTTTCTCTTCTAAAACACTAATTTACATTACAAACAATGTTTTATTTAACACATAATGATTTCTAAAAACTGGCCAAACCCTAATATATCAAAAATTTCCAATCCTATCATTATTGAGATGTTTTATAAAATTTTAATATAACTTTTGTAAATACAAGATATTCTTATTATTTTGATAAAAATAAATATTCAATTGTAAAAATCTTATTTCAACAATTAATCTCAAAATTATCATTTAATTAAATTTACAATATTTGTTGTAATAATTTAAAAATGGAAAATATTTATCACAAATCTCCATTTAAAATAAATAAGTGAAAAAGCCTTGGAAAAACTCGCATTTTAAATAACAAAATTATTTCAATATATTTTACTAACTCTTATTTTCCTAAGATTATTCTTATATTATAAAATATAAGAAGTTAAATTACCAAGTTTTGAATATTAAATAAATTTTCCCAAATTTATGCCATCTGAAAAGCCATTATAATTTGGAAATTATAACTAAAAAATTTCCCAAATTTATCTTAAAATTAAATAGGATAATTATATATCATATTTTAGATTTAATTTTAGGTAATCTCGACCAGGGTTGTTACAGACTCCCTCTTACAAAAATTGAATTCCCGCAATTTCCTTAGGGGAAAAATCTACAACAAATTCCGAAGAACGTATTTTCTCAAAGGAAATTGAGTTATGAATGAGGGATAACTCAAAACAAGAGACTTATCACAAACGAACTCATAAAAACACATAGGATGCGTTCTCTCGATGAACTCTCTAACTCCACAAAAATAGTTCTTAGGATCATCGGGCCGTTGGATTAGATGAACAAAAACGTCTTTATTTTGAAGGTGCTTAACCTTTGAGGCTACATATGAATACAGTCAGAACTTAAAATCAATATCTTACCCCGACTTGAGCTAACGAGAGAGTGATCGATATAGTCTCGCAAATAAAGTTTCGAAAGGAGCTATACTGATACCGGATTAGAAGCTATCAATAATGGGAAAATTCAATCAAGGTAGCACGATCCTTCTATCGCTACCAAGTCAAGAATACAATCATGAGGTAGGTTTCTAAGATGTTGTGTATATTCAAACCATTAGAAGCTCCGTAATTAATTTCCCATAAAATGCATTCTTATATTTTTATTAATTTGAGATGAACTCAATTGATTGTTCGAACTCTTTAAATTTCTATAATCTATTATTTCCAAAGATTTCTTAGTTATCTCATTCTTAGATCTCATTATATATTACTCCTATAACTTATTTAGAGGATTAATAATTTTCAAATTTCAAACCCAAAAGAGGTTTTTAGTTGTAAATTTTTGAATAATTTCGAACTTTGTACTCACATCTCAATTCACTAAAAGTATTTTCTCTATTCAAAATACCTAACATTCTTAATGTTTTAAGACAGTTGTTTAATTAATCATATTCAAGAGTTGTGGATTAATTCTAGGATTTCTCCTTGATATGCCTTCTAGATTCATAATATAAATTTATCTTACCATAAAAAAAATTCCTTCCCCACGGGCTTTAAATTTTCAAACTTCACATAAATCCCGATTCCAAATTATTTTCTTTTCAAACTTTACGCTTACTCATTTTTATATCAAATAAAACTCTTAATTGCTTTAATTGAAAGACTCAAATTTAATAACTCCTTCTAAAGTATTCTAGTTATTTAATTAAATTTCCTTGATAGCCCTAGAGATCAAAAAGAAGATAAATCGGGAGAAAATTTCCTTTATAGTCTGACACTACAAATTTCATTTTAATAAAATGAAGATTACTTTTTTTTAACCAACGGAATCATAATTATTTTTCTTTGCTAAATATTTATTTTCCAAATAAAGAAACTTCCTTTAGTTATTTCCAAAACTAGTGTTAACTTGGAAAACTTGAAGATTTTCCAAAAGAGGTTTTTATAGTTAAAGCCCTTAAAGTTCAACCACCACTTTTGCCTATGCACTTCACCTTTATTGCATAGTATGTATACGAATAAATAGGATCCTCCAATTATATTTTATCTTATTCAAGAATTTACGATTAAAATTTTCCATTTTATTTTATGATAAAAATACAAGAATTAGCTTCCCAAGAAATTATTATTATTATAACCAAGTCTCTTATATTCATTTTCCCACTAGAAAATCATTTACGTGAACTCCTTCCTTAATTTCCCAAACTCCATTTTA
This sequence comes from Allium fistulosum, assembly GCA_030737815.1. NCBI lineage: Eukaryota > Viridiplantae > Streptophyta > Magnoliopsida > Asparagales > Amaryllidaceae > Allium > Allium fistulosum. The sequence continues at coordinate 320,851,222 of CM060902.1, read as the reverse complement.
ATTTAGAAATAAAATTTCCAAATCTATAAATTATTTACTTATTTCAATATTCAACAAAGCTTATATTGAGTGAAAACCCAAAAATATAATCTAGTCTCATTTCTCATCTTTGAATTTTCCTTTAACAATTTCTCATCATTTGAAATTCCCAAAAATATTTACAAATCACTGATTATTATTTTTATTTTAAAATAAATACTTTTCTTAATGCAAATTTGAAACCTTAGGCACTCCCTAATTTAAGGTTGAATCAATACACACACAATATATAGATATATATATATATATATATATATATATATCACAAACTCAATCCACTAGCTTCTTCTTAGGAGTGTATCTAATTTCCTCTTAATATTTTAATTAATTCCAAGAGATAAATTAAACTATAAAGTCATAACTAAATTTTGATGATACATTAAAACTCTGAACTATTTAAGTTTAAATAGTTATCTTTCTTAGTAACAAGTTTGAATTGTAATTCAATGTCTATAATATATGGCCCACAAAGCATTACTAAAAATTCCTTTAATACCAGGATTTGTATCTAAAAGATGAATTAATCCATAAAGTGATTTTCATAAATTATTGCTTCAAATACAATTAGAGATGGTATCTCAAATTTTCATATTATTTAACCTAAGCTTATTTCCGAACTTAAAAGTTTGCCCTTTTTTTAACATTCAGAATTTGCTTTCAATTGATTTAAGTAAAAGAACCATGCTTCTATTTATCTTTTTTTGATTTGGCTATTTAAGGATTTACACTTATGTGTTTTTACTTAGATTATAATGGTCTTTCATAGCCTATCTAAAGCATTATATAAAATTAAATTTTTCAAAGCTAATCTTAAAACAATTCCCAAATATCATAAACAATATATAATGTTACCTCTCCATTTATTCATAACAAATTGCATTGACTGTTGGCTGCGGTGTTGATTATAAAATCAACATCACCTTGCGATTGTTCTCTGCGATCTCTATGATTAAGAATCTAAGACCATTATCAAATCATTACTCATATAATTTTGTTTTTATTGATATTTCTATTATTTCTATAATATACAAATACCTTTATATTTTCAAAACCTTGATATATACATATCTTTGTATATATTTCCAAATATCATTTTATTTTAAACCACATTAGTTTTCAAAAATATTTTTATTCCTTCTTGAATTAACATTTTTTCAAAAATATTATTTTTCAATAATACTAATTTTAATAAAAGTGCATGTCCGATTGTCTCGTCCGAATGTTTAAGAATCCTTATCGAGTAAATTGGCCAGACGTTCCGACCAAAATCCTTAAAGCATCCAATGGGCAATTTAACACCCATATATATATATATATATATATATATAGACACACACACACACTTTAAAAATCCTCTTTTAAAATGAAGAATACTTATATCTTTATGCACCCTAGTTTATACATATAATAACAAGCTTGCGGTCATCACCATTAAACATCTTATAGAAAACTCAAAGGATGATATTTCCTAATTAGGCGATGATTGCATCAAAACAATTCTTAATTAAACTCTTGGTTTATAGTAAACAATAAATCATTTATTTTTGGTTAATTGATAATTAAATACCCAAACTTATCTCCATTTCCAATTGATTAATTTTTGTAATTACAAGTTTGATCTTTGATTATTCTAAATCCAAGAAATTCAATATCTCTTGTGGTGATTTCCAATACAAAGATACTGCAAGATTTAATTATTAACCTTCAAATAGAATTCTAATCATTAAGGAATAACCCTTAATTGAATTAGAATTATCACTAGGAATCCTATGCCAATAAACATCCAGTCATATAGTCCTATATTTACTGGATAATGTGCTCAACGGAACAATCCATTTGCTTCCGCTGTGCGACTCTAATCATAAAAAGATCAATTGCAACTTCATGATTTACTTGGTAGATATAGTACTACGTCTCAACTAGGCTCGTTGGATTGTCCAGTCCAAGAATGAGTGACTCGACTGATAGCCAACCACACTTCCAAAATAGATAAGATTGGATCAAAGATTGCTAAGGAATCATATAATTCGATAATAGGAACATCAAAGAGTGGAAAAAAGGGAAACATTCTTAGAATCCCAAAGGACACTTCTTATTCTAAAGAAATGAATCCTACTATCTGCCCCCAAGAACCCTTAATAGACAGTCTTTAAGACTCATTTAGGCCAAGATTTGTGTCTATAATATCATATTTTAATTTTGGTTGAGAGTACTACCGATCTTAACTAGGAATGCCATACTTTAATTTTTGTTACATACTTGGCATGGCGACCTTGTTATGAGCACAATAGGGTATATGTTGAAGTACTTGAAGTGAGACACTACCTAAGAAAGAATTTGTCTCCCTCATTATAGAAGGTTGGTATCACAATATTTGGCATTCAACTAAAATGTCAATATCTTTAACATGAAAATATCGATTAATCAATAAATATTATCGGACTGAACCACGGACTTTAAAGTGACCTACAAATTAAATATGGATAATAATACAGTTTTTGACCTTATACCAAACTCTAGACATCCAAGTGAGATGGTGATGAAAAAAAGGAATAAGCCTGCAAAATGTAATTCCTAGGCGAGCTAATTAGAAATTGGATTTCGCCTAAATGATCTGCAAGTAGAACTTGGCCGATGTCGTGCTTCAACAAAGTCGGTACAGGCTTTAGCATTTAAATTGTTTAAATATTGATCGAGGACCGCATTGTTAATTATTTCCAAATTCAACCGATAGGAAAATTTATTTGTAAATGTTATAAATCAATACAAATGTTGTGTTAATGTTTTATGTCACTTTTCAATTATTTATTTAAAGCTTAAAATAAGACAAAATGATGTGTAAAAGTTGTATATCGGTTAAGTCGATTAAGGGGCTAGAAATTAAATAATTAAAGAACATATAATCGGGAGTCAAGGGGCCTTTGACCTTACTAGTTCAATGCCAAGGCCGGACATATATGTTCGAACTAGGAGAATTGTTTTGGTCTTCAAGGGCTGGAAAACAATGAGGAGAAAAGGATGTGAATCCTTGGCAATAAATAGTATAGCCTCCACTCATTTTTGAGAAATTCTTTCTGATAACTCTCCGGCCTCCACTAGTACCGTTGGTGAAGCCTTGTGTTAAGCCTTGCCAACTAAGTCAAGGTATAGACGCGAAGCTCCAAGAAGAAATTTTATCAACGAACATGTTAGGGTGTCGACAAGACATCGACAGTGAACGACATCTTTTCTAACTTGATATTCAATTTATATATATGTCAATATTCATGCAAAATTATCGTGCCCCTTATATGTATGCTTTCAGCCATTTTCCCTTCAAAATAAATTATTATTTTCATGTGTATATATTTAATAACTAATTTTCTATTAACATATATCTATATATATAATATATTTATTAAATTATTTTTTGACAAATTAAGAAAAACATCAAATCCAAATTTTTAAATATATTATGCATATGTATATGCTAACTAAGACTCATTTTATGAAATTGTTCTTACGGTTTAAAAAACTATTATTTTAATTCCTTATTGTTTCGGTTTATAAAAATAATTTTGTATATTTATAAACTTTGTACAGGTATTTTAAAAAGAAAATCTTCGGATCTTAGTAAACAAAAAACATTTTTTTTAAAAGGACAAAACAATTCAAAATTCAACTTTTTAAACTTTTCAAAGTAGATACAATTTCAACAAAAATATATTTAATTTTAAGTAAAATATAATACCAACTAGCGGCTATAGCAATAAATTTTTCATTATAGATATTTATGTTTGACAAAGTCAAAGGTATTAAATTTTGATTTTAAAATTGTTTAATATTTTAAAAAGAAAACACTAATTTAATACATACACACATACACATACATATTTGTACATATATAAATATATATATGTGTGTGTGTGTGTGTGTGTCTGCATGTCTGTAATTTAATGCGAATATTATATATCTAAATAAAAAATATTTTAAATATTCATATTATATATTAAATTACACATAATATATATAAATATATTAAATAAAAGTATTAGTTTATGAAATAATTTAATAACCGATTTATTTTGTTTGTAAATAATATATGGTTTCATTTGTGACATTATGATAACATCTTTTCGTTACGTAAACATTTTATTGATCGTAGCGGACAAAGTGGTCAATTTTCCCAACATACCCTTGGATAGTATTTATATACTGTTGTGATGTTTGTATTAAGAATTTGAATATTACAAAACATTATAATACAAAATTAAAATAAATTAATAACTTAATTTAAATTTAAATTATTTGTATTTATTGTTTTAAACATTAACTAAAAAATAAATATTTTAAATAAATTAAAATATTACTCAAACACTTTTATTAATTAAATACTAAATTTTATTTAGTATAAATAATATATTATTCATATAAACATAAAATTAGATTTTGTGCAGTTTAATAAAAGATTTATTTTAATTCATTATTTTTACCCACTGCCATTTTACCTTATATAACAATGGTATTAGAGTCCACATTGCGTTTATGTGAATAATTAACCAAAATATAGGGTGTTATTTGAAAATAAACAGAGTAGATGAGTGTTTAAGAGAAAGGTGCTTAAGAAAAGTGAACATGTGTAGTTAATGCCTTGCTATTACCCCGCTATAACGCTGTTAGATCTCATAGCGGATTTCTACCGCTACGATTTTTCCATATAGCCCCAAATATAGCCTTTCCGCTTTAAGCCCTGCTATATCCCGCTATTCCGGCAATATTCCGCTATATCTTCTTTAAAATAAATGAATTGAAAAATGATGGTTATACATTATAAAAATTATGAAATTAATTAATTTAATTGAATTTTTAATATATTTTCAGAAATGAAAATACTCTAATATTCTACTTAATTCAATTATGTTATATAACAGTTTTACGTTTATTTACAGTAAATTCGCACATGTTTTTATTCAAAATTATTTATGTATTACTTATAATTCAATTGAATGTTAATTTTTCATTTAATTACCATTTATATATTTGTAAAAACATTAAGTATGAGTTTTATATGCTATTTTAGAGTCATCCGCTATATCTCGCTATATCCTCGCTGTATCCCCGCTATGGCTTTTTGCACCTCCGTGGCATTGAATCTGTCGAGCGCTTTAACTGCACAGAAGTGAAGGTTACTCTATTTAAAGATCACTCTTATGAGTGAAAAACCTCCCAATCTTTTGGCCTTTACCTGGCTTGTTGATGTGGCCTACTTCTAGCGCATGCCCTTATGGAAGACTTGGAGGTATTTTAAGTCTTAGGTTGATTCAAAATAAGCGTATTTGAATATTACATAATTAATATAAAATTACTTTGAATCAAATGATTACACAATTTTATGAAGAGTTATAAAATTCAAAATTCAAAATTATTTTAATTTAAATAAATATAGATGTTGTATCTATAATTAACTATATTGTTGAACTAATAAAAGAACATATAAGAATATATATGTATATATATTTATATATGTATAACTTAATAAATTATAAATGTTATAATAACTAAATGTATATTATATGTATAAAGAAAAACGAGAGGTTAAATTAATAAACCCATGTCACTTAATGCAATATACACTAGATGTATATAAATGATAAATGATGCTATGATTTATACTCATTATATACTTACCCTTTAAATAGTTAAAAATACTCTACAAAATTATTTTTAAACTATGAATTTAAAATAATAATGCACTTCGTCATTTACAATATAGTTAGAATACCTCTCATACCTATGGTTGTTGAGCACCCTTAAGCAATAGAATATATAAGATTATGTTGTATTATCTTTAGATAAGTAAGAATGTCTATGTAACTCTGTTATACACTCTCAAGGATTACATAATTCAAGAATGTTTATGTAACTTTGTTATACACTCTGAAGAGTTACATAATTCCCCTTAGGATATCATAAAATGATGATTTTGGAGTTTCTCATGTACTTCATGATTTGTTAAGCACCCTCAAATTCATAAATGATTGCGAGCATAGTTAAAAGTAAGTTAGGAATTATATATGATATATAATAGTAAAGTGTCACTTACCATTTATGTGGACTATAATTTGTTGAACAAACTCAAAGTTGTGGTAACATGATAAACGTATCCTAATATCCACTAAAAGAAGTTGTGAAATTCCTGTATATCTTTTGAGGTTTTAATACATCTAAAATTCAGTGGGACCTTAACAGATAAATATTATAAACCAATATAATGACTATAAGAGCATATGTCATATTATAAAATATATTTTAATAAATTTGACCAACTAATATAATTGATAAAGTATTTTATCGATTAAGATGTACTAAATGAAATGAATTAAAGATTGATGAAGAAATGTAAAAACAGTTATTAATAAAACTTTTTCTTAATCTAACTTTATGATCCATGCAAGAACTAAAATTATATAATCATTAAAAACTTTCATACCTTGGTCACTTAAGTGTTAATTGGCCCGAGACCATGTATTTCATCTCTAAGTTTTGAACTCTAAATAAATAAAAGAGTAAGGGTATTTGATCGATATTTGATTACATATAAAGGTTGTATGGTAAATAGTTGCATTGGTATTATACAATATCTCAATGAAAATATTTCACGCAAAATAAGAAAATAAATCATAGTGCGAGATCATGTGTTTAATACGATTAAATATAATAATGATTTTGTTATGTTAGAAACTACACTCGACCAAAGACTACCGATATACCTAGGAATTTGATCGTTCGAAATGTCGGTTATGATCTATTACTTAAGTGCAACTTATCTGATATCCCTAAAATATTAAGGATGACCGAGTGCATTTCTTTAAAGAATTCAATATAGTCTTATAGTAAAGGGTTTAGCTTTTTGCGAAATGTAACGACCTGTAAATTTAACGGGTTTTAATAACGTTATTAATTGAAATTTTGCGAAATTATAAACGATAAAATTTTGAAATATAAATTTGATATTTGGAATGCGTCTAGTTAAACATAACAACTGGTAAATTTTCGTCCGAAAATATGAAAGTTTATTTCGCGCGTAAATTTACTTCAATTTAATCATTTAAAAAGCGATGAAAATAAAATGTTTCAGAACCTAAATATTTTTACATAGAAAAATTCTAAACCATCTACTGAGCAAACGCCATTTTTTGTTTTTCCAAATTCGGACTTCTTTGGCTCCGTCGATCTTATTTTTTTACGTTTTTCTTGCATTTTCCGCCAGTAGAAAAATTTAGATTTTTATAATTCAATCATACCACTGATATCTGTATACCGTTTTGACCGTCTTATCATGCTGGTCTCCGTAGTATATTCATTTTCATGTTTTGAAGTTCGGTACCCGGTGAAATCCGTGTAACCGGTATCCATATCGATACCGTTTTAAAAACCTTTTGAGTTCTATCTGTCCTTTCATCTCCATACTTATCTAAAACCAACGGCTATGTGCATTTAATATTTGTGGAATTCGAGACGTGTTTTTCCTTTGTTCAATGTTGCGTGACCTTTTGTTTTACACTTTTACTAGTTCATTTCTTTGCTTCCCTGTAACGTAAAGGTCCATATTCATTTTCTAAATGAAAGAAGAAACAAACACAAAACATATTATCCCCTGTAGCCTTTTCATCACTTGCCTCCTCTCTAAGCACGTCAAGCTCCACACCTCAACCCTCCACCTCCACGTGCATGCGCACAGAGTACTCACCGTGAATCGCCACCACTCCAAGGCACAAACCCAAGCAACCCGCCACGCAAACCGCATCTTCCTTCGGCCACCATTGGCTACGGCCAGCCCACATCACCCTTCAGCAGTACACCCTGACCTTCCTTCATTCTCCACACACTTGCAACCCGAGACAGGTCTTGCCGAATAACCTTTTTCCATGCCACATCATCCTCTCACAGCAAGCATCTTGTGCCTCTTTTCCTCCCCTCCTTGCCACCGAGTTTCCAAAGCTTCACTGTGTAATATATAGGTGAGCCAGTGCACCTTTTTATGTATAATTGTTACATGCATATACTTTGCCAATTTCTTTCTTTACCTTTTTGTTTTTAGAAGTGTATGCGTGTATATATTTTTATATAAGAATGTTATAATATAAATTTTATACATGTCAGTATGCACATTATATGTAAAGGTAATATATATATTATTTGCTAAATACTGATTTCTAATGTGTTATGTTTGTATACGTATGATATGTATATTTGAGTTAAGATTTGTTTGTTCGTATATATAATGTTTTGAAATATATATATATAACGGCTCATGTAAAGTTTTGCTAGTACACATTACATTGTATATATATAAAGGGTTTGCAATATATATATGTGTATTAGTTATATAGGTTCGGTTTCATGTATATTTAGTCTGTATAGTCGTTAATTTATATAGAGTTTCATTTTATTTTAGTGTGTTCATTTATAGTACATATTTATTTTAATAATATACATTTGTTTTTATATAAAGCCATAGGTAAGTCCATACATAGTTTCGACTGTTTACATTTTTATATAGATACTAGTCTAGCGATTGGTCCATTTGTGTACTTGCATATTTCTGTATACTAGATCTGGGAATATATATGTTTATATAGTATGTATTTATGTACTATTTGGGTGTAATGTTCAACTTTAATAGTTTATATATACATTAGTACAACAGCTATACATACGTAGTCACTTAGCTTTTATATATGATGTTGTTATATATATATTATAAGTTTCGTTTCGTGTGCTGTCTATGAAAAAGAAAGTATATATAGTCGAGCTGTAAAGTGTTATATATATTTCAGATATAATAAGGTTCTATGTTTTGTCCTGTTCTATAAAGGATTGATTTCTTTTAGGAAATGTATATTTAAAATATATATTGATTTTTACGCATAAAATATCAAGATTTGATCTTTATAAGTGTTTTAAAGTAAATGTTGATTTTATATAAAAACTTATATAGTTATATATATGTATATATATATATATATAAATTTATTTTAAAGTATAATATGTTAGTTATATAAGTTTTAAAATATTGAATTGAGAATAATAATGATAATAACAGTTTTCCATTTATATTGAGCTAATTCGATTATTTTTCATCGATTCATATCTATCAGCTTTGTTGTCAATTTGTGTCAATCTAGCTTTGCTTTGGAATTCGTGCTTGCATTTCAACTTCATTGTCTATCCTCTAACCTCGAAAGGTGAGCAATCACTCACGATTAATGTTCTTTTATTTATTTAAATTTGATTTCAATTGAAACGACAATTGAAATATGCTGCAGTTAGTTATTCACACTGTTTTATATACTATTACCTGTATCAATTCACCTGTGACATCTGACACCATCATCTGTTATATATATGCAATGATAATCTAGTTTGGATGTTAAATGATTGATTATTGATGTTTACAATTGGGCGTTAAATTGTTGATGCTGTAAGTGATAAATAATTTGAAATTGAATTTGACGTAGGATAGTTAAAATTTGAAAAGACAAATGTGTAAATTTGGTTAAATGACATTGTATAATATGACCCCCTTTTAAATGTTAAATTAATTGACACGTAGGATTTGGTTAATTACACCTTGAACCATTGAATGTATGTTGTTTAACTTGATGATGTATAAATTGTAAATGGATGTCAAGTGTAGAACCGCATCAAATAATAGTGTAATAATCTTTAATCTACATGAAATGATAGTGTAGGTTCTAGAAATAATTATATTAATTTTCACAAACAACAATGTGAATTAATACGATTATTTCGGGATTACTTGAATTGATTATTGTATTGATATTGGTTGTTGTTATTGCTTGTTTATTTACTTTGACACCATCCCATTTATCACACTGCAAGTTCCCTTTGCTATGCTTTGATTTTTGAATTGAATTGGAATCGGGTTGAAATGATAAATACCCAAATTAAACTTTGACCTAGGATAGAGAATTAAATAAAAACCCGATTGGTCAATAATTTGATTTAAAAATAAAATGAAGATTTTATTTGAATAAATAATATGGTTTTGAAACAAAGTTGGAAATTGAATTTTAATGAAATTTAAATGTGAATATTTAAAAATCTGAAACAAAATATTAATAAAGAAATTGATGGAAGAATGTTGTTTAATTTAAGAAATGATTGAATTAAGTTTTGAAATTATTTAATAATTTAATGAGATTGAATTATTTAATAATTAAATAAAATTGAATCCTTTGATAATTAAAATTGAACTTTTTAATTAGTGAAATTTAGTTCTTTATTAATTGAGCTTCGAAAATGTAACTAAGTAAATGAATATGTGAAATTGAATTTCTTTATCAAGAAATGCAAGGGTGATTTTTGAAATTAATGTAAGACTTGTAATTTAAAGGGTTGATTTGTCGAAGCTAATTTAATTAAATTTGAAGTTTTGATATAATGAAGTTGAACTTAAGTAATTGATTTAATGAATTGGAAATTAAATAGAAATTGTTTTGAATGACAAATTTACTTAACGAATATTTAATGAAATTTATCAATGAAGTTAAATTGATTTGAATGTTAAATTAAATTAATTTAAATGATTTCGGAATGAGACTTATATATACGAACTTGAATCAATATTTGAATTGTTTTAAATAAAATTTGAAATTGAATTATAAGATTTTGAAATGGTAATTTGGAAGTTTTGAAACGTAAATTGTGGAAATTGATTTAGTAAGAGAAATGAAATGTTGGTTTACAAATCCAATTGAAATTGTAATTGATTTGGTTTTGAAAAATAATAAACGACCAATCGGTGTTATAATTACGAAGGTTATTAAAGGAACCGGAATCGGTTAAGGACATACTCACTGTCTAAACCGAAAACCACTTTAATAACTATACGCGGAGTGTGATCCAGAATGAAGTGGTTGGAATGATGAACGTGATGACTGAAGAAAGAGAACGATAATGGATAGCCTTGACACTTGTGTCAAATTGGAAATGACTAAAATAGGAGCCGTGCCGGGCCAAATGGAGGTTAGCTACCTCAAGCGAACACACTTCTTCGAAGACTATTCATTACTTGTTGTCGATTGGTGCACCCTTGATTTTAGGAGTGTTGTTTCGCGGTGTTGCGGTCGCTGCGGCGATGCGTTCTCACCAGTCCGTATCAGGCAAACGGTAGTTTCACTACCTTGGGTATTGCCTCATGTGCCTTGTCATACTTGTATCCCTATACGCGACCACTATGATTTGTTTTGTGTTATACCTATGGAGTACTCCCTGATAGCCCACTAGTTTACGGTGGAGTTTACAGTGCTGTATAGACTATAACGCTTGTATAAAATGTGTTAAGGGGGATAATGGTAACGCCTTAACACTATTTTGATATCTTATATTACTGATATGCATTATCTACTTATCGTACACTACTACATAGTAGATAGTTTAACGGATCCTTAAAGGATGGTTATTCCAAACATCCTTTGAGTTACTTGTATTTCAGTTGCTATTTCACTTGAGTTGGATTTATTGATATAAAAATGTTAATCCTGACTCGAGTGTTTTGTGTTTTGCTTTACGCTCGGGTCAGACTGAGTGTACCAGTATTCAAGACTCACCTTTGAAGTTGGAGCTTTGCTTGAAGAATCCAACCATCTATTCTGCTTTCAGTATTCGATGATTCGAGTGATGTATTTTGATTTGTATCTGATGTATCGTATCACTCTTCCGTTGTATCTGGTTTAACTCTGATGTAACTTATATATTTATATAGTAGCTTCATGAACTACTATCTCTTTTATTTCCGCTGCAAATTATTACTCTGTGTCTGTGATCTGTGAGTATTTATTTACTGTATATGTTCAGTTTTGCCAAACTTAAATTAACAACGCGGTATTTTAAATTATTCAAGTTCGACATGTGCGGATGCGAATGGTTGAAAATACCGGGTCGTTACAACTTAAGTGCAACTTATCTGATATCCCTAAAATGTTAAGGATGACCGAGTGCATTTCTTTAAAGAATTCAATATAGTCTTGTAGTAAAGGGTTTAGCTTTTGAATGGTTTGACCTCTTAAAAAGAGAAAGTGAAAGTTTGAGAATGGTAATTATAATGCTAGAGATGAACATAATGAATGTTATTTTCTGCTTCGTGTAGAGACATCAGAAATGCAATTGGTAAAATAATTATAGACGCTTAATATTTACAAGAAATACGATTTCTATTCCAAATGTATTTTTATTAAACATTAGTTTTTTTAGAAATATTTATTTCTTTTAGTTCAAAATATTCAATTGGAAACTCTCAATTGTAAATTAGTTAAGGTGAGTGAAATAAGTAGCCCGTAGTAATTGGTTAAATGGACTTCGTATTTCAAATGTTGTTATTGTAATAGTGGAAATAGTGGGAACAAACCATATGTTATTTGCAAGTGAATGCATCATGATTTGAAAAATTACTTTTAAGTATGCCGAATATTATTTGTGAAATAATAATTATTTTTAGTATTGACCGAAAATAGAAGCAGTTTGTCTTGGTATGAATATTATTAATTTTTATTATAAAATAAATCTTCACTTTGGCATTTCAATGATGGTACTTGTTTTATAGCAATATTAATGTGTGAGCGATAATGAATATAGAAGCTTCTAAAATATTTAGCAATTAATTTCAAAATCATATATTAAACCGTATACTTGAGAACTAATTCTTTAATCATATGATTGTGAATAATATGGTACTTATGAATTGTTTCTCAAATAATTAAAGGCAAAGCAACTATACGGTGGAAACGGAAAAAGTAGATAATAAACTCTATGGATCGGTACATATAGATGTACACAGTTCAAGGTCTAATGATACCGAAAGCAGATCCATTCGCTTTTTAAACTCATCTGATGAATTACCACGAATATGAACATGTGTTTTTGGTACACATGTTAGATATCTATGATAATATCATAAAATGTAAAAGAAAAGTAGAAAATGCAAATAAAATTAAACGATTTGATTTGATTGGATAGATATTTTGGATAAGTATTCCAATAATATCTATAAGCTAATAAGATTTACTCTCAAACTCACTTCTCCCTATACCACATAATGGTGTATCGATAAGGAGTAATTGGATTTTGTTGGATAAATTATGATTGATAACATGTAAAGTTGAGTTACTTCTTTTTTTAAGAATATGTAGAGTAAGTACATATGTTGATTATAATTTCATCAAAAGGTACATTTTGCGATTTCGTGTAAGGTATGAATTAGATAGGAACCCAATCTTAAAAAATTAAAATATGTGGTTATCCAATTTTCATTATAAATGTAAGTTTTGTAACTCAAAATTAAATCTATTATATGTAACTCTATAGGAAATTCGTAAAATGTTTAAATGCCTATTGCACTACACTAGAAAATAAATTTTTGTTTCAAGAAACAAGACAATCATGTCAAAAGAGTTTTTTTGGAGAAATTAGTGGTAGCACGGCTGGCTTGGATATGATCCGACATTCTAACATAGTAATAAATTATATAGATGAAGTAAATTTAACCTGGCCTAAAACGGACGTAGATACATTAAAATGTCTAATAAGAATCCTCGCATATTGAAGATAAACTACGAGTTTCTTATCAATGTCAAAAAATAAATTTTTAGTAATAACAGTCTACTCAGTTGTTAATTGCTATGGAGAAATGGACTCTACCATATGGCGTGATGATCTGTATCCGAAATTAATTTTAAGTACAGTAACAAAATATAATTTTAGTAATTTTACTAAAAAGGATATGATCCATCAACCGCAAATGAGTCTTTGAGAAAAAATCAATGTAGTTACAATTGTATAAAGCAGTGTTAAAAGGAAATGACTTCTTTGATTTCAAATGTTGAAATCGATGAAGTAATTTCACTAGTCAACCTGCTTAAGTTCATTTGAATTCTACTCGCTAATTATCACATAGTATAACTTTAAGTTTTAGCACATTGATGTTGAAACTAAATTCAAAATAATGATTTAGAACAAACTATTTCAGCCAAAACATCTAGAAGTCAGTAGAAGCGATAAATAAGGTTTGTGGGACTTGGGCATAATCCAAGAGCTGATACAACAATGACGTTCACCAAACATTAGAGTGTAGTAAACATTTTGATAGAAAAAGCAAATAGTTTTATGTCGGCCAAAATTGTGGAGGAAGCGTATGTCCATAAGAAACAAAATCAAGTAAACTAAATCATTTCTAATATTATAAATTACACAACATACTACTGATTGTTAAAGATTTGTCCGTGTTAAATAATTTAGAGTGTAGTTGTTTAATTCTTGATGAAGGATTTGAACTTTTCATCACTTAAATTCGATATATGATGATGTTGGGACTATCCCAATCTATATAAAAAAACCATATTAAAATGTTTAATATGGAACATATGATGTTGATCCCTTATGCATTGACAATAGGGATCATCACATATGTTATGTTATGTGTTATATCAGATTTTGCTTATACATTTGGTGTATTAAGAAAATATCGATTTTGAGGTAAAATCACTTAATGGTAGTTAAGAGTATTCTCAAATTTTTGTGTAATAACATAAAAATTTTGGAAACAACAAACTCCTTAGGAAGGAGGGTTCAGACTAAAACTTCATATGTAACATCAAATATAGTAAGTCAATCTTAAATTCATGTTCTACCTTAAATACGGAGTTTTAAATTAGAAGCTTTCTAAACAAGAAGTTATGGTAGACACAACTGCAGAGGCGCCTAAGTTAACCGCCTTGAGTAGTACTAAAGTAAAAGTTGTATATATGCACAAATTTATAAGAGAGCTTGGAGTAGTTTCCACTATTGATATTCAATAACGTATTGTGATCACAATAATGCAATATAGATTGCATTGGGAACTGATAGCTTGATAAGAAATCGAGATAAGTTCTCTATAATTACATATGATAAAGGAGTTTACCGATAACGGAAAGTGTAATCGAAAAATAGATAAAAAATAATAATGTCGTAGATCCATTCACAAATGCCCTTACTTGGTCTAGTTTGGTTAGTCCGGTCGAAGTTATGGTCATGAGGAACCATACTTGGCACTAAGTATAGTGAGAGATTGAGGGAGCTAAGCGTATGTCCTAAGGAGATTAATGAATTAAATGCATTAAACAAACATATGTAGAAAATCCTTAGGAGAAGTTTTTATCAATTGTAGTTACGTATTTGTTCATGTCCATGAGTATTAAATTGATATGTATATATAAATACTTTAAATGATCGTAGTCAGTATGTATTGAGAAAAGACTGTCGATACGTTTGTTTAGATTCGTATACGTAGTACTCTCATATGATGGACGGTGATTTACTCATGACCTTTGGGGCACCAAAGGATTATGTACTTTTAGTTGTTTGGAATAATAGTAGAGTGACTCGGGGAGAGTCTTATATAGGTTAATATAACTAAGTGAAAATAGAAATTTCAAGGTAGCAATGTACAAGTAGTCTTCTAATTTAAGGGTGTTGTCGATCTTAAGTAGCTAGGCTATACTTTGATTATGGTTAAATACTTGGTATTATGACCCTATTACGACCACAGTTAGGTATACATTGAACTACATAAAGTGAAATGGTTCAAGAACTCAAAGGAAAACTTGGAACGACCAAGAGAGGCAGCACAAAGAATTTGAAGGCCAAACGCATAAAGGGTTTTTGGCCGGTACTGACCACAATCGTGGTGATATCATGATGTTTTTCAAATGGAACTCTTTTTCTAGATTGTGGCTTGATCAAGGGTGGAATAATGAAGCCACCATAAAAATGCTAATTTGATTGTACTTGAAAGATCTCCTCAGAACTCCAAAACATTGCAGAGAGGAATAGGTCCCATAGGCATGTTATACTGGCACCAACATGAATTAATAGGCAAAAATTGTAAACGAAGGTTAACAACTTAAAGAAATGTATGAGAAAAAGAGGAGGTATGAACCCCCAACATAACATGGTAAAGACCATTATGTTCGGTACCAACCATAATTGTGACTGATACCAACATGAATTTTTCCTCAGGAAGACTTATTCTTCCTCTGTACTTTCTCGGATCTGATGCTTGACCTATTATTTCGTGATCTAGCGACTATGATGAGCGATTCCAACTATAAATAGAGGAACCAGAGCAACTTAGAGAGGACTTTTAGCTCTCCATCTTCTTTATCCCTTATTCTCTACTCAACTTTGGAAGCTTTGGGCTAAATCCTTGTTGTATTGATCTGTAATCACTTGTAAAGCCCTTGTACTTATGACGAATCCGAATCTAATAACATTAAAGTGGACATAGGCCATAAAATTTTCCAATCCACTATAAAATTCTCTATGTTCTTACTGCTTTTTTTCATATTATTTAGATTTATCTCATTTTCATTCGATTGGGGATGTTGTCCAATCTTTTGGTCCAATATTTTCGGTGCTTGCACCGAGAACAGTGTTTCTCAAGAGAACATCTAGCTTAGCATTGTGGATTGCAAGCATCTACAAGCCAAATCTGAAGGATAATTGATGTAGCTCTGAAGAAATGGCCCTAGGAAACCTTCCATGAGATCTGGAGCCACCGGTGGAAAAGATGAAGCTTCTCACTATAATGAAACTAGTCAACCATTGAATGATTTATCAGGACCATCTGCCCTATAGGAGATGGTGTCAAAAGTTGAGCTTGATAGGATGACGGCTGAGATGAACCAGAAGATATTAGATAAGTCAGAATGCTCTCTTTGATAAGATGGAAGAAAGCTTTGCTTTGTTAGCCCAATAGACACAAAGGCATCGGAATAGCTATAGGAATTCATCACCTTCAAGTTCTAAAGAAGATCGATAATCTACATTAGGTCAGAAAAGTAGAGATGGTAAGCAAAAGATAAAGGGAAGAGCTGCTGGAACATCAAAGAGGAGCAGAGAAGGGAGCGGCCAGAGTTTGGTCGTGGCCAATGTAGTCGGTATAGACCAAATTCAGGTCGGTACTGAGCACAATGAAGATGGTGTAGAGCACGCTTACCTAAAGCCTTTGATTTGTCTGACATTAAAGATGATTTGCAAGATACCAGCAATGATGTTGGGAAGAATGCTAGTAGTAGAATGCAGGTGCTCAAACGAACACCACAAAACCTACCAAGTGTCACAGAAGATCCGGAGGAGTGGTTCTCCCGGCGATAGGAGAGCCTAGACGTCATTGAACGAACCGAGAGTGTTTGCTAAGTCAAACACTCAGGGCTGTTCCATATGGTCGCCAAGCCAATCATGAGTATATTGCTGATATGATAAAGAGATTAATGAATGAGAATAGGTGTAAAAAGAATGAATAATGGGTCTCAACACCTAATAGGACTCATTCACTGATGATATCTTGCGGGAGAAATATCCTAGAAAGTCCGTTATGCCTATGATGTCATTGTACAATGGGACAACATACCTTAAGAAGCATCTTTTTTAAATACGAGTGGCACATGGATGGTGCAAGGGCAATTGATGTAGTAAGGTGTAGATGTTTTCCCATATTCTTGGATGAGTGGCTACAATATGGTTTACTCGGCTTACGTTGAAATCCATATTTACATATGGAGCATTTTAGACTTTACAGTGCTCGATCGAAGGATGCAATGTCTTCGTCTAGTAATTATCAAGGTGTCGAAGAGACCCTAAAATATTTTTTGATTCAAATTAATATTATTGTGACCGAATTAAGCAATCTAAAGGAGGATGTTGTTTTAATGGCGTTAATTAGGGGGATACACCCGAATAGAGTTTGGTAGATTGTTAAAGAGAAAACAACCACCTATAATGGAGGAGTTCTATCGTAAAGCATCCTAGTATCTAGGCTTGGAAAAGGATGACCTGGCCATGGGAAGGACTGGTATTGGACCGTCGAATGAAGTTATGTAGAGCAACATCTCTACTAAACAAACCAGTGAGAGCACCGGCAACGTTAATATGAATGTAGGCACTAATAATATTAAACAAAGTAGAAGAAATCAAGGTGCTAGAGGTAGGAGGAATGATACCAAAAAGTGTCAGAGATACTTGAAGCCAGAAGATTGTGCTCCTTTAAGCGATACAGTTGAAAATATATACCTTGCTACGCAAGGAACTGAGAATTACAAAAAGTTGGCCAAAGGGAGGCAACTAAAGCTGAATGATGCTCCAAGAAGTATTGTTGCTTCCATGTAACTCATTGGCACAATACTAATGAGTGTCGTCACTTAAGAGACATGATTGAGGATTTGATATGTAAGAAGAAGTTGCAGCAATATGTGAGAAACTTGCATGATGGTGGGCATAATGTTACACCTTAAGGGCAGAATGCTCAAAGGGATCGATCTAGGACCAACGAGAGGGCCCAAGTGACTAGACGTTAGAATTATAATTAACACGATAATGGGAGGACCTCATCCAGTGAACAAGAGCTAGAATAAGATGGAGCAATATGGGACTTCATTAAAGCACGTGCAACAGGAGAATTGTTTTTCTATCAAAGATGAAGCTTCAGTAAAACAACTAAAGAAGATAAGTGATGATATTGTTTTTATAGATAGAGATGCTGATGGGGTGAAAAAGCCGACGTTTGATCCCATCGTGATTATGACCATGATAGGGCCATCAACTGTGCATCGTGTTCCGATTGACTGTGGAAGCTCGATTAATATTCTACTCAAAAATATGTTAGATGAAGATAAGTCCAAAGGACATATAGCCATGTAAATCCGCATTCAAGGATTTACTAGAAAGGAAAAATAGCTAATCGAATGTCTTGACTTACTGGTGGAGTTGGCTGAAGGTGACTCCAAAATGCAGATCAGACCTTCGTGATAGTAAATGATTTTTTTGGTTATATTGCTTTTTTATGCCAATCGGCCTTTGCCATTTAGTGGATACATTAGTCTATGGTACTTGATGATGATTTTCCCTATTGAAAATGGGGTTTGAGCTATTCAAGGAAGGCAGAGCACAAGTCGTGAATGCTATGTCGTTGAACTTAGAGAGGCGAAGCGACGCAAGAAAGGAAAAGGTGGAAAGAAGGTTCTCTACATCCAGATTGTAGATGCATAGAAATTAACACCCAAGCCCTATCTTCGGTCCTATAGCAAGTTCTATAAGCTCATGGATCCTCGAAAAGAGCCAAAAGATGCAAGGATGAGACACATAGAGCCGACGATCAATATCCCGATCGATGAGGACAGTTCTACTAGGGTCCTCAAGGTTGGATCTTAGCTTGGCATAAAAAAGACAAAAGGAATTGGTAAGGTTTCTTTGAGAAAACCAAGATGTTTCCTAAACACATTCTGATATGTACGGAATATCACCGAAGATAGTTTGCCATGCATTAAATACGGACCCAAGATGCCATCCTATAAAGCATAAGAGGTGCGTTCTAGGTCTAGTGCAATCCGCTACGTTGAAATAAGATGTGGATAAGCTGAAGTAAAATGGCTTTATCTACAACGCCTTATACCCTGAATGGGTATTAAATTCTGTGTTGGTCAAGAAGCCAAATGGAAAATGCCAAACATGCATTGATTATTCGGACTTGAATAATGCATGCACAAAAGACATCTTTCCACTTTCGAAGATATACCAACTTGTAGACTCAACAGTTGGACATGAATTGTTATCCTACATGGATGCATATTCCAACTACAATCAAATAACAATTCACATTCTATATCAGGAGCACACGAGTTTCATCACTGATCCAAGCCTGTAGTGCTATAGCGTAATGCCATTCAGTTTGAAGAACGTTGGAGCTACCTACTAGCGATTGGTAAATAAGATGTTTGAAAATCAGATCGGGCCGACAATGGAGGTTTATGCGGACGATATGTTGGTGAAATCACAACGATCAATGAATCACATGGATGATCTTGCCGAGATGCTTGATGAGCTTTGAAAGTATGAAATTAAGTTCAATCCATTGAAATATTCTTTAAGATTTCGCATCGGGTAAATTTCTTGGTTTTATCGTGAATTCAAGAGGCATCGAAGCTAATCTAGTGCAGTTTCAAGTGTTGAAAGATGTCACTACCTCGAAAACAAGGAGCAAATGAAGAGCTTAAACGGAAAAGCTGTTGTGATGAGTCGATTTATCTCAAAAGCAATGTACAAGTGCTTACCATTCTTTAACGCCCTCAAGAAAGAAAAAGGAAAGTTTTCTTTGACCAAGGAATGTTAGAAGCTTTGTAGAAATTTTTGGAGCATATGGAGAGACGCCCAATCTGGTCGAAGACTTTGAAAGGAGAAGATTTATTCATTTACTTGGCGATATCTTCTCATGCACTTGATGTAGCCTTGGTACGTGAGGAATAAAAGATCCAAAGGCTTGTATACTATATCAGCAACTGGTTCAAGCAGAAAAGAACTACCAATGTTGAAAAAACTGGCATATTGCTTGTTGATTGCATCGATGAAGCTACTACCATACTTCTAGGCTCACTAGATAAAGGTTCAGACTAACTAGCCATTAAGGCAAGTACTGCATCGACCCGAGACCTTATGGAGATTTTTGAAGTGCAATATCGAGCTAAGGCAATATGACATAATTTGTCATCCTTGAACAGCCATACTAGGACTGGGGTTGGCTTATTTCATTGCTATATTCATCGTTCGGGGTGGAGAAGAGAAAAATGACATGGTTCGAGTTTCTTAATAGAAGTATACATAGATGTAGCTTCCAGTGAACAAAGTTTTGGGAAGGTGAGATTCTCTTGACCCCAGTGGGATGGATAATATGCTATCTAAAGCTAAAGTTCCCGATAATGAACAACGAAGCCAAATAAGAAGCGTTGATTGTCGGACTCAAGATAGCGAAAGAACTGTGGGTCATGACACTATATATATTCAACGACTCCCAATCGGTGGTCTGCTAAATCAAGAAAGAGTTTCAGGCTAAGGGATCGAGACTTGTCCCTTACCTAACAAAGAAATTGGAACTGTTGAATAACATCAAACACGATACGATCAAGCTTATACCAAGAGATGAGAATATGAAAGCTGATTAACTAGTCAAATTTGCAAGCTCACCCGAGTGCCAGGATTGAATGGAAAAAACTAGTTCATAATGTACCATAATTTAGTATACAAGAAGGAGTGTTATATAGGAGGTTTTTCCCAACCCCCTACTGTGGCGTGCCACTACGGACAAAACAAAGAAAATCTTATCAATTTCCCACGAAGGAAGTTGTGATACTGAGGCAGACTTTGGCGAACAAGATACTTCGCTATGGATGCTTTTGGTCGATGATCAATCGTGATGTGGTTGATTATACCATACGTTATGAAAGGTGCAAAAGGTTCATGAAAATACCAAGATCCCCATCTATAGACCTTACACAAATGGTTGGATCGTGGCTATTTGTGGTTTGGGGGTTGATATAATTGGTGTGCCATTAATGTCGAAGGGTGGAGCAAATTATGTTATTGTTGTTGTATACTACTTCACAAAGTGGGCTGAAGCGGTACCGCTAGCCATGGTCATAATGAAGAAAGCAACCAAATTTGTAGTGAAGAACATCATATGCGGATTTGAAGTTCCACGGAAGATCATTACTGATAATGGAACTCAATTCGAGAGTCTTGAGTTCAAAGTTTTCTACAACTGGTACCGATTACAGTGAGCATTTCAGTAGCAGTGCACCCATAAGCAAATGGACAGTGGAGGAAGTGAACAAGATCATTAAATCAATCCTAAAGAAACAATTGACAAAAGCCAAGGGCAACTGGGTCAATGAATTATCACAATCACTTTGGGCATATAGAACGACCCATAAGTCTACAATCGAGCAGACTCCATTTGCTTTGGCTTATGGAGCTGAGGCCATGATTTCGATAGTACTGGAGATAACTTTCCATCAAAGGAAAGGCTATGTTCCCAAGGCAAAAGAGGAACTTTTTCTTGAGTCCCTCGACTTGGTATACGAGAAATGGAAAGAGGCTGGACTAAGGGTAGCTGCTCAGCAGAAAAGAGTATTATGATATTTCAACACCAAGATCTGGAACCATACCTTTAAGGTAGGGGATCTTGTTTTGAAATGAGTCCTCCATAGTATGGGGGCACTTGGACCAAATTGGAAAGGTCCCTATGCGATTGAACGAAAATATGGACATGGAACTTTCAAGTTATCAATTATTAATGGAATACCAATTCCATGGTCATGGAATATATAGTGAATACTTATGATACTATTTCATTTAGATTTATTTATTTTATTTTTTGCGAATAAGCCACCTTAGGCAATTTGGGAAATGTAATAAGGCAGGACTTGCCATTTCCTTTTTTTATAAGTATAGTTAGGTTCTGGAACCAACGGATCCATGTTCTTGTAAGCTAAACCTTGTGATGTATAATTAGCTGCGTAATCAGTACCCAAGGATAGGTACCAACTAATTCTTCTGGCCCATGATTGGGTCAGGGGGTTATAATCACACTAGGGTCGATCGAATGATTCGCCCTTATCCCTCTGATATTTAATTGATGCCCGAAGATAGGAAAAGTCAATAAGGGATGTCTAGAATCAGGCCATCAAGACAGGTTCCTAGAGATAGGAACTGGTGTGCAATCTAAGCTCTCACGACTATGTTTACGGCTCTGCAGGACATGACCGGTCAAAGATAAACGATAATAATCAGTGAGCGATTTTGATTAACGCCAGGGGATATATGAGGTCGAAAATCAGTGCTTATATTCTCGCATCAAAATTATCGATCCTCTTAGATTAGGGTCGATGAATAAATCAACTATCTATAAATACAACCACACTTACTGCCAAGCGAGCCATGCTTGGTCGATTATAAGTGGTAAAGGTCAAAGAATGAATTCAATCAACGCATAGAAATATGCGAGATCGAAGTTCGATGTCTAGAGATGGACATCTATAATGTTATTTCCCAATGACAGGAAACGATTCGAAATTGAATGCTTTTCCAACCACAACCTTTATTTTTAGTTGGATAGAACGCCACTCAGAACAAACAAGTCTGGCCATAGAGTTGGCCAAGTGAATAATAAGTTTTGTTTAGCAAATAAAGAAATAATCTGGCAATGATAAACTATATAAAATGAAAAAATATTACTAAGCAATCCCATAAATTTACTTACATGCATAGAGCTACTAGTAAATAATGGCACTGCACAAAGAAAGCCGTGTGTAATATAAATGAAATAGCATCACAGATGATTATATTATATAGGCAGGCAATGATATATAAATAGATAAAGCAAAAAGTGCAGATATGTAAATACAACAAATATTATATAGAAAATGGTCTTTTATTTACATTCAATTTTCTATAAGAGTCATGGAGGCCACTCCCCTGCAATGTCGGCTTATATACAAAGGAAAAACAAAATACATCAAGAAGGAAAAATAAACTGATTTCATAAAAGCCCAAGCTAAAAACCTACTTTTTCTTCCCTCGCTTGATGTTGCTTTTGGAATCGTCCTTCGCCTAGCACTTCTACGAACCTCGTCTATCCTTAGCTTTCCCCTTCTCTGCAGTGCTAACCTTGGAAGGTGTTGTTTATTCTTTGGTAGTCAAGTGGATATGGTCTTTAGGCTTGTTAATGGCAGGGTCATAGGATTGTGAAGGACTACCAGCACCACTACCTTTTAGAGGCTTGAATTTGAGTGGTGGAAGCTTTGGAGTAGGGCTTGGTTTTCCTAAGCCAGTAGGATTTCCAGTTCCTGGCTCTTTGTTAACAGTTATTTTCTCGAAATAAAGCTTTAATCTCTCCCTATAGTAATGTGATCACTAGGGTCCTTCATACTTGTAATTATAACATCTTCCTCATTTGGTTGACTACATTTTCCAATCCTTCCAATGCCTCTATTTTTTACGAATCTAGGCCGGTGTCAAAGTTGGAAGGAGGAGTTAGTACGATTTTCTCTATAGTAACAGAGGTTAATGTGGTAGAGATGGTGCTAGGACCAAGCTCTGAGTTGCTAGTGAAGGGTGAGGAAGCGGTAGATAACCTGTAAGTTGACAGACAGTAAAGTAAAGATTATACATTGCCTTAGGTTAGAACTAAAGCTTCTCGAACACTAGGGTGACGAGATAAATATGTTTGCCAGGCGAAGCACCTATGGTTAGAGACTTAGTAATTTCACCCTCTTCAAAAGATGACTGAGCAAGCTGAGCGTCAAAAAGAGGAATGTGTGGCTCATCAATGGTTGTTGCAGCAGAGACAGGGATTTCAGTGTTGGTAGCCTTAAAGATGGCCACCATAGAGCTAATAATTTCTATTACGGGCTCTTTGGATTTCAGAGTGGATGATTCTATTTCTACCCAATCCAATGTCATGGAATTAGTAGGAGTTTCAAAATTTGTAACAACCCACTCTCGATTCTCAGTCCGATGCCCACAGCGACGCCTACAACCCGAGAACCCAAAAAAGGAGTCATTAGGATTAAGATATAATATAAAAACTATAGACTAACTAGGATGGATATCAGATATTAAATATAATTCTACCTTAGACTATCTACTTTCGAAGTCTCACAATGGAAGGAAGTAAAATATAATACATAGTCACTATTAAAGTCACATCACCATAACATGTTTGAAATGTCAAATACACATCTTTGAATAAATACAAGTACAATCCAAACCTAAACATGTAAAGTCAGTTCTAGGTATAATAATTATTTACATCATATATACAATATGCTAATAAATCTCCATCTCTGATACCTTCTCATCTCTAAACTATGTTAACCTGAATATACATATAAAAATGAAAGAAGGAGTGGGTTAGACATAAGTGTAGTGAGCGAACCATTCTATACTCCACATATATTAAAAAAATAATACTATATATAATATGAGTCTATTATCAAACCACCATACATTCCGTCTCCCTGCTATACCTATAGTTATATACATATAATCATATCTCATCATGTCTATGTAGACTCACTTCTTGGACTTATCTCATACGCAACAGGGTCGCCTATCATCCACCGTCATGTCAATCGCATATAGCACTAATGCCCTGAACTTCCCTCTTGCCCATAGTTGCTTGTTTTCCTCGTGCTACCTAAATGGATTCACACCTTCGACCAACCTTAAGCCCTAAAGGGTCGCTAAACATCTACTCCTTCCTACTAGTCCATCGTAGTACTACAGAGGAGAAAATTGTCATGCCCGGACCATGTACCAAGTGTCATGGGACTGCATTGGTATTCATATACACACTCTGGCCATCTACCTATGTGCCATACTCGTTCTTGTCCATCTCCATCGTCGTATCACATTTTCGTATTTACAACACATATACATATCACTTCAAACAACAACCAAATTGTTCCATACATTCATTCATTCTGTATCACCGTCATTTATCTTATTGTGCCTCAAATCACCTTCCAGAATATAAGATAAAACAAGGTTTGATTCGTTCGTTGATTACATGTATAGTCTTTAAGGACCTGGTTTAAACTAACAAATTTATAATGCACCAGTGGACCGGTTGACACAGACCAGTGTACCTGTGTACATTATTCCTGAAGGTTTTATGTTTTGGGACTTCCATTATTCCAACATCATTTATGCCTCCTCCTACCACTACTTTGCCTCAGATCGTCTGATAACGTTCCTATACCCTAGCTTTAATTTCCTAAGTCATATTTAATCGCTTATTTCACCAAATTTGATAAATAATCACGAAGTTACCGAATTATTACGGAACCTAGTTTCTAACTATTATTATCATTAAAAACCCTCCCACTTCCCTATTAATTATAAATTAAAATTGTTTATATATGATTATCTGCACTACTATAGACTAAAAATCATCTTATAGCATCAAAATTGTGTTATACAAGGATGAGAGCATAGATCACTCACTGAACTGCTTGTTCTTGTCCAAATACTCATTGTCCGGGTTATTATGTCTCCTCTTTTTGGATTATCACCTCCAAATCTATGTTAGGTCATATGCTAACTTCGTGATGCTTTTGGTTTCATTCGATTCTATGGAGTTTTGAGTGAGATATTTGAGTTAAATTTCAAGTGGTTTTAAAGGAAGATGAGGGAAGAAAGAAATGGTAATTAGTTTTTAAAATATTGTACGTGATTTAATTTTAAGTGGTGGGAGGGAAAAACAGATGTCTAGGAGTTTTATTATTCAAATTCAAAACATTTGGCGCCTGCTCGACTCAATTAGGTTTTCAACCATAGCTCCTCCATACAGTCTCTAAATAAGACAAACCAAGATACTTTGCAAATTAGAAAAACGAGACGGTTGCAATGGCGCTAATATCGTCGTCAAATTCCAAAGTTTGAAAAATGATCATTTTTGCCCACCCATATATTGATTTATTTGTTTAATTCATTAAATTCAATTACTCCCACATTATTAAATTATTAATATTTAATTTGAATATTTACAAATTTTTTAGGGTATGACAATAGCCGTTTTCCCCGTAGATGCATTCTAGGTGGCCATAATATCCTCCACATCCAAAAGTTTTTGCCTTCTATTCTTCCTTAATAATACCTTCGCCGGCCTAGCTGCTCGATGAAGAATTTCCTTCTAAGAATTAGCTAATATGATGGCGTAGATATCCTCCAGCCATTTCAAGTTCTTGTTTTCAATGATGTTGGTGAAAAACAGTCGAAGGGTAACATTCATCTTCTTAGTATTCCTAATAGCCTGGGCCTTAAACTCTATGTTTTCATCGGCGGCTACAGTGAGTTTGATTTGAACCTAGAACTTGGAGTATTTCTGATTTTAGATTAGCCTTTAGGCCATTAACCTTCAGCTCTGATTCCTTTGCTATAACTTCTCATCTTTAGCCTTGACTTATGACATGAGCTCGACATTCTCTTGATAGGCCGATTTAATCTGATATTTGAATATGTTAGTGGTCTAGATGTGAACTCTTGATATCTCCTCATTTAGATCTTTTAGAAGCTTAGCAGATTTTGGACCTTCATCCTCTCTTTAGTGAGGCTGGTATATTCTATTTTGTAACCCTCGACAATCCTATCATGATCTTTCCACTCGATCTTGAATGACTAGATCTATGTTCTGTTGATTCTATTAATGCCGAAAAGAGATTTAGTGAGTATATTCCATTCAAAGAAATGATCTACTATTTCGTTGACCCTAACAACCATGTGACTTGCCTCCTACCGAGAAATTTCTTTGATGTTGTAGTTCAATATGACTCCTGCTAGGCAATATTCGGGCAAAGCTACCTGCATCCTAGTGTTGATGGTTATGCATGGGCTTGAGGGAGCGGAGGCGAAATAGTGTAAATTTTAGCTTCTTTGTATTTTTGAGAGCTTGAGACAGCGGAAATTAGAGGCTGGGTTATCTAAAGTTCTTCTTGAGAAATATGGGATGAAGTATGCACCTGAGAAGTACCAGTGATATGCACGAATTGATTGTATGAATTGCATAGTGTCTTTTCCAAGTCATGGCACTATTTTTCTTCTAATCAGTGCCTTTTCCTTTCTTTTTCATCCCGATATTCTTTCTCCTTCCTTCTCCTTTGACTCTCAGGGTAACTGGAGCGAAATGTTTAGTGGTCAAGAGTTGACGAACGGAGTTGGCTAATGCCCGAGTGGAGATAGTTCATGTGATCTCTTGCCATTATACCTAAAAAGAAGGTGTATCAGGACTAACATACAAACTTAAGGGCGAATCCAAAGTATTGGGGTTTATGATCCTAGAAGTGTGTGAAGTATTGATATTTGCTTAAGTATTTTATGGATTGTGTTTGGGAAGTTACAAAGATGGGGGTTCATCATCCTTAACGAGGATATCCCTAGAAGGGAAGGTAATTTCACCAGAGTGTTCATTCAAAATATCTTTTACGGTATCGGCTCTAGTGCTAAAGGCTGTAAGAACGTCGATATCGATCAATGATTCGAAGATGTTCTCTGAAGAGCCTGTAGGTAGTGTTACCTCGCTGTTTGGTGCTAGATTAGGACCATGAAACTATTGAGAAAACTTAATAACTAATTGCATCGGGCGAAGCGACAAAGGAACTGTTTGATCTTTAAGGGATGCCTCCTCGTATGACCCGCTCTCACCAAGGACGTAGTCTTCATCGTTGTCCTCATCATTTCCTGCATCCTCTCTCTCTCCTTCACCTTCTTCTCTCTCTTCCTCTCTATCTTCTACCTCTTCTCAATCTTTTACTTTCTATTTCTTCTTCCTCCCTTACCTCTCCGCCTCCTCTTCCTTCATCTCCTTTCCTTACTAGGTTTTATTTCAGAACCCATCACCCTCATTGGCATCCACTCCTCTACATTAGCTTTCATCATCCTCTTGATTGTCATCAATGAAATTGTGTATGATGGAAGAAGGCCTGACGGTTGCTAAAGATTACTTTGACATGAGTGGAAGAGGAACAACGTGTCTATTGGGTTGTAGGAGGCCATACCGGTGAAGCTTTTCGTTGGTGAGCATGAAGGATGTAGTGTGAAACTCATATACGACTTCCTTCAGAAGCACTAGAGTTTCAGCATGTACCCTGTTGTCATATCGATCACGAATGTCTGTAGTAGTACAAATGAAAATGAGAATGAAAGGAAGATGATAGAAGAAGAGACTTATGTCAAGACAACCAAAGGTGATTAAAGCCATAAGGACAACGAAAAAAGAAATATTTGGTTCTGAAATAACTGCATTATTGTGAAGCGCCTTGATTACTTTACATTGGTTCCAAGCCTTAACGATCGATAAAGAAGGCCAGTTCACTCTCTTCTTAAAGCAACGAAGATATGTATTAACGAATTCTTCATCAACTCCAAAAAGTGCAAGGGAGTGAACCTTGGCAAATGAGAGAAATTGGAGAGTCTAAATTTAACTTCAAGGAGTGCTGGCACAAGGTGACACTTGGTTGAGTCAAGGCTTGAGAGGAGTGAACGGGCAAGCTTAAGTCCATTGTGAAGTCATATGCAAAGTCAAGTAGGATTATGATGTAAATTCGTGTAGTCAATTGTATGTACAGATAGAAATCAAGAATATGAGTACTTTTGGAATTGGAAGCAATGCTTGATTAACAAATCATATATGCTTTTGAACTCGAAAGTAAGCCATAATTCGAGAAATCTTGTTTTTATTCAATATAATGTCGAAGATATAAAGTCCAATAGTTCAAGTGCTACAATTGGTTCTGAATCCCCAAATCAATTTAGGGTTACAAATTTTAAATTATAAGAAGGGAGACAAGAATGATTCACCCCTCCATTATGCCCCTAGGTCCATATTTATAGTGGAGAAAAATGCGGCATGGTGCATGGATTTGGCATGCTTGATCTCGGTAGTTTCAATGCTGCATGATGCTAACTTTGCCTAGCAAAATCCTTTACCATCCTTAGGTGTAAGGCAGGGCTTCGACGCATCTCATAAGTGAAGCCATGCGGCATCAACGACTCTCGGCATCGATGGCTTCTGTTGTTATGGTCGGCGCTCTCCATTGGGTGATAGCAGTATTGAATTAAAGTGGTGTTTAGCATGGAGCAATAGTGATCTAAGGCAGCATCAATAGGAAGCGGCATGGGTTGGTATAACATCGGCCTTGATAACTTTCGTGTATACTGATGGCTTTCGAAGTCAACATGTGTGGTGTTCTCTAAGTACCGATGAAATTGGCCATCAACAAGAAGCAGCCTGTCTATCGATGACATTGCTATTGAATGACATTGATAAAACGCAGCATCAATGAGATGTGGCATAGGTCATGTTTACGTACATTCACGGCTTATGGTATTGATAGTGTTCAATATAATCAGTTCCATGGAGGGATGCGACATTGAGGAGATGCGGTGTAGATGGGAGGTGACATCAAAGAGAAGCAGTATCGGCAGCGTGGGTTATTATTTATAAGCAGTATTAGACGATGTTGCTAAAGCACGACATTACTTCCATCTTGAAAGGCGACATCATATTCACGTCTCATGTTATATCTCTATGAGATTAATAATGGTAATAACATTTTCCCTCAATATAGAGGAAGCATTAACTTTTCAAGTCAATAGTTTTGGCACCATCCTTTGCCGCCTATTGGTCTTCGTTCATCCATCCAACCGTCCATTTAAAATTAATTCAATGGCTTCTGTATACCTATTCCTTTCTATAAATATCAAAGTCTCTTCTTCTTTCTTCTCTTACCTGCAATTTATAATCTCAAGCCAAAATTCAAATTTTCCAAAGAAACCAAAAACATCCAACTCTCGATTGTTCGATTCACCGTTCATGTATGATATGTAATTATGATTGTTCTATTTAATTCGGATTAAGGAATTTCCATGAAATCACTTTTACGGTTTCGTCGACTCCAAATCGACATTTGAGGTTTAATTAAATAGTCTTGATGCTAATATTTAGATTATCAATGTAATCGATTATCGTTTGTCTTTAGAGATTAGATTAATGCTAAATTTTTATGTTGTTTGGATGAAATTTGGGATCGCTGACAATGAGAAACTGTGTTGTTTGTTTAATAATAATAAAAGATAGCTTATGATACCCAATATCCAATAAGGATTCACTTTACGCGTCCTTGATGTTTTACGACATCATCATGATATTCAGCATTGATTCATTTTTCCTCCCTATGCTATATTATAACCAACGTTTTTTGCGATAGTGGCATGATATTCAACACTAATGAAGCTCTTTATCAACTTATTTCTTGTTAGCTAATGTTTTCAACATAAAACTTTTATATCGCCAATAATGAAAATGAAACACGACAATCCGTTTAGAGTTACAAAGGTTCCTATTATTAAAGCGCCTATGTCAATTGGATGCATCATCAATAGATTTGGTACTAATAAAAAATGATGTTGCGATACCAGCATGATACTCGGCATCACAAAACTCTTATATCGTTAACGACTAAGATGAGATGTGGGAACCTCTTACTGTTATGAGAAAGTGTATTCTAGCTAGATGAACATTATCTATTTATAAACGTCATCGCTCACTTTCGACATTAATTTATGAAGTTATAATTTGATACTGACAGTCTTACTGTTCGTTGTCATCGTTCTATAGCCACTTTTAATGCTATCAATTAAGCTTCATTTAATATCATTGTTTAATACGTAGTTGATTTGACACATTACAAGTCATTTAATTGATTAGCTTATTATCAACTCATGCCATCGCTATTCACTAATATCGAAAACCTCATCACCTCATCATTGGTTATAGTTGCAGCATTTACTAATGCTTTATAATATAAGCTATATGACATTTGGTATTGATATATATATATATATATGTTGATATGGACATACTGACATTGCATATCCATTCTTATATAATCTTTACATAGTTTTGCCGTGGAATTCGTTTATTAAAGTTAGAGTTTAAGTCTGATAAACTTGGCATGTGTTATTTAAGGGTTATTAACTTGTGACTAACATATACTTTAAGCATCTTGATGCCATCACTTAGACGGTAGATAAGCCATGTAGGTAATAATTTTTTACTTTAGCATGTACTGATCCTTCTATATAATGTGAACATTATCATTTCTTAAATTTTGGAATAATATCACCTGGTATATAGATAGAATGCTCAAAGCCAAGCAAGATGTTCGTTAAGAAAACTAGTGTAGGCCTTAAGGCTTTACTCTCCACTGGTAAGAAGGGAGATAATCTTTTGAATCCATCATACATCATAACCCAAGTCGAGGTGGTAACTATTCCTGAAAAATTTGGGATTACAAGAATTACAGCCATTCCCGTTGGTCGTGCAGACAATATTTAGAATCCGTCGGAAGGATATTTCGCTTTTACTCCAATACATATTTGGCACACAGGCAACCTTCCTTTTCTCGACTTTCTTCTGAGATACCTCGAGCATCTGGATATTGCACCAATTCAGTTCACGCCAAATTTTTAAACATATCTGATTTGCTTGGAAGTCTTGGCTCGGGATGCAGGACTCTCTTCCCTTAATGTTGAAATTCTACATTCAATAGCTAGTCCAGCCAAGATCTATGAGAAACAAGACCATCAACTGTACCGAATCCATCTCCATCCAAAAAGTAAGATTTTCGAGAATGTTAACAAGACAAGAGGATGAGGGAAACAATTCATTTTTGTTAAGTGCTTTTCTA
This sequence comes from Allium fistulosum, assembly GCA_030737815.1. Taxonomy (NCBI): domain Eukaryota; kingdom Viridiplantae; phylum Streptophyta; class Magnoliopsida; order Asparagales; family Amaryllidaceae; genus Allium; species Allium fistulosum. The sequence goes on along the minus strand of CM060902.1, from coordinate 320,819,066 downwards.
ACATCAGAGGAACATTCTCTACCATTAGTAAGTTTCTTGTCTCCTACTACCCTCGTCTAATTTTTACGCTTTATTAATAAATGCTCTTTTTCAAATTCTATTCCCCAAAAGCTATGTTCTTCTGATCAGGAGATTGTGCAGTCATTGACCCGAGCATCAAATACTATGGGAACAGGCTTACGCTGTTAACTCCAACAAAACTCATTCAGTATTCCATTATTTTGGAACATCATAAAATTTTAGGAGAGCATCCAATGGTCAAATATTATGCATAAGGAAAACGATCGTTAGTCAAGGGCAAATCAAAATCCTTTACTTCTAATTCTCTAGTTCAGCCCAAGACGCTTGGTAATATATCATTGCATTTTATACGAAATCTCTTATGGCGTACTCTAATAAGCTTTTCTTTCTGATTCAGGCTCATCTGCCATAGCCATCGCTTCCAAAAAGAAGGATATAGCATGTGATGCTCCCTAAGAGAAGGAGAGTAAAGATAGTACGTTTGCCTCGAACCGAGCTCTTGAGTCTCAATCTTTCAAGGACATCATTGCTAGCTCATTCAAATCCATAAAAAGGAAATTATGTGATGGCTCTACTGCTGCCACGACTCCTAGCAAGAACCCTAAAGTCAGGGGCATGCACCCCTTTGTTATTATGGATGAAGTACCATTTATGGATATCAGCTCAAGCCCTAGGGTCTTAAACTTTAACACTCTAGGGAAAAAAGCCCAACAGCTGAATGAAGTGGAGCAGTCTCATGATCCACTTCTTTGTATTACTTTTACAGGTTCTCCTAGGGTTCTACATCATCCTTATAAAGAGCTTGGATTGTGTATTTCTTCAGACGATCCACTTCCTTCTAAGTCTTAATCTTCAACCCCTATTAGTGGTTTCGATGACCTTCTCCAGTTGGTCAACCAGTCTCCTTCCTTTGCCACTCTTAAGCCACTGAAGCCCTCATCTTATTCTCAAGATCATCACTTTGCTATCAATAAGCAATTCTTGTTGGTATGTAAATTCCCTGCTTTAACTATTTCATACTATTAACCTTTTATTTTACATTTTGATTCATACCTGTTATTCATTTCAGAGAGCTAAGCATATGTTTCTTCTACAAGAGGATTCTGCAAGGGCTTCTAGTGAAGTATCTAAACTTAAGGAGCAAATTTCTTTACTTAATGATCATATAATTGACATCTCAATAGCGAGAGATGAAGCTGTAATGGAAAAAGAAAATCTAGCAACCTCGCTCAAGGAAGCGAAAACTTCACTTAATAAAGAGAGAAGCGCCAGACAGATTTCAAATGATAAAGTGAAAGCTTTAGAGATAGGGCTTAAGGAGGTCGGCATGAAGGAGGCCAAGCTTGTGGAGGAGAATGAATATCTCAAGAAAATGTTGCGAAAGAAAAGAACTCTTTTGAACAAATCGACTAGCATAATCAATGATGTGAAGCAGAAGGTGTCCCATTTCCTTGGCATAACTCTTGACACCATTATTGAGAGTTCCTAAGAAGAAATTTGGACTTCCCATCTCTCCATCCAGCTGGGAATGAGAAATTTATGAAAGAAATTTGAAGCTATGCAAGATAAAGCCCAGGCACCAGGAGAGGAACTTTCCAAGGAAGAGGAAAAGATTGATGTCAAGAAGCTACTGTCCTTTAACGTCCCTCCAACAGATAAAGAAATAGATTTTGATGAAGAAGAGGAGGATGGTGATGAAGGAAAGGACGATAGTTGTTATGATAATGATGGTCGCGACAATGATGATAATGATGACAATGATGGTGGCGATGGAAAGGGTCCCACTAGACTGCCAAATGAGAAAGATGGGTCAGGAAATACTAACCCGCATTTGGCAGCTCCCGGTGCGAATGCTACTAAAATTCCTGATTCTTCCACTAAAGATTCTACTCAGAAAGACAATACTCCTCAAAGCCACTTAAAGGGAAGGAGCAAACTCATTCGTCCTCCATTCTGCTCTCTCAAGTATGGATTTCTTTATTTAAATGTTTTAAGTTCTCAAGTAGTTCTTAGTTAATACATTAATTTTTTTTAATCAAGGAGAAAACTAAAATATCATTATGAAGTTATGCTTGAAAAGAACTAAATGGAAATTGATCGATTGAATAGAGAGTTGGATAAACAACTAAAAGAGTATAATGAGTTGTCTGAGAAATACAAGAATCTCGTAGCTAGCGCATCAAAATTAATATTTTTCAAAGAGAGGAAAGTTGCTCCATGGATGAAGAAGGCATGCTTTCATCAGGAGACACTCTTAGTGGAGAATGTATTGCTAATGACCCTCTTTGGGATGTTGATTAACGATAGGAGCATGTTGGAAAATTTCTCTACAAGGTTTACCCCAGGGGGTTATTCGTTGATTTTTCCTATTTGGATGACAACTGCAGGGGTTTACTTAAGTGCTTTCATCGTAGATACTTGGATGAACACGAGTTTGATCATCATCCTGGGTCATGTTGGAATCTCCTAAGAAACACTTCTATCCCTCTTTCTTCTCGTTCTCTTCCCTCCGAAAAACTCAAGTATAGTAGGAAGAGATTTGTTTCTGAGTTGTATAAAAAATCATCTTGTATGAACCCAAATGATTGTATAATCGTAAAATGTAACCCGAGTAGCTTATGAACTTTATGGTTTTTTTATCGTTAATCTAATTTTAACATATCGTATAGATTAAAGAAATAACAAGCAGTCCTATTCCCATGGAACTCTTGAGTAAATTCGTCAAACTAAAGAAGGATTTTAAAGAAAAATCCGTAATTCCCAAGACATCGTAGTTAGCGAGTGTAACATCCCACCTTTATACCCATACTATCCAAAAGTATTATAGAGTAATAATATCAGATAATACAGAGAATGAGAGAATATGGGGTGCACACGTGAATATTCCCTTAGACTAATACTAGTACGTATTAAAACATCAACTATATAACTAACATTTACGTACACAGTATCGGTACAAAGCAATAGACATGCATGCCTCCAGGACAAAACAATACATAATATACAGTATAGCACAGAGAACACAGAGTCAATCACAGCGATAACATATAGTACAAATATATTAATGTTATACAATAAAATTCATATGTCAATTATATACACATATGATTAAACAATGTCAAACAAATATCTTACAATAATCCTAATATAGAACTCCTATAAGCCCATTAAAGCAAATGTTGGTCAAGTCGTCCATGTACCTAAAATGTCTCGGACTAACCCGAGTATTATAAAATAAAACACAGGTCAGACTATGTATAATCAAGGATATATAATAATAATGGAATCACAATATATAATCACTGAATAATAAGATATATTTATATATAACCATAAATAGTCATCAAGGTATCACATTACCCAAATAACTCAAATCCATATGAAATAGTCAACACCGATTTCAAAGATGTCATCACCTATAAGAAAATATATCTAATCATATGATCATAGAATCAATACAAATGGGTGAGTCATGCATATCTAGAAATCGTCATCAAATCCAAATTAATCAATAATGAGACATCCTCAAGTGAAGTTGGCGGTAATGAAACAATGCCTATTATCTCTCCCAATCTCATATTATAAAATATCAATATCAAATCAATAAAATCACCTAGAAAGATTTGAGCTAGCTCATAATAATATCCAAATATAATCAATAGTAAGTAGGCTGTCTGCCTGTAAAGAATAGGTCGTCTACCTAAGAAGGATACGGGGTTGATCATACTCTGGGCACAGTCTCGGGTATAATCTCATCTATACATAATATATATCTTTCTACTACCCACATACATACACATACATCCACATATTCTGGAACCTGAAGGGAGACTAACAGCTCGTCTGCTTGCACTAGGAGCCGCACATGGTCCATATGACACGACTCCTACAGTCATCGGTTATCATCAAATCTTCCCTCTTAGTATCGTGAAAATGATCCACCGTAGGCTCGACAACACATAGCCTCTTCAGCAAAGACTATCGACATGTGCCCCTATGGTAACTGACCGCTGGCCTATGCGACACAAGGGGCAACCAACTGCTAATCTCGTAATGCACATTGAATATAATATAATAACGATGCCACGGACCGGGGGCGTGACCTCGTCGATCAGGCCACCAGTATGGAAACTGACCAATATGGTTCACTCCCGAAACATAAAGGAGTCGGACAAAGGTAGACAAACATATAATGTACACAAACTATGTGGCTTACAAGTAGCCTACATACGTTCACCGCAGCGAGTTGTACACACCACACACAAAACATACCCCCGTATGAGTGTCATCCACGAGCAAAGAATAACTGAATAAATAACACAATGGCATCCCATTCCACTGCGTGTTACTAGTCCATTTATTCAGTGCTCATACATCGCACTCGACCTTCTTTATTCTATATAATGAGTCCAAAGAATGACCGAAAAAGTGTTATAGAAAGTCCCATACCAGACGGTATCACTGATCTGTTTATTCGGAATTCTCGTTACAAGGAATAAATACAATAAATCCATAACAAAGGATATCATCACCGTACCATATAAAAACTCTATACAAATCAATATCAACAGTGAATCATTTATATAATTCAGTTCAATATACAAGAAAAGAATGATCATGAATCTACTACAAAATAAATTATTCCAATAAATACAAAATAAACAAATCAATACTTAAAGTACGAATTACTCACAACATATAATCTATATATAACAAAACATATACTAAGGGATAAATAATAAATAAATAACTTTATAATCTTTTAGAAATTAAATAATAATCAAAGGTTTTCCAACCTATGAAGACTCATTTCTTCTCTATTTGAAAATAATAAAAAATTTGTATTTACATTTAACAAACAAGCATTAATTTATAAAAGTAAGCTTACATAACGAAGTACACAAGTGCACAAGCTCAAATCAAAGCAATGCAATAGCAAAAACACAATGACATACATCAGCAATGATGCAGACAGGAAATGAAGTACAATTTAAACATATGCACATAGGGAGAAGGCAAAGTGAAGACTGGAATATGGTGCGGCAATGATAAGCATAGGCAGCAAGTGTGTATACGTCATCAAATTCAGATATGAAGATTTTTGTTAATAGCAATCCAAGAAAACAAAATCGGAAGCAGATCACAAATGGACAAGTCAGAGCAGCATATCTGAAGTTCCAAATGTGATGACCAAGTGAAAGAACATCAAAATCATCAATCAAGAAAATAATGATGGTTCAAAATATACATGCGAATATATCAGCACATATATCTCGAAGAAAAAGTCTAAAAACATTGTACGCGTTCAAACGAAAATCAAAAGCCATCATTTAAAATCAGAGAAATTACAATTAAAGACTAGGTAAGCCTTATAATTAAATTTAGTTCAATCTTATATGAAGTTTAAAATAATGTTTATATATATATATATATATATATATATATAAAATCCAATATGCATATAGTTTATAACAGAAAGATAACCAAGCAAAGAAGGACAAAACATGGAATATCTCATAGCAAAGGCAATTCATGTTCTCAAGTAAACAACATCAGGTTTAAGTCGGTATTTACGTATATAAATGCACTCGGTCACACATATCACTCAAACACTCACCTTTCCTCAAACGTCCAGCGGCCACGTGCACCTAGAGGTGCATAATGGACCGACGGTCCTTTGGTCATCCAAGACCGATCGACTGGTTGGAGCTTTTCCTAGAGCGTAGCTGCTCCGGGCCGAGCTCTCCCTGTTTGTTATTTTCTTTGGTTCATTAAGAAGCATAATCAATCTCGGACAAGACATTCAAGAATAAGATAATAGACTCAAAGTTTAACATGTTAGACATAGGTTGGTGAGTGTTTAACTAACAGGAACATTGTTTGCTCCATCCAGGCTCTCGAACGCACATGTATACATCACATACAACCCAGTGAAATAAGAAATGCTTCTGGCTATAAACGCTCCAAGATGTAGGGAAAAACATATTGAATTTTGGTGAATTTTTAAATAACTTATTCAATTTTTTTTAATTTTATAAGTAATGGGAATTGTTTAACTAGTTTGTGGAGGAAGATAGATTAGCCTGTGTTGAAAGTGGTGTATACGTGAATTTTAAAGTGAGAAGGGAAAAAACTTAGGAGAAAGAAAATTCAAGAAATGAATTTTGGGCTTAGGTTATAGTATTTGGGCCATGCAAATGAAAATATAGATGTTTGTATTTTCTTTTGTTTATAAACAAAATGCTATTCTATTTAAATAAATACAAATTATATATTCCAAAATCACTACAATATTATATTTCAATTATACAGTTTTATTATAAATATCATTTTCACAATTTACATCTTTTTACTAAACAATTTTAAAAGCCAATTTGTCAAATAACCTCCAAATTCCAATTTAATTAATTTAATTACTATTATTATCTATAATTAATTACCACTTAAAAAAGGGTTGTTACAGACTCTCCCTCTTAACAAAGTTGCGTCCTCACAATTTCCTATAAGGAAGAATCTATAGCGAACAAAATACATAAATTTTCTTTTCACTTTATTTCAATATCAAAACATTTATTTAAGAGAAATTACTTTATAAAATCTCAGAATTCCCTTATGTAAATAAATTTCTTTTCGAATACCATATACATTTTATATATTTTCCTAAATTCTTCTTATTCTAATTCAAACATAATTTAAATTCAAATTTTCAATTACTATAAAATAGAGTGATATTGCCTCGCCGTGTATAATAGTGATTACTAATATCAGTTGGCTACAATATTGACCACATAATCAATACTGTCATGCTAGTGATCACAGCTGTGCACTAATATCCAATGGTTGCAACTATAACCAAAAATACATACTAATACATAAAATTCATTTTAGAAGCCATTTGCCAAAACGATAAATATAAACTCTAGTTTCCAAATCCTTTACAAATGAGAACTCAAATATCACTATACCAAATTAATTTACTTTGCAAAATTTCCTGTTAAAAACATTCAATTCCACAATTTCAAATTATATCAAATAAACACAAAAGACTAAATAAGGTACTTGACGAAAACTAATAATCCTGCTACACACTCTGGTAAAACAAATCAAAATTAGAATACTTAACTACACAACAAATACCACAATACAATGCCAAACCGTCCAAAATTATAAATACAAATACTACTGGTTGGACCAACTCCTTTCGTCCTTACTACTCCAACCATTATATAAGCTCAAAAGAATTAAGTGAAAAGTAATTATAATTTCAAAATAACAAATACGTCCCCTGATGATTACCCCAGTAATCATCCCATAAGTATATAATAAAATATACTATCTCTTATTATAGAAAATCACCCAACTCACCCAAGGAGCAGGGACTCCTAAGTCTCATCTAAGGTCTCGACTCGTGTCTCTGATATACTATGTGTTGTTCGTAACCTCTATATATTACCATTTGTAACACCACACCTCTATACCCATACCATCCAAGAGTATTAGAGAGTAATACTGTCAGATAATACAGAAAATGAGGCTACATAGGGTACACGCATGAATATTCCCTTAGACTAACACCTGTACGTATAAAAACATCAGGTATATAACTCACATTTATGTACAAAGTATCAGTACAGAACAATAGACACGTGTGCCTCTAGGACAGAACAATACATAACATACAGTATAGCACAGAGAACACAGAGTCAATCGCCACGATAACATATAATATAAATATATTAGTGTTATACAACACAATTCATATGTCAATTATCTATATACATATAATTAAACAATGTCAAACAAATATCATATAATAATCCTTGTATAGAACTCCTCTAAGCCCATTAAAGCAAATGCTGATCAAGTCGTCCCTGTACCTAAAATGTCTCGGACTGACCTAAGTATTATAAAATAACACACGGGTCACACTATGTCTAATCAAGGATATATAATACTAATGGAAGCTCGATATATAATCACTGAATAATAAAATATATTTATATATATAAACATAAATAGTCATCAAGGTATCACATTACCCAAATAACTCAAATCCATATGAAGTAGTCAATATTGATTTCAAAGATGTCATCACCCATAAAGAAGTATATCTAATCATACAATCATACAATCATATAATCAATACAAATGGGTGAATCATACATATCTAGAAATCATCATCAAATCCAAATTAATAGGTAATGGGACATCCTCAAGTGAAGTCGACAGTAATGAAACAATGCCTATTATCTCTTTCAATCTTATATTATAAAATATCAATATCAAATCAATAAAATAAATAAGAAAGATTTTCATAACAATATCCAAATATAATCAATAATAAGTAGGCCATCTGCCTGTAAAGAATAGGTCGTCTACCTAAGAAGGATACGGGGTTGATCATACTCTGGGTACAGTCTTAGGTATAATCTCATCTATACATAATATATGTCTTTTTACTACCCACATACATACACATACATCTACATATTCCAGAACCAGAAGGGAGACTGACATCACGTCTGCTTACTCCAGAAGCCACACATGGTCCATATGATACGACTCCTATATTCATCGGTTACCACCAACTCTCCCCTCTTGGTATCGTGAAAATAATCCACCATAGGCTCGACAACTCATAGCCTCTTCGACCACGACTACTGACATGTGCCCCTATGGTAACGGACCGCTTGCCTATGCGACACAAGGGGCAATCAACGACTAATCTTGTGATGCGCATCGAATATAATACAAAAATGATGTCGTGGATCGGGGGCGCGACCTTGTCGATCAGGCCGCCAGAGTGGATTCTGGCCAATCTGGTTCACTCCCGAAACATAAAGGAAGTCGGACAAAGGTAGACAAATATATAATGTACACAAACTATGTGGTTAACAAGTAGCCTCCATACGTGCTCACCGCAGCGACTCACACTCACCACATACAAAACATACCCCCGTATGAGTGTTATCCACGAGCAACGAGTAATTGAAAAAATAACACAATGGCATCCCATTCCACCGTGTGTTACTAGTCCATTTATTCAGTGCTCATACATAACACTCACTCTTCTTTATTCTATATAATGAGTCCAAAGAATAATCGGAAAAGTGTTACCAAAAGTCTCATACCAGACGGTATCACTAATCAGTTTATTCAGATTTCTCGTTACACAGAATAAATACAATAAAATCAACACGAAGGATGCTATCACCGTATCATATAAAAACTTTATACAAATCATTATCAACAGTGAATCATTTATATGATTTAGTTCAATGTATAAGAAAAGAATGATCAAGAATCTAATACAAAATAAATTATTACTATAAATATAAAATAAACAAATCAATACTTAAAGTATGAATTACTCACAACATATAATCAGTATATAACAAAACAGATACTAAGAGATAAATAATGAATAAATTACTTTCCAATCTTTTAGAAATTAAATAATAATCAAAGGTTTTCCAACCTATGAAGACACATTTCTTCTCTATTTGATAATAAAAAAAGACTTGTATTTACATTTAACAAACAAGCATTAAGTTATAAAAGTAAGCCTAAATACATATACTAACATTCACAAAATGTACAAAAACAAGTTTTGACAAATGAAATCAAAATGTGAAATACTTAGCAGTGCAATAACAATTACTTTAAACTTACATAATAGCTTTACAAAAAGGAAATAAAACATACTAATGCAAATTATAAATGTGACATAGTTCAGTAAGTAATAAAAAGAACATGAAGTCTTCAATTCATTTTAGCAAGAGGAATGCACAGGTCACTCAAATAGCAGTAACATGCGTATGTACACAATGGCCGACAGAACCCATACAAGAATAAACAATTCTAAAGCACAGGCAGAGTAATATGCATATATACACATATGTATACATGTATATATGCACATAGTACATGTTCATGTTGATCAACAGAGATACAAGCACAACAGTTAGGAAGAGCAAGAGGGAATTTAACCAGATCAGGCATGGTGCAGAAGAAAAAGGAAAATGCATAACTGTCCTCAAATACATGCATATATAAGGCCAGGTTTAAGAATGTGTAGATAAACAAGAATGTGCACGCTAGTATGAATCAAAACAAACATACATGTACTGCCAAGACCAGATAAATATCAATAGAGGACATGCACACAACAATGGAATAGCTCATGGCAAGATGGATAAGACAAGAAGAACACTGCCATACCCAGAGGCATAATGAAGTGCACAAGCTCAAATGAAAGCAATGCAATAGAAAAATTACAGTGACATACATTAGCAATGATGCAGACAGGAAATGAAGTACAACTTAAAAATATGCACACAGGGAAAAGGCAAAGTGAAGACCAGAATATGGTGCGGCAATAACAAGCATAGGCGGCAAGTGTGTATATATCTATCATCAAATTCAGATATGAAGATTTTTGATAACAGTAATCCAAGAAAACAAAATTGGAAGCAGATCACAAATGGACAAGTCAGAATAGCATATCTGAAGTTCCAAATGTGACGACCAAGTTAGAGAGCATCAAAATAATCAATTAAGAAAACAACCGATAGTACAAAATATACATGCGAATATCATCACATATATCTTGAAGAAAAAGTCTAAAAACATCGTATGCGTTCAAACGAAAATCAAAAGCCATCATTTAAAATCAGAGAAATTACAATTTAAGACTAGCTAAGCCTTATAATTAAATTTACTTCAATCTTATACTAAGTTTAAATTTATGTTCATATATATATATATATATATATATATATAATCCAATATATATAGTTTATAACAGAAAGATAACCAAACAAAGAAGGACAAAACATGGAATATCTCATAGCAAAGGCAAGTCATGTTCTCAAGTAAACAACATCAGGTTTAAGTTGGTATTTACGTATATAAATGCACTCAGTCACACATATCACTCGCACACTCACCTTCCCTCGAACATCCAGCGGCCATGTGCACCTGGTGGTGCATAATGGACTGACGGTCCTTTGGTCATCCAAGACCGATTGACTATTCGGAGCTTTTCCTAGAGCGTAGCTGCTCCGGGCCGAGCTCTCCCTGTTTGTTATTTTCTTTGGTCGATTAAGAAGCACAATCAATCTCGGACAACACATTCAAGAATAAGATAATAGACTCAAAGTTTAACATGTTAGACATAGGTTGGTGAGTGTTTTACTCACCGGAAGGTTGTTTATTCCATCCAGGCTCTCGAATGCACATGTATACTTCACCAAAAACCCAGCGAAACAAGATATGCTTCTGGCTATAGACGCTCCAAGATGTAGAGGAAAACATATTGAATTTTGGTGAATTTTTAAATAAATAATTAAATTTTGTTTTTAATTTTATAGGTAATGGGAATTGTTTAATTAGCTTGGGTAGGAAGATAGATTAGCATGTGTTGAAAATGGTGTATACGTGAATTTTAAAATGACAAATCAGTAGAAAGAAAATTCTAGAAATAAATTTTCGGCTTGGGTTATAGTGTTTAAGCCATGCAAATGAAAATATAGATGTTTGTATTTTCTTTTGTTTGTAAACTAAATGCTATTCTATTTAAATAAATACAAATTATATATTCCAAAATCACTACAATATTATATTTCAATTATACAATTTTATTATAAATATCTTTTTCATAATTTACATCCTTTTACTAAACAATTTTAAAAGCCAATTTGTTAAATAACCTCCAAATTCCAATTTAATTAATTTATTTACTATTGTTATCTATAATTAATTACCACTTAAGAACCGGGTTGTTACATCGAGACACTGTTTTCTTAGAGACCTACAAGAAGCTTACATGTGGTTTTCCCACTTTTGCTTCGCCTTCTTAGGTGATGAAAAGGACAGATTACTGAGTGAAATTCGAACTTATCACACCAAACTGATATGTGGTCTTGCTAGCTCTCCAATTGGGAAATGAGACTATCATCGATTCCCTCCCGTTAATACCCCAAAAGGAATTAAAGCTTCTTTTGACTCTACTCTTACCATGTTCCTTGGGTCATTTAGAAAGGCCAAAACCATTGTTTCAAAACTTTAAGAGTCAATTTAATGTTCGAAAATAGCATTTTGATGTAATTAAATTTCTTCATTGTCTATAAACCTTTGTTGTTACTAATAAGATAACTTTTTTTCATGATTAATTCATGTTTTACTTATTCTTAATAGGAAACCCAGTTAGTACACGCATCTGATCCTCTAGATGTTTTCTCGTGAGTGATTGAATTTAAAGAAAAACTACTAGCTAATATTGAAAAGAGGCAATCTTTGCAAGACGCTTCAGCTTTACAGTTTCTAAATAACCTGAAGGCACAATATTGGCATACGAAATACTTCCAACTGAAATTGACCTTTAAAGATCTAAAGGAATGAATCTCTAGCTTATAAGAGGATATTAAGGAGAAGGATAAAGGAATCCCAGAGTTGAAAGAATGGATAGACTCAGCCTTAGAATCGAGGCCTTCAGGTGAGATTGATGCCGAAATGGCTAAATTACATCAACGAATAAATGATCTTGAAGTGAAGTCAATGAAGAGTCAAGTATCTTGCCAATCCCTAGAACTCATCATCAGTGAAGGCGATTCTAGTCTTCCTACTCCTAGAAGGACAACGAGATCTCAATCTTTTGTTAGTCAAGAATTTCCTACTTTATTGAATCCACTTCCGGGTCTAAGTGATGATGTGATCTTCAAATGGTGTAGACAAGTTAAATTCGATGCATGTAATTTTTCAGTAATAAATGGAATGAAAAAGTATCTTAATGTCTCAATGAATATGAGAGCAAAGTTCAAAAGCTTGAGTGCAAGAAATATACTCTTAAACAAGAGATTGAAGAGTTAAAAAGCATGGTTCAAAGTTTGAGAGAAGCCAACAAGGGTCTCCAACATGCTTTGAAAACTCAAAGTGATTTAATTAATGATGTAGATATTGTTCAAAGGAAGGGAAAGAAATTTCAATGAGCTTTTTGACCTGACCCTTAGCCATATTACCGATCCTCTGATCGCTAAGGTTTTGAACAAGACATCATGGAGCCTCGAGCTTTAACAAAGGTTTGCATTAAACAGATCCTTCTTTTTTCTGATATCTGTACCTATAACTTTATATATAATGTATTAGGTTGTAAATGAATTTGTATTTGAATGAATGTTACCTCAGATGTAAGGTATGTTGCCTTGAATTGAATATTGGTTCTTATTTGAAATAGCTTGACGATCAATATGTTGCTTTCCCATATTTTGAGCTTTTAATGGATATTCTGCTCATTAAGAAAATTAAGAACCTTGCTAATTGAGCTTTTAAAACTTGATAAAAAATTTTGCCTTTCCATTAATAAATATCCAGCAGCCTATTTAGTAATGGAGATTCCCATTAAATGAATTCAAATCTAAATTGAGAGCTGATTTAGCGAAGCTCCATCTCAGAAAATCCTTCTGATAATAATTTGAATAAAATCCCAGGGAACCATTCTAGTTATAGTGCGAAGAGAAAACTAGAAAACCCATTTGGTAATTAATAAGGAAGACCAGAAAACTCATTTGGTATTAGTAATGAAAGACCAAAACACTCATCTGGCAATAGAATAAAGAACCAGAACACCCGTCCGACAATAGTAATGGAAGACCAAAACACCTGTTTTGCAATAGTTCTGACTTTTGACGACTCGTATTTTGGTAGATCTTTTTTTAGAAGATTTTTTTTATTTCTGGGTGCTAATTAGCTCACCCTACTAGATCTTCCTCCAGAAGACGACCTTAATCCTTCTTTTGGATTGAATTAAATTTGATTGATCTTCCTCTAGGAGACTGTTTTCGATCCACTCTTTAAGATAGAATGTGGTTGACTCGATTGCTTTTTGCCACCACTGTATATGAGGATCTCAACTTGGATTGAACCCCTTATCACCATCTTAGGTGATGATTTAGGTTTGTTGTCCAACGCATTTGGCTAGCTTTCTTTTAGTTGAACCGTAGACTTACCCGACCTCCCTCTACGAGGTGCTTTAGTAAGGCCATGGAGACGATAGTAAAGGCTTGTTCAACGCTTTGGACAGGCTAAAGGCTTACCCGTCCTCCCTCTAGGAGGTGCTTCACTGAGGCATTTGATGATGGCACTGAAGGATGATTCGATGCATTAGTGTAACATCCCATATTTGGAGGCCAAAAGCTAAGCGCTATGGATGATGCAGTCATCCATAGTATTAACTTCTGGTGGTGAAATACGGCTATGTTAATGGTATCCATAATCTCAGAAGCACTTGAATATGAACAAAATTATAGATATCCAAAAACAATAGTTTCAATGATTATATTTCAAAAATATCATATCCAAGTTACAAAAATCCAAAACGTAATCCCAGGCATTGATCAAATATAATTTACAACAATACGCTAAGAAGGACATATGAAGATGCCCCCTTGGATGATCAAAGCAATATAGACATAATTGTATTAATACACAACGGAAACAATTTTAAAACAAAATCCTTAAATTAGCTATCTGTCAGCCTCCTGCTCATCTTCGGATGCTTTATTCGCCAAAATCTGCTAAAACCTAAACACTCATCCTACTCAAATCAAATTTTGAGCACCCGAGAGTTTAAGGGGAAATAAAAACTTCAAGTCAGACTTAAAGCCTGGTATGAATAATATCTGTTATATCTTAGTTTACTGATAAATAGTGAAACCACGCCGCTTAGCGAAACGAGGTTCCCCTCACTAATATCTCTTTTCAAAGCATATATTTTGCAAATCCTTTCCTGCAACCAAACTGGTTAATAAACTAATTATAATAATAATATAGCAATATCCATTATGCTAAAATAGGAAATGAAAGAGACTATCTGTCTAAAATCTGAACTTCTGTTCTAAATTCCGAGCTATCTGTTCTTTTCTGGACAACCTGTCCTAAAATTGATTATAGCAACTGCTTTGAAACCTTTATAAAACCTTTCGAAAACATTCGAAACAATGAAGTGTTTGTGTTGGAACCAACCCTTCAAAATCAATAGAGAGAGGCGGTAAGTTTTAGAAAACAAAAGATAACCTTTGTCTCCTTCTGTGTCGAAAGGTTAGGAAGCGGCAAATATGCTTTCGTCCTGGCCGAAAGAGATACCTTTCGACTTTGCCGAAAGGTTTCAATTAAAACAAGAAAGCAAACCAACCGAAACCTTTTTTTCTTTTAAACCTTTTTGATAATTTCGAAGGCTCTTTGTCGAAAGTTAGCAGGCGTATTTTCTTTAAACCAAAACAAAACATCATCTCTTTCAAAAGCTATGACCTTTCATCCCTAAACCTTTCGACCACTTTCAATTCACTACATACCAGTTGCCTGATACTTTGTGCCTTGGTAATTGAGCTAGCTAAAAGGTTTGATACCTATTGACCTTGTCGGAAGGTCTGGAATGAAGGCGGAAACTCTACCGGAGGGTTGAAATAGAAGAAAACTATTTATTTGTACTTTAAAATAGTTCTTTTGTACCCCACCTGCCTTGTTTGCCTAAATTTGATTGGTTGCCAGAATTTTATATTCAAAAATGCTGCCGATTTTCCTTATTTGGAAATTTGAATAATTTTGAAAAAGCCCCTTTCTCCTTTATAATTATATAAAACATTTAAGTCTCATACCTTAAATAATTTTATATAACTATTAAAACACCTTCAAAAATTCTGGAAAAATTCCAAAAAGTAAATCAATATGTTATCTTCAACATATAAATTTTTTGGATCCAAACAATAATTATTTTACCCATAATTAATTTTATAATCCAAATTAACCTTTTCTTTCTTAGAAAATTTGTAACAATTCCACAAAAATTCAGAAAATTATGAAAATCGAAACCCATCTCTAAAATAACCTTTTAGATCATCATAAAAATTCGCAAGGCTAATGGATGTCATTTAATAGGGTTTTTATCTTAAAACATGTCATAAAATCTATATGAACATACATAAATCATCAACATGTATATATAATCTTTTATCATTCAAAAACATGGCAAACATTTGCAAAATCATTCAGAATTAACCTTAAAACCGAAACCAATATTTTGAGATGTAAACATTATTCACCTTTTGCTTTAATGATTAAGGAGCTTGAGATTTGAACGAGTTTGATTTGAATTTGCTTTCCTTAAGCTTTTCTTTTGTGTCCTCTTCTTCTTCCTTTGTTAATGGTGGTCGGCCAAGCTTTTTAACTTTTGAGAATGAGTATGAATATGTGTTTTGAAATACATGGCCTAAGGAAGATGATATAGGAATGGTCTCTTTCCCATAATACCCCTCCTCTAATTCATTTTTAAACCCATTATTTAATTTATTAGTTAAAAGGCATAGCTCCTTAATTAAATCAAATCTCAATTCCCTTATCAACACATTATTTTTAGGGGCATTTCACCAGAAGGACAAACTTTGTAGTCCAATTAGTTTCTAGGACACCCATTCAAAGAAATTACTTTCAAGGCCAAAGTCAGCAGAATAATTACTTTCAAGGACAAAGTCAGCAGTCTAATTACTTTCAAGGACATAATTTCATAGGTTTTTAGGCCCTAGAAACTAATTATTTTGCGTTTTGTCTTTGAAAGTAATTATTTCAGTTGTGTGTCCTAGAAACTAATTCCACGTGCTAAAGAGGCCCTTGTGGCTAATTTCCACTTATTTTTATTTAGTTTATCTAACTAAATCTCCTAAATAATGTTATCAAAAATCTAGGGTGTTACAGACCCCCTTCCTTAAAGAATTTCATCCTCGAAATTACAATAGGGCTTAAAACAAACAAGAAGGTAAAACATACCAGCAAAACAAGTCAGGATAAATATCCTTAATCTTGCTCTCAACCTCCCAAGTACAGTCCCTGTCATCGCCACTCCACTGGACTTTGACTAATCTGACTGTCTTGGTTCTAAGCCTCTTCTCATCTCTCGCAACAATGCGAACTGGCTTCCTCACTATGCTCAAGTATGGTTCTACCACTAACTCATCTAGCACTGTCGGTGCAATAGCAGTCTACGGGTCTCTAACACACTTTCGGAGATAATGGATATGAAAAACATCATGGACATCTGCCAAACTTTTTGTTAACTCAAGTCTATACGCGAGCTTCCTGAACCTCTCAAGAATAGGAAAAGGTCCTACGAACCTATGAGGTAACTTCCCCGACTTCCTAAATCTAAGCACACTCTCATCGGTGATACTTTGACGAAAACTTGGTCCCCAACTGAGAACTCCAAATTTTCCTGTCTCTTATCTGCATAAATTTTCTCCCAGGACCGAGCCTCCTTCATCCTATCTCGAATGACCTCAATCATTTCTGCAGTTTCTCTAACCAAATCTGGACCAAGAATCAACCTATCCCCAATCTCCAACCGACAAACGGGAGATTTGCATGGCCTTCCATAAAAATCTTCAAATGGTGCCATCCCAATACTAGTTCGATAACTGTTGTTATACTAAAACTCGACTAGATGCAGATGGTCCTCCCATGATCCCCCAAAGTCTAGAACACAAGCTCTCTACAGCTCTTCCAAGATCTTGTTAACTCTTTCTATTTGCCCATCTGTCTACGGATGGTAAGCGGTACTCATCATAAGCTTGGTTCCCAAAACTTCCTGCAGACTCTTCCAAAACTCACTAGTGAACAAGGAATCTCTATCACCAACTATACTGCTAGGAACTCCATGCAGTCTAATCACATTTTTCGTGAACGACCTTGCTAAAACAGGTGCCGTCCTAGTTGACTTAACTGGAATGAAATGGGCACTCTTGGTCAATCTGTCTACTATAACCCATATATTTTCATTTCCTCTGTTCGACCTTGGTAACCCGTCAATGAAGTCCATAGAAATAGAATCCCACTTCCACACTGGAATGTCTAACGGCTGAAGCAAACCATTCGGTTTCTGGTGTTCGACCTTTGCTTGTTGGCAATTCAAGCACTGCCTTACACACAACTAATGTCCCGCTTCATTCCTTCCCAGAAGAAACTTCTCTTCATATCCTGATACATATTGGTACCTCCAGGATGTATAGTAAACTTCGAACGATGGCATTTATCTAAGACTTCCTTTCTTATGTTTCCTACACTCAAAACACATAATCTTCCTTTCTTTCTCAACCACCCATTATGGTCAAGAATGAAATCTTTCAAGTCATTGCCTTTGGTTCCTTCCTTTAGCTTAATAATCTGTTCACCTAACACTGGATCCTCCATCTGCTTAGAAGCAATCCGTTCGATCAAAACTAGTCAAATTTCTAAACAAGACAATACAACTGTATCACCATTAGACCCTGTCGGATCTCCACTGCACTCTGCAATCTGCTAATGCTTCTAAATCTTTCCACTCAGCCATCATTGCCAACACTGCATTCTGATGTTTCCTACTAAGTGCATCCGCAACCTGGTTGCCCTTCCCTGGTGTGTATTCAATCCCAAAATCATAAGCGGCTATGAATTCTAACCATCTCTGCTGCCTCATGTTCAGCTCCTTCTGAGAGAACAAATACTTCAGCGACTTATGATCTGTAAACAGCTCAAACCTTTCTCCCAAAAGGTAATTTCTCTACACATTCAAAGTAAAAAATCACAATAGCTAACTATAAATCATGCGTTGGATATCTGACCTCATGTGGTCTAAGCTGTTTAGAAGCATAGGCAATCACTTTACCTTTCTGCATCAGCACAGCTCCTAATCCTGTTCCACATGCATCGGTATAAACTACCAAGTCTTGATTCCCTTCTGGAACTATCAACATAGGTGCATGGGTCAATAAGTGTTTCAAACTCTGGAATGCTTCCTCACACTTATCGATCCATACAAACTTCACATCCTTCCTCGTTAGCCTGGTCATCGGTGCTGTTATCCGCGAGAAATCCTTAATGAATCTCTGATAATAACCAGCCAACCCAAGGAAACTCTTAATCTCGGTTACTATCTCGGATCTCTTCCAATTATTCACTGCCTCGATCTTAGTCGGATCCACTGATAACCCTTCCTCTAAGACTACATGACCAAGAAACTTCACCACCTTCTTCCAGAAGTGACACTTCAAAAACTTCGCTTTTAGCTGATGCTGCCTCAGCGTCTCAAGCACTACTCTAAGATGAACTTCATCCTCTCTTTCATCCTTAGAGTAAATCAAGATATCATCTATGAAAACTAGCCCGAACCTATCCAACTGCTCTCGGAGAATCCGGTTCATCAAATCCACAGAGAAAGCTAGAGCATTCGTCAGTCCGAACGGCATAACAAACCATTAGTATGATACGTATCTGGTCCTAAATGTTGTCAGAGGTATACTATCCTATGCTACCCTGAGCTGACAGAAACCCATTGCCAAATTGAACTGAGGAAATACCTTTGCTCCACTTAGCTGGTCGAGCAAATCATCCATCCTGGGCAATGGATATCGATTGTTTATCGTCCTCTCATTCAGCTTACGATAATCGATACATAGCATCAACGATCCGTCCGGCTTCTTAGCAAACACTGTCGCTGCACCCCACGGCGAACTGCTCGGCTTGACAAAACTCTTGCTTTCCTGGTCCACCAACTACACCTTCAACTCCATCATCTCTAAAGGGGTCATCCTGCTTGGCGGTCTACTCACTGGTTCTGCTCCCGGAACCAAATCTATTCGAAACTCAATGGCTCGTTTCGGTGGTAATCCAACTACAGACTCAAACACATCTACAAATTCTCTAACCCCGAAAACTCGGCTCAACTCATCATCTGAATCCAATGCACCCAACAAAGCAAAAACTGCACCGCTAGAACCTCATATGGTGAAAACAATCCGATCGCTACAATCCGGGTGACAAAGAGATATCTTCCTACCCTGGCAAAATATCTTAGCATCGTACTCACTTAACCAATCCCTACCTAGGATGATCCCAAACCCCACAAAATCAAACACATGCAACTGCACTCAAAAGTATGACCCAATAGGCCAAACTCAAACTGGTCACACATCAACCCTAGAGTTGCATGCCCTCCTATTGGATTCGCAACCCGTAAGGAAGTAACTAAATATGTGCGTTCAAGGTTAAGCTTATCTATCAAACATCTAAATATAAAAGAATGCGATGCACCGGTATCAAATAAAATGCTAGCAGACATACCATGAATTTGGAACTTTCCTCCAAGAACCGACTTTCCTTTCTCCTGGGCTGTTGGCTTGGAAGCGGCAGGCTCCAATGTATACACCTTGCCCTTACCATCTCTAATGGGCTCCTTACACTGGTTCTTAAAATGGCCTATATTGTCATAGTTAAAACACCTAACGTTCTTTCCCTTAGTGACATCCTTCGCTTTCCCTGAGCGACACTCGTTAGCAAAAGTGCCCTTTCTTGTCGCATTTATAGCAGACAACTTCAGACTTCGCTTTCTTGGCTGCTCCACCCTTCTGAGCACCCTTCTTAGGAAAGAACTTTCTCTTTTGCTTGTCATTGAGCCCTAGATCTGCAAAAATCCTTTCGCAGTGCAACAACCAATTCACCACTTCAATGGCATCCTCCGTTCCCATAAACGGCTTCCCTCCTAGCTTCACATAATCACCGCTCATCTTAGCGAAATGATTAACTACTGGAACTTCTGGAACCCCTACTCCTACGGCATTTCCTCCTACCACTCAGGCTGCAACTCCTTCTTGCATCATATTCCTGAAAAACTGATACATGGCTTCCATTCCGACCTGCGGGACTTCAGCACCAACATTCTCTGCCTGACCTTGACCTCTCCCTGCATTAGTTCTAGTGTTCCTTTCGGTGCTTCCCCCTCCTTGGTTAACTCTGCTTCTTCTACAATACATATATGTATTCAAACCTCATGAGATACAGAAAGATAACCTAATCAAAGATAGATGAATGGAGATAAAGCGCATACATATACATACATACATACATATATATACATATATATATATATATATATAATACAAGCATGTTACTATAGCGTTAACTCAACCCCAAATCTTACTCCAATTTCCTCGAATTTTTGTTTTCAAAACCAATTTTTAGTTAAATTTTTCATAAACCTATGCTCTGATACCAAGCTATAACATCCCATATCTGGAGGCCAAAAGCTAAGCACAATTGATGTTGTAGTCATCCACAGTATTAACTTCTGGTGATGAAATACGGCATTGTTAATGGTATCCATAATATTAGAAGCACTTGAATATGAACAAAATCACAAATTTCCAAAAACAATAGTTTTAGTGATTATATTTCAAAAATATCATATCTAAGTTACAAAAATCCCAAACGTAATCCCAAGCGTTGATCAAATATAATTTACAACAATATGCCAAGAGCGACATATGAAGATGCCCCCTTGGATGATCAAAGCAATATAGACATAATTGTCGTAATACACAACGGAAACAATTTTAAAACAGAATCCCTAAATTAGCTATCCGTCAGCCTCTTGCTCGTCTTTGGATGCTTTATTCGCCAAAATCTGCTAAAACCTAAACACTCATCCTACTCAAATCAAATTTTGAGCACCCGGGAGTTTAAAGGGAAATAAAAACTTCAAGTCTGACTTAAAGCCTGGTTTGAATAATATATGTTACATCTCAGTTTACTGATAAATAGTGAGACCACACCGCTTAGTGGAACAGGTTTCCCCTTACTAATATCTCTTTTCATAACATATATTTTGCAAATCCTTTCCTGCAACCAAACTGGTTAATAAACTGATTATAATAATAATATAACAATATCCATTATGCTAAAACAGGAAATGAAAGAGACTATCTGTCTAAAATCTGAACTGTCTCTTCTAAATTCCGAGCTATCTACTCTTTTCTGGACTATCTGCCCTAAAATTGATTATAGCAATATCTTTTATCCTAGATAATGGGCTATCTGCCCAAAACAGGTAAAAAGGGTGGACTACCTGTCCTTTAAAATTTCGCAAGGTCTGTTATGCTAATAAATGAACTATTTGTTCATATCAAAGCTGACTGCTCTTTCTGGACTAACTGCCCTCTAGGCTGACTGTCCTCAAAATGGAATGATTGTCCGAATTTAAAATGAGCTGACTGCTTGAAATTTTTTTTTGGTTAACTACCCTTCAAAATATCTGAGCTAACTGCTCTACAATATCTGAGCTAACTGCTTTTTAAATTTTCCTTGAAACCTTTTCAAAATGATTTAATCCGTCAAATCACATATATACAAGGAAAATATATCATTAGCTTTACTCTAAGCTATTTTTTCCATGTTATGTATACTTTACTCAAAATAATGTTGATGATGTTCAATAAGGATTGTCTATCCTTTAAAATAAGTTAAAGTCTTTATAACTTAAAGCACTTAGGCTATCTGCCTAATTCATATATTCGAAACCTTTGTTTAAAACCCTTAAACAACCTTTCGAAAACATAGATGGTAACTCCTTCAAAATCATTCATAAAATCCTTCAAAAGTATTAAAGGTAACTCCTTCATATCCTTTAATAAACCTTTCGAAATCATTGAAGGTAACTCCTTCTAAACCTTTTTAAAAGCCTTTTTTCATAAGCTTTAAAACATATGACACCTACCATTAAATCCTTTAAACCTTAACCTTTCAAAAACATAGAAGGTAACTCCCTCAAAACCTTTCGAAATCAAACCTTTCGAAATCAAAACCTTTCAAAATCAAACCTTCCAAAATAAAAACCTTCTGAAATCAAAACCTTTTGAAATCAAAACCTTTCAAAGACATTGGGTTCAATTTAAAATAGGTGGAAAACCTTTCGAAACCAATCAAAGTTAACTACTTTGAAACCTTTAAAACGTTTCGACTTAAACATTTGGATTATGCAAAAGGATCAGAAAAACAATGGAGCAAAAGCAACTCTTTGAAACCTTTATAAAACCTTTCAAAAACATTCGAAAACAATGAAGTGTTGGTGTTGGAACCAACCCTTCGAAATCAATAGAGAGAGGCAGTAAGTTTTAGAAATCAAAAGATAACCTTTGACTCCATCTGTGTTGAAAGGTTAGGAAGCGACAAACATGCTTTCGTCCTGGCTGAAAGCTATACCTTTCGACTTTGCCGAAAGGTTTCAATTAAAAAAAGAAAGCAAACCAACCGAAACCTTTTTTTCTTTTAAACCTTTTTGACAATTTCAAAAGCTCTTTGTCGAAAGTTAGCAGGCGTATTTTCTTTGAACCAAAACAAAACATCATCTCTTTCAAAAGCTATAACCTTTCATCCCTAAACCTTTCGACCTCTTTCAATTCACTATGTACCAGTTGCCTGATACCTTGTGTCTTGGTACATGGCTTTGGCGTGCTTGGTCTCAGCAGTTGCAATGTTGCACGATGCTAACTTCGCCTGACAACATCCTTTGTCATTCTTAGGTGTAGGGTAGGGCTTCAGCGTCATCTCATAAGTGAAGGCATGCGACATCAATGACTCTCGGAATTGATGGATTTTATTGTGATGGTCGGCATTGATGGATTTTATTGTGATGGTCGGCACCCTCCATGTGATGATCGACTTTGAGATAAAGAGACTATCGTGTCATTCTAAATTTAAAAGAATGATAGCGAACGTAACCAAGTATGTTTTATTTTTAAATTTACTTTATTAAAGACCCTTGTAGCCACTGTGAAGTATCCAATGTATGTTGATGCACGTTGACCAATCAGATTCTGGACATTGACTGGCGTAGTGTGAAGTGTGCATCCTGTGTTCAAGGCATAGTGTAAGGATCACTCTGTGTAGATAGCCTCATGCTGGCAAACGAGGACCATCATATAATAGAATCGTGTGACGAATCTTACCCGTTATCGTAGAGCGGATGATAAGGAAATCATTTGTCGGAGTGAAACAGAGCCTTCTACATAGGAATTGTGACAACCTGCACCTCCTGACACACCGATCTAATGCCTAGGGTGACTTTCAGACTCACGTCGGTGCCGAGATGCACAAGCTATTATGGTTTTAAAAACATTACAGAGATTAAAGGCATAAATATATGATCTAAGATATACTACACTTTCAAAACTCACAACAGAAGGCAACAAAATATAAATATTTTAAATAACCATCTCAAAACATAGTCTTAGAAAACAATACATAGTCAAACCCAGAGTACACAGAAATACGATACAGGTCTTATAAAATACTATGTACTTAACAAGGTTGATAGTACACAGAAAACAATACACATCTCCACGTATTAGTCACAGGCCTAACATCTACTGCCCTATCCTCTTATGGTGGAGAAAAAGAAATGAAAAGGGGTGGGTCAGACAAAAGTATGGTGAATGAGTACATAATTAATATATGGAGATCATATATAGTTGACTTCGATAATACTCTAGGTGACCAAGGGTGTTCTACAAGTTTCAGTGAATTGCTAGATTTCTTTACTTAAGAGGTTTAGCTAAATATACAACTGCACTAACTACTTGTGTAACCTTATACATAGGATTGAACAACTGATCAAACCTGTAAACATCTATTGATCGGCTAATAGATACTGGAACTATTCCTCGTAGGATTACCCGATAGTTTCTGCCATGGGACTAAGTTTTCTAAAACTACAACTACCTATACACGTACCTTCATTATGCATTAAGGGGGAGCCTCAATGGTGACTCATTGAAGTGTCTCATCGTCTGCATCAGTATCCACCTCTCAGTGGTAACATAATGATCTCTTATTGCATGCATCAGGATCCAACAACAACACAACATCACGTCGCATCAGAATCCATGAATACCAAGGAACTTCCACTAAGTCAGGCCCACACACTTCATCGGGCATCAATCAGTGTTCTAAGTCCACTGTAGAACTTCCTATGAGTGCGATTTGTAATAGGATCGCCCCCAATCGAGTATCAACCCTGTTGAATAAATAGCATTTAACCAGCTTCGCAACCTCCAAGTGTCACCTCATAGGGAAATAGCTTCCCTACTTCTAACATCCATATAAACATATATATACACTAATTCCTTTATATAAAATAAATAAACCTGTACCTTAGGCCGATGTTTAGGTTATGATTTTAGAAGGCGTACTGGTTGACCGTTATATATTGAGGCAGCCGACTGTTTGTTATCGACCGCTCCAGATAGTGAGGTTGACCGGTCGTTATGAATATTCAGGGTTTCCGTGTTCGTTTGATTTCGATGAATTATTGTTTAATTTCTGTCATTCTCTAATTTCAATAATAGCTTACTATAACTTACTGCTTTCAAGTTTGTGTGAGATTAGGGTGTCATTAATCAAAATTCCTAACCAGTTTGAGTTTATAGTGCTCTAATTTAGTCTAAGATTCAAGTTATATTAACAGATTATAAGAATTTCTACTTGATTACCAAGAATTTTAACCTGGATTAATCCTTATATTAACAAGTTTATACCAACACAATTTATAATTCAATTTCAGATTTAAACAATATAGTTTCCCAATTCTATTTCTAACAACGTAGATCAGATAGTGTATATAAAAATTAACTACAAGTAATCATCTTATTAAGAATGTGCCCACTTACCTCAAATCCAAGCTTCCTTTCGAATTTCCATCTAGAAAGCTTTCCCTATTTGTAGTTGTTTGTCTGATTTAATTTTATTGGATTCCCCTAATTTATTTTCGTATATTTTGACAAATTGTATAACTGGAGGAGGAGAGAATTCAGTAGATTTTTGGTATAATGATAAATTTCTAATGAATTTGGCAGAATCTTTAGTTTCATCCTGAACGTTAAACACTTACTTTGCGACCAAGTAAAAATATTTAGTTCAATCAGGGCGGTTGGCTGCTCAAATTCACCGATATAGAGCATCAATAGGTTGATTGCTAGTGGGGACCAGTCAACCTCCTGAAATACAAGTGTTTATGACATGAATCCAAATGCATGCAACATCTTGTGTAAATATACTTGTAGTTCTACATGTATGCATAACCATTCAACCCATATGCAACAACCATGTGCATATGACTAAATAAAATAACACAATAAAAAACAAGTGATAATGTGAATGTGTACTAACTAGAGAATATACTTACCTAAGTGTGCAAAAACCAATTCAACAAATACATCTGTAACACCCCTAATTTTAGTATAACATTATTCTAGGAATTTAACTTGATAGATTAAATAGAATAATATAGTGTGATAAGGGGATGAGATTTGGTTATTAATAAGTTCGGGCCTTAACTAATTAATTAAGTAAGATTGTTTTAAACTTAATAAAAGAATGAATGAATGGGAGGGGCAAATTAGGAATATAGCCTCATTTTCTTCCCTTTAGCCCTCTCTCTCCCTTACCTATTCTCATTTTCTACTATAACAAAACAATCAAAAGAAAAGGAACTATTAGGGTCGTCCATTAATCAAGCTAGAGAAGAGGAAATCAAAAGGGGAATTCAAGAAAGAGCTTAGAGAAACTAAAACAACATCAAATCACAATCCAACATCCAAATCTAAGGTGAATAATAAGTGAACCATCTATATTGTTTGTTTTTGAATTTAGCTATAGGTAATACCTGAATTATTTTGATAATTTATGCTATATTTTGGTTGCATGATCATTGTTCGGATATAATAATGAATTATGGAATTTTTATGAAATTATTTAAATGTGTTTTAAAGGTAAAACCTAAGTTTTTAATTTCCAATAGATTTGATTTTATGATATGTGGAGTAAAATATTATTTTGGAGATGGCTTTTTAATTTCATAATTTTATAAGTTAAAATGAATATTTTATGAATTTCCTAAAGTTAAAATAGTGTATATTTTGGGTTTTAATTATTAAAAATAATTAAATATGGTTTTGGCCCTAAAAATTTTATATGGTAAAGAATTTGATATTTTTGTAATTTTTGAGGTTTTTCCCAAGTGGTTATGATTTATTATGCTAGATAAGAATTTAAATTGATAATTTATTAAGGATATTAATTAATTAAAGTTGATATATGTTTTAGGAAAGTAAAACTGGTTGTGGAAGTTTTCTGGAAAGATTTGGACAAAAGTATATAGTTATCCAATAGAAACTTGACAAAGAATATGATTTGTGAAAAGAAAATGCTTTTAATAGAAATAAAACAGTTTTTATATTATTATGACGGACAACTTGTTCTTCCCCACTCAAGCAACCTTAACATTAGGACTTTATGGCATGCTCTATTACCAGCCAAACCCGAAATTGTCGAGACTAACATGATCCTCTTGGGCTCTCTGCCTGCACCATATTCTATAAAACTAGTTTACAAGTTACCGATGAAAGACTCACTTCTGATCCTAGATCCTTGGCATGACAAGGTATGGGATGATTCGGGCAACCAGACTCAGAATTTATTCTTATGGAGAGTCCTCAAGAACGCCTTCCTTACCCAAGATAAGCTTTGTCAACACAGTTAATGAAAATAATTTGCATTTGTATTTTCAATGCTGTTTCGTGCTTAAGATTAGGAAACAAATTCTAGACATTGGGGGATATCATCACCAAAGTGCTTGTAGTTCTAATGAGTAGTATGCCATTTTCCAAGGTACAAGAAGGTGGAATGGGAAATCAAAAGCCTTGTTGCTAGCTGTGAAATTAAAAGGTTTTTGAAAACATAAATAAATAAATCAGAGAATAAGATTGGGGTATGGGATAACGCTGTAGTAACGTACTTGTATTTTCTATATATAATATGCATTCTCCCCTCTCTCTTAGACCATTCTTCTATATCTTACTAAGGCTCGTATGCATATTACGAGAAAGTAAGGTATGGAAGTAGGAAAGGAGGAGTGAATCTAGGTGGAGAAAGCACTACAACCAATGAAAATGTTCGACCCAATACTAAAGGGAACCAAGGTCGACAGGAAAATGCTAATGTTGGTGCTGGAACCCCACCAGTAAATATAGGGACTATGTATCAGTTCTCTATCAACATGATGCAAGCTAGAGTAGCTACTGGTTTGGCTGGAGGTAATGCTGTGAATGCGGGAGGAGCTAATCTCGTGGTGCCGGTTGGAAATAACTATGCCAAGCTGAACTGTGATTATACCAGTCTTGGAGGAAAGCCTATTTTGGGAACTGAGGATGCTATTGAAGTGAAGAACTGGCCATTGCATTGTGAGAGGATATTTGCTGACTTGGATTTGAATGACGAGCAGAAGAGGAGATTGGCTGCAAGGCAATTGCAAGGTGCTGCACAATACTGGTGGAATAGGGTGACCATAGGTGTACCATAAGAGGAATTGACTTAGACATAATTTCGAAGGAAATTCGAGGAAAGATACCCAGAATTTTCAGAGTAAGAAGAGGAAATTATTTAAGAAGAAGGAAGCTCAGAAGGGTGGAACTGCCAAGAAAGGTAAAGCTGATCATATATGTTATAAGTGTGATAAGAAAGGGCATTATGCTAATGAGTGTCGATCTGGTGGTGGCAAGACGGTTGTGGGAAGGCAGAACGTGAAGTGCTTTAACTGCGACCAAGTGGGACATTACAAGAACAAATGTCCGGAAGCGGCTAATGCGGGAAAGGCAAAGGTCTTTGCTTTGGAACCATCATCTTCTAGACCAACTTCTGTTGAGAAAGGAAAGTTTGCGATGGAAGGTGCGCTTTTGATGCATAACATACCAGTTAGAGTGTTATTTGATACAAGTGCATCACATTCTTTTATCTCTCCGTATGTGGTAGATAAGTTATAATTAGAACCGTCATACCTTGTTACTTCCTTAAGGGTCGCGAATCTAGTAAGAAGGTATGCAACTCTGAGGATGAGATGTGACCGTTTAAGATTGAGTTGTTATGTCACACTTTTGCTGGCAGCTTGTTTGACTTTGAATAGGATACAAATGTTTTATGAATCGACATTAATCATTGGGGATACTAATGTATTTTATTTTAAAATTTCGACATAGATAATTGGGGATACCAATGCATATAATTTTGAGATGTTATAAGTTTAAGGGGTACACAACCTAATTGGGGACACCAATAGACATAGGTTGAACATTTGGGTTAAATATGAATTAAATTGATACGTGATGTGTTCATATTTATCCTAGGAAAACTATGGATGTGTATTGGATAGTCCACATCATGTCGGAGATGGATAGTCCCTATATGGTTGATGAAGGGTTCACAGTCATCCTAGGGAAACTATGGGATGTGTGATGGATAGTCCACATCAATTTAATTAAATGAAATATGTGAGATGGATAGTCCACATAACTTTGACAATGAAACCATGTGCGATGGGTAGTCCATATGGGTGGTGATAGATGATCCATAAAAATGTATATATGTGAGATGGGTAGTCCATATAAGTTTAAAATGGGTAGTCAAATGAAATTAAGATGGTTAGTCTAATAAATTAGGATGGACATTATATGTTGCATGACTGCAAATGCTTATTTTCTATGTTCTAACCATTGTTGATGTAAAAGCTTAGTATATGGTTAATGTGTTTTGGTTAAGATACTAGTGGGGGGAAACCTGTTCCGCTCAACGGTGTGGTGGCACTAAATATCTATTTTAGTTTGAGATGGTAGGTTATTATTCACATCAAACTGTTTGTCTGACCCGAATTTTTTGTTTTTCCCCTTAAATTCTCGGGTACTCATTTGTGTAGGTTGGGAGTAAGGGTTTTTTGTTTTTTGGGTTTCCAGTTAGACGAATAAGCTTTTGGAGACATGTAGGAGGCAATCTAACTATTTAGGAGTTCTTATCTAATTTGTTGTGTTGTTTGATTTTGTCTATATAGATGTATTAGCAAGTTAAATAATTGTCAAGTGTTAGACTCTGATCAACCAAGAGGGCATCAACATATATCATTCTTGGAGTATTTTTTAAGAATTATATTTTCTCTGAATGTGGGATTGCGAATGAGATTATGTACATATGAAATGTTATTTATTTATGAAATGTGAAAGTTTTCTATTAAATTGAGTGCAAAAATTTTCATATTCATGTATTTATTATTATTGATATGATTAACATAGCCTCATTTTGTCACCGAAAATTAATACTATGGATGATTACGGCATTCGTAGCACTTAATTTCGGGCCTTAAAGCTGGGAATGTTACAGCATCCATCACCAAAATCATGTCGTAATGAGACGTTTGCAACCAATCCTAACATCCAATGATCTCTACCTAGGGGCTATACAAATCTAGACCCTAAAAAAGAAAGTGACCTATATTTGATTACCTAAAATGAAAACATACCAGAAAAGAGTTGCGAGAGGGTAGCTCGGATTTTCTCTTCAGGTTCCCATGTACTCTCTGGTGGATCGTCTCCCCGTTGAACTTTAATAAGCTTGATAATCTTGTAGGGAAGTTGCTTTGTACCATGCTCAAGAATACGAGCGGGTGCATGGCAAATAAGTGATTCCCTCTATACTTCCACTTCCTTTAGCTAACTCGGCTTGACTACGATAGCTATATCATGCAAGCACTTCCATAGGTGCGACACATGGAAACATCTTGTACTCCCACTAACTTTTCAAAAAGCTCTACCTTATGAGCAAACTTTCCAACTCTACCAATAATCGAAAAAGGCCCTACAAATGTTGGCACTAGCTCTCCCGAACTACCAAATCTCATAAAGTGCCTAAGTGTTGAGACCTTCACAAAGACCATGTCGTCCACTACGAACTCCAACTCTATGTGTCTCCTGCCAACGTAAGATTTATGTCTATCCTGTGCATTTTTCATCCTCCTAGGTCTACCATCTCGAACGTCTCCCTCACCATATCTTGTCCAAGAATAATCCTATCCATATTATCCCACCAACACGGCAGTGATCTATTGTGCTACCATATAATGCCTCAAATGATGCCATCCCAATACTTGCCTGATAGCTGTTATTATAGTGAACTCCACTGGAGGAAAGTGATCTTCCCAAGAGCCTCCAATATCCAATATGCACACCCGAAGTAAGACCTCCAACACCCGTTTCACTCTTTTCATCTGTTCGTCCGTCTGCGAGTGATAAGTGGCAATCAAACTCAACTCAGTGCCCAAAGCCTCCTGTAGACTCCTCCAAAACTCGCTGGTAAAGAGCGGATCTCGATCGCTAACGATGCTAAAAGGAACTCCATGCTACCTAACGATCTCTCTCATGTATAATGTCACGAAACATGTCACGGTCCTCGTACTCCTCCGAATTAAAATAAGCGCATTTGGTTAACTGTTCGACTATGAACCAAATACTCTCATTCCCTCTCCTACTCCTAGGTAGTCTGTCAATGAAGTCCATAGAAATACTCTCTCACTTCCACTACGGAATATCCAACGGCTGTAACAATCCTCTTGGCTTCTTCTATTCCACCTTTTCCCTCTAGCAAGTCATACATCGGGCTGCATACTATGCTACTTGCCTTAGCATACCCGGCCAATAAAAGAGTCTCTTTATGTCACGTTACATTTTGTCCCCATTGGGATAAGTGGTCATCATCGAATGATGAGACTTAGCTAGTACCATGTCTATCAACTCCACAATGAGGGGAACACACAATCTACCATCTCTCCATAATCATCCCTTCGAGTTAATGGTATAATGCCTTAAATGACTCAATTTCTCTCCACTACTAATCCTCTCGAAGATATCCAATAACTCCTTGTCTTGCTTTTGACCTGACCCTATATAGTCCATAAGTGTAGACTGAACTTCCAAAGCTGCTAACAATCACTAAACGAAGGAAACTACTTACTTCCATGGCATTCTTCAACAAATGCCAATCCTGAACTGTAGCAATTTAACTAGGATTGATAGCCAGCCCACTTTCTTAGACAATGCGTCCTAAAAAGCATATCTTCTCGTGCTAAAAATGACACTTAGAAAACTTCGCCTTCAACTTATGCTCACGAAGTGTATTGAGCACTTCTTCCAAATGCACATGTGCTTCCCTACTCCTAGTGTTGCCTCATAGGGAACTCGCTTCCCTACTCCTCATATCCATATACATACATACATACATACATATATATATATTCCATATATATATACTAATTCTTTTATTTAAAATAAATAAAACTGGGCTTAGGCCAAGGTTTAGGTTAGGGTTTTGGAGCGCCTACCAATCGACCGCTATATACTGGGTTGGTCGACCGCTTGCTGTCGACCGATTATGGTGAAAATTTATGGTTTCTGTGTTAGTTTGATTTCGATGAATTACTGTGTAATATCTGTCGTTCTCTAATTTCAGTACTAGCATACTGTAACTTATAGTTTTCAGGTTTGTGTGAAATCAAATTCTCATTAATCCAAATTCCTAATCAGTTTCTGTTTATAGTGCTCTAATTTAGTCTAGGGTTCAAGTTATATTAACAAATATAAGAATTTCTATTTGATTACAAGAGGTTTAACTAAGATTAATCCTTCTATTAACAAGTTTATGCCAACACAATTCATAACTAAATTTCAGATTTAAACAATATAGTTTTTCCAAATTAATTTCTAATAACCTAGGTCAGATAGTGTATATTAAAATTAACTACAAATAATCATCATATTAAGAATGTGCCCACTCACCCCAAATCCAAGCTTTCCTTCGAATTTCCATCTAGAAACCTTCTACCGTTTGTTAATTATTTGTTTGATTTGATCTTCTTGGATTCCCCTAATTTATTCTCATTTATTTTCAAGAATTTTATAAGTGGAGGAGAAGAGAATTCGATAGGGTTTTGGTATACTAATAAATTTCTAATGAATTAGGGTTTAGGTTAGCTTTGCATTTATATTAGTTTTAGATTACTCCTGATCGTTGATTAACCTTAAGAGAATATTCAGCTTCATCCTAAACTTTAAGCACTTACTTAGCAACCAAGTAAAAATATTTTGTTCAATCCACGTTGTTGGCCGCTCAAATTCACCGATCTGGAGCATCAACGAGTCGACCGCTAGGTGGAGACCGGTCGACCGCTACTTATCGATCGGCGACCCCCTAGGGTGTCGACTGGTGGAGCTATTTATTTATAAATAATTTTATTCCATTATTAGTATATTTAATTAATTTCATTTTCAAATTTTAAAACGTTTGTAACTTGTCCATACTAGCTCCAATTTCAAAGTGTTATATTTGATAATTGTTTGAAAAATCGCTACGAACGCAATGGTGCAAGTTTCATAGCCAGATTCAAATGTTTCTAAAAGTTATGTTTATGCTCTTTTTATATTTTAAATTCAATTCTTTTATTAAATTATCTCTTAAATTCTCAGGGTGTCATAGGAAAACAAGGTTGTTCTATAATTTGGAATATCATAACAACCCACCTTTTGTAATACCCTAAAATTAGCATCAAATGACAATGTTTGACTTTCGAATGCAACAAAAGACAAACTGTTGGGAAAGAAAATTAAAAGAGACATTATACTAAGGCATATCGATAGAATCTCATAGTGGAATGACAATATATAATATACTAAATATACATGAATAGAACAGGATAACAGCATATATATATATAAGACTACACTGGCGAAAATAATTGATAAATGAATATCAATACAGAAAGTCAGAATACATCAAACTCCCCACAATATGGATTTTGAATATAATACCAGATACATCGAGTCTCATATATAAATAATATATGTCATGCACTACAAAATATTAAGTATGCATATGAAGTATCTACATCGCATCCGTGAAATGCTCTAGCTGTCCTAAAAGTGTATCCCCAAAGGCACCCGACTCCCAAACTACTCGATCGAGTGTTCAAGGGTTGTTATGACATAAACAAACAAAGATAAAACGTGGGTCAGACATAAAGCTAGGTGTAAGGGAAATTATCCCAAAATACTATACATTAAAACTATATACAAATAAACGGAAACTACAAAGGTATAGACGATCCGCTCCAAAATTGTGTCCTAGGGGTAATCCGGACTGTCCAAAAACATGTAAAGTAAACCTATCCAAAACATTTATATGGCCCAAGGGTAATACGGTCCACTACAAAGGCACAACTGGGTTTGAAGAAAGCTTTATATCATAGACCCCGAGCTATATCCTCAATGATGGTCTCGTGTAGATCTCACCATATCCTCTGGAGAAAGAATTGGAGATATATGATCTACTCTAAATACCTAATACTTTGGTGGATCTCACCATACCTATCGAAGCAAGCTTTGGTGATATATGATCCTGTTGTAGATTATTATCATCACCCCCCATGACATCATGGATTTCTTAATAAACTCGTATAATGTCTCTACAAAAGAGAACGACGGTTGTATCCCATATAATATGCCACCGAGACCACAAAGGAACATCAATGCCATATAGATACAAGTATACTTCAAATATAACATTGTGTATAGTCACTATTGAAGGACCATTGACATGTATGACCACTAATATAAGGCCAATACAGTGTATGATCACTTATATAAGATCACTACTATGTATGGTCACTAATATAATACCAATGTTATTCATCAACTATGTGCACCCTGAGATCAAAGCCCAAAGGTACAGATTTACTCTACTTGATCATACGCTCTCGTCGGACATGATCGTGTAACCAATTGTCATACCGATCATGTGCCCGATCATTATTGATCCCATAAGAATCACTTAACTTCACATCTTGATCCCAAGCTTCACCTAGCTTTCCGCCTCTCCGAGAAGTCCATAGTCTTCCTCGAAGTTGGATTGAAGCTCCGAACGAACCTGCACCCGATATAGAGGAAGAAACTCCAATAAAATGACACCTAACCTTAGCTTTACTACCTAGGTCAGTGCACTATCGATGGTCTACATTGGCCCATTGGTGGTTGTCTGCCCCAGGCAATAAAGCCTGGGGTAGGTGCCACTGATCCATACGGTCATCGATTCGTATGTTGTTTCCTCCGTTGCTTCACATGATGGGCTACCTAGCTTCCTGATGCAGCGCGACAAAGAACGAAAGAGAAGGGGGCAATGAGACATACCTCAAATCGTGAACAACCTCCACGACCTAACGCCAACCTAACTCGCGAATGAGTTTTCCATCCCCACGACCTACGACCTAACCTCCACGACCTATCCCTAAGTCGCGAACAACCTCCACGACCTAACACCAGCCTAACTCGCGAACAAGTTTCCCATCCCCACGATCTACGACCTAACCTCCACGACCTATCTTTAGGTCGCGACGAAGCGGATTCAATTTCCATCCATAAGTCGCGATCGACTTAGAGCAAGCCGTCATGATTTCCCAAACAAAGTCGACCTCATACATAAGTCGCGAACGAGCTACGACCTTCTTTAGGTCGTTGATGATCGATGAGTCGCGTGAAACCTAAGTCGCGGTTGGAAATTAGGTCGTTAAGTCCTGTAATGGATGTATTTGCAATTTTTTTAAGTCGCTGATTGTTGATTTTAGGTCGCGTGAGTTGTACTAGGTCGTGACGGCTTTGTAATGTGTTGTATCTTGTGTAGTGTTGTGTTGTGTTGTAAGCCTATAAATAGGCGAGTCGTGTCATTTGTAAAGTAAGTTGATTCTGAATAAAATTTCGTTTTGTTAGCTTTGTGCTTTCATCCAAATTGGTAGTCGAGTGTAATCTCCTATCTCCACCTTCGACATTAGAGTGTGCTCGAATCTTCGATCGTTGAAGCCAATTCGCGGAATCAAGTGCGCTTGATCAACGCTCGAAGAATTGTAGATCTCTCGTCATGGTATCGTGCACGATCAACGTGTCAGAGATAGCTAGAATTCGGTATCTTCGGATCAACAAATTTGGGCATTCAGTATTTCTCAATCCACCGATTGCTACTTTCATCGTATCATCAATTTTTGTATTCCGCTGCTGCGTCATTTGGTATCAGAGCAAGACTTAGCCAATCATAGCTAAGACGAGCCTGTTGGAGCAAAGAGAAGTTTTTGTTCAATTTCAATCGAGCCTATCAGTGTTAGATCTGAGAGCTAGTTGAAGTCGGGCATCAATTTGTAGATCAAGGCCGAGTTAAAGTGTTGAAGTTAAGTTGAATCCAAGTTAAAGTTAGTTGGAGATTGTTTGATTCAACAATGCATCCGAGAAGAGCTAATCGGCATCAGAATGTTGCAGATGTGTATCGAAGAGAAGATGCTGAGGCAATAGAGCAACGAATTAGTGATAACCTCGAAGAGAAGTTCAATAAAGGTTTTGGAAAGTTGGAGAAGTTGATGATGGATTTGAATCAAGGTCAAAGAGGAAGGTCACCAGTCTTGAACCATGGAGGAAACAGAGTTTCGCCATCGTTTACGGAAGCAAGGAGGGTGTCACCACAAACTTATCAAGATAAAAGGGAATCATCAATTTCAATGAGACGAGATCACCATGGGGAAGAGAAGAGAAGTCAACATGGGTTTGACAATGAACCATGTCGTGATGTCAAAAGACCGAGTAGAAGAGATATGAATGATCATAGAGACATACGTGGTCATAGAGACGAAGGGTGTACTTTGTCAAAGCATAAGAATGATTCTATTTGGCTAAGGAACAATATTTTTCAGTCTACCTGTACAATCTTGGGAAAGGTTTGTAAATTCGTTATTGATGCGAGAAGTTGCGATAACCTTATTTCTGAAGAAGCCGTTACGAAGTTGGGGCTGAAGACTGAAAAACACCCTAGACCATATAAACTGGCATGGATAACGGAAGGTGAAGAAGTGACAGTGGGAAAACGAACATTGGTTACATTTTCTATTGGGAAGAAATACAGAGATGATATATGGTGTGATGTGGTTGATATGGATGTATGTCACCTACTATTGGGTAGACCATGGCAGTATGATAGAGCCGTACAACATAATAGTCACGCCAACAGCTATAGTTTCATGTTCGAAGGAACCAAAATTACATTAGTTCTTAAGAAGCGTGAACAGAGTGACTGGAAGCCAGAGAAGAAGGAGGAAGCAACTAATTTAATATCTTCGAAAGAATTTGTTGAAGAAGTGAAAGATAATGTTGAAGTGGGAGATAAAGTAGATTCTTCTCAACCCACGAAATTTGATGACCATAAAGTTGATTACTCAAATCCGCGAAGTTTGATGAAGATAAAGATGATGATTTTCAACCAACAAAATCTGACGAACATGAAGTTGAAAATTCACAACCAGCGAGGTTTGATGAGGATGAAGAAAGTATGTCAAGAGATGAAGGGGGTAATTTATCAGTGACGAAGGAGGATTCGAATAGTCTATTATCTACATAAGAGTTTGTTAAAGAAGTGGAGGATAGAGCGGAAGTGTTTATGTTGAATGGGAATGAAACCAGTAAAGATCTCGAGACTCCTGAGGAGGATGAACCAGTGGTTAATGAATGTGAAGATGTAGTTCCTACAGAGTTGCCCAAGGAATTACCGCCACTGAGGGACACACGACATCATATTGATCCAATGCCAGATGCTATTGTACCACACAGGCCACGTTATCATATGTGTCCGATAGAGCAGGAAGAGTTGAGAAAACTGGTTGATGGGTATCTAGTCGAAGGAAGTCAGTTGTCCACTACAGATTGCAGTTGGCAAATGAAATTTATCAAAGACTTACATGTAAGAAGACACTTGAGCCATGATCGTACCATGTAGCTAATCTCAAAGTCATATTTTGGATCGTCACTGAGGAAGGAAGTTGAAAGGTTTGTTCAGAGGAGCCATAATCGACAAGTTTCAAAGAAGACCACGACAAATGCAGGTTTATGTATGCCATTGCATATACATGCTAAATTACGGGAGGATGTTAGTGTGGACTTTGTTTTGGGATTGCGGCGAACGCAACATGGCAATGATTCTATTTATGTGATGATTGACCGGTTTTCAAAATTGGTACATTCCATTGCCTATAAGAAGACTGCAGAGGCCGTTAATGTCGTTTAGTTATATTCCAGAAAGGTCTATCGATTTCATGGATTACATGGATCTATTGTTTCGAATAGAGATACTCGTTTTCTGAACCAAATCTGGATGAGTCTATGGAAAATGGCTGGGACTGAGTTGAAATCTAGTAACGCTGAGCATACACAGACAGATAGACAAGCTGAAGTTGTGAACAGATCCCTAGGTAATCTATTGCGATGCCTCGTGGATGATAATTTGAAAAGTTGGGATTCGAAGTTATGTCAAGCAGAGTGTGCACACAACCGCACAGTTAATCGTAACACTGGGTTCAGTCCAGTCCAGGCTGTTTATTCAACAATCTCTAAAAGACCGTTAGATTTATCAACAGTGCCACCGCAGAGAGGGGTGATTAAACGGATTAATGTTTCTGTGAATGAGTTGCAAGGATGCTACAAAGTTGTACAGGAACGATTTCTTAAGACAACTGAGAAATATAAGCAATCAGCAGAGATTAAGCGACGAAGCATTAAATGCAAGGTAGGAGATTTTATGTATGCAGTGTTTACCAATGATCGATTTCTTTTTGGAACATACAACAAGTTAGAAGCTAGAAGGAATGGTCATTTAAAAGTCGTGAAGGGAATTAACGAGAATGTTTATAAATTGAGTTTACCGAATCATCTTCCTATTGCCAACGTTGACAATATCAAACACTTGGTTCCATTTCACGAGGATAAGAGTGTCAAAGAAGAAGAAGCTTTAAATTCGAGGATGAATTTTTTTCAACAAGGGGAGGATGATGCAGCGTGACAAAGAACGAAAGAGAAGGGGGGCAACGAGACATACCTCAAATCGCGAACAACCTCCACGACCTAACGCCATCCTAACTCGCAAACGAGTTTCCCATCCCTACGACCTACGACCTAACCTCTATGACCTATCCCTAAGTCGCGAACAACCTCCACGACCTAACGCCATCCTAACTCGCGAACGAGTTTCCCATCCCCACGACCTACGACCTAACCTCCACGACCTATCCCTAAGTCGCGAACAACCTCCACGACCTAACGCCAGCCTAACTCGCGAACGAGTTTCCCATCCCCACGACCTACGACCTAACCTCCACGACCTATCTTTAGGTCGCGACGAAGCGGATTCGATTTCCATCCATAAGTCGCGATCGACTTAGAGCAAGCCGCCGCGATTTCCCAAACAAAGTCGACCTCATACATAAGTCGCGAACGAGGTACGACCTTCTTTAGGTCGCTGATGATCGATGAGTCGCGTGAAACCTAAGTCGCGGTTGGAAATTAGGTCGTTAAGTCCTGTAATGGATGTATTTGCAATTTTTTTAAGTCGCT
Organism: Allium fistulosum; assembly: GCA_030737815.1. Classification (NCBI taxonomy): domain Eukaryota; kingdom Viridiplantae; phylum Streptophyta; class Magnoliopsida; order Asparagales; family Amaryllidaceae; genus Allium; species Allium fistulosum. The sequence continues at coordinate 320,779,911 of CM060902.1, read as the reverse complement.
GATTGTTGATTTTAGGTCGCGTGAGTTGTACTAGGTCGTGACAGCTTTGTAATGTGTTGTATCTTGTGTAGTGTTGTGTTGTAAGCCTATAAATAGGCGAGTCGTGTCATTTGTAAAGTAAGTTGATTCTGAATAAAATTTCGTTTTGTTAGCTTTGTGCTTTCATCAAAATTGGTAGTCGACTGTAATCTCCTATCTCCACCTTCGACATTCGAGTACGCTCGAATCTTCGATCGTTGAAGCCAATTCGCGGAATCAAGTGCGCTTGATCAACGCTCGAAGAATTGTAGATCTCTCGTCACGGTATCGTGCGCGATCAACGTGTCAGAGATAGCTAGAATTCGGTATCTTTGGATCAACGAATTTGGGCATTCAGTATTTCTCAATCCACCGATTGCTACTTTCATCGTATCATCAATTTTTGTATTCCGCTGCTGCGTCACTTCCGAAGTCTACCTCTACCCCATCAGACATCCTTCATAGTTCATTGGTTGATGTTTTGGAAGTATTTCCTTATGTGTACAAAAACTGACTTCGACACGAAATCCATTCTTTACACATGTAGAGTTCAACGGACGAATCTAGCAACACGCCTACTCTAACATGGCAAAACAATATAGCAAATCTTCCCCGCCATATATGATGCCTACTTGTACACCCATACACCCATTTGTTAATGTTTATGCACACATGAACATATAACCACACTTTCAATTATGTAAATCACGTTATGGACTTCATCAAAGAGATTACTCGGCCCGGTATCTTCTCATGCAACTTAGCGCGTGTGATAGTCGCTATGGCTACATAAGATGCTCGCCACAAGTTTATATACAAGTAAAGATATAAACATATAGACATATATATATATATATATAATATTTCTCTCACACACACACATATATACATGCACAACAACATACCCCAATTCTAGCTATAATACAAGAATTTTCTTGATGAATATATAACTTCAAATGCACGTATACGCACACGCATATTTGAGTAAATAATTCAAATATTACTAAAATCAACTACTTCCTTTATTTACCGAACCTTTTCAATAGAAGTAAAATATCTCTTTATATTATTTTATAATCTCATACCACTTTTTAGAATATAATACTAACTTACAAATCCATTTAAGCTTTTGAAATACTAAATCTCTTAAGTATTCCTTTCATGAATATTTTATAAAACCTCATAACCATTTTATAAAATACCTTCTTCATATTATTTTATAAAATCATATACTCTTTATTAAATATCTCATTCATACTTATTTTATAAAATTACTATTTTATAAAATATCACTTTCTTCCTATTTTATAAAATCACTATTTTTATAAAATATCACTTTTATACTATTTTATAAAATCACTGTTTTATGAACTGTCACTTGCTTACTATTTCATAAAATCACTCTTTTTATAAAATATCGCTTTTATACTATTTTATAAATTATTCATTTACATAAGCAATATTTATAAATTAATCATTCATTAGTAAAGATTGTGTTTGTACTCTTAAATAATGTTCATAATACTAATTAAGCTTCATCAATCATTAATTAGCTTGCTAACTTTTCTAAAACCATATAAATTAGTTTTATTATTACTAACAAATGACATGCACTCGATTATTTCATCTAATTAGTCTATAATTCGTTACAACATCATGTATAATCACTAAGTTATCCCAAAATCCATTTCTAAACTTACTACTTATTTCAAAAATAGTAATTAAGGTCACAAATAAATAATGAGATGATATAATCATGTTCATAACATGAATACAGGCCTATTTCAAACCAAAAAATCTCTAAATCACTTCATATAATCTCATAATCATCAATACATGAAATAAAGAAGATTAAAAAGTATATATATATATATATGAAAAATCATCTCACTCACCTTCTCTTTCCCTAAATCAAGTTATAATCACCAAAACCCATGCTTTCCCTTTCTTTGAATCATAGATGAAGCTCCAATCACAACTTTAAGCTAATCCCTTGATGGTTTTAGTAGAGAATTAGATGAGAGGAATTATAGTGATTTTTATTTGAATTTAGAATTTTATTTGAAGGGTTTAGGGCTTGGGGATTAAGGAGAGATTGAGGGCAGATTAGAGAAATATTATGATAAAAAGAGAAGGAAGTAACATGAAATGAAAGTGGAATGAGAACTATAAAGAGAGTTGGCCACTTATAAGCTAGCTAATGGGCCTTAGCCCAATTTCATTTCATCTACTTAAAATCACTATTCACTCCGAAAGCTCAACGACTCTAAACATATTCAAGTTTATACTCATTTTTCTCGTGTCAGAAAAGCCAAACTACGAGTATTTCGAGCCCAGTTCAGTCATCTTTAAAAGTCGAGTTCAAAGGGCATTCCATTAATTAATGACTTAATATTTATACTAATTATTTAAATTTTGAGTCATTAAAATGCGCTTACATTCTTCCCTTAAAAGAATTTCGTCCTCAAAATTTCCAAAAGTAGAAAAAAGTAACAAGATTGGCCAAAATTTTCTAACAATCAACTTCGGGAAATATCAACAGTACCTCCCTCCTGCGATAGACATTACAAAAACTCCCTAAAATTAGAATGCATCATGCTTCTGGGAAACATTCGGTAATTTAAATTATCGTATATTTTCCCAAGTACATGCCTCTTTTTAAGAAAGCCTCTCACCATTTGAAGGCTAAACTAGAAATATAAGCATCCAAATAGCTGTGCTTTAGCTCTCGAGCACCAAATTATACTATACTAAGAGGATTATGCAACAACGCAATAGTGACACAAAGCTCAAACAGTATAACTTTTAGTGTAGTAACCGATGCTACTATAATTATACGTGACTATCAATTAGGATGTAAGCTCGAATGAGTCAGTATCAAAGTATACCATAGACTCCAAAGTCACATCAAAAAATAATAGACTCATATAGATCTCATCTCGACCTCTACAATGGCCTTGGATGGCATGATCTATTCTTGATAGCCATCGATATCTCTCTCCACACATGCTTTAATAGGGAAATTTAATTAGCATACAAGCAACCATGCACATAATATGTAGCGACATAGAACAATGATTTACAAACATGCTACCAAACATACAAGCAAGCAACAGTTATCAATAAAAATCAATAATTGAATAACAACAGCAACAGTAGGCAACGACATGCAACAATAAGAACTCAACAAGAAACAACAACAAACAATAGGCAACAATAACTAGCATACAAATTACCAATCACACAAAGCAAATAAGAAAGGCAAATTAACAAAAAATCGAAATCAATCAACAACAAAGAATAGCAAGCAATGGCAAGCAAAGACAAACAACAATCAAATAATAACAAGCAATAATAAACAACAACAAGCAAAGCAATGAAACAAATTCCTGAATGGACAAAGCAGTCTAAGTCCCTACTTTTCTTCTCTTCCAAATAGAACTTATTCTCTAAAGGATAAAATTCTACATATTAAATCATCATTGAATGACGATCTATAAATGTCTGTTTTTGTTTGGGTTTAAACTCACCGCAATTGCACAATGTTAATAGGGGCAATATACCAAGTGTACTACGATGCTTGCCTAGGCAAGTATCATTTTGTTACTTAGAAGATTGTCTAAATTGCCACCAAACCAGTCGAGAAATCATTCCCTTAAAATATCATAAGCAATCTAAACTATACTGTACTATATAAATTTATAAAGACTAAAGATCGTCCAAACTGACATGTTGCCAGGTCCAATCGTCCGTTCACTCATAAGGTCTCTTTGTTGAATTAGGGTTGGCTGCTGACTCTTCTCATGCGAACTTCGATCTGGTTCCTTGACCTGACTACTAAAATCTCCCCGCACGACAAAGGTCGCGCTTCAAAATTTTCAAAATCATCTCAAGAATCCGACTCAAGCGCTCACCTATAAGAATCAAGTGAAACCCCTTTCCTAACTGCTGCAATTCATCTAGAAACTCTATACTCGAACTAGGGATCAAGAACTGGTACATGAATGGACCAATATTTAGAAAATGCCCTTATGGCGTATGGGATTACTCCCATCACCTAAGGTGTACTAGTAAAAAGAAAAACAAATCTTACACGAACAACTCTAGGCGGATGCCTATAAGTCATCCGCTCATTCACTGCTCATACTAAGCAACCATCGAATTTTAATTAGATGCAAATCCAAGTCAAACTTTATTGACTAACCCCACTTATCTCGAAAGCCCATGCAACAAGTTCGAAGGGGAGTACATCCGACCGTTTCACCTAAGCTTAGCAACTAAGGTTACTCATATTAGTTTTATCTTTACAAAAGAATATACTTACTACGGAAGGTGTCAAGTTTAGCCAGCTACCAAGAAACTAACATAATATGAAAGTACAACTTAGGTATTAGAAAGAACAGAAGTAAGTACCTCAAATATGAAGAATACCTCACTACATAAGCTCCTTCCACTTTTCCCTAGCAGTAGGCCTGCTAGGACCTAGTAATGCCCGTAAGGCATAAGTCATCATCGCTTACACACCCCTCGGAAACATTGGACAATCCTTATTCAAGCAACCAACCTGATTGTAATGGAAGCACTCACGCCTCATTATGGCTGGATGACATTTCATAGAGAAATGCCTTAGATGCCACAGAAGTGACAAACTTGGTCAGCTTTCTTCTTTGCATAAGCTTGATCTTTCCTTGTATCTCGACTTTTGTGCTTCGGTTTAAGTTCTAGTCTACTTTTCACTTTTGCTACTCTAATTGTATCTCGCAGGTGCCCTTATGGAAAAGAGCCATCCCAACGAGACTTACAAAAATGGCCCTTTATGGGGACAAGATTAAGTAGCGAATCTCCAACTAATGCTTTAAGACTAAGATAAACTCCTTTTCCTACACCAATGGAGTATCGACTGTCTCAATCCTCAAATCAAACTAAAAGATTGAATGGTCGACATACTCACTTACAATAAGTTACTATGCACAAAATGGATGAAGTGCTCAAGCTACAGACCCTTCTCGATCTCTGAAATGATCTGAGACCCAAAGCAATGTCTAAATTCACTCCAAGTCATGGGTCTACTCATCAACCACTTCTAACACTATGTCCTACCCAAACAAAGTCTCCCCTCTCCGAATAACGAGAAGCAATTTCCCTTATGAGAACATTCTTTGGACATATATTGGTGGAAGCCCTCTCATACGCAAACATCCAAGGATGTGTCTCAGCAACAGCCTCAGAACTAAAATATAGCTTCCCTCATAGGATAAGGAAATCCAAGCACAGCTTTGGATAGTATAAAGCTGGTGGAGCAAGAAATACTAGAGCCCCAAGGGCCACACCATATTTTACACCAAACACATCTGTTGGAAATATTAACGAGTGGTGGAACATCCCCTGCGGTAGCTAAATAGTCTCTGAACTAATAACGCATCTCAAACTGCCCATCTGCAGTCACGCTCGCGTACCTCATCTTCTCATACTAATAGCATGACAAAGACACCTTAGAGGTTAGAGATAGAAATAAATCAAAATCCAAAGGATGGATGGTTTATTTACTATAATATAATAGGAAAATAAAAGTATGCTCTCTCAACGTATCTCCCTCTGCCAGTTTGTTTAACCTAAACTAGTATACTTGACCCTAAGTGTTGAACCTAGGCTCTGATACCAAGTGTAACAATCCGCCCTTCGTAATACCCTGAAATCAACGCCAAATGACAACGTCTGACTTCCAAATACACAAAAGACAGATTGTCTGTAAAGAAAATTAAAACAAACATTAAGTCTAATACATCAAGTCTCATATATAAATACATATATGTCGTGTACTACTGTAGTATCACGTATGTATACGAAATATCTATATTACCTCTGTGGAATTATCCAATTATCCTAAATGCATATTCTCAAAAGCAACAGACTCTAGACTACTCAATTGAGTACCCGATAGTTGTCATGACATAAAGAGACAAAGACAAAATATAGGCCAGACATAAAGCCCGGTGTGCGAGAAACTATCTTAAAATACCGTAAATTAAAACTATATACAAATAAACAAGAACTACTAAGGTGCATCCAGTCCACTCCAAAAACAAAGATTAAGGGTAATCCGGTCTATCCATAAACAAGTAAAGTAAACCTACCCAAAAAATAGGAAATCATACCTTAACCTGCTCTTTTCATGTAATCAATAAGTCAGCACAACTAATATAATATGACTGACACGTAATAGTATACTATGATAAGGTAACCCAATAACCAAAAGTTGGATAACCATAATATAAGTCTATCAAGAAGAGCAAAATATATAATAATAAATGTAACAATAATAACATCGATCAACTAATAAAATACACAACATAGCAATGAAAGACAACCAAAGAATTCAAATTGATACCTACCATTACTAGTGGGTGAAGTCCACTATGGACATCTATAGCGATTGAATAATTCCCTTCGAGGGTCCAAGATAAATAGAGTATTAGTATCATGTAAATCTCACCATACTCTATGAAACAAGCATTGGTGATACACCGTACCCTTTAAAGCAAGCAATGGGGATAGATGAGCTCATATATATACTTGTTATCCACATAATTTCAATGTCGTGAGTAATGACATAAGTTGTGGCATTACAAAGGAATTGATGCCATTAGGTTCTATATTGAAGGCTAGAAATGCCGTAGGGATAAGTAATGATGCGGAAATTGTGCTATAGCAAGGAAGCTGAAGTAACAATGTTGTAGGTGTTACTACCTATAACGATGGAATGCGGCATGTCAATATGGATGTTAGTACACTTATTATCCTCGAAGGAATGCAGTGGGCGATATATCTGAGACACCACATCAATGAAAAGTACCGAAAGAATGATAATAGTTCAGTGTCGACACTAATGATGTCGTCCTTCATCAACCTTGGAATCGCACGTCATCAATAAAGCTAAAGACACTAGACGACATCAGTGCCACATATCGCATATAGAATAAAGTGAATGATGCCAGATCTCTAATATCACAAGACAATGCTCTTCTTACCCACATCTTCTTTCCTCAATGTCAACACCGCCTGTCAAATGATGCTACATATTACCAAGACCGTTGTACACTGATGTCATATAATATTATTACCAAAGCTATTTAATGGACGGCGCCACTCCAATGATTCTTCTATAAGATAATGCAACTTATAATCAGTGCCGCATCTTCATGACAGCGTCTTTCATCGATCTTTAGCGGTTGCCGTACATTTATAAGTGTAATATTGATGTCGAAAGTCATCAATACCCATGGAAATAGCTATGCCACTCTTTATCAATACAACTCTATATCAACGCCGCTCTTCACCAATGCTTAATGTCGCCTTATACAGATGCCATCAACGACATATTGAGAGCATTTCAATGCTTAAGGTTATCAAGGTCAAAGGCTATTACTACTGAGATGGTGCCAAAGTTCTTCTATTTACCAAGGGATGTTGAATGCCATCATTAAACAAAGCCCATCGCAATGCAACATTGATGTTGCCAAAGCCAAGTGGGCCGAAGTCATATGTCATGCCATGTGCCTACCCCTATAAACACGGACCTAGGGGACATGGAGAGGGGCGTTGATTTTCTTTTCTCAACACAAAATTAAACTTGTTACCCTAAATCGAATTGGGGAAATTCTAATCTGATTGTAATCATGTTTGATTTATATGAACAAGGACTTGGACATACATATTACCTTGATTGTGCACTTGGAACCTGTGCAGTTAATGCCCCGCTATTACCCCGCTATAACCCTGCTATATCTCATAGCGTATTTCTACCGCTACGATTTTTCCATATAGCCCTAAATATAGCCTTTCCGCTTTAAGCCCCGCTATTTCCGCTATATCCCGTTATTCCCGCCATCTTTCGCTATTTCTGCTATATCTTCTTTAAAAAAATGAATTGCAAAATGAAATTTATACATTATAAAAATTATGAAATTAATTTATTTAATTGAATTTTTAATATACTTTCGGAAATAAAAATACTCTAATATTCTATTAAACTCAATTATATTATATAATAGTTTTACGTTTATTTACAGTATATTCGCACATGTTTTTATTTAAAATTATTTATGTATTAATTATAATCTAATTGAATGTTAATTTTTTATTTAATTACCATTTATATATTTGTAAAAACATTAAGTACGAGTTTTATATGCTATTTTAGAGTCATACGCTATATCCCGATATATCCTCGCTGTATCCCCATTATGACTTTTTGCACCTCCACCGCATTGATTCTACCGAGCGCTTTAACTGCACAGCTTGGAACATTATTGGACATGAAAATGCATATAATAAAGCTCTTTAGATCCAAATCAATTATGATTCTATTCTACATGGATTCACATGTGCTTCGGTCTACACTAGTATTTATATGCATATCTCCTATCTTGCTTACTACACCTGGACATTGGACTATGAACATAAGCGCTATTTAGTTAGTTCATTAACAAGCTTAATGGGCTATTTCATATACTTACCACTTATTTTCTTTTCTCCTTTAGATATATGACATGAGATTTGGAGTGCTCTATTCCTAAGGACTATATAGATTCTCTAATATTTTATTCTAAGTGATCTTAAGGACATTCGAACATTTTGTTCCAAATGACCTGAAGAGATCTCGAATATCATAATTCAAGATGACAAATGAGCCATCGAATGTGCAACATCTATAACCCACGGGCATTATAGCCCATCTCCTAATGATATCATCTTGTACTTGGTCTCAAATGTTAGATTTATTCTTGATTTGATCAATACCAACTGACCCATCCTTAGCCGTGTTATCAAATATGCTCGAATCAAGGATTCATTCATCATTCACGACATCATGGGTGTTATACCAACTTTTGATTTAATATTTTAACCTAAAAGGAGGTCCTGAACCTCTAATCTTATTTAACTCTCTCCTCAAACTAATTGAATGAATTTTTGTTTTAGGAAAATTGTGAAATTAAGGCAAACCAATGTTCCAAATGAAGAAGTTGCACAATAAGCAACGTTGGAAGAAAATGTTATTCCCAATTTCAACATGAACAATGTAGAAGTTGGACAACCATCAGAGCTGACACAATCAACCAATAGCGAAGCTAAGATTAAAAACCTAGAGCAACAAGTGTCAATGATGAAAGAACTTTTGGAAGGAATCATTGCTTAATGATTCTCCTAGCTCATGAGGGGACGAGGTAGGGTCTTCAAGATGGGGCTTGGATGTCTCTTTGTTTAAGAACACAAGTAAAGGCAAACTTATCATAACTCCACAAAAGAGAAAGGGTGACGAGTAGGCTAAAACAAATTACCAAGGAAGGGTGATAAAGAGATATGTGGAATAATCTGGAAGTTCAACTCCAAGTAATATAAACCAGATAGAAGCAACTACCATAGTAAAGAAGCCTACTTAAGAGACATGGAGGAAAAGATGGCAAAAGATATGTTTAATCTCAAGTGAAAGAGAACTCTTAATGATAGAGTCAACGATAATCGTCAAGAAGCTCCTTTCACAGACGAATTCCTATCCACAAAAATTCCTTCTCATATCAAGATTCCATCTATCAATTATAACAGAGCGATTGATCTGTATGATTACTTGTTGGCCTTTGAAAGTCAGATGGACTTATACAACGCTTCTGGAGCTGTGTGTTATAGGCTTTCCCTTGCTACTTTTCAAGGAGCAATAGCTAAATGGTACAGGAGGTACCGAGAGAGGACTATCTATTCCTAGAAAAAAATTTCTTATGAATTCTCGACGCAGTTCTGTATTTTGAAACATCCAACTATTGACTACACCGTGCTAGCTAATATAAAACAGAAACTTAGGGAGTTGTTAGGTAATTATCTTAAGAGGTTCAATATAGAGGCAATAAAGGCGAAAGATATGATGGATAAAGAAATTTTAGTGGCAGTACATTCAAGGCTGATCGAGCAAACCCCATTCTGGCGAGAACTCTATATACATGAATGAAAGGACTTGCAGGATTTTTACTTTCAAGCTAACAAATTCATCTGTATGGATGAAATGCATTGCACTAAGAAGAAAGCTCAAACGAAGACAGAAGCAGGAAAATTTGGATAAAACCACAACAATAGGAAGCGGAAATGGGAGGAGACCCCTAGTACCAATCATGTTGCTTTGAACAAGCCAATACCCTATATATTCGTTGCAGTGAAAGAAAGCAGCAATATTCCATATTCCTACAAGGCAAAAACCAACCCTGAACCCAGAAGAGGGGGAGATTACTATGCCTATCATAAGGCAAATGGATATAAGATAGACCAATGTCGAGTGCTAGCAGGCTTAATTCAACGTATGATTTGCTCTGGACACTTGAAGGAGTTTGTCAAAGATAGTCAGAAAATTGTTCATTCTGAACATGGTAGCCAAAGACTACCAAACAGTGCTGCAAACCTAGTAGAAGGTGACATCAAACTAGACTTCATTCCACCCATCAACAGAATTGATGTGATCCATGGAGGCCCACATCTAGTTGGAAGTAGCAATAGAGCCAGAAATTGCTATATTAAAGAAGCGAGAGATGAGATTTTTTCTCTTCAGAACGAACCACCACTCAGAAATCCCAGATTCCAGATCTAAATGCATAACTTGACCATCACTCTATGGGAGCTAGTAAGGATTCATCATCCAAATAACGATCTCCTTATAATCATCGTGCAAATTGGACTCTCCGTAGTTACTAAAATTCTGGTGGATACTGAAAGTGATGTCAACGTGATCTTTAAACATGCATTTGACTAAATAGGAATACCGAAGGAGAAGCTTGAGTCAATTTTTTAGCCCACTTTTAGGCTTAATAACACAGGATCAACTCCTATCGAGTATATAAGACTTCTGGTACAGATGAGAGTTCCACCATATTCTAGGACATTTGAGGCTCTCTTTGTCATTATGAATCAACCTTCTTATTATAAATCTTTCTTTGGGAGGCTAGCTTTGAACAAGGTTGATGCTTTTGTCTCACCAAAATACTTAATGGTAAAGTTTCTAACCAAGAATGGGTGGGGGACCATAAGAGGAGAACAACTTATCTCTTGAGAAATGTACTTCGCTATTGTCGAGCAATACAAACTAGACAATCTTCTTGTTATGATTTGGAAGAAAGTGAATTAATCAGAATTAAAGTTAAAAGGCCTTTGGATGATGATTTCTCAAACTCATCATTCAAAGAAATAACAAAGACAGTTGAGAGAACAAAGCATGTATTAAGAAAAATTAATTTCTCCGAGAAGAAAAGAAAATGGAAGGAAGCAAATGTGATGGAAGACAAGATAGTAGATGAGGAGATTGTCACTGAACTAGACTGTAGAAGTGAACAAGAGAGGATGAAGCCCATAGAAGATCATATGAAAATATATGCAACAAAGATGGTTAAGATTGGAAAAGAGCTAGAAAACAAACTAAATAGAGCTTTAATTTAGTTTCTTCAATCCAGCAAAGATTTATTTGCCTGGACCCATTAAGATATGGTTGGTATAGATCCGACATCATATGCCATGCTTTGAATATAGTCTCGAATATCACATTGATCCGACAAAAGAAAAGGCAGTTTGATAAGATCCGATCTAATGCTTTGAAGGAAGAAATCGAAAGATTCCTCAAGAATGGATTTATCAAAGAAGTGCTTTACCCAAAATGTTTAGCCAATCTAGTACTAGCTAAGAAATCTAATGCGAAATGGAGGATGTGTGTCTACTACATTGATTTGAATAAAGCATGCCCAAAAGACTGTTATCCCCTTCCGAGGATAGTCCCATTAGTCGATGCAATAGGTGGACACAAACTCCTATCTTTCATGGACGCTTAGTTTGGGTACAATCAAATTCCAATGTTCAAACCAAATGAGGAAAACATCGGTTTTATAGTAGATTGGGAAATGTGTTGCTACAAAGTAATGCCCTTCAGATTGAAGAATGTTGGAGCAATATAGTAGAGATTAGTGAACAAAATGTTCAAAGAGCAAATTGGCCGAAACATGGAAGTATATCTAGACGATATGCTGGTTAAATCTCAAGAGGAAGGCAATTATGTAAAAGATCTTGAAGAAGTGTTCGATGTAATATAAAGATGTCAGATTAAGCTTAACCCACAAAAATGTTCTTTTGAAATTCAGTTCGGCAAATTCTTGGGATATATTGTCATTACAAGAGGAATCGAAGCTAACACTGACTAATTTCAAGCTATTAAAGTTATGGCAGAACCTAAGACAAGTAAAGATGTAATGAGCCTGAATGGAAGAGTAGCAGCATTAAACAGATTTATTTCCAAGGCCACTAACAAATGCATTCTGTTCTTTGATGTAACTAAAAAAAAGAAAAACTTCTGGTGGAATGAGGATTGTTGAAAAGCTTTTGAGGAGTTGAAAAATCAGTTGGAGAAACCACCTATTTATCTTGCCCCATGGAAGAGAAAACCTTTATCTTTATATGGTAGTCTCTTAGCACATGGTTAGTTTGGTCTTAATCAGAAGGAACATAGCTTCCAGTATACTATACAAGCAAAAGGCTAAAAGCTGCAGAGACCAGGTATCCGTTCATTGAAAAACTAGCATACTCCTAATGCACATAGTACGAAAGTTAAGAGCCTTATTTTCAGGTACATCCAATTAAGGTCCTAACAAACTTTCTGCTTAAACAAGTCTTCGGTGATACCCGAAGTTTCAAGAAGGCCAGTAAAATGGGGGATAGAGCTCAGCCAAAATGATATTGAATTTTTACCTCGAATGTACATGATTCACTAAAGATAAATAATAAAAGGAAATCGACCTAAAGCCTATATGGCAATTGTTTGTAAATGGAGCCTCAAATGAGCATGGAGCCAGAGCTGGATATGTGGTCATTACCCCCGATGGCACCGTTTACATTATATAATGAAATTGGGATTTAGGGCCACTAATAATATGGCAGAATACGAGTCAATGATAACAGGATTTACCTTAGCCCTTCAGTTGAAGATTCCTAGAATTAAGATCTTAGTAATTCGCAATTAATTGTAAGTCAACTAAACTAAAAATATAAAATAAAGGATACCAAGCAGATCTTATATGTCAAGAAGATATCAAAATTGTTAACCTAATTTGAAGATTTTTCAATACACCAAGTGCTGAGAGGAAAGAATTCCCAAGCTCACTCTTTGTCTAAATTAGCTAGCTCGCGAGAAGCACCAGAGGCTCGAATTGGACCAGTAGGTTACCAATCAAATCCAAGTATAGAGGAGAAAATCCCTAATATAGAAAGGGCGTCCTTAATGTTTACTAGGTCTCAAACCTTACCACACAAAGAGAAGGAAGATGAAACTAAAATTCTTCAAGAAAAATCTTCTCATATAGAAACTGATAATCAACATGAGAATAGTTGGATGACACCTATCATCGAGTATATAAAAAAAGAAAAGTTGTCAATAGATAAAAAGGTGGCAAGGAGAATAAAACATCAATCCCCAACCTTCGTTATGGTAAATGGAATACTCTATAAGAAGGGATATTCAATCCCTTACTTAAGGTGTGTTAATCCGGAAATAGGAGCAAAATTGCTAAGGGAAGCCAACGAAGGGTTCTGTGGAGACCATTCTAATGGTATGAAGTTAGCTAAGAAAGTTATGAGACAGGGCTTCTACTGGCCTCAAAAGGCTAATTATGCCATCGATCATGTTAAAAGATGTGAAAAATGCCAAAAGCTGTCTAATATCCCTCATTTGCTGCCAAATGAATTAACTTCAATCTCGAGCCCATGGCCTTTCGATGTATGGGGAATTGACCTAATCAGACTGCTACCTTTATCCAGAGGAGGAGCCAAATACACGGTAGTAGCTATTGATTATGTCACAAAATGGGTAGAAGTAGAGCCGCTTCCAAATATCACATCGGGAAAGTTCTCAAGTTCGTGATCAATAATATCACTACCAGATTTAGAATCCTGCGTAAAATAATATCCAATAATGGAACTCAATTTGAAAGCGAAGAATTTACTCGATTCTGCAATAGAAATGGAATCATTAAGAGCTTTCCATCTGTTTCTCACCCCAAGGCTAATGGAGTCATGGAAGATGCCAATGAAACTATTAAGACCATTCCCAAAAAATGATTGGACAAGGCTAAAGGAAATTGGGTAGAAGAACTACCTCTTGTATTATGGGCATATAAAACCTCTACTAAAACTGCATAAGGGCATACTCCATATTCCCTACCATATGGATACAAAGCCATGCTTCCTGTTGAAGTCGAAGTACCTTCTTATCGAAGGATTGCATATGCGTTTAATCGAAATCAAGAAATAAAGAAAGATTCCTTGGACTTAATCAATGAATTAAGAGATAAAGTAGTTATATAGACAGTTGAATATCAACAAATAATATCCAAGTATTACAATTCCAAAGTAAGAGGAAAATCATTTCAAAAGGATATTTAGTGCTCCGAAGGGTTATGGTAAATACTAAAAATCCAAAAGATGAATCGCTCGGTCCAAATTTGGAAGGACACCTAATCATACACAAAGCAATCCCACTTAGGGCCCATAGACTATGCCAACCTGACGGCGATGTGATAGTAAGAACATGGAATGCTAAACATTTGCGACTCTATTCCCCGGCAATGGATGAATAAAGAAGTTGAAATAAGTACATCTACATGGTTGAGGAGTAGGACTCTCCTAAAATCAAAGGGAATGCCTAAACCACTATCTAAGATGGTAGTAAAGGGAAAAAGCCTTTGCCCACTGTCAAGATGGCCCGGACAAAGCATCTCCTAGAGGGAGGTCCGGGTAAGCCTTTGGTCCCGTCTAAAAAGGCCTGACCAAAGCATTTGCAAGTCTTATGCCCCCGCCTACATGGCCTAGCTGGAGCACCTCCTAGAAGGAGGATGAAGTAAGCCTTTGGTCTCATCTAAGATAGTCTGGCCAAAGCACCAAATCAGCATTTAGTGCCATCATCAAGGGCCTTACTAAAGCGCCTCCTAAAGGGAGGTCGGGTAAGTCGTGGTTCTGCTTAAGATAGCTAACCAAACACATTGGACGACAGACCTAATCATAACCTAAGATGAGGATAAGGGGTACAATTCAAGTTGAGACCATCACCTAAGATGGTGACGAAGAAAAGGATAAGACATATAAAGCCCAAAGAGAGACGCAAAATAAAGGATGAAGATGTCCAAGGAGAGGCACAAGGAGAAGGACTAAGACATCCAAAGTCCAAAGAGAGGTGCAGAGAAAAGGACTAAGTCATCCATAGCCGAAGAGGATTAAGACGTTTGAAGCCAAAAGAGAGACACAAAGAAAAAGGAACTAAGGTGTCCAATATGCAAAGAAAGGCAAAAGAACTCAATCACAGACGTGTCGTTTGTGCTCCAATGCGAAAATCAAGTAATCTTCTAAAGTAAGATCTATTATTATTACTAGAAAAGGATTTTTGGTCTTCTTCTATTATTACTAGATGGTTTTTGATCTTCCATTATTATTGCCAGATTAGATTTGCTGGATGGATTTTCAGGTCATCTATTATTATTGCCAGATAAGGATTTCTGGTCCTTTTTTATTGTATTATTGCAAGATAAGGATTTCTGGTCTGTTATTATTATTGTTGGATAAGGATTTATAGTCTTCCATTATTATTGCCCGATAAGGATTTCTTGTCTTTTATTATTATTGCCAAATAAGAATTTCAAATCATCTATTATTATTGCCGAATAAGGATTTCTGGTCTTCTATCATTAGTTTTAGATGAATTTTCTGTTCTTAAATTATTATCATATGGATTTCTTGTGTTTTGGATTTCTGGACTTCTATTACTGCTGCCATATGGGTTTCTAATCTTTTATGCATGATATTGCCAGACAAAATTTTTGATGTTCTGTAACATCCCTTATCTGGAGGCCCTAAGCTAAGCGCTATAGATGCTGTAGTCATCCATAGTATTAACCTTCGGTGATCAAATACGGTAATGTTAATAGAATCCATAATATCGGTAGCACATGAATATGACACAAAATCACAAATTTCAAAAACAATTTTTCTGGTTACATTTCACAAAACATGTTTCATATTTAAGTACATAATCCCAATCGTTTCCTAGGTTCAGATCAAATATGATTATTACAAAATACGCCAAGAGCGACATATAAAGATGCCCCCTTGGTTGACCAGAGTACTAAATTGTCATAACTGACTTAATACAACATAGTGAAATAAAACAAACAAAACAATTCCTAAATAGCTAACTTCGGCCTCCTGTTCATCTTCGGAAGCTTTAGTCGTCAAACTACTAAAACCTGTAAATCCTCAACTCTTAGCCTACTCAAATCAATTTTGAGCACTTGAGAGTTTAAGGGGGAAAACATATATTTTGAGTTAGACATAAATCCTGGTGTGAATAATACTATACATCTCGTTTATTTGATATTAAGTGAGACCACGCCGCTTAGCGGAATGGGTTTCCACTCATTAATATCCTTTTAAAACATATCTTTTGCAAATCATAATCTTGTAACCAAAACTGGATAAAACTGTAAAGCATTATCATGTAAACATACATATCAGGTAAAAAAATGACCTATATTTCCGAACACTATAGTTTTGTTTGCCTAACTACTAACCTTTGGCTGACTTGGGCCTACCAGACAATATAAACAAATAATCTAATATCTGTTAGATACTCCTCTTCTTGATGGTCTGTCCCTAACTTACTTTCTCCTGGTCAACTAATCCTAATGGTTTTTGGGCTCACCAATAACCTACCTTTGTACAAATATATTCCTTTCCGTGTGTAACATCATTTTAGCCTTACCTGTGACAAAGCAATGCACACTAAAATTTTGGACTAAATTAGCTAAGGACTAATAGCTAATGTATAGCGCGCGATCCTATACCGGTCCCATCTGGTATACAAGTATCTGAGTAATTTTACTTAGGGAAATCTTCCCATAAATTTTCCTTCTTCGAAAATTGATTTAAACCTTTAAATCCTAATTTAAACAAGGAAAATAAATTTAATGCTTTAATCAAATCATCTTGCCATGTTATCTATACTTTACACAAATTTTTGTGGATGAAAACATTTTAATCCGTTGAAAGTACCCCTTTCGATCTCATTGAAAGTATCCCTTTCGAAACCATTCATATAAACCTTTCAAAACCATTGAGAAACCTTTCCTTCGAAAGCTATAAAACCTTTGACATCCTATCTTTAAAACAATAAAACATTGCCTTTCGAAAACATTGGAAAACCTTTCCCTTCAAACCTTAGAACCCATTGGGGAACTACCACTTCAAAACATTCATTAAAACCTTTCAAAAGCATGAAAGCATCAAACCTTTCGAAACCATTTGGGTTGAAGTAAACCATGTGGAAAACCTTTCGAAACCATTTAAAACTATCTCCTTCAAAACCTTTTTGGTTTCTACCTTTAACAGAACAAAAGGGTCATAAAACCTCTAAGTCAAAAGCAGTCTTGCGAAAGCATTTCCTAAGTAAAAAAGTGATGGTATCGAAACTAACCCATCGAAAGCATTGGAGAGGTGGCTTGGATTTTAAAACAAAGTGTAGCTTCCAAAACCATTTGCTTCGAAAGGTAAAAAGTGACAGCTAGGGGTTCAACCCTTCGAAAGCATTTTCTTAAAACAAAAGCGGAACCTATTTCGAAACCTTTCCTTTAAGACATTTGAATCGGTCGAAAGCCAACCAAGTCGAAAGCATTCCTATCGAAAGCAAAGTAGGCACATTCTCATTTCAAAACAAAGTAACGCTTCAACCCCTTCGGAACCCTATGTGTAACGAACCGCATTTTTGACCGTTCAAGTCGACAAAACATACACACATGCCGACTCAAACAATCCAAAATACAGATAGTTATTGGGGTTAAATAAGAAAAGAAAAGAAAGAACAGAAACAAACTCAGAATCTCGCAGTGGAAGGAACAAGATATAATAATAAAATAACAGTTCATGAAGCTGTTAAATAAATAAATTTGATTATTATTATACATCATAAATCAGAGTTACATACATATCAGAGATAATACAACAATGCAGCGGAAAAATAATACAGTAGTAGAATACAAATGATGTAATACCAAACTCCGTCTTCGTCCTCCAGAATAGATCTTTAACCTTATCTGAAATGCTCAGGCTGACCCGAGCGTAATGAAAAGACAAAACACTCGAGTCAGGACTAAAATATCTCATGTAAGTTAAATCGAATAAGTAAATATGACTGTGACGGCGTCGGAGATGTTTACGGGTTTTAGACACCTCCTATCCAGTATTTAACGTGCGTGCATTAACTTAAGAGATGTTCGGGATTTCCATCTCCTAAGGATCCGTTAAACTATCTACTATATAATAGAATACGCTATATACAATAATGTCTATCATAAAGTAAAATATCAAACTAGTGTTAAGCCATGGCCCATTCCACCCTTAACACATTTTTATTCCCAAGAGCATATACAAGACCGTAGTTTCCCCAAAACTGGAAGTCACCAGAGGGCAATCCATATACTAAAGGTACAAACCAAAACGTAGTGGTTGCGAATAGGATAATCAGTATGACAAGGTACATGAGGCAATACCAACTAGGATACTAGTAGTTGCGTGATCTGAACTGATGTTGAGCATAGCAGCTACTACCCCAACACCGTGAAACAACACTTTCAAAATCGAGGGGTGCACCCAAATCGAATCACAAAAGCAATAGACATGGTAACGAAGAAGTGTGTCCGCTAGAGGTGGCGAACCTCAATGGCTCGGCGCGGCTCCTGTTTTAGTCATGTCAGGGGTCATCCAAAATCGTTCTCTTTCTTCAGTCAACGCGTTCATCAAAACCATCCACTTCGTTCTGGATCAACACTCCGTGTGTAATAGTTATTAAAGTGGTTTTCGGTATCGACAGAGAGTATGTCCATATTCGATCCCGGTCTCTTTAATAACTACGTTATATTTTTCACACCGGTTGCTCTTTTACATTTTCAAAATCAATTTCTAATTGATTATCAAAAATATCATATTCGCTTCAAAAATCAAATCCATTTCAAAATCATCATATCTACTCAAAACATACGATTTCATTTCAAAATCATTTTCGCCTCAATATCTCATTTCAATTTCAAAATCGTCATATCTACTCAAAATATACGATTTCATTACAAAAATCATTTTCGCCTCAATATCTCATTTCAATTTCAAAATCGTCATATCTACTCAACATATACGATTTCATTTCAAAAATCATTTTCGCCTCAATATCTCATTTCAATTTCAAAATCATTTCGAATTTCAGTTTAGGTTGCAACTTCATTTAACCCAATTCGTATTTAAATCCAAGATTTAAATATAAGCATTTCACTTTATTGACCAGCTTGAAATTTTGGAAAATAGTTATATTTCAAAACCGACATATCATTGCCATTTCAAACCATATCAATACGATATCACTTTCACTTCAAATAAATCCATTTCCAAAATCATATCACATTCCGAAGTTATACCGCTTTCGAAATCATAAGTCTTTAAAATCAAAACACTTTGGAAATCAAAACCTTGAAATTCATAACACTTTGAAATCATAGCTTGAAATCATAACATTTTGGAATCCTAACACTTTCTTCTTAAACATTTTAGATATTAAAATTTGTATATATAGAAAATAGTTTATACAATAAAATAGTTTATATACAATAGCTATAAGTTAAAATAGTTTATAATAAAATAATTTATATTGAAAATGATTTATATTAAAATAATTTATATTAAAATTTATAAAGTAAAATATAAATAGTTTTAGATATAGTTTAAAATACTTTATATGAAAATAGCTACCTCAAATTTCACAAAACGATTCACATAAACTCGAATTCCAAATTTAAAATTTAATCAAATCTCAAATCATCAATTTCAACTCGATTCAGCTTCTCAATAAACCATTTCAATTATCAATTTCAAATACATATTTGAACCACAAAATAAGCCATTTCAATTTTAATATATCTCAAAGCTTCAAATATTCACATTTCAAATTAATTAAATCTCAATTTCAAATTAATTTTCAATTCCAAACTCAAACTTGAAATATCATTTCATATAAATTTTCTTAGAAATATTCGAAGTTTGATTAAAAGTCCAATCTTTTAAAACAAATCAACTTTCGAAAAATTACGCCGTATTTCAATTTTTTTCTTAAAAATCTAAACTTCGAATAATTAAACAATTTCATTTACCAAGTTTAAATTCCAACATCTCGATCTTCAATTCAAAATAATTCAATTTCCATAAATTTGATTTTATTCTTAAAATCAATTCATTTAAATAATTTCAAAACAACTTTTAAAATCATTTCATTTAACCAACCCGGTGTCCGTATATAATTTTCTAACCTATGGCCAAGTGGAAAATTATTTCAATTTTAATTTCAAGGATGGATATATATCATTTCAATCCAAAAAGATGTCATATGTATATCATTTCAACCTATTCCTTAATTTATTCGAAATGATTCAGTTTACAGTTTTATATGCAATAGACAATATACATGATGATAGCATGATATATCAAAATAAATAAACAACCAATATCGACCAATAGCATCCATCACAACCAATCAATCATAAAGCCAATAGCATTCACAATAATTTTATAATTATCAATATCGAGTAATATACTGCCAATTTAAATTTAAATTTATTTTAACGGTCAATTTAAATTCTATCAATTAATTCATATATCAATACAGATGATAATTAAACCTACCAAACAAATAGCCAATAAATTTTATATCACTTCAGAATATAAATTTAACTAACAAAAGTTATTTTAGTCAAATGTGAGCGTATAAACACTCACCTTGAATCTACGGTTTTAAATCAAATCGAACGACGTTCGATTTAACCTAAAATTTTAACGAGCTCCAAATGTCTTCGGATCTGCACTACAGCGCAACACTCGTCGCTGCGATTCCGCTGCTTCTTGTTTCGTCCGATTCCGACCTCGTATGACAAAGTTATTGATATTAAAAGTTATACGATTTATGTTATTATAAAATAAATAAATAATAAGAAGAAAAACACGTTACCCTCTTCTCCCTCACGCATAGCACAACCGAGACCCACTTCACGCCGTTCATCCTCATCCACGCGCGAGGCAAACGACGACCGGACGTTGATCAGGAGATGCCATCGCGTGCGCCTCTCCTTGCTCCACATACGCGCCAAGTTTCGCCACCCCATTCGCCACCGTTCGCACGCAAACCAAGAAAATACGCACGACAATCAAAGCCAGATCTGGACCAATCCGTGATGAATTAGCACAAATCAACCATATGGATTTGAAGAGCTCGTCGAGATCTACAACTTTGCTTTTGGAATTTTTCGATTTCGTTGAACGGATTGAGAGATAAAGAGGAAAGAAGTTCGGCAATTTCTGACCATAGAATAGGTGGCGGCCATGGTTTGAAATTAGGGTTTTTGAAATGAAATAATGATAAACTGTCTCGGTTTACAAGCATATTTATAAAGGTAGGTCCAAAATCATCCGAACTCCAATCGAGACGTGCCGCCAGGCGTTTATAAGGTTTTACCTATATTCCGAACGCAATGGAACTAGTCCCAAGGCCTAATTCAATCGTATGTGGAAGATAGCTTTTGAAGTCGATTATTTTAATTAAGTTCGACATTAAATTTCTACGCGTTTCAAGCTCGCACGGCCAAACGACAAGTCTGATTGCTACGAAAATTGAAACCTTAGAATAATTCACTGTTACGGATCCGATGAAACTTGTTTCGTCGAAATCCGAGACAGCTGTAAAAATGGCTATTTCTACTATTAAATTTCAATATAAAATTCCCAATTTCAAATTAATAACTTTTAAATCAAATTTTAATTGTTCACAAATTTCATTTTTAATTTCACAGTAATTAATAATCTTTTACAATGCAGTTTTCTATTATAAATCCAGTATAAAGGATTATATTAGATTCAGCGTTCAATTATATTGTAATTCAAATTCAACTTATTTAATTCCAATTGAATTCTTTTATTTCGATTTACACTTTCATTATTGAATCAACTATTTACTTATACATTATTATCAATAGTTTATAATTCATTTACTTTAATTTTTCTTCAGCTATCATCTTATTTAAATTCACAGTGATATTAAATTACATTCATTTACGTTGATTTCAATATCATAACTTCAATATTAAATGTAACATTTTATTTATTTCGTTGTTTACAATCAAATTCAATTCGTTTCAATTACTTGTTACACTCAAATTTAAATCTTTACTTATGTCCAATTACAAATTAACATCTTTATCAAATTACAGTTTCAGTTGTTATCTGATTTCAATCAACTGTAATATTAAGTTACATTTATTTATATTAGTTTCAATAACATAAACTTCCACTATTAAATCTACCATTTTATTTATTCTTTGTTTACAATCAAATTCAATTCATTATTTACATTCAATACAACTTAACATCCATATTTAATTTACAAATAAGTTATTTCAGAATTCACTTTTGTATTTTAACTTGTAATTCACATTTAACAACACAAAATTTTATTTCCTTCGGATTTTTATCCAAAATTTTTATTTTAATTCGTATTTTTAAAGTGTTAAAAATACAGGTCCTTAGACTATGTTTCGATCCATTTCCTCCCGCTTATGTCCAATTCGCTACATACCAAATTTTGATATCATGCGCATTGGTTTCGATGGTGATGGAGGCGGAAGTACTAAGTTGGAACCCTAGGTGCCGAAAGTGGCGAAATAGGTAAAAAGCTTATAAAACCTTATTTTAACTTAAAAAAAAATTCTTTTCTACTAACCTGCCTTGTTTGTCAAAATGTTATTGGTTGCTAATTTTCTTTTCTAAAAGTACTGCCAAAATTTCAGAAGTAAACAATTTAAATAATTTACAAAATACCCCTTCTCTTTTATAAATATATAAAACATTTAAGTTCCATGCCTTAAATAATTTTACACTGTTAGCACCAAAATTGGTCACTAACCTCGTAGAGAAAGATTGTGTAGAGATATAAGTGATGAATGTAAATTAAACAGAGAAGACAATGCTAATTTAAATGCAGAAAGTAAGAACACCAAATTTATAGTGGTTCAGCGTAATTGCCTACGTCCACTTTGGTTAAACTTTATTGATCTCTCTAATAGATGATTACAAATACAATTCGTGAATCAAATGCTTGGATGAAGTTCTTAAGTAGAGAAGATCAGTATCAAAAATGGCAGAGTCTCCCCAGTGTTCTCTCTCCCAAAAAAGGATCCATTTCACTGTGACCCTGCCCCTCTATTTATAGACAAAGATGGGCTGGACTTCCCAAGTGGGCTGATGGCCGAACACTCCAGCCCGAGTACAGTGGTCGCTGTATGCCGAGCAAGGTTTGCCGAACGCCGCTACGCCGAACCATTCCTTCTATGCCGAACGGTGTGTTGGTGACGTGGGAAGTGTAGGATGGTTGTCTGTTGAGGCCGAACGTGCCTCCAGCTCAAGCTCTTGAACGAACGGTGTATGCAGGCCGAACGACACCGTTATCTTGAGTAGTTGTGCATACTGAATGTCTTCTGGATGCTGAGTACTACGCCGAACACCATGGGATGCCGAGTACTCCTATTGTCGAGTACTACGTCGAGTACCTTGGGATGCCGAGTACTCCTGCTGCCGAGTACTACGCCGAGTACCTTGGGATGCCGAGCGCTCCTGTCACCGAGTGCTACGCCGAGTACCTTGGGATGCCGAGCGCTCTTGTTGCCGAGTTCTCTTATCACCGAGTTCTAATGATGCCGAACGCTAGCGCAGAGCATTGGTTGTCGCCGAGTTCTAATGATGCTGAACGCTAGCTGACGCTGTGCATTGGTTGTCGCCGAGTGCCAGTTGACGCCGAACACTGCTGGATGCCGGACACTATGGATGCTGTGTACTTCGCTGAACACTACTGGATGCCGGACACTATGGATGCTGTGTACTTCGCCGAACACTCCTAGATGCCGAGTACTCTCTGAAGCCGAGTGCTAGTTGATGCCGAGCACTAGTTGCCTGGTCAAATCTCCAGGAAACACATGCCCCCCAAAGTGTATCGCGTGGCCAAACGTGATGCGCTTTGAATCTGGTACAATTTACCTCGGAGGTACCTTCTCGAGAATGTTAGCGAAGGAGGTGTAAGACGAACAAGGTTTGGATGCCGAACGGTACGTTTGAAGCCGAACGTACCTCTTGTGCCGTACGTCACTCTGCTATGATGCCGAACACTCCGGTATTGACCGGTTCTACCGGGTATAGCCTCTTCAACTTCTACCTCCCTCTATATAACCAGGTCCTTCCCATCCCTTCTCCTTTACTTTTTCATTTCTGTCATTCTTCCAAGATTTCTAACCTTCTCTAGTCGAACAGATTTACAACTTGAACATTCCTTCCCAAGCTCCTAACTGCAATCTAGGTACCGCTCCTTGTACAACTTGAATAAGTTTCAAATGAGTCAAGTGTGTCCTGTAGGAAGCTTTCGAGTAGGTTGCCCTCATTGCCGAACGATAATGCGAGGCAAGGAGGAAGGATTTGAGGTGTTTGCACATGTGGCTATTGTATTTAGCTCCATCGCGTCGAACCACAGTCAAAAATGAAGGAAAAGGAAAACGTTGGAGGTGGTAAGGGTGTTGGATGGCATAGTTATGGTTCGGCGTATGTTGTCATGCACCGAACGATAGACGCTGCCGAATAGTATTTCGTCTGAATGAGGCCGACCACTCGCTAGAACGCCGAACAACAACTTAGCCGAACGAACTAAAGCCGAACGAACTTACTAAAATGTCGAACAATAACTTAGCCGAACTTAGCTGATCAAAACCCAAGCCGATCATTCTTAGATGCCGAACAGTATCGAGGCCAAACAATACGATTGCCGAACAGAACTTAGATCGAACAATTTCAATGCCGAACAACATTCAAATGCCGAACAAACACATACATGCCGAACAGAACTTAGACATGCCGAACAAACACATATATGCCGAACAACATTCAAATGCCGAACAAACACATACATGCCGAACAGAACTTAGACATGCCGAACAAACACATATATGCCGAACAACATTCAAATGCCGAACAAACACATACATGCTGAACAGAACTTAGACATGCCGAACAAACACATATATGCCGAACAGAACCTAGACCGAACAATTTCAATGCCGAACATCATTCAAATGCCGAACAGTGTAAATGTCAGACTACACTTTGGCCGGTCGCTTTATAAATTACATGTTTTCTAGGTTTGGAACTGTAACCACCACCAGGCGGGCTCTTTGAGACGGTCAGCGATGACGGTCTTCGAAGGCAACGATTCGAAGCTCATTTTTATATCCTTGAAATCTTATTGCTTGTACACAATTGCTTGCACTAGTTCACACACCGCGTGGGGGGAAAACTCGTGTTGCTAATTCTAACGTTCAACGTTTTTTAAGTATAGTTCTCTCAAGCACTTAGCCAGGTTCGTTATTTATTTGGGATGTCGAGAAAATCTAGCTCCGCCACTATATCCGATAGGCCTGGGCCGTCATCAAGGCAAGGAGCCGTTGATACTTCTAATCCGTCGACTTCTCCTGCTCGTAACTTGGCACCTGATGCTCTGGAGGCAACAATCTTACTAGACAATCCGATCGATTCACAAGCCTCGAAGATCAACAAAGCTGCTCTGCGACGGATATGCTCCATTCATGGGATTCCTTTTGCCGACGTGTTAGTTCCTTCGAGACACGATCACCCTCATCTGCCCCCAGTCGGGTACACTACCTGCAACAAGTTCATGTGTTGGATGGGCAGCATGCCTCCATTCAATTTATTTCTCCGGGATGTACTGCAGTATATAGACATAGCTCCGTCGCAGCTGCACCCGAATGGCCATGCATTTCTATATGGGACTTACTTACTTTTCATGGCTGTCTTCTCCAGACCTCCAACCGCCGGTGACATCAGATACATTTATATGTTCAAGAGACGGAAAGACAGTCCTTCCTTTATGTTCCTCGAGCCATACCACAAATGCCAGATCTTGACAGGGGCATGTAGTAAATTCGCCCTGTACAAACAGGCATGGTTCTATGTGCGCTGCCCTTCTGGTTTCGCTAGGAGATGGGTTGAAGGCAGTAAGTCTCTCTGCTGAGTCACTATTCGTATTTGATTAGAGTCATGCTTTTCCTAACTCTTCATTTCATCTTTTCAGGTATCAACCCGCGTCCGGAAGGCCGAGGATATTCTGAGGCTGTCGATGCCATTAGAGCTCTTCCTGCCGAGGATCGAGACATCCGAGTTATCATTTCAAATGAATCACTGTCGGGGTTTGGCTTGCTGGCTCCTGGTCATCGGATCAGCCTTCCAGAAGGTGTTACCATTCCTAAACCTCCATCCGGTAAAGGGAAAAAACTTGCCGGATCGTCGTCGCGCCGCGCTCCCGGCACGCACGAAGAAGGCGAGCGCAAAGAGGATGATGCTCCTAAAACTCAGGATGAGAATGCGGGTCCCGCTCAGAATCCGGCAGTCGAAGTTCACGACATTGAGACGTCGTCCTCCCCTTCGAAGGGAAAGAAGAAGTTAAAATATAAAGTTCAGAAGGAGAAAGTTGGTGGCACTTCAAAAGTCACGCTTATCCCGCCTGAGAAAGAGGCTTCCTCACAGCATTTGGAAAGTTCTCTGAAGGGTCTGTCCAACCTGTCCATCCCCGATGATTTACTTAATTACGGGTTCGATGATCCTGAAGCTCTCAAATTTTCTTCACCCGCTAGAGGCAATGTAGGAGCTCAACTCCCGGCTCAAGGAGACAGCACTCCGATTAGCAAAGATAAACGAACGGGTCCGTCGGGGGGAACACTAGGACACACACGCACATGCGCATTCCATAATATACTTCAAGTCTTTTTTTTCTTATCTCGTGAATTCTCCTTAACTCGTCGTTATCTCCATTCTTTGCAGGTGATATGGGGCGCTCTCACGGACTCGATCGCCTTTAGGGGTCTTCTATATTCCATCACTCTGGACGGGATTCCGGTTCAGGCAGACGCAGGGACCGAGGCGAGTATGAAGATAGGGACAATCGTCCCCGAGAGTCGTCTCACCGCAAGAAGGCACATTCTCAATCTTCCCAGTCTCGTGATCTTCCTCCTCCACTTGAGCCGGATAGAGAGAAGTCTTTACAGAAGGGTTATCACTCTGATGCTCCTCGAGAACAACATTCTGGTTCATCGAGTACAAGGCAAGTTCGAGAGCAACGGAAAAGAGCGGAATTCTCAAAGCCTCCTCCTCCCACTCCCGCGGTGGACCCAACTGTTGCGGAAAAGATGGAAGATCTTAAGGCCAAGTTTCCGAAAATTTGCTTTGACGGCTTGAATTTTCTTCCGGCTATCCATCATATTCCTTGGCACGTGAAGCAAAGTGCTATTGCCTGCAACAGCGACGTCTATGTTCAACATGACGCGTTCGTGCACTTGGTGGAGAAGGTCTCGGAGGTGTTCGTTGAGCGTCAACATGAGATTGATCGCCTGAAACTGGAAGCGGGCTGTGACAAGGACATCATTAGGCACCAGGAGTAAGAGCTCGCTTCGTACAAGTCGAAACTGGAAGCCTCCGAACAGAGCGCAAAAGATACTGCTGAAGTAGTTACTCGTCTAGAGGCGGCTCACAAGAAAGAACTTGACGAAGCAGTGCAGCGCAGCGGTGCCCTTGCCCTAGAAAAAGACTCTGTCCAAAAAGAAAGGGACGCGGTCGCTACTCAAGTCAAAGAGCTGAAGGAATTACTTTCCAAGGAGAAGGAAGACAAAGTGGCTGCTCAAGAAGAATCGCAGCGATACTGTGATGAGATCGTTGCCACTCGTCTCCTGAAAACGAAGCTCGATGATGAGCTTGTTGAGGTTGAGAAAATGAAGGATGAGGCCCGTGAGGAGGGCAAGAGAAAGGCTGAAGAGGAGATTGACTCTCGCCTCGAGGCGGCCGCGGAAGCCGGCAGGGAAGAGGTCAAAAGCATGTTTGACCCGTTGATTGCTGAATACGGAGCCCGCGTCCTCATGCACCGCGACTTAACATTCTTGGGTGACGGCTACCTCGAGTCCCTAGCCGAGGCCTGGGAAACTTTGATAAGGATTAGGAAGATCGAGTCAGGCTCCGAAGAGTTCGATGAGGAGGCCCTGGTGAAGGAGTTCCTTAGGGGAAACGAGCCATCGGGTTTATCCGCAGCATTGGCACTTTACAGCAAAGGCTCTCCTCTTCCAACAGAGAAAGATGGTGAAGCTGGCCCATCTGAGGTTAATATTACTACTCTTCATACTGCTGCTCAATCTGCCGCCCAATCGGTCGGTCGGCCGACACTTGATCCATTCGAGCAGCATGCTAGGTATGACCCCGAAGATCCCGGTCTTGGCGCTCATGTGCTGTCACCTATCCTGGAGGGTGAAACCCCACGCGCCACCGATAGCAAACCGAAGCCTGGTAGGAAATTCTTCTTTCCCTAGGAGTTGAAAGATCCCGTCTTTTTTCAGTAGTGGCTACTCGTTCCAACGCTCATTCTTTATGTTTTCGTGCAGGTTGTTCTGATGCCGAGCCAACTCCGAGGAGCAATGACGCCAAGGAGGAAGCAGAGAAAACAAGCGATGTTGCTCATGCGGGGGTAACTCCCGGTCCAGACGCTCAAGTGATCGGGGCGCTAGATGATGACAAGCTTGGTACTTCGACTCCTGCCGAAGGAAGCGATGAAATTGAAATCACTGGCGCCTCTGAGCATACTTCAGAGATGAGCATGAAGGACCGTCTCGCCGACGAGGAGAAGAAAAAAGTCAAAGTTGAATCTGAAATACTGGAACTCACTGACCCGCGGAACAGACCTTTGAAAATCATTCTCCCGGGCAGGTCCAAACCACTAAATGTTCCATCTCCTACTCCTGACTCTGTTTCTCTAGCAAGCAAAAAGTCCAAGAAAAAGCGTGAGGGAGAGGAGTCGTCGGAAACAACAAAGGAAGACAAGAAGAAGAAGTCGAAGAAATAATCGATGCACTTGTTCAACAAGTTTCTTGCTTAAGTTCTGTAATTGTTTTTATCTTCCACAACTTGTAGTTTGTGTAGGTCTGAATTTTGTAGGAGTGATCATGTATCCCCATTTTGGACTTATCGAATAAAAAATTTAGTTTCTTCATTGCTTGAATGATTCTCTTGTCTTTCTTTGGTTTGTTGACTAATTGTAGCCATAACTCAAGTTCTCATGAGTTGCATTATCTCCCGGTCCATTCTCGTGTTGTTCAGACATTTTTAGACATGGCGTGCTTCTCGTACCACATCTCTTGAGTACTTGGACTTTCCGTTGACTCTGTGCTCCGGGAACTCGGGGATTTGAAATCGTTTATACTCTAGTCCGTGCTCTGGGGACTTAGAGTACTCCGCTCCGCGCTCAGGGGATTCGGAGATTTGAAGTCGTTCATATTCTAGTCCACGCTCTGGGGACTTAGAGTACTCCGCTCCGCGCTCTGGGGATTCAGAGATTTGAAATCGTTTATACTCTAGTCCGCGCTCTGGGGACTTAGAGTACTCCGCTCCGCGCTCTGGGGATTTGGAGATTTTAAATCGTTTATACTCTAGTCCGCGCTCTGGGGACTTAGAGTACTCCGCTCCGTGCTCTGGGGATTCGGAGATTTTAAGTCGTTTATACTCTAGTCCGCGCTCTGGGGACTTAGAGTACTCCGCTCCGCGCTCTGGGGATTCGGAGATATTAAATCGTTTATACTCTAGTCCGCGCTCTGGGGACTTAGAGTACTCCGCTCCGCGCTCTGGGGATTCGGAGATTTTAAGTCGTTTATACTCTAGTCCGCGCTCAGGGGACTTAGAGTACTCCGCTCCACGCTTTGGGGATTCGGAGATTTTAAGTCGTTTATACCTAAGTCCGCGTTTTGGGGACTTAGAGTACTCCGCTCCGCGCTCTGGGATTCGGAGATTTGAAATCGTTTATACTCTAGTCCGCACTCTGGGGACTTAGAGTACTCCGCTCCGCGCTCTGAGGATTCGGAGATTTTAAATCGTTTATACGAGTCTGTACGTCGTAGAGGATAATGTAATTTGTCATCCAATTATGAGACATAGAAATGTTAGCGATTCATAGAAAATACGGCTTCAAGCCTTTATTAATGAAAATCAACTAGACTGCTTGATTACAACTTTTTTAAAAAGAAACTAAGTCATTACTGAATGGAAACATGCAGGAAATAACAGTGCCTAAAACAAGAAAGGAAACATGCTAAATGTAATAGTGCCGCAGATGCTCGCTGTTCCATGCTCGGGGAAGTGTCGCGCCGTCAACGGTCGCTAGCTTGAATGTTCCTTCTCCAAGCTTCCGTTCAATGGCGTACGGACCTTCCCAGCTGGGATTCATACGCGATGGCACCGGAAAAACTCGTTTCAGAACGAGATCACCCACATCAAAGATCCTTGGGTGGACCCTGCCGTCGTAGTAACGCTTGACTCGGTGCCCATGCGCTGCCGCCCTCAATTCGGCTTCTTCACGCTTTTCATCGATGCAGTCCAGTGATTCCAACAAGAGGTTCTGGTTTGTCTTGGGATCATAGTATGTCACTCGGTGCGATGGAACTTCAAGTTCCACGGGTATAACGGCTTCAGAGCCGTATGCCAAGGCGAATAGAGTGTGGCCGGTCGTGGACTTGTGGATAGTTCTATATGCCCATAATGCTATCGGGAGTTCGTCTACCCACTTGCCTCCAACCTTCTCCAGACGCTTCTTCAGTATGGACTTGATTATTTTGTTAACGGCCTCGACTTGTCCGTTAGCCTTCGGGTGCACAACGGCGGCGAACTTTTTTTCGATGCCATACCTTAAACAGAACTCTTTGAACTCTCTACTTTCAAATTGCGTCTCGTTATCCGTGATGATGGTGCGTGGAAGGCCAAAGCGGCATATAATGTTTCATACAACGAAGTTAACGACCTTCTTTGAGGTGATCGTGGCCAAAGGCTCTGCCTCAGCCCATTTCGAGAAATAGTCGACTGCAACTATCGCGTATTTCGCACCACCTTTGGATATAGGCAAAGAGCCGATTATGTCGATCCCCCAGATTGCAAACGGCCAGGGACTAATCATTTGTGTGAGTTCCGTTGATGGAGCTCTCGGGATTTTCGCATATCTTTGACACTTGTCACACTTTCTCGCGTAGTCTGCGGCGTCCCGGTTTATGGTTGGCCAGTAATATCCATAGCGGAGGATCTTCTTTGCCAGCGTTTGCCCCTCGGTATGGTCGCCACATTCCCCTTCATGAACTTCTCTTAAGACCCGCTTTGTCTCATCATGAGCGATACATCGTAACAACGGGACTGAGAATCCCTTTCGATACATTAACCCATCCTGCATCACGTATCGCGCGGCTTTTCGAAGGACCTGCCGTCTTTCGCTTCTTTTTTCTGGTAAATCCCCGGTCGTTAAGTATAGTTTGAATGGGGTTATCCACGAGTCCTTCTCGATTCCCGTTTCCAACACACGATCGACTTTCATCTCGTCCATGCTCGGGGCAAGCAAGACTTCTACGGGATACAATCCCATTTGCTGCGCGTCGCCGGTACTTACAAACTTAGCCAATAAGTCGGCCTCCTTGTTCTGTTCGCGCGGGATATGCGAAATGTCATAACGCTCGAGATTTGATAGTAGTTCTTGGACCTGAACGAGGTACGGAGCAAGCTTTCGTCCCTTTGCTTGGTAATCTCCCCGTACTTGGTAAACCACCAACTGTGAGTCACAAAAGATTTCGACTGATTCGATCCCGAGTTCTTTGATGAGCTTCAAGCCAGTGATCAGTGCTTCATATTCAGCTTCGTTATTCGTAGCCGGGAAATCGAGCTTCAGGGCATAACAGATTGATCGGTTTTCCGGAGTTATAAGAACTACGCCTGCGCCGGAGCAACGGTCGTTTGATGCACCGTCAGTGTATAATTTCCATCGAACGGGGGGAATGATGTCGTGATCATCCGGTTTGATAGGTATGGTAAACTCAGCGATGAAGTCTGCTAATGCTTGCCCTCGGATGGCTCTCCGTGGTAAGTACGCGATATCGAATTGGCTCAACTCGATGTTCTATCTTAGCAATCTTCCAGAAGTTTCCGGCCGTTGGAGTACCTGCCTCAGGGGTTGATCGGTATAAACACCGATTGAATGTGCTTGAAAGTACGGGCGAAGCTTTCGTGATGCAATCACCAAGCAATAAGCCAATTTCTTGATTTTACGGTAATTCCTCTCGGCCCCTGTTAAACGCTTACTAACATAATACACCGGCTTTTGGACTCGATCCTCCTCTCAAACCAAAGCCGCACTTATCGCATGTGGGGATACAGCCAAG
This sequence comes from Allium fistulosum, assembly GCA_030737815.1. NCBI lineage: Eukaryota > Viridiplantae > Streptophyta > Magnoliopsida > Asparagales > Amaryllidaceae > Allium > Allium fistulosum. The sequence continues at coordinate 320,747,467 of CM060902.1, read as the reverse complement.
TATACGTACAACATCTCATGGTTAACTGGTTTTGATAGCATCGGTGGACTCTCCAGATGCCTCACTAGACTCCGGAATGCTTCCTCACAACTAGTCGTCCATTCAAAATTTCTCTTCCCTTTCTTTATTATATCAAAGAATGGGATGCACTTGTCAGTTGCCTTGGATATAAATCGACTCAGCGCAGCTACTTTTCCGTTCAAGCTCTGTACTTTCTTTATAGTCCTAGGCGCTTGTACATCGCGAATAGCTTGGATCTTTTCTGGGTTGGCTTCGATTCCCCTAGCGTTGACGATGAATCCCAAAAACTTCCCTGATGCAACGCCGAAGGAACACTTCAAAGGGTTGATCTTCATCCCATAAAACCTGAGTATGTCAAACATTTCAGCCAAGTCTTGAATGTGGTCGTTTGACCGTCGTGACTTCACGAGCATGTCATCCACATAGACTTCCATGGTTTTACCCAGCTGGTCCTTGAACATTCGATTCACCAGACGTTGGTAAGTTGCCCCAGCATTCTTCAATCCAAAAGGCATCACTACATAGCAGTACAGTCCGACATTTGTAACGAAGCTGGTGTGTTCTTGTTCCGGAATATGCATTGGGATTTGGTTGTATCCTGAGTACGCATCCATGAATGACAGCAGCTCATGTCCTGCGATGGAGTCGACCATTTGATCGATCCTAGGCAACGGGAAACTGTCCTTAGGGCATGCTTTGCTCAAGTTGGAATAATCTACACAAGTCCTCCATTTCCCATTCGCCTTCTTTACTAGCACGGGGTTGGATACCCATTCAGGGTAGAGGGCGTCGCGGACAAACCCATTTGCTTTGAGTTTATCCACCTCCTCTCCAAGAGCGGCGGATCTCTCCGGATCCATTCCTCTCCTCTTTTGCTTAACTGGGACGTACTTCGGGTCTATGTTCAACATATGACTTGTGATGGCGGGAGAAATCCCACACATATCAGAATGCGTCCAGGCGAAAACATCAAGATTCGCCTGGAGGAAGTCGCTAAGGTCTTCAGTCATTGCGGGATCAAGCTGTGATCCGATCTTCAGTATTCGCGAAGGGTCGTCATGACTAACTGAAATGTCAATTGTTAATTCAGCCGGTGCCGCCTTCTCTTCCCTGGGTTTCTCATCGTCGTCTCTCGGATCTATATCTCCAAGGATCCGAGAACTATGCCCGAGCCAGGGCTCAGGCACTACTTGTCAATTATCCATATTGAGGATGCAGACGGGATTGTCCGCAACCTTTCCCTTCTCCCTCCGATGGGCCTCTCGGAGCTCGGCCACATAACAGTAACGACCAGCTGCTTGGTCGCCATGAACAATGCCTACTCCTTTGTCAGTCGGGAACTTCAAAGTTAAACACCACGGGGCTAATGCTGCCCTAAACTCAGCCAGGGCCGGTCGACCCAAGAAAACGTTATACGGAGAGTCCACATCTAAAACTACAAAGGGTAGAATTCGCACTCTCCGACGCTCACCTTGTCCCAGTTCAACTGGTAACTCGACATATCCCACTGCATCAGTCGCAGCGCCGTTAAAGCCGTGAATACGAGCTTTGGATGGTTCCAAGTCTTTTGTTTCTAGCTTCATTTGATCGTAGGCCTTCTTGAAGATGATGTTGACTGAACTTCCACAATCAATCAGAATCCTTTTTACATATGCTGGCCCGATCGTTGCAGATATGACCATGGGGTCGATGGTTGGAGCCTCTACCTGATCAGCGTCTCTGCTTCTGAACACAATATCGTCTGTCATTACGCGCTACTGCTTAGTAGGGGCCCCGTCCTCCACGTTCGAACAGCACTCAAAATCTGCATGCTTCAGGGAACTCGCATATCGCTCCATCTCTTGCCAATTCTTATCCGCGGGGTGAGGTCCGCCGATAATTGTATTTATGACTAGTCTACCTATGGTCCGGGCAGGCTCCTCGGGATGACGCAGAGTTGTTGCTCGACCTGGGTTGGACGTTCCCTGTCCTTCTTCCTGTGGATCCTTCACAAATTCTTGCAATTTCTTCTGCCTGATCAACTTCTCGATAGCGTCGTGCAGATGTCTGCACTCCTCCGTGTTGTGCCCATAAGTCTCATGGAAACGACAATATTTCCCGGTCCGCTTCTGTTCCTCAGTTGATTCTTTCGGACGTGGCTTTCGGTATTGAAAAGTATTGCAGGTGGATAGGTAAATGTTCTCAAGTGGGGCGTTTAGCGGAGTGTACTCGCTGTAGCTTGGAATTCTCGACTTCCACTTTCCTGCTTCTTTCCTCTTCCCCTGACTTCTTCCTCCGGACTCTTTGGGCTGCCCAGGCTTATTCTGGACATTGACTTGGACCTTTCCCGAGTTGTCTCCAGACTGCTTCACAGCAATGTTGCTCTTTATCGACTCTTGGACAGGTCTTGGCGCCTTATCTCGTCGTACCCACCTAGCTTCCTCTCTTCTTATGAACTGGTGTGCCTTTGAGTAGAAACGCTCTAGCGTAGCCGGAGGTTTTCCTGCCATCCAGTCTCCGAACTCAGAATCTAGATCCACACCTCTCATTACAGCCATCAGAATTGCATGGTCATTGGGATTACTGACTTCAATTCCTGCAACGTGGAATCTTTGTAAATATTCCTTCAACGACTCCCCGGGATTTTGGATTATGCTTGACAGAGACATCACGTCCTTTGGGCGCGTAGTGTGTATCCTGAACTGCTCAATAAACTTCTTTGCCAACTCCTCGAAGTTTGATACGGATCGCGGAGGAAGTCGGGTGAACCACATAGTAGCGATCCTAGATAGAGTAATCGGAAAGCACCTACACTTGGTGGCGTCATTCGCTCTGGTTGAATACATCATCCATTCGTACCTCATGACATGTTGTCTAGGGTCAGTCTTTCCTTCATATGCAGGAATAGTAGGCATACTAAACTTCCTGGGGTACGCCGCTTGCAACACAACATCCTTGAACGGAGTATGACTTCTTGACACTCCCGAATCATCATTTGATAAGCCCTGATTCTCTTTCATCAGTTGCCTGATCATGGCTGTCAGATCGGGTGTCTGTATGGAAGGCGGAAGGTTGGAGTCTGTTCTGCGCGCCTGTCCATGCTGATGCCTCCTCTCCTGGCGATCTGCCAATCGTGCGTCTTGAGGTTCGACATTGTTAGCATTTTGATGATCTGGGCCTCCATCCTCCATCTGTACCCCAGTCCCAAAGTTTCCAGCTCTTGCTTGGTCACGGTCTCCAGCTGTCTGAACAGCAGCTTCTGCTCGTGCAGCGTCAATCTTGCGGCGTCTGCGCCTGGGAGGTTCATCAGAGGAAGTAGAGCTGTCGGATGAGGAATAAGCAGCGGGATTTCCCCCAACATTCTGTTGCTGCTGTTGAGTAAGTTGTGCCATCAGGTTGGCATTAGCTTGCATCTTCTCTCCTAGTTGTCTCCTACTTTCCCTGAGCTCTCTCATCAAGTCGTTGAACTCTATTCTGGTGACAACTGGAGTTTGGTCCTGATTGGCAACTCCTGCATTTGGAATTGCTGGTTGATTGCTAGGCCCTGCTTGTTGCACGCTAGCAGTCTCGTGGGCATCCGCATTGTGAGAAGCTGACCTGGTACGTGGTCTTGCCATTGTAGAGTTATTGGTATGAACTCTGAGTAGAATCAACGGATGTCCTATCAGTGAGTCGGATCTTCTTTGGGGGATTTGGTCAATCCAGTAGCTTCAAAGCAGATCCTTGAGGTCTGAGAATTCAATTCTCAGTGAAAGCACCAAAGTATTAGCACCAAAATTGGTCACTAACCTCGTAGAGAAATATTGTGTAGAGATATAAGTGATGAAAGTAAATTAAACAGAGAAGACAATGCTAATTTAAATGCAGAAAGTAAGAACACCAAATTTATAGTGGTTCAGCGTAATTGCCTACATCCACTTTGGTTAAACTTTATTGATCTCTCTAATAGATGATTACAAATACAATTCATGAATCAAATGCTTGGATGAAGTTCTTAAGTAGAGAAGATGAGTATCAAAAATGGCAGAGTCTCCCCAGTGTTCTCTCTCCCAAAAAAGGATCCATTTCACTGTGACCCTGCCCCTCTATTTATAAACAAAGATGGGCTGGACTTCCCAAGTGGGCTGATGGCCGAACACTCCAGCCCGAGTACAGTGGTCGCTGTATGCCGAGCAAGGTTTGCCGAACGCCGCTACGCCGAACCATTCCTTCTATGCCGAACGGTGTGTTGGTGACGTGGGAAGTGTAGGATGGTTGTCTGTTGAGGCCGAACGTGCCTCCATCTCAAGCTCTTGAACGAACGGTGTATGCAGGCCGAACGACAACGTTATCTTGAGTAGTTGTGCATACTGAATGTCTTCTGGATGCCGAGTACTACGCCGAACACCATGGGATGCCGAGTACTCCTGTTGCCGAGTACTACGTCGAGTACCTTGGGATGCCGAGTACTCCTGCTGCCGAGTACTACGCCGAGTACCTTGGGATGCCGAGCGCTCCTGTCGCCGAGTGCTACGCTAGTACCTTGGGATGTCGAGCGCTCTTGTTGCCGAGTTCTCTTATCACCGAGTTCTAATGATGCCGAACGCTAGCGCTGAGCATTGGTTGTCGCCGAGTTCTAATGATGCCGAACGCTAGCTGACGATGTGCATTGGTTGTCGCCGAGTGCCAGTTGACGCCGAACACTGCTGGATGCCGAACACTATGGATGCTGTGTACTTCGCCGAACACTACTGGACGCCGGACACTATGGATGCTGTGTACTTCGCCGAACACTCCTAGATGCCGAGTACTCTCTGACGCCGAGTGCTAGTTGATGCCGAGCACTAGTTGCCTGGTCAAATCTCCAGGAAACATATACAGTCATTAAAACACTTAGGAAAATTCTACAAAAATTTCTACAAATCATTTTTAATATGTTTTCTAGCATATATAAATTTCATACCCAAAACATAAATAATTTTGCCGTAAATTATTTTAAACCCAAATAATCATTTTCTTCACTAGAAAATTAATATTAAATCCCCATAAATTCAGAAAATTCTGAAAATTGAAACCCATCTTTAAAATATCATTTCTGATCTAAATTTAAAATTGTAAATTATTTGGATGTCATTTAATTGGGTTTTCACATCAAAATGTATCATAAAAGCTATATGAATAAGCATAAATCATCAACAAGCATATATAAACATTTAATCATCCAAAAACATGAAATAACCTTTCAAAATGATTAGGATTAATCTTAAAACCGAAAACAATAGAAAATATGAAATGTAGTCATTATTCACCTTAGCATTGAGATTAAGGAGTTTGAGATTTGAACGGATTTGATTTTGATTAATCTTCCTTCCTTTGATTTTCTTTATCTTCTTCCTCTTGCTCTTGCTTATGGTGGCCGGCCTTATTTTAGTTTGGTATTGAAAATGAACGTCTGCATTGAATCCCTAAGGGTTTAGGGTTTTAGAACACTCTTATTCCAACTTTGCCTCTCACCTATTTCCTTTACCCATTTTTTTTTGGTTCATTTTAGTTCATTATTCTCTAAGGCACGGCTACCCCTTAGTTTAATCACAAATCTCAATCCTAATCATCCCATTATTTTATTTTATTTAGCTAATTAAATATCCTAAATAATTTTACTAAAAATTAAGGTCGTTAAAGACTCCCCTTCTTAAAGAATTTCGTCCTTGAAATTACGATAAGGCACACAACAAATCAATAATAAAGATAAAACATACCATCAAACAAATCAGGATAAGCGTCTCTAATCATGCTCAGTCTCCCAAGTACAGTCTCTCGCATTGTCACTCCACTGAACTTTCACTAATCTGACTATCTCGTTTCTAAACCTCTTCTCATCTCTCGCAACTATTTGAACTGGTTTTCTAACTATAGTCAAGTCTGGTTCTACTACCAAGTCATCCAACACAGTCAGTGCTATAGTAGACTCCAAGTCTCTAACACACTTCCTTAGATGAGAAACATGAAAAAAAATGGACTCCTGCAAAAATATTCGGTAACTCTACTCTATATGCAAGTTTCCCGATCCTCTCTACAATAGGAAATGGTCTTACGAATCTCGGTGCCAACTTTCCTGATTTCCCGAATCTAATCATACCCTTCTTCGGTGATACCTGAACAAACACATGATGTCCAACTGAGAACTCTAAGTCTTTTTGTCTTTTGTCTGCATAACTCTTTTGCCTAGATTGAGCATCCGTTATTCTAGCTCGAATCAACTCAATCTTCTCTACAGCTTCTTTAACCAAATCTGGACCAAGAACCAACCTATCCCTGGTCTCAAACCAACAAATGGGAGATTCGCATGGCCTTCCATACAAAGCTTCAAATGGGGTCATCCCTATACTAGCTTGATAACTATTGTTATATGAAAACTCGACTAAGTGTAGATGGTCTTCCCATGATCCCCTAAAATCTAACATACAAGCTCTTAACAGATCCTCCAAGACTTTGTTTACCCTTTCCGTCTGCCCATCAGGCTGTGGATGGTAAGCGGTGCTCATCTTGAGCTTGATACCTAAAATCTCCTATAGACTTTTCGAGAACTCGCTAGTGAATAAGGAATCTTTATCACTTATTACACTATTAGGAATTCCATGAAGTCTAACTATATTCTTCATAAATAACTTAGCTAAAATAGATGTCATCCTACTTAAATTAACTGGAATGAAATGGGCACTCTGGTCAATTTGTCCACTACAATCCATATACTTTCATTTCCTCTATTAGATCTTGGCAACCCGTCTATAAAATCCATAGAAATAGAATCCCACTTCCAAACTGGAATATCTAATGGCTGAAGCAACCCACTTGATTTCTGATGTTCGGCCTTTACCAGTTGGCAATTCAAACACTGCTTTATCCATAAGCCTACATCCCTCTTTATACCATCCCAGAAGAAACTCCTCTTCATATCCCGATACATCTTAGTTCCTCCCGGATGAATGACGAACTTCGAACGATGGCATTCCTCCAAAACTTCCTTCCTAATGCTTCCTACATTCGGAACACACAATCCTCCTTTCTTTCTCAACCACCCATTCTGGTCAAGACTAAAATCCTTCAAGTCATCACTCTCTGTTCCATCCCTTATCTTCCTGATTCGTTCAACTAATGCGGGATCTTCCATCTGTTTAGAAGCAACCTTTTCGATCATCACCGGTCGAACTTCTAAACATGTCAACATAGCAGTTTTCTTACTAGATCTAACTTCAGATTTCCACCGCGCTCTACATGTTGTCAACACTTCCAAATCTTTCCACTCATCTATTATTGCCAACACTACATTCTGATGTTTCCTGCTAAGTGCATCCGCAACCTTATTGTCTTTCCTTGGTGTGTATTCAATACCAAAGTCATAAGCAGCTATAAATTCCAACCATCTCTACTGTCTCATATTCAGCTCCTTCTGAGAGAACAAATACTTCAACGATTTATGCAGTCTAAGATGTCGAGAAGCATAGGCAATCACTTTACCTCTTTGCATTAACAAAGCTCCTAATCCAGTTCCACATGCATATGTATATACTACCAAATCCCGATTAACTTCCGGAACAGCTAACATAGGTGCATGGGTCAATAAGTGTTTCAAGCTATGGAATGCTTCCTCACACTTATCGGTCCAAAAAAATTCACATCCTTTCGCGTTAGCTTGGTCATTGGTGCTGCTATCCACGAAAAATCTTTAATGAATCTCCTATAATACCCAGCCAATCCAAGAAAACTCTTTATCTCAGTCACTGTCTAGGGTCTCTTCCAATTATTCACCGCTTCGATCTTAGTTGGATCTACGGACAACCCATTCTCCGAGACTACATGACCAAGAAACTCCAGTTCCTTCTTCTAGAAATGACACTTCGAAAATTTTGCCTTCATCTGATTCTGCCTCAGCGTCTCAAGCACCACTCTAAGATGAACTTCATGCTCCCTTTCATCCTTAGAGTATATCAAAATATCATCTATAAAACCAACACGAACCTATCCAAGTGCTCTCGGAAGATTCGGTTCATCAAATCCACAAAGAATGCTGGCGCATTAGTTAGTCCAAACGGCATCACTAACCATTCATATGATCAATATCTATTTCTAAACGCCGTCAAAGGTATACTGTCCTCTGCTACTCTAAGCTAATGAAAACCTATTGCTAAATCCAATTGAGAAAATATCTTTGCTCCACTCAACTGATCGAACAAATCGTCGATTCTAAGCAATGGATATCGATTCTTTATCATCTTCTCATTCAACTTACAATAATTGATACATTACCTCAAAGATCTGTCCGGCTTCTTGGCGAACACGACGGCTGCTCCCCAAGGTGAACTACTTGGCCTAATAAAATTATGCCTTTCAACTCCACAAACCGCACCTTCAACTCTCTTATCTCGGTAGGTGTCATCCTGTTTGGCAGTCTACTTCTGGTTCTAATCCAGGTATTAAATCTATCCGAAACTCAATGGCTCATTTCGGTGGCAATCCTACTACCAGCTCGAAGACATCCGTGAATTCTCTAACCACGAAAACTCGATTTAAATCGTCCTCTACCACCACATCACCCAACAAAGCATTCACCTCATAACTAGGGCTTACTATGGTATATACTATGCGATCACTACTGTCAGGGTGTCTAAGTGATATTTTCCTATCATGGAAAAATATCCTAGCATCGTATTTACTTAAACAATCCATACCCAAAATAATTCTGAACCATACGAAGTCAAATACATGCAAACTGCAAACAAAGGTGTGACCTAACAAATCAAACTCTAAGTGGTCATACTTCATCCCAAGTGTCGCATACCCACCTATCGGATTTGCAAACCTTAAGGAAGTAACTAAGTATGAGGGTTCTACGTTAAGCTTATCTACCAAACAACGTAATACAAAAAAATGTAATGCACAAGTGTCAAACGGAACGCTAACATACATACCATGGATCTAAAGCGTACCTCCCAACGCTGACTTTCCCTTTTCCTCTGCCATTGGCCTCGAATTATCCGGTTCCAATGCAAACACCTTTCCCTTTCCATCCTTAGCAAGCTCTTTGCACTGGTCCTTATGATGGCCAATTTGATTGCAGTTGAAGCACCTGATGTTCTTCTTCTCGATCACTTCCTTCGCCTTTTCAGTACGACATTCATTAGCAAAATGTTCCTTCTTGTCACACTTGAAGCAAACAACCTTCGATTTTCCCTTCTTTACGGCTCCACCTTTCTGAGCACCCTTCTTATGAGAGAATTTCCTTTTCTTACATTGCCTCACCTGGACCTCCTTTGCCTTATTCTTCTCCAGTGAAGCAAGCATCTCCTCATGTCTCAATGTCATCTCTACTATAACATCACTAGGATCCCTGATATAAGGTGACGTAGCCCTTGCCAACTTAGGCTTCAACCCCCTTATGAACTTCTGATTTCCCTTCATTGTAGTATCCACAGTGGCATATCCATACCTAGCCAACAACTCAGACCTCTTAGCATACTCCAACACAGTCATCTCCCCATGTTCCAACTCAGCAAACTTAATTATCAAGGTAGACTTCGCCATCACAAATATGAACCACTCCTCGAACCTTCACTTAAACTCAGCCTATGTCATCGTTTCTTCATTCACTCCAATTGTCACATTATTCCAGCAGAATAAAGCTGCTCCTTGAAGTTGTCTCGATGCAAGCCTCCTCTTATGCTCATCATTGAGCCAGTCTGCAAAGATCCTCTCACAATGCAGCAACCAGTTCTTCACCTCAACAGCATCTTCGATTCCAATAAATGGCTTCCCTCCAAGCCTAACATAGTCTCTACTCAGAATGGTATGATTGTTGACCATCGGAGCTTCTTGAACTCCTCCTCCAACTACTCCAGCAGCAACACCCGCCTACATCATGTTGACAAAGAACTGATACATAGCTCCCATGTCAACTTGCGGGACTCCAGCACCCACATTTCCTGCTTGTGCCTGACCTGGGTTTCTCCTAGCATTTGGTCTGGCATTTCCACTTGTTGTGGTCCCCTTCCAAGATTAAGTCTTCCACTTCTAGCGTCCATATCTGTATTCAAGCCTCGTGAGATAAAGAAGAATAGCCTAAGAGAGATAGGAGAATAGAGAAATAACATATACTTATATTTAGCAAATACAAATACGTTACTATAGTGTTATTCCATACCCCGATCTCATCTCTAATACCTTAGGATTATGTTTTCAAAAAAAATCATTTTAGTTTAAAGTTTTTCATAAACCTATGCTCTGATACCAAGTTGTAACATCCCTTATCTGGAGGTCCGAAGCAGATGCTGCAGTCATCCATAGTATTAACTTCCAATGACCAAATACAGTAATGTTAATGGTATCCATAATATCGGTAGCACATCAATATGGAACAAAATCACAAATTTCAAAAACAATTTTTCTGATTACATTTCACAAAACATGTTTCATATTCCATTACATAATCCCGATCGTTTCCCAGGTTCAGATCAAATATAATTATTACAAAATAAGCCAAGAGCGACATATGAAGATGCCTCCTTAGTTGACCAGAGTACTAAATAGTCATAACTGACTTAATACAACACAACGGAACAAAACAAACAAAACAAATCCTAAATAGCTAACTTCGGCCTCATGCTCGTCTTCGGAAGCTTTATTCGTCAACCTACTAAAACCTGTAAATCCTCAACCTCAGCCTACTCAAATCAATTTTGAGCACCCGAGAGTGTAAGGGGAAAAACATAAACTTTGATTCAGACATAAATCCTGGTGTGAATAATACTATACATCTCGATTATTTGATATTAAGTGAGACCATGCCGCTTAGCGGAACCGGTTTCCCCTTACTAATATCCCTTTAAAACATATCTTTTGCAAATCATAATCCTGCAACCAAAACTTGTTAAAACTGTAAAGCATTATCATGTAAACATACATATCAGGCAACAAATGAACTATATGTTCAAACATTCTAGTTTTGTTTGGCTAACTACTAACCTTTGGCTGACTCGGGCCTACTAGACAATATAAACAAATAATCCAACATATGTTAGATACTCCTCTTCTGAACGGTATGTCCCTAACTTAATTTCTCCAGGTTAACTGATCCTAATGGTTTTGCGGGCTCACTAATAACCTACATTTGTACAAATATATTCCCTTCTGTGTGTAACATCATTTTAGTCTTACCTATGACAAAGCCCTACACACTGATATTTTGGACTAAATTAGCTAGGGGCTAATAGCTAATTTATAGGGTGCGACCTTATACCAGTCCCATCAGGTATACAAGTATTTGAGTCATTTTACTTAGGGAAATCTTCCCTTAAATTTTCCTTGAAACAATTTCTTCTCAAATTGATTTAAACCTTTAAATCATACTATAAACAAGGAAAATAAATTCTATGCTTTACTCAAATCACCTTGCCATGATATATCTATACTTTACACAAATCTTTGTTGATGAAAACATTTTAAGCCTTTGAAAGTACCCCATTCGATCTCATTGAAAGTATCTCTTTCGAAACAATTCATATAAAACTTTCAAAACCGTTGAGAAACCTTTCCTTCGAAAGCTATAAAACCTTTGACATCCTATCCTTAAAACACTTAAACATTGTCTTTCGAAAACATTGGAAAACCTTTCCCTTCAAACCTTTCAAAACCATTGGGGAACCACCCCTTCGAAACCTTCATTAAAACCTTTCTAAAGCATTAAAGCATTAAAACTTTTGAAACCATTTGGGTTCAAGTAAACCATGTGGAAAACCTTTCGAATCCATTTAGAACTATCTCCTTCGAAACCTTTTTGGGTTCCACCTTCAACGGAACAAAAGGGTCATAAAACCTTTAGTCGAAAGCACTCTTTCGAAAGCATTCCCTAAGTAAAGAAGTGATGGTGTCGAAACCAACCCTTCAAAAGCATTGGAGAGGTGGCTTGGATTTCAAAACAAAGCATACCTTCCGAAACCATTTTCTTCGAAAGGTAGAAAGCGACAGCTAGGGGTTTCGACCCCTTTGAAAGCATTTTCTTAAAACAGAGGCGCAACCCATTTCGAAACCTTTCCTTTAAAACAATTGATTCGGTCGAAAACCAACAAAGTCGAAAGCATTCCTTTCGAAAGCAAAGCATGCGCATTCTTATTTCAAAACAAAGTAACGTTTCAACCCCATCGGAACCCCATGTTTCGACCCAGTTCCTCCCGCTTATGTCCAATTCGCTACATACCAAATTTTGATATCATGCGCATTGGTTTCGATGGTGATGGGAGTGGAAGTACTAAGTCGGAACCCTAGGTGCCGAAAGTGGCGAAAAAGGTAAAAAGCTTATAAAACCCAATTTTAACTTTAAAAAGAAATTCTTTTCAACTAACCTGCCTTATTTGTCAAAATGTTATTGGTTGTTAATTTTCTTTTCTAAAAGTACTGCCAAAATTTCAGAAGTAAACAATTTAAATAATTTACAAAATAGCCCTTCTCCTTTTATAAATATATAAAACATTTAGGTCCCATACCTTAAATAATTTTATATATTCATTAAAACACTTAGGAAAATTCTACAAAAATTTCAGTAAATCATTTTTAATATGCTTTCTAACATATATAAATTTCGGACCCAAAACATAAATTATTTTTTCGTACATTATTTTAAACCCAAACAATCATTTTCTTCAGTAGAAAATTAATATTAAATCCACATAAATTCGAAAATTGTGAAAATTGAAACCCATCGCTAAAATATCATTTCTGATCTAAATCTAAAATCGCAAGGCATTCGATGTCATTTAATAGGGTTTTCACATCAAAACGTATCATAAAAGCTATATGAATAAGCATAATTATCAACAAGCATATATAAACATTTAATCATTCAAAAACATGGCATAAACTTTCAAAATAATTTGGATTAACCTTAAAACCGAAAATAATAGAAAATATGAGATGTGGTCATTATTCACCTTAGCTTTGAGATTAAGGAGTTTGAGATTTGAATGGATTTTATTTTGATTAATCTTCCTTCCTTTGATTTTCTTTATCTTCTTCCTCTTGCTCTTGCTAATGGTGGCTGACCTCTATTTTATTTTGGTATTGCAAATGAGCGTATGAAATGAATCCCTAAGGGTTTAGAGTATTAGAACACTCTTATTCCAACTTTGCCCCTCACATATTTCCTTTACCCACTTTATTTTAGTTCGTTTATTCTCTTAGGCACGGCTACCCCTTCGTTTAATCACAAATCTCAATCCCCTAATCATTCCATTATTTTATTTTATTTAGATAATTAAATATCCTAAATAATATTACTAAAAATTAGGGTCATTACATGTTCCCTCCTATGGTATCACCAGATAATCTTCTAGGCTTTCATTTGAAAGTTTATTATTATTCATTAATCTCTTAAAATCTAGAAAGGGGTTGTTTGAAATTGAATTTACAATTAGTAATGGAAATTATCATTCAATTTGTGTTTTACAGGAAAACATGATTAGAAAGAAAATCCCACAAAGTGTCAAGAAAGCAAAGAAATTTTTGGTTTTACACTGAAGTGTAAAAAGCTTCTTTTATACAAGGAGGGGGCCAAATGTTATCCATATAATTTCAATGCTGTAAGTAATGATATAAGTGGTGGCACACAAATTAATCGATGTTGCTAGGTTCTGAGTTGAAGGTTAGCAATGTCGCAAGGAAAAGTAATGATGTAGAAATCGGTGCTATACCAGGGAAGCTGAATTAACAATGTTCTAGGTGTCACAACCTATAACGATGGAATGCGATGTGTCAATATGGATGTTAGCACACTTATTATCCTTGAAGGAATGCGGTATGCGATATAGCTAAGACACCCCATCGATGAACAGTGCCAAAAGAATGATAATGGGCCACTACCGACACCAATGATGCCATCCCTCATCAGTGGAGGAATCGCACATCGTCAATAAAGCCAAGGACACTAGACAACATTAGTACCGTATATCACATATATATAGAATAAAGTGAATGATGTTAGATCTCTAATATCATAGACAATGTTGCTTCTTACCTACATTGTCTTTCCACAATGTTAACACCGCCTATCAAATAATGTCGCATATTACCAAGAACGCTGTACATTAATGTCGTATGATATTATTACCAAAGCTATTTAATGGACGACGCTACTCCAATGATACTTCTATAAGACAATGCCACTCATAATTAGTTTTGCATCTTAATGACAGCGCACGTCAACAGTCTTTAGGGGATGTCGCACATCTATAGGTGCAATATTGGTGTTGGGAGTCATCAATATCCATGGAAATTGCTATGCCGCTATCAATATTGCTATATATCAACACCGCTCTTTACTAATGCTTAATGCCACCTTCGACCGATGCCATCAATGACCAATTGAGAGTGTTTTAGTGCATAAGGTTATCAAGGCCGAAGGCTATTACTGCTAAGACGGTGTCAAAATTCTTCTATTTACCTAGGGATGCTGAATGCCATCATTAAACAAAGCCCAGTGCCATGCAATATTGATGTTGCCAAAGGAAAGCAAGTCGAAGCCGTGCGTCAGGTCGCACGTCCACCCCTGTAAATACTGACCTAGGGATCATGGAGAGAGGCGTTGATTTTCTTTTCTCAACTCTCAAAATTAAACTCTTGGAACCCTAAATCGAATTCGGGACAATTCTAATCTAATTTAATCATGATTGATTTATATGAACAAGGACTTGGACATATATATTACCTTGCTTATGAACTTGAACATAATTGGACACGAACATGCATATAATAAGGCTCTTTAGAACTAAAGCAATTGTGATTTTATTTTACATGGATTCACATGAGCTTCGGTCTAAACTAGTATTTATATGTATTTCTCAAATCTGGCCTATTACATATGAACAATGGACTATGAACATAAGCGCTATTTAATTAGTTCATTAACAAACTTAATGGGCTATTTCACATACTTATGACTTATCTGCTTTCTCTTTTAGATATATGACATGGGATTTGGACTGCCCTATTCCTAAGGACCATATAGATTCTCGAATACTTTATTCTAAGTGATCTTAAGGGCCTTCAAACATTTTGTTTCAAATGACCTTAAGAGGTCTCGAATATCATATTTCTAGATGACAAATGAGCCATCGAATGTGCAACATCTAAAACTCATAGGCATTATAGCCCATCTCTTAATGATATCATCTTGTACTTGGTCTCGAATGTTAGATTTGTTCTTGATTCGATCAATACCGACTGAGCCATCTTTCGTCGTGTTATCAAATATGCTTGAATCAAGGATTCATTTATCATTCACGGCATCATGGGTGTTATACCAATTTTTTGTTCTACAATACTTGAAACTAGTCCCAATAGTAAACAAAGTCAGCACCTGAATTTACCATAGACCCTGAGCCATATTCTCAGTGATGGGTCTCGTGTAGATCTCACTGTACCCTTTGAAGCAAGCATTAGTGATATATGATCTACACTAAATTCAAAAGACCTTTGCGGATCTCACCGTAGCATCTGAAGCAAGCTTTGGTGATATATGATTCCATGATAGATGATTGGCATCATCTTCCCAAGACATCATGGATTTGTTAACAAACTCATATAACATCTCTACAAAAGTGAATGACGATCGTATATCGTATAATACGCCATCAGGACCACAAAGGAACATTGATGTCGTATAGATATAAATATACATCAAATATAACATCATGTATGGTCAGCATTGAAAGACCATTGACATGTACGACCATTTATATAAGGCCAATACTATAACAACCCGCCTCAAAAGCAGGACAAAATTCCGATCTAGAAAAGGCCCGTCGAAACTTAGTCCCGTTCTAAAATTGGAAGTTGGTTGTTATAAAAAATACACAAAGCTATTTATCTACACATTCAGAAACTCACAGCGAAAGAATAAAATATAATATCAGAACAGTACCCATTTTATTTAAAATTTAAATGTCATAATAACATAACACAATTCCATAAACAATTGTCAACTATCCATAGTACAATATTCCAAATTTGCAATATCATTTAATGGGTGCATCGGAAATAAAGGAAATAACATAAGTAGATAAATAGTAATTACCACAAGTCTGCATCTCCGCCACCACCTTTGAAAGTCTGCAACAACATCTCTAACTTGTGTTGTAATGATGAGGGAGTAAGAATAACAATGTCTAGTGAATACAATCTCGAGTCTTTCTATAATAATACTTGGGCAGTAAAATTTAAATAATAATATGTCTTATGTATTTAACCATCTTATTACTTTTCCGACTATAAGCCCTAAGGCTTAGCCAGTCCATTATTCTTTCAATCTATTAACTCATATCTATTGTCAATAATGTATTAACAATATAAGAGATAGTACCCAAGCCATTTAATACTTTTTTAATGGAAACTAGGCAAACTCTAACCATTTAATACCTCATTTAAGGCAGGTCCTGATCATTTAATATCTATCTTAATGTGGACTCCTCTTTGATACTTTCTAGCTGACACTGGATGGAATCTCTTCAAGCCACTTACTACTTCAAATCTAAAGTGGACCCTCCCTGAGATATCCTCTATCGTGCCTAATCATTAACCCTGACCATTTACTACTTCTGATATAAGGAAGAAGTAGGCCCTCAACCAACCATTTAATACCTTCAACCTTGAAGCAGGTCCTTCGTATTATGACCCATAATGCAACCATGACGTCTCACATTAGTCCAACTATTTGTTGGTACTGGTAGCCAGATTAACTGGGCAGATTTACCCTACAAAGTTTAGGACTAACCTTACATCCTCTGTGGTTACTTATTATAGGTGATGTTCCACATCAGCCCTAAAGTCACACTGCTGGTAGCCAGATTATCTGGGCAGACTTCTATGTGCTTCTGACTGACCTCACATCTCTATAGCTTAGACATAATCTAAAACACTCTCTTAACATATTATCCCACATCTCACCGCATTCCATATCAAGACCTTATAAGAAACTTCTTATTTATCCTTTACAATTAATTAATTTCTAAAAGGGGATTTAATGATAATTAATAATCTACTAACTTCGCAATTAATATGTTATAATTATATGTTAATTACGCTAATATATATGTATATGAATACGCGCCTAATACATTTCTAATGTGCGAAGATTGCATCCTAAACTAACGTTTAAATGTCAAAACTTCAGATTTACACAAGTCCAATTCCATATCAACAAATATACAATATATCCAATATCATCAATTCAACCAACAACTTTGTATAAAATAGAATCCATACCAAACTTATTTTATACTAAAATGGTAGAATCTACATTAAGAAAAATCTATAATTCAAATACTTTTATGCTTTATTCAACTCTTTTGTATAAAATTGAAAAGGGAATTCCTATTTAAATTGCGGAAATAGATAGTGCAAACTACGAATAAATGAATCTGCACCTTACACACCATTTTCTAACTTATTTATTTTTAAAACCCTTAATCAGTTTCAAAGAAAAAAGATAAGAAGTGGAATAGAATGTAAAACATTAAAATTGTAATAACTACACAATTCCACTATTTTAATATAGAATAATTAAGATTCTAACCTAAGAATTGACATTTTGCTTTAGGAGTATTTTTGGGGTTTTAGTGTGATGTTTTCGTAAACAAAATTCCTCAAAGAAATATATCAAATCCAAGTTATACTATACAATTACTAAAATAAGAAAGACTAAGATTTCCACTCACCAAATGTTGTTAGATCTTCCCCTTTTTAGGTTTGTTATGGCTGCTCTAATCTCTTTCAGATCTCTCCTTATAGAAATATATAGCAAGGTAATTTCATATGGATTAGATTCAGAAATCTAGGGATTGGAGGAGGATAGAATTAAAATTGAATAATAAAGATCTAAAATTCTTACCTAAAACCCTAGAGTATTTTTCTGAATCTTTGAGGAGAGACCGATAGAGCTTCACTTGGTTCCCAAAATAATTTGTGAATAAAGTGATAGGGCTAGGCTCTTATTTATAATGGTTAGAAAGCACTAGAACCATCGGATTTAAGTCCATTAAAAATAATAAAATCTAAGCCATTCATATTCTGAAAACCCTATCTGCCATCAATAGGGAACGGTCAACCGCTCCTGCCCCACCGATTGATCGCTGGCGGTCGACTGGTCCAAGATGGGAGGTCGACCGGTAGTATTATTTTGGGAAGGTTATTTATTACCATTGATTTCTTTATCTGATACCTTAATTAATTTTAACATTTACATAACCCCCAATCTAACTAGCGTTAATTTTTGAATTTCAAACTTAAGAATAAATTATTTATTTGAATTTGAATTCCATTTAAATTATTTAAATCCAAAAACTTCAAACGTCCATAACTTTTTCGTTTGAGCTTTGTTTTCGAAACATTATACATGGAAATTGATCAGAAAATCACCATGAACACAATGGCATGACTTTCATGGCCACGCTTCGACTTTTCAAAATTTCCATATTTGGCCTTATTATTAATTAATTCTTTTCGTATTAGTTAATTTCTTATTAATTTTATGTGTGTTACAAATACGGTGTATGATTACTAATATAAGATCAGTGCTATGTATGATCACTAATATAAAATTGATATAATTCATCAAACTACGTGTACCCCTAGGTCAAAGTCTGAAGGTAAGAATTTACTCTGCTTGATCGTATGCTCTTGTTGGACGTGATCGTATAACCAATCGCCGTGTCAATCCCATGCCCAATCATTATTGATACCACATGATTCGCTTAACTTTCACAACCAGATCCCGAGGTTTGCCTAGCTTTCCGCCTCCCTAAGTAGCCCATAGTCTACCCCGAAGTTGCACCGAAGCTCTGCATGAACCTGCAGCCGAAATAAGGGAAGAAACCCCGATAAAATAACACCATAACTAGACTATACTGCCAAGATCAGTGCACCACCGATGGCCTTCCACTAGTAGATTGGTGTTAGCTTGTCCAAGGCAATAAGGCCAAGGCAGGTGCAATCGATCCATACAGCCGCCGATTCGTGTGCTATTTCCTCCATTTCTTCTTCCAATGAGACGCCTAGCACCTGCCTCCACCCCATCGGACCTCCTCCAAAGTTCATTGGTTAATGTTTTGGAAGTGGTTCCTTACGTGTTCGAAAACCGACTTGATACAAAATACACTCTTTGCACGTGAAGAGTTCAACGGCGAATCTATCAACCCGGCCGCCTCTAACATGCCAAAACAACATAACTGGCCTTTCTAACTTATGTGATGCCTCCGTGTATAGCCATACACCCATTGGTATATGTTTATAAATGCACGAACACATAACCACAGTTTCAATTATATAAATCAAATTTCGGACTTCACTAGAACGATTATTTAGCCTAGTATCTTCTCACGCAGCTTAGCACGCACGATAGCCACTATAACTACATGAGACGCTCACCACAGGTTTATATACAAGTAAAGATGTACACATACATACATATACAACAATTTCACTTACACACACACACACACACACATATATATATATATATATATATATCCATAAATGAGCACAACTACATATGACAATTCTATCCACAATATAAGAATTGCCTGATTAATATATAACTTAAAATACATGTATAAGTATACCCACTCATGCACGTATACCCACATGCATATTTGGTTTAATAATTCAATAATTACAAAAGTCAAATCTTTCCTTTATTTAACAAATCTTTTCAATGGAAATAAAATGAATCTTTATATTATTTTACTAAATTTCATACCATTTTATAAAATACAATACTAGCTCATAAATTCATTTAAGCGATTGAAATACTAAGTCTCTTAAGTATTCCTTTCATAAATATTTTATGAAACATTATAACCATTTTATAAAGTATCTTCTTCAAAATATTTTATAAAATCTTATACTCTTTATAAAATATCTCATTCATACTTATATTTTATAAAATTACTATTTTATAATATATCACTTTCTTTCTATTTTATAAAATCACCTTTTTTTTATAAAGTATCACTTTTATACTATTTTATAAATTTAATATTTTAACAAATATCAATTTATTACTATTTTATAAAATCACTCTTTTTATAAAATATCGCTTTTATACTATTTTATAAAATTTAACTTTTATTTATTTATAATATTATTGATTTACATAAATAATATTCATAAATAATCATTCATTAGTAAAGATCGTTTCTTTACTTTTAAATAATATCTATAGGTACTAATTAAGTTTCATTAATCACTTAATTGCTTACTAACTTTTCAAAAACCTTTTAAATTAGTTTTATTATTACTAATAATTGACATGCACTTAATTATGTCATCTAGATAGTCTCTAATCCATTATAACATTACGTATAATCACTTAATTATCCCAAAATCCATTTTTAAGTTTACTAGCTATTTCAAAAAAAGTAATTAAGGTTTTGACAAATAATGAGATGATATAATCATGTTCATAACATGAATACAAGCCTAAATTAACCCAAACAATCTTCAACCCACTTCATATAACCTCATAATCATCAATAAACAAAATAAAGAAGATTAATAAGAAAATATATATGAAGAATCATCCCACTCACCTTCTCTTTACCTAAATCAAGCTCCAATCACCAAAACCGATGCTTAACCTCCCTTTAAATCATAGATGAAGCTCCAAATCACAAATTTAATATAATCCCTTGATGGGCTTTGTAGATAATTGGGTGGGCGGAATTATGTTGATTTTTATTTAAATTATGAATTTTATTTGAAGGGTTTAGGCATGGGGATCAAGGAGATATTAAGGGGAGATTAGATAAAAATTAGGAGAAGAAGAGGAGGAAGTAACTAAAATGAAAGTGGAATGAGAATTATGAAGAGAGTTAGCCACTATAGGCTAGCTAATGGGCCTTAGCCCAATTTCATTTCATCCACTCAAAAATTACTATTCACCCCAAAAATTCATCGACTCCAAACATAGTCAAGTTTATACTCATTTTTCTCGCATTGAAAAGCGAACTCAACTATGGGTGTTTTGAGTCCCAATTCACTCGTCTTTAAAAGTCGAGTACAAGGGGCGTTCCATTAATTAACGACCTAATATTTAAATTAATTTAAATATAGAGTCATTAACTATAGGTTATCAGAAATATTAACTTGTATGTTCTATTCAGACGTGGAAATGTTTTCGACGCGACTGTTCCCTAGAACCGTCTCATCAAAGCTTGATCAACGATTCATGTTTGTCTAAAAAACTCGATGAATCTTTCTGTAGCTTTCTGTATGTGTGGATACTTGATGTCATTATGAAAGTCAAGTAGGCCACTGGAAATTCTTAGTTTTAGGGTAGTGACACGAAGCTAACAACAAGTAATAAGAAAACCAAAGCAACCCTAATAATTTTCGATATTTGCCTTAAGCATGACCCGACGTTTTCCTAGGGCAACTTGAGTTTCAAATTAGCTGTATGGAATGAAATGTAGATGAGTGGTCGACCATGAATCGAAGCCTCAACCATCCCTTGGTCATAGTTGAACAATGGCAAGTAAGGAATGGTGATGACATCACATACTGTAACCATGGCAGCACTACGCTCCAAAAACCCACCTCTGGATGTAGATTTTGATCTAAAATCAAGGAGGTGGAATTGGTGAAGTGACGCTGAGTTGCCGAGATGACGGGGAGATAGCTTGAGATGATAACGATGGTGGTTGACGTGGCGATGGAAGCGGTGGTGGCTAATGGCAAAGTCAAAGTACTTGGGTAGTGGCAGTTGTAAACTCGGAATCACAAAAGCAAATAGCTCAGGTGTTGAAAGTAAAACCAAATGGGTGAAATAATGTTAAGTCCAAACTATTTATATAAGTAGATTTACAAAAGAAATCATGTCGATATTGACATTATTTGGTTGGTACCGAAAAGATTTGGTCGATACCAACTTGATTTGGTCGATACCAACTTGATTTGGTCGGTAT
This sequence comes from Allium fistulosum, assembly GCA_030737815.1. Classification (NCBI taxonomy): domain Eukaryota; kingdom Viridiplantae; phylum Streptophyta; class Magnoliopsida; order Asparagales; family Amaryllidaceae; genus Allium; species Allium fistulosum. The sequence continues at coordinate 320,725,484 of CM060902.1, read as the reverse complement.
CAATGTGGTTCAACTGTTATCTAAAAAAAGGTTGAAGAGAATTCTTGACAAGTCATGCTACGATCTTCAAGATGATAAGAGTCTCCACTTAGTTGCAAGGAAGGGAAAGAAACGGTACACTAACTATTTGAAGTGATGAATGGTTATCTTCAAAATTGATACGATGCTTTAAAGATAACTATTGGCTACTTGAATATCTCTAGACGACTAAGGCTATACTATTTTCCTTAATCCAAAGCATGCTTTGTATTAAAAAATCATATAGGTGGTAAGTGTTATCCAGCATTTGAACTGAGTAGCTTCAAGGTGAATCTGGACGTCAAGACGAAGAAAAATTTTGTTCGAGAACTTGAAGGAAAACATAGAATGACCAAGGGAGGTTGACCAAAGAATTTAAAGGCGAAAAACGCAAAGGGTTTGTGGTCAGTACCGACCACAACTATGGTCGCTACTGAGATGTTTTTTAGATTGAACTCTTTATTTAGCTCATGGCATGATTAAGGAGTGGAATAATGGAGCAACCATATCAATACTAATTTGATTGTACTTGAATAATCCAGTCGGAACTCCAAAGCTTTATTTAGGTCCCATATAAGGAAAGTTATAGTGGCATCAACATGATTTGACTAGCCAAAATTGTGAACGAAGCTTAATGACTTGAACATATGGATGAGCAAAAGAGGATGTATGACCCCTTCATAACATTGTAAAGACCGTTATGGTCGGTACCTACCATAATTTTTGTAAGTACCGATAAGTGATTTTCCTAAGGAAGATTCATTCTTTATCCCTACTTTCTCAGATCTAAAGTTTGACTTGTTCTTTCATGATCTGGCGACTAGCGAGTGATTCTAGCTGTAAATAGAGGCATTAGAGCAACTTAGATAGGACTTTTAGACTTTTGGCTCTCCATCTTCTTCATCTCCTATTCTCTACTCAACTTTGGATGCCAAGGGCTAAATGCTTGTTGTTTTGATCTGTAATCACTTGCTAAGTCCTTGTACTTATGACGAATCCAAACCTAATAACATAAAAGTGGGCATAGGCCATAGAATTTGCAAAATCACTATAAAATTCTATGTGTTCTTACTGTTTGTTTTCATGTTATTTAGATTTATCTCGTTTTCATTCGATTAGGGTGTTGTGCCATCTTTTGGTTCAACATATTTGGTGCTTTCACCGAGAATAAGGCTTCCTAGGAGTAGATCTAGCTTAGTATTATGGATTTCAAGCGACTAGAAGCAAGATCTAAAGGATAATTGCTATAGATCTAAAGAAATGGCCCTAAGGAAACCTTCTGCGAGATCTGGAGCCCTCCGTGGAGAAGATGAAGCTTATCACCATAATAAAGAAACTAATCAGTCATTAAATGCTTTGTCAGGACCATCTTCCTTAGAGGAGATGGTGTAAAAAGTTGATCTTGATAGGATGATGGCTGAGATGAACTAGAGGATGTTAGACGGTAAGAATGCTCCCTTTGATAAGATGGAAGAAAACTTGGCTTTGTTAGCCCAACAAACACAAAGGCATGGTAAGAGTAGGAATTCATCGCCTTCAAGTTCTAAAGAAGATAGCTCATCTCCATTAGGTCAGAATAGGAGAGACGACAAGCAAAAGACGCAAGGAAGGGCTGGGGAACATCAAAGAAGAGCACATAAGGGAGTGGCCAGAATTTGGCCATGACCAATGTGGTCGATACCGACCAAAATCATGTCGATACCGAACACAATGAATGTAACAACCCTACTTTCTACACCATATAAATAGATAAATTTAATTAAAATATAAATATTTGAACTTGATTTGTGATAATTAATATTTTGAAAATAAATTTTTAGTTAATTATCTTTTATTTAATGAAAGATTTTGTTTTAATAAATTGAATTAAATTAATAAATTCCTTTCGGATAATATATAGAAACTGAATAAAATATTTTAATGAATATGAAATATATTTTAAAGTGTAAATAACTTTTATGTGGTTAAAATAGTGAAAAATAAACCGGTATTGAAATGAATGAAATTATGTAGTTATTGAAATATAATTTGTAGAATGAAGTGTAAATCAGTTTAAATTAGATTGAAATATATTTATAAGTAAATGTCAACGATCAATATTTAAATTTAAAAGAAAAGGAAATTAAAAAAAATGAATTAGATTTAACCAAGGCCCAAAAAGTATTCCAACCCAAACCCGAAAACCCCTTTTTCTAGCATTCTCTTGATCCTCTTCTCCCCATTCTTTCCCAAGCTTAATCGACTCGGTAAAGAAAAAACGTAAATCGAAAAGAAAAAATGGAACAACGACAATGCAGAAAGAAGGAGGGTTGGAGGCGTGCATTCGAGTGCTGGCCTGGCAATGACGATGTCGATGGAGGGGAACCGTAGTTGAGAGGCGGTTGGTAACGATTGACATCGCAATGTGGCGATGTGGTGGATGAAGGTATGGGTGGCTATGATCATGGAGTTGAAGCTGCGATGTGCTAGTGACTGTAGGGCATGCAGATACTTCGAGGTGTTGGGGCAGTGGACTTGGCAGCTTCGATGTGATGGGATGCTATTATAGTGGTGGCTAGTGATGGTGAAGGGAATAACACTGATGCAGACGATGAGATGGCTGCGATCATTGGCAGCGACGAGGAGATGGTTATGCGAACGTTTGGACAAGATGGTGAAATAGGATTCAACCTTGCAAGTGTCGAAAGGTGAGCTATTTCTATAACTCACAACTATTTCTTGATCCCTATTCTATGATTCTATTTGATTTTTGTGTGACGGTTAATGGTTGGTATGGATTGATTTGTTGGAATTGTGTGCAAACTATTGTTTACTTGTTGTTCTAATGAATGCTGGTTGATTGTTGAACACACTAAGATTATTTATCGGTCAAAATAAATAGATATTTGTAATAGATAGGCACGACATTTGAAATTGATCGGAAGGTGACAGTGAATTAAAATTGGTAAAACAATATATTTTGAATATAAATTGTGATTTAATATTGAGAATGTTGTTGTTAATAGAAAATATAAAAGTGAGATAATTTTAAGAATTATAAGAATTGAAATTATTTGGAAAGTAACAAATTTCGATATTTGATTAAATAAGTGAATGTTTGAATATGCATATATATAGTTATTTATTTATCTATGATTATAAAATATATTGATGTTTTTTAATATTTCAAATTTATATTTTTAAGTGATGAGTCAATTTGATTTATATTTAATAAATTAGAAGTCTGAGAAATAATATTTTGAAGTAATAATAAATTGAATGCAATTTATTTAATTATAAGGGAAATTTAGAAAATAATATTCTGAAATTATAATAAGATAAGTATGATTTATTTTATGGCATGGAAATTATTGGTAATAAATTCGTAATGTATCTTGTTAAGAATAATCTTGGAGAGTATACATACATACATACACACACACACTCACACATGTTGTTTTGATTATTTCTAAATAAAGGGAAATTGTTTTAAAAAACTTTTTGAAATATACTTATACATATATAAAGGTGTTTAACCTAAATTATTATAGAAAGAATATGAATTTTACCATTTAACCCTCTTCAAATTGGATATTGATATTTAAAATTGTATTGAAGATTTTGAGAAAAAAAGTGTATTTTATGATAAAACTCCTTCCGAATAAATAGTTGTAATGTGTGTTTTGAATGATTTATATTTCTATGTAATGAGGAATTTGAATAAATGAAGTTATAATATCGTCCGGTATGGGCTTTCAGTATTATTTCTTCTATTGTTCTTTGGACTCATTATATAGAATAATATGGTGTGAATTTCTAGATTGTGAGGAATTTGAGTAAACATATTAGTAATACCATTTGGTATGGGACATTAACTAATATCATTCTGATTACTCTTTTGACTCATGGAATAGAATACTATGTGAGTGTAATTTACAAGCATTGAGTAAACAATTGAATAACACCAGGTGGTATGGAATGCTTGAACCGATATTTGTTTGATTACTTTCAATGAGTAGTCATTACTCAAATACGGTCGAATATAAGGGGTATTATGCTTATGGTGATTCGAACTGAGAGTGAGCAGGCTGAGAGCCATAAGTGTGTAACTATTGTGGGTGTATTCCAATCATACAACATGGAGTAAACCAGATTGGCTAGTATCCTTCCTAATTGCCTGATTGTGAGGTCGCTTCCTAAATATGTGACATATCTTTTTGATGTGTACATTTGAGAGTCAAGGGTGAGAGCGACTGCCCTTATGTCACATAAGCCAGCAATCTATTAACATTTAGGGGCACATGTAGGGTCGTGACCATTGCATAGCATAGGCTTGCACCCGATCGATATTGAGTCACGATGGATGTCAAGGTAACTAAGACTGTAAAAGTAGCGCTAAGAGCATGTGAGGAAGGCCCTGGAGCAGGCTAAGAGCCGTTAGTCTTCCATCTATCCATTACTGATGAGGTTTTATAAACACATATTTATTCATCTATATGAAATCATTGTGTATACGGTTGAGTGCCGGTCAGATCATTTGTTGAGACCGATGCCCAAATAGTTATTTATGATGCTGAGAGCACATAGGACTAAAAATCTAGATGACTATCCATGATAATGAGGTTGAGTGGATTAGTAGAAGTTTGCAACACCATATGATTATTTTATCTGCCAAGAGCTAAGTTAACTACTATAAGGTTGAGTCTAGATAACCATTATGTGAATATCGATCATTTGGATTATTCATAAGATCGTGGGTCTATGAAGTTGTGTGTAACCCCATGCATATTGATTATACCATAATCGAGGATAGTTAGAGGTACTGAAAGCATGGAGTTGGACCCTGTACAATTCTTTTATATGTTTATCTAAGAGATGACCTTGGCTACTGAGGGTATGCCTTATTTATATCCTGTGTATATTTGATTTGGGTGATTTTTATGTGTTTACACACACACACGCACATATACATACATACATACATATATACATATATATATATATTGAGTATGACGGACCCCAGGTATGTCTACTTTATGATTGTTTGAGAGATAATCTTGGGCAAAGCCTTGTACTTGCATATACAGTAATTGATGATTTTGTGTATTGATGATAGTTGGATGTGTTTGATATTCCACCCATTTTACTATTATACTCCTTGATGTGTTATTTGATTATTTAATTATTGAGTGATGCAATGTGCATGGTATGTGGAATGGTGTCATGGATATATTGAGTTATCTGCATATCACGTTGGGTTATATATTTGTTGCTGTCTTTTGATACCTACATTCTAGATATAGTCCGACTCTTGTGTTATTTATATAATACTCAAGTCCGTTCTAGACATTACAAGTTCAGGGATAAAGAGACCAGATTATTATTATTGGGCGTAAACAAAGGATAGTTTATTAGTTGACTAGTGTACCGTTATCTATTTTTGTAGCCTCATGTATATTGATGATGTTGAGATGTATGTATTGAATTTATACATTGTACAATTTTGAGATAGAGGGAGTTTGACCTATTTTATATCCTGCTCAGACTTATGTATATTTTTATTATATGTTATCGCTGCGTTAATGCCTTTGTGTATCTATATTGTTTGTTTTATATTATGTATTGTTCTATCTTCGAAACACACGTGTTTATTGCTTTGTGCCGATACTGTACATATAAGGTAAGGTGTTTATGATTTTTGAAATACGTACCAGTATTAGCCTAAGGGAATATTTACGTGTGATAGCCCAATATCGCCTCATTCTTAATATTGTCAGACAGTATTGCCTATTAATACACTTTGGTAGTTTTGGTATAGAGGTGGGGTGTTATATTTGGTATCAAAGCAGATTTAGAACAATACAGAGTATAAGAGACAAGAGTCTTAGGCTTAGATGAGATTTAGATTCCATGTCCCCATGGTTATGTGGTATATTATTGTTTATACTTAAATGGTAGTAGGAGTATAGGCGATGATTACTGGGTAATCATCTGGAAACATATTTGTATTTTCCATATTATATAATATATTTCTTCTACCTTTTGCTGAGTGTACGTCTCCATAAGAGGTGTAGAGAAATTGATGGAGATTGTGAAGGTAGAAGTGGTTAGTCTGGCTAGTAGTGTTGGTATTGCTGGTGAGTATTAGACCTCTATGTGACGTTGAAGTAAGAATTGAATTTCCTAGCCAGGGAAGCTATAGAAAGCCCTAATCTGAATCTTACACATTGGATATGTCACATAAATAAGTAGTTATGATAAGAATATGAGTTCAAAGATCCAATAGTGATCAGAGTGCACAACGGACACCGATGGTTTGCTTTCCACTAAGCATTTGTTTGGTTGTTTTGAGTGGATGATTGATGTTTGGATTTTATTTTATGAATGCTTTAATTGATTAATTTTATTGAATTGGTCTTGAACGAAGTGTTCGGTAATAGTTATCACTCAAGGTTAGTATCCCGTATGAGTTTTGATGATTTGAACCTTGAGGATTCTTCGATAGAGAAGTAACCACTGGAGAAAATAGAAAAGTCACTTTACTTATAGTAGTACAAAATAATATTTAATTTAATATGTTGTGATAAAAATTTAACTTGAAAAGTTTGCTTGTTTTTTTCCACAAATTGTTGATATGTGGTTGTTTAGATTGTTGTATATGAATTATTATTTGATTTTGGTTATAGAGAATATTTGTAAATATTTTCTATACATAAACAAGAATATGTTGGATTAAATATATTTTTGGTGAAATATATGGGTATACACATAAGTATGGTATTAGATGATGTTTCGATATAATCAAATAGTTCTTTTATAAAGCAAGTTTATTGGAATATATATAGTTCTAAAATGAAGATTTATTAGAAGCAAGCAATTGTTTTTATAAAGATCAAACTATTTAAAGTATATCTACAAATAAGTATTTAAAAGAATTTATGAAATTAATATCTTGTTAATCTGTCCGCTGAGCGCTTTAAGAATTCTAATCGATGCGCCTAATCAATATTATCGATAGGTATTCCAAAACACTAAGGCTACACATATGGACATAAAGTTTTGAAAAATAATGTAATACAAGCTATCTTTAAAACTAATGTTTTGAAGGAGTTATGTTTAAATTTTTTAAAAGACTGCAATGTTTTGGAAAATGGAGAACTATTATTTTGAAAAGAATATAAAAGTAAGATTAATAAATGATATAATTCTATTTGATAGGGAATATATGTATATATTTTGATAAAATGTAGTAGCATTTTAAAAAGATGTTTTAGTAACTATTTTGATATGAGGCACTTTGATAAGAGAGAAATATATTTTGATATGATGTTTTAGTAAAGTATGTTAATATGAAGATATGTATAATATTTTGAAGTATTAGAAATTGTTTTGACTTGAGTATATGTATATATGTGTATGTTGATGCCAAAAATGGATCAACATCCAAAGATATGTCGTATAGAACCTATGCGACCTAGATCTAGCATATAATAATAGAAATAAAAGAAAAGTAGCAGAAATAAAGTAGAAAGACACAAGATCTTATAGTGGTTTAGCAATATATGGCCTACATCCACTTTATAGCTTTATTGCTTATAGATTTGATGTAGTTTGTTTGAGATTACAAGAGATATGAAAGAGAACAAGTCACAAGTACAGGGGTTAGATAGATTCTAAGTCCTAGAATTGCCTAGAGTAGCTGCCTTGGTGACTTTGTGTAAGGAAGAAGATGAAGAAGAGGCAGAGCTTCTGCATAATGATGGTAGAAAATAGATCCTTCTTTGGTTTCTCTATGGTTTGCATTTATAGAGGTAGAGGAGTTGTAAGGTCAAAACCTGTTATCAACAGAGTTTGCTAGTCGACTCAGAGTTGCATAGAAGAAACCAGAGTCATAAAAGTTGAGAAAACAACTCGGTACCGAGTCTAATGACTCAGGTCCTGAGTCATTTTCTTGAATGGAAATGACCCAATTTCTTTTGCACTGCCCTCCTATCTTTGAGTAGATTCGTTTTGTGCTTTTTCTCTAGTAATTTGGTTGACTTTGGTGATAGTTCCTTCCTTACTTGGATTGTCTGGGTATTTGAGTTGTCTTTTCTTCAAACTTGGTGATTGGTCATCCAAACCTTACGAAAACACATGGGCACAAGCTAGTTGAGTAGAAAATAACTCGCATGAAGTTGGTGAGTTTTTTAGATGTCAGAAAATGACTCAACAATGTGCTAAATGACTCGGTGCCGAGTTGTTTCCTTAGAAAATTTAGAGGTGAAATTTTCGAGGACCTCTTCTTTCTCTTTTTCCTGCTAATTTTCAAGCCGTTTCGTCTTTGTTTCGATGTTCTAACTCCCATTTAATTCTGTTTGGTTAGAAACACAGTTAACATTTGCTCTTCAAAGTATGCTTTTGTTGAAAACGAAGCATACATTGAAACGAGACAAGTCCCGACTGCTATCCTATGAGTTCCAGTTGAACGTTCAAGTTCCATCTTGAGTTGTTATTAGTGTAGATATTCTCTTTTAGTTGTCTTGTCCGGTTTTGTTGTAACCAGGATTTCATTCCTTTGAATTAAAGATTTAATTTATGCTTCAGAGGTCATTCCCAGCTTCAAGTTGTTGTGATGTTCTTTGCATTGTTCTAAGTTTTACTTCATTTCGTACTAGCATTCACACGAGACGTTATCTACCCGAGTCATTTGGAAGTCGAGCCTACCCGACCCAACTCCCAAGCACCACTACTAATCAACCCTAAAGCCGGTGCCTTTACATGTCTCGCCGCCACCTAGCAATGCACCATCGCCTTATCTCGTGCCTTAAGTCATCTCCGACCCGAACTATACCCTAGACCGAATTCGAGCTCAGATTGAGGTTGGCGGTCAATGATCTTATTAGAGTGACAAGGATTTGGGGTTGGTTAATGGTAACTCAGAGGAAGATGGTTGATTTCAAATTGCATTTTGTCAGTGGAGTTGAACTTCTTTCGCAATCAAATGCATGTCGTTCTGAAATAAAGTTCTATTTTCCAGTTTTGATTGTCGCTCTTTGAGAATTTGGCTAAGTCTTGATCATCGTTTGAACTCCAATGCTACGATTTATTCCAAACTCGGACGCAATGGATGAATTCATCGTATAGTTTTCCATTTTCTCACTTCCAGTGATCTCGAAAAGAAAAAATTTCCATGTCTCTCCAGACAATGGATACGTTATTGATTTTCAATCGATAATAGATAAGTTTCCAAAGAGATAGTCTTAAAGTACGACGCGATTCGTCTTTCTAGCACGAGCGAGCTATCTACACAGGATGGTCCGTTTATAAGTTGGGACACAAGACTCATATTGCATATATAACGCACCACACTTGCCCGGCCAAAGCTCGAAACCCATTTGGCCAATGCACATCGACTTCCTTCGGATTCCAAGCGTTGGTCATAGGCAGATTTTATAAAAATAAAACATACACACCTTTGTTGAACTTCGAGTTTTATTATTTACAATAACACGCCAGTCACCCTGCCTTAAGCTCGGCCAGGGAACATCTACACCTTCAGAGGCTGGATCCAAAAATGCCCCTATATCTCCTATTGTTCCTGTCAGGCCAAGTCAGACCATTATATCAGAATATTACGGCCCGCTAGTCCCCACAGGCCCTGTACTCGGATAGTTACCTCCTGGAATAAGAATTTTGGACAACCAACGAGAACAAGTTCCCTCGGTTCTCACGGTTAGACCACTTCGAAATATATGTTTTTCATATTTCATCCCAAAGGATGACGTACTTTTGCCGTCAAGAGTTGAAATTCCACACAACCCTCCATCGAAATTCACCGCTTGCAACTACTATATGTGTTTAGCCGGTGTCATGCCACCATTTAATCGATTCTTAATGGTGGGTTACAAGAACTTGGATTGGTGTCGTTCCAAATACATTTGAATGGTTATACACTCTTAAGTTCTATATTGTCATGATCATGAATAGACTTAATCTGCCTCCCAGACTCAATGAGCTAACTCATCCCCTTTAGTTCAAATGGAGAAGATACTATCCCTCCTATATGATTATAAAAGCCTGGAAAGGGTGCAAGTTGATAGAGAAACTCCACGATAAGCGCTTAGCTTTCTAGAATGAATACTTCTTCGTTCGATGTTCGGATAGGTTCAATTGTCTCTAGCTATCAGGAAGTAAGCTTATATCTATCGTCTTCCTCCATACTAGAGGTTCCAAATCTCTAACTTGCTAAATATTTCATTGCAAATATCCTGGCTTAAGATGTCAATGACGAGCATAGAGCAATGCTCGATACTTTGAAGATAGTGAGAGCTTCCCAACACTGTGTGGACTTCCATTTGACTAATGAAAATCTCTGGACGTACGGCTTGTTTCACCCAGGAAGATCCGTAGTGGCCGAGTCCCTAGCCCTAAGCGATTCTAGAATGAAAACACTTTCCTCTGCCATATCTCATAGCTCTGACAAGAATGCTCATAGAGACATAGTTGGTTCATAACATGGAGAAACTCCTAAGGTTGAGGCCGATTTTCTTACCATAGAAGATATCCCAAAGGATATGGATGATATGAGTTGGAAGCCTTCAATCCCAAAGGAAGACAAGCTGTTCCAAAGGAGAAAAAGGAAGCAATTGATGGTAGTAGAGGTGGAGAAAGTGGCTGCAGATGACGACGATGGCAGTTATTTCCATGTTATCAAGGAAAGGGATGAGTCCTGCGATGAATCACTGGAAATGAGCCCAATCTTACCAACTCGCCTCCTCTAAAATGGTTAACTACTGAAATAATGAGCTTCGAACTTCCTAACTCATCTCCTCCAGAATAGTTAATTAACGAGACTTGTCAAACAACTAGAGGCCGAATTTTAGATACCCCTATAGAGACAACACACTCACACCCTCTAAGAGACGTCTCCATTAATCTGAGCGAATTTGTGGACTTCACAATCAGCAATATTATGGGTGAGATTGGTTCAGATATCACCCTATCTCTAAGTAGTATTTTAAGCGCAGTTGGACAGGCTTCGAGTTTGAAACCATGCCGATATGGTTGGTAGAGTATATAGAGGGTCATCGATTCTACATAGTCCACTTAGGATAGAATCACGGACACACATTCCAACATTGAGTATAATTTCAAAGTTTTAACATTAATTCCAGTCTTCTCCTTATTTCAAATTCGATGGGTCGTAGACTCTTTAATCGGCTCTACTAATACTCCAGCTCTTATAAAGATCGGACTCCGGATCCAGCTCAGCATCCACACCGTGAAACTAGTAAGGAGAGAAGAAGAAGGAAAGATAGAGAGGCCGATGACGAAGCCCGTCATGCGGAGAGAGACTGCAAGTGCGAGGAGAAGAGAATAAAGGATGGTTAAGGTGATGCCCCCCAATGATATTCACAAGCAACGTAGGGACCCGTATGATCATCGTTGGCCTACAAAATCCATCACTCCTTCCCCGACCGAGGTTCAGACTGGTGCCTTATAAGGAATCCAATCCACCCGAGCTATTATTACTGCTGCTATCCCTACTCCTTCTAAACATGTTGCGAAGTATATGCTTTCACCTAGTCTAGCTCTCCTTCAAAATGTTTACCCACAATTCTTCCTGCATAAAGTTAAGTCTGATCAAACTATAAAACTCACAAAAAAGCTGCCTTTCTTCTAAATCTTAGGTAATTCCATGAGGATTTGGAAGCTGGGTTCGAGTGGCAATGTCTTGTCCGAGCTCTTTCTGATGTGAATTGGGCTAATTACCAACAAATTCTTTTCTTTGAGATAGAAAGGGATGATTACAATAGAATTATCAAGGATCGTGATGTCGAGATAGCTCAGCTGAAACTAGATAGAGTCACAGCCTTGAAAGGAAAGACTGCAAGTGACAAATTGTTGAAAGAAGCGACCCGGGCCCATGAAAGGGCATGCCTTATGATAAAAGATCGGCTCAAAGATGCTCACAAGGAGTCATTTAAATTAAAGGAGCGGGTCATTGAGCGAGAGAATGCCATGGAGGCCTAGGATCAGACCATACCCGAACATGCTGTAGAACTTTCTCGGCTCTGCCAGGATAATGCAAAGTTGACAAAAGAGAAGGAGATGATTGAATCTGATAAGTTATCGGTCGAGATCAATCAATTAGTTACTTGGGAGGAACTTGCAAACCTTTGAAGAACACTAAAGACATGACGACCCAGATGGATGCTACCGTGTTACACTCCTATGCTTGCACCATCATGAACAAGGGAAGGTTGAAGTGGCTAAAAGATAACTTCCCCAAGACTCTCGCCATCGTTTGGGAGGAAGTATTGATCAGGTATGAGCAAGCCAGGGACATGCGCTATGAAAAAGAACTCATGGCCACCTATATCAGTTTCGACAACATAGACTTTCTTGTGACTGGCAAAGAGATTCTGAAAGAAGAGAAGGAGAATGTCACTGTTGAGGCTTTTGTTGGCCCATGTTCTTCAGGTCAAGGTGAAACATCCGCTTCCAAATCTCAAGAGCCAGCAGCGACCATTCCCGCATCTACAAGGGTCGATCCTGCAACGCCAGTACCCTTTCAGCTTCTAAAGCTCTGCATAAGCCGTATCTTCCTCCGGTTATTGAGCGACCCACGGAAATAGAAACTGGTGAAGGGGGCACTGAAGTCGAAATTCATGATCAAACTTCTAGCTTAGGTATTTCTTTCATTTCTCCAGTACTCCAAAAACTTCAGTTCAGTCTGGAGTCCTTTACTAAACTATAAAACTGCGTTTTCCAACTTGTAGGTCGGCCGTCTCTCTCATCCCTACCTCCAGCTACCTAGGGCTTGGGAGCCGCTACCATCTTTACCACTTCCACCACTGTCTCCATAACAGTTTCAGGTTCAATTTTAGTTTCAAACTCCGGCCCTGGATCAGACTCTGAGCAGATAAGAGCTTTTGCAAAACCTAGAGGATCTCTCTGTGTTTTAAGAAGAAAATATGGCAATCACAGGGGGGGTCGGAGCTGACTGATAATGAGACGATGGCAGAGAGACTTAAGAAGGAGATATAGTGGTTGCAATTGATGAAGGAGATAGAAGAGGTCAAGCAGAAGACTCCAACTACAATGAAGCTTCGAAAGCCGAAGGACGGAGGCACGGCCATTGGAGGATCTAAGGGATCTGACCCTGCCACAAAAGGAGTCTTCGCATCCTGGAGGGCGTATTACACCCAACAAGGAAATCAAGAGAAGGTCAAAGTTAGGCAAGACTAGGAAAGGTTGTCGGAGTGGCTAGAGAGGGAAGACTCGGTAGCACGTGTTCCTACTGAGTGTTTTCCATTTTGTGTTAGTGTGCCTATCGAGTCTGTATTTTTCCTTTTCTTTTGAGTCTGAAACTGGCCGATATTGTGTGGGTACAGCTCCCGCTATTTGTTCAAGTACATAAAAAGGCATTAAAATGAAAGATTGCCTTTTTCGTTATAATCTATCTTATGTACTTTTTCTGCATTTTATGTACTGTTGTTCCATGTTATCTATTTACCACAACTCTATGCATGTAAATAATGTTTCTGCAAGTATTAATTATACTATATTACTTGGCTCTATTGTGACTACCCAAGATATTCCATTCGACGTGACAGACCTGTGGTGTATCACGGTTTAGCCAACTCCGTTGCTATTTTCTGTTTGAGCTCAGTCACCCAACCATGTGTTAGCGTATGTACCATGCACTCCACAGGGCTGGTTACTCTGAATGTCGGACTTAAGCACTCGATAAGAAAATGAGTGTTCTGGGCAACTATTCGTTTTCCTCCGGTCTGAGTTACGTGGTAGTCCCTTTTATTATCGCCTATTTCTAACAACTCTCAGATCTTGGATGATTTGGGTCGATTTTTTCCATCGACCTGATGGTTAAGTTTTCTCCGACGTTGCTAGAGTAATGCTGGTCCTTGGAAAGTGAGGAGTGATTTTCCTCCATTCCTACAATTACAAGCTTTCCCGGTGTTGCCAGGGCAATGCCGAAACTTAGAAAATTTGATAGAGTCTCAGTGCTACTAGGGTAACACTGATGACTAGAAAATAGAAGGGTTTCCCAGCGTTGTTAGGGCAATATTGGTATTTAAAAAGCTAGAATCGATTTTCCCATCGACCCGACGGTTTTGGGTGACCATACTTCTTGTTCGAAGACTAAGAAGTATCTTCTTGGTCGTGTGGCTTATTGAATTGCACACAAGAGTTTTGCTCATGAGAATGCCATTCGATCGGTTCAAAAAGCATTATGCGGATTATTGTATGGTGCATAGGAATATGGGCCTTCTCGATGTTATCGGAGAAAAGTTCTCGGAAGGTTCGGATAGATTTTCCCTGATGATCTAGCAGTTTGAGTTGATTTTCCTCTCGATTTGACGACTTTGACCCTTCTCGACGTTGCCGAAGCAATGTCGGTCCTCAAAAGGGTTAGATCGATTTTTCTTATCGATCTGGTGGTTTGAGTCAATTTTCCGCATTGACTTGGCGGCTTTGATCCTTCACGACGTTGCCAAAGTAATACTGATTCTCAGAAGGGTTAGATTGATTTTCCCCATTGATCCGACAGATTGAGTTGATTCTGCCAGTCGACTCGGCGGCTTTAAACCTTCTTGATGTTGTCGGAGCAACACTAGTTCTCAGAAGGTTTGGATAGATTTTCATCACTGATCCGGCGGTTTGAGTCAATTTTCCACGTCGACTTGGGGGCTTGCTTATAAAACTCGGTTCCATTGGTTCAGGAAGCAAGCTTTATAGAAGAAATAGAAGGAAAAGGGCAAGTCCTCCCTATTTACAATGCCCCAATGTTCCTGGATGGCTAATTTGCGAAAATAGGAATTATATATATAGGTATCAGATGTAGTAGTGCCGCAACGAGTCGCTGTTCCAGGCATGTGGAATTGGAATTCCATCGATAGCCACAAACTTGAATGTTCCATCTCCAAGTTTCTGGTCGATTACATAGGGTCCTTTCTAGTTTTAACCAACCACTCATGTACCCGAGAAGATCTGTTTCGGAATGAGATCTCCCACTTCGAAGGAACGGTTATGAACCTTGGTGTCATGCAACTCTCTTCTGGTGACCAGCAGTCCTTGGTTCAGCTTCCTCCCACTTCTCATCAACCTGGTTGAGTGATTTGAGCAGAAGCTGCTCATTTTCCCTCTGATTAAAATGTCTTCTACAATGAGGGGGGCTTCCAATTTCACAAGGATCATAGCTTCCGAACCATATGCCAAAGTGAACATTGAGTGTCCGGTCGAAGATTTGTGCGTCGTTCTATAAGCCCATAATACTAGTGGAGGCTCATCAACCCAACTTCCTTTAACTTTTGTTAGCTGCTTCTTTATGGTGGATTTGATGATCTTGTTCACTGCTTTCACTTTCCCGTTTTCCTAAGGATGCGCTACCACGGAGAAGCTTTTCTCGATCTGGTAGTGCTTGCAAAAGTCCTTAAACTCTACACTCTCAAATTGATTTTCATTGTCTGGGATGATTTTCTAAGGTGCTCCAAACCCACAAATAAAATTTTTCATTACAAAGTTAATCCCTTTTTAGTAGTAATCATGGCAAGCGGTTCCGCTTCAGCCCATTTGGTAAAGTGGTCAACTGCAACGATATCATATTTGGCTTCTTCCTTTAATATTGGTAGCACGCTAATTAAATCGATTCCCAAGACCACAAATGGTCAAGGGCTGACCATTTACGTAAGTTCCAAAGATGGGGCTCCTGAAATTTTTGCAAATCTCTAACATCTACCAAACATATGGTGGTTTATTGTCGGTCAGAAATATCTGTAGCGGACAACCTTTTTCACTAATGTTTGTCCCCTGATGTGATCACCACAACCGCCTTCGTGAATCTCCATTACAATCTTCCTATCTTCATCTTTGGTTACACAACTGAACAAGATGGAGGAGAACCTCTCATGTATAGCACTCCATCCTACATTACGAAATGTGTGCCTTCTGAAGGAGCTTATTTCGTTCATTTCGGTCTCTGGGGAGTATTCTTCATAAAAGGCAGTCCTTGATTGGTGTTATCCATGATTCCTCCCTTTTTGCAATCTCCAGAACCCAATCGACATCCATTTGATCTATGCTAGCAGTGACCAATATTCTACCAGAATCAATCCCATTGACTGTGCGTCTCCAAAACTAGCCGGTTTGGCTAAGTGATCAGCCTTCATGTTTTGCTCTCTGGGTATATGAGTTATTGTGTAATGTTTAATGTCATTGAGCAATTCCCATGCTTTCATCAAGTAATGGGTGAGTTTTGCACCCTTAGCTTGATATTCCCTTCTCCCTTGACAGACAACTAGTTGTGAGTCGCTATAGATGAGTAGAGCTTTTATTCCCAATTCCTTTATAGTCTTTAATCCTACTATTAACGCCACATACTCCGCCTCGTTGTTAGTAGCAGGAATTCCAGCCTCAGAGCACAGAAGACCATCCTTTTAGAATTTCAAGCACAACTCCTGCTTCTGAACAGAATTAATTTGATGCACCATCGACGAACAATCTCCATTGTGATGCTATGATCGTAGTGTCCTTCTCTTCATCATCTCGAATTGTGAATTCGACAATGAAATTAGCCAACGCATGTCTGTTAATTTACCCTCTGGGGATGATAAGTTACATCATATTGGCTTAACTCGATATTCCATTTCGGAAGCCATCCCGAAGTCTCGGGCCAGTAGAGTACCTATTTCAAGGGTTCATCCATCAACACCTTGATTGGGTGATCTTTGAAGTACGACCGCAGTTTCCTTGATGCTATCAGAAAGTAGTATGCCAGCTTCTCCAACTTCAGGTAGTTTCATTCTGCTCCACCGAATCGCTTGCTAATGTTGTATAAAAGTCATTTAATCCTAGCTTCCTCACGCACAAGAGCCGCGTTTAATGCATGGGAAGAGGCTACCAAGTAAATGAATAAGTCCTCACCATCCAGTGGTTTAGACAGAACCGTCGATGTTTCCATATATGGAAATAATTCATCAAAAGAGGTCTGGAAATCCTGATTCCATTAAAAAAATTCTTACCCTTCTTTAATGCATCAAAGAACGCTATGCACTTATTCGTCGGTCGAGATGTGAGTCTGCTCAATGCTGCAATCTTACAGTCTAGACTTTGTAACTCCTTCGTTGTAAGGGCTATGACATTCCGTAAGGTGGTGATTTGCTCCAGATTGGCCTCGATTCCCCTTGCGTTCACAATGGTTCTATGAAACTTTCTAGAAGAGACATCGAAAGAACACTTCGGCAGATTTACTTCAATCCATACTTCTGGAGGATCTCAAACATCTCCATGAGGTCGTCAAGATGATTTCCAGGTTTTTGTGACTTCACTGGCATGTCATCCACATACACTTCCATCATTTGGCAAATCTGATCATTGAACATCGTATTCGCCAATCTTTGGTATGTAAACCTGGCGTTCTTCAGACGAAACAGCATTACGCAATAGCAGTATGGCCCTAAGTCGGTGATAAAGCTGGTATTCTCCTGATCGAGCTCATGCATCATGATCTGGTTATACCCAGAGTATGCATCTATAAATAAGAGCAGTTCATGCCCTGCAGTTCCGTCAACAAGTTGGTCGATTCTACGCAAGGAAAGCAACCCTTTGGGCAAGCCATATTCAAATCTGAATAGTCAATGTATGTCCACCATTTCTCGTTTGATTTTCAGACCAACATAGGGTTTGACACCCATTTAGGATATGTTGCATAAGGGATAAAGCCGTTGGCGGATTTCTTGTCCACTTCCTACTTTAGTGCAACGGATCGCTCTAAACGTAGACCACTTCTCTTCTACCTCACTGGTGTGAATTTGGGGTCAACGTTAAGTGCAGGACATGCTATCTCTGGAGGTATCCTGACATATCAGAATGCATCCAAGCGAACACGTCCAGATTAGCATAAAGAAAGGTTATTAATTTCTTCTGCATCTTGATTCCAAGCTGCGAACCTACTTTCAAAACCTGAGTTGAGTCATCCATGTCGATGGGGACAGCTACCGTAATCTCTGCCGATGTTGCCCTATTTCCCCTGAACTCTTCTTCCTACGGTCCATAGCTTTGTCGAAGCGACTATGGTCCCCGAGCCAGGGGTGTTATGTAATTGCTATTTTTGTAGTTCACGAATGTAGAGAATCTCCCTACATCCTTCGCCTTTTCACATCGCTTCAATTCACGTTGTTCGGTAACATAGCATTCTCTTGTAGTGCTTTGGTCTCCTCTTATTACACCTATCCCATTCTCTGTTGGAAATTTCATCATGACGCAACATGGGGCCAAAGCAATTCTGAAGTCAGCAAGGGCCGATCGACCCAAAGAAGTGTTGTAAGGAGAATATTCATCAATGACTACAAATGTTTGGATGGGAAACACCCCCCATTCTCCTTCTTCGAGTTCTACTAATAAGTCGATAGTTCCAATTGGCTATTTAGGTTCCTCCGTAAATTACTAAATATTTGTTCTATAAGCAGTCACATCCTTCATGCTGATTTTCATTTGATCAATCGTTTTTTGGAATAGGATATTGAATGAACATCCATTATCAACCAAGACTCGATCAACAACTGCTGGACCGAGCCCTACCGTTATTACCATTGGGTGAAGAGTTGGTGCTTCTCTGCCTTCGGTATCCTGATTTCAAAACATAATGTCATTGGTGATCATGTTATTTTGCCAGATCTCCATCCTCAATGGCGTAGCAACTCTCCTGAGGGGCATGCTTCAGAGGACTAACATATCATTCCATCTCGCCCTAACTCTTCTACGTTGGATGAGGTCCTCCGATGATGGTATTTATAACCAGCCATTGGTCTTTTCACCTAGGCGCTTCTCCGTTGGGTCCGGACTGATTTCCTTGAGCGTTCGGTGCTTGGGGTCCAGTAGGTTGATCAGGATTTTGTGGTTTCTTCACGTACTACTGGAGCCTATTGTTCCTTATTAGTTCCTCGATCAAGTCTTTCAGACCCCGACACCTATTTGTGTTATGCCCATGAGTCTCATGGAAGCGGCAAAACTTCCCCAATCTTTTTTGCTTCTCGGACGCTTCCCTCTTGGGCGGTCTGTTGCATCACTCAGTTCCATGAGTGGTAAGGTTGATATTATTCAAACTATCATTCAATGGTATATAATCTTCAAGCCTTAGATTCCTCAGATGTTTTTCATTTCCATCATGCCTACCGAAATTTTGGTTCCTCTTTTTTTGATTTTCATTCTTTCTCACACTTCCTATAGTTGCTTCAGAACTATTTCCATCCCATTTAACTACGATATTACTCTGAATCACTTCCTTCGGTTGCTCATTGACGGTTCTGACTTCAATCATACTTGCTTCTTCCAGCCTTAGAAACTAGTTTGTCTTTCAGTGGAATTCTTTTGTGGTAGTCGGTTGCTTCATTTCAATACATTTACTGAAATCTTTATCCGGATGAATTGCTGCCATAAATTTCATATCTTCCTTTGGATTGCTTAACTCAGTAACCATGATGTTAAACCAATTCAAGAAATCTTTTAGTGACTCAATGGGATCTTAAGAAAATCCAAATCAGGACATCACGTTCTTTGGTCGTGCAATGTAGAGTCTAAACTTTTTTAGAAACTTTCTTGCCGACTCATCAAAAGTGGAAATAGGCTTCGGTGTGAATCTTGTAAACAACATGGAAGCGACTCCTTCTAATAGGATAGGGAAACACCTATAACGAACAACATCCGTAGCTCTAGCTCCATCCATATGCCATTCATATTTAAACAAGTATTGTTTAGGATTCGTCGTTCCATTGTATGATAGCATAGTTGGGATGGTGAATTTAAGGGATATTCTTCTGTTAGAAGGTTTGCGGTAAAGGAGGTTCAGCTTGGCACATAAACCTAGTCTTCACTTTTCCTACCCTTGCTCTCCTCCATCAATCATTTGACCATGTTAGTGACGTATTCTTCGCTGGTGCGGTAATCTGCAGGTCAACTGTTAGGGGCTACACCAGGTGTTTGACTCCACAAACGATTTTGTTTTGGCAACTGAAGCCTAGGTCTCCATTCTTTGGGAGAACAGTCCTGTAACGTTTTGTTGGTGTACAGTTGGTCTTGCCACGGCAGTTTGATCTTTGGTGTTTTGTCTGTTAATACCAGTATTCGGTTCCAAGTTTCCACCATTAAGCTTCATATCATCTTCAAAGTCAGAAACGAGCACTACATGCCTTTGTGAGGAGTGTTCACCCCAAGGTTTGGATCGATATCAAGTTGTTTTGCTCGATACCGACCTGTCCCCTTGTAAGGGGGGTACCCCTTACTTCCTCCTACAACATCCCCTGCAACTCCGATTGTTGCTTCCTTCTATCTTTGCTTTCCATCCCTCTGGTTTAGACCAGAAACGGAGGAATTTTCTTATTCTATTACAGAAGAAGTTTCCCTTTTAGTTCTTCTTGGTTTTGGCGGTAGCAAAGTTAGCAACGTATCCATCTTATCCATGAGAGCTTTCTGATTAACAGTAAATTTTTGGTTAAGAATATTATTAATCTTATTAGGCTCTCATTTAGTAACAACTTCATGTTGGGCAGAAGATCCAAGTAGTGAATTTCCATTTATCACTTTTATTTGGTGGGTGTTTGTTTCATCACCACCAACTGTTGCTCCAACAAATTTTTCGAATTCAAATTTTCCTCTCTTTGGAGCCATTGGCATAGAAAATCTTCAATTTCTCTTTGCAAACTTTATGGACCTGAATTTTGGATCTTATGCAATCCAAAGTAGAGAGCTATATCAAAGGCTAGGTTCGATTTTCTCAGTGAAAGCACTTAAATGTTGACGCCAAAAATGGATCAACATCCAAAAATGTTGTATGGAACCTGCGAGACCTAGATCTAGCAGATAATAATAGAAATAAAAGAAAAGTAGTAGAAATAACATAGAAAGACACAAGATTTTATAGTGGCTCGACAATTTATAGCCTACGTCCACTTTATAGCTTTGGTTCTTATAGATTTGATGTAGTTTGTTTGAGATTGTAAGAGATTTAAAAGAGAATAAGTCACAAGTATAGAGGTTAAACAGATTCTCGGTCTTAAAATTGCCAAGAGTAGCTATCTTGATAACTGTTATGCAGAGGAAGAAGATGAAGAAGAGGCAGAGTTTCCATGTAATGATGACAGAAATCAAATCCTCCTTTGGTTGCTCTATGGTTTGTATTTATAGGGGTAGAGGAGGTATTGGGTCAAAAACCAGTTATCAACTGTGTTTGCTAGCCGGTCCAAAGTTGCACAGGAGAAACCAGTCATACGAGTTGAGAAAACAACTCGGTACCGAGTCAAATGACTCGACCCCAAGTCATTTCCTTGAAAGTAAATTACCCAACTTCTTTTGCAGTGCCCTCCTATCTTCAAGTAGATGTGTTTCGTGCTTTTTCTCTAGTAATTTAGTTGGCCTTGGTGATAATTCCTTCATTACTTGGATTGCCTTGCTATTTGAGTTTTCTTTTCTTCAAACTTAGTGATTGTTCATCCAAATCTTAAGAAAATACTTGGGCACAGGCTAGGTGAGTAGAAAATAACTCGCATGAAGTTGGTGAGTTGTTTTGGGGTTAGAAAATGACTCGGCATCGAGTTAAATGACTCAGTGCCGAGCTATTTCCTTAGACAATTTGGTTGTGAAATCTTCCAAGACCTCTTCTTTCTCCTTTTTAAGCATGCCTGCTTAGTTCCAAGTCATTTTGTCTTTGTTTCAATGTTCTAACTTCCGTTGAATTATGCTTGGTTAAAAACCCAGTTAATAATGTGTGTGTGTGTGTGTGTTTATAAGTGTAGTATTATTGTGGTATAGCAATAAATTGATTTGTAAATATAAAAGTATTTTCATATGTTAGATATTTTATATGAGGATTGCAGCCATCGAGCATTAGTGAAATGATGAAGGCGATGGCGAGGCAATGTTAATCAGACGGTCTACATTACAGCCAATTGGCAAAGTAAACCACTAGAAATTTGTGGTGAGGCATCGTCACCAAATTTTTAGATATATTTCAATTTGAAATTTGTATGGTATGAGATGTTATTTATATTAAGATGTGAAATTTTTCGAAAAAGATATTTTAATCCATAGGATTATTTGAAAAATAATAATAAAGTGATATGAATTTGATATTTTGGAAAAATTTATTATCAATCGATGATGTTTGAGCAAATAAACCATTTGTTATAACACTTGAGCCAAATGAGGCAACAATATAAGTTAAAGAAATAAGTCAACAAAAGGAAGAATAATAAGAATGTTCTTTAATGAGAAAAAAAACATTTCTTTTGATCTTTACTAAGAAATGCTCCTTAAATGAATTTTGAATTTTTAGTTTTAAAAATTAAATTCGAAGTTTGTAATGGAAATTTGTTGCTTTCAAATAAATGAAGGATTTTTGCAATGCATAGAAAATTTCATGATAAAATAACGACTTGATTTAATCATATATATCGAACCTTTAATCCATTTTCGATGATTTCAAATTCAATGGAAACTTATATAACCAAAAAATCATTTTTGTTGGTAGTGCAATGTATAATTTTGAGGATAACTTTGGCTTAAGCTTGAATTAAAATCGAAAGACTTTGCTGTCCTAAAAATGCAAATTGCATATAAACAATGCTGAATTCATTCGACCACAACTTTCAAACGCTTTATCTGATTTCAACGATCTTGCTCATTCTGGAAAGATAGAACATAAATAACAACTTTTATTTTAAGTATTTTGCAAAATTTTGTTCTTTTACAGGCCAAATATGCTGGTTTTTTGGTAAGCCCGCGTTTTTTTAATTTCCTGATTTTACTACTTATAGGAAAACTCTCATAACTTAAGTTGTACTTAATATTTTTGCAATTTGAATGTTGTTTTGGAAAGTTAACACGCTATGAAACAATTCATTCTTAGAAATCATTACTTAATCTGGTGCTTTTGACTATTGAAAGTTTATCGAAATGTGGTCAAAAATCAAACACTATGTTGCTTTGATATTAAATGATAGCATACTTCTTATACCTCTCCTATTATAACTAATATTTGAACTAGAATTTATTATAGTTGCTTGTGAAGCATATTTGGACTAATTGATGACGTTGGTTGGCTTTTGTTGCATAAAGCAAAATAGCTCGCTTAAACGCTAATAAATAGGTACGTTTTTATAATATATCGAAATATATGTGATATTATATTGATTCCCAATGTTTTGAGGTGCCCCATGTTCAAATGTATATTTTATATTGTGATATATTTGTGTTTTTATTTTTCGAAACACTCTCCATGCAAAGTAGACTCGATCGAAATCTTTTGGAAAATCCGACACTTAGAAAAAATTTCACAAAATTTATCATATGCAAAAAATAAAAAGTTGTTGAATAAATTTATATTTATCTATAGCATACGATAAGTTAGAAGAGATCGACATAGAGATTGAGTAGTTTAAGTATGATAGAAGATTGTAGAATACGAAGAAAGTTCTTGGTATAAGTTATATATGATGTCTACCAATAAGAAATTGTGAGGACATAATTATCATAATGGGGAAGCCTATAACAACCATGTTTCCTATGTTGTATAAATAGATAAACATAATTAAAATAAAAAAGTTCGAACTTGATTAGTGATAATTAGTATTTTGAAAATAAATTTTTAGTTAATTAAATTCTACGTAATAAAAAATTTTGTTTTAATAAATTGAAATAAATTAATAAATTCCTTTCAGATAATATATTAAAACTGAATACAATGTTTTAATGAAAATTAATTATTTTTTAAGTGTAACAAATTTTTATATGATTAAAATAGTAAAAAAATAAAAAGTTATTGAAATGAATGAAATTGTGTAGTTATCCAAATATAATTTATAGAATGAAGTATAATCAGTTTAAACTAGATCAAAATATATTTATAAATAAATGTCAAGGATTAATATCTAAATTTAAATGCAAAGGAAATTAATTAAAAATGAATTGAATTGAAACAAGGAAAAAAACTATTCCAGCCCAAACCCAAAAACCTCTTTTCCAGAATTCTCTAGATTCCCTTCTTCCCATTCTTTCCCTAGTTTAATCGACTCAACAAAGAAAAAAAAGCAAAGCGGAAAGGAAAAAAATGGAATAATGACGACGAGGAAAGAAAGAAGGGTGGAGGCATGAGTTCGAGTGTTGGACTAGCAATGAAGACGTCGATGAAGGGGAACCGCGGTTTAGAGGTGGCTGGTAACGATTGACATCGCGGTGTGGCAACGGGGTGGATGAAGGTGCAGGTGGCTATGACTGTGGGGTAGGAGCCATGATGTGCTGGTGATTATTGGGTACATGCGTACTTCGAGGTGTTGGGGCAGTGGACATGGCAACCGCGATGTGATGGGATGCTACTGTAATGGCGGTTGGTGATAGTGACGAGGATGGCACTGACGACTGACACTGGGGTGGTTGCGATCATTGGCAGCAATAAGGAGATGGTTGTGCGAATATTTGGACTAAAGTAGTGAAATAGGATTCAACTTTACAAGCATCGATAACATTAGTTATCTCTATAAATCATAACTATCTCTAGATCCCTCTTCTACGATTTTATTTGATTATTGTATGATGGTTGATGGTTGATATGGATTGAATTGTTGAAATTGTATGCAAAGTAATGTTTATTTGTTGTTCTAATGAAAGTTGGTTGATTGTTGAGCATGCTAAAATTATTTGTCGTGCAAAATAAATAGATGTTTACGATATTAAGACATGACACTTGAAATTGATTGGAAGAAGTTTCGAATAAAATAAAGTATTTTGAATATAAATTGTGGCACAATATTTAGAATGTTATTATTAATAGAAAATATAATAGTGGGATAATTTTAATTATTACGAGAATAGAAATTATTGGAAAGTAATGAATTTCGGTATTTGATTAAATAAGCAATTTTTTTAATATACATACACACACACACACATATATATATGATTATAAAAATATATTTGAAGGATTTTTATGTTTAAAATTTATATTTTTAAGTGATAATTTGATTTAGATTTAAATAACTGGAAGTTTGAGAAATGGTATTTTGAAGCAATAACAAATTGATGCAGTTTGTGTAATTTTAAGGGAAATTTAGAAAACGATGTCTGAAATTATAATAAGATAAGTATGATCCATTTGTTAATGTGAAAATTATTGGTAATAAATTTATAATGTATCTTGTGAAGAATAATCTTAGGGGTTATATATATATATATATATATATTTGTATTTGATTATTTCTAGAGAAAGGGAAATTGTTTTAAAGCCTTTTGAAATATACTTATATATATATATATAAATGTGTTTGAACTGAATTATAACGGAAAGATTTTACCATTTATCCTTCTTCAACTTGAATATTGATATTTAATATCGTCTTAATGATTTTTAGAAAAAGTGTATTTTGATAAAACCCCTTCCAATCAATAAATAGTTGTAATGTGTGTTTTGAATGATTTATATTTCGATGTAACGAGGAATTCGAATAAACGGAGTTATAATATCATATAGTATGGGACTATTTGAAATTCTAAATTATGAGGAATTTGAGTAAACGGATTAATAGTACAGTTTGGTATGGGACTTTTGGTAATATCGTTCTGGGTACTCTTTTGACTTATGGTATAAAAAATCAAACAAGTTTAATTTACGAGCATTTAGTAACCATTTGAATAACACCAAGTGGTATGAAACGCCTGAGCGACTACTTTCTGTGAATAGTAATCACTCAAATAGGGTTGAATATATGGGGTATTATACGGTGATGTGAACTGAGAGTGAGGAGGCTGAGAGACATAAGTGGTATATCTGTTATGTGTATACTCCTATTATACGATGTGCTGTAAAACAGATTTGCTAGTATCCATCCTAGCGGCCTGATTGCGGGGTTGCTCCCCGAATTCATCACATGCATTTTTGACAAGTATAGCTAAGAGCCACTGCACCTATGTCACATAGGCTAGTAGTCTATTACCATTTGGGGTACTTACAGGATCGTGACCATTGCATAACATTGATTTGGACCTAATGGATATTGGATCACGATGGTCATTAAGGTAACTACGACTTTTGGAGTAGAACTAAGAGTGTGTGAGGAAGGCTCCTAGAGTAGTTTGAGAGCTGTCGGTCTCCAGTCTAGTGATTACTTATGAGGTGCTATAAACACATACTTATTCACCTATAGGATATCATTGTGTATATGGCTAAGAGTCGGTCAGATCATTTGTTGAGACCGATGTCGAAATAGTTATTTATGATGCTAAGAGTGCATAGGACTGGGAATCCAAATCACTATCCAAGATACTGAGAGTTGAGTGGATCAGTAGAGGTTTGAGAGACCGTATGATTATTTTATTGGCTGAGAGCCAAGTCGACTACTATGAGGTTGAAAGTCTAGATGATCATTATGTGATTATCGATCATTTGGATTATTTATGAGACGGTGAGTCTATGAAGTTGTGTAACCCCATGCATATTGATTATACCACTATCGATGATTGCTAGATGTGTTGAGAGCATGGAGTTGGACCTAGTACCATTCTTTTATATGGTTATCTGAGAGATGACCTTGGCTACCGAGGGTTTATATCTCATGTAATTTGATTTGGGTGATTGTTATGTGGTTATATATATATATTCAGTATGACCGACCTTGGGTATATCTACTTTTTGAGTGTTTGAGAGATAATCTTCGACATAACTATGTGCTTGCCTATATGGTACTCGATAGTCTTTTGTATTGATGATAGTTAGATGTGTTTGATATTTCCCCCATTTTGATATTATACTTCTTGATGTATTACTCGATTATTTAATGATTTAGTGATGAGATTTAAATGGTATGTGGCATGGTGTCATACATATACTAAATTTTCTACATACCGCGTTAGGATATATAATTGATGCTATCTTTTGACACCTACATTCTAGATATAGTCCAACCCATGTGTTATTTATAAAATACTCGGGTTACTCCGAGACATTACAGGTTCAGGGACGAAGAGACTAGATTATATTATTATGAATAGACGAAGGCAAGTTTATTACTTGAATAGTGTACCATTACCTTTTTTTGTAGCCTCATGTATATTGATGATGTTGAGATGTATGTATTGGATCTATACATTGTATATTTTTGGGAAAGTGGGAGGTTGACCTATTTTATATCCCACTCGAACTTTTGTATATTTTTATCCTATATTTTTGCTGCATTAATGAATCTGTGTATTATTTTTTTTACATTTTGCATTGTTCTATCTTGGAAACACATGTGCTTATTGCTTTATGCCGATTGTACGTATAGGTGAGTTGTTTATGATTTTTGAAATACATGAACATTAATGTGTGACATCCCAACATTGCCTCATTCTCCATATTATAGAACAATATTTCCTAGTTCTACTCTTTGGTAGTATAGGTACAGAGGTGGAGTATTACAATGAAGGTAGTGTCAAAGCACACTAACCTAAAGCCGTGTATGACAGTGAAGACGATTTACAGGATACCGACAACAATGTCGGAAAGAAAGCTAGTACGTAGAATGTCGATGCTCAAACATACACTAAAGAACCAACCAGGCATCATAGAAGATCCAGAGGAGTGGTTCTCCCAGAGACAGGAGAGCATATACTTCACTGACCGAACCGAATGCGTTAGCAGAGTCAAACACTCAGGGATGTTCTTGATGGTCACCTTCGAAATAATTAAGCCAGTTAAGAATGTCCTAGAAAGTTCATTATGCCCACAATATCATCGTATAAGGGGAAAATAGAGGTTAAGTGACATCTATTAAGATATGAGTGGAACCTGGATGGTACTAGAGAAACTGATGCGGTAAGGTGCAAGTGTTTCACATATTCTTGGATGTGGTAGCTACGATGTGGTTTACTCGGCTCATGCCGAAATCCATATTTACATTTGATCAATTGGTGAGAAAGTTTATGGAGAAGTTTCGACTCCACATCGCTCGACCGAAGGACGTGATGTTCTTACCGTGTATTCTTTAGGGTCCAAGAGAGACCCTAATGATTTTTTGAGTCGAATTAATACTGCTGTAAGCAAAGTAAGCTATTCGAAGGAGGATATTGTTTTGATGGCCTTAATCAGGGGGATACACCTGTACTTGGAGTTTGGTATATGGTTAAAGAAAAAACTACCACCTACTATGGAGGAGATCTATCGCAAAGCGTCTCGTATCTGCACTTGGGAGAGGTAGACCTGGCCATTGTAAAGACTGGTGGTAGATCATCGAATGAAGTTATGTAGAGCAATGTTGTTATTAAGAAACCATGTGAGAGCCCCGATAATGTTGCATGAATGTAGGAATTAATAACAATAACTAAAAGAGAAGAAATCAAGGCACTAGAGGTAAGAGGAATGATACTAAAAAGCATTTGAGATACATGAAGTCGGAGGATTGTACTCCGTTGAATAACACTTGAGGGAGGCAACTGAAGCTGAATGACGCTCAAGGAAGTATTGTTGCTTCCATGGTACTCATGGGCACAATACTAATGAGTGTCATCACTTAAGAGACGTGATAGAGGATTTGATATATAAGAAGAAGTTGCAGCAGTATGTGAGAGACCCATGGGTTGGCAGACAGAATGCAAGACCACGGTAGCAGTACGCTCAAAGGGATCAACCTAGGCCCAACGAAGAGGGACCTAGGTCCTAGTTGATTGGATGGTAGAATTATGATTAACACGATAACCGGAGGACCTCATCTAGCAGAAAAGGGCTATAATGAGATGGAGCGGTATGGGACTTCGTTAAAGTACGTACCCAGGAGAGTTGTTTTTCTATCAAAGAAGGAGTCGGGAAAAACAACTGAATACGATGAGTGACGTTATTGTTTTTAGAGATAAAGATGCTTATGGGGTGCAAATGCCGATGCTTTACCCCATGATGATTACGACCATGATAAGCAACTGTGTACCGGGTTCTAATTGACTGTTGAAGCTCGGTTAATATTCTGTTCAAGAAGATGTTTGACTAGATGAAGATAAGTCCAAAGGATATAAAGCCATGTAAATCTACATTCAAGGATTTATCGAAAAGGCAAAAGAGCCTATCGGATGTATTGACCTATCGGTGGAGTTGCGTGAAGGTGACCACAAAATTATGCTTGTCCAGATCTTCATGATAATGGATGAATTTCCTGCTTATGATATTTTTCTAGGCCGACTAGCCCCTGCAAGTTTCAAGATAGCATTGACTATATGGTGCCTGATGATGATTTCCCAACTAAAATAGGGTTGGAGCTATTCAAGGCAACCAAAACACGGGTCGTGAGTGCTATGTCGTTGAGCTTAGAGGGGTGAAATGATGAGAGAATGGAAAAGGTGCAGACAAGGCTCTCTACATCAAGACTGCAGACGCATAGCAATTAACGCCCAAGCCCTAACTCAGATCCTGTAGCAAAAACTACAAGCTTATGGACCCTTTTTTAAAATTCAGCCTCTTTACGCCGTTGCCAATGCACATTATCCAATACATGGAACATTTTACCGGTGCATATATCAACCAAAGTCTTATGCGAGAACCAATCCAGTACGGTTGGACGGATCCATTTGAGGGTTACAAATAGCATTCTCAATCACTTTTATGTATGAATATCTTTATACATGAAGATGTTTATTATATTTAATTAGTATGAAACGTCTTTATATTGCATAATAGGGGTATCTGGTTCACCTTAAAAAGAAGGTGAAACAAAAAGTACATGCTAAAGGCTCTATTTGTCAACCTTACATCATCAAAGAAGTAGCCATATTTTTCCATCATTATTTTGATGATCACAGTAATTTAAGTTTTAATAGTGATTCTCGTAATGACAAATGACAATGATATTGTAAATGATTCAACCGATAACGTTTTATCCATATTTAAGAAACAAGGACGTCTAGCTGGTAAATCGAAGGACATTAAATATTTTACTACAACTAAATATTACAATCTAGCTAAGGCAACCATGCTTCTAAATTGTGATGAACTGATTTATTTTTTTAGGTAACAATTAATCATTCCTTCATTTAATTCTATCCATCTTTTTTTACATCTAAATTTTATCTTCTTGGTAATTTTAGTTATTATACAGCAAGTTCATAGAAGAAAATGATATTGATATTGACCTTAATACAAAATTTAAAATGTGATATAAACCATACACAACTATGATTTGTGAAGTATTAGTACATTTTCACTATATTTATTACATGCTAACATGTGTTAACTTAAATTATTAGGTTATAGAATACTTTATAACTGACGTTATGTATAAGAGACTTTTATTTGGTCCAATGACATCTACATAAAATGTTCAATCATGTTTGAGAATGGCTATAAATTTCACGCTGGAGAATATAGAAGGAAAAAACAACTGTTAATAAGGGGTGTGTGTCAAATGTGACAATAATTATGATAATATGTAGAAAAAATACAGGTTGTTTGAAGAAATAATTGAGCTAACTTACTTGACTATTCCAGAATAAAAACAATTTTGTTCAAATGTTGATTGTTTGATAATAGACCGAAATATAGGAGTAAGATTTATATACAAGGGTTGCTTTCTTATAGAAGCAAATCACAAAGGAAGATATGTATAGAACGATTAGTTTGTGTTGGCGACATAAGTGACACAAGTAATCGCATGCCTTACCATACTACCAACTACAGTAGATTCAAATTGTGGGCTATTGTTAAAAAAAACCAAGATGGTCATTTCAATCAAACGCGATTATCAACAACTGACATCAGGCTTATCAAAACAACGTGATTATCAACAACTGACATTAGGCTTATCAAAACAACCTAGAACCTGACGAACTACTCCAAACTATAGAACAAACTAAAGACATAGGACCCCTTGTTAATGAAATCAATGATGGGACGAAGTATATGAAGACGATGATGAAGAAATCAATTTGGAAGAAGATGAGTTTAACTCCGAACATGATAATTTAATTGTTGACTACGAGGATCAGTATTGGTAGTATGTATATTTTGTCTTTAGTTTGTTTCATGTAAATTTAATATAATCAATCAATTGAAATTTTGAAATTATCCATCATTCAATGTGATTTTTTATGCTCTTGAATTAGGTGTGTATGTTATCTGCAATTTTAGACACACACACACACATACACACACACACACATATTTAGTTAACTACAATTTTTTGATTTTTCAATTGATGTTTAATGTACATAATTCCATATGTTCTCGAATCATATATGTAACGCTACTATCATAATAGAATATGTTGTACAAACATAGTCATATATTTGTTTGCAACTACACATTCATTCTGTTGTTAACTTATCTTATATATATTGTTGCATATGTGTTATCTTTTGCAAAAAATATGATTTCTCATGGATGTTGCAGTGGCAGCCATGGTAGTCGTGGAGGTGGACATGATTTAGTGATAGCACCACCCCGATCACTCAGCATGATACAACTTCATCATAGGATATTTAGCCATGGTTATCCGGGCAGCACACTCAGACTAGCTTCACCACCTTCATGGGTCAACTTTCTGTTTATTGCGACGCCTAGTAACATTTATAAATTTAAAAAAAATTAACATTACATAATATCTCTATATTGCTGTAAAAGATTAACATAATATATGCATTAACTGATTCGAGTTCTTAGATACCAACTTTATCTCCTGATATATTACGAATCTCTTGAATTCTCGTATTACGGATTTCTATTCTACTCTTAGTACCATTGATGCTGACACAAAGACTGCACGATTCAGTGAGTTTGTGGTAAAATAATATTGTTTCATACATATGCTAACTATATAAATACTTTAAACTTGTTTAATGAAAAAATAACTGTTTCATTTTACAGGAACAATTCACTTAGGCATCAGAAGCTCTAAAGATTCACCTTGCATTTCGATCAAGGTATGGAAGAAGTTTATTGAATGCCGGGAGTGGGAGGATGCGAAAGAATGGGCAAAGAAAAACTCTGATAATCGCTTGAGAAATCCGAGATTGCATACGGGTGGGCCTAGAGGAGCGGCACAACGTAGGAATGATTTGGTAATATATATACTTAATGATAATATACAATGTATTATAATGATTTCATTTTAATTCATTTATCTTCAATCCTTTTCAGACGCTTAAGCTAAATAGAGAGCCCACATATACACTTGCATGCACAAGGTTACTGCAAGCGATGGCTCAGAAAGCAAGTGGGTTAACACATGGTATTTCAAATTTGGTATAAGTCTTCTACAAAATTTTCGGTATTGATTTAAATTCTTCATTTGAATATATGCGGTGAATATGCCACTAAACATATAATATATAGAATATGAAAATTATAAAGCCAACACGACCTATGGGCAAGGTATGTCTACCGAGGACATGAACTACATATTTAGAAAGGTGGTATTGATCAGATAGGCGACCGCAAGTATTTGGCAATCCCCTGCGATAATATATAAGACTTGATTAAATTTAATCGTATATGTCATGTTATTTAATTACCCTTTAGATTAAAACCTTAAATAACTTTTTAATTTTTATATATACAAACCTAAAGACATAACAATTATAACATTCATGCTACCATAGAGGAGAAGAGAAGAAGATACGAGGCTCAAATTCATACACAAGATGTCGAGATCTAACGTTTGAAGAGCGAGATCAGCGACACCAAGGAACGGTTGAGGTCAGTGATATACCTCATCATTGAGATGCAGGTAATGTAGGGGATGCAACAACGTAGGGATGCCATTGGTTCATCGCATAATAAGTGAGTTTTTATTTATTTCATTCATGGTATATTATATGGATTTTTTTATATGTCATCATAGTATTTTGGATCCGTGCGATGGTGATTGTGTATGACTGTACAATGTCTAACATTATGTGACGATGGAAATTTGAAATTTTTGCTCATGCATTTTATGTTGATTTATTTATGTTTATGAAGTAATAGTTGTTTTCACCTTAGCCATGTCTACTCCCGAATCTCCCTATTGTCGGGCTCCTCCAACCCTTAATCCTACGTTACCTCCATTTAATTCTAACACCTTCATATGGTATCTCATAATACCAATGAGGAGGGTTTTACAACTATGTTACCCAAAAAATGGAGAAAACAACCTAAATTTATCCCTTCGAATGAATGTCAAAGGCCACACATGAGGATAATTGATAGCTTGACACCCTCGAGGAATGTCACCTCAGCGCCAACAACTGATCGGGATTCACATGGACCTTCTCCTAATTTAGCCAATGCTTCAGCCATCACTCCTTGTTTTACAAACTCTAATTCATCACAAATTATTCCAACTGTAAATTGTACTTGAAAAGATGTCATTACGGGTAATCAAATTCCTGTCTTTGCCCTGTAAAAATTATTTCAACCTCATGAATCTAACTCGCTCAGTTTTGCCAAAATGAATAACGAAGTGGTACATAATGCCAAAAAGCAATGGGACAAGGCTATTGTTATTTATATTATAGGCTCTAAGCCTCATTGTCTTTTTTCAAAGCATATATTCATAAGGTTTAGAAACCATCCGGCGAGTGTACAATTTGTTCCAAGGAGAATGGTTTTTATGTCATTAAATTTGAGAAAAAGGAAGACAGCGTTTTAGAGAAAGGACAATACTTCTGTGATAGAAAGCTTATGGTGATGAAAAGATGGATACCAAGGTTACAATTAAGCAAAGAAATGTTACATTCAATTCCGCCTTGGATTCGCCTTCCTAGGTTGCCACTGGGCTATTGGATCAAGTAAGGAATAAGTAAAATCGCCTCAATTCTAGGCACTCCTATTAAAATGGATAACTTTTACAGAAGGGATAAATCTTTTTACATATGCAAGAGTTTTAGTAGATGTTTTGAGTTCATTTGCATGCCCAAAAAAATACCCATACTCACTGAACTTGATCAAATTATAATGCAGGATGTGAAGTACAAATGGAAACTCACAAGATGTTCAAATTACCAAAGTTTTGGTCACACAGAATCTATTTGCCGATTTACAAAAATCTAGGTCCCAAAACAAGGTCAAAGTAGTAAGCCACAAGACAATGATATGGAAATAGATTCTCATACATGCGAAGGTGAGAATAGCATGCCAGTGACGAAAGAAGGAAATGTAAATTCACATACAGAAAGAGATGGATGTCAAAACATTGATATTGCATAAAATAAAAGCTATATTCATAATAGCTCAATTCCATAGAACATCAATGAAGTTCAAGGAAGTTCACAAATCAATCCACAGATCAATCAATGAATGCACACTCCTAGTTTATACAACACAACTCTCTTCTCTCAAATGACCGTATCGGAAAGACTTACAATAATCAAAATGACATATAGGAAGATAAGGAAATCAATAATGATAAAATCCAAATTGATAAAGAAATCAACATAGAAAATAATGTTAATATGGAAGACCAAAATGAGTGTAGGCTACACCTAATCCAGACTTTCCTACTTGTGACCAATATGCTACAAGGTCCAAATCAACAAGAAAATCTTGACCTGATGAATCGCCTTTTGAGTTCAAAACTACTCCTCTTCCTAACGTAACTAATAACCTTGCATGGAACAATTTGGTAACTCAAATGAAGGTCAGAAACAAAAAGGCTAAAAACCTAAGACTATAAGGACTACCACTTCCCCTGAAAGAGTAGCAATCCCTCCCTTATTCAATAGATGGAGTTCTTTGTATGGAACATAAGGGGTTTGAATACCCCATCAAAGCAACTTGACATAATGTAGTTAACAAACGATAATAGAATTTCCTTTGTTGGATTACTAGAAAATAATTTGTCTTCAGAAAATGAAGATAAGTTTGTGGCAAAACTAAACAATAAATGGCAATCTCCTATTATAATAGTATAGAACAAAAGGATAGAATATTACCACTTTAGGATTCTTCTTAATGGTCTAATATAATTGTACATGCTGATGAGCAATTTGTCACTTGCATTCTACATAATGTTGGTGGTACCAATCTTATATGCTCGGTTGTGTATAAATACAACACTTCTAAACAAAGAGTTTCTTTGTGGAATAAAGGTCTTATATGTAGCAGTAATATATCACTTCTCAAGCTAAAATTTTCAACCTCCCTTGGATTATCCTAGGTGATTTAAATGCTACCCTATTCAAACAAGATATGACAAATAATGGAATTCAGAGTTGCATGGATGATATTGATTTCATTAATCGTATTATTATAGCCAATTTAATAGAACCAGATTTTACAGGCAATTTTTTTTAGTTGGAGAAGGGTTATAAATTTCTCTATTCATAACAAAACAGATAGAGTATATGTTAACACGCAATGAGATAGCAAATTCTCATGCATTTTGGTAACCGTTCACTCAATGATCACACTCTTATTTCTATTAAGTTTACTACTCATAATACATCTATTGTCAGAATTCACTTCTAATATAATAACTCATGGTGCATGTATAGGGACAATAAATATACAGTGGAACAAACCTTAAATCTTAATGTTTATGGAAATCCATAATATATTCTCATCGGCATAATGTAAGCTGCTAAATTGGCTTTAAAAGCATGGTAGAGAAATAAAGGCAACAGTCATGACATATGTGTGGTAATCGGACAAAAAAAAATTTTGTATGAACAATTGGTCGAAACCCCACTTGATACTATAGTTGCTCTACAATATGGACAGAAAATTGAACATCTTTATAATCTTATGAGGAAAATAGCAACATAAAACACATAAAGAATGAAACAAAAATGGTTGACACAATGTGATAAAACTTCTAAATTATTCCATAGTAAAATGGCAATTCCTAAATCAAGCAAGAGAGGGAAATACATTCTAGATGTGAATGGCAATTTAAAATCAGCTTCAGTTGCTCAAGAAGCCAACCATTATTTTTTAGAATTGTTTAACTCTTCATGGAAAAGTTCTCAATTTTTAGGTATTATTCGTAAAAATATTCTTATTGCAATGCTAAGGAAAATTTGGAAAAATCAATACAATTTGAAGAGGTTATAACTGCTTTATTCCAAATTGATAACAATAGCACACCTGGCCCAGATGGTCTTAATGAAAAAAAGAATTCCACTTGAACCAAATTAAAAATGGTTTATTAGAAGCAATGATAGGCTTTCAAAATTAAAATAAAATTGTCAAAGAAATCAACCACACTTTCATATGTCATGTTCCAAAATTGCCTGACCCTGAAAAGATCCCTGATTATAGGCATATATCATTATGCAATGTTACATATAAAACTTTAGATAATTTGTTATGTAACAAAATGAATATTTACATGAATGACCTTATTTTCCTTAATCAAAATGCATTTATGCTAGGCAGAATAATCCCTGAAAACTCGTTAAGGGCTTATGAAATGGTAAGAGGGTTAATAGGAAGAATTCTAACAATTTATGCCTAAAAATTAATCTAATAAGGTTTATGATAAAATAAATAGGAGCTTTATTTATTATATGCTGCATTGCATGGGATTTTGCTACAAATTAGCTAATCTTATATTCTTATCTATGAATGTATTTATACTCCCTCTTTTTACGTTTTAGTGAATGATTCCCCTTTTGGACATTCTGACAGTAATAGAAGACTAAGACAAGGAAACCCACTTTCTCTATTTATCTCTTTACGATTGCAATGGAATACCTTGTTAGGTGTATCTCGCATTGTATTAGAGTGAGTCCATAGATTTTATTCTGATAAGTCCCATATCGTAAGATATCCTAAAAGAGATGAGCATATATATGGGATTGTTAGCATGTAACAACAAGGGATTCCTTTTGTTACAATAAATGTTGCCATAGAAATATATATGCTTTAAGGGGGGTTGTAGAGATATTCAATCATAACATTGACACCAAAAGAGGCTCGTTAAGGTGGAGATCTGTTAGGTGTGGCTCGTATTGTATTAGAGTGGGTATGTAGATTGGATTCTGATAAGTCCCACATCGTAAGATATCCTAAAGGAGATGAGCATATACATGCGATTGGTAGCATGTAACAACAAGGGATTCCTTTTGTTACAATAAATGTTGCCATGAAAATATATGTACTCTAGGGGATGTTGGGATATCCAATCATGAGGCTGGCACCCAAAGAGCTTCATTCAGTGGTCTTGCCACTTCTACACTAAACGAAGTTCACGCATAGCGGGAGATGCGAGAGGGTGTCGAAAATTTCAACATACTTCACTATTTTACATGACTTGGAACTTTTAAATAGGAAACTAATGCCAATTTTTCTGGTGGATCGAATTATTACTCATCTCTTATATGCTGATGATATTTTAATTATGTCAAAAACCACTATAAGTAATGCAGAAGCTATCAAAAAAGTGATGCTTGAAATACAGAAATACATTGGATTGGTTACGAATGAACAGAAGTCGAACCTTTGTCAATAAAGGGGTAAATAATAAAAACAATATTCTTGGCATTATCAATGTTCAGATAGGTAATCTAACTATAATATATCTTCGCATTCCTTTGTCTCGTAATAAATTAAAGGGTAGAGATTTTGGTCCTTTAATTATAAAATCAACAAGAAATTCAATCACTGGGGCAGCAAACATCTTAACATTAGTGGGAGAATAGAGCTAATCAAATAAATCATATACCTTATGGTCAACTTTCAAATGTAGTTCTATCAATTTCCAACTAGTGCAATAAGTAAAATCAATGATACTTGTGCAAATTTTAATATGGAAAACAAAATCACATCAAATATGCCTGGATGGTATATGAAAAACTAGACTAGAAGGTGGTCTTGGCATTAGGAAATTGGATGACATAGCTAGGTAATTGCAATTAAATTAGTATGGAAATTCTTGCAAGGTGAATATTTATAGGCAAAGTGGATGAATAACAATAATTGCAAAAATAGAAACTTTTGGGTTGTTCAAGCTGATAATAATGATTCTCATACTTGGAAAATGCTGTTGAATGCAAGGCAATGATGCAAAGGAATTATAGAAAAGAAAATAGTAAATGGTGAAGACACAAGTATGTGGTATGACCCTGTGCAATAAGTAAAATCAATGATACTTGTGCAAATTTTAATATGGAAAACAAAATCACATCAAATATGCCTGGATGGTATATGAAAAACTAGACTAGAAGGTGGTCTTGGCATTAGGAAATTGGATGACATAGCTAGGTAATTGCAATTAAATTAGTATGGAAATTCTTGCAAGGTGAATATTTATAGGCAAAGTGGATGAATAACAATAATTGCAAAAATAGAAACTTTTGGGTTGTTCAAGCTGATAATAATGATTCTCATACTTGGAAAATGCTGTTGAATGCAAGGCAATGATGCAAAGGAATTATAGAAAAGAAAATAGTAAATGGTGAAGACACAAGTATGTGGTATGACCCTTGGATAAATGGTGTTTCCTTAATTGACAAGCTTGGACGACAATTTCTATCTATGGTAGGCTACCCCAACAAGAAAGTTTCCTCTCCACTTTATGATCATGAGTAGAAAGGAAAATTTTCTTGTTTGCCTACCCCCATATGTCAATTAATCAGTAGTGTTAAAATTTACCATCACGAAGATAAATATTTCTGGTTTTGGGTGCCCAGTGTAAAGGCAATTTTGATTCATGTTCTGGTTAGGAATAGGTTAGAAGCAAATAAGCAGGATTCACGTGGTGTAAAATGATCTGAAACAATAAGTGTGCACTAGAAATATCCCTATGTGAACCTTTAGCTAAACATAACAAGCTCAATACGAAAGATAAAATCGTTAAATGCAATGGCAACATTTATCAATGATGTAATCTTTGCCTTCTCCACCAGGAAGATAGAGACCGAATGTTTTTCAACTGTCTATATTTAAGTTTGATTCGAAATAGTGTTAGGAACAAATTGGACATCAAGGGATTTAACAGTAGGCGTATAACTCAATCTTTGAACATTTGTCAAATAATATCCAATGGTTAAAGACTTATAACCAACTAATTAGTATTACCACAACCGTTCTAGTTTGGCAAATATAGTGTGAAAGAAATTTGAGAACTTTTAATGGTATTCAAATGCCCACTGAAATCAAAATTATCCTAATTTTGCAAGATTAAGAAGATTTACTTTTACAAGCAAATCCAAAGCTAAAGACATAAGAGGTAAAGAACGTATCTTTGCAGAATTTGGTGTCGATTTCACCAAGATTCCGTAAGGTTGAAGCTATTTCTTTCATTAACTGTTATGTTTCGGCACTCCAACGCGTCCCCATGAATGCGTGCTTCATTGATCCGTAACGGCGCCATCTTAATGAAGCTTCCGATGTGCCAGTGTCCCGATTGAACATCCCTACATCGCCTTCTGAAACGGGCACATACGTGGTCTTGGCAACACTTGCTTGTAACAAAATGAATTCCCAATTTGTGTGCCACCAATCCTCTATATATACCACGTTATGCGTCATATTTCTTGCGATGAGGGATTAACTGAGGCAAATGAGTGAAGCGAGAAAGCGTGGTCATTGTTAGGTGTGGCTCGCATTTGAAAGTGCGTGGGTTGAACGATAAGTCACACATCGCAAGAAATATGATGCATAACGTGGTATATATGTGGGATTGGTGGCACGTAACATTGGAAATTCCTTCTGTTACAAGCAAGTGCTTCCAAGACCATATATGTGCCCGTTTCGGGAGGCAATGAAGGGATGTTCAATCGGAACGCTGATACATCGGAAGCTTCATTAAGAAAACGCCGTTACGAATCAATGAAGCGCGTGTTCATGGGATGCGTTGAAGTGCCGCAACATAACAGTCATAACGTAGACTCGAGCAAGCACATCCAAGGCCAGGGCTGCATCAACTAGTCGGTAATATGATACTGAATAAGCAGATGCGAAGTAGTAGTTTCAAACAAGGGGGAGAGTCATTTGTCAATTTGATAATTTGTAAGTACCCAATAAACAGAGTTATAAACTTTTTTTTAAATTAGCGATCTCTAAAAAAGTTAAAATAGACTAATACATGATCAATATATCTCAAAATAATTTAACTTGAACAAATGAATGAATGTATGTTCCGGCAGTCATTTATGTCGTGTCAGAGCACTTATACCAAAAGTAGTATTTTTTATAAAAACAAGTACATCAAAATAAAATTGACTTTCACTATTTTTATTGTTAATATTGTAAGTTATATATGATATAACTTTTAAATGAGAGAAGTATGCAGCTCAAGAATATGAAAAACAGATTTAACCAATTCTCACAAGCAAAGCGGGTTGAAAGGCAATCTTCAGCCCATCAAGGCCTAAAGTCTATTTCTTAATTTTTTGTACAGCTGTGCAATTTACACTTTATAAATACGAAAGAATGTAACCAAACAATGTATGATCTGCTATTCTTCTTCAATAAAAATATAAAATTCCTTTTTGGTATCAGAGCAAGCTCACTGCCTAACGGCAATATCTCAAAGGGTGAGAAACTCATTAGAATTTTTTGTCATCATCTGAGTTTCAGATCCAAATCTAAAGTGCTATACCTCGCCAGTATTGAATCTGGCTGCATCAACACTCCAAATTGGATCTTGAGGAAAAACAGCAAGAAATCAATCATTCTCAAATCAAGAAATTCATCAAACATATCACAGCATCAAAAGAAAGTGCCATCCAGCAAAGCTCATCAGAATACCATCATCTGAGACTTTGTGGTTGCATCATACCTGGGCCAGTGATTCTATTCTGTCTCAGCAATTGAAATCTTGATTGAGTTTTAAACTGTTTCTTGACAGTTTTTCATCCCTGTCTATTCAAATTCTTCGTCTTTATGTTCTTGGTGTTAGTTTTCATCATGAGTAATGAATCCAACAATGCATCATCAGAGGATGCAAACAATTCTCAGCAAACTTCAACGGCAGCCGAGAACCTTATCAAGACCATCATCAGCCCACAAAGTCAACTCGTGACTGTCCATCTAGATGAAGATAATTATTTACTATGGAGGCTTCAGGTTGAAACTGCCATTCAGGGTTATGGACTTGAAGGATACATTCTTGGTACCATCTCAATCCCACCAAAATTCATCATTGTTCAGGAAAACAAATGTAACATCCTCAAATTTTCAACCATTCGCATCCATACATGTCGGATTTGAATTGCTCAAAATATCATATTGTTAATTTAAATTTGGCAAAACTCATCATATACAGTAAATAAATAATCACAGACACAGAGTAATATAACAATAATGCAGTGGAAACAAAAGAATAGTAGTTCATGAAGCTACTATATATATAACAGAGTTAAACAAGACACAACAGAAGTCACGAATACAAAGATGTCTCAATACAATAGTCAAATACAAGATCAGAATACATTACTGGAATCAACTGAATAACTGAAAGCTGGATAAATAGCTAGATCTCCAAGCGAAGCTCCAACTCCAAAGTTGAGTCTCAAATGCTGTATCACTCAGTCTGACCCGAGTGTAAAGCAAAACACAAAACACTCGAATCAGGATTAACATTCTTATATCAATAAATCCAACTCAAGTGAAATATCAACTGAAATACAGTAACTTAAAGGATGTTTGGGATAACCATCCTCTAAGGATCCGTTAAACTATCTACTATGTAGTAATATACGCTATTATAATAATGTCTACAATAAAGTATACTATTTAAAAATAGCGTTAAGGCTTTACATATTCCACCTTAACACATTTTTAGGTGTGCCAATAGTCTATACAGTACCGTAATACCCCTTAAACTGGAGCTACCAGAGGATACTCCATAGGTACGACACAAATCAAACTCGTAGTAAAGCACACTAGGGTAGGTGACATGGCACAACTAGGCAATGCCAAGGGAGATATACCAATTACACTTCCGGGTCGGTGGTAACGCAGAGCCGCAGCAATCGCCTACCTCGAGCCACACTCCTGAATCAAGGGTGCGCACCAAATCAATCACAAAGTAATAGAATGGCATATGATGGAATGTGTCCGATCAGAGGAGCTACCTCATTAGCCCGTTAATTGCTCCTGTTTTAGCCACCTTATGCCAACTCACGGGAGTCGGGTCCACGTATATACCTCATATAGAATTGTCGCCACCATCCTACTTCATTCTGGAATCTCCACCGCGTACACAGTTGTTAAAGTGGTTTTCAGTATCGACAGAGAGTATGCCCATATCCGATCCCGATCTCTTTAACAACCAAACGTTATTATAACACCGCGGTCATTTCAAAATAGTTTATACTTCAAAACCAAAATATCATTTTCATTTCAATAACCAAATCAATACGATATCATTTCCATTTTAAATATATATTCACTTCCAAAATCATGGTACTTTCAAAGTTATAACATTTCCGAAATCAAAACACTTAAAATTATAGTACTTTGGATATCACAACATTTGAAATTACAGCACTTCGGAAATCATAACACCTTGAAATTATAGCATTTTGGAAATCATAACACTTTGAAATTATAGCATTTTGGAAATCATAACACTTTGAAATTATAGCATTTCCCTTAAACCGTTTAGATATCAAATATAGTATATAAAATAAAATAGTTTATAAAATAAAACAATATACATTAAAATAATTAGTATAATTAAAATGGTTTATATTAAATAGTTTATATTAAAATAGTTATATTAAAATAGTTTATAAAATAATATAAAAATAGTTGTAAATATAATTTAAATACTATATATAATAAAGATAGTTTCCACAAATTCACAAATCGATTCAAATCAACTCGACTTCCAAATTCAAATTTACCCAATCATAAATCATCAATTTTAATTCAATTAAACATTTAAATTATATCGATTTCAAATACAAATTTGAACCACAAATAAACCATTTCAATTCCAATAAATTCCAAGGCTTTATATATTCAACATTTCAAACTAAATTCGATAATTTTATATATATATCAAATTCACTTTACAATTATTTAGTTTTGAAATATTTACTTAATAATTTCAATAACATATTAATACAACTTCAATTTACAAATTTAAATAAACAAAATATCCCATTTAAATTTATATAAGTTTGAAACATTCATTTAAGTCACTTTTAATCAAATTCAAGTTATAAAACATATCTTTAAAATTTCAAATTTAATAAATTTCAAATCAAACTTATTTAAGTAAAATTCTTAAATAAAAATAATTTCAAATCAACTTCAAATCTATCTTTCCAACCTGAATCATTATAAAATCTATATTTAAAAATATTGATATTAAATAAATACTTAAACATATTATATATCAACTTTATTAAATCAACTTTAATAAATCTTTAAAATAAAGATTTATTAAAATCATATATTTCTTTTCAAAACCATAGAAATCTCTTCAAAATATTTATATATAGACCAGTGGTATCTGTATAAAATTTTCTATCCTATAGTCAAGTGATACAGATATTTATCATTTCAATCCATAATTTAAAATATATTAGGGTATATATCTTTTCAACCCGAAATCCCAAATTCAATTCAATGAAAATCGCTTGGGTTTATCATCTCAACCCATAATGATTTTCTGCTATTCTACAGATCGTTCGGGTATGTATCATTTCAACCCATAGTGAATTCTATACTAACAGGGAACTTGCAGAGTGATAACAGATATGATAATAACATAACATGCATATATTATCAATATAAATAACAGATAATGGTGTCAGATGTCACAAGTGAACAGATACAGATAATAGCATATATAACAATGTAAATAACTAACAGCGGCATATTTCAATTGACGTTTCAATTGAAATCAAATTTAATAAATATAAGAACGTTAAATCGTGAGTGATTGCTCACCTTTCGAGGCTAGGGCTGATAGACAATGAAGTTGAGTTTCGGATCCAAGCACGAATTTCGAAGCAAAGCCCGATGGACTCGAGTTCGATAGACAGCTGATAAATTGAAATTGATAAAACGAATCAAAATCATCTTGATATATACAGAATATATATATATATATATTATTATTA
Organism: Allium fistulosum; assembly: GCA_030737815.1. NCBI lineage: Eukaryota > Viridiplantae > Streptophyta > Magnoliopsida > Asparagales > Amaryllidaceae > Allium > Allium fistulosum. The sequence continues at coordinate 320,681,477 of CM060902.1, read as the reverse complement.
CCATGAAATCAATATTTAAATATATAATTAAAATCATTGTTTTAATTAAGCACATATATATAACTATATATAATTATATTTATATATATATAATTATATTCTAAATACAAACACATTTTCAAATTAAATATATATGTAATTTAAAAATCATTGTTAAATCCCAACACATACAATACCAATGCATATATAATTAAAACCAGATGCACATATATATATAAAACACATGTATATAAACATGTACACAAGCTTATACACAGGTTATAAAATTTTATTATTGTTTACCATAAATTTAAACCATGCTACTATACATATACACTACAGACCTACAAATCATATAAAATCAGGTTATAAACAAAGTTATACAAAACAATATTTATACTATAGTCTAATATATATATATGTAATATAAAACAAAGTATGAATATTCATTTATAATAGAATATATATATATATATAAACAAACAAGCATTTGCAAAAAATCAAGTATATATACGCGGTATACTTATATACATATATATGCTAAATCACCATATCCATATATTACATATAAGGAAATGTTTAAAATCAAAATATTTTCGAAACCAGGTATAAACAGCACTATTTATTCAAACATAATATATGTAATTTTCAAAAAACAAAGAATCCTATTCAAACAAATAACCGAATATATTGTATATATATTTTACTGTAAACACGAAAACAGAAAGTAATACAACCTAATATATATGTTAATGTAAACTTATACATCATACAACTCCTATAAAAGCTAAGTATACAAACTTATGAACTGCAAACCTATGTAACATATTTTTAACTGCATCATCTATATACTATTATTAAAACTGTTTTCAGTACAGCATGGTTTAAGTAAACAAGTTAGCATACTATATATATCTGATAACCTATATATATACACTTGTCTCTGCAAACCTTTATACACACCTACTTTTAAAAAAAATTGTAAAGATCACATACCCATATATATCACAGTAACCGTACTTGATATATAAAACAATATATGTATTACAGACAACTCTATGTAAAACTAACGAATGTATGTATATATATATGTCCTATATAACAACATTTATATATGTATATAAAACACAAAATAAACCTTTCTAGTAAAGTATGTAGCAAACATATACTGAGTATGCATAAACCAATATATATAAATCTCATATATCACAACACTTTTAACATACTATATTTGTACTATATGTACAAGCAATAATACTATATATAGATTAATATATGCGTAGATAAATATATATGTAACCCAGTAGCAAATAATGTTTATGAGCTTATGCAGTCAAGATATAACCACTATTTAATAAACCCATATTATGTTGAAAACAATATAACTACATATGTGTATATATATATCAAACACGTATATATATTTCCTAAATCTAATACATGCCAACTGAAAACATGTATATTTATATAACCGGTTAATAAAAAAATAAGTGTGCCTGTTTTTTTTTCTTCACAGCCGAAAAAAAATGGCCAGAGGGTGAAGAGGAGGCTCGGCCTGGGAGCTACTGTTGACAGAGGCGAGCAGGGGTGGTTTGAGATGGAGGCGGACGAGGGATGATGGGTTCCACGATGATTGCAGGCGGCAGAGGAGTGTTTAAGGTGGTGGTTGATCTCGAGGTGGCGCGTGCTTGCGTGGTGATGGAAGGCGAGGGACGGTGATGGGCGGAGGGGAGGAAGTGGAGAATGGCAGCTCACGTGTGGTGCTCGGGGACATAGCCGCGAGAGGAAGGAAGGCACAGCAAAACATGGTGACAAAAGAAAAATAGGAGAGCAGCTTGAAAGAAATTTCAAAGAATATGAACTGATAAATAGAAACATAAGTTATATTATTTATTTCTTTGCTTTCAAACGAATAGACTAACCAATAAATTTATCAAACGAAACAATGGGAATAGTGACAGCCACCCTATAGAATTTTTGGGAAAAATAAAAGCTGTACATGGATAATGAATGGTCACGAGTAGATCAAAAGGTTTAAACGGTACCGATATGGGTAATCGTTTCTCGGATTCGCTGCGTCCCGTACTTTAAAACACAGAAGTGAATATACCGTAGAGATCAGTATGACGGGATGATCAAAACGGTATATAGATATCAGTGGTACGATTATCCTATCAAAAGTCGATAATCGGTACCGAAAAATGCTGCTAAAACGCCAGAATTAAGACAGACGGAGCAATAGCAGTCAAAATTTGGAGAAACGAAATATGATGTCTCACTCAGAAGATGATTTACAAATTTTCTATAGAAAAATATTCAGGTTTGGAAAACATTTTATTATCATCAAATATTAACTGATTTAAATTGAAATAGAATTACACAATAAAATAAACTTTCATATTATCAGATGAAAATTTACCATTTGCTATGTTAAAGTAGACGTATTCCAAACATCAAATTTATATTTCAAAATTTTAGTGTTTAAAAATTCACAAAATTTCAATTAATTACGTTATTAAAACAGTTAGTACGGGTCGTTACACTCTCCCCCACTCAAAACTTTTCGTCCCCGAAAAGGAAGGAGGTAGGAGAATAGAAACAACCAGAAAGAAATAGATTTAAAATAAGATAAAACAATTAATTTAAACCATATAGATTTCAATTTAAATTAATTTATATTCAACAATTGATTTTAAATTCAAGGTTTTCATTAAACTGATTTAATTTCGAATTTATTAATGTTAGATAAAAAACAGTTTCTTTCAAAACAAAATTCAATTTATCTCATTTATTATCCACTTTATGAAATACCTTGAATTAATTTCAATTTATTAATATTTGATACAAAAGGTTTCTTTTTTTTCAAATTAAAATTTTATTTAATTTGTCTTATTTACTATTCGATCAACTTATTATTCTATTTATCTATATTAACTTTTTTATAATTAAAATTTAAGTGTATAACATTTATTATAACCACTCAATTTTTATTCATAAAATCATTTTACATTGTATATTATCCAATTACATATTCAACTTCTAAATAATTTAGGTAAGTTATATTGGAATGAAATTGAGTATTATACAAGTAAAATTTTCCAATTCAACTATTAAAGTTTAGATATTTATTCAAATTTGGATATATTTTATAAATAAAATCATCCTTTAACAAAATTTAAGAATTAAATTTCCAATTCACTTCAAACCATTTAGAGATAAATATATATATACACTATATATATCCAATTAGATCTATAAATCATATAGCAATGTATATATTATAAAAGAAGTTATAATTTAGAAATTTAAATCAATTTATTTTCCAAAACAAAAGTGTAGCAAAGCTACGAATTGGTCTCTCCACTTCGAAACTCGAAAATGAATGTCGATGATGCGGCCGCCATCACCGAAATTATTTTCCAGCGACAAAAGAGGAGAGCACTGATTTTAACATTTTAAAATTCTTTGAAAACGGTTTCTATTCGAAAATACCTTAAATAATATATATTTTTAAAATTTTAAAACCAAAGCTTGAAATTACTGGAAATTAAATTCTCAAATTCCTAATTTTTAAATTCATTCCAATTCCAAATCAATTTATAAACCATGTTTATAAATTCATTTATAGAACAATAAATGATAATCAAATATTATCATTTCAAACAACCAATTTAATTAACTTATTAAATTCCCGAAATTTTTTACTTATATATAATATAATCACACAAATTTATTTCATTTACCAAATTTGAAAATAAAATTGTGTCAGTTTGCTCTATTCAAATGTTTTGGAATTCCTATCGATAGCGTTGATCAGACGAATCGATCGAAAATCCAAACCAACATCAACAACTCAAACAACACAATATATAAAACATTTTTATATTAATTACAAATACACTCCCTCACTCGATAATGCAAGAATAGATTCCAAAACAAGAATAGAGATTCAAAGTAAGAGGGACTCTAATCAAAGAGAATTCTAACTAAAATAGATAGGCTCGAAAGAGAGATAAGAAAATCAAATTGCGAAATAGGAAGATGGATAGACTTATATAAATCGTGGGCAACCTTAACCGGGTCAACCGTGACTTCGAAATAAGATCGAGGTAGAATTCTGGAGCAAATCGACATTCAATCGCCAGAGATAGAATTCGGGTATAGCAAAAGATAGCAGCATCGTAAACCGAGGATACAGAAATCTTCGGTGAATCAATGCTTGTTGTAAAGGAGTTTCACCCCTTTACAATCATTCAGTGGAGCTATGGGATACTCCAGGATCAAGAAGAATTTGGATACGGGAAGACAGAGTGGATTTCAGAACGAATAGGGAGAGTTCCAAGAATTTAAAAGAAACCGAACCAAAGAGGAAGGGGTTCAAGCTCGAACGAAAGTGATTCTGTAATTAAATTTACTCTATATGGTAAGTTTGCCTAAAACCAGAGCTCTGATACCAACTGTAACATCCTGAAATTTTCAACCATTCGCATCCATACATGTCGGATTTGAATTGCTCAAAATATCAGATTGTTAATTTAAATTTGGAAAAACTCAGCATATACAGTAAATAAATAATCACAGAATCACAAACACAGAGTAATATAACAATTGTAGGATCGATTTCACCCTAGAGGGGGGTGAATAGGGTGATACTATCAATTATAAAAATTATTGCGGAAGTTTATATAAAATAATTTCAACACAGATCACAGAATAATAGCAGCACAGATAATAGCAGAATAATAAATGCAGAAATAGAACAACACAGAATTTACCCAGCTTCGGCAAAACCCTGCCTACGTGCTGCCCCCAAGGTTTCTACTAGAAATTAAGTAGTCAAACGCTTACACACGTAAACTCACGACATCCACTATCGACTAACCTAACTCTACGCTCAAAACCCTGCCACAACTCAGCCACTGAGTAGCGAATTCTCAAACTACGCCAAGTAGTTTGCACCCTAATCACACGACTAGAAAATACAACTGTTTAAAATAAAAATAGAAATTTAAAAGCAATTTAAACAATAAAACCCTAATTTCAACTAAAGCCTTTATATAATTAAAACAAGAATAAAAACAAGGTCGGCCTCCTTTTGCTTCCTTTTATATTATTCGGCCCGCTTTCTCCTTGTTTGTGAAAAATGGCTTCTTCAATATTCTTTCGTTCCTCTCTGATAAAATTAGGGCTTCATGAAATTTCAAAGAAGCCGATTTATTGTTGATCGATTACAACTGGTGTTCTTCTGATTTGCTTCGGCAATCGATCGTCTCCTCGATTCGAACAAAGCTCCTTCGATTTTGATCGAGTTCTACTATGAATTCGGTATGTAATTTATGCCTTTTGCTTTTTATGATTTGCTTGCTTGAACTCGATGCTTTTTACACCGATGATGATACGGGTTAAATAGGAATCGAATTCCTATATTTTCGTTCGTATGGATTCATTTGAATTCGTCAATACTTTTGCTCGGTCGTTCGATGTTGCTTGGATGTTGATGATGATTTCTAACTTTGTCACTTTGTATATATTTTGATTTCTTATTTCTCACGGCTTGATTTCTTTCGTGGCCACCATGGCTTCGATTTCTGACTTGTTCGACTTCGGCACTGACTTGTTCAATATCGGCTTTGAAACCGCTGTTGACATTATGTAACGACCCACTATTTTGGACCATTCAAATCGACAATAAATCCGCACATGTCGGACTTGAATAATTCAAAATAATAGATTGTTAATTTAAATTTGGCAAACTCAGCATATACAGTAAATAAATCAATCACAGAATCACAAACACAGAGTAATAAAATAATACGCAGCGGAATAGATAAAATAGTAGTTCATGAAGCTACTATATAAACATCAGAGTTAGAAATAAAATACAATAGGATATCTCAAATGCAGTGAAGTCTCCAATACGAGCAGATGACCTCGCTGAAAAAATCAACATGAAAAGCAGAAAGCTGAGGCGATAGTTGGATCTCCAAACGAAGCTCCAAACTCCAAAGGTGAGTCTCAAATGCTGTATCACTCGGTCTGACCCGAGCGTAAAGCAAAACACAAAACACTCGAGTCAGGATTAACATTTTTATATCAATAAATCCAACTCAAGTGAAATATCAATTGAAATATAAGTAACTTAAAAGATGTTTGGGATAACCATCCTCTAAGGATCTGCGGAACTATCTACAATGTGGAAATATACACTATGACACCGTGGTCATTCCAAATTAATTTATACTTCAACACCAAAATATCATTTCATTTCAAATATATCTATTTTCCAAAATAGTGTATATAGGTTAAATAATTTAAAAGTAAGGTATTTATAATTTCCTCAAGTCTCACAAATCGATTCACATCCACCCAAATTCCAAATTCAAATTTATTCAAAGCTCAATTCATCAATTCAATTCAGTTCTAAATATACCATTTAAATTTACAATATATTTTAAAGCTTTAATATTCAACATTTCCAAAGTTAAATTTTTACAGTTTTATATAGCTCTTGATTTAACTTTATTATTATTTAATCAGGGAATATTCACTTAATAAATTCAATATCATTTAACTAGCCTTAAATTTCATTTTTCTAAATATTTCCTTAAATTTATTTAAACAAGAAATATTCATTAAATTGTTTAAATCAAACCCAAGTTATAAATCATATCTTAAATCTCAATTTCAATAAGTTTCAAATCGGTTTAATTTAATAAAATTCTTTAATGAATACAATTTCAAATAAATTCAAATTATCTTCCCAACCTTAACTTATTCAAATTATTACTGAAATCTATTTTGAAACATAAATTTAAATACTTAACCATATTATATGTATTAAATCAATCTTAATTAAATTAAATATTATTATTAAATCCATATATATCATTACCATTTATATAAAATAAATTATGAATCAACATTTATTAAAACCATATATTTCTTTCCAAAAACCATAGAAATTATTTCAAAATATTTATATATGTGGACCAACGGTGTTTGTATATATATCTATCTTATGGTTAAGTGATACGGATATTTATCATTTCAATCCGTAATTTAAATATATACGAGTAGATATCATTTCAACCTGTAATCCCAATTCCAATTCAAATGAAAATCGCTTGGGTTTATCATTTCAACCCATAACGATTTTCTCCTATTCTAAAGTCCGTTCGGGTTTGTATCATTTCAACCCATAGTGAATTCTATACTAACAGGGAACTTGCAGAGTGATAACAGATAATATAAAATACAACAACAGGCATATATCATCAATAATAATATAATATAAACAACAGGATATGGTGTCATATCCTGTAGGTGAACAGTTACAAATAATAGCATATATAACAATTTAAATAACTACAGCAGCATATTTCAATTGTCGTTTCAATTGAAATCAAATTTAATAAATAAAAGAACATTAATCGTGAGTAATTGCTCACCTTCCAAGGCTAGATAGAATAAGCAATGAAATAAGTTACGAATCCAAGCACGAATTTCAAAACAAGGCAAGATTGAACTCAAATCGACGAACAAAGCTGATAATCAAGAAATGAAGAACTGAATCAGAATCAGTTTGAGATATATACATATATACAGAAATATTTGTTATTTCATTAAAATAAATATTTTGATCTAAGACAAAAAAATAAAATAAATAAATAAAATACATACTTATAATAACAAAAATGACTTCAGTTCAAACCATTTAAAATTCATGTATTCTCTTTATAAAACCATACTTAAAAATAATATACAAATGCAGACACCACATAATATAATTAATATAACATGCATAAAGCACTTAAACACGTCACGTTATTATGTATTATATTTATCAAAACATATCACGTTATAAAACCAACATATACACTTTACTGTAAGAATAAAATGTCTATATAACATATAACAATATGCAGACAAGCTTATATACCTATTTTATATGTGTGCCATTTCTAACCTTATGAAAACAATATATGCAGACAAATACAAAAATAAATATTATTATGACATACATATAATACTAAAATCAACACACCTTTTTGTAAAACAAAAGGAGACTGTAAAAGTATGCAGCCTTGATTCTAGAGATATGCAACTTGAATCATCGGAACAACTTAAAATATATATACAATAAAATATATATACATGTATAACTTAAATTATTATATAAATATAAACTGCTATATTATATATAACTATATCTATATACATACTACATATACTTACAGCACTTCAAAAGTTTAGACATATTCATAATAAGTAGATGTTGAAATAGCAATATATACACACACGACAACCCGATATACATAACAAAACAAATATTGTTGCACACAACTGAAACGGTAATTAAAATATATATACAAATACTTATATAAACACAACAGTTCATACCTAGCTGGTAAAACTTATATGCATAACGAAACAGTTTATACAAATCTTATATAAAATTATATATGAACTTTAAAACAAAATATGCTATAAGTATCTACATAGCACCATATAATATTTGCCTATTTCTAATATATATTTCAACTAATATAAACAACATATGCACACCAATATATAAAGGCTATGTAGAACTCGTACATTCCTTGTATAATATGTAATCTATACTCTATTTTTAAAATATATACACTAAATATAATATGCAGACTCCCAGTAATACATATCTATATAAACAAAAATACATATACAACTAACTCACCTACAACAAGGCACAAAGGAGGAGAGAGGGAAGTGAGGCGGAAAGCAGTGGTGGAGGAGGAAGCTCGGGGCGGCAGAGGAAGGGTAGCGGAGCAGTTCGGCCAGGGGTATGCTAGCGATCGAGTGGGAGAACTCGGTGGTCGGGATGAAGAGTTCGGCTAGAGGAGGAGCACGAGGCGGCTGTTGGAGGTTGATGACTGCGTTGCCTGGCCGTGGGTGGTTGTTCAAGGCGAGGTCGGTGGGGCGATATGGAGCACGGTTGGCATAGAGGCGGAAGACTGAGAGGGAGTGACGATGGGATTTGGTTGCGGGTCGATGGTTGCCTGGACGTGACGTGAGTAGGGCGAAGGGCTACTGGGTAAAGGCCGATAGTGAGGGGAATATGGTGGCTATGGCGGAGATGCGCTCGGGGTGTTGTCAGGTGGTAGGCCGATGGGTAGGGAGGACTTGCGTGAGTTACGCGGAGGGGCGGATGAAAAGGAATGGGTGGTGGAGACGTGACGATTTGAGGTGGCGATTCGAGGAAGTCACGTGAATTATATCTCTACTGTCATATTTTGGAGCACATGCAAAGGGAAAATGAAAGGGCAGAGAAAGTAACAGAGAGAGGAGAAGAACTAGCTTAAATAAAGGGGCAAGCAACAGGTAAAGATGAACAGGCAACAGGTAAAGGGGACGTACCATATGTAATAAAGTGAAATGATGGGAATGGTAACGTCTGTCCATTGATTCCGCAACATTTATTAAAGCAAATTATTATTGTTGTAGTTGTACGATTCAAATTTGAAAAGTAAAGCAAAGTTAAATGTTAAAATTTACGGTACCGTTACAACGAACATTTTTATTGTTGTTGTCGCGTACCGAATCTCAAAATACAGAAATAAATATACCGCAGAGATCAGCACGACGAGACGATCAAAACGGTATACAGATATTAGTGGTACGATCATCCGATCAAAAGTCGATAATCGGTACCAGAAATGCTGCTATTCTACCAGAATTAAGATAAACGGAGAAATAGAAGTCCAAATTTGGAAAAACGAAAGATGACATCTGACTCAAAAGAAGATTTAGAAATTTTCTGTAGAATAATATTCAGGTTTGGAAATAAATTTATTACCATTAAATATTAACTGATTTGAATTTAATAGAATTACCCAACATAATAAATTTCCATATTATTAACTATAAATTTACCATTTGCTATATCAAATCAGACGTAATCCAAATATCAAATTTTTATTTCAAAATATTATTATTTAAAATTCACAAAATCTCAATTAAATGTATTATTAAAACTAATAAAATTTACGGGTCGTTACACATTTTTTGATTCTTATTCGAACCGACTACCACCGTTTTGATTCTCTGCCATTTTTTTACTTTGGTAATTCGATCACTGTTTTGCATTGCACTGACCACTACCATTTGAATCTGAGGTTGCTTTAAGCTCTAGGTTGCAATGTTTGTTTGTTTTTTGTCTTTGTGCCATGCTATTCGTTTTAATCTTTTGACTTCGGCATGTCTGTTCATGTACAGTTTGTCATATTCATATTTATGTATACAAGTGTGTATGTGTTTGCATTGACTTCATGTAGTCTTCACTTTGATTCCATGTTGCCAGGCTTGAAATCTTGATAGTATTGAGCTCTGTAGCTTTTGGGTTGCATCTTGTAACTGAGTCTACTTGCGTGTATGTATGTGCATATCAACTTGTCTTGGTTTGTTGAAATCACAGTGGCATTTGCTATCTGATGCATATGTATTCATCCACTTGTGTACATACATTTATGTGATTTCATCTTGTACCTGTGTCATTTACTGGTTCACTTGAACTCTAAATTTGTAGTTGACTTTGACTTGTGTCTGTAGTATGAGCTACTAGCTTGCATTTTTGAACTGGTTCATTTGAGTGTGGTCTATGCCTTTGTGTGGAGCTTGACTGAGTTGTTGCTTTTGATTCATTTGAACCATAGCTGCAGTGTCATTGCATTTTCCTTTGAGTCTGTTGGTTTAAGTGTAATTATGTTGTGGTCGTTGCAATCAAGTCTTCATTGATAACTGGTTGCTCTTTGTAATTATAGTCTTGACCATTTTATTGTACTTGTATTTTTGGACTGCACCTGCGTTGAATCCAGTTTTAAAGCTCGGGTTTGACCTTGTGCTCGTGTCGTGATTTTATTTGTATTTCACTTGAGTTGAACTCGGCTTTTAATTTGGGTTTGACCATTTGCTCACCTGTCCCTGTAGATTTATCAAGTGTATATCGGTGTGCACGGCCTTGTGGCATGTACAGTGATACACTGTGCATGTCACAAGCTGTTCGTGTTTGAAGAATTCAGAATTAAATGATGACGAACAACCCAAATAACTTAGGCAAATAATATTTTCAAAAATCATTTTACTTTACACTACAAAAATATTTTATTTTCAATTTTACCGCATTAGTGTATATTTTTGCAGATAACTCAGATGCTGGATTCAATCTGGAATGGAGTTGAAGATAAATACGAGTGAACGAGCGATATGTAGTGAGGACAGTTATGTAAATTGAAATGTATTGTAATTGCAAATTGTATATATATAGTGAGAGCTCAAATTTATACTATTCAAAATTGTAATAAATATTTGCTTGAATAAAATATCCGTTTGAATTTAAATTCTATGTTATTTATTTTATTCAGCAAATATTTATTTAATTACGTGAAAAATAAATAGTACATTAACAAATACATTTAAATGAATATATATATATATATATATATATGTTTATTATCATCAAACAAAAATCATATACTCGCATATTCAACAACAATAATGCAGCGGAAACAAAAGAATAGTAGTTCATGAAGCTACTATATATATAACAGAGTTAAACAAGATACAACAGAAGTCACGAATACAAAGATTTCTCAATACAATACTCAAATACAAGATCAGAATACATTACTGGAATCAACTGAATAACTGAAAGCGGGATAAATAGCTGGATCTCCAAGCGAAGCTCCAACTCCAAAGGTGAGTCTCAAATGCTGTATCACTCAGTCTGACCCGAGCATAAAGCAAAACACAAAACACTCGAGTCAGGATTAACATTCTTATATCAATAAATCCAACTCAAGTGAAATATCAACTGAAATACAGTAACTTAAAGGATGTTTGGGATAACCATCCTCTAAGGATCCGTTAAATTATCTACTATGTAGTAATAAACGCTATTATAATAATGTCTACAGTAAAGTATACTGTTTAAAAATAGCGCTAAGGCTTTACATTTTCCACCTTAACACATTTTTAGGTGTGCCAATAGTCTATACAGTATCGTAATACCCCTTAAACTGGAGCTACCAGAGGATACTCCATAGGTACGACACAAATCAAACTCGTAGTAAAGCACACTAGGGTAGGTGACATGGCACAACTAGGCAATGCCAGGGTAGATATACCAATTACACTTCCGGGCCGGTGGTAACGCAGAGCTGCAGCAATCGCCCACCTCGAGCCACACTCCCGAATCAAGGGTGTGCACCAAATTAATCACAAAGTAATAGAATGGCATACGATGGAATGTGTCCGATCAGAGGAGCTACCTCATTAGCCCATCAATTGCTCCTGTTTTAGCCACCTTATGCCAACTCACGGGAGTCGGGTCCACGTATATACCTCATATAGAATCGTCGCCACCATCCTACTTCATTCTGGAATCTCCACCACGTACACAGTTGTTAAAGTGGTTTTCGGTATCGACAGAGAGTATGCCCATATCCGATCCCGGTCTCTTTAACAACCAAACGTTATTACAACACCGCGGTCATTTCAAAAAGTTTATACTTCAAAACCAAAATATCATTTTCATTTCAATAACCAAATCAATACGATATCATTTCCATTTTAAATATATATTCACTCCCAAAATCTTGGTACTTTCAAAGTTATAACATTTTCGAAATCAAAACACTTAAAATTATATTACTTTGGAAATCACAACATTTGAAATTACAGCACTTCGGAAATCATAACACCTTGAAATTATAGCATTTTGGAAATCATAACACTTTGAAATTATAGCATTTTGGAAATCATAACGCTGTGAAATTATAGCATTTCCCTTAAACCGTTTAGATATCAAATATAGTATATAAAATAAAATAGTTTATAAAAGAAAATAATTTATATAAAATAGTTATAAGTTAAAACAATATATATTAAAATAATTAGTATAATTAAAATAGTTTATATTAAAATAGTTATATTAAAATAGTTTATAAAATAATATAAAAATAGTTTTAAATATAATTTAAATACTATATATAATGAAGATAGTTTCCACAAATTCACAAATCGATTCAAATCAACTCGAGTTCCAAATTCAAATTTACCCAATCATAAATCATCAATTTCAATTCAATTAAACATTTAAATTACATCGATTTCAAATACAGATTTGAACCACAAATAAACCATTTCAATTCCAATATATTTCAATGCTTTATATATTCAATATTTCAAACTAAATTCGATAATTATATATATATATATATATATATATCAAATTCACTTTACAACTATTTAGTTTTGAAATATTTACCTAATCATTTCAATAACATCTAAATATAACTTCAATTTACAAATTTAAATAAAAAAAATATCCCATTTAAATTTATATAAGTTTGGAACATTCATTTAAGTCACTTATAATCAAATTCAAGTTATAAAACTTATCTTTAAAATTTCAAATTTAATAAATTTCAAATCAAACTTATTTAAGTAAAATTCTTAAATAAAAATAATTTCAAATCAACTTCAAATCTATCTTTCCAACCTTAATCATTATAAACTCTATATTTAAAAATATAGATATTAAATAAATACTTAAACATATTATATATCAACTTTATTAAATCAACTTTAATAAATCTTTAAAATAAATATTTATTAAAATCTTATATTTCTTTTCAAAACCATATAAATCTCTTTAAAATATTTATCTATAGACCAACGGTATCTGTATAAAATTTTCTATCCTATGGTCAAGTGATACGGATATTTATCATTTCAATCCGTAATTTAAAATATATTCAGGTATATATCTTTTCAACCCGAAATCCCAAATTCAATTCAATGAAAATCGCTTAGGTTTATAATTTCAACCCATAACGATTTTCTCCTATTCTACAGATCATTCGGGTATGTATCATTTCAACCCATAGTGAATTCTATACTAACAGGGAACTTGCAGAGTGATAACAGATATGATAATAACATAACAGGCATATATTATCAATATAAATAACAGATAATGGTGTCAGATGTCATAGGTGAACAGATACAGACAATAGCATATATAACAATGTAAATAACTAACAGCAGCATATTTCAATTGACATTTCAATTGAAATCAAATTTAATAAATATAAGAACGTTAAATCGTGAGTGATTGCTCACCTTTCGAGGCTAGGGCTGATAGACAATGAAGTTGAGTTTTAAATCCAAACACGAAGTTCAAAGCAAAGCACGATGGACTCGAGTTCGATAGACAGCTGATAAATCGAAATTGATAAAACGAATCCGAATTATCTTGATATATACAGAATATATATATATATATATTATTACCATGAAATCAATATTTAAATATATAATTAAAATCATTGTTTTAATTAAGCACATATATATATCTATATATAATTATATATATATATAATCATATTCTAAATACAAACACATTTTCAAATTAAATATATATGTAATGTAAAAATCATTGTTAAATCCCAACACATACAATACCAATGCATATATAATTAAAACCAGATTCACCTATATATATATATAAAACAAATGTATATACACATGTACACAAGTTTATACACAGGTTATAAAATTTTATTATTGTTTACCATAAATTTAAACCATGCTACTATACATATACACTACAGACCTACAAATCATATAAAATCAGGTTATAAACAAAGTTATACAAAACAATATTTATACTATAGTCTAATATATATATGTAATATAAAACAAAGTATGAATATTCAGTACCGCATACATAATATACATTTGCAGATTGACTTAGGTAAACTGATATGTATAAACTAATATATAAAAGTATATAACTAATGCATAAAATATATAAAATTTATGCATATCCTTCTCAAATCAGAAAGTCATAACCCAAATGTTGTAAAGTATATATTGTAACTTCTAAGTACCGTATAAACATATATATATTATATAAAGCTGCCATATAAACCTTTAACAAAACATTTATATATACCTTAACAAACTATAAAATATATGTATAAACTAGCATATATATAACTTATAAATCCAATAGTAAGACTAATATAACTTTTATAACTTTATACATCAACCCAATCACACTAAAGTTTATAATAGAATATATATATAAACAAACAATCATTTGCAAAAAATCAAGTATATATACACAGTATACTTATATACATATATATGCTAAATCACCATATCCATATATTACATATAAGGAAATGTTTAAAATCAAAATATTTTCGAAACCAGGTATAAACAGCACTATTTAGTCCAACATAATATATGTAATTTTCAAAAACAAAGAATCATGTTCAAACAAATAACCGAATATATTGTATATATATTTTACTGTAAACACGAAAACAGAAAGTAATACAACCTAATATATATGTTAATGTAAACTTATACATCATACAACTCCTATAAAAGCTAAGTATACAAACTTATGAACTGTAAACCTATGTAACATATTTTTAACTACAACATCTATATACTATTATTAAAACTGTTTTCAATACAGCATGGTTTAAGTAAACAAGTTAACATACTATATATATCTGATAACCTATATATATATACACACTTGTCTCTGCAAACCTTTATACACACCTACTTTTAAAAAAAATTGTAAAGATCACATACCCATATATATCACAGTAACCGTACTTAATATATAAAACAATATATGTATTACAGACAACTCTATGTAAAACTAACGAATGTATGTATATATATATGTCCTATATAACAGCATTTATATATGTATATAAAACACAAAATATACCCTTCTAGTAAAGTATGTAGCAAACATTTACTGAGTATGCAGAAACCAATATACATAAATCTCATATATCACAACACTTTAAACATACTATATTTGTACTATATGTACAAGCAATAATACTATATATAGATTAATATATGCGTAGATAAATATATATGTAACCCAGTAGCAAATAATG
This sequence comes from Allium fistulosum, assembly GCA_030737815.1. Taxonomy (NCBI): domain Eukaryota; kingdom Viridiplantae; phylum Streptophyta; class Magnoliopsida; order Asparagales; family Amaryllidaceae; genus Allium; species Allium fistulosum. The sequence continues at coordinate 320,665,530 of CM060902.1, read as the reverse complement.
TTTATGAGCTTATACAGTCAAGATATAACCACTATTTAATAAACCCATATTATGTTGAAAACAATATAACTACATATGTGTATATATATATCAAACACGTATATATATTTCCTAAATCCAATACATGCCAACTGAAAACATGTATATTTATATAACTGGTTAATAAAAAAAATGAGTGTGCCTATTTTTTTTCTTTCTTCACTGCCGAAAAAAATGGCCAAAGGGTGAAGAGGAGGCTCGGCCTGGGAGCTGCTGTTGACAGAGGCGAGCAGGGGTGGTTTGAGATGGAGGCGGACGAGGGATGATGGGTTCCACGATGATTGCAGGCGGCAGAGGAGTGTTTAAGGTGGTGGTTGATCTCGGGGTGGCGCGTGCTTGCGTGGTGATGGCAAACGAGGGACGATGATGGGCGAAGGGGAGGAAGTGGAGAATGGCTGCTCACGTGTGGTGCTCGGGGACATGGCCACGAGAGGAACGAAGGCACAACAAAACACGGTGGCGAAAGAAAAATAGGAGAGCAGCTTGAAAGAAATTTCAAAGAATATGAACTGATAAACAGAAACATAAGTTATATTATTTATTTCTTTGCTTTCAAACGAATAGACTAACCAATAAATTTATCAAACGAAACAATGGGAATAGTGACAACCACCCTATAGAATTTCTGGGAAAAATAAAAGCTGTACAGCTTTGTATCATGGAAAATGAATGGTCACGAGTAAATCAAAAGGTTTAAACGGTACCGATATGGGTAATCGTTTCCCGGATTCCGCTGTGTCCCGTACTTCAAAACACAGAAGTGAATATGCCGCAGAGATTAGTATGACGGGACAATCAAAATGTTATATAGATATCAGTGGTACGATTATCCTATCAAAAGTCGATAATCGGTACCGAAAAATGCTGCTAAAACACCAGAATTAAGATAGACGGAGCAATAGCAGTCAAAATTTGGAGAAACGAAATATGACGTCTCACTCAGAAGATGATTTACAAATTTTCTATAGAAAAATATTCAGGTTTGGAAAATATTTTATTATCATCAAATATTAACTGATTTAAATTGAAATAGAATTACACAATAAAATAAACTTTCATATTATCAGATGAAAACTTACCATTTGCTATGTTAAAGTAGACGTATTCCAAACATCAAATTTATATTTCAAAATTTTATTGTTTAAAATTTCACAAAATTTTAATTAATTACGTTATTAAAACAGTTAGAAATTTACGGGTCGTTACAACAAAGTTGTCAGTAATAAAGAATACACAAAGTATCACAGACAAGACAGACTGATTTGTTCTTAGCTACTATCATCCATAAACACAAAATTACTGTCACGTGTAATAGAATGCAAAACTGCTAATGGATTATGGACAATAGTGGAGAAAGTTTTTAACACCCAGTCTGCAGCAAAGGTTATGTACCACAAAAGACAACTTCAAAATATCAAGAAAGACAATCATACTATGGGAGAATATCTGTCCAAGATTAAAACAACATGTGACCTTCTTGAAGCTGCAGATCATAAAGTTTCAAATTCAGAACAAATCTTGACCATACTCAATGGTTTAAGTGATGAATATGAATCAGTGGTTGCTGTGATAGCTTCTCAAAAAGTTTTGCCATCTATAGATGATGTACATTCAATCTTGATGGCACATGAAGCAAGAATTGAGAATAAAAGGCCACAAGAATCAGATTTCTCTATCAACTACATGGCTAACCAAAGAAACAAAAATCAAAACAACAGCAAAACTGAACAAGCAACTCAAAGAGGTGGCTACACTAACAGATCAAGAGGAAGAGGAAGATGGAGCAACAACAACAACAAGCCAAAATGCCAGATCTGTGAAAAAGTGGGTCACATAGCAGTAAAATGTTATTTCAGATACTCCAATCAGAATAATAACATTCAGAGGAGCAGCAGCTACAATGTTAATATAGGACAAAATAGTGACAGTCAAAATGATAACAGCAACAAAGGTCAGAGTTCAAATGACACTGTTAGAGCTGAACACATTCAGGATGAATCTTGGTATCCAGACTCTGGGGCCACAAATCATATCACTAACAACCTTGACAATTTAAATCTTGGATGCAAGGAGTATAGAGGTAATCAAACAATTTGCATGGGGAATGGTAAGTGTGTCAAAATTTCTCATACTGGTACTGCCTATATTAGAGGTAAAAGGCAACTATTCTTGCATAATTTACTAAGAGTTCCAAAAATCAAAAAGAATTTTATAAATGTATCTCAGTTTGCTCTTGATAACAATGTATATTTTGATTTTTATCCTAAATACTGTTTAATCAGAGACATACTGACTAGAGATATTCTGTTGCAGGGTGAAACAGAAAAAGGGCTTTACAAATTTAAATCTACCAACTGCAACAGTGTCACAAAGGAACAAAACCACTGTAACTTGAGTACAAAAAGAAATAGTAAAGATACATTTGATCTTTGGCATTATAAACTTGGTCAACCAAGTAGTAAAGTTGTAAGGCAAATTCTTGTTGAAAATAAAATAAAGTGTGATGATATTTCCTTACCCTATGTATGTACTTATTGTCAAATGGGCAAGAGTCACAAGTTAGCTTTTAATGACTCATCAACACAATACACTAAACCATTAGAATTAGTTGCCACTGATTTATGGGGTCCTGCACCAATATGCTCAGACTTTGGATTTAAGTACTATATTTCATTTGTAGATGCATATTCAAGATATACTTGGATATACTTCTTAAAAACAAAATCTGAGGCATATAATGCAGTCATATGTTTTATAACGATGGCAGAAAAACAAACTAATTCTCAAGTTAAAATCATTCAGTCTGATGGTGGGACTGAATATAAAACTCTCAGCAGTTACTTTCAAAAAAGCGGAATCATATACAGAACCACATGTCCTTACACATCTGAGCAAAATGGTCTAGTAGAGAGAAAACATAGGCATATTGTTGAATCTGGTCTCACTATACTAGCTCATGCCTCAATGCCATTAAAATTTTGGTCTGAAGCATTCAATACAGCTGTTTATCTAATAAACAGATTGCCAACAAAGGTTCTTAAGGGAATCAGTCCTATAGAGAAATTACATAGGGACAAACCAGACTATTTTAGCTTAAGAACCTTTGGATGTCTTTGTTTTCCCTACACTAGACCATACAACACAAACAAGTTGAATTTCAGATCTAAGCCTTGTACTTTTCTGGGGTACACTACAAACCAGAAAGGATACAAATGTCTAGATGATAGTGGAAAAATCTTTGTGACTAGACATGTTGTTTTTAATGAATATGTATTTTATTTTAGCAAATCTGAGATGAAAACAACAAGCAAAGTCTACAATCCAAAAACATCTATACCTGACTTACCAGTTTACACTAAGATTGAGCATCACATAAGGGCAAAGGAGGCTACTGAGAATCAGAATACACAATCTAGAGAATCTGTTCAGGAAAAGACCCAGATTGGACAGACAATCTCAGTCATGCCAGTCCTTCACCTGTAGAGGCACCAGAAAATAGAGAACAAGGCCAGGTAGATAGTTGTGAAGATGATTCTCAAAGGTCAATAGATGACATTGACACAGAGAACTTACCTCATAATGATGCTCAAATAAGACCTACCCATCCTATGGTTACAAGAACCAAGGGTGGTATCTTCAAACCAAAAACTTACACAGCAAGCTTATGTACTCATGAACCAGTTACATATGATCAAGCTGTCAAAGACAAAAATTGGAGAAATGCCATGAGTGAAGAATACAGTGCTCTTATTAAGAACAGAAAATGGGATCTAGTATATCCACCAGACAATAAAAACATTGTGGGATGCAAGTGGACATACAAAATTAAGAAAAATCCATATGGGACCATAAACAAATACGGAGTAAGGCTAGTTGCAAAGGGCTACACGCAGCAATATGCGTTTGACTTCAATGAAACTTTTTCCCCAGTGGTCAAACCATCCACAATCAGACTTATCCTCACTATTGCACTACACAAGAAATTGGACATAAGACAATTGGATGTCAACAATGCATTCCTCAATGATGTTTTACAAGGGGAAATTTATATGGAACAACCACAGGGTTTCACCAGAAATGAAAATTATGTGTGCAAATTGAATAAGGCTATTTATGGCCTTAAGCAAGCTCCAAGAGTCTGGTTTGATAGACTGAAATCATCATTAACAGATCAAGGATATCAATCTACCAAATCAGACAACTCACTTTTCATCAAAATTAATGATGTGTCAACTGTCTATGTACTAATATATGTTGATGATTTAATTATTACAGGTAACAACAGAGAAGAAATCACGCACATCATCACTTATTTAAACAAGCAATTCTCTGTAAAAGATCTTGGAGACATCAACTACTTCTTAAGCACAGAAGTCAAGAGGAAAGCAAATTCTGAAATATTCTTATGCCAAAGGAAATATATTCAAGAACTACTAGACAAAACAAAAATGTGTGATGCAAAGCCACAACCAACTCCTATGATAAGCAGTCAACATTACTCTAAAAACAGGGGGAAAAACCATACTTAATATTAAACAATATAAAAGTGTTGTAGGGGCATTACAATATGCAACTATAACACGACCTGATATTGCTTATAGTGTTAACAAAGTCTCTCAATTTTTACAAAATCCACTTGATGAGCATTGGAGAGCTGTAAAGAGGATTCTCAGATATTTGAAGGGAACATTGAATTATGGCCTATCATTCAAAACATGCAGCAACTTAAATATAGTAGGATATGCAGATGCAGACTGGGCCTCAGACCCAGATGACAGAAAATCAGTTACTGGCTACTGCATATATATATTGGAAATAATCTTATCTCACGGTATTCAAAGAAACAAGCAACTATATAAAGATCAAGTACGGAAGCAGAATATAGAAGTATAGCAAGCGCTACTGCAGAAATCATTTGGCTACAATCTATACTGGGTGAACTAAAGCAAAAATCAGATACTGTACCAGTTCTATGGTGTGACAACCAAAGCACGGTCTATATGTCAGCTAATCCAATACTTCATTCTCGAACCAAGCACATAGAGATAGATCTATACTTCGTTCGAGAACACGTTCAGAAAGGAAAGCTACAGATAAGCCACATACCTGCTACTTACCAACGCGCAGACATTCTCACTAAGGCTCTATCAGCAAGGAACTTCAACAAGTTCAGATCTGACCTGAAAGTCGAAGACGACGAAAAGCAAGCTTCTGTTACTATTTCAGATCCCAGCAGCAGCTTAAAGCATCATGAAAGCTCAAGCGCAACTCAAAAAACTCTCTCTGGTTTCCACCTACCGAAGCAAGGAATCAACAAAGACACCAGATCTCAACCTCTGGAGTCATCAAAGAGAAGTAACAGGGATTTAAAGCCTCAAGGAGAGTGTCCCATGTTGAGATCGGATGTAATCGAGACAGTTTTTTGAAAGCGATTTTGGTAATTTTCTATCGTCTGACTGCAAACTCTAACCCTAGGGTTACGTTTGAAGAGGGGAAATGAGAGAAGTATGCGGCTCAAGAATATGAAAAACATATTTAACCAAGTCTCACAAGCAAAGCGGGTTGAAAGGCAATCTTCAGTCCATCAAGGCCCAAAGTCTATTTGTTAATTTTTTGTACAACTGTTCAATTTACACTTTACAAATACGAAAGAATGTAACCAAACAATGTATGATCTGCTATTCTTCTTCAATAAAAATATAAAATTCCTTTTCTTTTCCATTCAGGAGTATCAATAGACAAATCTTGTATGTGAAAGTTTTTAGTCACAAACTTATCGCCTTCAAATTTACTTAATGAGTTCAGACTTCGCAAAATATATTTGCAATGTTCCATTTGTGTATATTGATTCTTAGTCGTTTTTATTACATTTGGGATGTGGAAATGAAATGACATGCCTAACATTCTTAAATTTCTCAAATCTTGCTGTAAGTATGAACACTTTTCATTTGAAAACTTCCACAATGTGTTCATGAGAAACCAGAAAATGATGATCAGTGAGAATAGGAGAATGTTAATTGTGCTTCTAGTTCCATTGGATGAGTCTCCTGAAAAGATGATTTCATAATACACATTACAGAAGTGTGGAGGTTTAGGAACAAACATGTTTCATTTGCACTTTTAAAGTGAAATTTACTCATTCTACTAGTTTACCATTATGCTGACCTGACATGAAATAATTTTTGTTTACAACGTTAGATTTCAACTCAGTTATCTTGTTATTACTGGTGTAAATCGTAAGTACGTGTAGTTAAAAAATATTTATTATTTATTTAATAAAAAATTATGGACAGGTGTGTGTTATAAGTGCAAAAGCTTTTGTGGTTATCACACGTTCATTTTGTAGTAAAATTCCATTGATAGGTGGTTGAAAATAAATGGTGGAGGTTGCAATGAAATTCCGTTGATGGATGTAGGGTATTTTCGGAATTTTAAATGGACACCGTGGAAATCTATTCGTTTAATTGTCTTTATTAATAGTAGAGATAATATCTCTTATTCTCCAGGTTGATGGTATGAAGGGATGATTGCAAAATAATTTGATGTTCAATTAAATTCTACAATTGAGATTTGATTGATGTAGTTCTCATAAGTTAAAGCATTCCCATCCTAAAATGGGGGCGATTCCCGCTCCCGTTCTTCCCAGCAGTGTAAATTCGAGCGTGGAGAGAAACGGGAAGTGGGCATTGCTCCCCTTTTTTTTAAGTGGCGATCACTAAACGTTTTTTCGAAAACCGTTTAAGGCTTAAAAGGTTTTCAGAAAACCGTTTAATTTTTTTTCTCATGCCCTAAACGGTTTTCAGAAAACCATTTAACGACATTTCTTTTAATTAAAATAAAATTGGTTTCCCACTCGCTGCTGGCTGAGTGGAGATTTCCACCGTTTTAATTAAAGCAACCATCGTAGAATTTCCACCTCCTGCTGGGAATGCTCTTACCAAGCTCAATTTTGTTTTAGTATGTTATGTTGTTCTGGTTAAATTTAAATATATCTAAACAAGTTATATAGGTGGTAACTGTTATGTTTTTAGTGAAAATATTCGCTGGAATATTTGATTTTATAAACTTTGTTGTTAATGTTTATTTATTTTCTGTAAAATTTGTTGTTTTATTATAGTTTATCCACTGCTTATGTTATCTAGTCACTTGAAATAGTAAAATAAAGATAATCTATATTATTGGGATACATTATTTGTTCTTTGTTTGCATATTATATATATAGATAAAAGTAATTTATAAATTAAATTAATACTAAGGGCAACCATTACTGCCTTTAGTATACATTACTTAATATTATTATTAGCAGAGGCACTTCTTTGCGTCTTTACTACTTTCTTAATTTATCTATTTTACATGGCATGTGGAGTATCAGAGGCAAATTAATAGCTCATTTGGATCGACTTATATAAGTCGTTTTATGCTTTTTGAAATCAAAACCTATTCACTTTGGCTTTCAAAAAGGAAAAAAGCGACTTATTTAAATCGGTTCAAACGAGTCGTAAGTGTTCAATTTGCCACAAGTTATTATTTGGAGCTTCATTTTTAGGGATGCTTACTAATCTGCCTCTCCTTCCTATAAGGGTTGATTAAAGTAGTTTTGTGCCTCGAGTTCGATTAACTAAGGCAATTTTGTTTTTCTTCAATATTTTTAAATATGGTAATCCAATTAACACTAGTATAAATTAATATAATATAATAATTGTATGCGAGTAATACAATTTCTTCTGATTATCAATAATTCATTTTTGTTTTATTTATTTGTTGATTATATTTCCGTAGAAGTGAGTTTTGTTGTATTGGGTTTCACTTTTGAAGTTGTTTCAGCATTACATTCGGTGGCTCTTTTAGTATTCAATAAAGTACTAAATTCTTAAAATAAAAAGTATAAAAAGAAAACACTGTAGGTTTGCTTTATTTTTAATGAAATCATTTGGAAAAATATTTGGATAATTTTGAAACTTGTAGAAAATGTCAGTTCATTACGAGGCATCAAACATTTATATTTAACGGTCAGTTTAAAATTAAATTTTGATGAAGTTGGATGTTTCAAAATGATTCAGTCTTTCCTTGAAGATGATCTTTGTAGCCAATAGATTAACCATAAAATTTTGTTTTATACGTGTGTGTGTATTTTCAATCCGGTAAAGCGCACAAGCCAGCTGCAACTGCAACATAGGAAAAGCAAAAGTCAAATTAAAAGCATACCAAAATTAGGATAAAATTTGAAGTCACGTTGTGGCATGGAGAAGCATGCCTTGCACAAAACAAGGTCTGAATCTGCCATGTTTCTTCAACAAGCTCTGTACTCGTAACACTTGCACAAATATTCAGTTGGAAGCCAAATAAAAGCATCACTCCCTTTTGTTTTGTTTGCTGGTTCTTTGTTTAAAATTTAAATGAACGAACATAATAAGCATGGCCAATACCTTGACACCTTTTCATTTGTTTGTTTCATTTCTGCGTAATAATAGATAAAACACAATACAAGCCAAGAAACTTGGGAAGCATTTGTTCAGAAATATGCAGCTCGACGACAAATAAGTGCGGAGCTAACATAATACTACTGCAACAAAGACATGAAAGTACTTCAATGTAGATAACATAGTATGAAAGATGCATACATAATCCATAATACAGAAAATTTTCATATGTGAGAACATCAACATGAAAGGTGCGGTTAAACATATATGACATATCTAACATTCTCACTACTTGCACTTAAATCTCTCTCTATATTTCCATCCATCCATTTCTTATGCAATAGATGGATTGAAACGTAGACAAAGGGAACTTGCGTACTCACTCATTCATTCATTCGGTTTGGAAACCTATTTCTATTCGGAAGCTTATTTGGATTGAACATGCCTGCCAATGCATTTCTGACCTACAGTAGAGACATTAAAACCATTGCGGCTTGGGCTAAACTTCACAGGAAGGTACTCGATGCTTTTGCAGAAAAACACTGAACTACTGAAGTGCCCAACAAGATTTTTTAAGCCCTGGTACAATCGATATCCAGAAAACAGCATGTTATTGTTCAGTAGATTTCTAGGTTTTCTTATATCTATATTAAAATAAATGCACACTACTATGGGTACATATGTAAATTAATACCATCCTAGTTTAATTATCATGGGACTGTCCTTTGGTTTACATACAACGGCTACAGCATGGGACTAATTTAATTAAATGCATAAACATAAGAACCAAAAGTACACACACTAACTTGTTATCTGGAAGTATTTTTTGATGCTGCTAAAAAAACGGAATCATGCTTCCAGTATTTACAGGTTACTTGTACACTTTTGTCCTAACATTTGCTAAGAACTCAACATAAAATGTTCCAAGTATGGCAGCATTCAAAAAATTTAATTATAAATGCAATACCTTATCTGCATATGTTTAATCATAACTAATGTTCATGTTGATAATGAAAATTTATTTCATCCGAACAATTATAAGAACCATTACCAACCAATATGAAAGTTAACTTAGTATAGCATTAAAATAACCATTACCAAAACGATAACGAAAAATGAATCAATTAATTGGATTGGTACTGTTTTCCAACCTGAAAACAATAGGTATGAACTTACCGTTATACTAATAGGATTTTCACTTCAATGGCTTATTTGTCCAGGGTAATAAGTTGTAAGAATACTATTTCTGAAAAATTAATTTTAAGGACATTTTACAAAAAAAAAAAAAAAAAAGAATTTATCATTTTCAGTTATACAGAAATAATGATAAAAAAATTATCATTTTTCTATATAACTTAAAAAAATAAATGAATTTATCATTATGCTGTAAATTGTCCTTAAAACTAATTATTCAAGTGTCGTCCTTAAAAGTTATTCCCCTGCATTCAACCTAATTTCTACTTATACTAATTGGTAATGTATTCCTTTATCAGTTTCATGTTGGAAAGTTTGGATGAATGAGAATTTATATGAAAAGACAACTATTGATATAAGTCGGTATAACTATTTTGAACTAAATAAATCCGCATAGTAAATAATGGAAAAGGACAAATGAGAGAGTATATATAAGGGTGCAACAGTAAATTTTTAGCAAAAATAAAGGCAATGCAGAAAATAAAACGGTTACCTGAATCCTGGCGTATGTAACCTCACAAATTTTGTGAGAATCAGCATCCACCCAACTTTGTTTGTGCATCTCATAGTAAAGTCGCCACGCTGCAATGGGGCTAGTGAAGTTAACAAAGGCGTATCCTAAATTGCTCCGAGTCCTGACCATTTCAGAAGAATAAATATACATTTAAGAAGCACGGGCATCTTATGCATACTAGGTATTTACTCCACGAGTCATTAATTTGCAAGTGTCATGTAAAATTGTTACATAGGTCCATGCAGCTGAGTTTTTACATCCTCGAATTGAAGTTTACAATTATGTTATATTTATGTTTGTTCCACAATTTCCCATATAAACCTTCAGAGGCTCTTTAATCATAAAATTTAACATGATTAATTTCAAACTGCTCCATAAACATGATGCACGGAAACTTGAAGAGACCAAAGAAATTTTTCGCTTTTGTTTCTAGGTGATGCTCACAATCAAATTATTTATACAAATCCTCCACGATACTAAAAACTATTAGCTTTTCATGGAACACAAATTAAAGAGAATTTCAGAGAATATATAATTAATTTGAAATTTTCCGCATGAAACACTTAAAAGCAGACGCAAGAATAACAACCAGAAGTTTGTAGAGAATTACCTAAAATCCATGGGAAGGTACAAAAAATCAAATGAAGAGGTAACATTGTCTGCACATTCTCCATTAGCCTTCAAATTCTTGTTTACCTTCAGGCAGTGATCATCTAGTATCTCCAGTATTTTCTTTTTACTATAAAAAATTAATCGACTTGTACAATCAGAAAACTAATTACATGATAAGATAAGAAGTACAAGAAGTTTCAGAATAAACTTACTCAAACTTATTTGGAATGTTCTTAATCATAACAGTTGTTTTTCTACCATTAAAGCCGTGTTCTTTTTTAAACTCAAAAGAGTCATCATCAGTGAATTTACTTTCATTGGCTTTCCATTTCCCAATTACATCGCATTTACTTCTCCTTAACTTTCCAAATTTGGTAGGATTAAATCTCTTCTTCGCTTCTGCCTCATAATCATTATTATCAGCACCTTCTTCTACTTCGGCAGACTCTTCATTGATCTCAGTCAAGAGAACGGACCCACATGAGACCGTCGATTTGTTAACGTAACTGCTAAAGTAAACAGCAGGCAAAGTGAAATAACAAATGGTGTTTGGAAACACAGCAAGAGGTGTAAAAATGTGATTTTGAAATTGTTGCTGAGGGTGAAGAGGTGAATAAAAAATCATTGCTTTGGCACTATAGAATGGATACGCATATAGATTGAGAGCCATTAATTAGGAAATAGTTCTGCAGGATGGAGCTTGTGTTCCTCCTATTGTACAGCGGCAGCATGTATATACAAGGTGGATTGCATAGATTAAAGAGCTGATTACACAGCAGATAAAAGAGTGTGCATGTAAGATTGCAGCATGTCTAATCTTTCTGGTACCTTTTGCCGGTTAAAGACATTGTCATGATTATGATTTGTTTTATTTTATGTTTGTCCTTTTATGAACACTTAATAGCAATGTAAATGGAATAGAGGTGATAATGGATATGCCTAGGGCGTCGGTTCTGCGTTCAAACAGTACTAATTGTGTAGTTTAATCCAGACGTTTGAATCAAATCAAATGAACTTCTTCGCATAACGCCTAATTTCAACTTCATTAACATCCTAATAAAATTAATCTTCCCTTAATTTAGTTTGAAGTCTCTTAAACAATCCGCGGGGTTATTCTATTATCTTATGAATAATTTTACTTAATCCAAGTCATTTTCTCTATATTATCCTAACTAAAGAAGAAAAAATCGAAGTTCTCTTCTATCGCTTTTTTATACCGTTTTGCTTAATCCTATACAAGATTTTATGATTTTAATTTTTCATTCTTAGAATTGTTCTTATATTGTTTTTTAGGTACTACTAATCATAGGACTAGCTAGTTAATTAATGTTTATAAATTAGTCATTAGTAATATTTAATCAATAATTTAAAGATAAAGTGTCTTTTAGTGAATTCCCTCTCAAGCAGTAATGGCTGTCATGAAAATTCAAGATAACCATATCTTTGTTGCTAAGCCTGATTGGAATGGGGGCTCCTCCTCTTCTTCTCCTTTTAATTCTCCTCCCTTGTCAAATCACAATCTCCATTCACAACAAAACCATAAATCTATATTTGTTGATGAAGATGGTTTTCAAATGGTTCTGAACCGAAGGAAGAACAGTCGGAATGATCAAATATCTGGTTTTCAGCGTGATAAATCGAAGCAAATTGGGTATGTTCCTCTCAAATTCAGTTATGAAGCAGAATTTGCTCCAAGAAGCAATTATACTCAATCAAGAAATGCTTTCAGACCCACTACTGAAGCAAGTAATGCTTCAAGAAGTAACCAAAACTCACCCAGAACTCATTCAGGCTAACTAGAATAAGGCTTCTTCATGGACAGAGATGGTTAACAAAGGTGGATTAACCTCTGATTTTGAGCTTAAATTTGTTGCTTCAATTTACATCAACAAAAAGAAAATTGTCATTGTGAAGGAAGAGGTCTGCAAAAGGATAGAGAATAAGTGGAGCTTTTCAGTTGTAGCATATGTTTTTGGAAATAGGCCCCATTATCATCACTTCAAGGCCTTTATCACTCGTACTTGGAATCCTACTCGTAAATTTGAGATAAATACTCGTAATAATGGGTTTTTTATCATTAGATTTTCAAATGTTGATGATTGTGAAAAAAATTTAAACGGTGGACCTTATTTCATCAATGGCAAGCTTATTATATTAAAAAGATTGAGTAAGAAATAGAATCTTGATAGAAAATTATTAAATATTATGCCGGTTTAGTAGATTGCCTGAACTCAATCTAAAATTATGGCATAAAAATGCTTTCAATGCAATTGCAAGTGTTGTCGGTTTTCCTTTGAAGCTAGATGAACCAACATCAATGGAAACCAGGCTGTGTTACGTTAGAATTCTCGTTGAGATTAAAACCAATGCTGAGTTACCTGAAGAAGCGTATATTACAATGTATGTTGGAGAAAATATAGTGCAAAAAATAGAATATGAGTGCATCCCTCCAAGGTGTAAAGTATGTGTTTGTTTCTGTCATACAATAGAAAACTATGTTACTAAAATAACATGGAGAGAAATAGTCAATGATGATTCAAACCCAGAGCAAGAAAAAAACTTGAATTCAGATTCTGAGAAAAGCTATGGCTCTAGCTTATAATCAAGGAATTTTGTCTTTCAGAGCGATGTATGTGATAATCATGAGTCTACTATGAAAAATAATGCAAATTCAGATAACTCGGCAAGAGCAAGTACTCGGCAGGTTAATAATAATGAGGATACTGCAAATTCGAAAAAGAGTTTGCAAGATCAGATGGTAGCTGAAAACACAAGGGGAACACATTCAAATGCATCCCCCTCTGCATTTCCAAAAGCACATTCATAGATGCATGTTACTCAGGAAAAAGAAGTAGGGGATAATATTTCACAAGTCATTAAGATCCCCCCTCCCCTCCAAGGAAATCCCAAGTTTAATTACAATTACATATAATATGAATGTTGATTCTTGCTCTCTAAAGAATATAGGCTTATCAATCCGTCTAGAAAATATGGATACCTCCCAATTGCCAATCAATCTTACTCCTCGGGCAAGAAAGACTGTATTAGATATGGTCGTTCAAAGTGCTATTAGCATAGTGACTTCCTCCTCCTCCACTGTAAACAAAAACAAGAGAAAGAAGACCATAATAAAAAGCTTAAATGATATTAAATCTACAGACAAAACAAAGGATGCTGCGGACGTGGAGTTCAGGAAAAAGTATATTATCAAAAATGATAAATGCGAAGAACAGTTGAAAGCTAAATGCAATACAACATGCAAAAGAAAAGGCAAAAAGATGGCAGTGAAGGATGATGAAGATAAATACGGTGCATCACTGTAGATATTAACAGATCCTTTGTGTATCCTATAATTTTATTTTTTAGTTTTAGTATCATTATGTCGATTATTTCATGGAATGTGGTGGCTAATTCCCCTGAAAGAAAACTGGATTTATCTAATTTTCTTTTCATAGAAAAGCCTAGTATCATTGGGTTACTAGAACACAAACTAGACAATCCTAAAATCGTTGATTATCATGTTAAACATCTCTCTAATTGGAATACTGTAAATAACAATCGTATAGGGGAAATGGTAGAATTATGATTTTTTGGAATGCTAACATCTGGAATTTATGTAATCAAATTTCTAATTTTCAATACATTCATTGTTCATTAATAAATAAATGGGGGTTTCATCTTAAAATCACTTTCATTTATGCATCAAATTTTGAAAAGAAGAGATTTACTCTTTAGAATCAGCTTGAACTTTTAAATAAAAGAATTAAACACCTTTGGCTAATTTTGGGAGATTTTAGTACTACTATGCATGCATTTGAGAAAAGAGGAGGTAACCCTGTTCCTTTAAAAAAACTTGAACTTATCAACAATTTCATGCTTAGGACTGGTTTAGCAAAATCTATTTTGCATGGGGACGGATTAACCTGGAAATCTAGAAAGTATAGGAATTTTCATTGCAAAATTGATAGAATTTTGATTAATCAAAATTTTATCAGTTTACTCCTAGATTACAAGTGTTTCACTTTACCTAAAGCAATAAGTGATCACACTCCAGTCCAAAATTTTCTTACCAACAGCAATCTGATTAAGAAAAATTTCCTTTCACATTTATGAATGGTTGGGTTTATGAAGAGAACTATAAAGATGTAATTAAAAACGGTTTATCGATTAATATACATGGCACTGCCTAATATAAATTTCATAAATTTTTACAAATATCTAAAGGAAATCTTAAAAGTTGGAATAATAATAGAAATAAAAATGAGCTCAAATTAGCTAGAGTTGAATGTGAGAGATTGCAAAATGATCTGGACAATGATTGTCAACGATTTCTTTTTGGCTCAAAACAAGCTACTTTCCTCCCTTCAAGTGTAATCCGTTAACTTAAGGCAGAAAGAAAAAGTTGACTGGCTGACTAATGGGGAGGAAGCTAGTAATTTTTTTTATGCTAGAATGTTTAGCAGGAAGAACAAAAATGATATTGGAAAACTGCTTGATGCAAATGGGAATATTTTAAAAGATACAAAAGATGTAGAGTAGGAAGCCATTAGTTACTTTACTAACATATTTAATTCTAATTTATATATCAATAATTTTCCTAGTATAAACACTAGATATTTACTAAATGAAAATAGTCAGGACATTCTTCTTGATGTAGTTAGATTGTAGGAAATTAAAAATATAATTTTTAATGCTAATAATGATAAGAGTTATGGACCTGATGGATTTGAAGCAAAATTTATAAAACGCTTTGGGCTGATATCAATAGTTTTATTTTTTATTTTATATCTGAATTTTTTAAATCTGGAAAACTTTTAAAAGGTTTCAGTCATAATTTTTTGACTTTGGTTCCAAAGGTTAATATTCCTGATGGTTTAGAAGATTATAGGCCCATTGCTTGTTGCAAATTTATTTATAAAATCATATCTAATGTTTTTATGCAACATAATTAAAGTTTTTTTTTAATTTTTAATCTCTGAAAATCATAGTGCTTTTATACCCGGTAGGATTATAGCAGAAAATACTCTGCTTTCTCATGAGATAATTAGAAACTTTAGTATCAAAAATAAAAATCTTATGTGTATTAAAATCGACCTACATAAAGCCTTTGATAAAATTAATAGGCAATTTATAATACACATCTTGCAACAGATAGGCTTTAATGGAAAATTCCGTGCTCTTGTAAAAGAATGCATTGATAATGTAACATACTTGGTGTTAATTAATGGCTCCCTTAAAGGTTTTATTCATAGCAATAGGCGAACTAGACACGGAGATCCAATATCTCCTTATCTTTCACTATTTTTATGGAATATTTCTCTATTCTAATTGAAATTGAACAAATTAAGGGGAACATTAAAGTAATAAACAGAGTTAAGCCCTCAATAACACATCTTTTATATGCTGATGATTTGCTATTGTTTACAAATGCAGATATTCAAAGTGCTACAATAATTGTGAAAATATTTGAAAAATTGGATGCTCATGCTGGTTTGAAAGATAATGAATGCAAAATTAAAACTATTTTGGCAAAGGATGTAAAAGTAAAGAGGAGATTCTAAGCATATTAAACTTTAAGGAAGGAAATCTGCCGGTCAAATATCTAGGTTTGCCTCTAAGTATGAATCACATTAATGACATAGATTGCACAAGGCTATAAGATGTTACTCAGAGTTGGCTTGAAGGGTGGTCTAGTAAAATTTTGTCTCTAGTCGGTAAATTAGAGCTAATCATACTGTTATCGTTGCAATTATTATGTATTGGATCCAATCCCATAATATTCCAGCAAAAGCAATTCATAAAATAGAAAATATGTGCGCTAAATTCATTTGGAAAGGAAAACAACTAAAATTGCTTGAAAAAAGATTTCTCATCAAGAAAAGCTGGTGGCTTAGGCTTAAGAAATATCAGTGACTTAAGAGAAGCATCTAAGCTCAAACTATTTTGGAAATTTATTGAGAGTAAATCCCTATGGGAAAAGTGGATGAGAGCAAAGTATCTTAAAAAAAACTATGGATGACAACTATTGAAAATCATCATTCTTTTACTTGGAAAAACATTCTTGATTGTAGAGAAATTGGTAAAAAAATGTTGGATAGAAAATTTAAAGATGGAAGTCAAACCAGTTTGTGGTTCGATCCATCGATCTTTGGGAAATCACTGATAAATCTTCTTGGCTGGAATAACATGTATTTTTAGGTGGGGCCAATGAAAAAGTTCAATGCATTATTCAAAATCATTGTTGGAAAACACATAATCAACAAACTACCTCAATATTTAAGTCAGCAATTGAGAAAATTTCAATAGATCAAAACCTTCAAAAGAATGTATAGGACTGGAAAATGAACACAAAAGGCAATTTCTCTTTCAAAAAAGGTATGGAAATTCATCATGGAAGAGGAAATAGAGGTTAATTGGCACAAAGTAATATGGAATAAAACAAATTGCACAATAATGTCATGATGCACTTACTTTGCCCTTCTAAATAGGCTACCAACTAAATATAGGTGTGCCAAATGGATTTAAAATGTAGAAATCAAGTGTTTGCTTTGCAAAAATGATGTTGAAAGTGCAGACCATTTGTTTTTTGATTGCATATACTCAAAACACATATGGTATATAACTAAACGTGTTTTAAAGTTCAATCAGTATGAATCAAATCAAAGCATCTAAGAAAGCATACTGTATATCCAAAACAATTTCAAAGTCAAATCAAAGGAATTTACAAAAGCCTCCATAATGTTGGCTACTGTTGTATACCATATTTGGAGAGAAAGGAATCAAAAAATTCACCACCATAATGAAAACAACAGTATCCAATTGTGGAAAATTATCAACTCAGAATGTTAGATAATCATTAGAAAACAATACAAACAACAAGACTTTTTAGATTCATCAAACTATGATATCAAAAATTTGGATAACTACGAGGATAGGGTTGAAGTTTTCGTACAAAGTGGGAAATATACTATTGATATTCCCTGTGGAAGATTCAATGGCGTCAGCCTTCAACACAGTATCGCTTACAGGTCAAAGGAGTCAGCATTGAGGCAAGACAGCTACTCCACAAGCTATCTTCCTAGAGGCGGCCACTCCAGCGCTATTAATAGGATGAAATCCTGCAAGGGATGTGTAACGAACCCATCACAATACCCATGTTATTAAAGAATATTATAAATAATGTTTTCTAATAGTACGGAGAATATGGCTTGATAAAGACGATTGAATGTGAATATATGTTTAAACTAACACTAACACATCATACTTACTGCCTATTTAATCTCTGGAATAAAATTTAACGTGTACAATCTCAGTTCAAAGTAAGAATCACACCAATTTCTTAGAATCGGAATAGTATATCATATAAATAATAGTTACAGACCACAGTGGAATACTAAACATCATATACATATACAAAAGCGAGAGTCTATCAATTATAACACTAGACTTACATAATATATATCTGATACAAATCTCTATCTCAATTATACATCTCATAAACAATCACGATGCCGAAATGAGATAAACTAAAAGTAAAAAATGTTTATCTCCTTGCTAGCACAACCATCCAAAGGTCAACCTATCCTCTAACATAAAAAGTCTCGGCCTAACTCGAGCATTAAATTAACACCCGGATCAGACTATCTCTAAATATCCAAAAGGGTGAGAATAAGATATAACATAAAGATATATGACATATAAGTAAATCCAGATATCCAAGATATAACAAGTCACGAAATTAATTTAACTCAGAATCCACCTTAAGACACAAGAGTATATATTTATTTCACGATCACATAATAGTCACAGAATCCAAATTTCTAGAATTCAAGAGATCTTTATCTGTGTCGATCGTAATGATCGTCCATACCAGTCACAATAATTGTACTCAGACACAAGAGTGTGTATATACACACACACACACTTACTTCTCATATATGATTAAGTATGGATATGGACTTTATTTAAGCCCTTCTAAGAAAAATTGTAATTTCTATTATTTGTTTCTCCTTTTAAACTCTACATTTCACCCTAAAATTTCCATATAATACTCTTTTCTTCTTTATTTAACTATACAAACTTTCTAATAGTATTTTATTATGTCATAAATTAATTTCCTAATAATTACCCAATCCATTTTAAATTAATTATTAACAAAACCATTGCTACAAAATTCTTTTTGGCAATGGCTGAATAAAATCTATACTCTTCGTTAGAGATTGGATTTATTTCCTAATCCAAAATATTTGACCATATTTTAATTTTCCAATTTTCTATAAATTTAGGATTCACCAAAATTAAATGAAATCTCAATTTCATAATTATTTAGAATTTGTCGTTCTAAACCAATTATCTTTATAAAAGAATATAAATTCCAAACTAATAATTTAAATTCTACAATTTAAATCATTATTTATTTTATTTAATTTACTCAAACATCCGGGCTGTTACAAACTTCCCCCTTAAAGAAATTGTGTCATCGTAATTTTCTTAATAAAAGAAATCCATAATATGAATTTCTAAATTTCCTATTTTGAACTTCCAAATTTAACATCCAACTAAAATATACAATGATATACATATATAATAAATCAAAAATATCACACTGCTCAACTTAGCATATATCTTAAAATAAACATTCATACTTTACAAACAACAAATAATAAAATGACATTGCCTTGTCATCTATTTATAGCAAATCACTTTGTCAATTGGTTGCGATATTGACCGTGAAGTCAACATAGTCTCGCCACCGACCTCTATTATTGCTAAGATTCGATGGCTGCAAACACCATCCAAAAATAATACATATATAATGCACTTTCATAATTTCCATTATTATTGTTTAACCCACCCAAACTTTTAAACCCATACATACTAGTAGATAAAATTCCCCTTTTAAATTATTTTCCCAAAAATATTTTCCCCAAAATATTTTACCTTGAGAAATAATAATATCAAGTTCCAAACCATTTACTTAATATAATTATCAAAACTCCGATTAATATTTTCTTTCCAAAATAATCATATAACTCAAAATAATTTCTTTCCAAATATTATTTATATCCAAAATTTATACTTCTAATAGTTATCCCATTTGTATATACAAATATACATTTTTTCCACAAAATATCTTTTTTACTTCCCAAAATTTATTTTCATTAAACTTTAGTATATACCAATTCCAAAGTTTAAAATATTTTCCTTCACTTATCTCACTATATAAAATAATATCAAGCCACGAAATTTAGTGATTCATTTTGTCACTTGGCTGCAAAGTGGATTACCTAGAATATCAACGTTGCCTCGCCATGCTCTCTACTTCTCATAATTTATTCGATGGCTAAAATATTATTTTTAAACTCAATTATTTTCAAATTTCCAAATTGATTATTTCTCATTTCAAAATGTCTCGTTCAATGTTTAAGAACTCTGGTCGATAACACGGCGTCCTATATATTGATCAGAATCCTTAAACATTTTCTGGACAAGTGAACATAATAAATAATCACAAGTTTTCCTTATTTATATCTATTTTATTATTACTAGCATCCATGCATCCAATTTAAATAAATACAACCAAGCAATTAATTCCTAACAACCAATCAGCCAAAACTAAATAGTTGCTTTCAACGCAAAAATTATATTTCTAAAATTCCCTATGCAACTCTGATTATTCCTAGATTATTTATATCTTAAACTTATTGACTCAAATTTCTTAAATTTTCTATTAAGTGAAAATTGTTCACTTAAATCAATTTACTCTAGTTTATCTCTTTTAAAATTAATTTCCCAATAATCCAAAAGTAATTTTCCAAACTCTATAAGATTTTAGCACAATACTTTCCAAAAGTTTAATATCACAAATTTCAACTTATCTAATTAAAAATTTAAATCAAAATACGTCCTAATTGATTATCCCGATAATCAATTTATATTCCTATCCATATATAGACAATTAATATAACTATCTACCACACATTCCAGGGGATAGGACTCCAAGCCTCACTAGGTCTAGATCGATGATTTTATAAGCTTTAATGTTCTGACTCAGCTATGATACCAAACTGTAACAACCCCATCGCAATATCCATATTATTAAAGAACATTATAAATAACATCGTCTAATAATATGGAGAATACGGCTTGATAAGGGCGACTGAATGTGAATATATCTTTAACTAATAGTGACACATCAATCTTATGGTCTATTTAATCCTTGGAATAAAATTTGACATGTACAGTCTCAGTTCAAAGTAATAATCACACCAGTTTCTTAGAATCAGAACAGTATATCATATAAACAACAGTCATAGATCACAGCGAAATAGTAAACATCATATACATATACAAAAGTGAGAGTCTATCAAATATAATAGTAGATTTACATAATATACATCTGATAAAAATCTTTATCTCAATTATACATCTCATAAACAAACACGAATCCTAAATGAGATAAACTAAAAGTCAAAAATGTTTATCTACTTGCTAGCACAACCATCCAAAGGTCAACCAGTCCTGTAACTTGAAAAGTCTCGGCCTGACCCGAGCATTAAAATAACAACCGGGTCAGACTATCTCTAAATATCTAAAAAGGTGAGAACAAGATATAACATAAAGATATATGACATATCAGTAAATCCAAATGTCCAAGATATAATAAGTCATGAAATTAATTTAACTTAGAATCCACCTCAAGACACAAGAGTATATATTTATTTCACGAATACAAAATAGTCACAAAATCCAAATTTTCAGAACCCAAGAGACCTTCATTCGTACCAATCGTAATGATCGTCCATACTAATTGCAATAATTTTACTCGGACAGTGGTAAACAAACAAACAAAGGTATCACTCATACTGATCTGATACCAAAGATCGTACTCATACTGGAAATACATAATCACAATTGATCTCGAGGATAGTCCATACCATCCAAGACGATCGTAGCGACCATGACTTAAAGACTCTAGATTATTAATCTTTATAAAATTTATAATCGTAAAGAAATCCATGAGTATCTCTTATAGATCTATCAGTCCCATCAAACACCAAAAAGAAATATACTCTAAAGTGCTAAATACTGTCACTTTTAGTAATCACTAGAACTTAACCAAAACGTCCCATACCGCCTAGTGAAATCGATTATTTAGTAGAAGCTAGTAAATCTCACTCGTTACGAATACCACCGAAAAACCTAAACTATATTCTCTTAAGGATCTATCGGTTCCACCGAACACCGAAAGAGAATACAACCCTAAAGTGTTAAATACTTTCTAATAGCAATCACAAGAATTTAACCAAGGCATCTAAAGCTAGTAAGTACCACTCAAACATTCTATTTAATAAGTTGTACAATATTCGATGAAACGTTACTCAAGTATTTAAACCAATCGGTAACACTAAGTCGATTATTAGTACTCCCAATATTATAGAACTAAGGCTCTCAAACCATTTACCTTATTAAAGTTCATAATTTAGAATTCTAATATCATAATCTTCATATAGGAAATAATTTCTAAACACTTTATTTATTATTAGATAAAATAAACCAATTATTACTCTTGCAAACCCATTTGATAAATAACCATCATATTTTAGAAATAAACTTAGTTTTGTATTTTTCCAAAATCCATATTCCAAAAACCATTTATATAAGTACCCGTTTATTAATGAAACCATAAACTTGTTTTCCGACCCAATTTGGTATTTTAACAATGGTTTAAATCAACATAAACTTATATTTCCAGAATTAGTAATTTAAAATCCATAAAATCTTTTCTATTACTTAATTACTAGTATATACTACATTTTCCATTATTAACTAATATACTAGTTCCAAAGATTTAATTAGTAAACAAAGTGTAACTTTATACGTATATTTATAGTAATCTAAAATTTTAATCATTATAGGTTTTAGAAATCAGTTCTAATACACACACGCGCGCGCGCACTTACTTCTTTTTAAAAAACATAACTTATATATATATAAATAACTAAAGCTTATAAGAATATAAATGTATTTATTTTTGAACTAGATTGAATTCCAATCTAAAACAAAGTGTACTATAAAATACTGTTGTTTATAGGTAACAGTGTTTGATACGTTTATAAAGTAATTTGTCTGATACTCATATATATATATATATATATATATATATATATGTATGTATATGTATGTGTGTGCGTGTGTATATATATATATATATCATATTTAACCATCCAAGAACAGAAGAAAAAAATCACACGATTGCACTGCTATAATCACTAGAAATCATCACTAACAATCAAGAGGAAGAAAATCTAACAAGATGGAAAAGAACAAAACAAAAGGAGGACTGCTTGGAGTTGATATTGCTCCAGCTTTCACCCCACCAGTCCCCAAGTGGAGCACCACTGGTCGACCAATGGCGACGACTCCTAGAGCCATCTCAGCTCCAGGAACTCCACCGCGATCGATGCCCGATGAACTGGCGACACAACCTCAGTTAAACTCTTAACATCGAATAATCTTATATGCAAGCAATAGAATACATCCATCAATGCATTCATATAATGTTCGGGAGCATAGATTTTGACAGGGTTATATGGAGATATGATTATCGGTAAACATTGATTTAAAATACAGTAATATCAATTATTCAACCATAGAATCACAATTCAATCCAAACAGAAACTAACAATCACACATATAATTGAATTTAGAAATAGCGGTGAGGTAAACTCACCTTAATTCCATAATAGATTCATTAACACTCCATCATAGCTTTTCTTAAGCTTCAACAAACCCTAGAACTCAAAAAAAGAAAAATAATACAAAAAGATTCACAACTACTTAAAACCAAATTTACTTTGTTTAAAATGAAAGACAAGACCCAAATTCACATATCTTGATTTAATCTGATTTTATTTTATTTTCTTTCTAGTTTAAAGTGGGAGATTTTAATTGTGTTTGGAAGGAGAAACTAACCCTAACTTGTTTCTTTCAATTCTTAATACGTGCTGGCTGTAGAAAGTGAGAAACTGAATAACCGGACTTCTCATATATGATTAAGTACAGATATGGGCTTATTAAATCCCATCTAAGAAAAAAATGTTACTTCTATTATTTGTTTCTCATTTTAAACTCTACATTTCACCCTGAAATTTCCATATAACACTCCTTTCTTCTTTATTTAACAATACAAACTTTTTAATATTATTTTGTTATATCATAAATTAATTTCCTAATAATTACCCACTCCATTTTAAATTAATTATTAAAAAAACCATTGCTTCAATATTATTTTTGACAATGATTGAATAAAATCTCTACTCTTCATTAGAGATTAGTTTATTTACCAATTCCAAAATATTCGACCATATTTTGATTTTCCAATTTTCTATAAATTTAGGACTCGCCAAAATTAAATGAAATCTCAATTTCATAACTATTTAGAATTTATCATTCTAAACCAATTATCTTTTATAAAAGAATATAAATTCCAAACTAATAATTTAAATTCTATAATTTAAATCATTATTTATTTTATTTTATTTACTCAAAAATCCGAGTTGTTACAGGATGAAAAAAAATCTGGTTAATTTTAATACTGATAGTAATATAAATATAAAGAACAATCATTTTTTATTTCCCTGTTCCAGATGAATGGAGCTACCGCTCTGCCAACAGTGTTCCCATGAAGACTTAATCCCTGCTAAATGATGAATTCATTCGTCTGGACATTAATAATCCGAGAATTGGAGAAACTTACTTCAAAAGCACGCTTAACAATCAAGTGTATCACTTATCTGTCTAGTGCAGATGCAAATATAGCAAAACACAAGAGCAGGAGAATCAAACATAGAACAATCCCTTTAAATCTTGTAATTATAAAGAGATAAGCATAGATCCAAGGGATAGCAACAATCTTTGGAAGATAGAGAAGCTTTCTTTCAGAAATACTTGTATTTCAGTGACACTTACTTGGAATCGGACACTAAAGCTACTCTAAAGAGCAGGGAGGAGCCATGGTAGCCTCCTTAAAATTAGATTTCTTCGTTTTTAAGAGAATTATGGCGGACTGCCATCCGCCATGTTTGATTCCCCTAATTTCTAGGGTTTTTTTGTTTCGCGTGTATAGAGAATGAAGGATGCAGCTAGGGTTTGTTGTTTTAGGGAGTGTTAATCGGGGTGTTTTATTTGCTTATCTGCATTGCTTATATTGGGTTATTGTATATGGGCCCTGGGCCTTTTTATTTTTACTATTTCAAAAAATAAAATAAAGATACGTTATTAATTTTAGGTATGATGCATAATGATAAAAAAGATAATGGATAATAGTAATAATCAACGACTATGGACTTCGCTCTTCACTTAGATGTTACCCAATGAATGTCATAATCCACTAATATGTTATTTCCTACCGACATATTTCTTTACACGTACAATGAACTGAATAAATAAGTACATGATAAATGAATATGTATCTATGTATGTAGGCAAAATCTATTGGGACACAAATTATAGACACAATTGGTGACAAGATGCATCTCCATCATTGGATTGCCCCCTGATTTCCACCTTCCATATAAGGACAAAAAGGTATCCAACATCCCTGATCTTTTGTATCACCAATTGTGTTTTATTTTGTGTCCAAATAGCCGGCTCCATGTATATATATGTATTTATGTATGTATGTATGTATGTATGTACACTTACATGCATACATATATACATATACATACATACATATTATATATATATATATATATGAAAGCCGTTAAGTGCTGATGTTCTTATTATTTTATGTTGGGTAATGATACTTATAGCAACCAGCTTGGGTTGAATGATTATGTTTCGAGACTAAAAAAAAGTGTTTTATGAGCATTGACCTGAATTAAATCCTTTGTCAGTTGAATTGTCATATGAAAGGGATGATATTCGAAGAGTTATTGAGACAAATTTTGATTTGCTAGCATATTGTTACTTGTTTGCTCATAGTTTTAAGGAGTTTCTAGTTGTTTTTGTTAGTTCGATGCAATCTAAATGTAGTTTAATTGATGTTGGTTTTCATAATTCTTCAGTTGTTGGTTCTTTTAGCGAGGGTTGTTAATTTAGTTCTTCAAGTATTTTGATGTTTGTTTCTTCAGTTGATTCTGGTTCATTTTTGAAATAATTTTTAAAAAAGATACTGCAAATCCAAAGTTTACTGGCGTTGGTCAAAGATTTCCTAGCAACGTTAGAGATTTTTCATATCTTATGATTTATTATATTAAAATTGGATATACAGTTACTATTCTTAAGAATGACATGGAGCATGTGACTACTAATCACGAGAAGGTTGTTCATTTTGGATCATGCATCTCTAAAATTTAGTCCTTTAGGTTTTGGTTATTCAAACCATGCAACCTAACCGTTCTTGTGGTGCAGGCATTGTAGATGTTAACCATCCAATTGTTTCTGGCAAACTTGTTAAGAAATATTGATTTTATTCAACCTAATCCTTTAATTAAGAAAAAGGACACCATTTATTTATTTCACATAGAATACTTGTTTAAATTACTATTTTGCATATACATAAAAATGATTGGTGTTTGAAGACATTCATAATACAGATTTACTTTCATAACATCATGAAATCTCTTTATAAAGCTTTAATTGAGTGTAATCCTGATAATACAATATTCCTTCATGGTAATTACAATTACAACACTCCGTTTTTTGGAGTGCTAAAATATGGCGAATTAAATAAATGATTAATTAAATTAAAGTACAAGATAAAATAAAGATAAGTTATTTAAGAAAAAGTGAATGAATGAAGGAAGAAGAGCTTGAGATTTATTAACATTAGGTTAGAATGTGCTTTTAGCCCAAGGCTCAAATTACTAACTCCCTACATTCCAACTCCCTATTCGTTCTCCCATTATTCCACAAAAATAAAAGAATGGTAACAAGCTTAGGCCGACCATCATTTTTGCAAGAGAGAAGAGGAAATTAAAAGATAGAAGATCAAGTTTTTAGCTTTAAGAAAAAAGGAAGATTAAATAAGGTTTTCTCAACCTAGGTGAGTAATTCTTTTTCTAAAGCCTCCAAACCTATGAGGATTTGGTTATATGTATTTGTGATGTTTTGAATGTTAATGAACAAGTTAGGAAGACTATAAAATATTTTGTTCATGTTTTGGAATTTAAAGAGAATGATTTATGAAGCGTTCAAGGAAAAATATGAATCAAACATTTTTCAAATCACTTGAAATTTTTATAATATGCGTAGAATAATAATATAATTTGTAATGTTCGCCATATATCATATGCAGTTTTACACACACTAACTCTGTCAAACTTGTTTTTTTCCAATGAACAAAATAGAATATCCATAGCTTTAGCATTATTGGTTGCATGTATATTGTGAGCGCTGGACTATGTGGATGCTCAGTCGTGGGTATATTATATTGAATTTGTTTAGCATTCTGAAGTTCATAACCATTTGCTTGCATTTAGATACTCGTTCTAGTTGACCAATAATAGGCTCGGTGAATAGTGGAGGTCGTGCAATAGATTGATCTTTAACAAATGTGACAATAGTGTTATTTATGTTATTTACACAGATTTCTGAAACTTTGTTACAGTTTTATTAAATACTTTCACAGATACCAAATGAAAGCACTTTAAGGATCTAATAATATGAATAAACATAATATAATAATAAGCTAAGTAATTAATAATAGATAAACAACTGCACTAGCGATTTTTATATTGGTTTTGACTTCCCGTCCTATGTCAAGTTCCAAACTCCTTTCGAAATTTCACTAAACTACCATCTCTTAACCCAGAGGAATAAGTTTTTATTTCACTTTCTGAACAACCAAACAGGACTTCGAGTTATTGCCTGAAGATCAACAACAAGATTTTACGTAAAAAGGAATAAATTCGACTTTGACTTTGATGTGTTCTTTAAGTCGCTTTTCAATACACCCTTCCTATAATTTCCATTGATAATGTGCAGAAAATGGAAGGCAAAAGATCGTTTTGAAAGCTTACTGCAATCATAGAGATTATAGAGCATATAGAGCAGAGTAAGCAATGATATGTGTAATTATTCAATAATAATCCTTTTATAATGTTTGAAAAGTCTTTATTGAAGAGAAATCACCATTAGAGCAGACACAACTTTGATTAATGGAGATGATTTTTTAAAACGAAAACTAACCTTTAAAGAAAAAACACCTTACAGAAATTCAGAAGTCCGAATTTAAATTAAGACGTCTGAATTTATGCACGGTTGAAACAGAAAAGAATTGGTTTAAAAAAAATCTTATCCAAATGTCTGAATTTACAATCATATGTCTGAATCCTTTTTCAAACGAATGGTTTGAAGCTTTTGACATCTAAAAATAATATCTTAAAAAATAGTTTAATGGACATTTAAATGTCTGAAAATTAATTCAGAAGTCCGATTAATTTTTCAAACGTCTGTTTCATTCAGGGTTTGAAACAGAAAGCAAATAGTTTATTTTAGGCATTTTTAAGACGTCTAAAATAATTATCAGATGTCTGATTGCCCTTGAAAAAGTAGTATTAATTTCCAAATTTTGTTTAGTACAAAATTGAAGAATTGTAAAATAATAAATACTTAAAAATAGAAATGTGCGTGTGTACTATCAAAGGAAGTTGTACAAGTTTGATCTAAGACTTACAACTTACGACAACTATATTTTGGTCTTATTTCTTTGAGCACATTGTCTTAGTGATACATCATGTTCTTCTTAATCTCCAAGAGTTTTTATACCTGAAGCAACAACTTGTACAATATATTTCGAAATGTATAGTTGGCACTTCAGAACTAGAAAGGAGGCTCTAATGTTTACTAGCATAATGGTATACTTATATTTCTAAATTCTTTTGTTAAGGATATGAATATTCTAAATGATTTTTCAATTTTATTGACCTTGTCATATTGCGTTGAGATATTCAAGTGAACTTATAAGTTATTATTTTGCATTTTTTCGAAGTTGGAAAAAAACCAAAGAATGTTTCATGGTGGGGGGTTTAAGACTTAGGAGTTTCTTATAGAGGAAGTGATAAGGTAGCAAGCTATTAGAACAAGGACAAGGGTCGAGCCTATAGCAACTTTAAAAGTGAACAGAGAGGAAATGATCTATATTATAGATTGATTACTATTTATATAAGGATACGATTAATCAAAATAGTGGTTTTGGAACATGGGGAGAAGGTTGATCGGTTGACCGTGAGTGGAAGGTGGTTGGAAATATTTTAAGCAACAATGGTCAGGTCAATGCGGGTCGAGTTTAATAAGAGAAGGCCGGATTCGGTACCACTTTATTTTGGAGGAAGAAAAGTTTGTAACACCTCTAGTTTTGATTAACATTATTTAGGTCATTTAATTAGAAGAATTAAATAAAATAATGTAGGGTGATAAGGAAAATGAGATTTGATGATTCAAATTAGTTGTGCCTTAATAAATGAGTTATTAAGAATGGGTTATAACTTAGATAAGAAGGAGGAATATATGCAAACGGCAAAATATGAATAGACCATAATTCCTAAACATAAACCCTTATATTCCTTCTCCCTCATTCAATTTACATTCCTACAAACTAAAATAGACAAGGTCGACCATTACTTAGAGCTTCAAGAAGAAGAAAAGTTAGGAAATAAGATTAAAGCTCAAGGGAAATCAAGTTTAAAGTCTAATCTCAAGTTCCTTCATCAAATCAAGGTGAATAATGAAACCCATCTCTAATGTGCTTGTTTAATTTTGATTTTAGGATTAAACCCAAAATCTTAGGATTGATATTATTGACTAAAAATTCCATCAGTGAGACAGAATGACTAATTAACCTCGGAAATTGTGAGAGAGTGGGGTTTTAATGATGTTGTTAGCTTTGTAGTATATGATCGTAAATTAATGATGGAATGCTAGTAATAAATAGATATGAATTTTAGAGTGGTTTTGCCAAAATGAATGCTTATGTCCACTGTATATATTATTCTCACTATACATATATATATATATATATTATTACAATGGATACTTGGAGATGATGGAGAATGCTTAAAGATGATAAGAGTATGGTGGGAAGTGTTATCCTTATAAGTTTTCTGAATCCGACCCCTTGCGTGGTCAAATACTTAGGGTATTTGTATGAGCAAGCCTCCTTTGATTTGCGGTTGAGATTGCCTGAGGATATTCGTGGTCTGTATAGCAGAACGAACCGTGGGATGGTTCGGACCATAGGATGGTTGCCAGCGGGAGGCTTGGTAGCGATACATGCATATATTGTGACAAACTACCTTTCCATACCCTGGTTGCTTCTTTTGCAGCATGTCAGGTGACGTAACTCAGAGTTTATTGCTACTTTCCACGTCGGATGGGAGCGGTTGGTGGGAGGACGGCTGTATTAGCGCTTTTTCAGTGTGGCAAGACTTTAGTAGGTATTGTTTTCTCTACCATGTGACTGTTCTCTTTCCTTAGAGCCACTTCGGTCGGTTTTCTGTCCTTATGTGAGAGGAACCCAGGCATAAATATCGGCTGGCCCTTGGTCGGTCGGTTCCCAAGGAAGCCCGGATTAGTATGGCTGATGCATTTATCTCCCTGCGGGTAGCTGCCATGCCCTATTAAACTTTTATGAAAATTTTGAGCAACATTTTGCCCCCCAAGCTTGCCTTTACGGGTGGGGGCAGGCTTTTAGATACGAAATGACGTGATTTAATGGATGCATGTAGTATAATTAATGTCGCTATCACGTGTCTTTCTATAGGTGTCTTTGTTAGTCCGTTTTTTCCTGTAACTTCTGAGCCAAAGGATCCAAATCGACCCTAACGTCACTCTCTTTGCATGTTCCGGATTTGGTTGTCTTTTTAAGATGAAGGGTCATAATTTGGCTATTGAGGGTCTATAAATAGACACATCTACCTCTTCTTCTCCTTTTATTGTTTCCCCATTTCTTCTTCCATTATTGTAAATCTTTTGACACTTTTCAAAATTTTCCATTAACAGGTACGTTCCTCTCTCCATTGTCGTTTATCATTGTCATCGGGTCGTCAATAGCTCATTTCTCCGATGTGGGATGCCCCTTGGTGGCATCCCTTCTGGTGGATTTCTTCTCTATTTAATGGTGCCCCTCCTCATTTTACCATGCTTTGAGGCCGGTTAGTCCTTGAGGGGAGGCATCCATCTTGCTTGCTTCCTAATATTCACTATTATCTTGTCATAGGATGGCTGCTTTCGATAGTGCTTCGAGTTTTGCTCCCATGGTCCCATCTGACTTCGCGGGGAACAGACAGCATGGTCAAAGAGCTGAATCTATTTGGTTGTACCCCTAGCTTAATCCAATTTTCAAAAGCCCACGAACGAGCAAACACTACCCAACCAAACTACAACACATTCTCCTTGAGTTAATTGAAAGTCGGAGTGGCCTTGCCTCTACATCCAACCATCGTGTCACTTTTAAACGGGCTCGGCCTCACTTTGGGTCAACTTACTTTGAACAGCTATAGTTATTTGGTGGGTTGCGTAGCGTCCCATCGCTTAGAGTTAGGGACACCTTCCGT
Organism: Allium fistulosum; assembly: GCA_030737815.1. Taxonomy (NCBI): domain Eukaryota; kingdom Viridiplantae; phylum Streptophyta; class Magnoliopsida; order Asparagales; family Amaryllidaceae; genus Allium; species Allium fistulosum. The sequence goes on along the minus strand of CM060902.1, from coordinate 320,634,190 downwards.
GGGCCTTATCGCCCGCCTCTTTAATATTCACAAACAGCCTGGTCATTGCCCCAAGACCTACTATCGCATCCAGATGAAGAAGAGGAGAGAAGTGGTCTTTACTGGGGTTTCAAAGAAAGGTGTCTCTGGCTGGAAATCTCAACATTTCTTTATCCCACGGGCTGTGAATGAGCGGTTGCATTTCCAGTTGTTTCGACCTTTTGGTGAGACCGTCTTTGTGATTTTTATCCCCCCTCTCTTTCCTTTTCTTTTTTGACGTTCTTACAATTTGCCCATTGCAGGGTCCCCAAAGTTGAGCCAGGCCGAGGCGACGTTAGTGGAGAGGCAAGTGTTGGGCCTTCGAGGGGCCGATGATACCCTCTAAGATTTGGACAACTTAGTGACTAACGAGATGCTCTGAAAAGTCCGGCTACTATCGGAGGGTAAGTCCATTCGTTGCCCACACAAAAATGGGTAAAGGCACAGAAACTAGCCGAAAGAGAAAGAACATGGAGACAGTTTTGAAGGAGCTCGTAGGTAGTCGCCTCATTTTATCTCCTTTACACAAATCCACACTTTTGCCTGGGGTCGGCTAGGGGTGCATTAGTAAAGACAATTACGCTGGCCTGAGGGATGCCGAGGGTTGGTCCATAGTTGATGCGGACACCCTTTCTAATATGCCATCGGAATGGCAGGAATATGATCCGGTGAAATATGATGGAACTTCTGGCCAGCCTCTGCTCCCGGCCTTTGGAGAAAGTGTGACTTGGTCTTCAATGGGCGATGGTCCTATTGAAATAGGGGTCGTGGTGTTGGACCATCGAGCATAGGAAGAGCAGGACCTACAGACTCTAAAGGGGATGATTCTGAACCTTGTGCCCTCTAATTAGGAACTAGAACCGGGGTGCTCAACCCGGTAGTTAATTATGTTTATCTTTACCATGGCTGGTTCCTTGTTTTCTAACTTGTTATGTTTCCTTGTTTTAGTGGGCCAGTTGTATTTTGAGGAGTCGAATGATGCGGATGATCCCCCTGTGGATCTTTCGGTGTAAGATGCCGAGAGGAAAGCCGTGATGGTCTCTCCTTTGCCACCCCCCGAAGTGGCGGCAGATGCTTCTTGATCCGTGATTCATCTTGATAAAGAGTCTAGTGCTGAGGACTCCCCGGGTAACAAAACGGTGAGGATCGGAGTGGCATAGGAGGAGGGACCAATAGGGGCTGTAGGAGGAGAGGAGCGCACGATGGATGAAATGGGGGTGGCTTGTGGCGAAGCTTATGAAGACGATGTTTATGTTTCCATGTATCGTGGGCTTAATGTAGAGGATGAAGAGAAAGTTAGGATGATTTTCATGCGAATTAGTCTAGGATATGATAGGGAGAGCTTGGACAGACTCCTGTGAACCTTGTGTGGCTGCTGCTTATTCTTTAGGGATTTCCCACCGACCACGCTCTAGATGGCCAGGTCACGGATTGTAGGCTGTTGTTGATAGCTTGTGCAAGGTACTAGCTGGGGTAAGACCTGTTTATCTTCTTATTTTTCTCCCATCTCCTTTTTCAAATAACTCGTACTGCCTTATTTTTAGGAGGGCACGTGTGTGATGCGGGTCGGCAATGGGCTTGTTAACTTGCAGGCGATACCTACCAGGGGGCAGGCCGTAGAAGAAGTGAGGGAGTCTTCTCATGGTGGTCCTCAGTGGATGGTGAGGACTGTGGATGAACAATGGATAGGTCATGACAGGTTGACTCCCTTGAGAGAGGAGTTGGAGGAGAATAAGGCCCACCCAACAGATGAAATGGTGAATTGGGAAGCAGTAAGAGCTAGTTTGTTGGATGGAGATGACGTAGTTGCCCAATTGAAGGAAGAGTTGAGAGCTGTGAGGGAGGAGGTTGAAGCAGTCTGGGTGGTAGCTGGGCTGGCCACCGATGAGTGTGGGGCGACTATTGCGGCTAAAAGTGTGGCGGAGAAGGGTCGTGAGTCAGGGATCATGCTTTGAGCAGATGCAGTTTGGGCCAAGGAGTTGGCTGAGAAAGAAGTAGCAGAAACCAACCGCCGCAGGGCCGACTCTATGGCTATCAGAGACCAGGCTGTTGCCGATCGGGGATCGCTTGAGGAAGAGGTTACACGGTTGAAGGGGGTGGAGGAGAGATTTGAGCAGGAGGTAGGGTGTTTTCGAGGGCTTTTGGATGCCCATCAAACTTGCTTGCCCCTAGACGGTGTTGAGGGGTTGAAAGAGAGAGTCCATCAGGAAAGGGACGCTCACTGGTCAGTTTATTTGACTAACATGGCAGTGGGCACTTTCATAAACAACTTCCACCTTCCTATTGTGATCCCGGGTGTAACGACCTAGAAATTTTGAACATTTGAAATAGAATATTAAATTGAATTTAAATATTTGAATGTTGATTTAACTTGAATTTCAAATGTAAATATGAAATTGGCAATTTAATTTGTAAATTTAATTGTTGCAATTGGGTAAAAATTTGAATCTTCGGTTTTAAGCTGATTAAAAATATTTTCAAGGCTTAGAAAATCTATATTGATAATTCTGAAGGTACTGGAGCTTTCAGAATTGAATTTGAAACTGTTTTGTTCAGTTTTGAAATTGTATCGTTTAAATTGAATTTAAAAATAGCGTTCCGGGGCACAGTCTCAGAATTCGACGAAACCAGTTCCATTGGATCCGTAATATTGTATTATTATCGGATTTCAATTTTCGTAGCGTTTGGGATTGTTGTGTGAGCGTATGATATATAAACGTGTTGGAAAACACATATATATTTATACACAATAGTCAACCTACATCAGCTGAGATTTCTGCGCTAGCCTGCTTCCTTTCACTATCAGCCTACGTTCTTTCTTTTCAGCTAGAATTCTTTCCCCATCAACATGTGTAACGTTTTAAACACGCCAACATCAGATCTTGTTCCCTCTCTTCTTGTTAAAAACAGCCGAGACTTTACTTTTCTTTCTCAAGTTAAGTCGCCTCGTTCAAAAATAATAAAAGGGGTAACGAACTAAAATCAAATTCATTCGTATAAGGAGAAAATTAAACCCTTCGTTCAGTCGAATCAAGAGGCTCGCGTTCGATGGTTCGCCATCGTGAGGCTGTGGAGTCGCCGCGTGGAGGCAGGTTGGAGTTGCTCGACGTGGGAGTCGATGTCGTCTGGAGTCCTGAACTCGAGGTCTCAGTCACGAAGGGGTTTTGTGATGGTGGGGGGATGGCTGGAGCTCGGCGGCAATCGTGGTGAGGGCTGGTAGATCGGGGTCGGAAATGTTAGATTTAACGATGGAGGAGTCGACGATCTGCTCTGGCGAAGGCTTCATAGGCAAGCTGGGTTGGTTTTGGGTCGTGGGTAGGGGGTTTGCCTGTGAGCGTGGGATTTGAGGTATTCGAATTTGTATATCTATTTTTGCAGTAAGGTATACTGAGAACCATTATGTTGATTTAATATTAGGCATGGAAAAGAAAATGGGAATTTAAATGTTTGAAGATTTTATTTAAAAATAGATTTTTAAATCTATATAGATTATTTTATAAGTGTATATGAAGTTATAAAATAAATATGGATATACACACATTTTAGGTTTATTGTTTTATTTTAAAATAATGGATTTGGAAATTAATTTGTTTAATTAACTTATTTAATTTTTTTTAGAAATTATTAAAAGGGAAATTAGTTTAACACTAAAATATTAGTTAATTAAATTTAAATGAAATTGACTGTTCAATCATTTAAAATATTAATAAACCATATAATTGTTTATACAAGGTCTAAAATCCAGAAACAAGCCGGAATGGAAACTGGATTACATGCATTGTTAAAGGTGAGATCTTCTCACTCGAATGTAAAGTTGATTTTACAGTTATTTATTGATTGATTTATGTTTGGATGTGATATTAGATATATCTATATATATAGCAATATATATATATATATATATATATTGGCATATGTATATATTGCCGTTGTGATTTCCCGCATTATATAGCGGATGAGACCCTATTGCGTCGCATAATAGTGGATTGATATTTTTATAAATCCCATATACCGCGATATTCCACCTCGAAGTGGAATTGGTATTGTGCTAACATCTGTGGATGCAGGGAAACAGGTTGGAGGGATCCAACAGGATTCCTCAAAACATTTGAATTGGTTTCATATGTTCTGTGATTGATTATTTATAATCTGTGTATGATTATATCTATGATTGAATGTGTTGAAGGCTATAATTTAGCCGAATGCATTTTTGGTATTGTTGGATACCAGAAATAAATGAAATTGAATTTTTGAAATTAAAGTAATTAAATTAATGTAAATTCCTTTTGAAAGAATTGGATTTATTTAAAAGAAGTTGAAAAAGATAAAGTGTTGTCTTCGAATTATATTGAATAAAATTCCACAATATGGGAAAGGATTTTTATAAATGGATTTTGAATAGTATTATTCAAAGTGGAGCAATTTATTTAAAATGGGATTTTAAATGGTTTGGAAAAGATAAAGGAATTTATTTAAAAGGAGATAAATTTGTTGAAATCCAATTGATAATTGATATACAACTCAATACAACAATGGACAGTTATATAAACTTGTCCTCATATAGAATACACAGCGGAATAAAATAAACAAGTACGGAAGTACGTCTCGCCATCCAGCTTGCTTCCAATTATCAATTATCAATTGGATTTCAACAAATTTATCTCCTTTTAAATAAATTCCTTTATCTTTTCCAAACCATTTAAAATCCCATTTTAAATAAATTGCTCCACTTTGAATAATACTATTCAAAATCCATTTATAAAAATCCTTTCCCATATTGTGGAATTTTATTCAATATAATTCGAAGACAACACTTTATCTTTTTCAACTTCTTTTAAATAAATCCAATTCTTTCAAAAGGAATTTACATTAATTTAATTACTTTAATTTCAAAAATTCAATTTCATTTATTTCTGGTATCCAACGATACCAAAAATGCATTCGGCTAAATTATAGCCTTTAACACATTCAATCACAGATATAATCATACACATATTATAAATAATCAATCACAGAACATATGAAACCAATTCAAATGTTTTGAGGAATCCTGTTGGATCCCTCCAACCTATTTCCCTACATCCACAGATGTTAGCACAATACCAATTCCACTTCGAGGTGGAATATTACGGTATATGGGATTTATAAAAATATCAATCCGCTATTATGCGGCGCAATAGGGTCTCATCCGCTATATAATGCGGGAAATCACAACTGCAATATATACATATGCCAATATATATATTGCTATATATATAGATATATCCTACTATATCTAATATCACATCCAAACAGAAATCAATCAATAAATAACTGTAAAATCAACTTTACATTCGAGTGAGAAGATCTCACCTTTAACAATGCATGTAATTCAGTTTCCATTCCGGCTTGTTTCTCGATTTTAGACCTTGTATAAACAATTATATGGTTTATTAATATTTTAAATGATTGGGGGTGACGCCTGATTTGGCCTAGAGGTACTGGGAGGAGGAAACCGCCAAATTAACTAAAAAGAGTAAGCTTGAGTCGGGCATCTTGATGGCTGAGCAGCTTGACTCTCTGACCAGACCAAATGAGTAAGTAGGTCGTCGTGTGTTGTTGGTAGTAGCCTAGTTGTCTTTGTCGTTTCTTTTCCCTTTTCCTTTTTTTTCTTTTTTATTGGTTGTCATAGGTTGATTGCGCCTAGCATGGCGGGCTGTGTGCCATGCCTCTTGTTTGTTATAAACTTTTTTTGCATCATGTGGTGTTTGAGATTCTTATTTCTGTTATTGTACCTGCAAGTAAAAGAAGAGCACAAGGTATGCTAAGGCGAGTATGTTTCACCTTGAGAGGATTGAGGCCTTAGCGATACCCGTGGGTTTGCGCGAAAGGACCCGGCTTATTTGATTGTGGGCGTCCTTTCCGACACCAGGGGTTGGAGTTGAGGCCCATGGGACTTTTACGGAAGGACCAAATTTATTTGCTTTCGGGCGCCCTTTCCGACACCTAGGGTTTGGATTTGAGGTCCATGGGGTTTGTACAAAAGGACCCGGCTTATTTGCTTGCGAGCCCCCTTTCTGATACATAGGGTTTAGGGTTGAGGCCTGTGGGGTTTACACGGAAGGACCCAGCTTATTTTCTTTCAGGCGCCCTTTCCAACACCCAGGGTTGGAGTTGAGGCCTATGGGGTTTGCACAAAAGGACCCGACTTATTTGCTTGCGGGAGCCCTTTCTGACACCTAGGCATTGGAGTTGAGGCTCGTGGAGTTTGCATGGAACGACTTGGCTTATTTACTTGTGGGTGCCCTTTTCGACACACAGGGGTTGGAGTTGAGGCTCGTGGGGTTTGCAAGGAAGGACCCAGCATATTTTCTTGCGGGCGCCCTTTCCGACACCCAAGGGTTAAAATGAAGCCCGACTTATTTGCTTATGGGCACACTACGAATGTCGAACCTCGGAGATACTATCATGGCGTTGCGCTAAGGTATCATGAGCCAGTCTCAAAAATAGTGTCTCGTCCCGCCGGGACGAGGAGTATCACGGTGAGCTGAATTGGACCATTGCGGTTGTTATCCAACTCATCGATGCACCCTAGGAGGCGAGAGCTATATCTCGTGTTTGCCTGCCAAAGCGGGTCGGGTAGCACAGGGATGACCTGCAGGTTGTTGGGTATTCTTGACGTGCCTAGGCGGAGTGGATGCATAGTAATCCACCCTCGCCGAGCGTGTCCTTCTATTAGGGAGGGGAGCAGTAGCTCGTGCGGTCCCTTGACAGGATGTGAGCTGTCGCCCAACCGGGAGAATGAGCATGTAAGAACTCATCCCTATCCAGATGTCCCAAACTTGTATGGCTGACATTGTCTTGGCAAAGAGAGATGACCTTCCATTGATCCCAGTTAGTTGCCCGACTCTAATGATCGAGTTGAAAGCGGCAAGGTGATCCGATGGGTCTGTGCTCCCATCGTATTTGTCTATTTGCGGTAGCATGTGCCGTCTTGAGAGGTGGGTTCTGAGATTTCTACGGAGAATGGCTCTTTGTCCTCATCGTCAGACAGGCTGCCGCCATCGAACGCCGTGAGTCTGTATTCAGTTGATTTATTGGTGCAACCGGATCATTTCGTCCCTGAGGCTAGCTTCCACCCACTGCGGGAACAACCTTGCATCGATGGGTAGAGGCTCCTGGTGGTATGCTGGCTGATCAGGGGAATACGATACATGATAACGACCTGGGGAAAGAGATCTTATGTGCGACGAAGGTGACTGTGATGGTCAGGCTTGTTCACGCCCAGGCACAATATGAGGTATTTCCCTTTGTGGGTGGGAGTGCACAGAGGTGGCTCTGGGTCCCCTGGCCACGGTTTGAGCAGAGATCGATTAGTCACTTAGGACACGGCTCGTAAATTTCACCATCCCGATGGCCATTTGGCTCCCCTTAACTATGTTGTTATCTCCTGGCCCCCGGGCCGCATGGATGGAAGTTTTGGACACCAACTGCATGCTCTGGGGGGTCGCCAATATGCAAGTGCTTCGGATGGCCAGCAACGTTAGGAAGATGTTGACCGCCTGAGTTAATGGATTTCCTGGGCCCACGATGGAGTGAGTTTCTAGTGTGGCTCTTAGGCCATTTACTTCTCGGCTCAAGGTTCCCATCCTAGCGATGTGATAGGATATGGTCTACCAGAATTCGCTGCTAACTCTGGGGAAATGGTAGGGAATACAAGCGGGTGTGTTGCCATTGGTGTCTCGATTGTGCGAGTTGTTGTTCGCGTTGACACCATTCATCGCCATGTTGAGTGTGGAGTCTAGTCAAGGTGATGGGAGCTAGAGAGTTTTAGAGGTTCATGCCCTCCTTCTATCGCCAGTATGTTGATTAAAAATCCCATCAGCGAGACAGAATGACTAATCAACCTCGGAAATTGTGAAAGAGTGGGGTTTTAATGATGCTGTTAGCTTTGCAATATATGGTCGTGAATTAATGATGGAATTCTAGAAATAAAGAGACTCGGATTTTAGAGTGATTCGGCCAAAATGAATGCCTACATCCACTATATATATTGTTCTCACTATGTGTATATATATATTATTACAATGGAAACATGGAGATGATGGAGAAAACTTAGAAGAATGACACTTTCCACCATACTCTTATCATTTTTAAGCATTTCCATCATCTCCATGTATCCATTGTAATAATAATAATATATATATATATATATACATAGTGAGAATAATATATACAGTGGACGTAGGCATTTATTTTGGCCGAACCACTCTAAAATCCATGTCTCTTTATTGCTAGCATTCCATCATTAATTCGATCATATACTACAAAGCTAACAACATCATTAAAACTCCACTCTCTCATAATTTCTGAGGTTGATTAGTCATTTTGTCTCGCTGATGGAATTTTTAATCAACATATATTGTGCCATGTTTCGAATGTTTGGATAATTATTTGCTTAATGATGAATTATTGAACTTAATTATGAGATTATTAAATAGGTTTAAATATGAAAAACCTATCGTTTAACACCAAATGACTTGAAATTTTGATATGATGTTAGAAATATTATTTTAGAATAAGTTTTTAATTTCATAATTTTCCAAGCAAGTATGAATATTTCGTGAATTTTCTAAATGGAGAAATTGGTTTATTTCAGGTTTTAATTATTAAAAATAATTAACCGATGATTTTAGCCCTAAAATTTTATACGTTGAAGAATATGATTCATCTGATTTATTGTGATTTTTGGAGATTTTTTCCCATATGATTTATTATGAATTTATTTAGGCTAAAAAGGCTTAATAATTATATCAAAATATTGAATAAGATGATGGTTTGCAAAATTATTTGGGAATGATAAGTATGCTCTATAGCAGTTTTCTGAAAAGATTTGGAAAAGAAGATTATTATCCAATAAGAATTTGACAAGATTTGGAGTTGGTAAAAAGATATTGCTTTTTAAAGAAATAAAAGAGTTTTTATAATAATTATGAGATTGCCATTGCCATTGATGTTGCAATTCATCTACACCGCATGTAGACACCAACCAGTAGGGAAGCATGTGATACCAGCCTCATTGGTATGCGATAATTCCATTAAAGTTGGGGCATATACATCGATGCCGACATTGACGTTGGCGATGCAAGCTATCCCTCATTTCTCTATGTCGCGTGCCTATGTGCTGCATTTTTATATGAAAGGGCATGATGCCGCATGTACACATATTTCCAGTATTACTCCTTTAGGCGGTGACACCAATGATATTACTTTCGACGTTTATGAAATACGACAATGATGCCGCAATTTTCTTATGCCGCTATTATATGTATTTTCAATATGGACCATGTTAAGGCAATGATGCCGCTTGTTTTATAACGACAATAATAATGCCACATTTTTCTTTAAGACATTGACGCCGCCAGTCACTAATGTCGTCATTCTCATAACTCCAATTTTAAATCTATGCAAACCAATAATGACACCGCTTATAGTCGGCAACCGATATATGCGATGTAAACGATTTTGACTCTATGGCCTTATACTTTATATATCACAGGCTTTAACATGATTTCATTAAAGAGGAATGTGATAATCCCATATAGCCAATTTTGATGCCATGTTTTATAAATTTATAAAAATAATGATTTGGTTTTATATCCTATGATTTTGAGGTGCAATAACCTCTAAGTGTCTTCGAAATTCATCAATAATATTTTATAAAGCATATATCTTGGCGTGATATTTTGGATAAATAAAGGGCTATATTTTCCTTATTTTAAAGTATGATTTCAAGGGTAAATCAATTATAAAGATTTATGTTTTCAAGGAAGTATAAAGAAAGGTATTTAGCCCAGAATTTTACTAAAGATGTTATTATTCTTATCACCATTAGATAAATTACGGTAGGATGAATTGACTCGATGATTAAAAACAAATGTGACTGGTGTAGGGTCGTGCCCTATAACTCAGCTATTAGCCCCTAGCTAATATTAGTCTAATATTCCCGTGCATAGGGCTTTGTCAAGGGCAAGACTAAAAGTAGGTTTATGCATAGAAATGAATGCACCAAGTTAAGATAGGTTATTGGTTAGCCCGAAAAACCATAAGGATCAGAGTGACCCTACGAAAAGTAAGTTTCGGACAGACTATCCAGTTTCCTTCTAATGGTAACTTAGAAAATTTTGTATATCTGGTAGGCCCGAGAAAGCAATATAGGTTTGTAGTTACCCTGAAAGAAACTATGATGTGGGACAGATAGTCCATTAATTTAGATAGATTAGTCATGATTACCCATGTTACACGCATGCATATGATTGTTTATATTGCTTAGTTTAACCATTGTGGTTGTAGGTGCTTGATTTATAAAAGACATATTTTAAAGGATACTGGTGAGGGGAAAACTCGTACCGCTCAGCGGCGTAGTCTTACTAGATATCTATCAACCGAGATGGTATATTATTATTTACACCAGACTTTTTGTCTGACGTAATGTTTTTGGATTTTCCCCTTTAACTCTCGGTACACAATTAAGTAGTTCGAGAGTAAGGTTTATGGGTTATTTAGGTTGGACGAATAAAGCTTTCGAAGATGTGCAGGAGGCAGATCTAGCTATGTAGGGATCTATCTATATACATTATTATCCGCTGTGAGAAGTTTCATTTTGTTGGAATGTGTGTAATGACAGATGTTATAACTGTCTAGTAGTAAACTCTGATCAACCAAGGAGGCATCTTCATATGTCGCTCTTGGCGTATGTTGTAATAAATATATTTTATCTGAACCTAGGCAACGTTTGAGATTATATAATGAATATGAAATATTATCTTTGAAATGAAATGTGGATATTTGTTTTGAAATTACGTTTAAGAAAATTTCATGATGCAAACTCGCATAGTGAGTCATCGTACGTGTAACGACCCAGAATTTCAGTAATTTGATTTTGTAATATTTAATTGATTTTGAATATTAAATAATTATTTTTATAAGTCAAATTGCTAAAAAATAACGATTTATTTGATAATTTATTTGGTTGAATCTAATACTTGAAATTGTTTAAATAATTTAATCTTGGGTTTTAAGCTGGATAAAAATAATTTCAAAGCTTATTTAAATTCTATTTAATAAGAATGAAGATAATAAATTTTTTAAACTGGATTTAAAAGTGATTTAACCGATTTTGAAAATAACTCGTTTTAATTAACGTATAAAAATAGCCTTCTGGGGCACTGTCTCGGATTTCAGCGAAACCGGTGTCATTGGATCCGTAATAGTATATTATTGTATGATAACGAATTTCATGGCGGTCGGACGTATCATTTGGACGTGTGAGGTCGAAACGCGTATAAATTAATTTTAGAAATTAATATAATAACTGGCTTTGGAAAATCTATCTTCTACATACGATCGAATTAGGTCTCGAAACAAGTTCCATTGCGTTAGAAATAGGGGTATAATATATAGAACGCCAGGCGGCACGTCTCGATTGGAGTTCGGTATTTTTGGACTTGTAATGTCGAATATTTCGAATATAAAATGAGATATATATATATATATAATATTTGTACCTTACAACCTTGCCCATGCCTTAGCCATACTTGCACTATTCAAGCATACTTCCCTACATGTCAACCATCCCCCGTCCCTCTATTAAACTCACGTCCTAAAACCAGAAATAGGATTTTAAAGGTTTCAAATTCAAAACTTATCCTCATCCAACACCCACAATCATCGGGACCAATCCACGCATTTTCAGGCAAGGCTCTCAATTGGGAAGTTGTTATTGACGTCGAGTTGAACTTGATCATTGGTTTGATTTGGCTAGTTCGTCACGAGGTGGCCAGAATTTGGGGATGATCAACATTATGGGTTTTGATATTTTCCGATGAATTAGCGAACTTGTAGGCGATGAGGCCTGAAGGAAAAATGTGGGGAAGGAGGGGAGCAAGTTGCAGCCGGAGTTTGGCGATCTATCGTCGACCGTGGCGATCGAACAGGGGAGATGACTGGAGATGGATATTGGGTTCGTTCGCGAAGTTGAGGAGACCAGAGGAGGTAAGGCCGGTGTCTCTAAAGTCATGGTAGCTGGGGCTATCTCTAGTGAGGAGGCAGCTGTGGCTCGGGCGATATGGTGGCGGCGGCGAGCAAGAATAGGGGAGCGACCTGTGTTGCGTGATTTTGAACACGAATAGTTGGGGAGGGCGAAAATTAAAGGCGGGTTAAGATTTAAACTAAGGTTAATTAAGTAAGTAATGGTGTTTAAAAATATACATATTATTTAAATTGGTTGAATGCTGTAAATTAAATAACTCATTCGTTTTTGGGTAAAATCGAACGCGACGAGTTGCGTTAGGATCGTATCAACGAATACTACATTATGGAATTGAATGGGAGATGATTGGAAACGGTTGAAATTTGGACTAAAATTGGACGTCATTCGATTTTAGTTCCAAACCGGAATGCCTCGAGGACAATAGAAAATTTCGGTGAGTTAAACTCACCATTTTGGTCAACTAGTAGGATATAAAATTGATGAAAATTGTTGAATGACTGTTTGGATAAATTACTACATCTATATTGTTGGTTTGGATATATTCCCACCCCTGGAGCGGATGAGATCTATTACGTTCCCGTGTAAGAGCGGATGACCCTTTGTATACGAATCCCGCCTCGAAGCGGTTGATTTATATTTTATAATTATATAACATTGTGATGCATGAAAAAAAACATGTCGAAGGAATCCAACAGGATTCCTCACAAACGTTGATTTATTTACATATATATGTGCTGATATATATGAGTTGTGATGCAGGGGGACAAGTTGGAGGGATCCAACGGGATTCCTCGCCATTGTTGAATTATTTCAATAATATTCAAATTTATATGAATTATTGGGTAATAAACCTTATTTGTTGGAAATATGGGTTATGACATCGTTATATGTTAAAAACTGAAACCTCGTAGAAATAGAAAATCAATATCAATATTGGTTGAGCGTTTGGTGGCTATTGGCCTCAAATTTGTATTTTTAAAATGCTATAATTACCATTGTGTTGGAATTGGTTTTGAGATAAGAAATGATTTTAAATCCGAAATTGGGTTTGGAAACTATATTGTTTGTAAAAGATTATTTAATTATATTAATATTATTTTAAAGTTATTTATTATATTAATACTATTTTAAAGTTATTTAATTATAGTAATATTATTGTAAAGTATTTAATTATATTAATATTGTCTTAAAATATTTAATTATATTACTATCGTTTTAAAGTTATTTAATTATAGTAATGTTATTTTAAAGTTATTTAATTATAGTAATATTATTTTAAAGAATTTTTCAAAATGTTAATAATTTGAAAGATTAATTATTTCAAGAACAATTATGGTTTAAAAATTAATAATAAGGATTATCAATAAGGGTTTGAAAATAAATTATTACTATTTATAAAATAAGGGTAAAGATTAATTATTATTGTTTATGAAATGGTTAATAATTGTTTTAAGATGTTTAAGATTAATAATAATTATTTATTTAATCATAATGTTTAATTTTAATAATTATTTTTATATAATACTGTTTTAGAAGTAAATGATCTTTATTTGTTTATAAATATGTTCAAGACTCATAAATAGAGTTGAAAGACTTGGATTTTATAAAGGAGCTTATAAAATGGTTTGGAGACGTAAGAAAGAATATTTACAGGGCGAAGAGTTTTATAAATGGTTAGATATTTATAAACGGACTAAAGAAACGGGTTTATAGATTTATAAAAGAAGTTTTATAAATGATTTAGAGATTTATAAAGGCCTTATAAATGATTTTAGAAATGTACAAAACGAATTATAAGCAATTGAAATATATAAAAGAATTTTATAAATGGTCCAGAAGATTATAAAATGGATTATAAATGATTTTAGAGAATTATAAGGAGCTTTATAAATGATTTTTGAATCAAATAAAAAGAAAGTCTTTCTCAGTTTTATGAATATACTTATACCGTTGAGATAAGTATATGTATATTTTCTATGTATTGAAATATAGGGATTTGCAGTTATACCTTTGTGAAAGTATTTTTAAACAAGTAAATTACAAAGTGATTTTAATGAATGAAAGATTTATTAGAAGAGGCTAGTGATTTCTTATATGCTTAACCAATGTTAGTTTCCTTATGAAATAAATCCCTGATTGAATGTTTGTTATTAGATAGTTAAATAACCGACTATCGAAAATGGACCCAAATGTAACTTTGAAAATATCTAGGAGAAACACGTGAGTTATATGGCTTAGTCATCTCCGATGATGTTGTACTATGCGTATAAATCTCGTTTCATTTTCCTAGGACAATGATAAGGAAATCCGTCCACTAACGTTTAGGCGGCGATCTCCGATCTTATATTTGGCTGTTTTTTCCTAAATTAGGGTTGAGTTTACCGAGAATTATCGAAAAGTTGTTTCGAAGAGACCGGGATCGGATAGGTTATCCGAAATCCACTTTGATCCAACTTAAGCGTTTCGAAGTGAAGACATATTGAAGATGATGGAATTGAAGACGGAGCTCTCAAGTGTTTCGTTCAGTCCCAGAACGAACTTGTATGGATGAATCCTGATATTGCATTGTTGCAAGGAGGGTAGTGTTAGCATTCTAAGTGAAAAGTGCTATAAAAAGGTAAAACGTAGCCTCGAACCCCATGAACTGGGAAATGACAAAAATCGTGCATGCAGTAGGGCCAAGTGGGTCGCTCCAAGTAGGGTATGGTCATTCCAAATCTAGATCGGTTATTATCTCTTATTTGTATGCTTTAGGGCCCATTAATGGAGGGTATTAATAATCGGTACTACTAGTCAAGTGGTAGGCCAGTCCTGTGTGGTAAGGGTACAAGATATTCTTGTCAGACCTTGGTGCATTTATCTAGAGATGTACCTTTGGAAGGTAGTACCTTACCTTTCATAGTATGGAATCCAATCTCTAATACGTGCCTTTACTATTTTGATTGTATATCTATTATGCTGGAATTTAATTAATGCGGCTATGATTAATAAGTGTTTGTATCTTGACACTATTATAATATCAAAAGATTTCGTATGAAATGTTTTGGTTATCGTAAGGGAAAAACCCGTCTGTGTTTATGTGTGGCATGGTCTTACGAGATATTTTTGATTTTCGAAAGGTTTTCTATAACTTTAAAAATCTAGTTGGGTGTGTTTACTCACGCTGGTTTTCCAGATCGACTCGGAAGTTATTTTATTATAATGCTCCGGTCAGACCGAGCATATAACAGATTAGTTTGCATGCTTTGGAGCTTCAGGATAAGAGTTGGAGGCCAGAGACGTATTCACGTAGATGGTTATTTTTCTTAAAAATTCTTTTATAATATATATACTTGAGATTTAAAATCAAATTTATATATACATTCTAAAAATATTTTTTTCTACTCTTCTTTATTTCAAATCATAGGAAAATTAGTTTATTTTACTCCAGAATCATTTCATCTTGTTTTCCTTTCAATACCATTTTCAAAACAAATTTACATTGTTTTTAACTAAGTGATGTCGACATCATGGGATACCCCATGTCGACATGGTGGCCGTTAAATTCCAAAGTTTCAATTTTCAAAAGAAGTGTCTATTTATTTAAATCTCTTCACGAATGGTTATGACCGTTACTGGTCTATAAATAGCCTTCACAAACGAATTTTTTAACTAACTATTTTTCTTATTTTCTTCACTCCTTCTCCATAAATCCATATTCTGAAATTTTCATATTTTTAAGATCGTGCCGAAATTCTGCCGAATTCTTAAGTGAATCAAATTAGAATCTCATTCTTGTTTGATTCTCTGCCCTCTCTCGAAGATCAAAGTGCTATTCAGAGTTATATGATCAATTTGTAATCAAAAGTTTATCGAGTCTCTCTATAAGGTGTGGTTGTGCCTGGAAATCAATTGGGAGATCTTGTGTCCCGTAAATCAAGAGAGTTTGCCCCAGACTCGAAGACAGGAGGGTACCTCAAGGCCTTTAGAAATTGAGGATTGTAATCTCGACATTGGTATAATAAAAATCTGTACGAGGTGTTTGCCTTGGTGCAGGACTGGACGTAGGGTAACTCCAAACCAGTATAAAATCCGGTGTGTTCTTTCCTTTTACTGTTTTTTATTTACTTTCTGCATATGTGTTTGATTCTGTGATTGTTCTGTGATTAAGTTCTACATTTGTTTATATCATAATTTTTAAATTAGTCCATATAAGTCTTAGAATTCATTAAACACTATTCACCCCCCCCTCTAGTGTTAAATTAGCCTTAAGATCCTTAATCCGCACTCCCTTTCATAGATTTAGTTTAATGTTGTACACATTAATTTGAAATATGTTTACTCCTAGATCTGGAAATCAGTCCCAAAGATTTTAGAATTTGAATGTTGTACATTTTTGTTCCAGATCTATATTCGGGTGTAAAAATAAGATTTTCGAATTATTGCCCAAATTTGTGTTAAGTTGTAGATTTTTCATAGTTTAATTTGTGGGAAGAACATCCATTTGATTTTTATAAATTTGTTTACCTTTTCCACTTTTGATTTAAAAAGGCAATGCTTGATTTATCAAGAAATAAAACAAATAGGGAAGAGATGTATAAAGTACAGATTTATTCTCCGTAGTTTACATTGTTTATTCTCAATAAAAAGAAATTATCCATTCCTTGTAATTTCAAACGTAGTAAATCTTTCCTTTTAGGTTAAAACCAATTTATGGATATCATAGCGGAAAATCTTCCTAAGGAATTTAATTCTAGCAAATTAAATATGGAAAACATATTCTAGTTACATATTTGTAACTAGGACATATTTGGATAAGAATAAGTAGTTTATACATATTTATTGCATTAATAAAGGAGAACAACGTTTATTTGTGCGCTATTTATGCATAATGTTCGTTAGTTATTATTATATTTAGGAAAGCAAATAGGTAGAATTAAAATATTGCATTTCCTATTAATGGGCAATAAATTAGGAATTGCCAATATTTAATAGGAAATAAAGAACTGTAACCCTAATTAATGGGCAATTAATAGGAAATAATGGATAGGATTAGATTAGGGGTTAGAATTGATTAATTAACGACTGTAACTCCAATTAATGGATAGTTAATGGAAATGAATTTCGGAATTACAATTAATAAGGACAAATGGATAAAAAGAGACCGATAAAATGAAATAGATATAAAAGGTTACTAATTTGAAATTAGTAATCATACACAAATGTCCTAAGAAATGTCCGTTAGGATATATGAAAAAATTGACATTTATAAGCACAAAAGGGAATTTATGGGTAGATAAGTATTTAAGGTAAATCTTGTTGCCTTAAATAAAAAGGGAATTAGTAAACTAAGTCCAATGTCTACCTAAGATAAAATAAGTAGAGACTTAGGATGGTTAATTGGACTTAGTAGGTTAGTGATGCGTGGTCAGTAGAGTCACTCGATGGAAGACTGCCCTTCACTTTGAGGCTACTAGCAGTCAGATGCATTTGCTACTGATGTGAGATATCACTAATCCTAGGACCCGTGACGACATGAGAGGTTGGGCATTCTTTCCTAATTAAAAACTATTAAAAGGTTCAAATTTGGAATTAGGAGTGGTGAGGGATATCTCCATAGGGGTTCGCTTCTGGTTTGAGGTATTAAGTGGTTGTAGGGCCCGCCTCTCTCGTAAAAGGAAGTATTAAGTAACCTAGTGAGATTTCAAATAAATAAGGATGTCTCTAAAAGGGTTTACTTTAATGTTGAGGTATTAAGTGGCTATTTTAGGGCTCGCCTCCCTACCGAAAGAAGTAACCTAATGAGATTCCATATTTATAATTAAGAATGATAGTGGATATCTTGGGAAGGGTTTGCTTCGGGTTTGAGGTATTAAGTGACTGATCTAAGGGTTTGTCTCTCTCCTAAAAAGAAGTATTAAGTAACCTAGTGAGATTCCAAGCGATGTCAACTAGACAGTACTAGTGAGGAGTCCGCCTTGGAGTTAGGTATTAAATGACAATGGTCTACCTATAAATAGGTGTTATATGGTCAAGGGTCTGCCTAGTCCTTATTAACGAGGTATTAAGTGGCTTGGGTATTCTCACATTGCTATGGTCGTAATAACGATAGTACTAGTGAGTAGTCCGTCTGGGGATAGGTATTAAGTGATGAAGGACCTACCTCGAACATAGGTATTAAATGGTTAGAAGTCCGCCTAGTCTTTTTAAAGGTATTAATTGGCCTGGGTACTGTCTCTTACATGGCTACGATTTTATTGGCGATAGATGTGGTAATAGTTGAAAATTAAATGTTGGAAGTCTTAAATAGTGTTTAGAGGTCTTTATTGCTAGGACCCACGAACTATTGATAATATTGTCAGAAAACCACCTTGGGAATATGTCTTAAATGATGGGGTCTACCTTGATTGAGGTCTTAAATGGCAGAGTCTTCCTATTTCTCTTTTAAAAATATTTTATGATGATTATATGTAACGACCCATGTTTTTAACCATTTAAAAATATTAAATTAAATAAGATTTTTGAATAAAATTGTTAGAAATTAATTTTTTTAAGATTGTATTGATGCAAATTAAATGATAATATAAGTTATGAGCTTAATTTAAATTCCTACTAATGACATATGTTGCAATAAGGTAAAAATGATAACATATGTTAGTGTGTATTTTAATGACATTGGTTTGAATGGAATAAATGACTGTCTGAATGTAACCCAATTGATTGGAATAATAAATGTTAATAAAGAATAATAAATGTTTCTTTATTGAAAAAGAAATCGTATGTTTATTTATTTGAAGTATGTTTAGCTTAAAGATTTATTACAAGATTAAGAATACATTTTTGGTAAGTAAGTTATAACCCTTTTTGTGTAAAATAATTTGATAAGTATGTTTGGATTACCATAAAAGGGAATACAATCGTTTTGTTTCTCGACCCGTAATTTAAGGTCCCCTTCAAATTTTAATACTGAATTTAACTGCAATTAATTCGATGAGGAATCTTTAAATTAAAAAGAAAGAGACGTTAATTGAAATTAATGGCATTTAATATAAGAAACTTACATTTTGTGTTAAATAGAAAGAGCGTTTTAATGAAAATAAAATAACGGTTTGAGAAAAATAAAATGAACGTTTTCATTTTAAAGATAAGTATAATTTTATAAAAAGAAAAAAATTGAATTTTGAAACAACATTTTACGGTCAACTTATAACAGTTAGAGGTGGTATAGAAGTGATTTTAACGCTAACCTTATATTTTAAAATAAATTAAATATTTTGGATCGTGATTGCGCTAAGAAAAACGTCGTTTTTAAATTTGAATTTGGAGTCTCGGTTTATCTTTTATTGTTTGCAGCGGCGGTCCTTGGTTACATTTATTGTGTGCTTGTATAAAAATAAACGGGTGTATATTTGTGTATACTGGGGTTAATGGAATTAATTAAGTAGTGCAAACGTTTTTGAAATTTAAATCCAAATGTTTTGTTTGCAGATTCTTTCATTACTTTATATTTTAATGCACGGCCCGTTCATTTACTTCGTTTTAAAACCTGTAGCTTTTCTTTTCGTTGGTTCAAGATTCAACTCTCCATTTTCCTAAAGCATTCACATTTCATATTCTTAATGTTGTATTACATATCCCTGCATTTTGTTCTGTCCTCTTTTAGTTTCTACACTTTTCAATTTCTAAAAGCCATAGCATCCTTTTTCATTTGTTTTCTCCACCTCCTCTCAGCTACCTCATCCTTCCACCATGCATGCTGCCTTTTACATGCCGCCTGCTTTTCGTCACCCATGCCACCGATCCGCCTTCATCTTCCTACCTCCACCCAATCTTATCATCAAAGCCTTCATTTTGCAAACATGAGATCTATT
Organism: Allium fistulosum; assembly: GCA_030737815.1. Lineage (NCBI taxonomy): Eukaryota > Viridiplantae > Streptophyta > Magnoliopsida > Asparagales > Amaryllidaceae > Allium > Allium fistulosum. Next base: position 320,614,291 of record CM060902.1, on the reverse strand, counting down.
TTCATTTTGCCTTCACCTCCTATCCACCTCGTCAGCTTCTCAATTTTCATTGGTCACGTTTTGCCTAAAGCCTTGTTTTCTTAAACATGAGTCTATTACAATTTTGTTTATTTTATAATAAATGTGTACCAATTTTTATTTTAATAATATTCCTTATAACTTGAATATCTTCCACATACCAACTCCGATTGATGCGTGTTTCCTTCCGTTGGACTCGTATTGAAATTCCGGACAACATAAAATTGGTTTGGATGAATTTGAAGTCTGTTGAAATTTTGGACTTTTGTTGGATTTTTTAAAGGGCTATAAATCAAAGGTGAGTGATTAAACCCACTCACGCAATACTAAATTTTATGATGTTAGTTAAACTGTAATCATGAAGTGATAAAAATTTATTGATTAATGTTTGGTAATTTAAATTGACAGTTAAAATTGAATTTGAATTTTATATTGAATTGAATTGACATTTAAATTAATATTGAATTTAATTGTTAGTTAAACACCAAAAATTGATAATTAGTAACTGTTATGATATATTGGTTGATGTGGATGTTGATTGCAATTGGATGTCTATTGATTGATATGTTGGATGTATGGTTGTTTATTTATTTTGACATATCCCTGATATTACCCTATTTATTATTCGACATCTTATAAATTGTCTTTTGTATTATTTGAAATGAACTAAGAAATTGGTTGAAATGATATATACCCATGTCATTTAATTATGGGTTGAAATGACATATATCTATCCATGTAATTAAAGTTAAAATAACTGATCACTTGGCCATAGGGTAGAAAATTATATACGGACATCAGATTTGGTTAAATTAAATGGTTTCAAAAATCTTGAATTTAAATTGGTTTAAATAATATTGTTTTAGAAAATAAAAATTGGATTTATATGACTTAAATTATTTTCTAAATTCGAGCTTTGAAATGTTGAAATTGAAACTGTTAAATGAATTTTTTTTAAAGATTAAATTTGAAATCTTAAAGTTGAGATTGAGATATGATTTAAATTTATTGAAAGTGAATTATTTTAAAGGTTTAAAATAAAATTTAAACTTTGAATTTATTTTAACTAAAGTGGCTTTAAATTGGTATTTCAAAGTTTTGGATATGAAATGGATTTAAACTAAATTGTTTAAAAATGAGAATTGAAATTGAAACTTTCAGCCTTTGAATAAATCATTTAAATTAAATTTAAAGTAAAGTTGGAAATCGTTTGAATTGAGGTTGATTTAAATTGAATTTTGAATATAAAGTTTACTTGAATTGAAAGTCGAAAAATTGAATTCGTTGTGATTTGGAATTGGAACATGAGTTCAAACTGTTGTGAAAGAAAAAACAGTTTTAAAATTAATTATTTTAATATATAAACTAGTTTTTAAGATTAAAACTATTTTAATTGTTCAAAACTATTTTTAATATTAAAACTATTTTATATTCAAACTATTTCCAATCTTTAAACTATTTCAATTATTCCAAACTATTTTTCAATATTAAAGCTTTTTAATTATTCCAAACTATTTTTCAATATTAAAACTATTTTATTATCCAAACTATTTTCAATATTCAAACTAATTTAATTATTCAAAACCATTTCAATATTCAAACTGTTTTAAAAGGGGAACTATTTAGATTTAAATCATTGATTTAAATACGAATGTTGTGAAGGTATAACCTGTTTTGAATTCAGAATTATTTTTGAAGCAAATCTGATATTTTGATATGAAGTATAACTTGTTCTTGAAATTTAAATGAACCAACCGGTGTGTAAAATGACGTTTGGTTGTTAAAGAGACTGGAGCCGAATATTGGCATACTCTCTGTCAATACCGAAACCACTTTAACAACCATGTATGCAGTGGATGTTATCCAGAATGTAGATGTTGAATTGGTGACATTTACTAAAATGAAGAAAGAGGACGATAATGGATGGCTCCGACACTTGTGTCAATTTGAAATGACTAAAACATGAGCTTATGTCTAGCCAAGGGGTTAGCTACCTTTAGAAGCCCCACCCCTTCGTATTACTATATTGATTTTGACTTGATCAGTGCACATTGATTTGATTTTAGGGTCGATGAACTCGGTCGGCAGTCGTTGCAGCGATGTGTTACGTCTAGCCAGAAAGGGTAAACTGGTATAATCCTACCTTAGGCATTGCCTCATGTGCCTTGTCATACTTTTATCCTTATTCGCGACCACTATGATTTTGTTTTAGTGTTGTCTTATCACGGCACCTCCCTGGCTACCGACGTTACTGGTGATGCTACTAAGGCAAACTTTAGGACAATGCTTAAAAATGTGTCAAGGGGGATCAATGTAAAGCCTTAGCGCTATTTAATACTTTATATTACTGATAGACACTACATATATAGCGTATCTTACTATATATAAATAGTTTGATGGATCCTTTGGAGATGGAAAATCCTGTAACATCCCTTAAGTTATTACACTCACATTATACACTTGATAGGAGATGTAAATCTCGTAAACATCTCTGAAGCTATTACACTCATATTTACTTGTTATTGATTAACTTACTTAAGAACTTTTAGTTCTGGCTCGAGTGTTTTGTCTTTTCATCACGCTCGGGTCAGCCTGAGTATTTTAGTGTTGAAGGTATTATTCCTTGAAGATGAAAATGGAGTTTGCTAGACCGTATTTCTATTTATTATTCCGCTGTATTAGTTTGGTATGTTTGCTGATTGTACTCTGATTATGTTGTAAAAATTGAAATCAAATGTATATTGTAAAACAGCTTCATGAACTGTTTATTTGATTATTATATTTTGTCATTTCGCTACGAGATTCTATGTATTGCTTTCCTTCTTTTCTGTTATTTTCTTATTAAATCCCATTGATAATCTGCGTTTTGAATGGTTTGAGTTAGACATGTGTGGTTTATTGTCGACTTGAATCGTCCAAAAAGGTTGGTCGTCACATTATAGTAGCTCGCTTCATATTTAGAAGTATAAAGTGGCACATAGGTTTGGAATAATTGGGTGGTTGATATGGCTTCGTCAGTATTTTGTACCTTGGAAAGGGATAGGTAAGTAATCGTGTATGCAATGCAAGGTTAGAATTTCTAACCTTAATAGACATAACAATTAAATTGAAATCAATCGATATAAATTTTTGTTATGGGCAGTTTATAAATTTTCCAATCATCAGAATGTTGTTCTGACCCACTCCTCATTCCAACTCACATGATAGATTTAAAGGAACATGGCACTGGAGCTAGATGGCTCTGTTGTTGGAGAAGTCTTCTTTTCTCTCATGTTCGATGCTGACGTGGCAATACAATATCCAAGGAATTCCCTTGATTCCAAGGTAGTAACCATAGTCAGTATTTATCTAATTATTGTTTTCGATGTGAGTTTAGATTTCTATCAATATGTGATAATGCTCATGCTTATTTGAAGGTACCAAATCTAACAATCCGTGCTTTGATGGACTTGGGTTTCAATTTTTTGTCGAAATTTTGGCCTAATAAGGTATGGGTTGTTACATTTGGTATCAGAGCTTAAGTTAGTAGTTCAGAGGAATTAGGGTAAATTGGGAGAACGTATTTGTACTTTCCTATCTAGTAATATTATATTTTTACGCTAGATTCTAAGATTTCCGACAATAAAACTAGTTGTATTTCCACTCCGAGGGAATGTGTAAAGCAACCATGGGTTGGAAATATCTTAGAGTTAAGATTTTCACGCTAACCCCAATGTACCCCACGGCGTGCTGGCGATGCTTAAAGCGCTGTTGATGAAAAGCATGAGCATGACATATGGTAGAATCCCGAAGACTGGAGGTGTTCGACTTGAAGGTTGAGATTTTAGGTTTAACAGCCCGCACCTCACTTAACGCAGATATTGTCCCCAACTTAGTCACCTCCGCCTCATGGGCCAAGCCAAGGTGTGGGGTTTTGTTCCTCAAAAGGCCTCGACATTGTTATGAGGTGAAGGCTTTGGTATATAAGCACCCACTTTATAGTATTATCCATGATGTGGGACTATTATTCCCGTTTTGAAGGGGTGTTACAATCTCCCCCCTTTAGAGCCCAACGCCCTCGTTGGCTCATGAACACAACACTACCCAGGCATCGTGGCTATAACACGTACAGATCACAATTCCGGCTGGGTATGGCTCTAATATCATTGTAACAGCCCGCACCTCACTTAACGCAGATATTGTCCTCAACTTAGTCACCTCCGCCTCATAGGCCAAGTCAAGGTGTGGGGTTTTGTTCCTCAAAAGGCCTCGACGTTGTTATGAGGTGAAGGGTTTGGTATATAAGCACCCACTTTATAATATTATCCACGATGTTGGACTATTATTCCCGTTTTGAAAGGGTGTTACACTAGCTATCTTGTGATTTTTAATTTTGATGATGAGTTCCAGTCGGAGACAAACATTTATTCTAGATAGGCGGGAAATTAGAGTGTTTGTCGCAATTGTTCGAAGGCAAGTTTTTCTTGGTGCATTCATTGATCACCTCTTTCATGGCAAACATGATCTTTATTTAGAGAATTAATGACAATTCCTTAGCCTAAAACCTGTAAGATAATTTTTATAAAGTATATTTTGGAAATACCTTAGAGTTTGGAAAGAGGGTTTTTAAAGGATATCGTTTCCCAAGGATTTATTTTGGAAATTTTGTTTCAGAAAAGTTTTGAAATTTTTATTCTCAAAGAAACACATATACCACTAAGTTGGTCGTGTTAGGAAATTTTTATTTTATAAAAAATTAATTTTTGAAATCCTTAAATATTTATATGTATATATCAGTAAAGGCTTGGTTTTGATTTTTGGCAAGGAAATAATTTTTCCATTTGGAAAATTTGTGTTCTAAAAGAAGGTTTTTGGAGACCCTGAAATATACATATACATATATATATAAGTTTTATTTTTAAGGGAATTTTTAGTATGAATTAGTTTCTATTGTTTAGAAACAATTATAAATGAGCATATATTTAGCTCGGTGATTTTTCGATTATTAAGATCGTGGCTTTTGAAATCTTCCCTATTTAAGGTACAGACATAATATGAATGACATTCAATTTTATTGGGGTATGTAGTTTGAAGTGTTGTTGTACCCACCAGCTACTAGAAGAAATATTTCCATGTAAAGTAGATAGGAAATAGCAGCTAGAATATTTTTGGGTTTTTGGAATTTTGTTTGACCGCAGCAGTTTTGTTGGGACTGCTGTGAGTTGGTGAAGCATGGTTCAGGACTAGGCGGTAGGCTTTGACACCGCCGTGATGAGGACAAGAATTTTTCGGTTCATGTCGAATCGAAGGAGAAGGCACGAAACGATTATTATTATTTAATCTGACCCTAATTAGGTCTAGGTTCAATTAATGTCCAAAGCCCGTCTAGCGGTTAACCACCAAGAGGTAAACCTAGAGTAGTCTACCAGTTAATGAGTTTTGGCACAACTTGAACCTGGAACGAGACTATAAAAGCATGTCCAAATTTCCCCAGTTGCCTTCTTTTGTTTCTCCTTCCTCAACAAGCCAACCCCAATATATATCCTCCTCCTCATCCATGTATGGGCCTCTCTCTTCCGTTCAACCCTAGGCAACGCTGTTTTTCCTTAGGAGTAGTAGCCTCTGTTATCCCGCCTTTTGGCAAGGCCGTGATACAAAGGACTTGACTAGAGACTGAAGACAATCCGCTCCGGAGACCAGTTATCTACAAGTTCACGATGGATGCAGGAAAACTTGGTTCGAGTCTGGATCAAGCCACAATTAGTATGATACGATAAACAGTGCTGTGTAAAGCAACATTCCAAATTTAAGTCAATCAGAGTCCGAATGCTCAAGTTATGAATCGATCAAGAATCCCAAAGATACAATTCGTATCGATGATTTCGTATCGATCATTATCGATACAAGACACACACGACCCCAGAAAAGTGGAGGCAAAGCACCGATCCATCATAATTTCATTCCATATCCATCATTTCGTATCGATCAGTATCGATATGAAATGCGCGTGACTCCAGGATATAACATCCATCAGTCCGTATCGATCACTGACTCGATCGATACGAAAAGCTGTGTTTATGACCGATACGAGAAGTAGAGCACAAGATCGATTCGAACAGCAAAGCATCAGATGGATGCGAAAGAAGCAGTCAACCCGAAAGGAGCGGTCTCACCACTATGCACAAATCACGGATATCCACAAAACGCGCATGCCACGTCATCGATACGAAGGTATCAATACGAGGGCTTCGGCCACTCCATATTTACAACCTTGATCGATTAATAACTCCATAACCACAACTCTAAATGCAATGAGATTTTCACAGCAAGATGCACAACACATAGGGAACATCCATGATCGACCACAGCTTAATTGAACCAGTTTCTGATCAATACGAAGTGATGTTGGATCGATCAAGGATCGATCCCAAGTGACCCTAGATCGATCGTGTGGGCTCATCTCGACTTAAGAAAGAGTATTCTGAGATTCAAGGCAGATATTTCCAGTTCCACACCTATAAATAGCACCTCCATTGCAACTAAAAAGGGACTTTTATGCTGCTGCTTGAGTGGAACTCCATTATAATTCGAGTGTTAGCTGTTGTAATATTGTAACTCAGTTTCTAGTCAGCAATAAACATCAAAAACTTCAAAGTGGACGTATGCAATAACGCCGAGCACTATAAATTCTTGTTTTCTTTCTATTACTTCTTATTTTCTTGGTGTGATTGTTAGATTAGCCTCATTTTTCATTTTAGTTCTTCATTCTAATCTCTTCAATTACACTTTACGAGTGTTGTGCCCATTTTTGCTACAAACACTTTGGTGCTTTCACCGAGAAACTCTTTTTTTCTTCGATTCTGTGGATGCCCTACTGCTATTGGATTGCTAAAGTCTAAGGAGGAGATCAAGATCTATCTTCCAGTGGTTCCTTCTATTCTATTCAGATTGTTCCAGATCTAAGAAGAACTACATTCAACATGGTGTGTACTGCTAGAACCGCTTCCAATGCCGCTGATCCAGAAGGAAGGGATAAGTAAAATCTTGCGCAGCTGACTACTACAGGCCAAACACCAGCTGAAGCTTCAGATCCATCCGATCCAGTAACTAGAGAGGAATACCAGAACCTCATGCATGAGCTCACTCAAAGCCATCAAGAGCTCACTCAATAGATTCGTGCCAACACGGAACTTATGAACTAGCTGAATGAAGAAAGGAGGAGGAAATCTAGAAGGGAGCATACCTCTTATTCCTTGTCTAAAAACTCGACGTCATCTGACTTCTATCACAGATCTACATGCCGTCGATTAGATGAGAATTACGCGGAAGCCTCCGGGTACCCGAATGCTGCAAATCCTTAACAGACCGGGATAGGTCCTTCTACAGGGCATGAAGTTGCACCCTCCTCCCTAGAGGGGATACTTCCTTACAAGACTGCTCATGACAACGCAGCTGCTGCTATAGATCTTGGTGTTGAGATCCAGAACCAACCAGATCCATCCCCTCGTCACCGCACTCATGCCCAAGATCCTCACTTCCATGAAGCCCGGGAGCCAAGGAGGCGTGGAATGGATCATAGACAGCGACCAGACCGTCCTCGTGACATGGAACCCGACCATGTCTTGCCTCGAATCTCCAGATGCCTGATATTCCAACTATGATACGCCAGATGATTAGAGAAAGTTAAGGCCTCACAAATGATGATTGGGGAATTTTTAGAAGTCACACCCCGTTCACCGATGACATTTTACATGTGGAGCCACCTCGTCGATTCAGGATGTCGAACTTGCCAGTGTTTGAAGGAAACTCGGATCCCAACCAACATATTCTGGAATATGAATGTCTCATGAATGCCGCTCAAGCTGACGATGCGGTTATGTGTAGAAGCTTCCCTATCTCCTTGGGGGGCATTAAGACTATGTGGTTCAGCCGTCTACCACCAGGATCTATTTCATGTTTTGACCAGTTAGCTACTAAGTTTGTTGAGCAGTTCTGTATGCATGCTGCAAGACCCAAGGATGTTAATACCTTGTCTAGTGTTACTCAAGCTCCAGGAGAGACTCTTAGGCATTAACTGGATAAGTTCCATGCTGCTTGTGTCGAAGTTGGAAATCCCAACGAAAACTCTATTCTGTTGGCATTGACTAAAGGGATCGATCCTAATTCCGAGTTTGGTGATTGGTTGGATGGGAAACCCCCCCGCTTCGTTGGACCGCTTCTATGCAAAGGCAGCCCAGTTTTTGAGGGGAGAAGATGCTAGACAGTCCAGGAAGCAGAACGTTGTGGGGCCCAATGATGAAGGCATCTAGAGTAATGTTACAGTGAAGCAGACCGGGGAGAGCTCGGTAAAGTACAGTTAAATATTCATAATAAACAAAGCCAACAGAAGGGTGATGGAGGTTAAGGAAAGAAGAGAGACCCTCATCGTGGGAGACCCAGAGCTCCTATGTTTGATCGATATACTCCCTTGAACATGTCGCTAGAAAATGTTTGTCTTTAGACCTGTAATACAGGAAAGTACAATAAGCCAGCTCTGAAACCGTCATCGGAGAAGCAGATTCAGACCGGGAAGTTTTGTAGATTCCATTGATTGTTACGGCCATAACACCAATGAATGCCGTCATTTGTAAGATATCATTGAAAAGTTGTTTAGAGAAAGAAAGTTAGAGCAGTTTGTCCGGGCGCCGCAGGATGGTGGTGCGGGCCCATCTAACCCCAATCGGGATCAAGGCCAGGCTAGGCCTGAGGAACCCGTGCATACTGGTGAGAGGTTGGTAATTAATATTGTGAGTGGTGGTCCTCATCCAGCTGATCGGAGTTGGAAGGACATGGAGTCATATGCTAGTTCGATTGGGCATGTGGACTTTGGGTGTTGTAGTAGTACCGATGAGGGAGCCCCGACAAAGCAACAGAGGATGATGACAGACGACATCGTTTTCAAAAACCTTGATGCCGATAGAGTTGAGGCCCCACGATTGATCCATTGGTCATTTCTGCCCAAATAGGTCCTGCCTGGATGAAGAGGATCTTGGTTGACAATGGAAGTTCTATAAATATACTTTTCAAACGTACTTACGATCAAATGCTAATGGAAGCACGAGATTTGAAACCGTATTAGTCACGTTTACATGGTTTCAATGGAAGTGCAACTATATCAGTTGGAATGGTGGATTTACCTATTGAGTTAGGCATTGGAAATTGCCGAAGAGTTCGGATGATGCAGTTTGTGGTGTTGGATATACAATCCCCATATAATGCTTTTCTAGGCCGGCCGGCCCTTACGGAGTTTAGGGCAACTATTGCCCCATGGTGTTTGACCCTAAATTTCCTTACTTACAATGGGGTTGGGATTATACATGGTGATCGGGCGGTTGGACGCGCCTGTTATGTTGCAGAGCTGCGTGATGCGCAGTGAAAAGAGAAAAGTAAGGGCATGGAGGAATCTCTCTGCGTCTGCTTTTTGGAGGATTGATAGTTAACGCTCGGACCTAGGCTTGGGCGCCACGACCAGTTTCCTAAGGATTTGATCCTAGAGACAACGATGATGAAGGGGAAGTCAAAGAATACCAGGATTCCCCGGCGGAGTTGACGATTGATGTTCCGATCAACAATGATGATGATTCCAGAGTGGTAAAGGTCGGATCTCGGCTCGACCCTCAAATGAGACAGGAACTGGTTGATTTTCTCCAGGAAAACCTTGATGTATTTTCCTGGACTCATTCAGATATGTATTGGATCTCGCCGAACATCGTGAGCCATACATTAAATATCGACCCACGGCATGTACCGGTGAAACAGAAAAGGCGCGGTATGGATCTAGAGAGATCTGCTGCCCTAAAGGAAGAAGTGGATAAACTCAAAGCTAATGGGTTTATTCGTGATGCTTTATACCCAGAATGGGTATCGAATCCAGTGCTTGTCAGAAATTCAAAGGGAAAATGGCAGAAATGTGTGGACTACTCAAATCTGAACAAAGCCTGCCCCAAAGACAGTTTCCCGCTTCCTAGAATTAATCAATTGGTGGATTCAACAGCTGGACATGAGCTCTTATCTTTCATGGAGGCATACTCCGGTTACAATCAAATTCCGATGCTCCTTCCTAACTAGGAGCATACTAGCTTTATCACTGATCTGGGACTTTATTGCTACAAGGTGATGTCGTTTGGACTCAAAAACGCAGGAGCGACTTATCAGAGGCCCGTGAACCAAATGTTTGCAAACCAGATCGGGAAGACTATGGAGGTGTACGTGGATGATATGCTCGTGAAGTCGCAGCTATCCAACAACCACATCGGTGATTTAGAGACGATGTTTAACATACTCCGACAGTACAGAATGAAGCTTAATCCATTGAAGTGTCATTTCGGAGTCGCATCTGGAAAGTTCCTTGGGTTTATTGTCAATGCCATAGGAATTGAAGCTAATCCCGAAACGATATGGGCGATTCGGAATCTCGAAACTCCTAGAACCATCAAGCATGTGCAAAGTCTTAATTGGAAGGTGGTAGCCTTAAGCAGATTCATTTCCAGAGCCACAGACAAGTGATTCCCTTCTTCGATCTGATCAGAAAGGGGAAACGGAATTTCGAGTGGATAAAGGAGTGCGAGGGTGCAATCCAGGCGCTAGTGCAACATCTGGCAACACCTCCCATCTTGTCAAAGCCAGTTGATCATGAGAAGTTGTATATCTATCTAGCGATATAGTAAATGCAATCAGTGCCACATTAGTTCTAGAAGAGGATCGGATCCAACGACTGGTCTATTATATCAGTAAAATATTGACAGGGGCAGAAAGAAACTACCTAAATATAGAGAAGATGGCTTATTGTCTTATTGTAGCCTCGAGAAAGCTCCGCCCATATTTCCAGGCTCATCCGATCTCTGTTTACACCGACCAACCATTACGACAGATCTTAACACGACCTGAGACGTCTGGTAGGTTGCTCAAGTGGAACATCAAGCTGAGTCAATTTGATATCACTTATACCCCAAGGCGAGCTATTCAAGGACATGTTCTGGCGGACTTCAAAGCTGAATTCACCGTACCGGATGACTTGCCCGAAACCAGTGAATCTCCCAACTATATATGAAAGCTATACACTAATGGTGCATCAATGACCGGTGCTCAGGCGCTGAAGTGGTGCTCGAAACCCCAGAAGAGTGATCCTTATGCTATGATTTGAAGTTTGATTTCCATGCAACTAACAATGAAGCTGAGTATGAAGCCTTGCTTGCTGACTGAGGCTTGCCAAAGATTTGGGAGTCATTGCTGTGGAGATTTACTGTGATTAACAATTGGTGGTGTGCCAGGTTTGAGGAAAGTATCAAGCCAGAGACCGAAGATTGGCCTCCTACCTTATGCGAGTCCAGGAAGTGTTAAATCAATTTGACTACTATGCTATCCACTGTATACCCCAAGAGCAAAATCAGAAGGCTGATTCTTTAGCAAAACTAGCCAGGACTGGCGAAGCACAACAGATGGGACTCATCCCCATAGAGACACTTACTGCTCCAAGTATTGATCAAATGGAGGCAGACTGGCTTCATGAGGCAACACTCAAGAGGGAGTCATGGATGACTCCAATCAGAAACTATCTTGAGCATGGAACATTACCCGAGCGCAGGAGTGAGAAAAGACCGGTTATTCGAAAGGCTTCACGGTTTGTCATCTAAGATGGAGTCCTATACAGAAGGGGATTTTCTGTTCCTTTACTTCGGTGTATCTCTTACGATGAAATCAAGCAAGTGTTGCATGAAGTGCATGAAGGAGAATGTGGCGACCATACTAGAGGGCAAGCCCTTGCAAAGAAGATACTCAGATATGGGTATTACTGGCCAACCGTAAACTGAGACGCATCGGATTATGCTAAGAGATGTGATAGGTGCCAGAAACATGCCAGAATTCCGAGAGCCCCGCCAACCGAGATTACTCAAATGGTCAGTACATGGCTGTTAGCCACATGGGGCATTGATATAATAGGGTCCTTGCCTCTAGCCAAAGGTGGAGCGAAGTACGCCATCGTTGCAGTTGACTACTTTACCAAAAGGGTGGAAGCTGAGCCCCTTGTTACTATCACAACGAAGAAAGTAATAAACTTTGCTGTGCGCAACATCATCTCTCGCTTTGGCCTTCCACAGACGATTGTAACTGACAACGGGGGCCAATTCGATAGTGTCGAGTTTAAGAATTTCTACCGACGATATCGCATCGAGAAAAAGTTCTCGGGTAGTAGCTCACCCTCAAGCGAATGGATAAGCTGAAGCTGTCAACAAAGTCATAAAGTCCATTTTGAAGAAACATTTGGAGAAGGCTGGAGGTAAGTGGGTCGATGAGCTCCCTATGGCCTTATGGGCATATCGAACTACCACAAGTCCGCGACCAGCCATACTCCATTCTCACATTCTTACGGCTCTGAAGCCGTTATTCCAGTTGAGCTAGAAGTAATTTCTCATCGTGTGACTTATTATGATCCGAAGACGAATGCCATCCTACTTGCAGAATCTTTGGATTTATTGGATGAGAAGCGTGAAGAGGCTGATTTGAGAGTAGCCGCACATCGCAACCGAGTCGCCCGATTATACAATGCTAAGGTCTGACCTAGAACCTTTGAAATTGGCGATCTCTTACTTAAGCGAATCTATCCAGTCTCTTCGCACATGAAGCCGACATGGGAAGGACCGTATGTCATCGAACGGAGGCTTGGAGATAGCACATTCAAGCTATCGACCGTTGATGGTCTCACTCTACTGAGGGCATGGAACAGCAAGAGTCTCCATCGCTATTACATATAACTGGTTTTCATTCATTTAGTCTGCTTTCCTTTTGAAATTTGTTTATGCAATTCGAGAATTTGTACTTGTAATAAGGCAATTGACTTTGCCATGTTTTCCTATTTCAACAATAAAGCATAGACTCATCAAGCCAGATTAGTGATTCCTAAATGCATCATGCAACCGCCATGATGTACGAAGAGTTGGGTTCTATCTTACGGTGAGACTCATTCAAATAGAGAGTGATCATGATCCGACCGGTCACTCGCTAAATGAAACCCCAAGCTCGGGGGCAAACAACAATCAATTAAAAGAGAGTTGAAACACGAAAATTCTCCAACGAACTCCAGCTCCCAGAGTGCAAGCTAAAGTGAAAATTCCAAAATCAGGACGTTAATCGACCATCCAGCTCGAGGAGGATGGACCCATCCATCTACGACCTCACTTGCATGGCTCAAGGAGGATGGATTCGTCCATCCACGACCTCACCTCTTTACTTGGCTCGAGGGGTACGGATCCATCCATCCACAAACTCACCTCTTTCCACGCTCGAGGAGGGTGAATCCGTCCATTTACGACCTCGCTTCTTTCCAAGCTCGAAGAGGATGGATCCGTCCATCCACGACTTCGTTTACTGGATCAAGGAGAATGTGATCCGACCATCCATGACCTTAACCAACTCATTATTCCCAGAGCGAGATTAAGATCCTAATCCTTAAACAGATGTGATCGACCGTCCCGCAGTGTGAACTAGAGTATAAACATTAAACGGGTGTGATCGACCACCCACAAAATAACTTATTGCCTCGGAGTGTGGATGTAATCCTAAACAATAAGCAGGCGTGATCGACCACCGGCTTACAAGCCTAATCCCCAAAGTGTGGATGCAAGTGCTAGCAAATGAACGAGTGTGATCCGACCGCTCAAACTCAGGTTACTTTAACTTGGTTCCGACTAAGTTAAATCAAAGTTAGTGAAGGTAGAGGATGACTGCCAACTAACTACTTCAACTATCCCTTGAACTGGGAGCATTTCTCAAGTACCACCCGCTGACCGAGATAGCGCAACGTTGGGACTCAACTCAACGTTTGACTATGACCCGAGGCCATGACCTTAGGACTTAAAGACCGAACTCAAGTTTGACTTAGAGACTAAAGTTTCATGGGCACATTGAATGGAAATGTGAATGCTTGAGTATTTAAACAAATAAATGCAGAGTAATGCCAAAAAAAAGGAATTTTATTCATACTATTCTTTAGAAAAGAAGTACAAAATCTGTCCAAAGAATTTCTATAGGCGGGGGGCCAAACCCGCATCTATACATGGCCTACAAAAAGCAAAAGAAAAGAAGCTTATTCTAACTATCTAAAAAGAGGAAGTCAAAATGCAAATCTACGCCTTTGGTTTCTTATCCTTTTTAACTTTCTTTGACGTAGACCCACTCGAGCTACCGCCCAAACCTCTTTTGGAACTCTTGCCACCCCGGCTCACTTCAGTTGGCTTGTCTCCATCCGAGGGAATCGATGCGGTCTCCCATTGGGAGCCCACGGGGATTGAAGTATCCCCTGTGTGTGAAGCTGGTGGAATAGTGGCACTTTCGGTACCAGAAGAATAAGGCGCGCTAGTCTCAATCATGGTGCGACCTGGAGAAATCACGAGGATCGAGGTCGGGCCAGGACCCGCCATACATCCACCGGCTCTAAGATCCTACTCAATCTCAGTCTTAATTTCCCTCATTATTTGTTCCTCCTGGTCCATGTGCTCGCTCATTAGGATACTGCTAGTTGGACCCGAAGAGCCCGTAATAATAACGTCTTCATCTACATTAAAGGGCATCACAATGCTCGGATCGCTTTGGCGGCTGAGAAGTGCCTCCATCAGTTGATCGTCAAACATACAGCCGCTATCATGCATCTCCCCAACCGAAGTAGTAATCGTCAAAGTTGTGGCCTCTGTTATTAACACCTCCGGCTCGTGGTGAATTTATTGAATTGCAGGAGGGTTGGCCGATGTGGGATCTAAGGTTGAATAAAGATAAGAGAATATATTAGTAATATCCTCTGATAACGTTCCTGCATTTTGAAGAATAGAAGAAGTGTCCGAAGTACCTTCCTCAGACTGGCTCTCGGGTTGAGCCGAGATGCCTTCCGAGCTGCGCTCGATGACTGGAGAAAGATGTGGCCTATCGGGAACGTACACCGAGACGACTGGGGGGTCGACAGAAGATGTGGGCCCAGGTTGAGATGCTGGGGGCACCTCGGAAGCAGCGTCATGGTGTTCGCCCCCAGATCCTTCTCCGGCCTCTGGATATTTAGCAGCCAGGGCTTCTCTCTGGAGCGAGATAGTTGTGTCATGAAGGACTTTGGGCTCGTCTCCAATCAACACTTGAGCTTCCAATTCAAACTCATCAATAGTTGCAACTTTGCGGATCGCCTTTTCATCTTCAACCAGGTGGTTCTAGGCCTTATACAATTGGAAGGGATAGTCCTCGCCAAGCCAGTTCAAGTTGCAATTCTTTAGGACGTTAGCATTGTAGGTGACCAGGAGGTCCTCAAATTCACCTTCCATCCTAGCCTCGCTGGCTTTTACTTCCCTTTCGACCCTAGTGTCAGATTCTGCAGCCTTCTGATTTGCGGTGTCCCTCTCTTCTCTAAGCTTCACCACCTCCTCGCATGCTTCCTGGGCAACCTTATTAGCTCCATCTTTTTCTTTGGTGGCCTCAGTTAGCTTTGCCTTTAATTCGATAACTTCTTTTAGCACGTCATCCCTTTCTTGAATGATCATGGTGTTGTGATGCCCCATCTCTTGCACCAAGTCCATATGAGTTTTTCTCATTTCTTCCATGGATTTCTTAGCTTCCTCGGCTCTCTGGCTAGTCTCCATCTCAGTTTTTCTTGAGGACTCGAGCTCATTGGAGAGCACCTCTATTATCTTGTCCTTGTGAGAAAGATCGCCCTCCAATTTCTCAATCGCATTGGCTCATTCGAAGGACATAGCCGAGACCCGTTCTGCTGTCTTGACCCACTCACGGTATTGGTTGTATGCATCGTGCATATAGTCTTGCACCGGTTTCTCTACATCGTTTGGGATTTTCTTCAAGTTTAGGGGGAAAGTGGAAATGATCGAAGCATACATTGGGAAAATCCATTTTTAGTGTGGCAATCTGAATGGCTCCTTCCCTCGTTGGCTCTATAGCGTTTTGTTCTACAACAGCGGGAACGGCTGTTTCACTTCTGCAGCGATGATCGCCGGTCTTTGGAGCATGAGATGGCACTGTTTAGTGCGAAGATTCAGAAGAGGGCCTACTGGGGCCAGAAGGTTTAGAAGGCGCTTTTGGTGGCGGAGATCGTGACCTGGAGCGGCGCTTGCTTTGGTGTGATTTTTCTTTTTCCCTGTCGTAGCGCTCACGTTCCCGACTAGAATGGTAGCCAAGACCATAATCTCTCTCACTCTCATGGTGATGTGATTCAGAATGCGATCCAGACGACTAGCGCGAAGAGCAGAGTTTATCAAGCATAGAACCTTGTTTCACCATTGTATCTGCAAAAAAGAAGAAGGAAATCAGGCACCACTGGATATTGAGAAGCACATGATGGAATGTCGTGTAATGCCGTGAAGTGCGTGTATGCATGTGCAAACCCCCCAACCGACTGGTTGTAGCAGATTTTCTTATTGGAGTTGACTTCCCTATATCTATTGAAGTTAGGCCTGTGCCGGTTCTTGGAGAGGAGTGGAGCCCCTCTAACCCAAGATTAGGGGGTGATGGTATGTCCTTAGGAATGGGAATATTCGATAGCCCCTTTTGCGAGCTTTCTGTTTGCAAGAAAGAGGTCTCCGAACCTATGGAAGTAATAGCAAATTGAGTTGCTTCGGTAGTTTTTGCCACTTTATTTTATAGACAGGAGCTTTGCCTTTTCTTTTTAATTCAGACGGCCGAGGGCCCTGCGGAGGCACGACCACGGGCTCGTGACCAGCTTCTGTATCCTCATCATCGCGAGGTTCGATGATTTTTATGCCAAGCGCGGCTTGAGCTCCCTCGATTGGGGGCACGGCAGGAGCCCATCTTCCCCCTTGTCTTGTTGGGGCCACTCTTGGAATCCCCGTGAGCCCTATGCTCTGTCCTTTCTCTAAAAGCCCGACCGCGATCAAATTATCGTCGGTGAGAACTTCGTCTATTTCTCTTAACTCAGACGGCACCGTCTAGAGTGTCCTCACTATCTCTTTATACTGCGCTCCTTCGGGCCGTGGAATAAAAGCTATAAGAGAAACACATCAATGTATCCAGCATCGATCTATATTATCCAGTTATGGTTAAATAACGAAACAAGTAATAACACTTATGTCTGGCCAGCCATCGCCTGGCAAATCCTGGTGGGCATCTCACATAGAACCACTCCGTTTTGAAGTAGCTCAACCTGATCCATGTGCCTGTCTCCACTTGACAGTTCCTAACAGCCTCCAGGAAGGTGAATGATGGATTATCCGCCCTACTCTTTACATTGAATAAATATCTGATCTCGTCGACAGTAGGGGGACGAAGGAGATGTTCTATAAATATTATGTACAAGCCGTTGAGTAGCGCGTATCCGTTTGGATAAAGCTAAGAAGGCACGATCCACAGATAAAACAGCGCGTCCCTAATGAATTGATTGATGGGGGGCATTGTTCCAGCCTAGCACATAAATCTGTTGCATGCGGTGAATCCATCCGGGGGATAGTCTGCTCTATCTTTCGGACCTGGTAGCCGGACTTCTTCAAAAGACAACCCATGCCTAAGGAAAATTCTACCTAGAACCTCTTCTATAATCTTGGACTAGACATAATATGCTGGATTCATTATCACCACTGCATCCGGCAGCTCATCCGGAGCAGAATTCACTATATCAGCCGGGATGTCCGGCATATCTGTTCTGGAGAATGGAGGACTTTAAGCTTCTTGCCTTTCTGAGCTTCCAGGATCCATAGCTATTGAACTCAGTAAAAACCACTATTAGATGGTAAAAAACCCGTATCTTCCCAGTGCAAAGTGAGTGATCGTGTTGTATAGTAAAGTGCTGCACAGTACTCTAAAATTCTACAAGATTAAGAGATGGTAAAGAGACGAGACTTTGAGATTCGACCGGAGCGACCGTCATTGCTGACCCTCTCAACCGTGCCATTCTGACTTCGGAAAACGATCCATATTAAACCTTATTATTTTTAACAAGTCACAGTTCCATCGACGAGCTTTGAAGGATAGTCATATATGCGGTTCTATGGGAATGTCCAAATATGCAAGGCTAAATGCTCGTCGGAGTCCAATGTTCAAATGTGCAAAAGTCATGAAATTCGTATCCATCATAATTCATTCCGGATCGTTCCCCTAAAGTTGACATTCGTATCGATCAAAACAGTCAAACCGATCACCAGTTCATATCGATAGAGCACTTCGTATCGATCTTCCCATATCGATCACTCCATATCAATCGCTTCATATCGATCTGTTCCCTACGGCAACACCTGAGCGATCCAGAAAATGGTGCTTTCATATCGTTCCAAGAGTTTTGGCTTTGGATCGATCAGAAGACGCCTCACCCCATATCGATACGATTTGCTTCACCTCGCATCAATCATCTAACTATTCCTTCCGCATCGTTTCCAGATGCCTACTTTTCGCCTCGATCATGGAAACCGCTTTCCACGATCTCTAAGACTTCATACATCTAGATCGATTCCATATCCATCCCCTCGCATCGATTTGAGATCACCACCTGAGTTAGTCAAATCTGGAGTCAATGACCCCATATCCATTTATCCTCTCCAGCTACCCTCCTTCTTCTCTAAATCTCCAAATCGCCATTAGCAACGCTCTCCACCTCAGCTACCCTCCGACGACAACAACGCCGGAGATGGCGATTATGGTGAATGAGGGGGCACGAAAATCGTATCTCACAATTATAAGCATGATTCAATCAGTGGTTTACCTAAGGTTTAAGGGGATTTGGATTGGGTAATCGAGTTATGGTTGGAGACGAAGAACAGTTCTTCTCTTTTTCTTTTTTCCTCTTCTCGGATTAGATATGAAATAGTAAGGTGAAAAATATGCTAAGTAAACAAAAGTATACATACTCCTTCGTATCCAACACAAAAAACTATTCACATCCTGGTTTTCTTACCGATTGAATCGGTCAAATACCCATCGATATGAAATGCACCATGTACTTGTGTTCGGATCGTTTGTATCCATCGATACGAAGTGCATCTAAATCCCCATATCTCATATCCATCGATACGAAATGCTCCAATAAGTTTGTGCTTGCAACTTTCGTATCCATCGATACGAAGAGCACCTTTGTACAACAATTCAAACTAGTACGTATCCATCATTATGGAACACGCCTTTTGCAACTTCATCTCGTATCGATCACCACCGATATGAAATTCACTCTGATGCACCCCAGATCGATCCAGGAGAGGATTGATACAAAGAGAGACATCAAAACAACCTTCGATCGTTGTTACAACTCGAATTTCACAATCGATCCAGGTGAGGATCGATACGAAACTCGATCCAAAAGGAACAATCAATCGATGGCAAGAACTTTTTTTTCACCAAAATCCTTTTTTATTTAAAAAATAAACTTGACAACGACCCGTGAATGTGCAAGCGTGAACGAGAGTCAGGTCCAAATGCATACATGTACCTACATGCTATACTAACATTTGAATTTTGAAGTTAACAGGAATTGAATGCCCACCTGGTGACAACCAGAACAATAACAACGAATTGCTAACACTTGACCTTCCACTACAACAAAGACTACGTGGTCATTGGCAGTCTACAACTCAACATTTATACTACTGGAGAGACCAAGGGTCACATCTACCAAAGATTACATCTCTTGATGAAGGGACAATAGCTATTCAGTGAATCGGATAGAGCCTTTTCAGAATGAATATAGTAGCTTTTCAAAGCACGTCATGTTCATACAGGACGTACTTTGGGGGGCAAATGTTATTCCGCCTTTTGGCAAGGCCGTGATACCAAGGACTTGACTAGAGACTGAAGACAATCCGCTCTAGAGATCAATTATCTGCAAGTTCACGATGGATGCAGGCAAACTTGGTCTGAGTCTAGATCGAGCCACAATTAGCATGATACGACAAACAGTGTTGTGAAAAGCAACATTCCAAATTTTAAGTCAATCGGAGTCCGAATGCTCAAGTTATGGATCGATCAATAAATCCAAAGATACAATTCATATCAATGATTTCGTATCGATCATTATCGATACGAGACATACACGACTCCAGAAAAGTGAAGGCAAAGCACCGATCCATCACAATTTCATTCCGTATCCATCATTTCGTATCGATACGAAATGCGTGTGACTCCAGGATATAGCATCCATCAGTCTGTATCGATCACTGACTCGGTCGATACGAAAAGCTGAGTTTATGATCAATACGAGAAGTAGAGCAAAAGATTGATTTGAAAAGCAAAGCATCGGATGGATGCAAAAAAAGCAGTCAACCCGACAGAAGCGAGCTCACCACTATGCACAAATCATGGATCTCCACAAAACACGCATGCCACGTCATCGATAGGAAGGTATCGATACGAGAGCTTTGGCCACTCCATATTTGCAATATTAATCGATCAATAACTCCACAACCACAACTCCATTATAATTCGAGTTTTAACTATTGTACTATTGTAACTCAGTTTCTAATTAGCAATAAACATCAAAACCTTCAAAGTGGTCGTAGGTAATAACGACGAACCACTATAAATTCTTGTTTTCTTTCGGTTACTGCTTATTTTCTTGGTGTGATTGTCAAGTTAGCCTCATTTTTCATTTTACTTCTTCATTCTAATCTCTTAAATTACACCCGACGAGTGTTGTGCCCATTTTTGGTACAAACAGCCTCACCTCCCCCTCGTGCTAGTTTTTCATGTTAGATCTCGCCAAACACCACTCAAGATCTAAACCTTATTTCCTCCCTCCGACCACTTCTTAGTCGAAGAACCTTTCTACAATGCCAGTTTTCCTCGCACCATAATGGTCTCAACCCTTAAGAGCCACTTGGCTGGACCGAAATGAGTAGAAGGTTTCACTGCTTTTGGGCTGGAAAAGATATTCATCGTAGTAGGATTTGAGCCGATCTTCTGCTTCGAGACTTTTGAGAGGGAATGTTACTTGTACTGCATCTGCCTTTTCAATGGAGGCAACATTTTAATTCATTCAGAGGTCAAGTTTATCTTGATTGAGTTGCTAATGATGATATTGCTAAGATTTTGGAGGCCTCTGCGATGGATGGGGACTTGGATGATTTTGAAGTAACCGACTCAAAGATTTTGCAGCAGACCTTTTCCTAGGATGTCGGTGTTTGGAAGACGGATAATCTATGTCCGACTGCCCATCTGATCATGTATATCATTCGACACTACGTCATCCCAAGATGGGAAGTTACGACCGGATTTATACCTTGGTGTGGAAGACCCTTATGCTATTATTTGCGACAACGCCATTAATTGGACCCGTGCTCTTTTGATTCAATTTGTTGATCAAGGATTGGCACTCCACAGAGTCATTTTACGTATTTTCACATAGTCACTCGCGTCTTTATGTAATACAAGTAAATCTCCCTGGAGAGGTAGTTTAGTAGAAGGTTCCTTCTACAATCATTAGATTTTTCCTTAGGAAGATGGAAATTCCTAAGTTGTCAGCAACACCAGCATCGCCAACGACACGAGATTGGGTGTATAGCCGCCATGCTACAACCATTCATGGGTCACAGTAATGGATCGAGCTCCAGCCGCGGAGCAAGACATCTCGTAGTCTGTAGGCATTATTTTAGGATTTATGGTGTTGTTGTCTTTTCCCTTCTAGCATTTTTTTATGTAGGTTTGTTTGGGTTGTAAATCTATTAGTTGTCTCTTGTAAAAGGCATATAAGATATTACGAGTTTTTATTTATTTACTGTGTTATTGTTTCTGGACATGCGAACTGCTCCTATATATGCATAGTAAAGAAGTAGTATAAATATGGGAATCTCATAAAGACACTTGACTAACAGTAAATGCAATATAAGACTGAAAGTTTAGAATAGTTAGGAAATTTTAGCGAAGAACATGATAAAGTTGTTTTGGTATCACGGGTCATTGCTCATGTTCCTTAAAAGCTAATTTTTTGAATAATAGATGTGTTGACATTTATTTTACATAAAATGTCAAGTTTTATGGGTGAAGGTTAGTTGTAGAGTTTAAAATTTGGTTTATGCATTAGCGCATAACCGACATTCTCCTGTGCTGAATTGTGGCATGATTTATCAAAATTTTTGACAAGGAAAATATTTTGAGAAGTTTCCCTTGATTTGAAAAGTTCTCTTTCAAAAAAAAGTTTTTAGATTTTAGTATTTTTTACTCTTAAATTATTTTAGAGTTTTGCTCAAAATTTTATTCAAGGGAAACTAAATATTTTAGGATCTTATTTTAAAGTACGATTTGAAAAGTGGGAAAGGTTTTTGTGAAATCTTTGAATTGGAAGGCCACATGTTATGTGTAGAGAAGGAAGAAAGAGCTAGAATTTGCGAATTTAGCAGTGCATTAGGATCAACGATGCGTTAAATGTAAGCGGTAACAAGGAAAAAGTTATTTTAACATTGGAATTTCTATTTCCATACTTCGTTGACGACGCGCGCGAGTCTATTTTAGACTTAATTCCGTTTTAGAGCTTGAAATAAGCCTCCATATGAGTTTTATATGTGGAAAATTTGAAGTACATCCGGGGCAATGAGGAAATTTCCACTGTACTATGGGAATAGGAAGATTATAAAGTGGTAAGAATCTAAAATTCTCCATCTAAATTCCTTTTTCTAGCATAGGAGTAAAGTTTAGAAAGTGATTTTTCGATGTGTTAGATTATTGGATGGTAGAAATGTAACATCCCCTATCTAGAGGCCCAAAGCTAAGCACTACAAATGCTGCAATCATCCATAATATTAACTTCCGGCGACTAAATACGGCTATGTTAATGGTATCCATAATATCAGAAGTACTTGAATATGAAACAAAACACAGATTTCAAAAAAAACATCTTTTCATATTACATTTTCAAAACAGATGTTTCACATTCAATTTACATAATCTCATAATCGTTTCTCAAGTTTAGATAAAATATACTTATTACATAAATACACCAAGAGTGACATATGACGATGCCCCTTTGGTTGACCAAAGTAATACATAGATATAACTATCTTAAATACAACACAACGGAAAATAAAACAAAACAACAACTCCTATATAGCTATCCGTCAGTCACCTGCTCATCTACGGAAGCTTTATTCGTCAACCTATTAAAACCTGTAAAATCTCAACCCTCAGCCTACTCAAATCAATTATGAGCACCCAAGAGCTTAAGGAAGAAACATAAATTTCGAGTTAGACATAAAGCCTGGTGTGAATAATACTATACATCTCGGATATACGATATTAAGTGAGACCACATCGCTTAGCGGAACCGGTTTCCCCTCACTAATATCCTTTTAAAAAATATCTTTTGCAAATCATAATCTTGCAACCAAAACTGGTTAAAACCTAAAGCATTTTTATGTAAACATACATATAAGGTAACAAATTGACTATCTGTTCGAACATTATAGTTTTGTTTGGCTAACTACTAACCTTTGGCTGACTCGGGCCTACTAGGAAAAATAACAAAATAATTTAACATCTGTTAGACACACCTCTTCTGGACAGTCTTTCCTTAACTATCAGTTAAATACTTCTCTTCTGGACGGTCTGTCCTTAACTTGACATCTCCCAGGGTCACCTGATCCTAATGGTTTTGCGGGCTCACCAATAACCTATCTGTATACAAATATATATTCCTTTCTGTGTGTAATCATAATTTTAGTCTTACCTGTAACGATCCTGATTTTCGCGTTCGAAAATCGACATCCATACTTTACATCGTACTCGAATGTCGTAGATTCGAGCGTTCAAATCCGAGTCGCCGGAGCTTATAACACAGTTAAGTAAATATCACAGCGGAATAAAAAGAATATAGATATACAACATCTGATACAATATCCATATACAATGATGATACAATGAATATCTATATACATCAAAGATATGATACAACAAATAGCAGCGGAAAAGAAAACGATAACATCAGCAGCGGATAATCTCCATCTTCAAAGCGCCAATCCATAAATAGCTCGAACTCCCAATAACGAGGCACAAAGATAAGCAAGTGCAGTCCGATCCAAAGACTGAACTAGCTCCAGATAATCTACTAAATCTGAATATCTGAAAAACCAAACTCTAGACTGCTCGTGTAGAAAATTTTGAGCATCTAGAGTTTAGGAAAGAAACAATAAACTCCGGATCAGTCATGGGACTGGTGTGAGCAACAAAAACAGTTTATCTTTAAAAACAAATAGCAGAGAATTTAAAGTCAATTCGAAATGCTTTTGGAAAATGAAACTACCATAAGACCTCCCACCACACACACAATGCAAACGCAGAATTGGAGGAGATTTCTTCTTATGATAGTCAAAGATGCTTACTACGCAAAATCAAATCATTTTTGATATTATTATTAGTGCATAGTGTAGAAAAAATTTCGAAAGTAGAATATAAATCTTAGCCAGCATAGACATTTCGCACTTATGCCTACTATAGCTACCATGTTCAATAGCAGGTTACCACCACATTCCATGGCAGGTAATACAACTAAAACCGTACAGAGCTCGTATTGTTTTGTTTGGATTTCCAACAAATGGTCAGGCTAAGGAACTTCCTATTCCACGAAAGAAACGCCTCTGGCGGGACGTTCCGAGAACCAACTGTTCTCT
Source organism: Allium fistulosum (assembly GCA_030737815.1). Lineage (NCBI taxonomy): Eukaryota > Viridiplantae > Streptophyta > Magnoliopsida > Asparagales > Amaryllidaceae > Allium > Allium fistulosum. The sequence continues at coordinate 320,589,677 of CM060902.1, read as the reverse complement.
GCCAAACAAGGCCGGCAACCCCTTTTCCCAAGGGATAAAAGAAACCTCAGATATGCCACCCCCGGTCCTTTGGGACCTTTAACCGAGGTACCTCTAATCCAACATCACACGTCATAAATAAAGTGTGTCCACATGAGTAAGTATCTGGGCTCCATACCATGATACTACCCTTTTCCAGAAGGAATGGTCATACCCTAGGGGAGCTACCCCTGAAAACCTTGCCGCACAATTCCTGTTTCGACCATTACCGGGTTGTGAGGCTCGACGAAGTCTCGTCCACAAAGCTACGCTTTTTCAAAAAAGCCACGCTTTGGGTCAACAGATGATCAACCTATGATCACAAAGATAAATGATCAAACAAATGATCATATCACAAATGATCAAACACTGATCATCACACAGCAACACTCAGCATGCCACATTACCAAATTGGGATATATCGCTGATAAATTTCAACTACATAACCTCTGAACTCGTATGTCTCAGAGAAGGGTGTTAAGCTAAGAGAATAAATTCTCCGCCACCAACAGATATGTATTTGAAAGAAATCGGCTTTATATCTCAAAGTGTAATGTCAGACATGTATCCATACAAGTCTGTTCCGGGTTCGAATAGAACCGAAGGCACTTCTCACGAAGCCCTTGCAATTCCGGATAACTTTCAATCATATCCGGACTTCCCGTCACAAAAGAGTGATATAAATCTCTATACCGGCGCGACTCAGTGCAGAGACATTCGACAGGTTGTCCTTTCATTTTCGAAAAATATCCGGTCTTCAACACCGGTCTTCAAATGCTATCCATATACGACGTATCACTATTCGGAATGGGTTATATGACACAATTGTCTTTTCCCAGCTAACCCGAATAGTGAGCGCAATTATTTGAAAACATATGGATACTGGGATTTCAATTAAGTCACAACTTAAACCCAAACTTTCTTTTCAAATGGTTTAACAAATTACCATTTTAATCCTTTTAAACAAAAAGATTCAATTCACAAAGTTCACTTAATTTCACAAAGATTCATTCACAGATTTTCCAAATCGATTTCCATTTCAATTTAATTAATTCGTTAAATCTTTAAATCAAAGATTTAACTAATAGCTTTCAAAACAATTTCATTTTCGAATGGTTTAAATAAATCATCAAATTAAATCTGTTAAAATAAACAGATTTAATTCATAGCTTTCGAAAAGAATTCATTCATAACTTGGAAAATCATTTTTTTCAATTCACTTGAAATTACTTTAATTTAAACTGGAATTTCTTTTCTTATCTAAAAGCTTTTATCATTTGAAAACAACAGTTTTCAATTTGGAAATCTGATTCATTCATACGAGTTAAAGTTCTTGGGTTAATTCAAATTCTTAAAATTTACTTTTAAATGGTTTAACTTCATATAAACACATTTATATCATCTTTTATCCCTAGTTTCAAAATCATAGATTTAATTTCAAACTTGAATTCAAATTTAAATCAAATTATTTAAATTTTCACAACTCGATTAAGTTATTCAAAATAACTTTTATCTTTGAAATTCTATTTCAAAAGCTTTTCACTTTTTATTTTAACCCAAATTTCAAATTTCAAAATCAATTGAAATTAAAATTTCAATTTCAAAAACATCAAATTTAAATTATCTGTGACTTAACCGATTTCCACGTGAAATCCATATTGGTGTGTGTATAAGTGTGGTCCAGGGGTTCAACACAATAGTGCAACATCAATCATCACATAACAAAATAAAGGATATAGTTGATAAGCGATATAACTATAACGCTTATCGTTCATGCACAGATCACAGATATATATCACAGGTAAGTAAACTACAGATCACAACATAAATCAGGGTGTATCACAAAGCATCATATATCAGGGATATCAAACAATTCAACATTCTATAGAATCCAAACATTCACAAGTGAATTTATAAATCAACTGATTAATTTAAATCAGATGTATCAATTTATTAATCCGGGTTAATTATCGTAATTTAATTACAAATTATTTGAAGTAAATCTTACTTTCAAATTTATTAGTTAACCCTTAATTTTAACTAATCGATTTTTAAATCAATGAATCTTTAATTTTTGAATTAATTTTAATTAATCACCGTTATTAATTGGTCCTTTGATTTTTAACAATCAATTCATTCAAATTTCAAATCATTATTCAATAAATTACATTAAGTAATCATCTATTAATTACTTCATTAATTAAGCTTTTATCATTTTATAAACTAACTTTTTAAACATCTTAGATTACACATTTAAAAACAATTTGCCATGAAGAGGATTTTAAATCAAAACTCTTTAAATTCAAATATTTAAGTTTATTAAAAGTATTTAAATTTTTAAACTTTTTCTTTTATTTCAAAATCTGATTCTTTAAAACATTTGATTAACTCAGTCTTAACATTAATTATATTTTTAAATAAATGATTTAAAAATTATTCAAACTGAACTGTTCACCACTGGAAACAAATGCAACCCGAGACAATCTCTTATCTTCCCGACCAAAACCCTACTCTACTTCGAGTCAGTCACGAAATCACCCCGAGAAAACTCGCGTCACCATCTGTTTCTTCCTTTCCTTCTTTTTTTTTCTTTTTTTTAAAATCTTGCTTCGTTTTAAATCTGGAAACATTTATCACTCGCGTTCCTACCCAGTAATTACTCGAGTACTGCTTCGAGAATTTCACGTATATCCCCGTGCTAAACTTCGAGCTTCCCTCCTCTTCTCTCATCTTCGAGAAAAACACCCACCACTTCGAGTCACTCACACTTCTTTCCCGAGCCAGGACTTCTTCTCCATCCTAATTCGCAACCACCTGATACAACGTTTGCACGTGTACGTGCACAACTACCGGAATCACCAACCACCTCCGACGAACCCTCCATCACATCAAACATCATCGTGGCAACCTCCACTGAGCACCAAAACACCCTCACTTGCCTCGAATCAAATATCGAGCTTCCCAGTAAAACTGGAGACAACTGCCACGTCCAAATCTTCCTCGAAGTCACATCTCTGACCACCGATAAATCTCGCCACTCCGGTCATCGACGCGTCTACCCCCTAGCTTCCACTTCCCAAACTCTCGCACCACTCGATCCTTTGGTGATGACGAACGAGAAGAGTTTATGATTGCATTTAAAACTAGGTTTAAATTTTAAATTGGGTCGCCGCCCTCGCCACGACGAACTGGAACTTCTCCCATTATTTTTCCTCGAGTCTCCGTTCATCCCTCCACGTCTCGACTGAATCTCGAGGGCTACGCGACCATCGATCGCCAGAAAACGGTGGAAACCCGTTTCCAGTTCAACTTCGAACTGCTCTCAACCCCATCCACTAAAATCTGTAATTCTTGTTTCAAAAATCATGTTTTGATATACGTATTCGAATTATAATCCTGGAAACTAAAATTTACATGTTTTAAATTTTTGACTTAAATAAGAATCTCACTGTAAACTTTGTTTCCAGATAAGTTACCCAATATTTTGATTCAAATAAATTATTAGACTCTTGTTCATACTAAAACAAACATCTTTCCACTTTAAATCCTAAGTTTAAAAAGAATTAGATCATCAGATAGTATTTTGTTTTGCAAATTTTGAGTCTGGAAATGGAACAGACACATCACAGTAACAGATATGCACAAACATTTCAACTATTCACATATATGTACTTGTAAATATACACATAACAATCTTGTTTCTAGAAGAGATCAAACAACCAAAATCAAGTTTAAATTTTAAAAGCAAAGTGTTACTCACCTGGACAAGAAGAAAGAACAGAGCAGGTTTTTAAGGAAGAGTTGCTCACTGTATTTCCAGAATGAAAGAACAGAGTTTGAAACTTTACAAGTTGAAATCTTCTAGCTTGACTCTCTTATTTGATTGAGTTGTTGATCTGATTTTCTATTGTTTATATAGCTTTTGATTTGCCTGTATAATTTTTTCCTTTGATTGCTTTGCATTTTACTTCAATTTGTTTTGATTTGTGTTGAACTGGTACTTGATTTTTTTTTTCTATCTTCAGTTGGAAGGAACGAAATTGAAATGAAGGTTGAGGTATAAAAGAATGGAGTTTACAGGGTATGTATGTTTGTACAATAGCATAGGTGCAATGTTTTAGAGGTATGGGCTAGAGATATTTGCTTTGTACATTTACCTTTGTTTATTTCTTCTTGACTTCGGCTGTAAATGTTTTGAGATAACATGATGGCTATCTTTACAAGCTATTCACCTATACTTTGTTTTATTTATTTCCTTTCCCTTTCTTGCCTGCATATTCTTTTCTGGTTGGTGCATTGTTTTGTTTACTTATTTAAGTGTTGTTTCTTCCTTTTACAAGTGTACAAAGATACTTTTATACTTATACTTTCTTTTGTTTGCTTCATTTTTAAATGTATATTTTATTTTTCCTTTTCTAGTTTAAATATTAATTATTGTTATTTTACTTCATGTTTATTTCATAAATTCAAACCATTACCAACCATCACTTCTTATTATTATTATTATCATTTATTATTATTAAACCATTTATTTACAATTTTAGTTTTTAAACTTGAATTCAATATACATATATATTAACTTCAAATTTACTCATATATCACGTATACATCTATATTCACCTATATGCAATATTTATAATACATTTAAATAAAAAGGATTTATACAGAATATATTTGATCCGGGGAAACTCGCTCTCAATTTATCAATTAAATTTACAAATTTTTATCCAAAAATTTATTTAATACTAAATTCAACTCAAAAATTCATTTAATTATTAATTTAAATAAATTTAAAATTTCAGGGTCGTTACAAATTTCCCCCCTTAAAAGAATTTCGTCCTCGAAATTCGTAGGCACGAAAACAATACAGAGATAGACAGATTCGATCTTCTATAACTCCTCTAACACAAGATACGGATTCCGAATTCAAGTCGGAATATCTCATAATACATACCAATTGTCCCTCTTCGGACTTTGGTTTTCAAAAGAAATTTCAATAGAATTTCAAAATTTGGTTTTAAACGATATCGTTTTATTGATACAATTCAATTTAGCCTTCATATTCTATTAATCAATTTATCTCAATTTCAAATTCCAATTTCAAATTCATTAAGGTTTAAATCCAAAAGGCTGATAAGAAGTCGATGAAGATACAAAATAAGAATCTCCTACAACGGTTCGTAGAGCCATCATCACACCGAAACTTCTTCTTGTAGCTGATACGAAGCAATCAAAAGAATTTGGAAAGACGAATCAAAGAATATTGATGGAGAAAGATTGTTTCCACTGTCGCAGGGTATTGAGCATTTATAGTCATATTTCCCTGTCCCCTATCTCGTCCTCTTCTTGCACTCATATCTACTATCATTGGATAGTAAGAGAATTTACTGAGGCATACGGATGGATATCTGAGGAATACTCATTCTAGAGTTTACTTCACTCTATCTCTAATGAGCTACTTAACGTGTTATACTCCTGAGCTAAAGTTCAACCTTAGCTCTGATACCAAATGTAACGATCCTGATTTTCGCGTTCGAAAATCGACATCCATACTTTACATCGTACTCGAATGTCGTAGATTCGAGCGTTCAAATCCGAGTCGCCGGAGCTTATAACACAGTTAAGTAAATATCACAGCGGAATAAAAAGAATATAGATATACAACATCTGATACAATATCCAGATACAATGATGATACAATGAATATCTATATACATCAGAGATATGATACAACAAATAGCAGCGGAAAAGAAAACGATAACATCAGCAGCGGATAATCTCCATCTTCAAAGCGCCAATCCATAAATAGCTCGAACTCCCAATAACGAGGCACAAAGATAAGCAAGTGCAGTCTGATCCAAAGACTGAACTAGCTCCAAATAATCTACTAAATCTGAATATCTGAAAAACCAAACTCTAGACTGCTCGTGTAGAAAATTTTGAGCATCCAGTGTTTAGGAAAGAAACAATAAACTCCGGATCAGTCATGGGACTGGTGTGAGCAACAAAAACAGTTTATCTTTAAAAACAAATAGCAGAGAATTTAAAGTCAATTCGAAATGCTTTTGGAAAATGAAACTACCATAAGACCTCCCACCACACACACAATGCAAACGCAGAATTGGAGGAGATTTCTTCTTATGATAGTCAAAGATGCTTACTACGCAAAATCAAATCATTTTTGATATTATTATTAGTGCATAGTGTAGAAAAAATTTCGAAAGTAGAATATAAATCTTAGCCAGCATAGACATTTCGCACTTATGCCTACTATAGCTACCATGTTCAATAGCAGGTTACCACCACATTCCATGGCAGGTAATACAACTAAAACCGTACAGAGCTCGTATTGTTTTGTTTGGATTTCCAACAAATGGTCAGGCTAAGGAACTTCCTATTCCACGAAAGAAACGCCTCTGGCGGGACGTTCCGAGAACCAACTGTTCTCTGCCAAACAAGGCCGACAACCCCTTTTCCCAAGGGATAAAAGAAACCTCAGATATGCCACCCCCGGTCCTTTGGGACCTTTAACCGAGGTACCTCTAATCCAACATCACACGTCATAAATAAAGTGTGTCCACATGAGTAAGTATCTGGGCTCCATACCATGATACTACCCTTTTCCAGAAGGAATGGTCATACCCTAGGGGAGCTACCCCTGAAAACCTTGCCGCACAATTCCTGTTTCGACCATTACCGGGTTGTGAGGCTCGACGAAGTCTCGTCCACAAAGCTACGCTTTTTCAAAAAAGCCACGCTTTGGGTCAACAGATGATCAACCTATGATCACAAAGATAAATGATCAAACAAATGATCATATCACAAATGATCAAACACTGATCATCACACAGCAACACTCAGCATGCCACATTACCAAATTGGGATATATCGCTGATAAATTTCAACTACATAACCTCTGAACTCGTATGTCTCAGAGAAGGGTGTTAAGCTAAGAGAATAAATTCTCCGCCACCAACAGATATGTATTTGAAAGAAATCGGCTTTATATCTCAAAGTGTAATGTCAGACATGTATCCATACAAGTCTGTTCCGGGTTCGAACAGAACCGAAGGCACTTCTCACGAAGCCCTTGCAATTCCGGATAACTTTCAATCACGTCCGGACTTCCCGTCACAAAAGAGTGATATAAATCTCTATACCGGCGCGACTCAGTGCAGAGACATTCGACAGGTTGTCCTTTCATTTTCGAAAAATATCCGGTCTTCAACACCGGTCTTCAAATGCTATCCATATACGACGTATCACTATTCGGAATGGGTTATATGACACAATTGTCTTTTCCCAGCTAACCCGAATAGTGAGCGCAATTATTTGAAAACATATGGATACTGGGATTTCAATTAAGTCACAACTTAAACCCAAACTTTCTTTTCAAATGGTTTAACAAATTACCATTTTAATCCTTTTAAACAAAAAGATTCAATTCACAAAGTTCACTTAATTTCACAAAGATTCATTCACAGATTTTCCAAATCGATTTCCATTTCAATTTAATTAATTCGTTAAATCTTTAAATCAAAGATTTAACTAATAGCTTTCAAAACAATTTCATTTTCGAATGGTTTAAATAAATCATCAAATTAAATCTGTTAAAATAAATAGATTTAATTCATAGCTTTCGAAAAGAATTCATTCATAACTTGGAAAATCAATTTTTTTCAATTCACTTGAAATTCCTTTAATTTAAACTGGAATTTCTTTTCTTATCTAAAAGCTTTTATCATTTGAAAACAACAGTTTTCAATTTGGAAATCTGATTCATTCATACGAGTTAAAGTTCTTGGGTTAATTCAAATTCTTAAAATTTACTTTTAAATGGTTTAACTTCATATAAACACATTTATATCATCTTTTATCCCTAGTTTCAAAATCATAGATTTAATTTCAAACTTGAATTCAAATTTAAATCAAATTATTTAAATTTTCACAACTCGATTAAGTTATTCAAAATAACTTTTATCTTTGAAATTCTATTTCAAAAGCTTTTCACTTTTTATTTTAACCCAAATTTCAAATTTCAAAATCAATTGAAATTAAAATTTCAATTTCAAAAACATCAAATTTAAATTATCTGTGACTTAACCGATTTCCACGTGAAATCCATATTGGTGTGTGTATAAGTGTGGTCCAGGGGTTCAACACAATAGTGCAACATCAATCATCACATAACAAAATACAGGATATAGTTGATAAGCGATATAACTATAACGCTTATCGTTCATGCACAGATCACAGATATATATCACAGGTAAGTAAACTACAGATCACAACATAAATCAGGGTGTATCACAAAGCATCATATATCAGGGATATCAAACAATTCAACATTCTATAGAATCCAAACATTCACAAGTGAATTTATAAATCAACTGATTAATTTAAATCAGATGTATCAATTTATTAATCCGGGTTAATTATCGTAATTTAATTACAAATTATTTGAAGTAAATCTTACTTTCAAATTTATTAGTTAACCCTTAATTTTAACTAATCGATTTTTAAATCAATGAATCAATGAATCTTTAATTATTGAATTAATTTTAATTAATCACCGTTATTAATTGATCCTTTGATTTTTAACAATCAATTCATTCAAATTTCAAATCATTATTCAATAAATTACATTAAGTAATCATCTATTAATTACTTCATTAATTAAGCTTTTATCATTTTATAAACTAACTTTTTAAACATCTTAGATTACACATTTAAAAACACTTTGCCATGAAGAGGATTTTAAATCAAAACTCTTTAAATTCAAATATTTAAGTTTATTAAAAGTATTTAAAATTTTAAACTTTTTCTTTTATTTCAAAATCTGATTCTTTAAAACATTTGATTAACTCAGTCTTAACATTAATTATATTTTTAAATAAATGATTTAAAAATTATTCAAACTGAACTGTTCACCACTGGAAACAAATGCAACCCGAGACAATCGCTTATCTTCCCGACCAAAACCCTACTCTACTTCGAGTCAGTCACGAAATCACCCCGAGAAAACTCGCGTCACCGTCTGTTTCTTCCTTTCCTTCTTTTTTTTCTTTTTTTTAAAATCTTGCTTCGTTTTAAATCTGGAAACATTTATCACTCGCGTTCCTACCCAGTAATTACTCGAGTACTGCTTCGAGAATTTCACGTATATCCCCGTGCTAAACTTCGAGCTTCCCTCCTCTTCTCTCATCTTCGAGAAAAACACCCACCACTTCGAGTCACTCACACTTCTATCCCGAGCCAGGACTTCTTCTCCATCCTAATTCGCAACCACCTTATACAACGTTTGCACGTGTACGTGCACAACTACCGGAATCACCAACCACCTCCGACGAACCCTCCATCACATCAAACATCATCGTGGCAACCTCCACTGAGCACCAAAACACCCTCACTTGCCTCGAATCAAAAATCGAGCTTCCCAGTAAAACTGGAGACAACTGCCACGTCCAAATCTTCCTCGAAGTCACATCTCTGACCACCGATAAATCTCGCCACTCCGGTCATCGACGCGTCTACCCCCTAGCTTCCACTTCCCAAACTCTCGCACCACTCGATCCTTTGGTGATGACGAACGAGAAGAGTTTATGATTGCATTTAAAACTAGGTTTAAATTTTAAATTGGGTCGCCGCCCTCGCCACGGCGAACTGGAACTTCTCCCATTATTTTTCCTCGAGTCTCCATTCATCCCTCCACGTCTCGACTGAATCTCGAGGGCTACGCGACCATCGATCGCCAGAAAACGGTGGAAACCCGTTTCCAGTTCAACTTCGAACTGCTCTCAACCCCATCCACTAAAATCTGTAATTCTCGTTTCAAAAATCATGTTTTGATATACGTATTTGAATTATAATCCTGGAAACTAAAATTTACATGTTTTAAATTTTTGACTTAAATAAGAATCTCACTGTAAACTTTGTTTCCAGATAAGTTACCCAATATTTTGATTCAAATAAATTATTAGACTCTTGTTCATACTAAAACAAACATCTTTCCACTTTAAATCCTAAGTTTAAAAAGAATTAGATCATCAGATAGTATTTTGTTTTGCAAATTTTGAGTCTGGAAATGGAACAGACACATCACAGTAACAGATATGCACAAACATTTCAACTATTCACATATATGTACTTGTAAATATACACATAACAATCTTGTTTCTAGAAGAGATCAAACAACCAAAATCAAGTTTAAATTTTAAAAGCAAAGTGTTACTCACCTGGACAAGAAGAAAGAACAGAGCAGGTTTTTAAGGAAGAGTTGCTCACTGTATTTCCAGAATGAAAGAACAGAGTTTGAAACTTTACAAGTTGAAATCTTCTAGCTTGACTCTCTTATTTGATTGAGTTGTTGATCTGATTTTCTGTTGTTTATATAGCTTTTGATTTGCCTGTATAATTTTTTCCTTTGATTGCTTTGCATTTTACTTCAATTTGTTTTGATTTGTGTTGAACTGGTACTTGATTTTTTTTCTATCTTCAGTTGGAAGGAACGAAATTGAAATGAAGGTTGAGGTATAAAAGAATGGAGTTTACAGGGTATGTATGTTTGTACAATAGCATAGGTGCAATGTTTTAGAGGTATGGGCTAGAGATATTTGCTTTGTACATTTACCTTTGTTTATTTCTTCTTGACTTCGGCTGTAAATGTTTTGAGATAACATGATAGCTATCTTTACAAGCTATTCACCTATACTTTGTTTTATTTATTTCCTTTCCCTTTCTTGCCTGCATATTCTTTTCTGGTTGGTGCATTGTTTTGTTTACTTATTTAAGTGTTGTTTCTTCCTTTTACAAGTGTACAAAGATACTTTTATACTTATACTTTCTTTTGTTTGCTTCATTTTTAAATGTATATTTTATTTTTCCTTTTCTAGTTTAAATATTAATTATTGTTATTTTACTTCATGTTTATTTCATAAATTCAAACCATTACCAGCCATCACTTCTTATTATTATTATTATCATTTATTATTATTAAACCATTTATTTACAATTTTAGATTTTAAACTTGAATTCAATATACATATATATTAACTTCAAATTTACTCATATATCACGTATACATCTATATTCACCTATATGCAATATTTATAATACATTTAAATAAAAAGGATTTATACAGAATATATTTGATCCGGGGAAACTCGCTCTCAATTTATCAATTAAATTTACAAATTTTTATCCAAAAATTTATTTAATACTAAATTCAACTCAAAAATTCATTTAATTATTAATTTAAAAAAATTTAAAATTTCAGGGTCGTTACATTACCTATGATAAAGCCCTACACACTTGAATATTGAACTAAATTAGCTAGGGCAAATAGAAAAAGTATATGGCGTGACCCTATACCAGTCCCATACGGTATTCTAATATCCGAGTCATTTTACTTAGGGATACCTTCCCAAAATTTTCCTTGAAAACCTTTTCATCTGAAATTGATTTAAAACCTTTTAAACCAAACTTAAACAAGGAAAATATATAATCTCGATGCATTACTCAAAATCTCCTTCCCATGATATATATATACCTTACTCAAACATTTGTTGATGAAAACATTTAACTTTTGAAAGTACCCCTTTCGAATCCATTGAAAGCATCTCTTTCGAAATCAAGTAAAACCCTTTATTCAAACTAGGCCGAAAGGCTAAAACCTTCCTTTTGAAACCATTCATAGAAACCTTTCGAAAGCATTAAAATTTTTCCCTTCAAAAGCTTTAAAACCTTAGACATCTTTCTTTTTAAAACACTTAAAATTTCCTTTCGAAAACATTGGAAACCTTTCCTTTTAGACCTTTCGAAACCACTGGGAAAACCTCCTTCAAAACCTTTCGAAATCATTAAGGAACCACCCCTTCGAAACCTTCATTTAAAACCCTTTCGAAAGCAATGAAACATTAAACCTTTCGAAAGCCTTTGGGTTCAATTAAAACATGTGGAAACCTTTCGAAACCATTCAAATTTTACCCCTTCGAAACCTTTGAAAACTGTTCCAGTCGAAACCTTTTGGATTATGCCTTCAAGTAGAGCAAAAGGATTTAAAATCCATTAGAGTCGAAAGCATTCCTTTCGAAAGCTATCCTAAGTAAAGAAGTAAAGGTGTCGAAACCACCCTTTCGAAAGCATTGGAGAAGTGGCGAAGTTTAAAAACAAAGTATTCCTTATGAAACCATTGACTTCAAAAGGTAGGAAAAGCAGTAGCTAGGGGTTTCGACCTCGTCGAAAGCATGTATTTTAAAACAAAGTCGCAACCTCTTTAAAACAACTCCCTTAAACCATTTGACCTGGTCGGAAGCCAACCAAGTCGAAAGCAAAGCAGACACATTTTTCACATTAAAACAAAACAGCGCTTCGGGTTTCGACCTCATACCTTCCACCTTCTTTCCAATTCGCCGTGCACCAAGTCTTTGATGCTATGCACATTAGTTTCGTTAATGATGGAGGCAGAGGAATTAAGTGGACAGCCATCTAAGTCGGAAGCAGGGTGCCGAAAGTGGCGAAACAGGCTAAAAACAAGTAAATTTTGTTTTCAACTAAAAAGAGAAATACTTTTCGACTAACCTGCTATGTTTGTTAAAATCTTGTTGGTTGCTAATTTTTCTTTTCTAAAAGCACTGCCATAATTTCAAAAATAACAATTAAATTTATTTTATAAAATACCCCTTCTCCTTTTATAAATATATAAAACATTTAAGTCCCATACTTTAAATAATTTTATATATCCATTATAATACATAGGAAAATTCTATAAAAATTCCAGAAACTCATTTTCAATATGTTTTCCAACATCTATAAATTTTAGACCCAATTAACTAATTATTTAACCGTAAATAATGTATAACCCAATAAACCATTTTCTTTACTAAAAAATTAATATAAAAGCCACATTAATTCAGAAAATTATGAAAATTGAAACCCATCTCTAAAATATCATTTCTGATCTAAATCTAAATTCTCAAGGCATTTGGATGTCATTTATTAGGGTTTTCACATCAAAATATATCATAAAATCTATATGAATAAGCATAAATCATCAACAAGCCTATATACACATTTAATCCTTCAAAAACATGGCATAAACTTGCAAAGCACTTCAAATTTAACTTAAAACTAAAAACAATTAAAAGAATGAGATGCAGTCATTATTAACCTTAGATTGAGATTAAGGATTTAAGATTTGAATAGCTTTTGATTTGATTAACCTTCTTCCTTAGCTTTTTCTTCTTCTAGTTCTCTAATATGGTGGCCGACCTCTTATGTTTTTAATTTGCGAATGAGAGTGAACAAGGGAATACACGGCTAAGGGTTTAGGCATAGGGTATAAGGATTTCCTTGTTCCCATTTTGCCCCTGCCTACTTCCTAACCCTTTATCTATTTCATGTTATCTCATTTTGATTTACTCATTACATGGCACGGCTACCCCTATTAATCACAATTCTTAATCCATTAATCACCTTACATTATTTAATTTAATTTAGCTAATTAAATATCCTAAATAATGTTACTAAAAATATAGGGTGTTACAATCTCCCCTCCTTAAAGAATTTGTCCTTGAAATTACGATAAGGCACACAACCAAACAATCAAAGGTAAAACATACCATCATACAAATAAGGATAAGTGTCTCTAATCATACTCTTAGTTTCCCAAGTGCAGTTTCTAGCATTGTCACTCCACTGGACCTTTACTAATCTGACTATCTTGTTCCTCAACTTCTTCTCATCTCTCGCGACTATCCGGATAGGCTTCCTAACTATAGTCAAGTCTAGTTCCACTACTAAATCTTCTAACACAGTTGGTGCTATAGTATTGTCTGGATCCCTAACATACTTCCTCAGATAAGATACATGGAAAACATCGTGGACTCCAGCCAAACTACTTGGTAACTCTTCTTTATACGCGAGTTTCCCGATCCTTTCTAAAATAGGAAATGGCCCTACGAACCTCGGTGCTAACTTCCCGGTCTTCCCGAACCCGATAATACCTTTCATCGGCGATACTTTGAAAAAAACATGATCTCCAACAAAGAATTCCAAATCTTTCCGTCTTCTATTTGCATATCTTTTTTGCCTAGACTGAGCGTCCTTTATTCTCGCCCTTATCAACTCAATCTTTTCTACTGCTTCTCTTACCAAATCAGGACCAGGGACTAATCTATCTCCGGTCTCTTACCAACATGCAGGGGATTTGTATGGTCTTCCATACAAAGCCTTAAACGGTGCCATCCCTATACCAGTCTGATAATTATTGTTATACGAAAAATCAACTAGATGCAGATGATTTTCCCATTATCCCCCGAAGTTTAATACACAAGCTCTTAACAAGTCTTCCAAGATCTTGTTAACCCTTTCCGTTTGCCCATCTTTTGGCCGATGGTAAGCGGTACTCATCTTGAGCTTGGTTCCTAAACTCTCCTGTAGACTCTTCCAGAACTCACTAGTGAATAAGGAATCTCTATCATTAACAATACTACTAGGAATTCCGTGCATCCTAACCACATTCTTCATAAACAACTTAGCCAATACAGGTGCCGTCCTATTTGACTTAACTGGAATGAAAGGGGCACTCTTGGTCAGTCTGCCCACTATGACCCATATACTTTCATTCGCTCTATTAGGTCTCAGCAACCCATCTATGAAATCCATAGAAATAGAATCCCACTTCCATATCGGAATATCCAATGGCTGAAGAAACCCACTTGACTTCTGATGCTCGGCTTTCACTTTCTAACAGGTTAAACACTGTTTCACCCATAAGCCAACATCCCTCTTCATGCCTTCCCAGAAGAAACTTCTCTTCATATCCTGATACATCTTTGTTCCTCCTGGATGAATAGTGAACTTAGAACGATGGCATTCCTCCAAAACTTCTTTCCTTATGTATCCCACATTTGGAACACATAATCTACCCTTCTTTTTTAACCATCCAGTTTGGTCAAGACTGAAATCTTTCTAGTCATCGCTCTCCGTTCCATCCCCTAATTTCCTGATCCTTTCAGCTAACACTGGATCTTCTTCCTGTTTAGAAGCAATCTTCTCAATCAATACCGGTCGGTCTTCTAAACAAGACAATACAACATATCCTCCACTAGACCCAGCCTCGGATATTCACTGCACTCTGTAAGCTATCAAGGCTTCCAAGTCTTTCCATTCTGCTATCATAGCGAACACTGCATTCTGATGCTTCCTACTAAGCACATCTGCAATCTTGTTTCCTTTCCCTGGTGTGTACTCTATTCCAAAATCATAAGCGGCTAAAAACTCTAACCACCACTGCTGTCTCATGTTCAGCTCCTTCTATAAGAAAAAGTACTTCAACGACTTATGGTCGGTATACAGCTCGAACCTATCTCCTAAAAGGTAATGCCTCCACACCTTCAAAGAAAAAGTAACTACAGTTAACTCCAAGTCATGCGTTGGATATCTAACCTCATGCGGTCTAAGCTATCTAGAAGTGTAAGCAATCACTTTACCCCTCTGCATTAGTACAGCTCCTAACCTAGTACCACACGTATCTGTATAAACTACCAAGTCCTGATTCCCCTCCGGAACCACTAACACAGTTGCATGGGTCAACAAGTGTTTCAAGCTCTGGAACGCTTCCCTCACACTTATCGGTCCACAAAAACTTCACATCCTTTCGCGTTAGCTTGTTCATCGGTGCTGCTATCCGTGAAAAATATTTAATGAACCTCCGATAATATCCATCCAATCCAAGGAAGCTTCTTATCTCAGTTACCGTTTCTGGTCTCTTCTAATTATTAACAGCTTCGATCTTATCTAGATCAAATGACAACACTTTCTCTGAAACCACGTGACCAAGAAACTTCACTTCTTCCAGAAATGGCACTTCAAAATTTTTGCATTTAGCTGATGCTGCCTCAGCGTCTAAAGCACAATTCTAAGATGAACTTCATGCTCCTTCTCATCCTTAGAGTATATCAGAATATCATATATAAAAACCAACACGAACCTATCCAAGTGCTCTCGGAAAATCCGGTTCATCAAATCCACAAAGAATGCCGCCGCGTTAGTGAGTCTGAATGGCATAACTAACCATTCGTATGACCCATACCTTGTTCTGAATGCCGTCCAAGGTATACTAATGAAAACCTGTAGCTAAATCCAACTGAGAAAATATCTTGGCTCCGGTCACCTGATCGAACAAATCGTCAATCCTAGGCAATTGATATCGATTCTTTATTGTCTTCTCATTCAACTTACGATAATCGATACATAGCCTTAACGATTGGTCCGACTTCTTAGCAAATACTATGGCTGCTCCCTAAGGTGAACTACTTGGTCTAATAAAACTCTTGCCTTCCAAATCTACCAACTGAGCCTTCAACTCCCTTATTTCTGTCGGCATCATCCTGCTTGGCGGTCTACTTACCGGTTCTGCTCCCAGGTACTAATTCTATCAGAATCTCATTGGCTCATTTCGGGGACAATCCACTACTGGCTCAAAAACATCTGCGAATTCTCTAACCATGAAAACGCGATTCAACTCATCTTCTAACTCCATAACTCCCAATAAAGCATTCTCCTCACAGCTAGGGTTTTCTACGGTGTAAACTATCCGATCACTACAATTCAGTGTTTAAGTGATATTTTCCTATCCTAGCAAAATATCCTAGCATCATACTCACTTAACCTATCCATACCCAATATAATTCTGAACCCTACAAAGTCAAACACATGCAAACAGCAAACAAAGGTATGACCTAACAAGTCAAACTCTAGGTGGTCACACTTCATCCCAAGTGTCACATACCCTTCTATCGGATTTGCAACTCTTAAGGAAGTAACTAAATATGTGGGTTCTAGGTTAAGCTTATCTACCAAACAATCAAGATATAAAAGAATGCGATGCACCAGTATCAAACAAAATGCTAACAAACATATCATGGATCTAAAGCGCACCTCCCAATATTGATTTTCCTTTCTCCTGGGCCGTTGGCTTTGAAGTAGTAGGCTACAATGCAAATACTTGGCCTTTATCTCATTTGGCTGGCTCTTTGCACTAGTTCTTGTAGTGCCCAACTTGATCGCAATTGAAACATCTAACTCCTTTCTTCTCAGCAGCCTTCTTCCCTTTGCCTATCCGGCACTCATGAGCATAAAGATCTTTCTTATCACACATGTAACAGACCACTTCAGACTTCCCCTTCTTTGCTGCTCCACCTTTTTGAGCACCCTTCTTATGAAAGAACTTTCTCTTCTGACCTTTCCCAACCTGGACCTCCTTCTCCTTCTTCTTCTCTAAACAAGTAAGCATCTCTTCATGTCTTAACGTCATCTCCACTACCACATCACAGGGATCTCTGATATGCGGTAAGGTAGCCCTAGCTAACTCAGGCTTCATTCCTCTGATGAACTTTTAATTCCTCTTCATTACTGTATCAACTGTGGCATACCCATATCTAGCCAACTCTTCAAACCTACTAACATACTCCAAAGCAGACATTTCTCCTTGTTCTTACTCAACAAACTTCCTGATCAAAACAGACTGCGCCATTACTGACATGAACCTCTCCTGGAACCCTCTCCTAAACTCAGCCCATGCCATCCCCTTTTCATTTACTCCAGCAGTCACACTATTCCACTAAAACAAAGATGCTCCTTGAAGCTGTCTCGAAGCAAGCCTCCTCTTCCGCTCGTCATTGAGCCCTAAGTCAGCAACCATCCTTTCATAGTGCAATAACCAGTTTTCTACTTCTATAGCATCTTTGGTTTCAATAAACGGCTTCCCTCCAAGCCTAGCATAGTCTCTACTCAAGTTAGCATAATGGTTGGCAACCGGAGCTTCCTCAACTCCTCCCGTAGCATTTCCTCCAACAACCCCAACCGCGATCCCAGCTTGCATCATGTTTACAAAAAACTAATACAGCCCCCATATCTACTTGTGGGACTCCAGCACCTACATTCTCAGCTTGAGCCTGACCTTGAGTCCTCCTTGTATTTGGACGGGCATTTCCATTGGTGGTGGTGCTGTCCCCTCCTAGGTTAACTCTACCTCTTCTAGTGTCCATATCTGTATTCAAGCCTCGTGAGATATAGAAGAATAGCCTAATAGAGATAGGAGAATAGAGATATAGCGTATACTTACTTATATATAGCAAATACAAATACGTTACTATAGCGTTATCCCATACCCTGATCTTACTCTAATTCCTAAGGATTATGTTTTCAAAAAAACTCATTTTAGTTAAAGTATTTCATAAACCTATGATTTGATACCAAGTTGTAACATCCCATATCTAGAGGCCCAAAGCTAAGCGCAACAGATGTTGTAGCCATCCATAGTATTAACTTCTAGCAACTAAATACGGCTATGATAATGATATCCATATTATCAAAAGCACTTGAATATGATACAAAACACGAATTTCAAAAAAAAACATCTTGTCATATTACATTTTCAAAACACATGTTTCACATTCAATTTACGTAATCCCATAATTGTTTCCCAGGTTCAGATAAAATATACTTATTACATAAATACACCAAAAGCGACATATGATGATGCCATCTTGGTTGACCAGAGTACTACATAGACATAACCGTCTTAAATACAACACATGAGAAAATAAAACAAAACAGCAACTCCTATATAGTTATCCGTCAGCCACCTGCTCGTCTCCGGAAGCTTTATTCGTCAACCTCAACCCTTAGCCTACTCAAATCAATTTTGAGCACCCAAGAGTTTAAGTGGGAAACATAAACTTCGAGTCAGACATAAAGCCAAGTGTGAATAATACTATACATCTTGGATATACGATATTAAGTGAGACCACGCTGCTTAGCGGAACCGGTTTCCCCTCGCTAATATCCTTTTAAAACATATCATTTGCAAATCATAATCTTGCAACCAAAACTGGTTAAAACCCTAAAGCATTATTATGTAAACATACATATTAGGTAACAAATGGACTATCTATCTGAACATTATAGTTTTGTTTTGCTAACTACTAACCTTTGGTTGACTCGGGCCTACCAGACAAAATAACAAAATAATCTAACATCTATTAGACACACCTCTTCTGGACGGTCTGTACTTAACTATCTGTTAAATACTTCTCTTCTGGAAGGTTTGTCCTTAACTTAATATCTCCCAGGGTCACCTGATCCTAATGGTTTTGCGGGCTCACCAATAACCTATCTGTATACAAACATATATTCCTTTCGTCTGTAATCGTAATTTTAGTCTTACCTGTGACAAAGCCCTACACACTGGAATTTTGGACTAAATTAGCTGGTGCCAATAACTAATGTATAGTGCGCGATCCTATAGCAGTCCTATCTGGTACGCTAATATCTGAGTCATTTTACTTAGGGATACCTTCCCAAAATTTTCCTTAAAAACCTTTTCATCTGAAATTGATTTAAAACCTTTTAAACTAAACTTAAATAAGGAAAATATATAATCTCTATGTTTTACTCAAAATCACCTTGCCATGATATATATATTTAGTAAAACATTTGTTGATGAAAACATTTAACTTTTGAAAGTACCCGTTTCTAATCCATTGAAAGCATCTCTTTCGAAATCAAGTAAAACCCTTTATTCAACCTAGGCCGAAAGGCCTAAACCTTCCTTTCGAAACCATTCATAGAAAGCTTTCAAAAGCATTAAAAACCTTCCCTTCGAAAGCTTTAAAACCTTAGACATCTTTCTTTATAAAACACTTTAAAATTTCCTTTCGAAAACATTGGAAAACCTTTCCTTTTAGACCTTTCGAAACCACAGGAAAACCTTCCTTCAAAACCTTTCGAAATCATTAGGGAACCACCCCTTCGAAACCTTCATTTAAAACCCTTTCGAAAGCAATAAAACATTAAACCTTTCGAAAGCCTTTGGGTTCAATTAAAACATGTTGAAACCTTTCAAAACCATTTAAATTTTACCCCTTCGAAACCTTTTGGATTATGCCTTCAAGTAGAGCAAAAGGATTTGAAACCATTTGAGTCGAAAGCATTCCTTTAGAAAGCTATTCCTAAGTAAAGAAGTGAAGGTGTCGAAACCACCCTTCCGAAAGCATTGGAGAAGTGGCCAAGTTTAAAAACAAAGTATTCCTTCCGAAACCATTGACTTCGAAAGGTAGGACAGGCGCCAGCTAGGTGTTTCGACCTGATGGAAAGCACGTATTTAAAAACAAAGGCGAAACCTCTTTAAAACCACTTATTTAAACCATTTGACCTGGTTGGAAGCCAACCAAGTCGTAACAATACAGTCGAAAGCAAAGCAGGCGCATTTTTCACTTTAAAACAAAACAACGCTTCGACCCCTTCGGAACCCCTGGGTTTCGACCTCATACCTTCCACCTTCTTTCCAATTCGTTGTGCACCAAATCTTTGATGCCCTGCATATTAGTTTCGTTAATGATAGAAGTGGAGGAACTAAGTGGACAACCATCTAAGTCGGAAGCACGGTGCTGAAAGTGGCGAAACAGGCTAAAAGGAAGTAAATTTTGTCTTTAACTAAAAAGAGAAATACTTTTTGACTAACCTGCTATGTTTCTTAACATCATGTTGGTTGCTAATTTTTCTTTTCTAAAAGCACTACCATAATTTCAAATATAATAATTAAATTTATTTTATAAAATAGCCCTTCTCCCTTTTTAAATGTATAAAACATTTAAACCTTAAATAATTTTATATATTCATTAAAACACTTAGGAAAATTCTACAAAAATTCCAAAAATTCATTTTCAATATGTTTTCCAACATATATAAATTTTAGACCTAAATAATTATATTTAGCCGTAAATAATTTATAACCCAATAAATTATTTTATTTACTAGAAAATTAATATAAAATCCAGATTAATTCAGAAAATTATGAAAATTGAAACTCGTCTCTAAAATATCATTTCTGATCTAAATCTAAATTCATAGTGCATTTGGATGACATTTATTAGGGTTTTAACATCAAAACATATCATAAAATCTATATGAATAAACATAAATCATCAACAAGCATATATACACATTTAATCCTTCAAAAACATAGCATAAACTTGCAAAACAATTCGAATTTAACTTAAAACCGAAAACAATTAAAATAATGAGATGTAGTCATTATTCACCTTAGCTTGAGATTAAGGATTTGAGATTTGAATAGCTTTCGATTTGATTAACCTTCTTCCTTAGCCTTTTCTTCTTCTAGTTCTCTAAAATGGTGGCCGGCCTCTTATGTTTTTAATTTGCAAATGAGAGTGGATAAGGGAATACATGGCTAAGGGTTTTAGGTATAGGGTATAAGGATTTTCCTAGTTCCCATTTTGCCCCTGCCTACTTCCTAACCCTTTATCTATTTCATGTTATCTCATTTTGATTTACTCATTAACATGGCACAACTACCCCTATTAATCACAAACCTTAATCCATCAATCACTTTACATTATTTTATTTAATTTAGCTAATTAAACATCCTAAATAATGTTACTAAAAATATGGGGTGTTACAATGAAGTGGATGCAAAATTGGTTGCTTCATACTTCTATTCGTAGGAGTATGGATTTTAGTTGAAAAGATTTTTCAAAAGCTGCATACATATAGAACTACCAGTATATATGGGTTGTTTGCATCATGTTTTCAAAAATATTTTCAAAAGAAATGCATTCATATAGGAGGATCCGATTTAAAATCATTCTGCGTGCATATTTTTTCTATGGTGATATAGTAATACACTATGCACTTCTGCACATTTTGTTGCAAAATTGGTTGCATACTCATTGGTTATGTAGGTTAGGATAACCAGGAGCCAAAATCTTGACTTAGTCATTGGTTAAGTTTCGGGGACGAAATTCTTTTTAAGGGGGAAAGAATGTAATACCCTATAATTTGGCGTTAGTTATTTAATTAGTTAGTTAGTTAATTAATTAGGCTACAAAAATGGAATTTTTGCAAACAATGGAATTTGACCATGAAACTTGCACCATTATATTTGTGGCGAAATTCTAAGTAACTTTCATATTTAGAGTTTTGTGATCGAAGTCCAAACGAAGAAGTTACGGACGAAAAACGAATCGGAATGGAAATAATTCGAGTATAATTAATTAACGTTTATAATTATTCATCCGGGTCCACAGGTCGATCGTACACTACGACTAATCGACATGTAGCGGTTGACCGGTGCATATAGGTGGTCGACCAATTGGGTAACCATGGGCACAATAAACCTTGGCCACAACGGCCCAGATTTAATATTTTAAATTGAATGGTCGAGGTTGATTCTTACGCCTATAAATTCAGACCTAACCTCCCTTCTCTTCTCATATTTTTCTGGAGGCAGTAGCGAAGCTCTGCAATTTCTTCTCCTCCACTTTCTTTCTAAATTATAAAATAAGATATTTGTATTAATATTTATACAAATTGTAAAAGAATAGAAATCTAATAAAAAAGGAGAAGATAAGAGAATCAACTATACGCGTATTTGAGGTAATTTATATATATTTGTATAATTTCATCTATTTTCTCTCCCAATCCCAAATCTCTTCACAGATATGTAATTCTAATATATGTATTTACCCTTTTTATATATATATTTCTTGGATTAAAAAGGATTTGGAGATGAATCAAAGGTTCTACTTCAGATCTAAAGATTTGGATCGCTTTTAAAAGGTGAATGGGAAATTTTGTACAATGTTATAATATGAAAATTATCTCATTAGTGTTTGTTTGATTTTTATGCCTAATTGGATAATTGCATATGAGTTGTAGGCAAGAAATTGAATATAATCCGAATATAATAAATATTGCATATACATTCTTGTTTATGAATTAATTTAGAATTGTTAAAACCTGATTTGGAAATCAGTACCAAATGTATGAATTTAGAATATTGATTTTAATGAAATTTATTCTAGATCTGAATATAGATTGTATAATAATATTATGAATTGGGATTATTACCCTAATCTTGTTGAAATATAAACTTTTCTATGTTTAGAACTGTTGGAATTTATCCATTTAATATTTGTAAATTTGTTGATTTCTTTCTCTTTTTGGAAAAATGCAGCGTTTGATCTAGTAAGGAATGGATACAAATAAAAAGAGAAAGAGTTGTGTAAAGTATGAATTCATTGTAGTTTACATTGTCTATTTCAGTAATAAAAAAATGATTATTCCTTTTAATTTCAAATGATGTAATCTTTTATATTTTAAAATTAATTCTTTTTTTGGACTAATTTATGGGAATTACAGTGGATAATCTTTTTAGATATGATTCCAACAATTGAACATGGAAAAATATATTTTAGTGAAGACATATAATTAGAATAAACTCAATAAAAATAGATATCTTTATGTAATTTTCTACACTTATAATAATTAAAATAAAACTTAGATAATAGCGATGCTTACACATAATATTCACGTTTAAGGAAACTAATTAGTGAGAAATTAATTTAAAAAGGTTGTAACTACAAAAAATGGGAAATAAATGGTAATAAATATGAGAATTGCAATAATTTGATAGGGTAACTAGATTAATGGGACTGATAAATAAAAAGTTGAATTAATAACCATGGAATAGTTAAAAAGGTTACTAATTTGAAATTAGTAATCATATGTAAATGTCCTAGGAAATGTCCATTAGGGTTTCATGGACAAATTGACATTTATGAGCATTAAAAGGGGATCTATAGGTAGATTACTATTTAAGGTAAATCTTACTGCCTTAAATAAAAAGGGAATTAGTAAGCTAAGTCCAATTTCTACCTAAGATTAAATTAGTAAAAACTTAGGATGGTTAATTGGACTTGGAAGGTTAGTGATGCATGGTCATTAGAGTCACTCAACGAAAAACTGCCCTTCACCTTGAGGCTAGCAGCAGTCGGGTTCACCTACTATAGATGTGAGATATCAGTTATCCTAGGAACCATGATGACTTAAGAGATTGAGCCTGCTTTCTTAATTGAAAAATATTAAATGGTCCAAATTTGGAATTAGGAGCAATGAGGGATATCTCCATAGGGGTTCGCTTCTAATTTGAGGTATTAAATAGCTGTAGGGCCCGCCTCTCTCCAAAAAGAAAATATTAAGTAACCTAGTGAGATTCCAAATAAATAAGGATGTCCCTAAAAGGGTTTACTTCTATGTTGAGGTATTAAGTGGCTATTTTAGGGCCCGCCTCCCTACCGAAAGAAGTAACCTAATGAGATTCCATATTTATAATTAAGAGTGATAATGGATATCTCGAGAAGGGTTCGTTTCGGGTTTGAGGTATTAAGTTACTAATCTAAGGGTTTGCCTCTCTCCTAAAAAGAATTATTAAGCACATAGTGAGGTTCCAAGCGATGTCAGCTAGATAGTACCAGTGAGGAGTCCACCTTGGGGTTATATATTAAATGACAAAGGCCTACCTATAAATAGGTTTTAAATGGTCAGGGGTCTGCCTAGTCCTTATTAATGAGGTATCAAGTGGCTTGGGTACAGTCTCTCACATTGCTTAGGCCGTAATGACGATAGTACCAGTGAGCAGTCTGCCTGGGGATAGGTATTAAGTGATGAAGGTGTTAATCGACGAAATTTCTATCGAGGTAGAAAACCGTTGAAAATTTTCGAAATAAATTTTACCGCAAGCGCACGGCGTACACTTGTAGTACATGGCGAATACGGGTCGATCCGCTGAGAATTGTTGATTTTAAATCTCTATTTAATCAAATTAACCAAAGTTGAAGTGTTAAGCTAAAAAAAGAAGAAAACTCACAAAAGAAAATAGATAAAAATATGAGAGTGTTAAGACAATTTAGAGGCAACTTCCACTCTCTAGATCACATAAATTAACAAAATGAAGTTATGATCTCTCTTTTATGGTCATTAGTACTTTAATTGATGTGCTTATCATAAGTATGGCCTATTTGTGCTATTAATTAGCTCAACATAAGCCATCAAACTATAACACACCCCTTAAACCACTTACTAACTCACATGAAAAATGATAACAAAGTTGAAAGAAAAATCTATTTTAAGTATGGCCTATTAACAATTAACTAGAAATATAGACCATCAAATTTTAATCTCAACATTCACTTCATTACCATCATCATATGTAGATGAAGAGGTAATTTGTGTTAGTGATTGTTTAAGTATAGCCTATTTGGTGTCAACAATATAGACTATCAAATTCAAACCAAAAACAACAAGTTAACCACTTCATACATTCTCATTAAAGCACAAAAAGAAA
Source organism: Allium fistulosum (assembly GCA_030737815.1). NCBI lineage: Eukaryota > Viridiplantae > Streptophyta > Magnoliopsida > Asparagales > Amaryllidaceae > Allium > Allium fistulosum. The sequence goes on along the minus strand of CM060902.1, from coordinate 320,564,449 downwards.
GTATAAAACATCAAAATGTTGAAGCTACATGATTAGAGGCTTCATTACCCCTAAATTGAAGGGATTAGCCTCTCATTTGTGTTATCATATCAACACAAGTAGCATGCAACATGAAACTGAAAAAAGAAAAATGAAAACTAATGGAAAAGAGATCTATTCTACTTGTATAAAAGAAAAGAAATCTACACTACAACATAAGAAAGAGAGCAAGTAAATGTAAAGAGCCCATATTTAATTGCATAAGAAAGAAAAGAAAAATTACAAGAAATAAAAATGGCTAAGTAGCCATGAAAAGAGAAAGAGAGCTTTCTTTTATTTTAAGCTAAAAACTAACTAAGAGAGACTAAGGAAAGAAGGGGTTACATGAAACATAAGGGGTACTTATACATGTGTTAAACCCTAATTCATATTTTTGGGGAATGCCCAAAATACCCTTGAGAAAGTGTGGAGGCCAAGTAATCATTAGCTTCTACTAATCATCATTTAAATGTACATGAAGCCATTAATTCCATAAGCATGTGCATTAGCCTCTAATTTGTACATTAAGGTAGGTGGGTAGGTGGGGTCCTCTATGATCTTCACTTTGAATTATTTCCGTCCTCATTCCTTTGTATTTATTTTGTGCATGCATGTGTCTTCATGAAACCACTCCTATTTGAGATCAAATTCCTACACAAATACATATAAATTTACAATTAATTTTTCTCAAAGAAATATATGCACACAAATGACCGTTTTGCCCGTATATGAAGATGGATATGTGATAATTTGGAATTAATATGGATTTTGGTTAAAACAAGTTAAAATACCCAATATGATCATTTATTTAATTTAAATAGATTAAATATGGCGGTAAAAATATGCACATTTACGTGCACATTAAATACCCCCACACTTATCTTTTTATTCGTCCTCGAATAAAGAAAAACTAAGATAAATCCGTTTTTGTAGGGAGCACGATTGCATTGAGCGTATGCAACTGGCCGTTAAACCTTTGGGTGTCCTCAGTAGGACGAGTGTTTTCTCGTGAGGGTTTTCAGCGGATACTACCCACAAAATCCAAATGCAGAATGAAAATGTTTACAAAATGCAATATTTATTTACAAAGAGATGAATGCGAGTTTTTGAAAATATTTATGATGAAGGATTCACTTTCAAATCGACATAAATAAGTTAGATATAAGTTTTGGTTATTATTAAGAAATTTAAGACCTTTTACTTGTCAAAATTTCCAACAAAAATGAAGTTATCAAAGCAAATATACTATAGTTTAACTCATTGTTTCGGTTGATAACACAGTGTAACTATGAAATAGATCCTTAGTCGATTATCAAAGTTTATCAAAGTGGTATTTTCATTTCTTTTCAATAACAAATCAAATCAATAAAGTTAAAATGGTGCTTGGATTTCATTTGCTTACTCTCTTCATTTTTTCTTTTGAAATTTTATTGATATTAACAATATTTACATATGCCTAACTTAGGTAAACTGAGGCCAGATATATTACCCATGCACTGCCTTTTGGACTGATGTGAGGGGAATACAGAGCGTGGTGAGTGAACACACAAGTGTGAGCACTTATCGACTGTAGGCGTTATTAGTAAAATAATTTTTATATACACACACCTAACACGGATAAACTGAGGCCAGATATACCGATCGTGCACTGCCTTGCGAGCTTACGTGAGAAGGGTACAAAGCATGGCGAGTGAACACACGAGTGTGAACACGTGACTCTAGGTGTTTATTAAGGAAATATACATATATACAAGAAATAATTTATTTTTGTTTTTTGTTTTTTAGAGAGAGAGTTTCGCAAAATCATCTTAGCACCCTTTAACTTAGAAGACAAAAAATATGTTATATCCTTTACTTTAAAATCACCACTTTTTAAAACAAATATTTTCAATTAGGATGTATTTCATAATTAACACGTATGAATCTTCCTATATACTAGTTAAACCATTGTTATTTGTAATCAAACTTCATTTTTATTTTTTTTTAAGATGAATAAACCACACCGTATATTTATCTTATAGTGTTTCTTTAAAAATAAATCAAAAGAAAATTTGTTTTTGGGATTTGTTTTTTTTAAATATTTTTTTTGAGTTTTTAAAAGAAAACGCAAAAATAAACCATGAAAAATTAAAAGTGAAGATGAGTCTCCCCCCACACTTGATTTTGACTGTGTCCCCACAGTCAACCCAAGTGGAAGGAGAAAAATAAAAACAAAAACATGACCTTTATTTAAATGAAAATTAACGGTATTTACACGAGATTAGAAAGTATATCGTCAAAAAGTAAATGAAACGGTCTTCCAAAGTCCGATTCATTTGTCTCATCAAATATGCGAGACACAGCTTAAGCTCCGAAAAACCGAACCATAAAAGATTTCAAAGTTGAATGTTGATTTGGAAAAACGAATGTCGTTTTATTAAAAATCGTACGAGTTGTTTTGGTTTCAATAATTTTTGGGGTAGATATAACGATTGATTGAAATTCCAGTTAATTTTCACCAAATTGACATTCAAATTTGTCATTGAAAAATTCTTCAAAAATATTGATTTCAAAATCAAAGTGGTGATTTAAATCTTCCCCGTCAGAATTTAACAACTCGTCATCCAAGAGTCCAAAAAATTTGTGTTCAATAAATTTGTCTTCCTTTGTTGGATTATCAACAACTTCATTGCGTATCTCAAGTTCAAAATCCAAAGTTGTTGTATTCAAATTTTCAAAATTGAGAAAAGGAAAATTGAATTTTAAATTTGGTTCCACACCCTCAAAAGAATTGAAATCCAACTCAATTACCGTGTTTTCAACAACTTCATTAAGGTTATTATTTTCAATTTCAAAAGTTGTTATTTGCAAATCGTCGATTTGGGTAAAAGATGGATTATCGTTTGACTCGTCACACGTTGGAATTTGATTTTGTTTTTCACATTGTTTCATATAAGTCTCAAACAACAAATCCGTGTGATCATCGTACATTTCGTTCATTTGCTCAACAACATCCAATTTATAGTTATTAGCATAAGGATTTTCACTTTGAAATTGTTGAGGACAAAAGTTTTCAATTGTACGTGGTTAAGAATATTCCCATTGCCAAAATTATTTGAAAAGTGGATCACATTTTAGTTTTGGATTTGAAATTCATTTTGGAGTTCAAAATTGAATTGGCATGGGTTATAATCGAAATCGTTTGAATTTTGAATTGAATTCAAATTTTCAAATCCTTGACTCGAGTTGTTACACAAATATGAATTACACAAATCATTTATCATTTGATTTTGTTGTGTAGAGAATTCAAGTAGAGATGAAATGCTATTTTCAAGATTCATGGGTTGGTCATCGTTTTGAAAACTGTGTTGTTCAAAATTCGAATTGTTTAAAGAATAATTGTCATTAAAATATCCATACGAATTCGGAGTGAAATCATATGGATTATATTGATTTTCACAACTATTGTAAAATTCACATAAGTGGGGAAACTCGGACATTTCAAGAATGTTTTTGGTTTTTTTTATAAAGGAAAAATATTTACAAATAAAATTTATTTTTCAAAAGAGAAATTGATTTTTGTTTTGTTTTTTGGTTTTTCAATTTTTTTCTGTTTTTGAAAAGGTTTTATAATTTTTTTTTGGATTTTTGATTTAAAAAAAAAACTAAGTAATTATTTTTTGAGTTTTTGGAATTTTGATTTGAAAATTTTCAAAGGAAAAAGGAAAAAAAAATAAGTTAAGAAATATTTACAATTTTTTTAGTTTTGGATTTTGAATTTTGAATTTTTTTAAAAAAAAATATGCATGAACTAATGCAACTAAATGAATGCAGTGGTTAATTACAAATGATTTATCCTAAGTTAACCCAAAATTGTATAATCACACATTGTCTTAATTCAACAAGATAGTCCTCAGCCAGGTAACGGGAAGGGATTATCAGTGCACCACGAATCACCGTAGCAATGCAGCCGAAGGTTTAAGTACCTTCAGAGGAACAACCACTATAATATTTACGAATCACCGTAATATTTATAAATGGTTATTACTCTGTCGTAGCCTAGACACCAAGAAAGTAAATTGTTCAAAGAAGACAACTTGTTAATATACAATTAAGTGTTATCAATGTCTAACCGTTATTATTAATTAATTCTAGGATAAAATGCAAAGCATAAATTAAACGTGTATTAACAATGCAACTATGAATGGATTTTGTTTTGTTTTTTTTAAATGCAAGTAAACAACAATGCAAGACAAATAAAAACAAGAGGTAGAGCAGGCAAGCAGTTTATTATTTTTTTTGGCAAGCCAAGCGAAGCAAGCGACACTTCCAATCTGCTTCGACAACCTGAAAATAAAAACAAGATATATACAATTTTTTTTAATATAAGGATGAAACTTAAGAACAACTTGAAACAAGACAAACAAATTTACAACTAATTTTTTTTAAGGATAAAGCAAAACTAACTAAAAACAAAACAAACTCTTTTTTTTACTAGATAAAACAAATAAAAAAATTCAATATAAACAACAACAAAAAAAAGTTGTACTAATTTTTACAAGAAGCCCCGGTCCAAACTAATTATACCCGGTCCAGATTTATCCCGCTACCTAAAAACATTAATCCACTCTTCTTTTTAATAAATAAACTCCTTTTTGTTCTGCAAAATTCTCAAATTAACAAAATACAGTCTCAATTCACGAACGAAAATCTCAACTCGCAAAATAAAATAAAATTCTCAAGCTCAAAACAAATTGGTTGCAGGTTCGAGTGGATGGTGGTTGCGATTGGCCTGTGTTGTTCAATCGTTGAATCGAAGGGGGTCGTGGTTTTGTTTCTTCGATTCAAAGAGGAGGGGGGGTTTGAGGTGATTGGGATTGATGAAGTTTGAGTTGTTTGTAGATGATTGTATGGAGTCTCGTGGTGGTTTTAGTGGGATCTGCTTGTTTGATATTTCTTCCAGGCGATTTGGAGGGAGGCAGTGGTGTGATGACAACATTTTGTTCAAACTTGGGTGGGTAGGAGCATGGAAGAAGTGAGAACAGGCAGAGATGAACTAGTTTGGGTGGGCAATGAAGTGCTGTTATGGTTTGGAGGAGTTCTCTAATGATCAGGTTGAACTACAGTTTGATAACAGAGGTGAAGCAACTGGGTTTAGAATGGAGGTGATCGGTTGCTATGGTGGAATGTTGTATAACACTGATGTTGCTTTGGATAGAGGTATGCAGTGTTTATGTACGTAAAGACTTGTTTTGCTGCCAAGTTGAAATGGTATGTATGTAGAGCAAAATGATATATGGATGATATATGGGCACAGTGATTGGTATATAGTGAAGCTTGATGGATTACATACAGAGAAAAATGGTATGCACGGGCAATTGTCGAGTGTGTAAGTTTTTTTTTCTTTTTTCTTTGGTTGTTTGAGAGAATCGCAGTGTGTTGTCGATTTTTGCTGTGGTTGTTGATGTCAAGGCTAGTGATTGTAAATGTTAGGCAGGGGGTGTTTGAATGTGATGGGGAGTGAATGTTTGCATGAAGCGGAGTAGTGTCAGAGAATAAGCTTTGGGAACAAGTGGTGATAGTGATGTTTGAAGTGGTGAGAGGAGCTGTAGTTTGTAATGTGATGTGTGGAAAGAAATGGTGGGAAGAGGCAGCAGCAAAATGTAGTCGTTGGGTTGTGACAATGTCTGGTGATGTAATTGACAGGGGATGACAAGAGTGATGACTGGTAGAAGTTGTTCACAGTTGAGTTCAAGTTTGTTGTTCACTGATCCAAAGTTTGTCGTTGAGTGCCCGTACAGATTTGTTGTTGAGTGGTTTGGTGAAGAGAATGAAGATGTATGTAGGGGGAGGAGCTGTAATGATGGACTGATGAGGCAGGTTTGGGGTAAATAGTATTGGTGTGTTCTGTTGGAGATGAGTGATGTCAGTATGGTTGTAGAAGTGGTCGTGAATGAAGTACAGAGTTGTTGAAGTGGATGAAGTAGTGGTTTTGATAGTTGAGTTCAAGTAGAGGAGTTTTGACAGTTTGTAGTGGTGATGGAGGGGTTGGGTCAATGGCAGGGTGGTTAGGTTGAAGGAAGGTTGGGCAGTGAAAGAGTAGAGATTGAAGATGTTTTTGGATGCAGTATAATTAGAAGTTAATGTGGTAACTGCTATGTTGTTGATGAAGATGAGATGATGGTAGTGAGTGGTTTTGGTTGTGAATGTTTGGTGAATGGATTGTCTGGTTGTGTTGACAAGCAGTTTAGTTAGGTTGTGAGTTGATAGTACTGGTGGGAGTAGATGTTGGTGATGCAGAGGATGAGAAGTTGAATGTGATGGCTGTTGTAGTTGTTTGTGACAGTGGGATGTGTTGTGATTGGTTAACAGTAGAACAGTTAGAAGAGGAGTTTTAATTGTAGAAGTGCACAGACAGTGCACAGAAAATGCACAGTCGTAAAAAAAATTGTAAAATGAAAATGATAATGATTTTTTTTAATTTTGTGTATTTTTTTTGTTTTTTTAATATGGAAATGCAAATGAAAAATAAAAAGTAAACAAATGCAAACAAACACAAACAAATGAAAGCAAAACAAACACACAACAATATTTTTTTTTAAATGCACTCAACACACAAACAATCACAAAATGAAATCAAACAAAAAGTAATTCGAAGAATAGAAAATTAAAATCAAGACAACTCCTCGGCAACGGCGCCAAAAACTTGTTAATCGACGGAATTTCTATCGAGTTAGAAAACCGTTGAAAAATTTCGAAATAAATTTTACCGCAAGCTCACGGCGTACACTTGTAGTACGTGGCGAATACGGGTCGATCTGTAGGGAATTGGTTATTTTAAATCTCTATTCAATCAAATTAACCAAATTTGAAAAGTGTTAAGCTAAAAAAAAGAAGAAAAATGACAAAAGAAATAGATAAAAGTATGAGAGTGTTAAGACAATTTAGAGGCAACTTCCACTCTCTAGATCACATAAATCAACAAAATGAAGTTATGATCTCTCTTTTATGGTCATTAGTGTTTTAATTGATGTGCTAATCATAAGTATGGACTATTTGTGCTATTAATTAGCTCAACATAAGCCATCAAACTACAACACATCCCTTAAACCACTTACTAACTCACATGAAAAATGATAACAAAGTTGAGAGCAAAATCTATTTTAAGTATGACCTATTAACTATTAACTAGAAATATAGACCATCAAATTTTAATCTCAACATTCACTTCATTACCATCATCATATGTAGATGAAGAAGTAATTTGTGTTAGTGATTATTTAAGTATAGCCTATTTGGTGTCAACAATATAGGCTATCAAATTCAAACCAAAAACAACAAGTTAACCACTTCATACATTCTCATTAAAGCACAAAGAGAGTATAAAACATCAAAATGTTGAAGCTACATGATTAGAGGCTTGATTACCCCTAAATTGAAGGGATTAGCCACTCATTTGTGTTATCATATCAACACAAGTAGCATGCAACATGAAACTAAAAAAAAGAAAAATGAAAGCTAATGGAAAAGAGATCTATTCAACTTGCATAAAAGAAAAGAAATCTACACTACAACATAAGAAAGAGAACATGTAAATGTAAAGAGCATATATTGAATTGCATAAGAAAGAAAAGAAAAATTACAAGAAATAAAAATGGCTAAGTAGCCATGAAAAGAGAAAGAAAGCTTTCTTTTATTTTAAGCTAAAAACTAACTAAGTGAGACTAAGGAAAGAAGGGGTTACATGAAACATAAGGGGTACTTATACATGTGTTAAACCCTAATTCATATTTTTGGGGAATGCCCAAAATACGCTTGAGAAAGTGTGGAGGCCAAGTAATCATTAGCTTCTACTAATCATCATTTAAGTGTACATGAAGCCATTAATTTCATAAGCATGTGCATTAGCCTCTAATTTGTTCATTAAGGTAGGTGGGTAGGTGGGGTCCTCCCTGATCTTCACTTTGAATTATTTCCATCTTCATTCCTTTGTATTCATTTTGTGCATGCATGTGTCTTCATGAAACCACTCCTATTTGAGATCAAATTCCTACACAAATATATATAAATTTCCAATTAATTTTTCTCAAAGAAATATATGCACACAAATGACCGTTTTGCCCCTATATGAAAATGGGTATGTGACAATTTGGAATTAATATGGATTTTGGTTTAAAAAAGTTAAAATACCCGATATGATCATTTATTTAATTTTACGTGCACATCAGAAGGACCTGCCTATAACATAGGTATTAAATGGTTAGAAGTCCGCCTAGTCATTTTAAAGGTATTAAGTGATTTGGGTATTGTCTCTTACATTGCTATGATCTTAATGGCGATAGATGCGGTAATTATAACGACCCTGAATTTTGAACAAATTAAATTGAGAATATTTAATTTATTTTAAATATTTGAACGATGATTTAATTTGAACCCCCGATTTAAATTTGAATTTGGCGATTAAATTATAAGATTTAATCGATTGGAGTTGAGTAAAAATTTGTATCTTCAATTTATTGTTGAAGAAAAATATTTCAAAAGCTTTTAAAATTCGTAATGATAATACTGAAGATGATTGAAGCTTCAGAATCGAAATTGAAATCGATTTGATCAGTTTTGAATAAATCGTTCGAACCGATATTTATAGAATAGTCATTTTTCAAACAGTCTCGGAATTCGACGAAACCAGTTCCATTGGGTCCGTAATATTGAATTATTACCGGATTTCAATTTTCGTATTTTTCAGAATTAATACGTGATCGTACGACAAGCAAACGCACTGAAATTTAATTTGAAATTTGTTTAATTTAAAATGCTATCTTCTCCATATGAACAAATTTGAACTCGAAAACTTTTCCAACGCATTCGGAATAAGGGATAAACATTAGGGACGCCTGACAGCACGCTGGAATTGGGTTTCGAAATTTTCAGTTATACGATATGGGATATTTTGAAAATTTTAAAAATAAAATAAAAAGAAAAAGAAAAGTCAGTTATTACCTTACCTCAGCCCATACCCCCGTACTCGTTACCATCCCTCAGTTCAACTCAAATTCACGAATTCTCTTCCAATTCAAATTACTTCGGAAAAAAAAAATGGTGGCCTCGACTTCTATTCGAAATTTGAAAGCCGGGGTTTCGCGAGTCAATTCGCGAGCATCGCGAGCACGAGGCTAGGGCAGAGGCGGCGGCACGCGTTCGAGTGAGGATTTACATCGCGACCGGAAGTCACACGCGAGATGGGGGGGTATCGACGATGGATTGAAGTCTGGAGGCGCGCGTAAGGATTCGAGCTCGCGCTCAAACACGTGGAACAGTCGACTGCGGCGATGGCGATAGGCAGGTCGACGTCGATGCCAGAGTGTGGTGTAGACGAGGATGATGGTCGCGATGCTTGGTACGGCAAGGGAGCGAGGTGATTTCAAGTGCAGTAGGATTTCACGACTGGGGAAGCTTCGATCGTCACTAGTGTGTGGTGGTACTCGCAGGGCTTGGCGACGCTCTGCCTAAGTTTTTGCCTGGTTGGGTAGCGATCGAGAGTGCTCGAACTCGAGCATTTGGAAGGTGGTCCGAGCATGGAAATGGTCACCGTTGTTTGTCGCGCGTTGGAACGTTTGGGCTTGCGAACTCGAGCCTGGATTCTCGAGTCAGGCAGTTAAGGTATATTTGCAGTTTTCAGTTTAATTAAAATGAATCAGAAGGTATAGGATATATGTACATAGCTTGCTGTTTAATTTAAAAAGATGTGAAATAGTAATTTATATATATATACACTTTATTGAAATTTTATGATTTGGTCAGGAGAAAATTTTCAGTGAGGTATAACTGTTTAAAATAAAGCTTGTTTAAATGAAATATTAATCTGTAGATTTTAAATGTAAACAGTAAGGTAATGTTTCTGTTTTTGATTTAAAATTCATAAATATGTATACGAAGAATATATATATATATAAATACGTATGAAAGCAGTAAGTCTTAACATAGATTTTTAAAGCTATTTCTGTTTTAATTTGCAGAAAATGAAATATAAAAATATAAATAGCAATTGGTATATGTGTATATATAAAATGATAAAGTTTAAGCAGTTTAAGATTTTAGTATACTGCTTTTGAACGATTATAAGAAAATAGAAGATTAGGATATATAAACAGTTGTACGGTAAAGGAAAATTGTTAGTTAAGTAAATTTATTAAAAGAGAAAATTGGTTTAAAAAGAATTATCAGCTAATCAAAAACTATCAAAACGAAAATTGTTGATTCGATTTATTTCGAATATTAATCGGTTTTATAAAATTGTTTATACAAGGTATAAATCAAGAAATCGAGTCAAAATGGAAATGGATGGCAAATTAAAAGCAAAGGTGAGATTTTTCTCACTCAAAATGAAAGTGGAATTTTCAGCTATTTATTGATTGATGATTGCTATTGGATGTGCTATTAGATATAGTAGGATATATCTATTATATATATAGCAATATATACATATTGGCATATGTATATATTGGATTGATTGATTTCCCGCCTCGTATAGCGGATGAGACCCTATTGCGCCGTTAGTAAGCGGATTTTTATAAAACCTATATACCGCGATATTCCACCTCGAAGTGGAATGGTATTGTGCTAACGTCTTTGGATGCAGGGAAACAGGTTGGAGGGATCCAACTGGATTCCTCACCAGTAGTTATTTATTTACAGGATTGATGATATTCTGTTATCATATGTTGATATATGATGTTGATGTTGTGATTGACTAATTGATGCGTTGCATCATCAGATTCATCTTTTGAAATTTAAAAAAAAACAACGATGTTGATTTCAAAAGAGATTTTTGAGGTGATCTGTGAAATATACGTTTTATTAAATTTTTGAAGTGATTTATAATGAATAAATAAACGTTCAAATTTTTAAAGTTATAAAAAGTTAAATGATTTGTGAAATATAACCAAAGTGTGATTTTTGAAGTGAAAGTTGATTTAATTGTAGAATGGGTTAAATTGAGATTTTTTTTAAAGTATTATAAAAGATGTACAAAAATTGATATTCATAACTTTAAAAGATTGGGATTATAAAACGAGTTTTGATAAGCGTTAAAATGAATTTTTAAGAATTTATAAGTGAATGAAATTTATAAATTGTGAACTTATAAATGGAAATGATTTTGTAGAATAAATGAATTATAAGTATTCAACTTATAATATGGATAGTTGGTATAAAAAAATTTAGTTATGAATTGAATTAGTTAACAAAGGAGATTTATAAATTGAAGTTTTTATAAATATAAATGTGATTTATAAACGCTGTTTATAAATCCGAAATTACTTATTTTGATAAGTGAAATTCTAGAAGTAAATAAAAGGAGATTGATAAATCAAAGTTGTTACCGAATCGAAAGAGAATTTATAAACGTTGTTTTATAAATTCGAAATCAATTGGATTTGGTAAATCAAATATAGGAGATTACCAAAAAAGATATATTCGCGATGTTGGATAGCGAATTATTATTGAAATAAAACGTGTAGAAAATAGTGAAATGTAATTAGTGAAGTATATTCACGATTTTGGACAGTGAATATATTGTTAAGTAAAATGGATATGGTTTTGGAAAAGTGATATTTGAAATGAAGTAAATTGTTTTAAAAGATGTTTTAAAATGTGTGAACTATCGAAATCATAGATTTCAACATTTATTGTTGAAATAGACGTTTTCGGGAAATATAAGGAAATGGTGGACTATAACACTGTTGTTATAGTAAATGATTTCCGAAAGGAAATATTTTTATGTAGTATTGGGATTTATATATCTATCTTAAAATCAGAATCCCTATACTAGTGATTTTGAGTCGTCGTAATGATGTTTTACGTAACATTCGTTTTGACTCAAATGATTTCCTTAAAGAATGAAATATATACTTAATATTGATTTAAGTATATCGAATATTTTCCAAGTGTTGAAAATAAATAGATTTGTGAAATACTTATTATTAAATAAGTATGGGAATGTTTTCCAAAATGAAATGAAACGTTTTTGAGATTTTATCTTCTTAAAGATAAATTGAAATTGAATATTGAAAACGATTTGAAAATCGAATATCAGTAGATATTTGGAAATATAAATTCACTAAGGAATTTATAAAAGGAATGGGAATTCGTTTTGAAAAATAAATATTGATTTATTTTTGAAGTGTGGAAATTTTATATCTAGTAAAGATATTTTGGAAAATAAATAATTTGGAAAATTATTTGGAATCTGATGATGTTGCGCATCTTTATTGATAGTTAAATAACCGACTATCAATAATTACCTTTAGATAGGTATTTGTTGTGAATTGGATGAATTTGAATGCCACACTTATTTTTGAATAAGCGCTCACTATTCGGGTTAACCGGGAAAGGACCATGGGGTCGTATAACCCATTCCGAATATGTGATACGTCGTTATGAATCGCATTTGAAGACCGATGTTGAAGACCGGATATTTTTGAAAACGGAAGGATTACCGTTGAGTTACTCTACATCGGCTGATCTCCGATTTAGAGGTTTTATCACCCTTAGTGACGGGAAGTCCTGACGTGATTGAAAATTATCCGGATATGCAAGGGCTTCGTGAGAAGTGCCTTCGGTTCTGTTCGATCCCGGAACAGACTTGTATGGATTGTGTGTCTGACGTTACAATTTGAGATATAAAGCTGATTTCTTTCAAATACATTTCTGTTGGTGGCGGAGAATTTATTCTCTTAGCTTAACACCCTTCTCTGAGACGTACGAGCTCAGAGGTTATGTAGTTGAAATTTATCAGCGATATATCCCAATTTGGTAACGTGGCATACTGAGTGTTGCTGTGAAATGATCAGTGTTTGATCATTTGTGGTATGATCATTTGTTTGATCTTATATCTTTGTGATCATAGGTTGATCATTTTGTTTGACCCGAAGCAGGGCTTTTTGAGAAAGCATAGCTTTGTGGACGAGACTTCATCGAGCCTCACACCCTGGAAATGGTCGAAACAGGAAGGATGCGGCAAGGTTCTAGGGAGTAGCGCCCCTTAGTGTATGTCATTCCTTCTGGATAAAGGTGGTATCACGGTATGGAGCCCAGATACTTAACCTCTGTGGTTGCTGCAAATTTATTTCTTTGTGGTTGTTGCGAATCGGGGATCCTCGGGAAGATCGGTGACGATCGGGGGATGGCATACGCGTGTCAGTAGTTACCTATTTTTGCAGAGGCAACCCGGCCTTGTGTTGGCAGAGATCCAGTTAGGTTCTCGGGTCGTCTATTCCAGGGACGTACCCATCGTGGAAAAGGAAGTTCCTTAGCCTGACCATTTGTTGGAAATCCAAAGAAACAATACAAGCCTTTACGATTTCAATTGTATAACCTGTCTCCTCAGGAGGCAGCTATAGCAGGCATAATATAATGGTACCTATGCTGGCTAAGATTTATATTCTACTTTCGAAATGTTTTCTACACTATGCACTAATAATAATATCAAAAATGATTTGATTTTGCGTAGTAAGCATCTTTGACTAACATAAGAAGAAATCTCCTCCAAGTCTGCGTTTGCATTGTGTGTGTGGTGGGAGGTCTTATGGTAGTTTCATTTTCCAAAAGCATTGCGAATTTACTTTAAAATATTTCTGTTGATTATTTTAAAGATAAATAACTGTTTTACGATCTCACACCAGTCACCATGACTGACTCGGAGTTTATTGTTCCCTTTCTAAACTCTGGGTGACCACAAATTTCCACACGGGCAACCTAGAGTTATATTATCAGGATATTCTGGATATTCTGGAGCTTTGGAGATAAGCTGGATGGCGAGACGTAGTATTTGTATCTGATATTATTTATTCCGCTGTGTATTCTGTATGAGGACAAGTTATATAACTGTCCATTGTTGTATATGACTCTGATTGATGTATGTATAAACTGATATAGTTCTTTGTTTTAAAAGACTAGTGTTATCTATTATATATTGTTCCGCTGCGATGTGTAAGATTCTGATATTGTTTTCTGTTCTGATGTTGTTCAGTTGTTCTTTCTTTCTCTTCTTCTTCTCCTTTTCTTCTATTTCTTCTTTCTAAAACCCTCACTATTGGAGTTTCCGGCACTCGATTGCTCGGCAGTCGATAAAGTGAGTATCGATGTCGAATTTTCGAAAGTCGAAAACCCCGTATGTGACAGCGTGGTATCAGAGCATATGGTTAAGCGACAACCCTGCTCTGTTGGGTGTTACTCATTAGAGATAGAGTCAGTAGTACTCTAGAATGAGTTGAGTGTAATAATAGATATGAGCGCGTATTTGTTATTGAATATAAAATTGTTTTGTATTGTGATGATTGGTTTATTGAGTGGTATATGAACCTTCGTCGGCACAGTCTTGCAAAACTGTATCAAAGGGGTTTCTAAACACTTGAATAGAACAATTCGGTACAGTATTGTTTTAAAATAGGGTGGATGAAATAATTTTACCCAAAACTATTTTGTATAGAAAAGAAATGATTTTCTGTAAATTATTACAGTATATGGTTGCATGGTTGCTAGAAGTGATAATATTAAAATGTTATCATTATATTGAAAATTGGATAAGAAATTGAGATCGTAACTCCAAAGTTAAGGAATAAAATTCATATACAAATGGAATTTAAGAATATAAATGTGATTTGTAATTTGAAGTAGAATTCCAGAAAAGAATTTGAAAATGTTGGGGATTTGGAAAGTTTAAATTCCTTTTTGATTTGAAAATGAATTTCAAAGGTTTTGAAAAATGTTTTGAAGAAATGAAAAGCTCTAAACTCTTTTCGGTCGCTGGAAAATAACTTCGATGATGACCGCGGCATCATTGGTGTTCATTTTCGGGTTTCCAAAAGAGGAATTGCTGCCAAACTGTTTTAAATGGAAAGTGTTTGGAAAAAATTTGGGTTTTGTTTTGGAAAATTCAAAGGATAATTTGAATTGTTTTCAAAAATGGTTTTGAAAGGTTGAATATAAGTTGTATAACTTATAAAATGAGAAAATGTAAGTGAAATAAATGATGTTTAATGGGAATATAACTTAAGAAATGATGAATGAATTTGATTTTGGGTATCAAAATTTATTACTGAAATGAATATGAACTTAAGTTATATAAGTGAAATTCAACTTGAAATGTTAAATGAATTAGCAATTGAATAAATAAATATATTGGATGTTAATCAATCTAATGAAAGTAAATTGATATGGAAGAATGAATGTAAGTGTAAATTCATTAAAGCTAATTGAAAGGTGTTGAACCAAATTGGATGCTAAAATTTATTTTGAAATTGTAAGTAAGTAAGACTGAATTGAATTCAGATTTGTGGAAAACAAAGTGAACTATTAAACTAAAAAAAATTAGTAAGTGAAGCTAATTGAATGAAGTGAATAAGATTTAAACTGAATATTGAAAACAAATTTGAATAAGTAGATTAGAATTTGTAATGAATTAGTAACTGGAACTAATTTAAAATATTGGCAGTTGAATGAACAATAATTGATGAAATTCAATATTCAGATGATAAACTAAATCCAAATAGAATTGAAATTGTGAATTGAATTCAAATGAATTTGAAATGAAAAATTGAATGAGAATAGATATATAACATCAACAGTGAAGTAAAAATGATATAAGTAGTTTATATTGAAAATTTTGTAATAGAATGTGCAAAATGATTGGAATATATGTAACTAGATATAATGGCTAGTAGGATATACAGGTGTATAAAGGGATTGGAAAATTTATTTCACAGATAATTCGAATTGCTCGAAAAAGGTATGTATTTGAATTATAATATGAGATTTGCTGATTTCTTGTCTAGCCGCTTGGCTTTTTCTTTTTCTTTTTGAAATCTGAGAGTCCGTAGGGACGTTTTGTAGTCGTGCCGTATTAGCCGCGCAAAGGAGACGCTGGCGAAATTTTTCGAAAATTCCGAGTGTTAGAAAATTTTTGATAAAATTTGAAAGTTTAAATTTGAATTTAAACTCGAATTTGAATTGAGAAGTAAACAATATTGTTTGAAAACTATGAAAGGTTTAGAAATTTAGTTGAGTTGATAACGAATCTTTAGTACAAGATTTGTTTTGAAAATTTGATAAAACTATTTAATTGTGAAAAATAGTAGACGAGTTAAGGACATTTTTTCCTAACTTGTAATTTCGAGGACGAAATTCTTTTAAGGGGGGAAGTCTGTAACGACCCTGAATTTTGAACAAATTAAATTGAGAATATTTAATTTATTTTAAATATTTGAACGATGATTTAATTTGAACCCCCGATTTAAATTTGAATTTGGCGATTAAATTATAAGATTTAATCGATTGGAGTTGAGTAAAAATTTGTATCTTCAATTTATTGTTGAAGAAAAATATTTCAAAAGCTTTTAAAATTCGTAATGATAATACTGAAGATGATTGAAGCTTCAGAATCGAAATTGAAATCGATTTGATCAGTTTTGAATAAATCGTTCGAACCGATATTTATAGAATAGTCATTTTTCAAACAGTCTCGGAATTCGACGAAACCAGTTCCATTGGGTCCGTAATATTGAATTATTACCGGATTTCAATTTTCGTATTTTTCAGAATTAATACGTGATCGTACGACAAGCAAACGCACTGAAATTTAATTTGAAATTTGTTTAATTTAAAATGCTATCTTCTCCATATGAACAAATTTGAACTCGAAAACTTTTCCAACGCATTCGGAATAAGGGATAAACATTAGGGACGCCTGACAGCACGCTGGAATTGGGTTTCGAAATTTTCAGTTATACGATATGGGATATTTTGAAAATTTTAAAAATAAAATAAAAAGAAAAAGAAAAGTCAGTTATTACCTTACCTCAGCCCATACCCCCGTACTCGTTACCATCCCTCAGTTCAACTCAAATTCACGAATTCTCTTCCAATTCAAATTACTTCGAAAAAAAAAAATGGTGGCCTCGACTTCTATTCGAAATTTGAAAGCCGGGGTTTCGCGAGTCAATTCGCGAGCATCGCGAGCACGAGGCTAGGGCAGAGGCGGCGGCACGCGTTCGAGTGAGGATTTACATCGCGACCGGAAGTCGCACACGAGATGGGGGGTATCGACGATGGATTGAAGTCTGGAGGCGCACGTAAGGATTCGAGCTCGCGCTCAAACACGTGGAACAGTCGACTGCGGCGATGGCGATAGGCAGGTCGACGTCGATGCCAAAGTGTGGTGTAGACGAGGATGATGGTCGCGATGCTTGGTACGGCAAGGGAGCGAGGTGATTTCAAGTGCAGTAGGATTTCACGACTGGGGAAGCTTCGATCGTCACTAGTGTGTGGTGGTACTCGCAGGGCTTGGCGACGCTCTGCCTAAGTTTTTGCCTGGTTGGGTAGCGATCGAGAGTGCTCGAACTCGAGCATTTGGAAGGTGGTCCGAGCATGGAAATGGTCACCGTTGTTTGTCGCGCGTTGGAACGTTTGGGCTTGCGAACTCGAGCCTGGATTCTCGAGTCAGGCAGTTAAGGTATATTTGCAGTTTTCAGTTTAATTAAAATGGATCAGAAGGTATAGGATATATGTACATAGCTTGCTGTTTAATTTAAAAAGATGTGAAATAGTAATTTATATATATATACACTTTATTGAAATTTTATGATTTGGTCAGGAGAAAATTTTCAGTGAGGTATAACTGTTTAAAATAAAGCTTGTTTAAATGAAATATTAATCTGTAGATTTTAAATGTAAACAGTAAGGTAATGTTTCTGTTTTTGATTTAAAATTCATAAATATGTATACGAAGAATATATATATATAAATACGTATGAAAGCAGTAAGTCTTAACATAGATTTTTAAAGCTATTTCTGTTTTAATTTGCAGAAAATGAAATATAAAAATATAAATAGCAATTGGTATATGTGTATATATAAAATGATAAAGTTTAAGCAGTTTAAGATTTTAGTATACTGCTTTTGAACGATTATAAGAAAATAGAAGATTAGGATATATAAACAGTTGTACGGTAAAGGAAAATTGTTAGTTAAGTAAATTTATTAAAAGAGAAAATTGGTTTAAAAAGAATTATCAGCTAATCAAAAACTATCAAAACGAAAATTGTTGATTCGATTTATTTCGAATATTAATCGGTTTTATAAAATTGTTTATACAAGGTATAAATCAAGAAATCGAGTCAAAATGGAAATGGATGGCAAATTAAAAGCAAAGGTGAGATTTTTCTCACTCAAAATGAAAGTGGAATTTTCAGCTATTTATTGATTGATGATTGCTATTGGATGTGCTATTAGATATAGTAGGATATATCTATTATATATATAGCAATATATACATATTGGCATATGTATATATTGGATTGATTGATTTCCCGCCTCGTATAGCGGATGAGACTCTATTGCGCCGTTAGTAAGCGGGTTTTTATAAAACCTATATACCACGATATTCCACCTCGAAGTGGAATGGTATTGTGCTAACGTCTTTGGATGCAGGGAAACAGGTTGGAGGGATCCAACTGGATTCCTCACCAGTAGTTATTTATTTACAGGATTGATGATATTCTGTTATCATATGTTGATATATGATGTTGATGTTGTGATTGACTAATTGATGCGTTGCATCATCGGATTCATCTTTTGAAATTTAAAAAAACAACGATGTTGATTTCAAAAGAGATTTTTGAGGTGATCTGTGAAATATACGTTTTATTAAATTTTTGAAGTGATTTATAATGAATAAATAAACGTTCAAATTTTTAAAGTTATAAAAAGTTAAATGATTTGTGAAATATAACCAAAGTGTGATTTTTGAAGTGAAAGTTGATTTAATTGTAGAATGGGTTAAATTGAGATTTTTTTTAAAGTATTATAAAAGATGTACAAAAATTGATATTCATAACTTTAAAAGATTGGGATTATAAAACGAGTTTTGATAAGCGTTAAAATGAATTTTTAAGAATTTATAAGTGAATGAAATTTATAAATTGTGAACTTATAAATGGAAATGATTTTGTAGAATAAATGAATTATAAGTATTCAACTTATAATATGGATAGTTGGTATAAAAAAATTTAGTTATGAATTGAATTAGTTAACAAAGGAGATTTATAAATTGAAGTTTTTATAAATATAAATGTGATTTATAAACGCTGTTTATAAATCCGAAATTACTTATTTTGATAAGTGAGATTCTAGAAGTAAATAAAAGGAGATTGATAAATCAAAGTTGTTACCGAATCGAAAGAGAATTTATAAACGTTGTTTTATAAATTCGAAATCAATTGGATTTGGTAAATCAAATATAGGAGATTACCAAAAAAGATATATTCGCGATGTTGGATAGCGAATTATTATTGAAATAAAACGTGTAGAAAATAGTGAAATGTAATTAGTGAAGTATATTCACGATTTTGGACAGTGAATATATTGTTAAGTAAAATGGATATGGTTTTGGAAAAGTGATATTTGAAATGAAGTAAATTGTTTTAAAAGATGTTTTAAAACGTGTGAACTATCGAAATCATAGATTTCAACATTTATTGTTGAAATAGACGTTTTCGGGAAATATAAGGAAATGGTGGACTATAACACTGTTGTTATAGTAAATGATTTCCGAAAGGAAATATTTTTATGTAGTATTGGGATTTATATATCTATCTTAAAATCAGAATCCCTATACTAGTGATTTTGAGTCGTCGTAACGATGTTTTACGTAACATTCGTTTTGACTCAAATGATTTCCTTAAAGAATGAAATATATACTTAATATTGATTTAAGTATATCGAATATTTTCCAAGTGTTGAAAATAAATAGATTTGTGAAATACTTATTATTAAATAAGTATGGGAATGTTTTCCAAAATGAAATGAAACGTTTTTCAGATTTTATCTTCTTAAAGATAAATTGAAATTGAATATTGAAAACGATTTGAAAATCGAATATCAGTAGATATTTGGAAATATAAATTCACTAAGGAATTTATAAAAGGAATGGGAATTCGTTTTGAAAAATAAATATTGATTTATTTTTGAAGTGTGGAAATTTTATATCTAGTAAAGATATTTTGGAAAATAAATAATTTGGAAAATTATTTGGAATCCGATGATGTTGCGCATCTTTATTGATAGTTAAATAACCGACTATCAATAATTACCTTTAGATAGGTATTTGTTGTGAATTGGATGAATTTGAATGCCACACTTATTTTTGAATAAGCGCTCACTATTCGGGTTAACCGGGAAAGGACCATGGGGTCGTATAACCCATTCCGAATATGTGATACGTCGTTATGAATCGCATTTGAAGACCGATGTTGAAGACCAGATATTTTTGAAAACGGAAGGATTACCGTCGAGTTACTCTACATCGGCTGATCTCCGATTTAGAGGTTTTATCACCCTTAGTGACGGGAAGTCCTGACGTGATTGAAAATTATCCGGATATGCAAGGGCTTCGTGAGAAGTGCCTTCGGTTCTGTTCGATCCCGGAACAGACTTGTATGGATTATGTGTCTGACGTTACAATTTGAGATATAAAGCTGATTTCTTTCAAATACATTTCTGTTGGTGGCGGAGAATTTATTCTCTTAGCTTAACACCCTTCTCTGAGACGTACGAGCTCAGAGGTTATGTAGTTGAAATTTATCAGCGATATATCCCAATTTGGTAACGTGGCATACTGAGTGTTGCTGTGAAATGATCAGTGTTTGATCATTTGTGGTATGATCATTTGTTTGATCTTATATCTTTGTGATCATAGGTTGATCATTTTGTTTGACCCGAAGCAGGGCTTTTTGAGAAAGCATAGCTTTGTGGACGAGACTTCATCGAGCCTCACACCCCGGAAATGGTCGAAACAGGAAGGATGCGGCAAGGTTCTAGGGAGTAGCGCCCCTTAGTGTATGTCATTCCTTCTGGATAAAGGTGGTATCATGGTATGGAGCCCAGATACTTAACCTCTGTGGTTGCTGCAAATTTATTTCTTTGTGGTTGTTGCGAATCGGGGATCCTCGGGAAGATCGGTGACGATCGGGGGATGGCATACGCGTGTCAGTAGTTACCTATTTTTGCAGAGGTAACCCGGCCTTGTGTTGGCAGAGATCCGGTTAGGTTCTCGGGTCGTCTATTCCAGGGACGTACCCATCGTGGAAAAGGAAGTTCCTTAGCCTGACCATTTGTTGGAAATCCAAAGAAACAATACGAGCCTTTACGATTTCAATTGTATAACCTGTCTCCTCAGGAGGCAGCTATAGCAGGCATAATATAATGGTACCTATGCTGGCTAAGATTTATATTCTACTTTCGAAATGTTTTCTACACTATGCACTAATAATAATATCAAAAATGATTTGATTTTGCGTAGTAAGCATCTTTGACTAACATAAGAAGAAATCTCCTCCAAGTCTGCGTTTGCATTGTGTGTGTGGTGGGAGGTCTTATGGTAGTTTCATTTTCCAAAAGCATTGCGAATTTACTTTAAAATCTTTCTGTTGATTATTTTAAAGATAAATAACTGTTTTACGATCTCACACCAGTCACCATGACTGACTCGGAGTTTATTGTTCCCTTTCTAAACTCTGGGTGCCCACAAATTTCCACATGGGCAGCCTAGAGTTATATTATCAGGATATTCTGGATATTCTGGAGCTTTGGAGATAAGCTGGATGGCGAGACGTAGTATTTGTATCTGATATTATTTATTCCGCTGTGTATTTTGTATGAGGACAAGTTATATAACTGTCCATTGTTGTATATGACTCTGATTGATGTATGTATAAACTGATATAGTTCTTTGTTTTAAAAGACTAGTGTTATCTATTATATATTGTTCCGCTGCGATGTGTAAGATTCTGATATTGTTTTCTGTTCTGATGTTGTTCAGTTGTTCTTTCTTTCTCTTCTTCTTCTCTTTTTCTTCTATTTCTTCTTTCTAAAACCCTCACTATTGGAGTTTCCGGCACTCGATTGCTCGGCAGTCGATAAAGTGAGTATCGATGTCGAATTTTCGAAAGTCGAAAACCCCGTATGTGACAGTAATAGTTGGACACTAAATGTTGGAAGCCTTATATAGTGGTTTGAGGTCTTTGTAGCTAGGACCCACCGACCATTGACAACATTGATAGAAAACCACCTTAAGAATAGGTTTTAAATGACGGGGTCTACCTTGATTGAGGTCTTAAGTGGCAGAATCTGCCTATTTCTCTTTTAAAAGTATTTTGTGATGATTATAGAAGCCTGCTTCATATTTAGAAGTCTTAAGTGGCCAATGGGTTTGGAAGTATTGGTTGGTTGATAAGGCTTCATCAGTATTTTGTACCTTGGGAAGAGGTAGGTAAGTAATCGTGTATGCAATGCAAGGTTAGAATTTCTAACCTAAATAGACATAACAAATAAATGGAAATCAATCGGTATAAATTTATGTTATGGATAGTTTATAGATTTTCCAGTCACCAGAACATTTTCTGACCCCCTTCTTATTACAACCCACTTGATAGATTTAGAGGAACAAGTCACTGGAGCCGGATGTGTTTGGTTGTGGGAGAACTCTTCTCCTCTCTCATGCTCGATGCTGATGTGACAACCTGTTATCCAAGGAATACCATTTATTCCAAGGTAGTAGTCATAATAAGTATTCTTATCCTATTATTGTTTCCGCTATGAGTTTAGATTCCTATCAATCTCTGATAATCCTCTTGCTTATTTGCAGGTACCAAATCCAACGATCTGTGCTTTGATGGACTTGTGTTTTGATTTTTGTCAAAATTTAGGCCCATTGAGGTACAGGTTGTGATGTGAGATATATACATATAGGTGTCATTACAACCCGTATGATAGATTTAGAGGAAATGGTCAATAGAGCTGAATGTGCTCTGTTGTTGGAGATCTTTTTTCTCTCATGCTCGATGCTGACGTGGCAATATGATATCCAAGGAATTCCCTTGATTCCAAGCTAGTAACCATAGTCAGTATTTATCCTATTATTGTTTCTGCTGTGTGTTTAGATTTCTGTCAATCTATGATAATGCTCATGCTTATTTGCAGGCGCCAAGTCCAACAATCTGTGCTTTGATGGACTTGGATTTTGATTTTTGTCGAAATTTAGGCCCATAAGGTATGGGTTGTTACATTATGTTACAACCCACCCATGAATAGGCCTAAATTTCGACCTAGAAAAGGCCCATCAAAACTTAGATTCATTCTAAGGTAAGTTGTCAGTAGTGAAAAGAATTAACATTACAAAGCTATAACTAAACTTTTAGAACTCACAACAGATGGAACAAAGTATAATAGTAAATTGTACCCGTTTATTTCAAATACATAACAATGTCAAAATACAAGATACCATCAAATCGTAACATAATCTATTACAATAATAGTCTAAAAACATGGATATATATGAAAGCAAATAAAAAAGGTAAATAATGCTGCAAGTCCACCACCTCCGTGTCCAAGCTTCACCTTTTCCATCAACGCCTTCAGCATATGTTGAATGAGGAGGGAGTTAGTACTACAATATCTAGTGAATACAAATCTCGAGTCTTACCTTTTCAGTACTTGGGCAGTATATCTTAAAATAAGAATATGTCTACGAAAATTGGCCATTAAACAAGTTAATACTTCTTTATGAGGAAAGTAGGCGGGTCCAACCACTTAATACCTTCCATTTTAGAAGCGGGTTTCTAAAATCTCATATCCCGATCATACGTCATAAATAGCTAGTAATATGAGATGGTACCGAAGCCACTTAATACCTTTTATTGGAAAATAGGTAGACTTTGGTCATTCAATACCTCTATTAAGGTAGAACCCATTATTAAATATATATTTCCAAGGCCTGCTCCTTAATAGCGCTATCTAGATCACATTGTATGGAATCTCTTAGGTCACTTAATAATTCCTTGTGGAAAATGGTCAGACTCTGGTCATTTAATACCTTAATTAAGGCAGACCTCATCATTTAATACCTATTTCCAGAAGTGGACCCCCATTGAGATACCACCTTACGTAACCGCTTGTCTATTTAATACTTCATCTGGGAAAAAGAGGCGGGCCCTCAAACAACCACTTAATACCTAAAGATACCGAAGCAGGCCATTCGTCTTATGGCCTATACTCATAATGACGTCTCATATTAATCCGACTATTCGTAGGAACCGGTAGCCAGATTAGCTAGGCAGATTTCCTCTATAGAATTTGGGGCTAACCTCACGTCATTACAAATATTTATCATAAGGATACCTCACATCAATCAAAGCGTACACAACTGCTGGTAGCCTCAAAGTGAAGGGCAGACTTTCGTCATGTAACTCTAGACCTCGCATCTCTATGACTTAACCATACATCAATTACTCTCCATATATGTGTATGTATGTGTGTGTGTGTGTATAGACACACGCACTCATATCACTGTTTCATAAATAAGGCCTTATAAGGAATCATCCTCGCTATACCTTAAAATAATAATTAGTCTATATAAGAGTTTCATCTTATTTCCGCCTACCAATCAATTACCTTCCTAATGAGGGAAAAATAAATAAAAATAAATGCCTAATTAACTGCGCCATCTACACAATAATTATACGTTAATTATGCAAATAGAGATAAATAAATATTCACGCCTAATAAGTTCTAAATGGATGGATTTTACGCTCTAAACTAGCGTTAAATGTCAATTCCTTAATCAAATATTATTACAAGTCCTTTTTCTTTAAATTCCCAAGATTTGACATATCAAAATATAGGATTCTAATATCCAAAACAGGGAATAAATATTCGTAACCAAAACTACAATAATAGACTTGTAAACAAAATAGAAACTCAATTTATTACGCAAATTTAATGGAATATCCTAAACAATAAGAATTTCAATCTAAACTCCATAATCTATTCAACTCCTCTTTAACAAAGAAATAGATAAGAATAAGTGATGTAAACTATGAATATAATTCATAATCTAAACCCCTTATTTCATTGACGAATCGCAATTTGAACCAAAGAAGAAGGAGAAGTGGAATAGACTATGAAATTATCAAAAATTGCATAAACAAAACAAATTCCATCAAATTAATATAAATAATTGAGAATCTCAACATAGAATTGACATTTCGAAATAAAAAGGAATTTTGGGGGATTTTATCTATCATATTTTGAAATCCCAAAATCTCTAAGGTATATTCTAATCTAAAAAGAAATGCACAAAACAATAACTGAAAAAGAAATACTAAGGTTCCACTCATAGATTAGCCATAGCTTTACTCAATTGGATTTATAGCCTTCCAATCTTTTCCAGAATCCCTCTACTTTGATATATATACACATAATAGGGAAGAGTTATATATATTTATTAAACTCGGAATAATTGGAGAAGAATACGATAAGAATAGATTGGAGGAAGAAGAAACAAATAAGAAATAAGTTGAATTCTTACCTTAATTCTCTACGAAATTTCTGAATCTTATTAGAGAGATAGCAATGGTAGGATTTTATTGTATTCTCTAAAATAATATGAATACAAAATGGAGAGGATAGGGTTTGAAACGCACAAGAACCGTATGATGGAAGTAGGTGAGAAATGAATAAATCTAGAGCGTTGAAATAATAACACGCCCCTTCAAACCCTAGCAGTCACTGCCAGAAATTGGTTTTGACCGGTCGACCGCCCTCTCCTACCGGTTGACCACTAGGGGTCGACCAGTCGTAGTGAGGTTGTCGACCGGTTGATTATTTTGGGTAATAATTGATTCAGTTTCTTTATAAATTAATTTCTTTCACCTATTCAACTTTAACGATAAACGTTAATTAATGTTTACTTATCCCCCAAGCTAATTTTTAAAATTAAAATCCTAATATAATTCCTTATTTTTAATTTGAATTTAGACTAAATTAATTTAAATCTAAAAACTTAAAACGCTCATAACTTCTTCGTTTGAGCTCCATTTTCAGCATATTATATATAAAAACATATTAGAATTTCACCAAGAACGCAATGGAACAACTTTTGTGGTAAAATTCCAACGTTTATAAAAATTCCATATTCTATCTTATCATATTTAAGTCAATTTATTCTATTTATTTTTGGTTAATTTTTACGGGGTGTTACTTTCTCCCCTCTTAAAAAGGATTTCGTCCCAAAATCTTTCAAGGGTCAAACAACGTAACGTGCAATAACATTCATGTTATAAAACCATGTTATCTATACAACTATCTACTCAACCAATAGTGCAATGTGATTATGTACTGTAGATATGCTAAAATAAGCTCAATCCAAGTGTGAAGGTGTAATCGTGTTATGCAAGTATGTATGCAAAACCCTAAACATGCATAGAATTTCTACATGATGAAAAGTGATTGTGAAAAAATGTAACAACCATCTCCTACCATCCAATCTAGCAACCCCGATGCAACAAAAATCCTAAAATTTGAAGGTAAAAATTACCAGTGAAAAACTTCGAGTGAGTGCTCTTCATCTTCTTCTCGTTCTCCCATGTGTTTTGTCGGATTGTCCCCCCATTGTACTTGGACTAGCCTATTATTTTATTGCGGAGTCTCCAAGTACCGTGCTCCACAATGCATGCGATGGCACGGGCCATTGCCAACTCCATCTCAGAATCCCCCAACTGATGAGGTTTTACTCTGTTAGCGATGTCATGAAGGCATTTCCTAAGGTGAGAAACATGGAAAACAATGTGGACTCCTGCTAACCTGTTGAGAAGCTCCATACGGTATGCCAATTTTTCTATTATTTCCATAATTCCGAATGGCCTAACAAATCTAGGTGCCAATTTTCTAGACTTGTCAAATCTAACAAGTTTTCTAAGAGGGAAGATTTTAACAAATACCATATCTCCAACCTCAAATTCAAGCTCTTTCCTTCTTTTATCCACATAAGATTTTATACGGTCTTGTGCTACCTTCATCCTTTGCCTAATCAACTCTACTTTTTCCATGGTATCCCGAATCAAATCAGGTATGAGCAATACTTTGTCGGTGGTTTTCCACCAACAACTAGGCGATTTGCATGGTCATCCATAAAGTGCTTCAAAAGGGGCCATACCATTTATCGCTTGATAGCTATTATTATATGCAAACTTAACCAAAGGTAGATGTTTTTCCCAATGTCCTTCGAAATCCAAGACACAAGCTCTCAACAAGTCCTCCAAAATCCTATTCACCCTATCTGTTTTTCCGTTAGTTTATGTGAGATATGTCATGCTAAGGTTCAAAGAAGTTCCCAAAATTGTTTGTAGGCTCCTCCAAAACTCGCTAGTGAACAAGGGGTCCCTACCACTGACTATGCTTACAGAAATTCCATGTAGACGAACTTCCTCCTTAATATAAATCTGTGCGAGAGAGGCGCTAGTCCTATTTCTCCTAATCAGAACAAAATGAGCACTCTTAGTGAGTCTATCTACAACAACCTTAATAGTCTCATTGCCCTTCTAACTTCTAGGCAATCCTTCCACAAAATCCATTGAAATGTTCCCACTTCCAAGTTGGAGTTTCCAAAGGTAATAATAATTCACCAGGCTTCCCTTGCTCGGCTTTTACTTTCTTACATGTCAAACACCTAGCAACAAACTTGGCCATGCTCTTCTTCATTCCATTCTAAAAGAAGATCTTCTTCGTGTCCTTATACATCTCATCTCCTCCAGGATGAATGGTCATCCTTCAATGGTGACACTCCATAATCACATCTCTCATCAAATCATCAATCATAGGAACATAAAGACCTCCATCTCTTCTCAAACACCCCTTCTCATTAGCTGAATACCCCTAGCATGGGGAAAATGCTCTCCTTTTCTCAATTTCTCAAAAATCTCAACTAACCTTCATCCTTCACTTGCTCATGCCCTATACGATCCATCAAGGCTGGTCTAATCTCCATAACTGCTAGAAAACCTTGGATGGGTTCTGTTAACAGTTGGAGGTAAAAATTTGAGAGAAACTCCGACTGTCTCCATTCATATATTGCACCTACGGTAGCATGTCACCGACTAAGGGCATCGGCGAGTACGTTCCCTTTTTCCAGGGGTATATTGAACACTAAAGTCAAAGGATGCTACATACTCCATCCACCTCTACTGTCTAAGATTCAAATATTTTTGGGAAAATAGGTATTTGAGTGATTTATGATTAGTGAATAACTCAATCCTTTCCCTCAGGAGATAATGCCTCTACATCTTCAAAGCGAAAATATTGGCTGGCAATTCCAAATCACGCACTAGATACCTCTTCTCATGGTCCTTCAGTTGTCTACTAGCATAGGCAAATACTTTTCCTTCTTGCATAAGAACCACCCTTAATTCTGTGCAACATGCATCTGTGAAAACCGTAAATGGCTTGTATCCATCTGGAATAGTGAGCACAAGCGCACTAGTCAATGACTCCTTAAGCTTCTCAAATGCCTTGGTGGATCTATCATCCCAAACAAATACTAGATTCTTCTTAGTCAATTAGGTTAAAGGGGCTGCTATTTTTGCAAAGTTCTTGATGAATTTCCTATAGTAGCTGGCCAACACTAGAAAAATTCTAACCTCTGAAGCATTACAAGGAGTCTTCCATCCTTGGATAGCTTCCACTTTAGCAGGGTCCACAACCAATCCATGTTTCGAAACAATATGCCCAAGGAACTTAAATTCATTTTTCCACAAGTGGCATTTAGAAAACTTGGCTTTGAGTTGGCTTCTTCTCATGGTCTCTAATACCTCCATAAGGTAGACCCCATGCTCCTTCTTGCCTTCAGAGAAAACTAAGATATCATCACAAACATAATGACAAATTTATTAAGTTGCCCTCTAAATACCCAACTCATCAAATCCACAAAGTACGTTGGGGCATTCGTCAGTGCAAAAGGCATTACTTCCCACACATAGGGACCATCTGGAGTACGGAATGCAGTCTTCGACATGCCTTCATCTATAATCCTCAACTGATGGAATCCCATTGCTAAGTCCAACTGGGAAAATACTTTAGCCTCTACAAGTTGGTCGAACAGGTCATCTATTCTAGGTGGAGGGTACCTATTCTTCCTTGTCAACTTGTTCAACTCTCTATAATCGATGCAAAGCCTCAAAGAATCATCTGCCTTAGTTGCAAAAAACAACAAGATCTCCCCATTCAGAAGTACTACTATGGACAAATCCTTTCTTCAATAGCTCTGGGATTTGCTTATCTAATTCCCTTCTTTCTTTAGTAGCCATATGTCTCAAAGGCAGAGCGGCTGGCCTTGCATCCTTCTACGAATTGATTTGGAACACAATCTCCCTATGAGGTTGGAGACCCAAGACCTCCTCGAAGGCATCAAGAAATTCACAAACTACGAGTACAAACGATGGCTCTCCAACAACAGATAGACTTAGTGAGTATAAATGGCTTCACTCAACTGAATTTTTGGGTGTACAAAGAAGTTCTGGGTCACGACCTCCAACACTTCTTAATCGTACTACCTTCTTATCGCAGTCGAGAATGGCTCCATAATATGACAACTAATCCATTTCCAAGATAAGCTCATATCGTTCGAAATTTAGAACGTACGTAGTACATATGAAATCAATGTCGCATATATCTAACACTAGATCTTTAAAAATAAGAGAAAGATGGGTCGAACCCCAAATGGGATTGGAAACCTCTATTAGGCTGTTGACCATCTAGGTTAGAAGGTTTAATTTTTTTACTACATCCTTAGCTATAAAGGAATGGGATGCCCCTGAATCAAATAGGGTGCAAATAATAACCCTAAAAATAAGAGTTATACCTTTTAGAGCTACTTTTCCTTGGTCTCTTAGTGGCTTACTAGCAATAGGGATGGCTTCAATAATGTAAGATTGTCCGCTTAATCCTTCCTTAGCCATCTTGAGACACCGATTCCTATGATGCCCTTCCTCGTGATAGTTAAAGCACCTACCTTTAAAGGCTTCCTTCATCAGACTCACATACATATAGTTCTTCCCCATTGATCGGATAACCTAGGCTCTGATACCAAATGTAACAACCCACCCCAGAACAGGCCTAAATTTTGACTCGGAAAAGGCCCATCGAAACTTAGATTCATTCTAAGGTAAGCTGTTGGTAGTAAAGAGAAATAACATTACAAAGCCATAACTAAACTTTTAGAACTCGCAGCGGATGGAACAAAGTATAATAGTAAAATGTACCCATTTATTTCAAATTCATAACAATGTCAAAATACAAGATATCATCACACCATAACATAATCCATTACAATAATAGTTTGAAAACATGGGTATATATAAAAGCAAATTAAAAAGGTAAATATTGCCGCAAGTCCACCACCTTTGTCTCCAAGCGTCACCTTATTCCATCAACATCTTCATTCTGTGTTGTAATAAGGAGGGAGTCAGAATAACAATGTCTGGTGAATAAAAACCTCGAGTCTTACCATTTCAGTACATGGGCAGTATATCTCAAAATAAGAATATGTCTATGAAAATAGACCATTAAACCATTTAATGCTTCCTTATATAGAAAGGAGGCAGGTCCAACCACTTAATACTTTCCATTCGTGGAAAGGAGACTGGACAACCGCCCCTCTCCTATCGGTCAACCGCTAGGGGTCAACCGGTTACAGTGAGGTTGTTGACCGGTTGATTTTTTAGGTAATAGTTGATTCCGTTGCTTTATAAATTAATTTCTTTTCCCTATTCAACTTTAAAGTTAAACGTTAATTAACGTATTCGATTGCGGTTAGAGTTTGATACCAATTATTTAACTTTAACCTTAATATTAGTTAATGTTATGTCCATTAAGTTTAGCACTTCAAGCTCTCCTTGCATTACACACACGATTACTTACCTACCCATTCCCAAGGTACAAAATACCGACGAAGCCTTATCAACCACCCAATACTTCCAAACCCATTTGCCACTTAATACTTCTAAATATGAAGTGAGCTTCTATATAATCACAAAATACTTTTAAAAGAGAAATAGGCAGAATTTGCAATTTAAGCCCTCAATCAAGGTAGACCACATCATTTATAACCTATTCCCTAGGTGGTTTTCTAACAATGTCGATGGTCGGTGAGTCCTAGCTACAAATACCTCTAACTACTGTTTAAGGCTTCCAACATTTAATGTCCAACTATTACCACATCTATCGCCAATAAAATCGTAGCCATGTAAGAGACGGTACCTAGGCCAATTAATACCTTTAAAAAGACTAGGAAGACTTCTAACCATTTAATACATATGTTCTAGGCAGGTCCTTCATCACTTAATACCTATCCCTAAGCGGACTGCTCACTGCTACTATCCTTATTACGGCCATAACAATGTGAGAGACTATACCCAAGCCACTTAATACCTTGTTAATAAGGACTAGGCAGACTCCTGACCATTTAACACTTATTTATAGGTAGGCCTTTGTCATTTAGTACCTAACCCCAAGGTGGACTCCTCATTGGTACTATCTAGCCGACATCGCTTGGATATTCACTAGGTTAATTAATACTTCTTTTTAAGAGAGAGGCAAACCCTTAGATCAATCACTTAATAGCTCAAACCCGAAGTGAATCCTTCCCGAGATATCCACTATCACACTTAATTATAAATATGGAATCTTATTAGGTTACTTCTTTTGGTAGGGAGGCGGGCCCTAAAATAACCACGTAATACCTCAACATTGAAGTAAACCCTTTTAAAGACATCCTTATTTATTTGAAATCTCATTAGGCTACTTAATACTTCCTTTTACGAGGAGGCGGACCCTACGATCACTTAATACCTCAAACCAGAAGCATACCCCTATGTAGAAATCCCACATCGCTCCTCATTCCAAATTTGGACATACTTTTCAGTTGGGGAAAATACTCAATCTCTCACATCCTCACGGGTCATAAGATTAGTGATATCTCACATCAGTAGTAAGTGCACCAACAGTAAGTGCACCCGACTGTTGGTAGCCTCAAAGTGAAAGGCAATCTTCCGTCAAGTGACTCTACTGACCTCGCATCCCTAACCTACTAAGTCCAATTAACCATACTAAGTCTTTACTTACATTATCTTAGGTAGATATAGGACTTAGCTTACTAATTCTCTTTTTATTTAAGGCAATAAAATTTACCTTAAATACTTATCTACCCATAAATCTCCTTTTAATGCTTATAAATGTCAAATTTTCCATAAAATCCTAATGGACATTTTCTAAGACATTTATTTATGATTACTAATTTCAAATTAGTAACCTTTGATATCCATTTCATTTTTATCAGTCTATTTTTAACCATTTGTCCTTATTAAATTGTAACTCCCAAATTCGTTTTCATTAATTGCCCATTAATTGAAGTTACAGTCCTTAATTAATCAATTGTAACCCCTAATCTAATCCTATACATTATTCCTATTAATTGCCATTAATTAGGGTTACAATCCTTTATTTCCTATTTATTATTAACAATTCTTAGTTTATTGCCCATTAATAGGAATTATACATTTCCAAATTCTACCTATTCGCTTTCCTAAATATAAATATAACGAACGAACGTTATGCATATATAACACACAAATAAACATTGTTCTTCTTTATTAACGCAATAAATACTTATTCTTATCCAAATATACTTTAGTCATAAATATGTAACTAGAATATGTTTTCCATATTTAATTTACTAGAATTAAATTCCTTAGGAAGATTTTCCGCTATGATTTCCATAAATTGGTTTTAACACAAGAGGAAAGATTTACTACGTTTGAAATTACAAGGAATGGATAAATTTCTTTATTTGAAATAAACAGTGTGAACTGCGGAGAATAAATCTGTACTTTAAACATCTCTTTCCTTTTTAATTTATTTCTTGTTAAATCAAAAATGGAAAAAGTAAACTAGTTTATAAAAATCAAATGGATATTCTTCCTACAAATTGAACTATGAAAAATTTACAACTTAACACAAATTTGGATAATAATCCAGAAATTCTATTTTACACCCAAGTACAGATCTGGATAAAAATATACAACATTCAAATTCTAAAATCTTTAGTATAGATTTCCAGATTTAGGTGTAAACATATTTCAAATTAAGTCTAATGCACGAATATGTGGGCAGTAGTTTTCTATATTAATTTAAGCCTACAATTCATAAATAAAATTGATTTAGGCATAAACATCAAACATATGCCAACAGAACAGATTTAAAATCATAAACAATATATAAAATTTCCCGCTCACCTTTTAAAAGCGATCCAAATCTCCAGATCTAAAGTAGAATCTTAAATTCATCTTAAAATTTGTTTTAATCCATGAAACATGTATAAAAGGGTATGTACATATAATAGAATTATACATCTGAGAAAAGATTTAGGGTTGAGAGAAAAAATAGATACAAATTACAAATACACGTATAGTTGATTCTTTTCTCTTCTCCAATTTGTATGGATATAAATACAGATATCTTATTTTTATAATTTAGAAAGAAAGTGGAGAAGAGAAAATGGCAGAGCTATGCTACCGCATTCAAAAAAATATGAGAAGAGAAGGGAGGGTTAGGCCTGAATTTACAAATGTAAGAATCAACCTCAACCGTCAGATCAATATATATTAAATCCGGACCGTTAGGCCTAGGCTAACCCTAGCCGCAACACACGAAGCCTTCGATCGCCCTTGGTACACCGCTCCTATATTCGGGTCGACCTGTGGGCTCTAGGTTGTTTAGTTAATTTTCTAATTCAAATTATTTTCGTTATGAATTCTTTTTTCATCTATAACTTCTTCGTTTAGACTCCAATCGCAAAACTCCAAATATGAAAGTTGCTTGGAATTTCGCCATGAATGCAATGGTGCAGGCTTTGTGGTCAAATATTACCATTTGCACAAATTCCATTTTTGGGGCTAAATTAATTAAACTAACTAATTAAATAACTAATGCCAAATTACGGGGTGTTACAATATTCCCCCCTTAAAAAGAATTTCGTCCCCAAAATTTCACCAATCACTAAGTCATGTTTTGGCCCCTAATTATCATAAACTGCACAACCAATGAGTGTACAACCAATTTTACAACCAAGCGTGCACAAGCACATAGTGTATTACTATATCAACACATAGAAAATATGTCTGCAAAATGATTATAAATCAGATTCTCCTATATAAATGCATTTCTTTTGAATTTTTTTGAAAACATGATGCAAGCAACCTGTATATATACTAGCTGTTCTATATGTATGCAGCTTTTTAGAAAACTTTTTCAACCAAAACCACCATACTCCTACGAATAGAGGTATGAAGCAACCAATTTTGCATCCACTTCCTACCACACAATAATCTAACGCATCGAAAAATCGTCTTCTAAACTTTACTCCTATGCCAAAAAAGGAATTTAGATGGAGAATTTAACATTCTTACCACCCTATAATCTTCCTATTCCCATAGTACATTGGAATTTCCTCGCTGCCCTGGAATTGCTCCAAAGTTTTCATGTACAAAACGCATAAGGAGGCTTATTTTCAAGCTCTAAAATGGAATCGAGTCTAGAATAAGACTCACACGCGTCGTCGACAAGGTAGAATAAAAATTCCAAGGTTAAAATAGCTTTTCCCTTATTACCACTTGCATTTATCGCATCGTCGATCCTAATGCACAGCTAAATTCACAAATTCTAACTCTATTTTCCTTACCTATGCCTAACATGTGGCATTCAAAATCAAAGATTTCACAAAAATCTTCTCACTTTTTAAATTCGTACGTCAAAATAAAATCCTAAAATATTTAGACGCACATTTTTCCTTAAAACTAAATTTTTAAACAAAAACCCTAAAATTAATTTTATGTCAAAAACAACTAAAACTTAAAAAAAAATTAAGAGAATTTTCAAATCAAGGGGAGACTTTTCAAAATATTTTCCTTCTAAAATTTTTTGATAAACCAAGCCACAATCTCAGCGTATTCGGAAGTTGGTTATGCGCTAAAAGCATAAACCAAATTCTAAAATCTGCAATTAACCTTTACCCATAAAACTTGACATTTTGTTTTAAAATGTCATTACATCTAATTACCTAAATTTTTTAGCTTTTAAGGAACATGAGCAATGACCCGTGATACCAAAACAACTTTACCATGTCCTTCGCTAAAAAATTTCAACTATCTTAAAATTCCAGTCTTATATTGCATTTACCGTTAGTCAATTGTCTTTATGAGATTCCTATGTTTATACTACTTCTTTACCATGATATAAAGGTGCGATTCGCATGTCCAGAAACAATAACACGGTAAATAAATAGAAACTCATAACTTCGTATGTGCCTTTTATAAGATATAACTAACAGTTTTATAACCCAAACAAACCTATAGAAAAAAGACAAATGCTGGAAAGGAAAAGACAACAACACCATAACTCCTAAAAAAAGGCCTACAGACTATGAGATGCCTTGATCCTGGGCTGGAGCTCAATCCATTGTTGCGACCCATGAATGAACATGGCGGCTATACACCCAATCTCGTGCCGCTTGCGCCGCTGGTGTTGTTGATGGCTTTAGAATTGTCATCATCCTAAGGAAGGATTTAATGATAGTAGAAGGAACCTTCAACTAAACTGCCTCTCCATGGAGGTTCACCCGTATTACCTAAAAATGAGAGTGGATGGTGAAAATATGGAAAGTAATTCTGTGGAGTGCTAATCCTCGTTCAACAAATTAAATCAAAAGGGTGTGGGTCCAATTGACGGTGATGCTGCTAATACTAGCATAAGTGGTCTTCCTATCTTAGGGATGACGTTGTGTCGAATGATGCACACAACCTGATGAGTAGTCAGATGTAGATTATCCGTCTTCCCAAAACTGGCATTTAGGGAAAAGATCTACTACAAAATTTTTGAGTCGGTCACATCAAAATCATCCAAGTCCACGTACTTCACCGAGGACACTAAAATCCCAGCGAAATCATCATTGGTCAGCTAAATTAAGACACCCTTCACCTCTAGACGAATCAAACTATTACGATAAGGCAGATGCAGCATGGGTAACATTCTCGCTCAAAAGTCTCAAACCAGAGGATTGGTGCAAATCCTACCACGACGAATATCTCTTCCAGCCCAAAAAGGGCGAAACCTTCTGCTCATTGGGTCCAACCAAGTGGCCTCTTGAAGGTTGAGACCATAATGGTGAGGGGAAAAACCGGTAGTGCGAAAAAGTGTCTAGGGCTAAGAAGTGGTCTTAGAGAGGAAATAGAGTTTAGATCTGGAGTGGTGGTGGGGTGAGATCTAACGTGCCAAACCAACATGAGGGGGAGGCGAGGCTGCTGCTCTTAGGGAAAAACGGCATCACCTAGGGCAAAAATGGAAGAGGGATGCTGATACTTGGATGAGGAGGAGGACGGAGATTGGATTCGGCTTTTTAAGGAAGGAGGAACGAAAGAAGGCAACTGGGGAAATTTGAATGTGCCTTTTATAGTCTCATTCCAGGTTCAAGTTGTGCCAAAACTCGTTAACTGGTAGAACACTAGAGGTTTACCGCTAGGTGGTCAACCGCTAGAAGGGCTTTATGCGTTAATTGAACCTATACCAAATTAGGGTCGGATTAAATAATAATAATCATTTTCGCGCCGTCTCATTCAATTCGACACGATCCCAAAAAAAATCATGTCCTTGGAAACGGTCATAAAATTTTGACCCATACCTTAATGAGGACATATCGTTGGATTATTTTAGCCCGTACCTAAATACGGCCATAAAAAATTCAAAATATAGTAATTAACCCCTAAAATAATGGCCATAAAAAACCTCCAAGCTCGATTGCCCAATCGGGTTGTTACATTTGGATCATTAGAAAGCAAAAAAAAAATATCAGTTGTGGTTAATTTATGGTGGTAATCTTTTTGGATGGATGGCTTCGACAAATTAAAATATGGAAATGAGTATTCAAGTTGTAGAATTAGAAGGAATATATAATATCGTTCAGCTATGCTAAATGATAAGAATATATATATATATAGCATAGACGATTATACATGTATTAGTTAGTAATTGGTGGATTAGGATTTATGGACATTAATAACAAATTTAACAGGCAAGAAATTTGTAATCAATGAGATAAAAATTAATCTAATGGGGACTGATTAAGGAAACTTGATATTGCATTTGTGGAAGAATGAAATTTGAGTAATGATTGAATTTTAGAAACCAAAAGAAAGTTAAAAAGATTGAATAAGGATTAATTGGAGATGGCTCAATTTTGACAGTAATGATCAACTACTATGGATATTAATTAAAGCAATAAAGGGACCACATTTATTAAAGTCCAAAAAGGGGAAATTATGAAAATGGGTAGCAATAGAATGAAATATAAAAGTAGCTCATCTTAATTTAGAAAGGATGGTTAGAACCTCAACACCATTTATATTAACTGATGGCAACTTCCACTGAAATTTTCTTTTGGAGTTCTTAGATTATAGTCGATAGTTGTGTTCCTTGGTAATTGGAAAAGTGGATGATGTAGTATAAGATATATCCCCGTTTTATTCCTGTATAGACTTTATGAATCGGATTTAAACCACTTAATATATTTTGGGAAGCAAAGTAAATAATAAAATTTTATGGGAGCACTTAGCTAGCAATAGACCATAGGTAAAACTGGAAATTAATGAGGAAATTAGGTTAGCAGTCTAAAATGAGTAAATGCTTCAATCCCAAAACTTTAGATTTTGGAAAACACAAGGGATTTAGCTCGCAAAATGACACCATGCAAGAAAAAGAGAAAATGTATAGGAATGAGAATGGAATTTCCTATCGATCAAGGATTAAGAAGAAGGTGGCTGAAATTTTCCATTAGAAGTAGTGGAACTGCAGCACTCCAACATAACTTTATGGAGTTCCCCTTTGCATCATTAGTGATAGGGATTCTTATTTTACTAGAAAATTTTGGAGGGGTTTGCTAGTAGCTTTAAGAAATAGCTTTAGGAACTTTGTAGAATCGGAGCATCGCTTACCGAATGAAGACCGACAGACAAACTGAAGGAATGGATGTGAAATTTGAGAATTTGTTGAGAGCTTGCATCTTGGACTTCAGAAGGCCTAAGGAGTAGCACTTACCCTTAGTAGAATTCGCGTAGGATTGTAGCCATCAATGGATGATTAGTATGGCGCCCTTGAATCATTTTTTTCTAGAGGCTATGCAAATCGCCAAATTATGGGTGGGAAACCACCGAAAAATTCTACTCGGACCAGATTTGTATTGCAAGATTTTGGAAAGTCAGCATTGATCGGGAAAGGTGTAAAGGTCGTACGATTTAGGTAGTTGAAAAGTAGGCACTAGATTTATTGGGCCTTTCCTCATATGGGGAAGAAACAAGAAAACTTTTATGTTGGCTGGAGTACATAACGTTTTTGCATTTGAGGGAATGTAACATCCCCTATCTTGAGGCCCGAAGCTAAGCGCTATAGATGCTGCACTCATCTACAATATTTAACTTCAGGTGACAAAATACGGAAATGTTAACGGAATCCATAATATCAGAAGCATATAAATATGAAATAAAATCAACACAGATTTGAAACAACTTTCTGAATACATTTCAAATTAATATTTCATATTCAGATACATAATCCTAAATGATTCCCAGGTTTTGATCAAATATAATTATTACAAATTACGCCAAGAGCGAAAGATGAAGATGCCTCTTGGATGATTAGAGTACTAAATAGACATATTTGTCTTAATACATCATAGTAGAAATAGAACTAAATAGCTCATATTTAGCTAACTTTGCCTCCTGCATGTCTTCAGAAGCTTATTCGTCCAACCTACTAAACCTGAAAAACCTCAACTCTCAATCTACTCAAATTAATTTTGAGCACCCGAGAGTTTAAAGGAAAACATAAACTTCGAGTCAAACATAAAGCCTGGTGTGAATAATTTTATTACATCTCAGTTAATTGATATTAAGCGAGACCACGCCGCTTAGCGGAACGGGGTTCCCCTCACTAATATCCCTTTTAAAACATATCTTTTGCAAATCAGAATCCTGTAATCAAACTGATTAAAGCAATAATAGCAATATCATATATGCACGTAAATCAGGTAATTAATGGACTATCTGTTCGAACAATGTAGTTTTGTTTGGCTGACTACTAACCGTTGGCTGACTCGGGCCTACCAGACAAAATAACTAATCTAACTTCTGTTAGACACACTTCTGGATGGTCTGTCCTTAACTTACTTCTCCCAGGATCAATTGATCCTAATGGTTTCCAGTAACCAATCCTTCTCTGTATATTCCTTCTGCGTGTAACATCATTTTAGTCTTACATGTGACAAAGCCCTACACACTAGAATTTTGGACTTATATTAGCTAGGGGCTATAGCTAAAGTATAGGGCGCAACCCTATACCAGTCCCATCTAGTATTTTAATATCTAAGTCATTTACTTAGGGTTAACTACCCCATCAAATTTTACTTAAAAACATTTCTTTCAAATTGATTTAACCCTTTAAATCATGCTTAAAAAAGGAAAATATACTTTTTGCTTTACTCAAATGTCTTTGCCATGATATATGCTTTACATAGAACAATGTTGATGACAACCTTTGAAACCCTTGTTTAAATACTCTAAACAGTCACTTTCGAATCCATTGAAAGTACCCCTTTCAAAATAAGTTAACTACTTTACCTTGAAATACTAGGCGAGAATGCCAAAACATACCTTTCAAATCCTTTAAAAATAAACCTTTCAAAATCATTGAAAGTTTTCCTTCGAAAGCTTTATAAACCTTAAACATCCTCTTTTTAAAGTACTTTAAACTTGCCTTTCGAAAGCATTGGAAACCTTCCATTCAAATACTAAAAGTAAACCTTTGGAAAACATTGGGGAATCTCCCCTTAAAAACCTTCATTATATATCTTTCAAAAGCATTAATGTCCTTTACTTTAAAAAAAACTTTCGAAAGTACTGGTTTCAAGTAAAAGTTTGTCGAACATAGCTTTGAAACCAGTGGAAACCATTCCTTTCGGAACCTTTGGGTTTAACTTTCAATATATCTAAGGGTCTTAAAAGAACTGGGGCGAAAGCATTGCTTTCTAAACATTATTCCTAAGTTAAAAGAAAGTGGATGGTTTCGTAACCAACCCTTTCGAAAGCATGGAGAGGTGGCTTCGAAGTGTAAGGCAATAGAACCCTTTCGAAGGCATTGATTTGAAAGGTTGAATGCGGCAGCAGGGTTTCGAGCCCTTCGAATGCTTATTTTAAAAATAAAAGGCGGCAACATCTTTCAAAAGCTCTTTTCTAAAACAAAGGCGTATTTGACTAATTCGAAAGCTATTTCATTCGAAAGCCTCATTTTGTAACCAAAATATTTCTGAGTTTATAAAGAATACTTCTACCCCTTCGAAAGCACATTTCGACTCTATACCTTCCTCCTATCTCTAATTCACTACGTACCAGGCATTG
Source organism: Allium fistulosum (assembly GCA_030737815.1). Taxonomy (NCBI): domain Eukaryota; kingdom Viridiplantae; phylum Streptophyta; class Magnoliopsida; order Asparagales; family Amaryllidaceae; genus Allium; species Allium fistulosum. The sequence continues at coordinate 320,524,070 of CM060902.1, read as the reverse complement.
ATACCATGTGTATTGGTTTCGACTAGGTTGGAGGTGGCAGTATGGGGTCGAAAGGTGGCTGCTATAAGTGGCGAAGCAATAAACCTTTACAAAACTGATTTTTAACCTTTTAAAGTAATACCTTTCCAACTAACTTGCCTTATTTGTCAACATATAATTGGTTGCCAATTCAATTTCAAAATCTTTTCTAAAAGTGCTGCCGAATTCAGTAATTAAAAATTTAAAACATTTAGCAAATTGCCCCTTCTCCTTTTCTAAACATATAAAACATTTAAGTCTCTTCTAAAAAGAAGTATTAAGTAACCTAGTGAGATTTCAAGGGATATCAGCTAGATAATACCAGTGAGGAGCCTGCCTTGGGGTTAGGTATTAAATGACAAAGACCTACCTATAAATAGGTGTTAAATGGTCAGGGGTTACCTAGCCTTTATTAATGAGGTATAAAGTGGCTTTAGTATAGTCTCTCACATTACTAAGGCCGTAATAACGATGGTAACAGTAAGGAGTCTCCTTGAGGATAGATATTAAGCGATGTTGGACCTGCCTATGGGTATTAAATGGTTAGAAGTCCACCTAGTCCTTTTAAGGTATTAAGTGGCTTGGGTACCGTCGCTTACATGTCTACGATTTTATTAGCGATAGATGCGATGATAGTTGGATATTAAATGTTGGAAGCCTTAAATAGTGTTTCGAGGTCTTTGTAGCTAGGACCCCCCGACCATTGACAACATTGTTAGAAAACCGCTTTGGGAATAGGTCTTAAATGACAAGGTCTACCTTGATTGAGGTCTTAAATGGTAGAGTCTGCCTATTACTCTTTTAAAAGTTTTATGCAGTGACTATAGAAGCCTAGTTCATATTTAGAAGTATTAAGTGGTGAATGGGTTTGAAGGTATTGGGTGGTTGATAATCTTTCGTTAGTATTTTATACTTTGGGAAATGGTAAGTAAGTAATCATGTGTGCAATGCAAGGTTAGGTTGAATTGCTAATCTGAATAGACATAACTTTTAAATGGAAACCGATCGGTATAAATTTATGTTATGGATAGTTGATAGATTTTCCAATCAATAGAACGTTGTTCTGTCCCCCTCCTCATTACGACCCACATAATAGATTTAGAGAACAGGTCACTAGAGGTGGATGTGTTAGGTTGTTGGAGAAGTTTTCATTCTCTCGTGCTTGATGCTGATGTGACAACCTGTTATCCAAGGAATACCATTAATTCCAAGATAGTAGTCATAATCGGTATTCTTATCCTATTATTGTTTCCGCTATGAATATAGATTTCTATCAATCTCTAATAATGCTCATGCTTATTTACAAGTTCCCAATACAACATCTATGATTTGATGGACTTAGGTTATGATTTTTTTCAAAATCCAGGCCCATTATGATGCGGGTTGTTGCATTTGGTATCAGAGCAGAAAATGTTACCTGAGCTCAACAGGCCTAATTGGGTTAGATTTGGGAATTTTATGCCCATAATTAGTTGTTAAATGTGGAATTTAACCGTTTAAATCCCTTTCTCGTTGATTATTATACTAGTTAATATATATTTTTATAGCCATTAAACCCAATTAACAACCCAATGACTGGGCCAAATGTAACAACACGTACCTTAATGGGCCTAAATTTCTACAAAAATCAAAACCCAATCCATCGAAGTACAAATCGTTGGATTTAGTACCTGGAATAAGCATGAGCATTGTCAAAGTTCTATGGAAACAATAATAGGATAAGGATACTGGCTATGACTGCTACCTTGGAATAAATGGTATACCTCGGGTAACAGATTATCACATCAGCATCGAGCATAAGAGAAATGAAGACTTCTCTAACAACAGAGCACATTGTCCGAGTATTATCAATGGTCGCTGGGTCCTAGCTACAAAGAGCTCTAACCGCTATTTAAGACTTTAGACATTTAAGGTCCAATTATTACCGCATATATCGCCAATAAAATCGTAACAATGTAAGGGACAATACCCAATGTAACAACTTGAAATTTAAGCTATAGTAATTAATTAACGAATTAATTAAATAATAAAATAACTTTTTGAAACTATCAGAATTGAGCCACGGAAGGTGCATCATTCTGTCTGTGGTAATTTTCTGGTCAATTTCCATATATAGATTGTCCAAATCCGAGCTAAGACGAAGAAGTTACGGAATAAACAAGAAACGAGAAAACAAAACAAAAATAAAATAAATAAATAGGCAAGGTCGACCCTAGGGTCGACCCTCACCATGGCTAGGTCGACATATAGGTCGAACCTAGCAAGTGGTTGGTCGACATGAAGGTCGACCCACCTTTATTCTTTAACGCAGCCTTGTTCGAACATGTCATTTTGCTATTTTAATCCAATCTTGTGCGTCCATGCTTCCATCCGACGGTTCCCCTTGAGCCTATGACGTGGTTGCACCAGATTTAATCTCCAAATCCAACGGTCTGAGATCCACAAGTGACACTATAAATAAGACCCTAGGCCTAGCTATTTTTCTCATTCAGTTTTCTCCATCTGGGTTCATTGCCTGAGGCTGGACCCTGAAAGAAATATTTTTCCAAGGAGAAGATCTTTTCAATTAAAATATTTTATACCCTACAAGTGGATCCGGGAAGGCCAAGGAAAAGAGCTAAGGACCACATGTGATTGTTTAAGTAATTATTTTAGATTTTTAATTAATTTAAAATAATAGGGTTTCTAATTGTTGTAGTTTTTCTACAATTTTGAGATAACCTTTATGCAAGTTTATTTACAGTTTATTTTTAAGTAAATTTTAGACTTGCTTTCCAGTCTATTTTCTTTTAGCTATTCTATTTCAGTTATTTGTAATTACTTACTGTTAATTACAGTTTTCCCAATTATTTACAGTTATTTACAGTATTTGCAGTTATTTACTGTTATTTACATTTTATTTACATCTATTCTACGTTAGGATTTATTCTGTAAATGTTAGTTCTTTTAATTCCCTTTTCACGCGAATAGAATAAATAGAAGAGAATAATTCGCTAATATGGATTATAATATAAGAACACTAAATTTACAGAAATTTAGATGTAAAGTAAGAAGAACTGTAATAAATTGGACATACATTGAAATAGGCAAATTTAAGACATTTGCAAGCATAGTTATAACATGTAATTATAACTAAAAAGAGAAAATAGAAGAAATAGCAGAAGAAGCTTATTTTTAAATTTAGACCTTGGGTTAAGCTAATAACACTACAAGAAAAGTAATTATTTGTTGCAAAAAATGGCGGCGTTTAGTGCTAAGTGCTATCGTTATTCAATAAAAAAATAAAGTTAATAAATAAACGTGGCCAAACGCCAAAAATTTACTAGGCGGGGAATTTTTTTACCTTTCCCGCTTCAACGCTTCAACTCTTTTTTTCTCGGGTCCAAAACATAATATCCGTATTTTTCAAAAAGAAATTGAAATCACATAAATTCAAGTCGAACTCCGACATCGACGTTGAGGCCAAAAGAGAAGGGTGCAGGATCTTCGACATTGACCCTTGTTTCGAGATCGCTGATTAACCTTAAGGTGACGATGGAGTCGTTGATGCCTACAAGATCCGCTTCTCCTAATAGGCCGAAGTTAGGTTTCAATGGCCATCTCTAACGGAAAGTGGTGGAAATATTAGTGACGTTGACATGGATTAGTCATGGTCTTTTGACAGAGCAACAAAGTATGTTAATTTCTCATTTTAATTTACAATTAGATTAATTATATAAACTAATTATATGCCAAATCTTTGTATTGGCGAGTTGGATGTAGTTATTAATTATGATATCAGTGATGAATTCTACTTTAGGATGAATGGAGGAATGATATAGATGAAGTCCTGCTTGGAAACTGAAATCAATATTAGTTCTGGCACTGTACTTAAAGAACTTGAATTAGAGGTAACTTTTAGGTTGATGATGTTACTTAAATTATGGTTCACATATAGCAATTTTTTTAGTTATATGAAGTGTGGGCATATATTGTGTTTACCCCTTTTGTTACATAATTTTATATCATCATTGCTCAAGTACTTTGAAAATGATAGTGAATGATACTTTGTTTTACTCTTCCCTTTACAGTTGTTAATTATATCATTATGGTTCAAATCAATAGGAGACTTATTTTTCCTCATATTCAATCCTAAATCATACTCGACTGTATTCCTTAGTTATGCAATCTGACACTCAAGATGTTGGCTCAATTCGGAAATCATGTACATGAAGGTGTAGAAGTCTCAGTCCAAGTCGATGGTCTTTGTTTCCTGGATAATATAGGTTTATATTGTAAAGTAGGTTCCAATACTAGTTATGTCTCTATTTCAATCTAACTTGTAGTTTAGTCTTAGATATATTTTCTCTTGTCTTTACATGCTTAACATTGAGTTTTAAGCTAAAACGATTTGATTTATACTATTAAGAAACAAATATTTTTTCCTACTTAGTGCTCATCTATTTAAATTTTAGTTCATCATTGGCATTTAGTATTTAGATTAAATTTGTAAGTAAAAAATTGCATATAAACTGTGAAACTAGACCGAGGTCCATTTAACTATGTGTGGTCATGACTCGTAGGAGCATCGAAATATTGATTTGTTACATGTATAGAGCTTAATTAATATTTATTATGTATATACCTGATCTTAGTTTCTAGTATATGTTTTTGTCCCTCTCTCTTTGTATGTATGAATGTGTATTTGTGTGTGTCTCCTTTTCTTCAATATATGCACTGCCAATATTCGATTAACAAGCTATGCAAGCTCATAGCCGTAAATTTGTTCGTACAAGTGAATGGTGAAGGTTATAAATCTTAGTGGACTTCTTAAAGTAACGGCTGGGTTTGGTTCCAGAGGTATGCATGTGAATGATATTGATATGGAATGTGTGAAATATGAGTTTATTTTTCTTTTGTGTCTTGATATGTGACCAGCTAATATGATGGACAATGCAAAATAGGTGACATATATATAAACTAGTAAATCATGTTGTTAAATTTTAGTCGGCTAAACATTGTAAATTTCATTTGTTGTGCCATTTATGGCACACTTCACATAATTTTACACTTACAGTGGATAATTTTTCTCTTCCATAAAAATACATTTTTCATGAAATTTAAATAACTTTAGTTCCTATATATAAGGTAGTTCATAGTCTCTAGGTTATACTTAAATAATAGGACTTCCAAAGATGCAAGAAAGTGTGCAAGGATGAATACACACTGAGTTGCAGTTATTGCAAAGTTATTGCAAAGCTAACTGATTTGAGGACAAATTAAAAGTGCTGCAAAATGGAATTGAACATGATAGACTAGTGCTGACGCCTGGATTTTGAAAAATAATATTAAGGATGATTGTGCATCATTAATGTTCATTTTTGAGTTTTGGAATGGGGATGTTATAGTCATCCATATACCTCTATTACTTTTAATAAAGCCTATTGGACATTCCTTGTAGCATAATAGAAAAAGTAGGAGTACTTGTACATTTAGAAACTTAATAACAATTTATTTTGGAAAACCCATATGCATCATCATGTATAAATAAACTTTCTACTAACCTTATCATATTTAAAAAAAAATCTATTTTCAAACATGAACTGTTCTTATATCTCATGTGCTAATGTGGAATTTTTCATAAATCAGTCAGTTGGTAGGCACTTTGCTTTTCAGATATTAGAAATGGTAGAAAATTCTTAATTCTATTACTTAATAATGAAAAGCAGCGCTAGATAATGAATTCTATACCAAGTGGGAAAAAAAGTCATGTAATAAATTTGAATTTGAATTCGTGTTCTATCTTTAAAACATATAAGTTATCTTTTTGATGACACTCAAGTGCCTTATATAATATAAGGCCTATAAGAATTATGAACTTGTGTAGAACATAGTATGTAACGTATACACCAGTAAAGAGAATTCCAGACAAAAGTTATTTTCAGAGTAAATCCATGGATCAACGTGCTTTTTCCGAATGCAACATATATGACTCTCAAGTTCTGAATGGTATGATATGTACAAATGATTTAAGCGGTAGCTTGTTCACCTAAGGAAAATTAATATATCTAAGCTACAAAAGAATATATCATAATGAACCGATCAAAACCACGCCGTCTACCTATATATTTACAAACACATATGTCACATTAGCTATATATATCCTGATTGCGTACATAGGTCTATAAATGATTTTCATGTTGATATACTTGAAGAATTGTAATCCACAATGAAAACATGTTTTTAATCATGAAATTTCTGAGAATTATTATTGTCCCTATGTACAAGACGTATGGGTAAATTGACCATTGTAAGATATTCAAAATGCCTATATAAACCTTATATTATTTGGCTAAAAAAAGCACAATTCATATCTCGTTCTTTTTTATTTAAGCAAACAGTCTTGGAATGGATAGTTTTTTCATGTGCCTGATTGCATACAGTAGTCTCTTTGCAAGATGTATTACATTGGTACGTGCAGAGAGTTTCTCTACAGAAGTAGATGTAACGAGAAACTTCAAAATACTGGAAAACGGAAACCAGCTGCAACTGATTCTAGATCAAGCAGGCGGAGCTGAAGCCCAGACCAGACAGTCTTATCTTTATGGGAGGTTCGACATGCAGATCAAGGTTGTTTCTGGATATTCAGCTAGCACAATCACATCATATTTTGTAAGTAACTAATTTAAATTACTTGTTCCACACTCATATTCATAATGCTAAGCAACAGTGAAGTGGGAAGTGCAGATGTAGAAAAAAAGGAGATACATGCATAGGGTTCGCAAGCTGAATAACCAGGAATAGAGCGGCTTGCAAGACCAGGCAAATAAATGCAGTGCATAGCCAACATGCGCAACCTAGACTTTTCCGACAAATGAAAGAAATGGAACAATATCTCGAAGGTTATACTGTTAAAGCTTCTGTTACTGATCGAGGTATTCTATCATTTTTATATCGATAGGGGATATATTGATTTTTGCATCTATATAAATTATGGATCAGAATCCCAGAAACTAAGAAAAAAAAATGAAACTATATGTGAAAATGTACATCACTGAATAAACATTATCACACAGATTTCTATTTTATAAAATCCAAAGAAAACTGAGCATTTGCTGGCACTGGATGGTGCAAAAGAAAGATTGCAGCTATACAAAGCAAATCTATTAGATGATGGATCATTCGATTCTATTGTTGATGGATGCGAATGTGTTTTTCATACTGCTTCACCCTACTTCATTCAAATCACTAATCCTCAAGTTCATACACATAAATAATATATTATGTTCACTCTAACTAACCTACATAGGGACAGTTTCATTCTAGTATTTATATTTGAGTATTGTAATTTTGCTATAGGCTGAGCTAATTAAACCTACAGTGAAGGGAACTCTAAATGTTCTGGCCTCTTGCAAGAAGTCAACTACAGTTAAAAGAGTGGTTGTTACTTCATCCATGGCAGCTGTTGAATTCAACACAAGGCCAAGAAATACGGATGTTGTTGTCGATGATACTTGGTTTTTTAGTCCTGACTTTTGCATATATAGAGTCCAAGGTTTCTTCTTACACGCTTTTTTTTCATGATTTAAGTTTTTTGGAAAATGTTAACATGGGTCGTAAAGGCACATGTTAAAATTGTTAAATTACCTAAGTAATCCTTTGAAATCCTCATGTATATTTTTGTATAAAGATAAAATATGTATTTAAAATATATATTTTTTTCTTTTAACATTAACCAGTCATTGCTAGGACACATCTTAAGAATACCCATTTTAAAAAAAAAGTATAATCTCATGTTTTTGTATAAAGATAAAATAGGTATTAAAACGAGGGCAGTAAGAACGATCTTTTAGTGCAGTGGTCACATGGAGCAGGTGGCATAGCCCTTATGCTTTGCTAAGCCGCTCAGGTATATATGTTATGTTAGTATAAGAATACTGTATCTTATATTTTACAAGTGATTCAAATTTCAAACAACTAAAATCTCTTTAGATATCATATCTAATTGTTGTGAGAATTCAAATTTTAAAACTTGAAACTTAAAACTTTTAAATTAACTTTTAAAACTTAAAAATCAAAGCTTATAATTTAATTTATTTAAAACTTAAAACATATAAAATAAATTAACTTTTAAAAATTAAATTCAAAATTAAATTAACTTTTAAAAGTTTAAACTTAAAAATTTAAATTAACTTTAATTTTACTTTAAATTAACTTTAAATTAACTTTAATTTTACTTTAAATTAACTTTAATTTTACTTTAAATTAACTTTAAATTAACTCTAATTTTAAATCAACTTTAATTTTAAATTAACTTAGAACTTTAAATTAAATTAAATTTAAAACTTGAATTTTAGTACCTTCAACTAAACTGTTAACTAATTGCTTTACTGTTAACTAATTGTTTTACATATTATGCATTAAATTACAATTTACAAAAGTATTATGAATTTAGGTGCTTACATTGTCATTTTTTTCTTGCTCAGGTTGTTGGATTCACCATTCTATCAAAGGAGGGTTCGTAAGTGTGCAAAATTGATTCCTACTATTTAAGCTCAAGAAAGGACTTTATTTCATTTTTTTTATAACTTTGATAATTTATATGACATCATTTATAGTAGGATATACTTGTATAATGTTGTAGATGTTTGATCTCATATTTTGTCGTTGAGTATTGTATTGGAATGGTTATGGATATTTTATTTGATTATATGGTTAATGTGTTTTTTAACTTATTTGAATATGATGATTATGTGAGTGATTGTTGATTGATATAATAGAACCAAAATAGACCATTAACAGGAAATAATAGCATGAAAAAATGGTGTAAAATAATAAACAACTTTTAGTAGCATTTCAAAAACGCTACCGAAATATATATAGTGGCGTTGAGTAAATGCAACCGTAAAACAGAGGTAAAGTTGGAAATTCTATTAGTAGGGCCAAAAAATCTTTTGGTGGCGTTTTTTAAACGCTACAAAAGGATTTATGGTGGCATGTTTTCTCGCGACGTTTATCAAAACGCCACCAAAAGTTTTTGTAGCGTTTTTTGAGCGCCACAAAAAATAAAATTTCTTGTAGTGTAAGTAAAATTATAACACACAGGTTATAATTAGAGACAACAGAAAAAGGCTTATTATAGAACTTATATTTAAGTTAATAAGCAAGCATAGTAGAAATAATAGAAAAGGCTTATTTTAAAACTTACACTAAGTTAATAAGCAAAGATAGAAATAGGACCCATACCAACAACATTCCCTTTCAGTCAGAAACTGATGGTCTCATGATAGATTAGGTTGGGCTGGGCACGCTTATGTTGGCGTAATGGTAAATAAGAGGTCAATAAATTGAAGCTCAAATCAGGAGATTTGGGCAAGGGGAGCAATTAGATTTTGTTTGTTAGGACCCGTACCAATAGCATTCCCCTTTAGTCAAGAACTGGTGGTCTCACAACAGCACAGGTGAGGCTGGGCACGCTTATGCTGGAGTTATGGTAAATAAGAGGTCAAAAGAGGGAGCAACAGATAGCGCGAGCCGGCGGTGGTCGAGCGTGCGGCCTCGGTGTAGCGATATATGTCGCTATTGAGTTTCAAGCGCTAAACATGTGTCTTTTGCTGTGGGACCCACAGGATGGGACTAGCTCACAGTGGCATAACAGAGATAGAAGGTCGATCAAAGGGTAGAATTAGGGCTTCAGCCTAAGTAAAATAGGATTGGGATTTCAGCCTAATCAAAGCAGTTTTAGAAAAGTGCAAACAATCCAATCGAACTATCTAAGTAAAGCAAAAACTTAAACAGTATTTTATTCCAGCTTTATCTTTTCCTTTATTTCCTTTTATACTAGAACTGTTGCAAAGTCTATTATCTTTATCTTGCTTATGAATACTAGTAATTACTTTCAATCACCAGACTTTTAGTCTGACCCACTCCTCTATTTTCCCCTTTCCCCCCATAGGCCAACAAAGGCAAGGGAAGTAGACTTTCAGCTTTCTTGGAGTGATATTCTTGGAGATTCTTCATGTATTCTTCTTCTTCTTTTCCAGTTTTCTTTTTATTTGAGTTTGGATGCGATGGTACTGATGAGAGGGATGGTTTTATTTATGTACTCTGATAGTAAGACTAAGATGGTATTTTCCTTTTTATAAGACATGTATTTGGTATTTTGAGATATCTTATGTATTGGGTTTTATGACTCTTTTATGAAGTTTGATTTTGAATAATGAGATTACTATTTAAATGTTTCCGCTATTTTACTTATTTTGTTTTGTGAATCTTAGTCTTTGTAATTTTTTAGCTATACCTATAACACACCATATTCTTTAGTGTGCCCTTTTTGGATATACTAAGAGGTGTGGGGTGTTTCCTTTGGTATCAGAGCCTAAGGTTACAGGATTCCTAAAATTTTATTTTAAAAGTAAAGAATTTTTCAAAATAACTTGTTTTAAAAATTATTTTTCAGAAAGAAGCTCTTAGAAATAGTTTTCAAGTATAAAAGAGTTTTAATAAAAATCTCCTCAAAGTCCAGTTAAACCTTCCTTCGATTCTTTCAAGCTTAAGTTCTCTTTTTCTTTGCATAGAATGGCGGATGCCCGTAATCTTCCAGAGGGTATCCCAGTCCCAGGCTGGTTTCGTAGATACCTTCAAGCTATGACACCAGAGGTGCAAGGGCAAGCGCCCAATCCAGCACCAGTGAGCGGAAATCCCATCAATCCACCTGCAGCAGCCAATTTCTCTAAGCTATGCAAGGACTTCGCCAATCTAGGAGACAAGACATTTTCTGGTACGGAGGATTTTGTGGAGACGCTAGCTTGGTTAAGGAGTACAGAGAGGATATTTGGGCTCTTGGGATTAGAGGATCAGCAGAGAGTTCAGCTTGCATCTTGGCAGCTGAAAGAAGAGGCTTCTTATTGGTGGAAGGTTGTTGAGTTGGAAGGAAGAGACATTGGATGGATCAGATTACGAAAGAGGTTAGAGAGGAAGTTTTTGTCACAAGCAGAAGAGAGTATGCAGTTGGAAAGGTTTATTAGTTTGAAGCAAGGAAGTCTTTATGTAAAGGAGTATATCAACCAATGTAATGAGTTGTCACAGTTTGGGATGGAGCTAGTGAATACACCACACAAGAAGGTCATGTAGTTCGCAAAGGGATTGAATCAGCCCCTACAAGGGTTGTTATTGACTCATGTACCGATGGGAGCTACCTATGAGTCACTAGTGGAGATGGCCCTCATGTTTGATACAGCTAAGGAAGGAGAGTCTAAGGAAGTCCCTAAGTCGGAAGGTTCTAAGAAGAAATGGTGGAAGAACAATAAAGATAAGAAGAAAGGAGAAGGCCCTCAGAAGCAGATCAAGAAAGAAGGGAAGTGCAATAACTGCTGTTTGCTTGGTCATTACGCAAAAGACTGCAAGAAGGAGAAAATGAAGGGAAGCTGTTATAATTGTGGATAGCCCGGTCAACTTATTAGAGTTTGTCCTCGAAAGACGGGGCAGGAAGCGGGCGCACCGACAGCACAGATTCAGGCATTGGATGCAGCACCTTCCAGCAGCGGACCAAATAAAGGTAGGAAAGTCGCCGTGGAAGGTTTAATCTCTATTTCTGATTTTCCCATTTGGACCTTTTCGATTTTGGAGCATCACACTCTTTTCATTTCGAGTTCTTTGGTTGATTGTTTGCACTTAGATATCTCCTTAGTAGTAGACCCCATAGTTGTTTCAAAACCCATAGGAGGATCGGCACATTTATCTATGGTTTGCAAGGGTTTGAATTTTTTTATACTAGGCGTAGAGTTTGACAGTGACGCCCATGTATTGGGATTTTCGGGGTATGGGATGGATTGGCTATCCACTTATGGAGCGATATTAGACTGCGAGAGAAGAGTCATCAGACTAGAGACATGCAGCGGTAGGACTCTCGTGGTTTCTTGCGACCCACAGGGGTCAGTCATGTTGAGCTTCCTTTATCCCTTGATTCATCATCAGCATAGTTAGATTCAGTTTCGGTCGTCAGAGATTTCCCAGACGTCCTACCCCCTAAGAGAGAAATCGACTTCAGAATCTATTTGAATGACAATGCTAAGCCAGTGGCATTTCCCGTGAGACACATGGCACCAAGGGAGAGGAAGGAGTTAAGTAAGCAGATTAGTGAGCTATTGGAGAAAGGCTTCATCGGAAGGGGCATATATGAGTGGGGAGCGCCAGTCGTCTTCGCTACAAAGGCGGATGGTTCCCTTCGACTTTGCATAGATTATAGGGAGTTGAATAAGCTCACTAAGAAGAACCGTTATCCACTTCCTCGGAAAGATGACCTTTTCAATCAGTTGGTTGGCTCTTCAGTATTTTCTCAGCTTGATTTAGCCATTGGATTTCATCAGCTTAGGGTCGCTGATGATAGCATTGATAAGATGGCATTTATTACACCCGACGGATTCTTTGAGTTGTTAGATATGCCATTAGTGTAACAACCCGAATTCCAGTGGGTCCATATTTTTCGCAAAAATGCTAAAATTTAAGCCCACTGAAGCCCGAGTTGGGTTTCTGGTATCCTACAAATAGGCAAAGACAAATATATTAGAGCTCGGATAAATATCTCACAGCGGAACTGACTATAATATAATAGTAAGTAAATACTCACCAATAAAATAACATTTTCTAAACAAGTGTCTCAAAGCTGGAAAGTCTCTGCCATCTACCTAACCTGTAGGATGTTATGAGGAGGGGGTCAGAACTAAAGTTCTGGTGAATGGACAAATTATACACTTCTAAGCTTAATTCTATATATACTGTTTTATTTCTATTTACTATTATATTAGGTTCATTGAGTTCATAATACTCTCACCTCTATGGGTGAATCGTGCCCATCTACTCCCTAGTAGATCAAAACCAAATAACTGATATATATGTAGCTATAAGCCCAATGACTGCATCGGTCCTAGGTACTACCCATAGTACCTTCCGTATCCTCCTCACAAAGGACCGCATCATCTTGCTTCTATGGCGTTCTGTGACTACATCTATAAAGGACTACCTCGTAAGGCCTACAATACAGATGTTCCGTCGACTACTATGAAAACGTAAAACTTCGCCGCACTAGTCTATACTAATGCTCGGACATCCACAATGTACCACCCGGTGCATACCTTGAGGACTATACGTAATCGTTTTGTCTACTCCCAAGGTCTACCTTGTACGGAACTCGGTCGGGGATTTTCTATGTCTGTATAGGAATGCCCTATTAGGCCTACAATACAGATATTCTATTTGGTCTGTCTCTTTTCTTATCATGGCCATGGCCCCACACAGCCACAACTCAACTAATCGAAAGACCTCTAAAGAGCTAAGTGGTTGTGCCCTACCACAAACAATCTAAACATCCAATTGGCTACACCCCTCATCCAATGTCTCGATAGTGAAAGAATCATTGGATTGTAGGTTTAACTCTAGTCTTTCCCGAGCTCGCTTCTTGGTTTTGATGCTGGCCCGATACCTGCATGCGACTATCCTTTTGGGTCCTGCCCACTAAAACTTACTTGCAAGTACTGGGACATAGGAATATCCTACTCCAAACATCAACCCCTTTAGACTGCCTACAATGGTCCTGCTATGCAAAAAGCAGTTAAGGCATGCTCTTTTGATGGAACACCTACAGACCTGCCTCCGGATGACTGCTTCGCTATGCCTACCCCAGAGGGCCATCCTAGAGTAACCTCACGTCCCGTTGAAGTCTCGTACTTCCTTCTAGCCCAAAATAACTAAGTTGGACATGATTCTTCTGTGCTAAAATTTGTGATGAACTGCTTTGTTAGGCTCTTCATCCTTTGGGTTGCTCAAAACGCATCTCACTCTTTTATTAGACCCTAAGTCTAATCTTTTATTTTGCGTTTAGTTTACTTTTCTTATTCTATTGGCTACTTATTTACCCTAATTAGCATAATCTTGTCCCAGCCCCACCTAACTATTGTGAGACCATCAGTTCCTGAATGAAATGGAATGTTGTTTGTATGGGCCACTTCTATTATCTTGCTTATTAACTTAATCCAAGATCTAAGTTTATTAAAATAAGCCTCTTCTCTTATTTCTGCTCCATTTTCTTATTAACTTAATTTAAGTCTTAAAATAAGCCTTTTATGTTCATTCTACTTAATTATAACCTATGTTATAATTTTACTTGTAATTGTCACTACCGTATTCTTTTATAATCTATATATTATAAATATAATTACTAGCGTCTCTTTTCTATTCTAGTCTGTCTTCTTTTATTATATTTTTGAATTCTCTTTAATTCACTTATATTATATGACAATCTTGACTTGGGACTACGTCCAACTGTCACAAATTTACTTATCATAATAACTGCTTTACTTTTATTCTATTATCTGCACAGTAAATGCAGATCTAGTTACATTCTGTCTATTGCATCTAATCTTGTCTAATAATTAATTTGATTCCTTCTTTAATTCCTTTAATTCTTTACTTCATTTTCTTATATTCTAGGAAGTAGTTCTATTTTATTAGGTTGGTTGCAAAAGGTTGTGCTAAAAATCCATTTCCATATTTTAATAATAAATAATGCTATAAAAAATAACCTGTAACTGCAAGATATTTATTTTATTATTTCTTTACTGATTGGATAGTGCAAAATACAGTAATTTCTCTATTTTACAATAATTCCTCTTTTCTTTCTTTTTATTCTTGCAATTATGTTTATCGTTATCTTTTAAATATTAAACTATTGAAATGTATTCTCTTTTCTAAACCAACCAATTAATTTATCACTTACTTCCAAATCAAGTTATTAGGTTTTCCTTTTTTATTTATTTTTCACCGTTTTAGCATTGTTTACTGCAAATTTCTATTTTTCTCTTTTTATTTCAGCTTTTCTTATTTTACATCTAATTTCTGTAAATCTAGTGTTCTTTTATTTTAGTCCGTATTTGCGAATCCTTCTCTTTAACTAATTTTTCGCGTAAAAAGGAATAAAAAAGCTAACATTTACAGGCTAAATTTCAACTTTAAAATAGATGTAAGTAACTGTAAATTTCTTTCTTTTAGGCTTATGCCTTTCTCTAACTATCAAGCCTAATATTAATTAAATATAAGCTCTCTTATACAATTTAGAGTCTCAGCATAACTAATTAACAGAATTAAATATTGGAATAAATATTGAATAAAATTATTTAACGGGAATCTAACGATAATATATCATAAACGTAAAAGATATATAATTAAATCCACTCACATGTCATCCTTAGCTTTAAATCTCTATATTTTAAAATTACTACGCCGTTTTATAACTTCTCTCCTTTAATTTGTTGTAATTTCTCTATTTTGTTCACATATATTTTATTTGGATTCATTTGGTGAAGATTTGTGAGAAATAGGAGAAAAGAATGAAGAAAGAAGCTATTGTTTACTGTAAGAGAGGGATGAAGAAAGTGACGTCTGATGGAACGAATTACATTACGTTCTCTCTTATATAGATGCAACCCACCAATTATCTAATTAATCCTCTTCTTAATTGATCCTTCAGTTAATTTTCATGTGCAACAATATATTGACTTTATGTACACATTCAAATCTAGGTCAACTATTATTTTATTTGCTTATTAATTGACATTTTCTACTGATTACGTTACAATCCTAATTAATAGCCCCATTAATAGATTAACATGTCACCTCTATTAGTTAATTTCCCTAATTAATATTGTACACATTGTAACGTTTCATTAATTGGCATGTCAATTAATTCCACTATTCAATTAACATATATTTAATATGCATATTTTTTTATCCAGATTTGAATTTGAACATCTATATGTTACATTTATATGTAAACCTCTTTAAATTGAGGGTTCTGATATATATTTATACACACGTTATATATTAATATCCAATATTAATTCACATATTAACTAATTGTACTTTTTAGCTGATTCTGTTTGCAATGTTAATTATTCCCCTTATTTTTTTCCTCTTACATCTAATTCTCTTAATAATTTACATTCATTACAGACATAATAAATTTGTTACTGCTTTTATAAATATCCTATGAATTAATTGCAAATGTTTATAATTGATAAAATTTCCATATTTGCATATGTAATTATTTCTTACCCTAAAACTTCAAACGACTATAACTTCTCCATTTGAAGTCCATTCAGAAAACATTGTATATGGAAGTTGATCAGAAAATTGCCACGAACACAATGGTATAAGTTTCATGGTCAAATTCCAACATTAGAAAAAATTCATTTTTCACTGTTTTCATAGTTATCAATTAAATTTATTTTAATTTAACTGTCAATAAAATGTGGGGTGTTACATTCTCCCACCCTTTAGAAAATTTCGTCCTCGAAATTCGACAAGGTAAAATTATATAATTTTTCGCATCAATCACATCCATTTTGTGTACATCCAATTTTGCGACCATCTGTGTTCTTGTGGAAAAGTGTTGTTCAATACAAAGTATATGCATGTACATGAATTTCTAAGCGGTACCTCCTATATGAATGCTTTTCTTCTTTAAAAATTTACTTAAAATATGATGCACACACCCTTAATATACTTGCAATTTCTATATGAATGCAATCTTTTGAAAACTCAAAACGTTTTTCATCCAATTTTTCCCACACTCCTACTGAATAGGGGTGTAGTTTAATGAATTTTTCATCCAAATCCTACCACACGACTTTTAATATTTGAATTTTAGAAAAATCTAATTTTGCGAACTCGATTTCTTATGTCAGAAAGAAGGTCGAAAACGGAAAAACTTCACATTTCACCGTTTTACTCTTGCGTACCTCTCCCTCTATACTTGGAACTTGTGCCGCTATCCTAAAATCTCTATTTTCTTTCCCAAGCAAGGTTTACATAAGAAAGATTTTTCTTTTCAAACTTTTTCCCAAGCTTAATTTATGGGAAAGATGTATTTTTCTTTTGCAATTCTCATTTATTTCTATTGATGTTTCTTTTGGTTTCTTTAGATCTTACTGTTTTCTTTTAGTTACCTTTTATCTGCTTTTACTCTTCTTTTAATATAGCAACTAAACACGGTTATCATCTAGGGCTAGAAGGTCTAGGACCATGTCCACTCTGACACAGAAAGGTCCTACTCTAGGAATCCAAGTAACTCATATGCTCCTCCTGCCACCTATTACTTATTACCAACTTTCGATGTATTAATCATGACGAATAAGATCTATTCATCTCTTCTATTCCATACTCAAAAAGGAATAACTAAGTATTATTTACTGCAATGGATAAGGATTTCAATCTATGCAGTCTCTATCTAATAAGGCAACTAAGCTTGGGGAAATTTTCTCTTTACCTTTCATTTTTCCCCAACTAAGGTCTAATTTTCCCAACCACATGTGTCTTACTATCTTACTAATATCACTTCACTATTCTTCTATAGTCTACACACATGAAGCAACATTTCTAGGTTTTCACTAGTGTCCTATACACCTTACGGGAACTTTTATTATTACTACTAGGAGTAATTATTGCTATAGCCTTATATTTTTCCCATTACACATAGTAAATGATTCCTATCTACTCCATATTTAAAAGTTTGATTTGGTTTCCTATGAAAGTGTTATTCTAAAGTTTCCTATGAAATTCAAAGGTACTTGACTACTTAAAATTTTATCTTTCCAAAAACTTGTTTACTTTTTCACCAAACCATTTTTCTTTAAAACGTGTTTTGCTTGTTCTTAAAACATTCTTCTTCTTTTTTTCCTTGACTTAAAAAAAATGTCCTCACGTGTTTTCAAAATATCTTCTTTTCATACATTTTCAAATTTACTAAAACCGAAGTAGATAAGAACAATTATTTTATCAAAAATCCCTTAACTTTTTCTACTCTTCCAATTACTTAACCTTGAAGGAGTTTCTAACTTACTACACTTAATGGTTTTATACCTTAATGTATTGGAATTACTTTCTCTTATGAGAAACCATTAACGCTAAAACCTTCTATGAATCCTTTAAAGGAGGATTTCATGTTTATGTGAAATTATAAGGAATTTATTTTATATTTTATCGAAATAGGCTATACAAAATATGGTGCTTTCCATACCTTATACATCTCTTTCACGTATTCCTTATAACTTGTACAAAACATCTTTATTAATAATTCATAGAAAATTATATCATTATTCATTCCATTCAAATAGATTAAAGTATGTTTACTTTATATTTACTTACCTAAGATATTTCCTACTAATTTTTTTAATTTAATGTACATTATTTTTCAAAAGAACTCATTTTCAAAACCGCTTTAATATTTTCATAATTATAAAATATTTTCATATACTTATTTAAATAATAAGTGTACATGCAAACCACTTTAGAAATTATCTCCAAAACTCATTTGGGTCAAAATAGATGTTGCGTAAAACATCGTTACTACAACACAAATATACTAATATATGGATTGAATTAAAATAAATATTAATAAATCCCATATGCTATTTAAAAACATTTACTTT
Source organism: Allium fistulosum (assembly GCA_030737815.1). Lineage (NCBI taxonomy): Eukaryota > Viridiplantae > Streptophyta > Magnoliopsida > Asparagales > Amaryllidaceae > Allium > Allium fistulosum. The sequence goes on along the minus strand of CM060902.1, from coordinate 320,505,591 downwards.
GGGAGTCACCTACTATAACAATATTGTCATAGTCCATGCTTCCTTTATTTTTACTGAAAACATTTATTACAACAATAAATGTTGTAACCTACGTTTTCGATACTTAACACACTAGGTTTTTATATTTAAAATCCTTGTTTACCAACAAAGAAACTAGCGAGCAATAAGTGCTCTATAATTCTTCAAAAAGAATTTCACTTTTAACAAAATTTACATCATATAAAAACCAATTTAAATTTCATACCACTTATTTTTTTTCCAAAACCCAATATTTACCTCCTCAAACATATTAACAGTTATATTTTTCAACTTTTCAATTCCAAAAGTTTCATTTTATTGGGCTTGACAAAAAGTGGATTTTCTTCTTACTAAAACCTCTTATTCCTTCCAAAATAAAAACACTCTTTCTACTATCCCTAGGGAACTTCCTCACTTCCTATAACATATGGATACCAATCTTCTCTCATAACATGGCTTATTGTACACTATAAAACAGTAATAACTTAGGGCTCAACACCCTTGGATCATCCCAAACCCGACTAGCAAACTATGCATAATTGTACTTCTAAAAACGTCCCATATGTTAAAGTCTATAATTGGGGACTATTTGGATTTTAGTACATAATATATTTATATTTTATTCAAAAATACAAATACATTCACTTACTATCTACCTAGGAATCCTAAACCTAGGCTTTGATACCAAATGTAACAACTCGAATTCCAATGGGTCCGGATTTTTTGCAAAAATGCTAAAACCAAAGCCCACTGAAGCCCGAGTTGGGTTTATAGTATCCTGCAAATAGGCAAAGACAAATATATCAGAGCTCGGATAAATATCTCATAGCGGAACTGACTAAAATATAATAGTAAGTAAATACTCACCAATATAATAACACTTTCTAAACAAGTGTCTCAAACTGGAAAGTCTCTGCCATCTACCTAACCTGTAGGATGTTATGAGGAGGAGGTCAGATATAAAGTTTTGGTGAATGGACAAATTATACACTTCTAAGCTTAATTCTACATATACCGTTTTATTTCCAATTAGTATTATATTAGGTTCATTGGGGTTATAATACTCTCGCCTCTGTGCGTGAATCATGCCCACCTACTACCTAGTAGATCAAAACCTAATAACTGGTATATATGTAGCTATATGCCCAATGACCGCATCGGTCCTAGGTACTACCCATAGTACCTTCCGTATCCTCCACACACTGGACCCCATCGTCTTGCTTCTATGGCGTTCTGTGACTACAGCTATAAAGGACTGCCTCATAAGGCCTATAATATAGATGTTATGTCGTCTACTATGAAAACGTAAAATTGCATCCGCACTAGTCTATACTAATGCTTGGACATCCACAATGTACCACCCGATGCGTACCTTGAGGACTATACGTAATCGTTCTGTCTACTCCCTGAATCCCGCTTAGCAAGGTCTACCTTGTACGGAACTCAGTCGGAGATTTTCTATGTCTGTAAAGGACTGCCCTATTAGGCCTACAATACAGATATTCTATTTGGTCTGTCTTTTTTCTTCTCGTGGCTATGGCTTCATGCAGCCACCCCTCAACTAATCGAAAGATCTCTAAAGAGCTAAGTGGTTGTGCCCTACTGCAAACAATCTAAACATCTAATTGGCTGCGCCCCTCATCCAATGTCTCAATAGTGAAAGAATCATTGGAATGTAGGTTTAATTCTAGTCTTTCTCGAACTCACTTCTTGGTTTTGATGTTGGCCCGATATCCGCATGCGACTAACCTTTTGGGTCCTGCCCGCTGAAACTTACTTTCAAGTACTGGGACATATTAATATCCTACTCCAAACATCAACCCGTTTTAACTGCCTACAATGGTCCTGCCATGCAAAAAGCAGTCAAGGCATGCTCTTTTGATGGAACAGCTACAGACCAGCCTCCGGAGGACTGCTTTGCTATGCCTACCCCATAGGGCCATCCTAGAGTACCCTCACGTCCCATTGAAGTCTCATACTTCCTTCTAGCCCAAAATAACTAAGTTGGACGTGCTTCTTCTGTGCTGAAATCTGTGATGAATTGCTTCGTTAGGCTCTTCATAGTTTGGGCTGCTCCAAACGCATCTCACTCTTTTATTAGACCCTAAGTCTAATCTTTTATTTTGCGTTTAGTTTACTTTTCTTATTCTGTTGGCTACTTATTTACCCTAATTAGCATAATCTTGTCCCAGTCTCGCCTAACTATTGTAAGACCATTAGTTCCTAACTAAAAAGAAATGTTGTTGGTATAGACCACTTCTATTATCTTTCTTATTAACTTAATCCAAGATCTAAGTTTATTAAAATAAGTCTCTTCTGTTATTTCTGCTCCATTTGCTTATTAACTTAATTTAAGTCTTAAAATAAGCCTTTTCTGTTCTTTCTACTTAGTTATAACCTCTGTTATAATTTTACTTGCAATTGTCACTACTGTATTCTTTTATAATCAATATATTATAAATATAATTACAAGCCTCTCTTTTCTATTCTAGTCTGTCTTATTTTATTATGATATTGAATTCTCTTTAATTCTCTTATATTATATGACGATCTTGACTTGGGAGTACATCCAACTGTCACAAATTTACATATCATAATAACCGCTTTACTTTTATTCTATTATCTACGCAGTAAATGTAGGTCTAGTTACATTTCTGTCTATAGCTTCAATTCTTGTCTAATAATTAAATTGATTCCTTATTTAATTCCTTTAATTATTTACTTAATTTTCTTATATTCTAGGAAGTAGTTCTATTCTATTTGGTTGGTTGCAAAAAGCTGTGCAAAAAATCCATTTCCATGTTTTAATACTAAATAATGCTATAAACAATAATCCGTAACTGCAAGATATTTCTTTTATTATTTCTTTACTTATTGGATAGTGCAAAATACAGTAATTTCCCTATTTTACACTAATTCCCGTTTTCTTTCTTTTTATTCTTGTAATTACGTTTATCGTTATCTTTTAAATATTAAACTATAGAAATGTATTCTCTTTTCTAAACCAACCAATTAATTTATCACTTACTTCCAAATCAAGTTATTAGGTTTTCCCTTTTTATTTATTTTTCCCCGTTTTAGCATAATTTACTGCAAATTTCTATTTTTCTCTTTTTATTTCAGCTTTTCCTATTTTACATCTAATTTATGTAAATCTATTGTTCTTTTATTTTGGTTCGTATTTTCGAATCCTTCTCTTTAACTAATTTATTCGCGTAAAAAGGAATAAAAAGAAGCTAACATTTACAGGCTAAATTTCAGCTTTAAAATAGATGTAAATAGCTGTAAATTTCTTACTTTTAGGCTTATGCCTTTCTCTAACTGTCAAGCCTAATATTATTTAAATATAAACTTTCTTATATAATTTATTGTCTCAGCATAACTAATTAACAGAATTAATTACTGAAACAAATACCGAATACAATTATTTAACGGGAATCTAACGATAATATATCATAAACGTAATAAATATATAATTAAATCCACTCACATGTCGTCCTTAGCTTTATATCTCTATCTTCTAAAATTACTACGCTGTTCTACAACTTCTCTCCTTTAATTTTTTGCAATTTCTCTACTTTGTTCACATATATTTTATTTGGATTCATTTGGTGAAGATTTGTGAGAAATAGGAGAAAAGAATAAAGAAAGAAGCCATTGGTTACTGTAAGAGAGGGATGAAGAAAGTGACGACCGATGGAACGAATTAAATTACGTTTTCTCTTATATAGATGCAGCCCACCAATTATCTAATTAATCGTCTTCATAATTGATCATTCAATCAATTTTTATGTGCAGCAATATACTGCCTTTATGTACACATTGAAATCTAGGTCAACTATTATTTCATTTGCTTATTAATCGACATTTTTTACTGATTACGTTAAATTCCTAATTAATAAATTAACATGTCACCTCTATTAGTTAATTTCCCTAATTAATATTGTACACATTGTAACATTTCATTAATTGACATGTCAATTAATTACACCATTCAATTAACATATATATTTAATATGCATATTTTTTTTAATCCAGATTTGAATTTGAACATTTATTTGTTACATTTATATGTAAGTCTCTTTAAATTGAGGAATCTGATATATATATACACACACGTTATATATTAATCTCCGATATTAATTCACATATTAACTAATTGCACTTTTTAGCTGATTCTGTTTGCAATGTTAATTATTCCCCTTATTTTTTTCCTCTTACATCTAATTCTCTTAATAATTTACATTCATTACAGACATAATAAATTTGTTACTACTTTTATAAATATCCTATGAATTAATTGCAAATTTTTATAATTGATAAAATTTCCATATTTGCTTATGTAATTGTTTTTTATGCTAAAACTTCAAACGGCTATAACTTCTCCGTTTGAAGTCCATTCAGAAAATAATGTATATGGAAGTTGACCAGAAAATTGCCACGAACACAATGGTACAAGTTTCGCGATCAAATTCCAACATTAGAAAAAAAAATTCATTTTTCACAGTTTTCATCGTTATCAATTAAATTTATTTTAATTTAACTGTCAATAAAATGTAGGGTGTTACAATTTGGGCTAAATTAGTTCGTTGTAGTATTTGTGGATGACATTTTGGTATTTTCCAAGAGTATGGAGGAGCATGCTATTCATCTAGAAGAGGTTCTTCGTACACTTCGTGTTCATCTGTTGAGAGCAAAGTTCTTGAAGTGTCACTTTTGGCGAGAGGAGGTACGTTTCTTGGGGCACGTAGTCTTAAGAGAGGGTTTAGCTATTGATACCGCTAAGGTAATTGGAGTGCAAGATTGGAAGGCCCCTAAAAATGTTACCGAAGTTAGAAGCTTCCTAGGTTTGGCTGGCTATTATAGGAAGTTTATTAGTGATTTTGCTATGATTTCCGCACTGCTTACTCGCCTCACTAAGACGAATAAAGCATTCGTGTGGGACGTGGATTGTGAGGATTCCTTCACGATGCTAAAGAGAGCGCTTACTATTGCATCAGTGTTAGTCTTACCTAATGGAGCTAAGCCTTTTATAGTATACACTGGTGCATGTGGGACGGGTCTAGGAGAAGTGTTGATGCAAGAAGGGAGGGTAGTATGTTATGGAAGTAGACAGTTGAGGACGCATGAGAAGAACTACCCTACCCATGATTTGAAGTTAGCTGCTATAGTTTTTGCACTCAAGTCTTGGCGGCATTACTTTCTAGGAGAGAGGTTCGAGCTTTTCACTGGCCATAAGTCTTTGAAGTACCTATTCTCACAGAAGGATTTGAACTTGAGGCAACAACGATGGATAGAGTTTTTGGCATCGTACGACTTTGAGATAGCTTATACCCTTGGCAAGGGAAACGTGGTTGCAGATGAGTTGAGTAGGAAGAAAGCAACCCTTAGTCCAATGTTCGTGGAGTGGAAAAGCCTAGAGTTTATTTCCACTTCTAATTTTAAGCCCTTTATGGACATTACCCCGGGATTATTGGCAGCACTTCAGGTTTAAGCCTACCCTCATAGATCAGATTGGCTCGAGGCAGCGAGAGGATTCCGAGCTTATGGATATTTTAGATAGGATTAATAGAGGAGAGATCTCTAGACATCTCCAACGCTATTTCATTGATAGCAAAGGGTGGCTAAAGAGAGATGGAAGACTTTGTGTCCCCCGCACTAGTGATTTGTTGAGAGCAGTTCTAGAGGAAGCACACCATTCTCGAATGACTATTCATCCGGGTGGTGATAAGATGTATAAGGACATGAAGAGAATGTTTTATTGGAGTGGCATGAAGAAGGATGTGGCGGAGTTTGTAGCTAAGTGTCTTGTGGGCCAAAGAGTTAAGGCGGAGCAGTAGAAGCTCGGTGGATTACTCCAGCCATTGGATGTACCTGAATGGAAGTGTGATAGTGTTTCGATGGACTTCATAGATGGTTTACCCCGGTCTAGGAAGGGGAATATTAGCATTTGGGTGATTGTAGATCGATTGACTAAAAGTGCCCACTTCATTTCGGTCAAGAGTAAGAGGACGACATCTTATTTGGCATCCTTATATGTTCGTGAGATAGTCCAACTTCATGGAGTTTCCTCCAGCATAGTGAGCGATAGATACCCTATTTTTACTAGCGAGTTTTGGAGGAGCTTGTAAGAGGCTTTAGGGACGCAACTTAGATTGAGTACGGCCTATTACCCTCAGACGGATGACTAAATGGAGAGGGTTAATAAAGTGCTTGAGGATTTGTTGAGGATGTGCATTCTTGATTTTGGAGGAACTTGAGAGGAGCATCTTCCTTTGGTGGAGTTCGCATATAATAACAGTTTTCAAGCTAGCATTGGGATGCCACCTTTCGAAGCTTTTTATTGGAGACCTTGCAAGTCACCTTCATATTGGTTGGAGTCTACAAAGAGATTGCTACTTGGTCCCGACATGGTTAGGGAGACTTCAGAGAAGATCAATTTGATTAGAAGGAGGATGAAGACAGCCCAAGATAGACATAAATCTTATGCATACAAGCGGAGGAGGAATATTGAGTTTGAAGTTGAAGACTTAGTTTTCATTAAAGTATCCATACTAAGGAAGGTGGTGAGATTTGGATCAAGTGGAAAACTAGCTTCCAGATTCGTAGGACCATTCCCCATTGTAGAGAGAGTAGGGAAGATGGCGTATCTAGTGAAGCTACTAAAGAGGCTCGCGGGAGTACACGCTGTTTTTCATGTTTTGCACTTGAGAAAGTGCTTACATGACTCAGCAGAGATTGTGGAGCCTAGTCAACTAGAGGAAATTGAAGTGGAGGGAGAAGCATCGGTTCGTCGTATTCCTACCAAGATCATTGGACGTGACATCAAGAAGCTTAGAATAAAGAGGTCCCGTCAGAAAGGTGTAGTGGGGAGATGATGTTGAAGACGCTACGTGGGAAGCTGAAGAGAAGATTCATACCTCTTATTCGCATCTCTTTGATAGTAAGCTTTAGAATTTCCTATTCCCATCTTTAGTTTGAATAGGTTCTTTCCTTTATTATCCTTTAAGAGGGTAGAACTTAGGATTTAACCTATGGATGGTAGGATTTGATGTAAACAAGTTATTAGAACATGTTATGTATGATGGATACTAGTGGTTGCTAGTGGATGCTAATGGACACATATACTTACATTAGGCACTATTATCTCTTAGGGATCGGCCTAACTAGGACATTAGAGCATATGCATATGGATATGTGCGCTTTTGCATTTATATTTTTACTTTATTCCATGGTTGCTATAAATGGATGATTATCACATGATTGTTGCATTTGGATGATGATTGTAGCATGCATATAGAACTATCAGTTATCATTAGGGAATTTGCATTCATTTGGATACATGGCACATACATTATTGCATAAAAGGAGGTCGACTGAATCAGTAAACCGCCTAATCATTTGCATTAGTTAGGGACATTGACACTACACTATTGCATATGTATCATAAATTGCATTAGAAAACTTAAGGACAATGGATGTAATGGATGATGGTTGAGTAGATGGTTGTAAAACTTGGATGAAAACATTTGTTTCATTCTTCTATCCTTAGAGATTTTGGGGACGAAATCCCTTAAGGAGAGGAGAATATAACAACCCAAAATTTAAACTATAGCAATTAATTAACGAATTAATAAATAATAAAATAACTTTGTGAAATTATCAGAATTGAGCCATGAGAGTTGCACCATTCTGTCCGTGGTAATTTTCTTGTCAATTTTCATATATAGATTGTCAAAATCCGAGCTAAGACGAAGAAGTTATGGAATAAACAAGAAACGAGAAAACAAAAGAAAAATAAAATAAATAAATAGGCAAGGTCGACCCTAGGGTCGACCCTCACCATCGCTAGGTCGACCCTAGCAAGTGGTTGGTCGACATGAAGGTCGACCCGCCTTTATTCTTTCACGCGGCCTTGTTCGAACACGTCATTTTGCTATTTTAATCCAATCATGTTCGTCCATGCTTCTATCCGACCATTTCCATCGAGCCTATGACGTGGTTGCACTAGATCTAATCTCCAAATCCAATGGTCTGAGTCCATAAGTGACACTATAAATAAGACCCTAGGCCTAGCTATTTCTCTCATTCGGATTTTCTCCATCTGAGTTCATTGCCTGAGGCTGGACCCTAAAAGGAATAATTTTCCAAGGAGAAGATCTTTTTAATTAAAATATTTTATACCCTACAATTGGATCCGGGAAGGCCATGGAAAAGAGCTAAGGACCACAGGTGAGTGTTTAAGTAATTATTTTAGATTTTTAAGTAATTTAAAATAATAGGGTTTCCAATAGTTGTAGTTTTTCTACAATTTTGGGATAACCTTTATGCAAGTTTATTTACAGTTTATATTTAAGTAAATTTTAGACTTGCTTTCCAGTCTATTTTCTTTTAGCTATTCTATTTCAGTTATTTGCATTTATTTACTGCTAATTACAGTTTTCCCAATTATTTACAGTTATTTATAGTATTTGCGGTTATTTACTGTTATTTACATTTTGTTTACATCTATTCTACGTTGGGATTTATTCTGTAAATGTTAGTTCTTTTAATTCCCTTTTCACGCGAATAGAATAAATAGAAGAGAATAATTCACTAATATGGAGAATAATATAAGAATACTAAATATACAGAAAATTAGATGTAAAGTAAGAAGAACTGTAATAAATCAAATTTAAGACATTTGCAAGCATAGTTATAACATGTAATTATAACTAAAAATAGAAAATAGAAGAAATAGCAAAAGAAGCTTATTTTTAAACTTAGACCTTATGTTAAGTTATTAAGTGAAATTATAACACATGGGTTATAATTAGAGACAACAGAAAAAGGCTTATTATAGAACTTATATTTAAGTTAATAAGCAAGCATAGTAGAAATAATAGAAAAAGGCTTATTTTAAAACTTACACTAATTTAATAAGAAAAGATAGAAATAGGACCCGTACCAACAGCATTCCCCTTCAGTCAGGAACTGATGGTCTCACAATATATTTGGTGGGGCTGGGCACGCTTATGCTGAAGTAATGGTAAATAAGAGGTCAATAAATAGAAGCTAAAATAAGGGGATTTGGGCAAGGGGCACAACTAGATTTTGTTTGCTAGGACCCGTACCAACAACATTCCCCTTCAGTCAGGAACTAGTGGTCTCACAATAGCACAGGTGAGGCTGGGCACGCTTATGCTAGAGTTATGGTAAATAAGAGGTCAAAAGAGGGAGCAACAGATAGCGCGAGCCAACGGTGGTCGAGCGTGCGGCCTCGGTGTAGGGATATAAGTCGATATTGAGTTCCAAGCGCTAAACAGGCATCTTTTGCTGTGGGACCCACAGGATGGGACTAGCTCACAGTGGCACAACAGAGATAGAAGACCGATCAAAGGGTAGAATTAGGACTTCAGCCTAATTAAAATAGGGTTGGGATTTCAGCCTAATCAAAGCAGTTTTAGAAAAGTGCAAACAATCTAATCGAACCATCTAAGCAAAGCAAACAATTAAACCGTATTTTATTCCGGCTTTATCTTTTCCATTATTTCCTTTTATACTAGAGCTATTGCAAAGTCTATTATCTTTTTCTTGCTTAAGAATACTAGTAATTACTTTCCTTCACCAGACTTTTAGTCTGACACACTCTTCTATTTTCCCCTTTCCCCCATAGGCCAGTAGAGGCAAGGGCAGTAGACTTTCAGCTTTCTTGGAGTGATATTCTTGGAAATTCTTCATGTATTCTTCTTCTTTTCTAGTTTTCTTTTTATTTGAATTTGGATGTGCTGGTATCTGTGCAGTGAAAGCGCTCGGCAGATTCAATGCGGTGGAGGTGCAAAAAGTCATAGTGGGGATACAGTGAGGATACAGCAGGATATAGCGGATGACTCTAAAATAGCATATAAAACTCGTACTTAATGTTATTACAAATATATAAATGGTAATTAAATGAAAAACTAACATTCAATTGAATTATAATTAGTACATAAATAATTTTAAATAAAAACATGTGTGAATATACTGTTATATAACAAAATTGAATTTAGTAGAATATTAGAGTATTTTCATTTCTGAAAATATATGGAAAAATAAATTAAATAATTAATTTTGTAATTTTTATAATGTATAAATATCATTTTTCAATTCATTTCTTCTAAGAAGATATAGCGGAAATAGCAGAATATAGCAGGAATAACTGAATATAGCGGAAATAGTGGGGCTTAAAGCGGAAAGGCTATATTTAGGGCTATATGAAAAAATCATAGCGGTAGAAATCCGCTATGATATATAGCAGGGTTATAGCGGGGTAATTGTGGGGCATTAACTGCATAGGCTGGAACTGATGAGAGGGATGGTTTTATTTATGTACTCTGATAGTAAGACTGAGATGGTATTTTGCTTTTTATAAGACATGTATTTGGTATTTTGAGATATCTTATGTATTGGGTTTTATAACTCTTTTTATGTAGTTTGATTTTGAATAATGAGATTACTATTTAAATGTTTCCGCTGTTTTATTTATTTTGTCTCGTGAATCTTAGTCGCTGTAAGTTTTTAGCTTTACCTATAACACACCATACTCTTTAATGTGCCCTTTTTGGGTATACTAAGGGGTGTGGGGTGTTTCACCCAAGCCACTTAATACCTTTAAAAGGACTTGGCGAACTTCTAACCATTTTATATCTATGTTCTAGGTAGATCCTACATCACTTAATACCTATCCCCAGGCAGACTTCTCACTGGTACTATCGTTATTATGGCCTTAGCAATGTGAGAGACTATACCCAAGCCGCTTGATACCTCGTTAATAAGGACTAGGCAGACCCCTGATCATTTAACACCTATTTATAGGTAGGCCTTTATCATTTAATACCTAACCCCAATGCGGACTCCTCACTGGTACTATCTAGCTACCATCGCTTGGAATTTCACTAGGTTACTTAATATTTCATTTTAAAAGAAGGAAGGCCCTTAGAACAGTCACTTAGTACCTCAAACCTAAAGCGAACACTTCTCGAGATACCCACTATCACTCTTAATTTAAAATATGGAATTTCATTAGGTTACTTCTTTCGGTAGAGAAGCAGACCCTAAAATAGCCACTTAATACCTCAACATAGAAGTAAACCCTTTTAGAAACATCCTTATTTATTTGGAATCTCACTAAGTTACTTAATACTTCCTTTAGGAGAGAGGCGGACCCTACATCCACTTAATACCTCAAACCAGAAGCGAACCGTTATGGAGATATCCCTCACCACTCCTAATTCCAAATTTGGATCATTTATACATTTCAATTAAGAAAGCATGCCCAATCTCTCATGTCGTCATGGTTCCTAAGATTAGTAATATCTCACATCAGTAGTAAGTGCACCCAAAAGGGCAGTCTTCCATCGAGTGACTTTACTGACCTCGCATCACTAACCGACTAAGTCCAATTAACCATCCTAAATCTTTACTTATATTATCTTTGGAAGACATTGGACTTAGCTTACTAATTCCATTTTTATGCTTATAAATGTCAATTTGTCTATAAAATAATGACAGACATTTCCTAAGACATTTATGTATTTACTAATTTCAAATTATTAACCTTTTATATCTATTACATTTTGTATCAGGGCCTAGGTTAGTAGATCAGAGGAATTAGGGTAAATTGAAAGAACGTATTCGTACTTTCCTATCTAGTATTATTATATTTTTATGTTAGGTTCTAAGAATTCCAACTATAGAAGTAGTGGTAGGTCCACTCCGGAGGAATGGGCAAAGCAACTATGGGTTGAAAATATCTTAGAGTTAAGAATTTCATGCCGACTCCGAAGTACCCCATGGAGTGCCGGTGATGCATAAAGTGCTGTTGATGAAGAGCATGAGTATGACATATAGCAGAATCCCGGAGACTGTTGGTTTTCGACTTGATAATTGAGATTTTAGCTACCTTGTGATTTTGGATTTTGATAATGAATTCCAGTCGGAGATGAAATTAGACTATGTATGTCACAACTGTCCGGAGGCAAGTTTTTGCTAGAGTGCATTTACTGATCACCTCTTTGATGACAAACTGAATTTTTATTTGAGAGTTACAGTTAATAAGGACAAATTGATAAAAAGGGACTGAAAAAATTGGAATATATATTAAAGGTTACTAATTTGAAATTAGTAATCATACATAAATATCTTGGGAAATCACCTTTAGCATTTTATGGAAAAATTGACATTTATGAGCATAAAAAAGGAATTAGTAAGCTAAGTCCAATGTCTACCTAAGACAATATAAGTAAAGACTTAGGACAGTTAATTGGACTTAGCAGGTTAGTAATGCGAGGTCAGTAAAGTCACTGACAGAAGACTGCCCTTTACATTGAGGCTACCAACAATCGGGTGCACTTACTACTGATGTAAGATATCACTAATCTTAGGACCCATGATGATGTGAGAGATTAGACCTGCTTTGTTAATTGAAAAATATTAAATGGTCCAAATTTTGAATGAGAAGCGGTAAGGGATATCTCCATAGGGGTTCGCTTCTGATTTGAGGTATTAAGTGGCTGTAGGGTCCGCCTCTCTCCTAAAAGGAAGTATTAAGTGACCTAGTGAGATTCCAAATAAATAAGGATGTCTTAAGAAGGTTTTACTTCAGTGTTGAGGTATTAACTGGCTATTTTAGGACCCGCCTCCCTGCCAAAAGAAGTAACCTAAAGGGGTACCATATTTATAATTAAGAGTGATAATGAATATCTCTGGAAGGGTCGCTTTGGGTTGGAGGTATTAAGTGACTGTTCTAAAGGTTCGCCTCTCTCCTAAAAAGAAGTATTAAGTAACCTAGTAAGATTCCAAGCGATGTCAGCTAGATAGTACCAGTGAGGAGTCTGCCTTGAAGTTGGGTATTAAATGACAAAGGACTACCTATAAATAGGTATTAAATGGTCAAGGGTCTGCCTAGTCCTCATTAATGGGGTATTAAGTGGCTTGGGTACATCACTCATATTGCTAAGGCTGTAATAACAATAGTACCAGTGAGGAGTCCGCTTGGGAATAAGTACTAAGTGATGTAGGACCTACCTAGAATATTGGCAATAAATGTTTAGAAGTCCGCCTAGTCCTTTTAAAGGTATTAAGTAGCTTGGGTATTGTCTCTTACATAGCTACAATTTTATTGGTGATATATGCGATAATAATTGGACATTAAATTTTCGAAGCCTTAAATAGTGGTTATAGCTCTTTGTAGCTAGGACCCACTGACCATTGACAACATTGCTAGCAAACCACCTTAGGAATATGTCTTAAATGATGGGGTCTACCTTGATTGAGGTCTTAAATGGCAAAGTCTGCCTATTTCTCTTTTAAAAGTATTTTGTGATGATTATAAAAATCCACTTCATATTTAGTAGTATTAAGTGGCAAATGGGTCTGGAAGTATTGGATGGTTGATAAGGCTTCATCAGTATTTTCTACATTGGGAAGGGGTAGGTAAGTAATTATGTGTGCAATGCAAGATTAGGTTAGAATAACTAACCTTTTTGCTAACCTAATTAGGCCTATTAATTGGGTTGTTAAATGCTAACCGTAATTGGGTTATTAAATTTGAGAAGGAAAATATTTTGAAAAGTTTCCCCTTGATTTAAAAAGTTCTCTTTCGTAAATTATTTTTTATAATGTTTTAGTTGTTTTTGGCTCTTAAATTATTTTTAGAGTTTTTGCTCAAATTTTATTCAAAGGAAAATGTGCATCTAAATATTTTGAGATCTTACTTTAACGTACGAATTTGAAAAGTGGGAAAGGTTTTTGTAAAATCCTTGATTTTAAAGGCCATATGTTAGGCGTAGAGAAGACAAATAGAGTTAGAATTTTTGAATTTAGCGGTGCCTTAGGATCGATGATGCGATAAATGCAAGCAGTAGCAGGGGAAAATTTGGTGTACATTTGGGCAGCAAGGAAATTTCCACTATACTACAGGAATTGAAAGATTATATAGTGTTAAGAATGTTAAATTCTCCACATAAATTCATTTTTCCAACATTGGAGTAAAGTTTAGAAAGCAATTTTTTCGATGCATTTGATTATTAGATAGTAGGAAGTGGATGAAAAAATTGGATGCTTCATACTTGTATTCTTAGGAATAGGGGTTTTGGCTGAAAAGATTTTTCAAAAAGCTACATACATATAGAACTGCCAGTGTATATGTAGGCTGTTTGCATTTTGTTTACAAAAATGTTTTCAAAATAAATGCATTCATATAGGAGGATCCAATTTAGAATCATTCTACATACATATATTCTGTGTGGTGATACAGTAATACACTATGCACTTGTGCACGTTTGGTTGCAAAATTGGTCGTACACTCATTGGTTGTGAGTTTAGGAAAATTAGGAGCCAAAACCTTGACTTAGTCATTGGTGAAATTTCGAAGACGAAATTCTTTTTAAGGGGGAAGAATTTTACACCCCGTAATTTGGCGTTAGTTATTTAATTAGTTAGTCAGCTAGTTAATTAGGCTCCAAAAAGGAATTTATGCAAACGATAAAATTTGACCACAGAACTTGCATCATTGCGTACATGATCAAATTCTGAGCAACTTTCATATTTGGAGTTTTGCGATCGAAGTCCAGACGAAGAAGTTACGAACAAAAAACGAATGCGGAACGAAAGTAAATAAATAAGAAAAAAATTAATAAATTATCTGGGGCCCATAGGTTGACACATATATTGGAGCGGTCGACTCGGGGGGAGGGGGTCAACCTCTAAGGGGGCGGTCAACCGCTTCATGTGTGGCAGCTCCAATAAACCTAGGCCACGTACGGCCTGGATTTAATATATTTCGATTTGACTGTTGAGTTTGATTCTTACGCCTATAAATTCAGGCTTAACCCTCCCTTCTCTTCTCATATTTTTCAGGAAGCGGTAGAAAAGTTCTACCATTTCTTCTTCTCCACTTTCTTTCTAAATTATAAAAATAAGATATTTATATCTATATTCATACAAATTGGTGAAGAATAGAAATCTAATAAAATAAAGAAGATAAGAGAATCAACTATATGCGTGTTTGAGGTAATTTATATATATTTGTACCTATTTTCTCTCCCAATCCCAAATCTCTTCTCAGATCTATAATTCAAATATATGTATATACCTTTTTTATACATATTTCATGGATTAAAAAGGATTTGGAGATGAATTTAAGGTTCTACTTCACATCTGGAGATTTGGATCACTTTTATAAGGTCGGTGGGAAATTATTTTTTTTTTTTATGATTTTAAATATATTCCGTGGGAATACATTTAAATTTTATACCTAAATCAATTTTATTTGTGAATTTTGGGCTTAAATTAGTATAGAAAACTATTGCCTACATATTCTTATTTTAGAGTTAATATGTTTACACCTAGATCTAGAAATCAGTGCCAAAGATTTCATAATTTGAATGTTGTATATTTTTTTATTCCATATTTGTATTTGGGTGTAAAATAGGATTTTTAAATTATTGCCTAAATTTGTGTTAAGTTGTATATTTTCCATAGTTTAATTTGTGGGAAGAACATCCGTTTGATTTTTATAAATTTGTTTACTTTTTCCACTTTTGTTTCAAAATGGCGACGCTTGATTTAACAAGGAATGGAAAAAAGGAAAGAGATGTGTAAAGTATAGATTTATTCTCCATAGTTTACACTGTTTAATCCAAATAAAAATAAATTATCCATTCCTTGTAATTTCAAACGTAGTAAATCTTTCCTTTTGTGTTAAAACAAATTTATGGAAATCATCATGGAAAATCTTCCTAAGGAATTTAATTCTAGCAAATTAATTATGGATAACATATTCTAGTTTCATATTTATGACTACGATATATTTGGATAAGAATAAGTAGTTTATGCGTATTTATTACGTTAACAAAGGAGAACAACGTTAATTTGTGCGTTATTTATGCGTAACATTTGTTAGTTATTGTTATATTTAGGAAAGCGAATAGGTAGAATTTGGAAATGTAGTAATTCCTATTAATGGGCAATGAATTAGGGATTGTCAATAATTAATAGGAAATAAATGATTGTAACCCTAATTAATGAGCAATTAATTGGAAATAGTGAATAGGATTAGATTGGGGGTTACAATTGGTTAGTTAAAGATTGTACCTCCAATTAATGGGAAATTAATGGAAATAAATTTAGGAGTAACAATTAATAAGGACAAATGGATAAAAATGGACTGATAAAAATGGAATAGATATAAAATGTTACTAATTGACATTAGTAATCATACATAAATGTCTTAGGAAATGTCCGTTAGGATTTTATGGACAAATTGACATTTATGAGCATAAAAGGGCATTTATGGGTAAAGAAGTATTTAAGGTAAATCTCATTGCCTAAAATAAAAAGGAATTTAGTAAGCTAAGTCCAATGTCTACCTAAGATAATATAAGTAAAGACTCAGGATGGTTTATTGGACTTAGTAGGTTAGTGATGCGAGGTCAGTAGAGTCGCTCGACGGAAGACTGCCCTTCACTTTGAGGCTACCCGCAGTCAGGTGCACTTACTACTGATGTGAGATATCACTAATATTAGAACACATGACGATGTGAGAGATTGGGGATTCTTTCCCAATTAAAAATATTAAATGGTCCAGATTTAAAATTAGGAGCGGTGAAGGATACCTTCATATGGGTTCTCTTCTAGTTTGAGATATTATATGGCTGTAGCGTGCGCTTCTCTCGTAAAAGAGAGTATTAAGTAACCTAGTGAGATTTCAAATAAATAAGGATGTTCTAAAAGGGTTTACTTCAGTGTTGAGGTATTAAGTATTTAGGGCCCGCCTTCCTACCGAAAGAAGTAACCTAATGAGATTCCATATTTCTAATTAAGAGTGATAGTGGATATCTCGGAACGAGTTCGCTTCGGGTTTGAGGTATTAAGTGACTGATCTAAGGGTTCACCTCTCTCCTAAAAATAATTATTAAGTAACCTAATGAGATTCCAAGCGATGTCAGCTAGATAGTACAAGTGATGAGTCCGCCTTGGGGTTAGATATTAAATGTCGAAGGCCTACCTATGAATAGGTGTTAAATGGTCAGTGGTCTGCCTAGTCTTTATTAATGAGGTATTAAGTGGCTTAGGTATACTCCCTCATATTGCTAAGTCCGTAATAACGATAGTACCAGTGAGGAGTTCGCTTGGGGGATAGGTATTAAGTGATGTAGGACCTGCCTAGAATATAGGTATTAAATGGTTAGAAGTCCGCCCAGTCCTTTTAAAGGTATTAAGTGGAATGGGTACTGTCTCTTACATGGCTACGATTTTATTGGCGTTATATATAATAACAATTGAACATTGAATGTCAAAAACCTTAAATAGTGGTTAGAGGTCTTTGTAGCTAGGACCCACCGACCATTGACAACATTGTTAGAAAACCACCTTGGTAATAGGTCTTAAATGACAGGATCCACCTTGATTGATGTCTTAAATGGCAGAGTATACCTATTTCTCTTTTAAAAGTATTTTGTGGTGATTATAGAAGTCTGCTTCATATTTAGAAGTATTAAGTGGAAAATGGGTTTGGAAGTAGTGGGTTATTGATAAGGCTTCGTCAGTATTTTGTACCTTGGGAAAGGGTAGGTGAGTAATCGTGTGTGCAATGCAAGGTTACGTTAGATTTCCCACCGTAATCGACATAACTATTAAATGGAAACCAATCGGTATAAATTTATGTTATGGATAGTACATAGATTTTCCAATCACCAGAACGTTGTTCTGACCCCTTTCTTATTACAACACACATGATAGATTTAGAGGAACAAGTCACTGGAGCTGGATGTGTTTGGTTGTGGGAGAAGTCTTCTCCTCTCTCATGCTCGATGCTGATGTGATAACCTGTTATCCAAGGAATACCACTTATTCCAAGGTAGTAGTCATAATCAGTATTCTTATCCTATTATTGTTTCACTATGAGTTTAGATTCCTATTAATCTCTGATAATGCTCATGTTTATTTGCAGCTACCAAATCCAACGATCTGTGCTTTGATGGACTTGGGTTTTGATTTTTGTCAAAATTTAGGCCCATTGAGGTACAGGTTGTTACATTTGGTATAAGAGCTCTGGTAAAATTTTCTTAAGGAATTTAATTCTAGCAAATTAAGTATGGAAACATATTCTAGTTACATATTTATGACTAGAATATATTTGGTAAGAATAAGTAGTTTATACGTATTTATTGCGTTAATAAAGGAGAACAATGTTTGTTCGTGCGTTATTTATGCGTAATGTTCGCTAGTTATTATTATATTTAGGAAAGCTAATATGTAGAATTTGGAAATGTAGTAATTGCTATCCTCTAGAAAAATATGAGAAGAGAATATAGGGTTAGGCCTGAATTTATAGGCGTAAGAATCCAACTCAACCGTTAGATCGAAATATATTAAATCCGAACTGTTCAGCCTAGGCTAACGCTAGCCACACACAGGGAGCGTTCGACCACCCCCTATTTAAGGTCAACCTCCCCTGGTCGAACGCCCATAATGGTGGGTCAACCTGTGGGTCTGGGTTAAATTAGTTAATTTTTCTTATTTATTTATTTTCGTTCCGAATTCGTTTTCATTCGTAACTTCTTTGTTTGGACTCTGATCGCAAAACTTCAATTATGAAAGTTTTTTGAAATTTCGCCACGAACGCAATGGTGCGAGTTTCGTGATCAAGTTCCATCATTAGCACAAATTCCATTTTTGGAGCCTAATTAACTAACTGATTAAATAACTAATGCCAAATTACGGGGTGTTACAGTTTCAAATTAGGTTTCTAACATCCTAAATCAAATAAAATAGTTTAAACCTAACTGTAATAATCATCTTACTAAAATTGTTTCCACTCTCCTCTGATCCAAGCTCTAATTTCATTCCCCATATGAGATCCGCACCGTTAGCTTGTCCTTTCCTAGATCTTACTCACTTATATCCTTCTTCTTTGATTTTAATTAATTTTTGAAAGAAATTTAGAATTGGAGAGAAGATGTTTTGGCGTATCTATTAATTTTGTGACGAATTATGGTTTAGGTTTGGTGTATATTTGTAGAGGATTAAATTAATTCTAACCATTGACTAACCCTAGGAGAATCTTTGTTTTTGTCCTATACGCTAATCAATTACTTTATTCCTTAGTAAAAATATTTGGTTAAATCTAGGCTATTGGATTCATATATTAAATCTGGATGGTTATCTAGTTAATTCTTTCTTAGCCATTGAATTATATATTTTTAACCCTTCTTTAAGATTAAGTAATCTATCAATTAGTTTATATTTATTTCATTTGACTCCTTTACTTTTACCATGCTAAAAAAATCTTTTCATTACCATAATTTATGTCATTCTAATAAATTCATTGATTTATGTATACATATATTATTAACCATTACAGGGAATCTTAAAAATAAATAAATGTAAACACACAAACACGTATACATCATGATAATGATTAAAAAAATTTACTTTTCTTTTTTATTACTTAACTAGTATTTATCTTTCCATATATAGATATTACTTTTCCTCCTTTTATTGTCATTGACAGCCGTTTATTCAAATTAGTCAATACTATTTATTCACTTTTATTACTATTGAATATGGCAGAGAATTATGTATTTGTTTTCAAAAGGACACCAGTATGTTTATATATGAATATTTGTTTGTCTTTTATTTACAGATGGAATTTAAGTGAAAAATCATTCCTTCATTCATGTTTTCTTACCTATACATACATATATATATATATATATATATATATATAAACTTCCCTTGTTAATGTAATGGTCACTTTGCCTTAATTAATGCTACTAATTATAATTTAAGTCAGTTAATTAAAAATAATAATCCCAAACAATATCCTTACTTGATATTCTATAAATGTACACATTATTAACCTTTATATGGAACCTTGAATTTCTATCCAAACGTGTAAATATGTGTATTGATTAAAGGCATTATCCTTTACAAATAAAGAAATAAATAGCATATTCTTTCTTTCATTTTAAACAATGATTCATTTTCATAGTTTGTTACCTTTGTTTCTATAACATTGCATGCATTCTTGTTCTTCTTAAACATATCATTGCACCTCCCTTCTAACTTAAGCTAGGTATGATTAGTAATGAATCTCATTAACAATCAATGTCTTTATCTGTATATTTCCCTGAAGATAATCTTTACTTTCATATATATATTTATCTTTCAAACATACAATTTTGGACATATCCTTTTTTTTTCAAAATATGTAACTTTTATTAAATACCTTCTTTTTATACATATTTTGTTATGTCGTCTTTCTTTTAAAATAACTCTTTGATTGTTTTGGATTGTTTTGGGAGACTTTAATTCTTGTTTTGGGAGACTTTAATTCTTGTTTTGACTTTGATGATAAAATAGGTGGATCTCCTCTCTTTCTTAGAGATTTTGCTCCCCTTAATCTAGCCATATCTGATTCTGATCTAATCTTAATTAACAAGTCTGGAGCCAAGTTTTCTTGGAACAACAGAAGCAGAAGTTGTGTTCGAATTTTCACAACAATTGACCATGCCTTTTGTAACATCCCTTCTCTCAATATCTGGCCTACCATGTCTGTATTTCTTCCTCAACCCATTTTGTCAGACCACTCTCCTTTGATTCTGTCTCTTGGTCCCCATTTTAGAAGAGAAACGAAATTTTTTAAATTTTTTAATGCTTGGGCTAAGCATGAAGAGTTTCATATTTTAGTTTCTCAAGCTAATTCTAATTTTATTTGCTATGGTAACCCTATGTTCAAGTTTTACAAGAAATTAAAATGCATCAAACAATCTCTCAAGCAGTGGGCTTCTACCATGTTTGGTTCAGGCAGCCTGCTATCTACCACTTTGAAGGAGCAACTGAAGAATTCTCATGACTACATGATGGAGCATCCTGAAGATGAGAATGCAGCTGCTGAGGAAGGAAGATTATTCATGGAGGTTAACAAAGCTCTTAGCCTGGAAGCTTGTATGAAAAGGCAACAGCTTCATGAAAGATGGATTGAAGAAGGAGAGAAGAACACTAAATTCTACCATGATTCTTTGAAGGTTAAGCATGCCAGAGAAAATATTAATAGCATTTATGATGAACAAGGTACTCTACATTGTTCTATTGAAGTTGTTGACAATACCTTTGTTGAATATTTCTCAAAGCTTCTAGGCAATTCAACTGGTTTCATCCCTGATTTAGACCAAATATCTTCCCTTGACCTGCCATGTATTTCATTGCAAGAAGCTGCTGCTCTTATAAGGCCTGTCACTGATGAAGAAATAAAGTCTGTCCTTTTTTCTATGAACCAGCAGTCTTTTGGTGGGCCTGATGGTCTCAATGTTATTTTTTACATCTCTACTTGGAATTTGCTAGGTCAAGAATTCTGTCAAGCTGTTCATAACTTCTTTAATAAATGCAAATTATTGGGAGAAGTCAATTCCACAAACATAGCATTAATTCCTAAAGTAACTCCTCCAACCAGTGTCCTCATTTAGACCTATATCTTGTTGTAATGTGGTCTATAAATGTATTTCCAAATTCTAGCTTCAAGACATGTTAATGTACTCCCCTCTGTTGTGTCTAACAATCACGCTGCATTCATTCCTACTAGGAATATTTTTGATAATGTCTTGCTTGCCCAAGAGTTATTAAAAGGTTATAGAAGAGGAAATGCATCTCCAGCAGCTGCTCTTAAAATTGACATATCCAAAGCATATGATTCTGTTCATTGGGCTTCTATTGTAAGGATAATGGCCATGATGGGATTCCCAAAAATTTTTGTGTCTTGGGTTTATGTTTGCATATCCACTCCATCTTTCTCTGTTGTTATTAATGGAAGGACTGTTGGTTATTTCAGAAGTAAAAAAGGAATTCGTCAAGGAGATCCTATTTCTTCTTATTTATTTCTGTTGGTTATGGAAATCTTCTCTGTTCTTCTAAAAACCAATTACTCTCAAAATCTAATCAAGTATCACCCTAAGTGCTTTAACCATCAAATTTCATTTATAATGTTTGCTGATGATGTTATGTTGTTCACTAAGCCTGAGTTTAACTCTCTGAGCAGAATTTTAGGGGCTCTGCAGACCTTCAAAAGCATGACTGGTCTTTCTATAAATCATTCCAAATATACCATGCTAGTTGCTGGAGTCAGTGATGAACATGCTGCTGCATTGTATCAACATTTTGGGTTCTCATGTATGGATTATGATATGAGTTATCTTGGTCTTCCTTTAATTACTAAAAGAATTTCTAATGCTGATTTGCTTTCCACTGTTTAATAAAATTACATCAGTCATGAATGGATGGGAAAATAGACAACTTTCTCAAAGTGGTAGACTAGTTCTTATTAAATCTGTTGCGTTTTCTAAACTAGTCTATTCGGCACGCACTCTAATTCTTCCTGGTAGGCTTTTGAAGCTTGTTAGGTCTGCCATGAATAGATATTTTTGGACTGAGAGTATTCACAATAGGAATTTGTTGCCTTGCTCCTTTTCTAAGTTAGAAACTTCTTTGAAAATGGGTGGTCTTGGTATTATAAACATTAAAAAGTGGAATATTGCAGCATTTAGTAAGCACCTTGATGATTAATTGATTAAGAAGGATAGCTTATGGGTTAAATGGACATGGAAATTCAATATAAAGAATAAATATTTCTGGTGTACGAAAATACCTCAACAAAGCAGTTGGTCTTGGAGAAATCTGCTGAAGCTTAGGGATGTTTTCCTGCCAATGATTCAATATCATGTTAAACCTAATTCTGATGTTAGTTTTGGCATGATCCTTGGGTGAGTAAAGGTAAGATCCTATCCAAAGTGTTAGATCATTCTTAGATTGTTCAATCTGGTATTCACTATGACGCTAAAGCATATGACTATATCTCTGAAAACAGCATGCAGTTACCCTATAACAGTAACCAGTTGATCAGGATGCTCTGGGGTTTCATTCAGAGTTTACACTTCTCAAGCAACCCTCCTTTCAATGTTTCTTGGAATCTGAAGCAACACTCTATTGATATTGTGTACAAACAGCTCTCTGGCAATGCAATTCTTCCTGCTGCTAAGTGGTATTCTGTTATATAGAGAAGAGAATCGACCCCTAAAGAAAATCTGATGATGTGGAAGGTTTTAAGTCATGCTTTGTTGACTAGACAAGTGTTGAATAGTTATGGTATTTTTTGTTGCCCTGAGTGTGTTTTTTGTGAGATGCATGAAGAAACTGTTGATCACCTATTTTTTGCATGCCCGACTATATTATTCATGTTGAAAAGAATTGTTTGCAAAA
Source organism: Allium fistulosum (assembly GCA_030737815.1). Classification (NCBI taxonomy): domain Eukaryota; kingdom Viridiplantae; phylum Streptophyta; class Magnoliopsida; order Asparagales; family Amaryllidaceae; genus Allium; species Allium fistulosum. The sequence continues at coordinate 320,482,299 of CM060902.1, read as the reverse complement.
CTGGGATAGTTGTATCTTCTGTTTATTCTATCATGTACTAGAACATAATCTATAAGGCTACGAGGTGGAGGAATGAAAGTGCTAGAGAGTTGGTAGTAAGCATGAAAATATATATGGAAGTAATTTGGAGAGAAAGAAACTCAATAGTGTTTGAAAATCAGAGAAGGAATTTAGATATTGTATGGCATGAGGTAAGGAAAAGAACTCACATGCAATTGAAGAGGAGTGCTAGTCATTTTCGAGATGTCTTGGTTCTTGGATGGGCACAATAATTCTTCTATTTTATTTTGGTTCTTTTTGCTTGTTTTCCTCTTGTTGCTCTCTTTTTTGTTTTTTTAACTTGTTGTTTGCTTGATTCAAAGCTTGTTTTGAATCATTTTTTTATTGTTGTGCGATAAAATCTGGAAGGGGCCCAGTCAACCCCGCTGGCTTTGCCAAAAAAAAATAACTCTTTAATTTTGTACATACATTGTTATTCTTACTTTTCAAACATATAAAAGTAATGTATTCTTTTTTTTAAATATTTTGCTATACTCTTTTTTTAACACATGTAGCGTATATAAATTACAACAGCAAATTCCATAAAAGCGTAATTAATGCCCTCACCCTTTGCATTAAATATAGCTTCTTCTTATTTATTAATGTTCATTGGCAAAATCATACTCTTTTAAAAATATATTGATATATTATCTATACTCAGCCTATTAAGTACAACAGTAATTAATGCTTTCCCTTTGAAGCATTTTCACATTTGTGCCCATAAATATTTTTCCCTTCTTTTCTTTTAAATGCACATTAATCACTATACTTTTGCCCTTTTCTTTACTTTTCTTAAAATAATTCATACATATTCAAATTATTTCTTATCAAATAAGTTTTCTTTATTCTTACATTAACTCTTAAAATTTAATTCAAAACAGGCACAGAACACAAAATGCATGCTATAGTAAACATTCTGTAACTTCTTCATACGGTATCTGTTTCTAGCAACTTACATATGAATTGGGCTAGAAAAATCTACTTGACACAATGGAAAAGTCAGATTTAGCAAATTTCTTCATTATAGAAATTTACTATGTTGTCCTTTTATGTGAAATTAAGTTTTAACCCTTATTAATATTTTAATTTATTATTAAAATTTTTGGGGTGTTGCATTCTTTTTCCTCAAAAAGATTTTGTCACCGAAATCTCTAAGAACAGAAAAATGTAACTTACACACACAATAATCAATAGCTACAACCGTCTACTCATCCATCATCAATGGAAAACCATTATCCTTAGAATTTTCTAATGCAATGTGTATGCACATATGGAATGTGAGATGCATGTGCACCTATAGTAAAAAAAAAGTAGGTGGTCTCCTGATCCAGTCGATATCCTGTCGTGCAAATGCTCATGCCATGCCATACATCCAAATGTATGTAATGTCCTAAATAAACATACTTATAATTCTACATGTAGGCGCAACCATTTCATCCATATGCATAATGCCCAGTAAGATAAACAACCACCAAGCATCTATATGTACAATATTTAACAAGCTAAATAACTAACAGAAAATAATATGAATGTGTGTGTACTACCTTGAGGATATATTGTCCTAAGTGTATATAAGAAACAATCTAAACAATACATCCACTAGCATATATCATCCATAACACGTCCTATTGACATGTTTAGGACCATTCCAATTATCCAAACAATCCTACCTATGGAATATACTAAGCTGAACACCAAGTGGCCTAAGTAACTATACTAAATAAAATGTAAATCTACCATTTTCTTTTCTAAGTCTTAACAAAATCTTCCAAATCTAATTTTTTTTCAAAAAAGTCACCTCCGCATCTTTAATGATTTCAACTGTAATATATTCTTTTTTTTCAAATGTAATTTCTCATCATTTTATTTCAATTATCACATAGTCAATACAACCCAATATAGAATGGTGCCTTGTCGTTTTAATCTAATAGGCATAATGAAAAATACTTTTGTTCGTACTTAGGGATTTCTATATTTTAATGCATTGCAATTAAATCTTCCCCAAAAGGAAATATGAACTTTGTAACTTTCCATAAATCACCTGAAAGAGGATTTGTGTTATGTTTGGTATCACAAGGAATTATATTTTCTGTTATTATTGAAATAGATGGTATAAGAGATGGTAAACATCCATATTTTATACATCTCTTTCTTTCGGGTATATTCCTTGCCATTTCAAACGATACACTTTTATGCTAAAATTATATGATTTATAAAAATTTACATTACTACACACTTCATTCCAATGACTTAAACTACTACTTAAATCCCACTCCAATTTATTACAACTTCCAATTTAAGTTCACTAATCCATATCAATCATCCAACAATTTATTGCGATGACTAATTTTACATTTTTATTTGCTTAAGTGATTTGAGTATCCAATCTGGAGCTATTACATAATCTATAAATTGTAGAAACTACTACTATCCATTATTTTCCATACTCAAGTATGTGAAACATTCAACCCTACAATTTTAAGATTCACACATAGACATCCATGGAACACAACTACTATGATATAAATCTAATAGCATGTATAAAATAAATACTTTTCCATTCTTGTCCACCAGTCTGTCCGTAGCCTATAGGTATCCTATCCTCATCTTATATGATACCAACTAATATCTTATTGCTGTAGCACCAAGCCTATACTTACCGTTCCATTTAGGATTGCCTAATGTAATCAAGAAAATGTATATTCATTACTTAACTGATGTGCACATAAAAGTGCATATTTTTAATTCTATATTTTATCTTCTTTTAATTAAATAAATGAGCATGTTAGGGTATTTTACATGTTTAAACCAAAATTTCAATTCCTTTCAAATCATCATTTATTCACCTTCATTTAGGGGTGGGGCGGGGGGGGGGGGGTAAATGTTAATTTTGTGTATTATTTTATTTGAGAAAATTTATTTGCACATTTTTATTTGTAGGAAATGAAGTGCAAATACGAAGAGGGTTCATGGATGAATGCATGCATATATGTTAAAGGCAAATGAAGAATGAAAATAAATGAATTCATGCAACATGAAGGAGCCCACAAACCCACTACCATGAGGTCCATAATTAAAAGAACATGCACATGTTAATGGAGGCTTAAAGGCATGTTAGTGGGGATTAATTAATTCCCTAATAATTACTTGGAGGTTACACTTCCTCAAGGGTATTTTAGGTAGTCCTTTTAAATATGAATTAGGGTTTTAAGCATGTATAAATACCACTTATGTCTCATGTAATCATCTTCTTCTTTTCATGCAAGTTGTAGCCACAAAATCAAAGATAAATAAAAGTTTCTTTCATGGCTTCTTAGCCTTGTTTTTACTTTCATGCAATTTATATTTACTCCTTTCTATTATGCTCTCTTATTATTCATGCAGTTAGTTTAGATTTATTTTGTACAAGTAGTTAGTTCCTTTTTCTTTTAATTAGCACTTCTCTTCATTTACGTTTATGTTGAAATCACTTTATGTTAACATGTTTTCAAATATGAGTAGTTAAACCCCTTTAATTCAGGGGTAATGAAACTCTCATGAAACATATTAAATTAACATAATGATTTCATTTGTGATCTCTCTTATGTTCTTAATGAAATTATGAATGGTTGGTGTTTTATGTTTCTTTCTTTTGTGAATTTTGATAGCCTATGTTGACATCTCAAATAGGCTATGCTTAACTCATTTTTAAACATATACTATCTGATCATTTGCCTAAGTGAATTTGATGATGAAAGTCAAACTAGAATCAAAATTTGATGGTCTATGTTACTAATTAATAGTAAATAGATCATGCTTAAATTTTATTTTTAATTTCATGTCAATTTCAAGAGCTTTAATAAGTGGATTTGAAAGGTGTGTTAGAGTTTGATGATTTAAGTTATGCTAATCAATAGAACAAATAAATTATACTTATAATAAGCACATCTATCATTTCTACTTAATATTTTAATGAGAGATTGCAACTGAATTTTGTTGGTGATTTATATGAATGATTGGAAGTGGATTTGCCTCTAAATTGTTCTTTAATATCGAAGTTTTATTCACTTTTGCTCTAGCTTATCCTCCATAATTTTCTAGTTTAAAACAAATTTCAAAACTTTTGGTTGATTTGATTGAGTATTATTAGAATTTAATTTATTCCCTACGGATCAACCCGTACTCGCATACATACTACAATCATACGCCATGCACTTGCGGTTTTTAACGATATATAATTTTTCGTCAATTTTCTAATCGATAGAAAACTCGTCGTCTAACAAGTTTTTGATGCCGTTGCCGGGATTGCAATTTGATTTTAATTCTACTCTTTGAATTATTTTTATTTTATTTTATTTTATTGTGTTTTCATTTTTTGTGCTGATTCACATTTTATTTATATAAAAAACATTGCATTTGCTCCATTACATTTCAATTTACATCGCATTAGCATTTTCAATTTTCAATTTTCATTACATTGCATTTTTGGTTTGCTACATTACATTGTTTCTTAAAAAAAATATTTACTTTGCATTTGTTACAAACTATTGCAATGCTATTGCACTTTTGCACATTGCTCTCGATTACAACTGTCTTTAATTCTTATCACTCAACATAGAAACTTCCCAAACACATAGCAACTTCCCAACACCACTGCCAATACCATATATCATACATCACCAGAACCACTTCATTCCACCCAACACACTCATATATCATCACCATCATCATAAAACTACATTGTTGTAGCAACTATACTTCAACTACCACCTATCCATACATCAAATATCATCAACTTTTGACCATCAATAGCTTTCACTGCTTCCAAGTTACAAACCATTGTCCATCACCAAGCATTACACAACTTGATTTTCCTTCTGCCAAACATACATCACTACAGCGCCATACAAACTCCAAAACTCCCCCTCCTTCAAACAACAGCAACCTTCATTCATCATACACCCTCACTGCCTTTAGACCATCACTGCATCTCCACCTCACTGCTTGAACTGCACAATTTTTGTTCCATCAACCACGCAGGAAATTCCGTTGCATATCAGTCATTCCATCATCACATATGCATCTGTCACCACCCGCATCCCACTGCACTGCCTCTAACCCAACCTACTGCTACAAACTTCATCCTTCACAACTACACCTCCCAACTGTCTCCAAACCCCACCTCTCTAACATCCACAACTTCTCCACAACCCAAAACCTGCACCACAATCATCTCCAATCCAAACCACCATGTTGCACATCACCAGCTACCTTGTCCAAACAGTCATCACCTACTTCTTTAACAGAAGCACCTCCCTCATCTCCAACCATCAACCTGTCACATACAACTACTGCCAAACCACTGCCAAACATCAAACTTTCACATACAACTTCTACAACCACCTGCACATCATCACACTCACTCAAACCACTACGGCACTTCCATCCACACTATCTTCCTCCTCCTACCAAATTCCAATCACCTCACTACTTGATTATAACTAGCAACATCAACCATCTCCACCACCCACGACCAGACAACAACCAACTGCCACAATTCACTTCACAAACACAAACCTCTGCATCAACTGCTACCTTCACAACCACTGCACCATAACATTTCACTACCACTTACCATATCTAACCACCTCCCACCGCTGATAACCTGAACCACCGCTCAAATTCACCAAACTTCATCACCCATAGCAACAACACCTCCTACAACCAAACTTCGACCATCAACATCCAAGACACTTACTGTGCTCCTTCACTGACTGAATAACAAACCCCATTCAAACAACTACTAAATCATCATACCAACTCCTCTTTGTCTACCTGCCTACAGTCAAACTTCCTACACATCTCTTCCTATAGCAGCCATAACCAACATCCACCCTTCTACCATAAAAACTCACCACTTCACCAACCAAGTTCAATAACTCCAGCAACCTACCACTATCCGTCTACTACTCCAGCATAACATCAACCCCAGCTTACCGCCTTCATTACCATCTACTTCAAAGATAACCACAACCATCCCCAACTACAAACCGCCTCAATCACAGCACCACTCCAACCCGTGAACACCTTCAACATTTCAGCTTTCAACATTTCAAGTACCACTACCATCTCCTCTTTGAAACACTTCAACCAAATCGCAAGTTTCAACTAACATCAACTCAAACCTCCGAACATCCACTGCTCCACCACCTAATCCAATTTCCAATCCTCAACTGCGAAACCCATCTTTGCCTTTAACCACAAACCACAAGTCCACAGCAAACAAACAGCGAACCGTAACCCAATCACCCAGAATCTCAAACGCGAACCCAAATATCCGAACTGATAAGTTTATAGTTCGTGATTTTATTTAAAGTTTTTTATTTTTTTTGGTTCGCCTTTTTCAATTGTAGTTGGATTTCATTTTTTGGTTTAACAGAGAAAAGAAAGATTGGGAAGATATTCTGGGTTGCGGGCTTGTTATTGGGCCTGGATTTGACTTATATTTAATTATTTTTAAGTTTATTTTGTTTAGTTTGTTTTAGTGTTTTGTTTAAATCCACCTGTTTTATTTTGAGTTGAATATTGAATCGTTTGTTTTGTTTAGCTTGTTTAATAAAAAAAAACTATATATATCTTGTTCGAAATTTTAGATTGCAAAAGCAGAAAATCAAAAGGAAAAATCGCTTTCTAGTTCTCTCTGCTTGCCAAATAAATTGCTTGCTTAAAAAAATCGTTGCTTTGAAAGAAAAAAAGTTGCTAGTAATTCTGCATGCTCTGGTATCTATGCAGTCAATTCCCTGATATTGCCTCGATATATCCCATAGCGGACTTTTGGGGCAACGATATTCCAATAAAGCGGTCCAATATAGCGGATCCGCTATTATCCCCGATATTAGGGCAATAATCCGCTATATCTCCGATTTTATTGCCCTGCTATATCCCCATTTCCTATAAATGAGCATTTTGCTTGATATCTTGATTTTAAGTTTTATGGTAACTTCAAAGTTGTTGTAACAATGATATAGGATGTTGGTTATTATAACTAGTTCTAACTTTTCAAGTGTCAACTCTGTTTATCTTCATTTTTTATAACTTGTTTTGCTTGGTGGGAACTAATAAGTAATACTTGTTCCTCATTTTAATGTAGATTGTTCATCATTCCTCATTTTAAAGTCGTCCGTTATATCCCTGATATATCTCTGCTACAACTTTTCGCACCTCAAACGCTATGGAGCGGTAGAGCGCTTTAACTGCACAGACTGGTATCGTGCTCTTATCACTTGTTTTTATTGCGTTGTTGGTTATTTGCATTTAAAAAAATTCAAAAACAAAAACAAAATTAAATTTTATTTATAGTTGCATCGTTAATTCACGTTTATTTTCAGTTTTGCATTCATATCATCTTATTTTATTTTCTAAGGGCAACACCCATATCCACATAATATGGAGGATTTCATCACCCCTTCCTCGGCCCACAAATTGCATTTCATCGTAGAATTTGACTAATAATAACGGTTAGACTTTGGACTTAAGGGTGTCACGAGTTCACTTAGGGCTTAATTAGATCTTGACAAGTTGTCTTCTTTCGACAATTTAACTTCTTGGTGTCTAGGCTATGGCAGAGCAATAATCATATATAAATATTACAGTGATTCGTAAATATTATACTGATTGTTTCTCTGAAGGTACTTAAACCTTCGACTGCATTGCTACGGTGATTCGTGGTTCACCGATAACTCTTGTCCGTTACCTAGCTAAGAACTATTTTGTTGGATTAAGACAAAGTGTGATTATACAATCTTGGATTAGGAGCTACTAAAGACAGAAAATTTGTAATTAAGTCCTTGTATTCATTTAGTTGCAGTAGTTCATGTATATATATATAACAACAAAATCCAAAACAAAACAAAAAATTGTACATTTTACTTAACTTAGTTCTTTTTAAAAATCCAAAAAAATCTTTTCCTTAAAAAAAGAACAAAAATTCAAACAAAATCAAAAATCCAAAAAACAAGCATTTTACTTGTGTTAGTTTTTTTAGAAAAACAAAAATCCAAAAAATATCTTTTCAAAATCAAAAAATAAAATAAAAACAAAAACATATGAAAAAATTTGAAAATTCAAAATCCAAAAAAAAAAATTAAATCTTCCTTTTGAAAAATAAAATCCTTTTGTTAAATATTTTTCCTTTTATAATGAAAAAATATACAAAAAAAAATTCACTTCATTTCTCCTTCTAAACCTTGTTTCATTCTCTTAACTCGATTTTAACTTCTTTCTCTTCTTAACCTCTTCACTTGTGCATGAGTACTTGGACTCGTGACACAACAACAAATCATTGAACTCGGACAAATGATCCTCCAGCAATGGCAAATGAAAATGCCTCATGAACTCTCATAGATAGAATCTTTCTCTATAGAGTTTCTATTCCTTCTTGTATCAAATTACTACCCCAACGGGTAACCATTTCGAAATTCATTCCAATCATATTGCCACGCTCCCAAAATTTAGCAATTTTGAACACGATGACCCATGCATTTTCCTAACAAAATTCGAACAAGTATGTGCCACCATTAAACTTCAACAACTTTGTGATGATGGAATCAAACTTCGGTTAATCCCATTTACGCTTACCGATTTCGCTGAAAAATGGTTGTACAGCTTACCGTCAAACTCAATCAAAACTTGAGAAGAGTCTGTCAAAGTTTTCTTAAAAAATTTCTACCCCTTGGAAAAAACAACTAATATCCAAAACGAAATTGTCAATTTTCATCAATTCAGGGGTGAACCTTTTGGAAAATATTTTTGAAGATTTAAAGATCTTTTGATAAAATGTCCACACCATAATTTTGAAAAATGGAACCTTTGCCAAATCTTATACGTTGGACTTGAAAATAGTTTACGAATCATGCTTGAATCTATGTGCCAAGGCAATTTTCTCGCCCAACATCACGACGTTGCTTGGCAATTTATTGAAAACTTGGCCGAAAAGTCATCCCAATGGTAACGTTCTAACGAAAAATCTATTTACTCACGATCTAGTGCCCACTCGATTGAATCATCTTTGGCTTTGGAAGCAAAAATCGATGCAATGATCAATAAATTCGACAACGTTTTCTCGTCCAACCAAATGAACCAAGCTTCCCAACCAATGTGTTATAAATGCAACGATCTGAATCACATAACCGATTAGTGTCCTAATTCGACAGAACAACTCAATGCTTTCCATAAGGTTAAAAATGGCCAGTTTTCTCCAACGTATAATCCTTGTTGGAGAAATCATCCGAACTTTGCATGGAACCAAAATAATTCCAACACGAATTCAGTTCGTCCCAATTTTCAAGCATTTTCAAAAAATGCTTCGAATCCTCCCTTTCAACCCAATCATTTTTAACAAAATTTTGTGCCTCCATCTCAAAATCATCCACAACAATCTTTTTCTCCCCAAGACGATAAATGATTGACTTCCCTTGAAAAAAGTCTTGAAAGTTTGGCTAAAGCAACCACTCAAAGCCTCCAATCAAATAGCAATTTGCAAAATTTGTTAACCTTGTACATGTAGAATACGAGTCAATCAATTGCTAAACTTGACATGCAAATGAGTCAATTAGCCACCTCTTTAAGTGAATGTGAAGAGGCACATTCCAAAGTCGGCTAGTTCTGAATCCCAGAAATCATAGCACGAATTCAAATCAAGCCCATGTTGTTCAAGATAGCAATGTAAACCAAATGAATGCTATCACGACTTTGTGTTCCGGTAAACAAATCAATTATCAAGTTGTTAATCCAAATGATTTACCAGAAGCTCTTCTTGACACTTCGAAAACAACAAGCGATTTAGAACAAAACATTGAACCAAACATCGAATCAAATTCCAATCCAAATTCTTCTTCTACTCAAGTAGACCGAACTACTGAGTATCGTGTTCCATTTCCACATCGTCTTCGATGCAAGAAACACTCTGATCAAATGGAAAAGTTGTTGGAAATTTTCAAACAAGTAAAAGTTAACATTCCGCTTCTTGATATCGTTCAACAAGTCCCAACTTACGCTAAGTTTCTCAAGGACTTGTGTACTCAAAAATGACACACTCATGTACCCAAGAAATTTTCTTAGCTGCCAGACCTAGCAAAGTCTTGTCCAAATCAATTTCCGTCAAATACAAAGGTCCTGGATGTTCGACGATCTCATACATAATAGAAGACAAAACGATTAACAAGTGCTTACTAGAATTGGGTGCGAGTGTCAATTTGATTCCTTATTTGGTTTACCAGCAACTTGGCTTAGGTGAACTAAAACCGACGAAAGTAACTCTTCAGTTTGTCGATCGATTGATAAAGAAACCCGTGGGAGAAATCGAGGACGTACTCATCAAAATCGGTCAATTCATATTCCCCGTTGATTTCATCGTTCTTGAAACACAACCAATGAACAATCCAATGAGTGAAATTCCATTGATTTTAGGCCGACCTTTCTTAGCAATTTCAAATGCACTAATCATTTGTCGAAATGATTCGATGTAAATTTCTTTTGGAAACATGACATTGGATCTTAACATTTTCAATCTTGCAAATCAATCGAATGAACTACGTGACCAAACGCCGGAAGTTAGATCCATTCAAGAAAGTTTTGATAACGAAACAGTTGACCTAAACAACAAATGCGAGACCGAATACGAACAACAGTTTCAAGACGAGCTTCACGAGATTGAAAACGCGCTTCCGTTTGAACCCCTTACTATTGAGTCAGAACTTCAGCCAAATTCTTTGATTAAGCAACCACCGAGGTTGGACCTCAAACCCCTTTCTGATCACCTTAAGTACGCATACTTAGGTGACAACGAAACGTTTTCTGTCATAATATCTTCAAATCTCTCTCTTAATCAAGAAGCTTCCATTCTTTCAATTTTGTCAAAAAAAGAAGCAATTGGATGGTCGGTCAATGATATAAAGGGAATTAGTCCCACTCTTGTTCAACATCGTATCCATTTAGTTGACGATGCCAAGCCTGTTCGTGATGCGCAATGAAGGCTTAATCCAAAAATGAAGGATGCGGTTCGAGATGAAATTCATAAGCTCATCGATAACAGTATCGTATACCCCATTTCTTTAGTGCATGGGTTAGCCCAATTCATGCCGCACCTAAAAAGTCTAGACTTACCGTTATCAAGAACGACGCTGATGAACTCATTTCAACTCGTACGCAAACGGGTTGGCGTGTTTGCATTGATTACCGAAAATTAAATACTGCAACACGTAAATATCACTTTCCTCTTCCTTTCATCGATCAAATGCTTGAACATTTAGCCGGCCATGAATTCTATTGCTTTCTTGATGGTTATTCCGATTATAACAAAAGTCCAATCGCTCCAGAAGATCAAGAGAAAACGACTTTCACGTGTCTCTTTGGCACTTTTGTGTATCGACGTATGCCTTTTGGCCTTTGCAATGCTCCTGCTACGTTTCAAAGATGCATGGTCAGCATCTTTTTCAATATGATCAAACGCTTCCTCGAAGTGTTTATGGACGATTTTTCCATCTTTGTAAACTCTTTTTCTGAATGCTTACACCATCTTGAGTTGGTTCTTAATTGATGCAAGGCACTTAATGTTAAATTTGGAAAAATGTCATTTCCTGGTCAAACATGGCATTGTCCTTGGGAATGTCATTTCAAACAAAGGCATTGAGGTAGATAAAGCGAAAGTTGACGTAATTGCGAATCTACCCATTCCCAAATCTATCAAGGACATTCGTTCATTTCTTAGACATGATGATTTGTATCGATGCTTTGTGAAAGAGTTTAGTAAAATCGCTTGACCTCTGACGAATCTTCTTGGAAAGGACATTCCATTCGACTTTAATTCTGATTGTGCTTCTGCTTTTGAACGTCTAAAAAACGAACTCATTTCTGCTCCCATCATTTGCTCACCCAATTGCGATCTTCCTTTCAAAATAATATGCGACACCTCTAACTTTGTGGTTGGTGCTGTCTTAGGACAACACATCAACAAAATTCTTCATGTCATCTACTACGCTAGTATGTGTAAAGACTTGGTATTTCGAACCATTCAAATCGACAATCATCCACACAACAGATTGTTAATTTATATTTGGCAAAACTCAGCATATACAGTAAATAAATCAATCACAGACACAGAGTAATATAACAATAAGCAGTGGAAATAGATAAATAGTAGTTCATGAAGCTACTATAGAACATCAGAGTCTAAAATAATAAACAACAGAAATCTAAAATACAAAATAGTCTCAAATACATAAGCAGATGACAAGACTGGACATAAATAATTGGAAATAACTGAAAAGCTGAATGGACAAAAGATAGATCTCCAAGCGAAGCTCCAATCTCCAAAGGTGAGTCTTAAATGCTGTGACACTCAGTCAGATACGAGCATAAAGTAAAACACAAAACACTCGAGTTAGGATTAGCATTCTTATACTAGTAAATCAACTCAAATGAAATGTCAAGTGAAATACAAATAACTTAAAGGATGTTTGGGATAACCATCCTCTAAGGATCCGTTAAATTATCTACATACATAGTACAATACGCCACATAGCTAATGTCTACAGTAAAGTAAAATATTAAAATAACGTTAAAGCGTTACCCATATCCCCCTTAACACATTTTTATATATTCACGTAGTCTATAAAAATACAGTAAGCTCCACCAAACCGATGGGATACTCAGGGAGCACTCCATAGGTACGGTACAAAACAAACTCGTAGAGGGCACGATAAGGAATGTGACAAGTCACGCGAGGCAATGCCCGGGTAGGATTCTATCGTTTGCACTCCTGGACTGGTGGTAATGCATAGCAGCTACTACCGCCTAACTCAAAACACACTCCCAAACCAAAGGTGCACCAAATCAAATCACAAAGTAATATAATGGTATCAAAGAAGCATGCTCGATCGGAGGTGCGACCTCACTTGGCCCGGTATAGCTTCTGTTTTAGCCACATCAAGCTGATTCGTGGGAGTCGGAGCTATGTTAATACCTCATATAGAATTGTCGCCAAACCATCCTTCTTCATTCTCGAATCTCCACCACGTACACAGTTGTTAATGTGGTTTTCGGTATTAGCAGAGAGTATGACAATATCCGATCCCAGTCTCTTTAACAACCAAACGCTTATTTCACACCGTGGTCATTTATATTGCAAACAGTTCATACTTCATATCAAAATATCCTATTCATTTCAAAATCATATCGCTTTCGAAATCATACTCACTTTCAAAATCATATCACTTCCAAAAATAGTAAGTACAAAATAGTTTAAGCCATCATATCAAATATTCGCATTTAAATCCATTAAATCTAAATTATGACAGTTCCAACTTAAATAGTTTAATTATAAAATAATATATATCTTGAAATAGTTATAAATTAAAAATAGTTTGTATTTAAAAATTGGTTATAGATTAAAATAGTTTATATACATTAAAATAATTTATATATCAAAAATATTTTATAATTAGAATTGTTTCTTCCAATTTCACAAATCAATTCGAATTCTCACTAAACCATTTTAATTTATATCGATTTCAAAGCTAGGTTTGAACTTCAAATTTAAACCACTTCCACTTCAATAGGTTTCAAAGTTTAAATATCCAAACAATTCACAATAACTCAATATGGTAAATTTCATTTATTTCAAAATTCGACTTTAATTTTATTTAAATTTAAAATATTCATTTTATCATTTTCATAAGCATTTAGATAAAATCCCTGATTTCAAATTTAAATCAAAATTAAAATATTAAATATCTAACTTCAATTTATTTAATTTTGAAATGTTCACTTAATCACCTTTTGTGAACATTTAAATAAAATCTCAAATTCAAACTTAAATCAAATTTAAATATTCAATTTCAAATTTTTATTTAAATTTGAATACATTCATTTAATCACCTTACTCAAAATAAAGTTAGAAAGTTTTAAAATCATATTCTTAAAATCTCAAAACTCAATAAGTTCAAATCAATTCTTATGTATATCCAATTCTAAAACAAATAATATTTCAAATCAATTTCAATTTATCTTTCCAACCATACTTTATTAAATTTATTATAAAATTTATTTTTAAAATATTAATATAATCATATATAAATACTTAAACATATTATATATAAATATATGCTAATTAAATTAAATTTTATTAAATTAAATCTTATTAATTTTTTTTATATTAAATCTTATTTTATATATTTAATAATAATAAAATTATAAGTAAAATCTTAAAATTTATATTTTTAAAACTAACTTATAAATTTAAAATTTCCAAATATATAATTTTTACCCATATATTAAATTAAAATCTTTATATTATATTTAAAAATCAATATTTATTAAACCCATATATTTATTTTCAAATTTTGGAAATCATTTCAAAAATAGACCAACGGTGTCCGTATATAATTTTCAATCCTATGGTCAAGTGATACGGATATTTATCATTTCAATCCACAATTTAAATTTAATATTTACGGGTATATATCATTTCAACTCACAATCCCAAAATTAAAAATAAAAATCGCTTGGGTTTATCATTTCAACCCATAACGATTTTCCCTAATCCACAAGATCGTTTGGGTATGTATCATTTCAACCCATAAGGATTCCTAACCTAACTGGGAACTTGCAGAGTGAGAACAATAGAATAATATCATAAAATGAAAAACATATTAATAGCAGGCATATATCATCATTAACAATTTTAAATATAATATATACAATAGGTTATGGTGTCATATGTCATAGGTAAACAATGGCAGAAAATGGCATATCATATTTAATAATTAAATAACTAACAATTCAAATTTAACAACATATTTCAATTATTATTTCATGTGAATTAAATTTACTAAATATAAAAATGTTAATCGTGAGTGATTGCTCACCTTTCGAGGCTAGATAACAATGATGGCGAAGAAGATGACACAGATAAGCACACGAATAAAGACATTAGCAAAGCAAAGCAAAAGCTGCAGAGATTTCCAGACAGCGACGAACAAATCAACAAACTAGAGATCGATGAACCAAATCAAGGCTAGCTAGAGATTGATGGAAACAATATAAATGCATATTTATATGAAAGATATATCTACATATATTATATTTTAAAATCAATATTTGATTGAAAACACATATCAAAATTATATATATATATATATATATATATATTAAAACCAACCCATATTAAAATAATATCTTTACATATACATATTTAAAATCAACATTTAATTTTTTTACACATAATAAACTAAAATCTCTATATAATATATATCAATATATAAACTTTATATTTTCTTCTCCGATATGAAACTTAAATCATATACTTTCCAAAAGCAAAATGGAATTGAAAGCAAAAGTGAGCAGGCAAAAACTTATATATATATATATATATATATGCAAAAGCTAGTATATATACTTATATAAGAAAAAGAAAGAGAGATGAGGTATGCTGGCGATTTGGGTTTGGTAGCAGGCCGTGCGGCTGCTAGTGGACGAGCACAGGGTGATGGTTAGTTGTTGTGGAGGCGGAGCGATGGCTTGCGAGGTAGTTGGACGGAGCAGATCGGGGATGGATTACCGAGTTAGAGTGGAGGTTCTTGGTGGTAGGCGAACAGGTGAAACGGCTGTCGCGTTCTCGGTTGGGGGTGATGGATGTGATCCGGGAGAGGGAAGGTTGAGTGTGGTGGAATGAGTGGCGGTGCAGCTGCTTCTTAGCGATGGCGGAGAGCATGAGGAGGGTTTCAGTGGTGTGGAGAGGATTGATGTGGAGTTCAGGTTGTGGGCTACGGAAGGGAAATAGAAAGCGGAGGCGGAGCAAAGAGACTTGGTCGGTGAAGGGGCGTGGTCAGAGGCTACTGCCATGGGGAAAAGTGGAGTGATGGCTTGTGGGTGATCGGTTGAGGGGATCAGATCTGTGATGGAGGCTCGGTTGATGTGGGAGGATGGTCGGCAATTGGAAGCACGAGGTGAGAGAGGGAGTTGAGCATGGAAGGGATGGGTGCGGTCAGCTCGATGGGCGGAGAGGATACATGGCAGCGGCAAAAGGAAGAGGGACGGAGGATGGACATGTTTACGTGGAGAAGAAGACGCTCTGTCTCCCAGATATATGAAGACATCCTCTAAGGATCTGTTAAACTATCTACATACATAGTACAATGCGCTACATAGATAATGTCTACAGTAAAGTAAAATATTAAAATAGCGTTAAGGCGTTACCCATATCTCCCTTAACACATTTTATATATTCCCGTAGTCTATAAAGATACAGTAAGCTCCACTAAACCGGTGGGATACTCAGGGAGCACTCCATAGGAATGGTACGAAACAAACTCGTAGATGGCGCGATAAGGCATGTGACAAGGCATGCGAGGCAATGCCAGGGTAGGATTCTACCATTTGCACTCCCGGACTGGTGGTACCGCATAGCCACTACTACCGCCCACTTTGAGACACACTCCCAAATCAAAGGTGCACCCAATCAAATCACAAAGTAATAGAATGGTATCGACGAAGCATGCTCGATCGAAGGTGCGACTCACTTGGTCCGGTATAGCTCCTGTTTTAGCCAAATCAAGTTGACTCGCTGGAGTCAGGGCTGCGTTAATACCTCATATAGAATCGTCGCCAAGCCATCCTACTTCGTTCTAGAATCTCCACCACGTACACAGTTGTTAAAGTGGTTTTCGGTATTGGCAGAGAGTATGACAATATCCGATTCCGGTCTCTTTAACAACCAAACGCTTATTTCACACCGTGGTCATATATATTGCAAACAGTTCATACTTCATATCAAAATACCCTATTCATTTCAAAATCATATCACTTTCAAAATCATATTCACTTTCAAAATCATATCACTTCCAAAAATCATAACTACAAAATAGTTTAAACCATCATATCAAATATTCGCATTTAAATCCATTAAATCTAAATCATGACAGTTCCAACTTAAATAGTTTAATTATTAAAATAATATATATCTTGAAATAGTTATAAATTAAAAATAGTTTGTATTTAAAAATAGGTTATAGATTAAAATAGTTTATATATATTAAAATAGTTTACATATCAAAAATAATTTATAATTAGGATTTTTTCTTCCAATTTCACAAATCAATTCGAATTCTCATTAAACCATTTTAATTTATATCGATTTCAAATTCAGTTTTGAACTTCAAATTTAAACCACTTCCAATTCAATAGGTTTCAAAGTTTAAATATCCAAACAATTCACAATAACTCAATAAGATAAATTTCATTTATTTCAGAATTCAACTTTAATTTTATTTAAATTTAAAATATTCATTTTATCATTTTCATAAGCATTTAAATAAAATCCCAGATTTCAAATTTAAATCAAAATTAAAATATTAAATATCTAACTTCAATTTATTTAATTCTGAAATGTTCACTTAATCACCTTTTTACGAACATTTAAATAAAATCTCAAACTCAGACTTAAATCAAATTTAAATATTCAATTTCAAATTTTTATTTAAATTTAAATTTGAATATATTCATTTAATCACCTTACTCAAAATAAAGTTATAAAGTTTTAAAATCATATTCCTAAAATCTCAAAAATCAATAAGTTCAAATCAATTCTTATTTATATCCAATTCTTAAACAAATAATATTTCAAATCAATTTCAATTTATCTTTCCAACCATACTTTATTAAAGTTATTACAAAATCCGTTTTTAAAATATTAATATAATTATATATAAACACTTGAATATATTATATATAAATATATACTAATTAAATTGCATTTTATTAAATTAAATCTTATTAATTTTTTTATATTAAATCTTATTTTATAGATTTAAAAATAATAAAATTATGAGTAAAATATTAAAATTTATATTTTCAAAACTAACTTATAAATTTAAAATTTCCAAATATATAATTTTTAAAAAATCTAAATTTTACACATATATTAAAATTAAAATCTTTATATTATATTTAATAATCAATATTTATTAAACCCATTTTTTTTTTCAAATTTTGGAAATCATTTCAAAAATAGATCAACGGTGTCCATATATAATTTTCTCCTATGGTCAAGTGATACGGATATTTATTATTTAATCCACAATTTAAATTTAATATTTACCGGTATATATCATTTTAACCCACAATCCCAAAATTCAAAATAAAAATCTTTTGGGTTTATCATTTCAACCCATAACGATTTTTTCTAATCTACAAGATCGTTCGGGTATGTATCATTTCAAAATCCATGGGGAGAAGTGGAGTGAAGGCTTTTGGGTGATCGGTTGAGGGGATCAGATCTGTGATGGAGGCTCGGTTGATGTGGGAGGATGGTCAGCAACTGGAAGCACGAGGTGAGAGAGGGAGTTGAGCGTGGAAGGGATGGGTGCGGTCAGCTTGGTGGTCGGAGGGGATACATGGCAGTGGCAAAAGGAAGAGGGACAGACGATGGACATGTTTACGTAGAGAAGAAGACGCTCTGTCTCCCAGATATATGAAGGCATATATATATATATACATATACATATAATTTTATTTTGTTATTTTTTTAGAAGAAGACATGAACGAAGATGCAGAGAAGGGAGCAAAAGAATGGACGCACTAGAAAATAATTGATTGGAATGTTGGGAATAGAGAAAGTCAAGCGTTGGAATAATAAAAGTCAGGAATGAATTTCTGAAAATATTTATGGAAAATGGCCTTTTGTTTTCACATGGGACAAATGAAAGGAAATATGGAAACCGATACGGCCAATCGTTTTGCAGATTTCACCATGCACCGGATGTCGAAATGCACAAATGAATATACTATGGAGATCAGCAAGACGAGTCGAACAGAATGCATAAAATTATTTCATTTACCAATTTCAAAAACCATATTGTGTAAGTTTGCTCTGTTCAAGTGTTTTGGAATTCCTATCGATAGCATTGGCCAGATGAATCGATCGAAACCCAAATCAAACTTAACAACTCAAACAACACAATATACAATATTTTCATATTAATTACAAATACACTCCCTCATAGGATGATTCAAGAATGGATTTAAGAACAAGGATAGAGATTCAAATTTAGAGGGACCCTAATCAAAGAGAATTTTAACTAAGAAGATAAACTCGAAAGGAAGATAAGGTAATTAAATTACATAGGAGTTGTTATCCCGTCTTTTGGCAAGGCCGTGACACCAAGGAATTGACTAGTAACCAAAGACAGTTCGTCTAAGAGAATCGGCTATACACAGGTTTACTATGGATATCGATGAATTTTATCCGAGTCCGGATCGAGCCAAAATTGGTAGGACATAACGAGCTAAGCCATGGGAGCCAACGTTCAAAATCTCAAGTCGATCCGAGTTCATATGCTCAAGTTATGAAGGATACAAAATTGGACGAAAATCAGCTACCGTTCGACTCGATCCTTCGACTCGCTCCCTTCGACTCGCTCTGGTCCCCTCAGATATCAACTTCGACTCGTTCCTGTTCGACTCGCTTCACTGCCATCTGAAGTACCTATTTCGACTCGCTTCGCAACAGACAGAGATGACAACTTCGACTCGCTCCGTCTGCTTACTTCGACTCGCTCCGTATACTTGCTTCGACTCGCTCAGCCTTCTCCGCTTCAACTCCAACACAGAATCACACTTCGAAGTGGACGTAGGCAAGATCGACGAACCACTATAAATCTTGTGTCTCTATCTACTTCTTTCCGTTTTAAGTTTATTCTTCATTTTTATCCTCTACAATACTTAGATCTGAGATCTGTGATCATATATTGCTAATTTGTGTTCATACACTGGTGCTTTCACGACATTTGGGGTTTGTGACCATTTTTGGCGCAAACACTTTGGTGCTTTCACTGAGAAGAACTAGCACCCGCTATACCAGATCTGAAGTTCAGATTTGAAGGCTTAAGGATTCAGACTAAGAGCTATGACAAGGCAATCAACAAGAAAACAGAGAGGAGAAAGGAGCCAGCAAAAGGGAAGTCAAGAGGCCTCTTCTAGAGCTGGAGCAAGTCAAGCTTCGATCTACATCACCAGGGATGAGATGGAGGCTATGGCGGATTCAATTCATGAAAGATTGTTGAAGAGTCAACAAGAAATGATGCAGAACCTCCTCAGATAGTTTGGACAAGCAGGAACAACTGGAGCTTTAGGAGTTCAGATCCACGGAGCTGGAACAGAAGAACCAAACAGGCAATCGAATGGAGCAGCTCAACAAGGCACGACCCCTAATCAGCACACAACCGCTAACCTGGATGGATCCAGACATAGGGGCACACCGCCCGGTAGCAATGGACCAATCCAGGGAGGAGTTCCAGGTGACACCACACAACAAGATCCTGGAAGGAATGTAGGAGCGCAGGATGAGGAGTATGTACTAGAATTCCCTCGGAGACTCAGGGGGCAACCCTTGATGGACGATGCTGGATTAGCTGAGATTATCAGACGAACTGTGCGCGGAGGTTTGACAAACAGGGACCTGGAAGGGGTAAATAGGAGTCCGTTCACTCGTGACATCAGAATTGCTCGGAATCCACCAGAGTTCAAGCTACCTACTTTGGACATGTACAATGGCAAAGCTGATCCTACTGATCACTTGATGAGATACACAAGACATATGGAAGTGTTGGGGGCATCGGAGGAGGTGATGGCCCGATGTTTCCCTTTGTACTTGACAGATATAGCTGCTATGTGGTTTAGACAGCTGGAAGAAGGGTCTATCAGGACATGGACGGAAATGGTAGACAGGTTTCTGAAACAATTTCGAGTTCATATCAAAAGGCCGAAGAACGTGATGATGCTAACGTCAGTAAAGCAAAGGGCGGATGAATCACTCAGAGCTTTCCTAACTCGATTCAATGCAGCGGTTGCTTCGGTGGATCGGCCGTATCCATCGATGGTTTTAATGGCGGCAGTATCAGGAGTCAGAGAGGATTCAGATTTCAAAGTATCTCTAATACGGGACCCACCAATGGATCTTGAAGAATTCTTTCACGAAGCTGAGAGATTCCTTCGGCAGGAAGATGCATGCTCGGATATGAAGTTAAAAGAGGTGAACGCAGCTGAGGATGGTGGGCCATCCAGCGGAGGCTCGGATAAAGATAAGGCAAAAAGGAAACTGGATGATGAATCAGGAAGAGCTAGGAAGCGATGAAAGGAACCAAAGTTTTCCACTTACACAGGATTAAACGAAACATTAGAACGGATATTCATGGAAACTCGGAATCGCCTTCCCTATCGAAGGCCGACTAGGAGAGAGCCCTCAGAACGTGAAAGGGCATCAGGAAGGCACTGTCTTTTTCACGATTTAGATGGACATGATACCAACAGTTGCAGGCATCTGAAGGACATTATTAAGGAACATGTAAGGAGTGGGCAATTACAACAATATGTCGGGGCTCGGAATGCGGCGATGGAGCAAGAGCAACCGCCATCTACCTCAAACCACAATGGTGTGAGACCCAGGAATGATGGTCGATTGGTTATCAATTGACCGGGATGATATGAAATAAGTGGCAAACTACTGGCAAACGGCCAAGTCATCTACTCATGTACGGGGACGGAGATGGCCCCTAGGCATGCTCTGAATGATGATAAACCGGGACGCTATGGTTTGTGAAATCGGCTTTCTCTTTTGGTTTGGACACTTTCCTTTTCTGGTTCGGTTTTGGAGTTTGGTTTGAACTCCTGGTTTTATTTTCTTGATTAAACTCTTGGTTTTGTTTGTTTTCTGGTTTGAACTTTCGTTTGGATGATTGCTTTATGTTTTGGATATTGATTTGGATTTCTGATATGGATTTTTGGTTTTCTGATTTGATTTGGATTTTGGATTGGATTTAGATTGGGTTTCATCTGGTTTTTGGAAAACGGTCGTTGGGTATGGATTATGCCTGGCAAGGGATAAGTCTCTTCGTCCGAACGTGGCGAATTGGCTTATTTAGGTCGTCGAGTATGGACTATGCTCGACAAGGGTCCGGAGCGACCAGGACTCGGCCTAGGACTTAGGCCCTATATTATCGGTTACTATTTCAGGTCGTCGAGTATGGACTATGCTCGACAAGGGTCCAGAGCGACCAGGATTCGGCTTAGGACTTTAGCCATGGTGATTATTTAACGCCTAGGGACACTGGGCCATGGTCGTCAAGTGTGGATTGCGCTTGGCAAGAACACGGAGAGGTTACGGATTTGGATATCGACCCGGAGAGGTCCTGGATTCAGTTATTGGTTATTGAATGAGGATGGATTAGGACTCGGATATCGGGTATGGATGGATACGGAATTGGCTAAGGCTTTGGTTATTGGATCTGGAATCAAACGACGACTCGGAGTAGTCAAGAACGATGCACTTGGATGATATGGCTGTGGACTTTGGATATCAGATTCTGAACTATTCAAAACACACCTTCTTATCACAAGGCATGTTTTGGGGGGCAAGTGTTATCCCGCCTTTTGGCAAGGCCGTGACACCAAGGAATTGACTAGTAACCAAAGACAGTTCGTCTAAGAGAATCGGCTATACACAGGTTTACTATGGATATCGATGAATTTTGTCCGAGTCCGGATCGAGCCAAAATTGGTAGGACATTACGAGCTAAGCCATGTGAGCCAACGTTCAAAATCTCAAGTCGATCCGAGTTCGTATGCTCAAGTTATGAAGGATACAAAATTGGACGAAAATCAGCTACCGTTCGACTCGATCCTTCGACTCGCTCCCTTCGACTCGCTCCGGTCCCCTCAGATATCAACTTTGAATCGTTCTTGTTCGACTCGCTTCACTGCCATCTGAAGTACCTATTTCGACTCGCTTCGCAATAGACAGAGATGACAACTTCGACTCGCTCCGTCTGCTTACTTCGACTCGCTCCGTCTACTGGCTTTGACTCGCTCAGCATTCTCCGCATCAACTCCAACATAGAATCACACTTCGACTCGCTCTGCTCGATCAGCCTCGTATCCATCTGAAGACTTCTACTTCGTATCCATCGAAGCGAAGCAAAGCCTATCGCCATTGATACAAACAAAGTGAGATTCGAGTATGACTCGGCCAAGGAGGTGGACCAACATGAGGAATGCTCGCCATGTCATCTGACAATCGCGCCCAGCTATCGAGTCGAACGAAAGCGAGTCGAAAGGGGAGCGAGTCAAACGCAACAGCCTACCGAAAACCCCATTTCATATCGATCATATCTCCTAATCTACAAGTCCAAATGCTATGAAATTTTCACAGAAGACTACATGCATGCTAAAGAATGTCCACGCCAAATTTCGACTCCATTAGATGAAATCTTGAGCGAGTCGAAATCTGTTCGTGTGGATCGCGGATCGGACCGAAACTTCACGGGCTTGGGCGTGCGGGCCTGATCACATGCCAGAGAGGGTCTCCCGAGATCTGAGCGAAATATCAGCCTCCTACACCTATAAATAGACCCCCAAGGACAACAGAAAAGGGGTTGTGCTTCCTCTTTGAGATCTCCAACGCCCGGACTCCGCCAAATCCAGATTTGAACTCAGTTGCTGCTGCCATCAACGAAATTCATTACTGCAAATCATAATTATCTACTGTAATTCATTGAATTCACTTGTAAACATCAAAGGAAGATCAATAAAGCAAACTACTTCAAAGTGGACGTAGGCAAGATCGCCGAACCACTATAAATCTTGTGTCTCTGTCTACTTCTTTCCGTTTTAAGTTTATTCTTCATTTTTATCCTCTACAATACTTAGATCTGAGATCTGTGATCATATATTGCTAATTTGTGTTCATACACTGGTGCTTTCACGACATTTGGGGTTTGTGACCATTTTTGGCGCAAACACTTTAGTGTTTTCACTGAGAAGAACTAGCACCCGCTATACCAGATCTGAAGTTCAAATTTGAAGGCTTAAGGATTCATACTAAGAGCTATGACAAGGCAATCAACAAGAAAACAGAGAGGAGAAAGGAGCCACCAAGAGGGAAGCCAAGAGGCCTCTTCTGGAGCTGGAGCAGGTCAAGCTTCGATCTACATCACCAGGGATGAGATGGAGGCTATGGCGGATTCAATTCATGAAAGATTGTTGAAGAGTCAACAAGAAATGATGCAGAACCTCCTCAGATAGTTGGGACAAGCAGGAACAGCTGGAGCTTTAGGAGTTCAGATCCACGGAGCTGGAACAGAAGAACCAAACAGGCAATCGAATGGAGCAGCTCAATAAGGCACGACCCCTAATCAGCACACAACCGCTAACCTGGATGGATCCAGACATAGGGGCACACTGCCCGGTAGCAATGGACCAATCCAGGGAGGAGTTCCAGGTGACACCACACAACAAGATCCTGGAAGGAATGTAGGAGCGCAGGATGAGGAGTATGTACCAGAATTCCCTCGGAGACTCGGGGGGCAACCCTTGACGGACGACGCTGGATTAGCTGAGATTATCAAACGAACTATGCGCGGAGGTTTGACAAACAGGGACCTGGAAGGGGTAAATAAGAGTCCGTTCACTCGTGACATCAGAATTGCTCGAAATCCACCAGAGTTCAAGCTACCTACTTTGGACATGTACAAGGGCAAAGCTGATCCTACTGATCACTTGATGAGATACACAAGACATATGGAAGTGTTGGGGGCATCGGAGGAGGTGATGGCCCGATGTTTCCCTTTGTACTTGACAGATATAGCGGCTATGTGGTTTAGACAGCTGGAAGAAGGGTCTATCAGGACATGGACGGAATTGGTGGACAGGTTTCTGAAACAATTTCGAGTTCATATCAAAAGGCCAAAGAACGTGATGACGCTAACGCCAGTAAAGCAAAGGGCGGATGAATCACTCAGAGCTTTCCTAACTCGATTCAATGCAGCGGTTGCTTCGGTGGATCGGCCGGATCCATCGATGGTTTTAATAGCGGCGGTATCAGGAGTCAGAGAGGATTCAGATTTCAAAGTATCTCTAATACGGGACCCACCAATGGATCTCGAAGAATTCTTTCACGAAGCTGAAAGATTCCTTCGGCAGGAAGATGCATGCTCGGATATGAAGTTAAAAGAGGTGAACGCAGCTGAGGATGGTGGGCCATCCAGCGGAGGCTCGGATAAAGATAAGGCTAAAAGGAAACTGGATGATGAATCAGGAAGAGCTAGGAAGCGATGAAAGGAACAAAGTTTTCTAGTTACACAGGATTAAACGAAACATTAGAACGGATATTCATGGAAACTCGGAATCGCCTTTCCTATCGAAGGCCGACTAGGAGAGAGCCCTCAGAACGTGAAAGGGCATCAGGAAGGCACTGTCTTTTTCACGATTTTGACGGACATGATACCAACAGTTGCAGGCATCTGAAGGACATTATTAAGGAACATGTAAGGAGTGGGCAATTACAACAATATGTCGGGGCTCGGAATGCGGCGATGGAGCAAGAGCAACCGCCATCTACCTCAAACCACAATGGTGCGAGACCCAGGAATGATGGTCGATTGGTTATCAATTGACCGGGATGATATGAAATAAGTGGCAAACTACTGGCAAACGGCCAAGTCATCTACTCATGTACGGGGACGGAGATGGCCCCTAGGCATGCCTTGAATGATGATAAACCGGGACGCTATGGTTTGTGAAATCTGATTTCTCTTTTGGTTTGGACACTTTCCTTTTCTGGTTCGGTTTTGGGGTTTGGTTTGAACTCCTGGTTTTGTTTTCTTGATTAAACTCTTGGTTTTGTTTGTTTTCTGGTTTGAACTTTCGTTTGGATGATTGCTTTATGTTTTGGATATTGATTTGAATTTCTGATATGGATTTTTGGTTTTCTGATTTGATTTGGATTTTGGATTGGATTTTGATTGAGTTTTCATCTGGTTTTTGGAAAACGGTCGTCGGGAATGGATTATGCCTGGCAAGGGATAAGTCTCTTCGTCCGAACGTGGCGAATTGGCTTATTCAGGTCGTCGAGTATGGACTATGCTCGACAAGGGTCCGGAGCGACCAGGACTCGGCCTAGGACTTAGGCCCTATATTATCGGTTACTATTTCAGGTCGTCGAGTATGTACTATGCTCGACAAGGGTCCAGAGCGACCAGGATTCGGCTTAGGACTTTAGCCATGGTGATTATTTAACGCCCAGGGACACTGGGCCACGGTCGTCAAGTGTGGATTGCGCCGGGCAAGAACCCGGAGAGGTTATGGATTTGGATATCGACCCGGAGAGGTCCTGGATTCGGTTATTGGTTATTGAATGAGGATGGATTAGGACTCGGATATCAGGTATGGATGGATACGGAATTGGCTAAGGCTTTGGTTATTGGATCTGGAATCAAACGACGACTCAGAGTAGTCAAGAACGATGCACTTGGATGATATGGCTGTGGACTTTGGATATCAGATTCTGAACTATTCAAAACACACCTTCTTATCACAAGGCATGTTTTGGGGGGAAAGTGTTATCCCGCCTTTTGGCAAGGCCGTGACACCAAGGAATTGACTAGTAACCAAAGACAGTTCGTCTAAGAGAATCGGTTATACATAGGTTTACTATGGATATCGATGAATTTTTTCCGAGTCCGGATCGAGCCAAAATTGGTAGGACATAACGAGCTAAGCCATGTGAGCCAACGTTCAAAATCTCAAGTCGATCCGAGTTCGTATGCTCAAGTTATGAAGGATACAAAATTGGACGAAAATTAGCTACCGTTCGACTCGATCCTTCGACTCGCTCCCTTCGACTCGCTCTGGTCCCCTCAGATATCAACTTCGACTCATTCTTGTTCGACTCGCTTCACTGCCATCTGAAGTACCTATTTCGACTCGCTTCGCAACAGACAGAGATGACAACTTCGACTCGCTCCATCTTCTTACTTCGACTCGCTCCGTCTACTGGCTTTGACTCGCTCAGCATTCTCGCTTCAACTCCAACATAGAATCACACTTCGACTCGCTCTGCTCGATCAGCCTCGTATCCATCTGAAGACTTCTACTTCGTATCCATCGAAGCGAAGCAAAGCCTATCGCCATTGATACAAACAAAGTGAGATTCGAGAATGACTCGACCAAGGAGGTGGACCAACATGAGGAATGCTCGCCACGTCATCTGACAATCGTGCCCAGCTATCGAGTCGAACGAAAGCGAGTCGAAAGGGGAGCGAGTCGAACGCAACAGCCTACCGAAAACCCCATTTCATATCGATCATATCTCCCAATCTACAAGTCCAAATGCTATGAAATTTTCACAGAAGACTACGTGCATGCTAAAGAATGTCCACGCCAAATTTCGACTCCATTAGATGAAATCTTGAGCGAGTCGAAATCTGTTCGTGTCGATCACGGATCGGACCGAAACTTCACGGGCTTGGGCGTGCGGGCCTGATCACGTGCCAGAGAGGGTCTCCCGAGATCTGAGCGAAATATCAGCCTCCTACACCAATAAATAGACCCCCAAGGCCAACAGAAAAGGGGTTCTGCTTCCTCTTTGAGATCTCCAATGCCCGGACTCCGCCAAATCCAGATCTGAACTCAGTTGCTGCTGCCATCAACGAAATTCAATACTGCAAATCATAATTATCTGCTGTAATTCATTGAATTCACTTGTAAACATCCAAGGAAGATCAATAAAGCAAACTACTTCAAAGTGGACGTAGGCAAGATCGCCGAACCACTATAAATCTTGTGTCTCTGTCTACTTCTTTCCGTTTTAAGTTTATTCTTCATTTTTATCCTCTACAATACTTAGATCTGAGATCTGTGATCATATATTGCTAATTTGTGTTCATACACTGGTGCTTTCACGACATTTGGGGTTTGTGACCATTTTTGGCGCAAACACTTTAGTGCTTTCACTGAGAAGAACTAGCACCCGCTATACCAGATCTGAAGTTCAGATTTGAAGGCTTAAGGATTCAGACTAAGAGCTATGACAAGGCAATCAACTAGAAAACAGAGAGGAGAAAGGAGCCAGCAAGAGGGAAGCCAAGAGGCCTCTTCTGGAGCTGGAGCAGGTCAAGCTTCGATCTACATCACCAGGGATGAGATGGAGGCTATGGCGGATTCGATTCATGAAAGATTTTTGAAGAGTCAACAAGAAATGATGCAAAACCTCCTCAGACAGTTTGGACAAGCAGGAACAGCTGGAGCTTTAGGAGTTCAGATCCACGGAGCTGGAACAGAAGAACCAAACAGGCAATCGAATGGAGCAGCTCAACAAGGCACGACCCCTAATCAGCACACAACCGCTAACCTGGATGGATCCAGACATAGGGGCACACCGCCCGGTAGCAATGGACCAATCCAGGGAGGAGTTCCAGGTGACACCACACAACAAGATCCTGGAAGGAATGTAGGAGCGTAGGATGAGGAGTATGTACCAGAATTCCCTCGGAGACTCGGGGGGCAACCCTTGACGGACGACGCTGGATTAGCTGAGATTATCAGACGAACTATGCGCGGAGGTTTGACAAACAGGGACCTGGAAGGGGGTAAATAGGAGTCCGTTCACTCGTGACATCAGAATTGCTCGGAATCCACTAGAGTTCAAGCTACCTACGTTGGACATGTACAACGACAAAGCTGATCCTACTGATCACTTGATGAGATACACAAGACATACGGAAGTGTTGGGGGCATTGGAGGAGGCGATGGCCCGATGTTTCCCTTTGTACTGGACATATATAGCTGCTATGTGGTTTAGACAGCTGGAAGAAGGGTCTATCAGGACATGGACGGAATTGGTGGACAGGTTTCTGAAACAATTTCGAGTTCATATCAAAAGGCCGAAGAATGTGATGACGCTAACGTCAGTAAAGCAAAGGGCAGATGAATCACTCAGAGCTTTCCTAACTCGATTCAATGCAGCGGTTGCTTCGATGGATCGGCCGGATCCATCGATGGTTTTAATGGCGGCAGTATCAGGAGTCAGAGAGGATTCAGATTTCAAAGTATCTCTAATACGGGACCCACCAATGGATCTCGAAGAATTCTTTCACGAAGCTGAGAGATTCCTTCGGCAGGAAGATGCATGCTCGGATATGAAGTTAAATGAGGTGAACGCAGCTGAAGATGGTGGGCCATCCATCGGAGGCTCGGATAAAGATAAGGCAAAAAGGAAACTGGATGATGAATCAGGAAGAGCTAGGAAGCGATGAAAGGAACCAAAGTTTTCCAGTTACACAGGATTAAACGAAACATTAAAACGGATATTCATGGAAACTCGGAATCGCCTTCCCTATCGAAGGCCGACTAGGAGAGAGCCCTCAGAACGTGAAAGGGCATCAGGAAGGCACTGTCTTTTTCTCGATTTAGACGGACATGATACCAACAGTTGCAGGCATCTGAAGGACATTATTAAGGAACATGTAAGGAGTGGGCAATTACAACAATATGTCGGGGCTCGGAATGCGGCGATGGAGCAAGAGCAACCACCATCTACCTCAAACCACAATGGTGCGAGAACCAGGAATGATGGTCGATTGGTTATCAATTGACCGGGATGATATGAAATAAGTGGCAAACTACTGGCAAACGGCCAAGTCATCTACTCATGTACGGGGACGGAGATGGCCCCTAGGCATGCTCTGAATGATGATAAACCGGGACGCTATGGTTTGTGAAATCGGCTTTCTCTTTTGGTTTGGACACTTTCCTTTTCTGGTTTGGTTTTGGAGTTTGGTTTGAACTCCTAGTTTTGTTTTCTTGATTAAACTCTTGGTTTTGTTTGTTTTCTGGTTTGAACTTTCGTTTGGATGATTGCTTTGTGTTTTGGATATTGATTTGGATTTCTGATATGGATTTTTGGTTTTCTGATTTGATTTGGATTTTGGATTGGATTTTGATTGGGTTTTCATCTGGTTTTTGGAAAACGGTCGTCGGGTATGGATTATGCCTGGCAAGGGATAAGTCTCTTCATCCGAACGTGGCGAATTGGCTTATTCAGGCCGTCGAGTATGAACTATGCTCGACAAGGGTCCGGAGCGACCAGGACTCGGCCTAGGACTTAAGCCCTATATTATCGGTTACTATTTCAGGTCGTCGAGTATGGACTATGCTTGACAAGGGTCCAGAGCGACCAGGATTCGGCTTAGGACTTTAGCCATGGTGATTATTTAACGCCCAGTGACACTGGGCCACGGTCGTCAAGTGTGGATTGCGCTTGGCAAGAACCCGGAGAGGCTACGGATTTGGATATCGACCCGGAGAGGTCCTGGATTCGGTTATTGGTTATTGAATGAGGATGGATTAGGACTCGGATATCGGGTATGGATGGATACGGAATTGGCTAAGGCTTTGGTTATTGGATCTGGAATCAAACGACGACTCGGAGTAGTCAAGAACGATGCACTTGGAAGATATGGCTGTGGACTTTGGATATCAGATTCTGAACTATTCAAAACACACCTTCTTATCACAAGGCATGTTTTGGGTGGCAAGTGTTATCCCGCCTTTTGGCAAGGCCGTGACACCAAGGAATTGACTAGTAACCAAAGACAGTTCGTCTAAGAGAATCGGCTATACATAGGTTTATTATGGATATCGATGAATTTTTTCCGAGTCCGGATCGAGCCAAAATTGGTAGGACATAACGAGCTAAGCCATGTGAGCCAACGTTCAAAATATCAAGTCGATCTGAGTTCGTATGCTCAAGTTATGAAGGATACAAAATTGGACGAAAATTAGCTACCGTTCGACTCGATCCTTCGACTCGCTCCCTTCGACTCGCTTCAGTCCCCTCAGATATCAACTTCGACTCGTTCTTGTTCGACTCGCTTCACTGCCATCTGAAGTACCTATTTCGACTCGCTTCGCAATAGACAGAGATGACAACTTCGACTCGCTCCGTCTGCTTACTTCGACTCACTCCGTCTGCTGGCTTTGACTCGCTCGGCATTCTCCGCTTCAACTCCAACATAGAATCACACTTCGACTCGCTCTACTCGATCAGCCTCGTATCCATTTGAAGACTTCTACTTCGTATCCATCGAAGCGAAGCAAAGCCTGTCGCCATTGATACAAACAAAGTGAGATTCGAGAATGACTCGGCCAAGGAGGTGGAACAACATGAGGAATGCTCGCCACGTCATCTGACAATCGCGCCCAACTATCGAGTCGAACGAAAGCGAGTCGAAAGGGGAGCGAGTCGAACGCAACAGCCTACCGAAAACCCCATTTCGTATCGATCATATCTCCCAATCTACAAGTCCAAATGCTATGAAATTTTCACAGAAGACTACGTGCATGCTAAAGAATGTCCACGCCAAATTTCGACTCCATTGGATGAAATCTTGAGCAACTCGAAATCTGTTCGTGTCGATCGCGGATCGGACCGAAACTTCACGGGCTTGGTCGTGCGGGCCTGGTCACATGCCAGAGAGGGTCTCCCAAGATCTGAGCGAAATATCAGCCTCCTACACCTATAAATAGACCCCAAAGGCCAACAGAAAAGGGGTTCTCCTTCCTCTTTGAAATCTCCAATGCCCGGACTCCGCCAAATCCAGATCTGAACTCAGTTGCTGCTGCCATCAACGAAATTCATTACTGCAAATCATAATTATCTGCTATAATTCATTTAATTCACTTGTAAACATCAAAGGAAGATCAATAAAGGAAACTACTTCAAAGTGGACGTAGGCAAGATCGCCGAACCACTATAAATCTTGTGTCTCTATCTACTTCTTTCTATTTTAAGTTTATTCTTCATTTTTATCCTCTATAATACTTAGATCTGAGATCTAAGATCATATATTGCTGATTTGTGTTCATACACTGGTGGTTTCACGACATTTGGGGTTTGTGACCATTTTTGTCCCAAACAGGAGTAAAGATGGATTGACTCATATTAATCGCGGGTGACCTTAACCGGGTCAACTAAGACTTAGAAAACGAGATATCATCAATGGAAACCGGGACAAACTTGTTGAGAACATCGCGGAAACGCGATTTAATGGGATCGACGAAGAAGGCAGGAGCATTGGTTAATCAAAAGGGCATGACTAACCACTTTCTCTCTGGGTTCCATTCATCAGGGAGAAAGGACAATAGGTCGAGCTCCAGGAATAAGATCGATTCGGAATTCAATTTCCCGCTCGAGAGAAGAGAGGTGACTTCACCAAACATCAGGATAATCCTTGACTATCGGGGAAGTCAAGATCACTAGGCTGAGCACCAAGCGAAATGATGAAACTGCCTACATGATCCTAAGGCATTCGACATTCGATCAGAAGAGAATTACCCTAGTCATTTACTAGAGAAACGGTTCGAGCTTGCAAGAGATAACAGCATCAAAACCGAGGACATAAAAAATCTCCGGTGAATCGACGCCTACTATAAAGGAGTTTCTCCCCTTTACAGATCATACTAAAGTTGGTGGGACCGTCGAATGGGATTAGTCACACACAAGGATGAAGTTGCCAATTGAGGTGAAAAGATGAGCTCAAATTTATTATAGAGAACAACATAAATAGAGCTATGGGAAGCTCCAGTATCAAGAAGACACGAACAGGAAAAGACGAGGATGAACTTCAGAACAAAGGAGATAGTTCCAATATTCAAAACAAATCCAAATCTAGGACGAAGGATAGATCGAACGAAGATGATTCTATAATTGATTCTACTCATTATAGGGTATCACTACCCTATATCTAATGAGCTTTCACTCCATATGCTAAGTTTTTCCTAAACCAGAGCTCTGATTACAACTTTAACGACATGGTATTTCGAACCATTCAAATCACAATCATCCACACATGTCGGACTTGAATTGCTCAAAACAATATATTATTAATTTATATTTGGCAAAACTCAGCATATACAGTAAATAAATCAATCACAGAGTCACAGAGTAATATAACAATAAGCAGCGGAAATAGATAAATAGTAGTTCATAAAGCCGCTATAGAACATCAGAGTCTAAAACAATATACAACAGAAATCTCAATTACAAAATAGTCTCAAATACATAAGCAGATGATGAGATTGGACATAAATAACTGGCAATAGCTGAAATAACTGAAAAGCTGAATTGAAAAAAGACAGATCTCCAAGCAAAGCTCCAATCTCCAAAGGTGAGGCTTAAATGATGTGACACTCAGTCTGACCCGAGCATAATGTAAAACACAAAACACTCGAGTCAGGATTAACATTCTTATACTAGTAAATCAACTCAAGTGAAATACAAATAAATTATAGGATGTTTGGGATACCCATCCTCGAAGGATCTGTTAAACTATCTACATACATAGTACAATACGCTACATAGATAATGTCTACAGTAAAGTAAAATATTAAAATAGCGTTTAGGCGTTACCCATATCCCCTTAACACATTTTTATATATTCCCGTAGTCTATAAAGATACTGTAAGCTCCACCAAACCGGTGGGATACTCAGGGAGCACTCCATAGGTATGGTATGAAACAAACTCGTAAAGGGCGCGATAAGGCATGTGACAAGGCATGCGAGGCAATGCCAGGGTAGGATTCTACCGTTTGCACTCCTGGACTGGTGGTAACGCATAGCAGCTACTACCGTCCACCTCGAGACACACTCCCAAATCAAAGGTGCACCCAATCAAATCACAAAGTAATAGAATGGTATCGAAGAAGCATGCTCGATCGGAAGTGCGACCTCACTTGGTCCGGTATAGCTCCTGTTTTAACCAAATCAAGCTGACTCGCGGGAGTCAGGGCTGCTTTAATATCTCATATAGAATCGTCGCCAAATCATCCTACTTCGTTCTAGAATCTCCACCGTGTACACAGTTGTTAAAGTGGTTTTCGGTATTGGCAGAGAGTATGACAATATCCGATTCCGGTCTCTTTAACAACCAAACGCTTATTTCACACCGTGGTCATATATATTGCAAACAGTTCATACTTCATATCAAAATATCCTATTCATTTCGAAATCATATCACTTTCAAAATCATATTCACTTTCAAAATCATATCACTTCCAAAAATCATAACTACAAAATAGTTTAAACCATCATATCAAATATTCGCATTTTAATCCATTAAATCTAAATCATGACAGTTCGAACTTAATCATGACATATCAATTTCATTTATTTCAAAATTCAACTTTAATTTTATTTAAATTTAAAATATTCATTTTATCATTTTCATAAGCATTTAAATAAAATCCCATATTTCAAATTTAAATCAAAATTAAAATATTAAATATCTAACTTCAATTTATTTAATTCTGAAATGTTCTCTTAATCACCTTTTATGAACATTTAAATAAAATCTCAAATTCAAACTTAAATCAAATTTAAATATTCAGTTTCAAATTTTATTTAAATTTGAATATATTTATTTAATCACCTTACTCAAAATAAAGTTATAAAGTTTTGAAATCATACTCTTAAAATCTCAAAAATCAATAAGTTCAAATCAATTCTTATTTATATCCAATTCTTAAACAAATAATATTTCAAATCAATTTCAATTTATCTTTCAAACCATACTTTATTAAAGTTATAAATTACAAATACACCCCCTCACAAGATGATTCAAGAATGGATTTAAGAAAAATGATAGAGATTCAAATTTAGAGGGACCCTAATCAAAGAGAATTCTAACTAAGAAGATAAACTCGAAAGGAAGATAAGGTAATTAAATTACGTAGGAGTAAAGATGGATCGACTCATATTAATCACGTGTGACCTTAACCGGGTCAACTGAGACTTAGAAAACGAGATATCATCAACGGAAACCAGGACAAACTTGTTGAGAACATCATGGAAATGTGATTTAATGGGATCGATGAAGAAGGCAGGAGCATTGGTTAATCAAAAGGGCATGACTAACCACTTTCTCTCTGGGTTCCATTTGTCAGGGAGAAAGGACAACAGGTCGAGCTCTAGGAATAAGATCAATTCGGAATTCAATTTCCCACTCGAGAGAAGAGAGGTGACTTCACCAATCATCAGGATAATCCCTAACTATCGGGGAAGTCAAGATCACTAGGCTGAGCACCAAGCGAAAAGATGAAACTGCCTGCATGATCCTGAGGCATTCGACATTTGACCAGAAGAGAATTACCCTGGTCGTTTACTAGAGAAACGGTTCGGGGTTGCAAGAGATAACAGCATCAAAACCGAGGACATAAAAAATATCCGGTGAATCGACGTCTGCTGTAAAGGAGTTTCTCCCCATTACAGATCATACTAAAGTTGGTGGGACCGCCGAATGGGATTAGTCACACACAAGGATGAAGTTGCCAATTGAGGTGACAAGATGAGCTCAAATTTATTATAGAGAACAACAGAAATAGAGCTATGGGATGCTCCAATATAAAGAAGACACGAACAGGAAAAGACGAGGATGAACTTCAGAACAAAGGAGATAGTTAATATTCAAAAGAAATCCTAATCTAGGACGAAGGATTTTAAGCTCGAACGAAGATGATTCTATAATTGATTCTACTCATTCTAGGGTATCACTACCCTATCTCTAATGAGTTTTCAGTCCATATGCTAAGTTTTTCCTAAACCAGAGCTCTGATACCAACTTTAATGACCTGGTATTTTGAACCATTCAAATCAACAATCATCCACACATGTCAGACTTGAATTGCTTAAAACAATAGATTGTTAATATATATTTGACAAAACACAGCATATACAGTAAATAAATCAATTACAGAATCACAGACACATAGTAAAATAACAATAAGCAGCGGAAATAGATAAATAGTAGTTCATGAAGCTGCTATAGAACATCAGAGTCTAAAACAATATACAATAGAAATCTCAAATACAAAATAGTCTCAAATACATAAGCAGATGACAAGACTGGACATAAATAACTGGCAATAGCTGAAATAACTAAAAAGCTGAATAGACAAAAGACAGATCTCCAAGAGAAACTCCAATCTCCAAAGGTGAGTCTTAAATGTTGTGACACTCAGTCTGACCCGAGCATAAAGTAAAACACAAAACACTCGAGTCAGGATTAGCATTCTTATACTAGTAAATAACCTCAATTGAAATACAAATAACTTATAGGATGTTTGGGATACCCATCCTCTAAAGATCTGTTAAACTATCTACATACATAGTACAATACGCTACATAGATAATGCCTACAGTAAAGTAAAATATTAAAATAACGTTAAGCTGTTACCCATATCCCCTTAACACATTTTTATATATTCCCATAGTCTATACAGACACTGTAAGCTCCACCAAACCGGTGGGATACTCAGAAAGCACTCCATAGGTATGGTACAAAACAAACTCGTAGAGGGCGCGATAAGGCATGTGACAAGGCACGCGAGGCAATACCAGGGTAGGATTCTACCGTTTGCACTCTTGGACTGGTGGTAACGCATAGCAGCTACTACCGTCCACCTCGAGACACACTCCCAAATCAAAGGTGCACCCAATCAAATCACAAAGTAATAGAATGGTATCGAAGAAGCATGCTCGATCGGAGGTGTGACCTCAGTTGGTCCGGTATAGCTCCTGTTTTAGCCAAATCAAGCTGACTCGCGGGAGTCAGGGCTGCATTAATACCTCATATAGAATCGTCGCCAAACCATCCTACTTCGTTCTAGAATCTCCACCACGTTCACAGTTGTTAAAGTGGTTTTCGGTATTGGCAGAGAGTATGACAATATCTGATCCCGGTCTCTTTAACAACCAAACGCTTATATCACACCATGGTCATTTATATTGCAAACAGTTCATACTGCATATCAAAATATCATATTCATTTCAAAATCATATCACTTTCAAAATCATATTCACATTCAAAATCATATCACTTCCAAAAATCATAACTACAAAATAGTTTAAACCATCATATCAAATATTCGCATTTAAATCCATTAAATCTAAATCATGACAGTTCCAACTTAAACAGTTTAATTATTAAAATAATATATATCTTGAAATAGTTATAAATTAAAAATAGTTGCTATTTAAAAATAGGTTATAGATTAAAATAGTTTATATATATTAAAATAGTTTATATATCAAAAATAGTTTATAACTAGAATTTTTTCTTCCAATTTCACAAATCAATTTGAATTCTCACTAAACCATTTTAACTTATATCGATTTCAAATCGAGGTTTGAACTTCAAATTTAAACAACTTCCAATTCAATAGGTTTCAAAGTTTAAATATCCAAACAATTCACAATAACTCAATATGATAAATTTCATTTATTTCAAAATTCAACTTTAATTTTATTTAAATTTAAAATATTCATTTTATCATTTTCATAAGCATTTAAATAAAATCCCAGATTTCAAATTTAAATCAAAATTAAAATATTAAATATCTAACTTCAATTTATTTAATTCTGAAATGTTCACTTAATCACCTTTTATGAACATTTAAATAAAATCTCAAATTCAAACTTAAATCAAATTTAAATATTCAATTTCAAATTTTTATTTAAATTTTAATATATGCATTTAATCACCTTACTCAAAATAAAGTTATAAATAAAGTTTTAAAATCCTATTCTTAAAATCTCAAAAATTAATAAGTTCAAATCAATTCTTATTTATATCAAATTCTTAAACAAATAATATTTCAAATCGATTTCAATTTATCTTTCCAACCATACTTTATTAAAGTTATTACAAAAATCTATTTTTAAAATATTAATATAATTATATATAAATACTTAAACATATTATATATAGATATATACTAATTAAATTAAAATTTATTAAATTAAATCTTATTAAATTTTTTTATATTAAATCTTATTTTATATATTTAAGAATAATAAAATTATAAGTAAAATCTTAAAATTTATATTTTCAAAACTAACTTAGAAATTTAAATTTTCCAAATATATAATTTTTTTTAAATCTAAATTTTACACGTAGATTAAAATTAAAATCTTTATATTATATTTAAAAATCAATATTTATTAAACCCATATATTTCTTTTCAAATTTTGGAAATCATTTCAAAAATAGACCAACGGTGTCCGTATATAATTTTCTATCCTATGGTCAAGTGATGCAGATATTTATCATTCAATCCGCAATTTAAATCTAATATTTACGGGTATATATCATTTCAACCCGCAATCCCAAAATTCAAAATAAAAATTGCTTGGGTTTATCATTTCAACCCATAACGATTTTCCCAAATCTACAAGATCGTTCGGGTATGTATCATTTCAAAATCCATGGGGAGAAGTGGAGTGAAGGCTTGTGGGTGATCGGTTGAGGGGACGGTTCTGTGATAGAGGCTCGGTTAATGTGGGAGGATGGTCGGTAACTGGAAGCACGAGGTGAGAGAGGGAGTTGAGCATGGAAGGGATGGGTGTGGTCAGCTCGATGGTCATAGGGGATACATGGCAGTGGCAAAAGGAAGAGGGATGGAGGATGGCCATGTTTACGTGGAGAAGAAGATGCTCTGTCTCCCAGATATATGAAGACATATATGTATATTATTATATTATTTTATTTTGTTATTTTTTAGAAGAAGAGAGGAACGAAGATGTAGAAAGGGGAGCAAATGAATGGACGCGCCAGAAAATAATTTATTGGAATGTTCGAAATAGAGAAAGTCAAGCGTTGGAATAATAAAAGTCAGGAACAAATTTTTGAAAATATTTATGGCAAATGGCTGTTTGTTTTCACACGGGACAAATGAAAGGAAATATGGAAACCAAAATGCTGAAATGGAAACCGATACTGCCAATCGTTTTGTAGATTTCGCCGTGCACCGGATGCTGAAATGCACAAATGAATACACTGTGGAGATCAGCACGACGAGACAAACAGAATGGTACACAGATATCAACGATATGATCATGCTATCAAAAGTCGATATTCGTTGCTAAAACTACTGCTAAACTGCCGAAAATAAAATAAACAGGCTATAGCAGTCCAAATTTGGCGAAACGAAATATGTCGTCTCACTCAGAAAATGGTTTACATTTTTTTTATATAAAAATATTCACGTTTTGAAAATATTTTATTTCCATCAAATTAACTGATTTTAAATTTTAATTTGAAAATTACACAAGAGAACTAACTTTCATATTTTCCAATGAAAATCTGACACTTGCTATGTTTAAATAGACGCATCTCAAATATCAAATTTTCATTGCAAAATTTAATTGTTTAAATTTAATGAAAATTCAGTTAATTACGTTATAAAAATCGTTAAAATTTCTGGGTCGTTACAGTATGACTCTTAACGATGCTCAACTCAATTACACGACCACTGAAAAAGAGCTTCTAGCGGTAGTCTTTGCGCTCAAAGAATTCCGACCTTATTTGATTGGCTCACACATTACTGTTTATACTGACCACTCCGCTCTTAGGTACCTTTTCGCTAAAAAGGGATGCTAAGTCTCGTTTGATCCGTTGGATCCTATTACTCCAAAAATTTGACCTTACAATCAAAGACAAAAAAGGATCCGATAATGCATCGCTGATTATATGTCGCGTCTTCCAAACGCACAATCTTCTTTACCGATCAATGAGATATTTCCTAATGAACAACTCCTTTCTGTTTTCATCGATCCATGGTATGCCGACATAGTGAACTATCTAGTCACTAAGGAAACTCCATCATTTTGGTCGAAACAAGATAAATATAAATTTCTTTCCCAAGTCAAGTACTTCTATTAGGATGATCATACTTGTTTAAGTATTGTTCCGACCAAATCATTCGACGTTGCATTCCAGATTGTGAAATCAAGAGTGTTCTTTCGTTTTGTCACGACCAAGCTTATGGTGGTCACTTCGGTCCGAAGAAAACAGCCGAAAAAGTTCTTCAATGTGGTTTTTATTGGCCTATGCTTTTCAAAGATGCATTTGAGTTTTGTAAAACTTGCGATCGTTGCCAAATGTTGGGAAGAATCTCTCGACAAAATATGATGCCTTTGAACCCCATTCTTACAATCGAAATCTTTAACGTTTGGGGTATTGATTTTATGGGACCATTTCCCAATTCTTTCGGAAATCTGTACGGTCTTCTTGCCATTGATTAAGTCTCTAAATGGGTTGAAGCCATTCTTTGTAAAAAAAATGACCATAAAGTTGTTGTGAAATTCTTAAAAGAAAACATCTTTTCGAGGTTTGGAACACCTCGAAAAATAAAAAGCGACATTGGAACCCATTTTTGTAATCGTTCGTTTGAATCTCTAATGAAGAAATACTCGATAACCCACGAGTTATCCACTCCTTTTTCGAGGGTTTCATGATTTTTAATTTTCGATTCTGTTACTAATTAAATTATATCATTAGCAGTTATTAGTTAATGCTAAT
The DNA here is from genome assembly GCA_030737815.1 of Allium fistulosum. Taxonomy (NCBI): domain Eukaryota; kingdom Viridiplantae; phylum Streptophyta; class Magnoliopsida; order Asparagales; family Amaryllidaceae; genus Allium; species Allium fistulosum. The sequence goes on along the minus strand of CM060902.1, from coordinate 320,442,039 downwards.
TACTAGGTGATCCACTATTTTGAATCTTGGAAATCTCGACCGAGATCTCGGTCGAGATCTCAATTTGATCTCCTTACGAAATGAAATATCATAAATCGGTGGAAATATCATCTGCATATATCGGGCGTGATATGTAAATATCGAACGATATCTCGGGCGATACGAATTTGCAATATCTCAGGCGATATTAGTTTTTTTTTGAGAAATTTACTTATTTTGAGAAATTTGTTCTTTCAATATTGGTCATTTATTATTAGTTTATTTTTCGAAATTTATTTAGGCTCCTTAAAGGTTTTTATTGACTATAGTTCATTTTTGCTAGTTCATTATTAACTTTGTTCATCTTTGTTAGTTCATTTACTTTATTCCTAAAATATGCTACTCTAAGCTATGAACTTTAATATCTTAAGTTTCTTTAAATTCTTAATTTTCTTAAGTTATGCACTTTTGTTGTAGTATCGCATATTATTAGTAGGTAGTAACTAAGTTTGTGTAAATGCGCACTATAGCAAATGTAGTTTTAGCATATTCGGTAAATGAGGTTTTAGAATCAGTGGATTTATGAATATGTAGTAAATGAATATGCAGTTTTATTAATATCTAGTTTTATGAATATGCAGTTATGCAGTTTTTATGCTTATGTAGCTTTAAAATGCATTTTCATGACCATGTAGCAAATGAATATGCAGTCTTATGAGTATGCAATTTTAGTATATGTAGTAAATGCAGTTTTAGAACATATAGAATAATTAGAGTAGTTTCAGATTAACATACCCATGTAGGTTCAAGTATTGTATGGATGCTAACTAGAGCTATTGATGACAAGAGTGTGATTATGCAAATCAAGTTAGTTAAAAAAATTATGGTAGTATTTATAAACATTGTTGTAAAAGCCAACAAATTTAAGCTATATACTCTGAGATGTTCCCAAGATAAACATTGAGATCCGAGATGTAAATCTGATATGGTCGCCTGTAATGTATTCATCTCGTCCGATATCTCCCCCGATACAAAATCGACTCTCTAAAATCTTCGAGACGAAACACAACCGAAGTCCAAAATTTAAAACCTTGAGGTGATCAGTTCATATTTCAGTTAGCAATTCAATTTGGGGTTTTTTAGTTTAGGGTTTGCAGGTTTTAACTATAAAAGAGGTTTATACATCAATATCAAATTAACTGTTTACAGTAATTCTTATTCTAAGATTATGGAATTCAAGTTAGGGATTTTATAATTTAATTAATAAAAAGGGTGTATTTGCAATCAAGTTTAACAAGTTATAGACTTTAATCTAGTGTTTTACATATTTCAAATTAGGTTTCTACCATCCTAAATCAAGTAAAATAGTTTAAACCTAACTGTAATAATCATCTTACTAAAATTGTTCCCAACCACCTTAGATCCAAGCTCTAACTTCGTTCCTCGCATGAGATCTGCACCCGATAGCTTGTCCTTTCCTAGATCTTATTCACTTGTATCCTTCTTCTTTGATTTTTAATTTATTTTTGAAAGAAATTTGGAAGTGGAGAGAAGAAGTTTGGGCACATTGATTAATTTTGTGATGAATTAGGTTTTAGGCTAGGTGTACATTTATAGAGGATTTACATTAATTCTAATGATTGAGTAACCCTAGGAGAATCTTTGTTTTCATCTATACGCTTATCATTTACTTCATTCCCAAGTAAAAATATTTAGTTAAATTTAGGTAGTTGAATTAATATATTAAATCTAGATGGTTATCTAGTTAACGCTTTCTTAACCATTAAGTTTTATATATTTAAACCTTCTTTAAGGTTAAGTAATCTATCAATTAATTTATGTTTATTTCCTTTGACTCCTTTCCTTTTACTATGCTAAATAAAATCTTTTCATTACCCTAATTTATGTCATTCTAATAAATTAATTGATTTATGTATGTATATATATATATATATGTGTGTGTGTGTGTGTGTGCGCGCGCGCGCGCGCATGCGCGCGTGTATTATTAACCATTATAGGGAATCTTAAGCATATTTATATGTGTATGTGTGTGTATGTATAAATGTATATATATGTATATGTATACATCTTGACAGTGATTAAGAAATTTACTTTTCTTTTTCAACACTTAACTAGTATTTATCTTACCATATCCAGGTTATTACATTTTCCTCCTTTAATGTCATTGATAGCCATTTATTCAAATTAGTCGATATTATTCATTCACTTTAATTATTATTGAATATGGCAGAGAATAATGTAATTGTTTTTAAAAGTACGCCTATATGTATATGTACAAATATTTGTTTGCCTTTTATTTACAAATGGAATTTAAGTGAAAAATCATTCCATCGCTAATGTTCTCTTACTTATACATATATATAAACTCTTTCACTTTTCTCTTGTTAATATAACAGTCATACCACCTTAATTAATGCTACTAATAATAATTTTGGTCAATTAATTAAAAACTATAATCTCAATCAATATCCTTAATTGATATTCTATATATGTACACATTATTAACTTTTATACGGTACCTTGGATTTCTATCCAAACGTGTAAATATATGTATTGATTAAAAGCCTTATGCTTTACAAATAAATAAATAAATAGTATATTCTTTATTTCATTTTAAACAATGATTCATTTTCATAGTCTGTTACCTTTGTTTCTATAACATTGCATGCATTCTTATTCTTCTTAAACATACCATTGCACCACCCTTCTAACTTAAGCTATCTATGATTAGTAATAAATCCCATCAGCAATCAATGTCTTTATCTGTACATTTCCCTTAAGTTAATCTTTTACTTTCATATATATATTTATCTTTCAAACATACAATTTTAGACATATCCTTTTCTTTTCAAAATATATAACTTTTATTAAATGTCTTTTTTTATACATATTTTGTTATACCGTCTTTCTTTTAAAATAACTCTTTACTTTTGTACATATATTGTTATTCTTACTTTTCAAACGTATAAAAGTAGATGTATTCTTTTTCTTTTTTAAGTATGTTTCTTACTCTCTTTTTAACACGTGCAACATATTTAATTATAGCAATAAATTCTATAAAAAGTTAATTAGTGTCATCTATTTTTGCGTTTAATAGCTTCTTCTTATTTACTAACGTTCATTTAAAAAATTATACTCTTTTAAAATATATTGATACATTCTTTCTCTTTTTCGTTTCTTGGTATACTCAACCTATTAAGTACAACATTAATTAATGCTTTTCTTTTGAAGCATTTTCAAATTTGTGCGTAAATACTTTTCCCTTTTTTCTTTTAAATGCACCCTCATCATTATACCTTCTCTTTTTTCTTTACTTTTCTTAGAGTAATTTATACATATTCAACTTATTTCTTATAAAACAAGTTTTTTAGTCTTACATTAACTCTTAAACTTTAATTTCAAAACAGGCGCAAAACACAAAATGTGCCCTACGGCAAACATTATGTATCTTCTTCGTACAGTATCCGTTTCCAGCAACTTATATATGAATTTGGACGAGAAAAATCTACTTAACACAATGGAAAAGTCATATTTCCCAAATTCCTTCATTTATAGAAATTTACACTTTTTTCCTTTTATGTGAAATTAAGTTTTTACCATTATTAAAATTTTAATTTATTATTAAAATTTCTGGGGTGTTACATTTGGGAAGATAGTAAGGCCAAGGTGGACATAGGGGAGATAGGATCTTGATGACTAATGGTGATCGCGGTGGATACTTTGGTCAATAATTCTCACTCAAAACCTTTTAGTCCTCTATGATTATGAAATTTTACTATTGTACGTTTGATTTTATAATAGTTTTTTATTTATGTTCCGAGTTAGAAATATTATGTTTGATTTTTTGCTATGTTGGATTTAGATATGGATTTATGCTATTTTATATGAGATTTAATTAGATTGTGAATCAAATCGATGTCTAATTATTAGTTTTTGTTTGATCGATGCATAGAGCTTGATTTCCATGATGATTTGGTTGAGCTGAATGCACGCATATCGTTTAGATAATGACTTGTGTTTTTCATGTAAGATGAAATGGTGTTGATTTGGATAAGTTGTAGTTTAGATTTAACTGTAAAATTGAATTTGTTGAATGATGATATATAATATATTGTTTACTCGCACAAAAATCCTTATAATTCGAGGTTGTAAATTAAAAATTCAAAGTTCTCCAACTCTATTTAAAGAATGGTTGGTGATTGTAAATTAACTCTTTAAATTTCAATACAAAAGAATAATATCCAGTCTTTGATTGGTTGTAAAATCCGACATGGTTTAAATAATCCAAAATATAAAGTTCAATTTTTAGTAGAAAAAATCCAAAGGATATTTTTGATGATCCTTGACATGCATGTCCAAGACCTCATTATCTTCAAATACACAATTTGCTAAAATTTCTCCACGGCCTTGAAATAAGCTCGGTATTCACGGATCAAACTTCTCCGTCTTTTCCATTATCTTTCTAGGAAAACTTCTTCCTTTATTCTTATTCCAAGTGATCGATCCCTTTCCTCTTATTCATTTTTAATGCTGCTCTATTAATGTCAAACGTTTTCCCTCTCTCTCATGCTCTATGATCAATTCCCCTTCTTCACTTCATTTCACACAATCAACGCCGATCGATTTTTCCATGTTGTCATGATCACCAAAGAGTTAGAGACAACATAATAGCGATTATTGGTGAGTTATTGCAATTGTCAGAAAGCATTAGCGATTGCCCGCTGTTGGGTGAAAATTCAGTCATCAATGTGAGCCTTCACTAGCCAACCAACTACTCCCCACTTTCAGCTCAATCAGTACACCACATGATATATCTGCCGAATAAGATTGAACCAACCCATATGACATCTAGCTTCTCTTTGACTAGAATGAACAATATTTGAATCATCCCATATATTAGTTACAACTTATGGAAATCCAAGAGAAGAGATGTTAAAAAATATTAGAAAGTTCCTTTGAAATATATTATGTCCCACATCGCCTAGTATAGAATAGTTGATGCATATATAACCTACTAGGCTCCTTCCCCTTACAAGCTAGCATTTAGGGGTGAGTCCTACCAAATTGGGTTCATTACAAGTGGTATCAGAACAGGCCACCATCGATGAAACTTCAAGTCATGAGATGGGAAACTTATAGGCTAGATTAAAGTACTAATTGGTGAGTGAAGCCATCTGAAGAGAAAAGGGCTACCATCAGGCCAGCGTCGATACAGTGGGTTGACGTGGACATCAGACTTTCAAACTGGGGTGAAACGTTAATTCCTAGATCGCCTAGTATGAGATAGGTGATGCGTATATAACCCATTAGGCATCCTCCTCTTATAATCTAGCTTTTAGGGGTTGGTTCTACCTAATTGGGTTCGTTACAAAATGGAAGTAAACTATCAATGTAACATCAAAGAGAATTTCTACAATGCAATGGATAACAATCTGGCTAGTGAGAGGTGGAGGTCATTGGGATTTTGGTTTGTGACGCTTAGGGGTGCATTAACGAGAAAGTTATTAGGAATTAGGATAAATTTTGGTTATCTATGAACTAAAGCATGCTGGTATTTTATTTGTTTGTTTTTTTAAATGGTGTTTGTGGATGCATACACATGGGCTACAAATGTTGTGAGTTTACAAGTTTATTTTGGACACTTGAACTAATTTACATTTGACATTCAAGTTCCTAAGAGAAGAACCAACAAATTATTATTGGGAGTAAACTTAAAAAAATAAAGAGCTAGTTGGTTTGTGCAATTTATGGAAAATTTGACCAAATAAAAGCTATTTACGCATTGATAGGTGGCTACATTGTTCTGAAACCACAACAAAGGATTATGATACTATGATGGCTTGATTAGTATATGTTGACAACCACACAGTAGATTATTGTGGAGTTGTAAAAGTGAAGTAATTGTCATAACTTAGTAGAAATATATTAGTAAAACTCGCGTTACGAACAGTGGAGATAAATTGAATTTTGTAGTTTTTTATATTGTGAGTTAAAATGGTAGAATTTTTAGAGTTTTGTAGATCATGTATTACCAAGTGAATATCAATCCGACTAGGTGCACATATAGCGTACCTTTTAGGATGGACGTGAACATCAATAAGTGGATTATCGGGTACCATCCTCTCTTGGACTTCTATGTTGTTTAGGAGTTCATAACCGTCGGGAGGCACGAGCTTACGAGAAGGTAAGTCTACTAAGTCTGCCGTTGGAAGAGTTGGTGGGGCAAAGTTCATGGTGACCAGAGCATCCGACTACGCCCTCAATCCATTCACTTCATAGGTGGGGCAAAGTTCATGGTGGCTTGAGCGTCCAACTACGCCCTCAAACCGTTCACTTCATAGGCCAGCTGACCCATATTTAACAATTATAGCATCACAGTATGCCATATTTCTTCGTTGATGCCAAGATTGGGCCGAACAGCATTGGGGAGAGTGTTACCATTGGTTTTGTGCCAGTTGGAGTTGTTACCTTCGAATGGCGTGAGATTGTCTATGGTAGCAAGTTAGATCGGGTCATTGCGGAATGGAAAACCGTGGAAAGATGAGAGCTTTTGGGAGAGGCCCTCCTTCTAGTAGTAATATATTGATTAGTGATTTAGCCAACCTCAGAATTAGACTAATGCATAAAGGTTACTTGCTAACACTATAATTAAAGTGAAAAATGAGGAGTTAAGTACGTAGATGAAAGGTAAATAACAAAAGACGTAGAGTGGTTTGACAAAGGTACCTAAGTCTACTGTGAAGTTCTCTTACTATATATTTCTCTTACAACTACAAGGAATTATAAGAGAATAATAATTAAAAAGAAGCACTTAAGATAAATAAAGTTATATAATCTTAAGGACTTGTGGTATCAAGTGCCTTGAATTGTGTGTATTATTCTGAATCCTTGTATGTTCCAGCCCCTTTAAAATTTTGATGTCAAGGATATTTATAGTAGCTGAAGTGCATGATGGATGGTTGAGGTTGAGCTGTAGAACTTGTAGGAAAAGTGTTTGACCGTTGGTCTGCTATAAGGGCAGATAGGCGACATGTGTCATTAGTGCAAGAAGATGTGCAGTAAATGAATATATACTCATCGCTCTTCTGCACCAGGCATGGGCTTCACACTCAATGTGTATACTTTGCATTAAATGCCCAATTAGTTCTGATGGTGCCACATTAGTTCAGTATCCCAGCTATAGTGCTTCAGATAGATGAATGGATAGCTTGTCATTTACTTGAGTGCTTACATTGTAAAGCCTGCTGAGCTGGCTAACTGACCATTAACGATACGAGAGAAACTAAGAATCTTGCTAAGGACCATGGTGGGAAGATGGTGCACAACCGGGTGCGAGGTGACCGGGAGGGTCATCTAGGATCGATTGAAATCAGATGTACTAAAGTCGGACAAAGGACGGGTCACGCTTGAGCCAATCTTGCTTGACATGCCATCTGCTGGGGCGAAGTTGGAGTGGTGCCAACCATCAACTAGCGCAACACTGAGTGAACATGCTAATTTGGGGTTGTGTTGGAAGTAGATTGATATAGGAAAGTCGGTCATCATTGTGCCTTTCCTAGCCAGATCGAGAGCGATCGGGCCTAAATTTTGCCTAAATGTGAAGGGTGGTTAGGGATGAGGCGACAGGGCAGCATCTTGATGCCTTATTGAATAGAAGGTTTGGTTTGAGACCAACATGGGCTTGGGTCGGCTTATGTGGGCTGATTGTAAAATAGTTGGGTTGGCTTTGATTGGGCCAGACTTCCTTATTTTTTTCTACTAATTACTGACGAGAAAATTGAGCAACATAAGTATTTTGGTTAAATCTATTTTTGATTTTGAAACGTCCTCTGAAAAAAGGAATATATGCATAGTGAAAAGTATTTTATAATAATATTATGATTTGGACATGCTTTGTTGAAAGTATTTTCTCAGCTAATGCTTATAAAAATTTATTTAAGGAAAAGGAAATGTTTTGTAGAAAAATATTTTAAAATAAATATTATAGTGTTTGTAGTGTATTTATTGGAAAGATGTTTTGTGGGAAAACTATTTCTGATAAAAGTATCTGTATTAAAAATGTTTTGTTAAGAATACATTGTTTAAGGCGGTTTATTTTAAAGATTTGTTGAAAAAATCTATATTAGATTTTGGTAGAATATTTTAAGAAATTATTGAAATTTATTTTGGAAATGTTAGGTTGCAAATATTTTTATCTCCAAAATATCCCTTTTAACTAAGACAGGAAACATCTTTATTTGAGGAAAATGTTTTATCCAAAGAGTATCTTTTATTTTGTGAACTTTTTGTTTGAAAGTAAATTTTTAGTTGTAAGTATTTTCACGTAAAAGATACTTTTTGATAAATGATGTATAGAAGGAAAACGTTTTTAGGCCACGAGATTTTAGATTGGAAAATACCCAATTTGAGGATATGGTGGAAAATAATTTTGTTAGAAAAAGGATGTATTATAAAATATCTAGTTTTAAAATGTTTTAAGGAAAATATTTTGCTTCAATTAGGTAACGGAAATGATTTGATTTAAAAGTGGATAGTTCAAAGTAAAATATTTTGTTTAAATAAAAAATTATATAGAATTTGTTAACAAATATTTATTGGAAATATATTTTATCAAAACTAGATTTTGAGAACTATGAGACTAGACTAAGTGGCATGGAATGTGGGATGACTGGGTGATATGAGTCTTAAGTTTGTCCAAACTATCACGATAATGTGAATTGTGTTCTAATTATGTGTAGCTTCCATAGTTGTACAGTCTAGTCATTCCTTCTAGGGGAGATTTGGGATATGATGTAGAGACTACCCATTTTAATTGTATGGGATAGTGACCTATCATTTGGATTTTCTTACTTTGACCAAATTTTTTATATTGTTCGATTTTTATTATGTTGTTAATTATATTAATTTGATTGTTTCGTTTGACTATGTTTGCTTTATGGTCTATGACATTATTGTTTGAATTATATTATTCTACTTACGTTGTATTGTTATTTTTACTTGTTTGAAAATTCTTTTTCACTAATTTATGTTATGCATGTTTAAATTAATCTTTTTGCTTGCGTTGTAATTTTGTTGATTGTTTATTTTAATATAATGCATTTAATTGTTTGCTTGTTTATTTACTTGGCTGCTTGTTGCTTGCGTTGTTGTGATTATGTATATTATATGATAGGACGTATTGTTTATTTTTTTTGATAATTTATTGATGAGATAATTATACAATGATTGACTTTTAATGAAACGTACATTGGTGAAATTATATTTGATTTAGTCATAGTGGGATGACGTAGTTTCCTAAGTGGAGGAAAAGTATATATTTAGATTGACTAAGAGATGTGAAGATGTTCCCTGAAGATAAGTAATAATGGCTGAAGAGTTTTGGTGACAAAAAGGTTTGTGGATACCACTTGGGAATCAAAGCAAGTGTGGGTAGTTCATTACATCATTTAAATAAAATGGAGTTTTTAACAAATACATGTTTCGAAGTCTATAAATACACAAGCAATTACCGACTTTCAAAATTGTTTTGAATTCAACACGTACCCCTATTTTGATTTTGGAAGAGTATATACAGTTTGAAATTTTTATGTATAATGGTATTTTATCAAAAATATTTTAAATTGATTTTGAAGAACGTTGATAATATTTTAAAAAAAATTTATAAAACAATAATGGTACTTTGATAAATAATTTTGTTACTAAAAGAACAAGGTTTGGAAATAAAGATATTTAGGTGAATGTATAGACTTGAAGATGTATTAGAAGACTCACTACAAGAAATGGATAGTAGATCCCTCTTTGGTATTTTGGGAGCAATCCTTGTCACAAAATAGGAGTTACTATAAAAGGATTGCGGAAGCAGATATTTGATAAGATCTGTAGAATGAGATTCTGTAATCCTTTTATAGTAACTCCTTTTTGATGACAGGGATCACTCATCCAAAATACCAGAGAGGGATCAACTATCTATTTCTAGTGGTGAGTGTTCAAGTACATCTTCAAGTCAAAACATTTACCTAAATATCTTCATTTCCAAACCATGTTCTTTTCAAACCAAAATTCTTTCTCAAAATGTCATTATCGTTTTATAAAATAACTTTTTTCAATATATCATCGTTGTTCTTCAAAATCAACTTAAAATATTACCGAGAAAATAACATTATACCGAAAATTTCAAAATTGTATATACTCTTCCAAAATTGAAATAGGAGTCCTTGTTGAGTTCAAAACACTTATGGAACCCAATAATTGCTTATATAAAAATAGACTTCAAACATGTATTTGGAAAAACTCCATTTTCTAAAATGATGTAACGAACCTACCATCATTGCTTTGATTCTCAGTGGTATCCACCAGGCCTTTTTGTTACTAATACTCTTCAGCCTTTATTACTTATCTTAAGGGTGCATCTTCAGATCTCTTAGTCAATATGAATATCTAGTCTTCCTCCACTTAGGAAACTTTGTCATCCCACTATGATCAAATCAAATATGTTTCTTAACCTCTCGTTAGTTTCTCCATTGTATATTTCACTAAAAATCAATCATTGCATAGCTATCTTATCATAAAATTATTAACAACAAAAAAAAATCTAACCTATCATCCAATATACATAATCACAACAAGGAAAAAAAAGGAAACAATTAAAACATATAATATTAAAACAAACAATCAAAAAAATTATAACGTAAGCAAAAAGGATTATCTAAACATGCATAACAGAAATTAGTGAAAAACCATTATGAAACACAAGTAAAAATAACAATAGCATCCAACTCCCTCATAGAGGGGAGAAAGTTCGATTTCTGGCAACTGCACAGAGTCGTCCAAAAGAGCTGGCTTAAATTATGGATGCAAGTTGTGGTGGATCTTCTTGCGTTCCCTCTAGATGTTTCTGGCGAAGCTGGATTTGTTGGAATTCCAATAAAAATACAATGCAAGTAGAACAATTTAATTCAAGCAATCATGTCATAGAGCATAAAGTAAACACACTCAAACTAAACAATCAAATTAATATAACTAATAACTTAACAAATAATGGAAATATATAAATAATTCAATCAAAGTAAGCAATTAAAAATGAAAGGTCACTATTCCATACAATCAAAATGGGTAGTCTTTGCATCATATCCCAACTCTCCTCAGAAGGTAACAACTAGACCCTACAACACATTAGGGAAGCTACACGTAATTGGAACATAATTCACAATATCATAATAGTTGGGACAAACTTAAGACTCATATCATCCATTCGTCCCACATCTAACGCCACTCGGTCTAGTCTCGTACTTCTCAAAATATTGTTTTGATAAAATATCATTCCAATAAAATACTTATTAACAAACACCTCTAAAGTTTGTTATTTAAAAGAAATATTTTACCTTTTGTACTATCCACTTTTTGAACTATCCCTTTTAACAACTTCAAAGGGGTTAGAACATACAAGGATTCTAGACAATACACACAATTCAGTGCTCTTGATACCGCAAGTCCTTAATATTATTTAGCTTTATTAGTCTTAAGTGCCTCCTTTCTCTTATTATTCCTTGTAGTTGTAAGAGAAATAAATAGTAAGAGAACTTCATAGTGGATGTTGGCAGCCTTTTCCAACCACTCTATATCTTGTGTTACTTACCTTTTTGTTGTGTACTTAACTCCTCATTTTTCACTTTAATCCTAGAGTTAGTAAGTAACCTTTGTGCGTTAGTCTAATTCCGAGATTGACTAAATCTCTAGTCAACATTTTGGTGCTAAAAGAAGGGTCTCTCCCTAAAGCTCTCACCTTTCTAAACTTTTTTATTCCACAAAGACTGGATCTTACTTATTACCATGGACAATCTTACGCCATTCGAAAATAACAACTCCAACTGGCACGAAACCAACAGTAACACTCTCAGCAGTGCTGCCTAGCCCAATCTTGGCATCAACAAATAAATATGGTGCACTGTGATGCTATAGCACTCAAGCATGAATCAGCTAGCCTGCGAAGTGAATATCTTAAGGGCGCAACTGGCCTCTCAAGCTACCATGAACATTTTCCCACGAGCACCTCTTACATCCTACTTAATCGACCTGCCTACTCATAGGCCCATGCCCCCCGATAGTTATAAAATCCTGAACACGGCCAAAGCCCAAGAGAGGGTGGTACCCAAAACACCGTTTAAGGATGTTCACGTCCTCCTAGAAGGTACATTGTACGCGTACCTAGTCGGGTTGATCTCACCCCAGATGTGGTTGTACCGGTGGGGCTAAATCGTCACTATTTCCCTTTAGTGGAACAACCACCAGCCTTCGATCACCCACAAACTTCTGCTTTTGACTATCTCAATGGTGGTCCCTTTTCCATCGCAAGTCACACATTGCCCTCTTGGCACACTCCAGGTCCTATAAAGGTGTGATCGGAAATAAATAAACAGAAGAGTGGGTCATGCGTAGGGGGAGATCTCTTGCTCGTCATCAACGTTCTCCATCTCATCGCTGATCTCCTACTTTGCCAATGTGCAGGCTGAGCCCTCAGCCCAGGGTCGACCAGAAAATCCCACAACAGGCTAATATCGACTTTAGCTAAGAGAAGCATATCCTCCGTCAACAGCTCAACAGAATGCAAGCCTACAATTCTAGGGAGAGGCATTCTCAAATGATGGGAACCGGAGCCATTTTCGATGAAGTCTTGTATTCTTACATCCATTGACAGTATGCTTTTCCACCTATTGTCAAGTATGATCAGAGTGCAGACCCATGCGATCACATCACGGTGTTCAACTCCATCGCCTGTGTTAGCTAGCTTTCCGGTTCACCAAAGTTTTTGCTCTTCCCTTCCACCCTCTCATGGCCGGCCTCCTATTAGTTCTTGCATCTATGGTCGAGCTATATTAGCTCCTGGGCCTAATTGCATGCAGATTTCAAGACTCGTTTCTTCACGTCCCGTACATATGTCATGTTAGCTAGTGAGCTAGGAAAAATCAAACAGCTCCTTTTGAAAGTTTGTGGTCGTATGTTAGCCGCTTCAACAAAGAGTCAATCCGGGCTAAGGGTGCAGATGTGAGCGGCTTGTTCGTGGCCTTATGTTCAGGGGTCGAATACAAGTCCAGGATTTGGAGAGAGTTCCAGAAGCATCTAGCTTCGTCCTTAATTGACTTTGATCAATGGGCGAATAACATGATAAGGATGGAAGACGCGGATGTTTCATACAAAAACAATGAGGCAAGGCATCCTACCCAAGTCGGTCCTCACAACAGCAACCATCATCGAAACAGCGATCGTCAAGCCGATGCCCGGTGGCATCCAGAGGCCGGCCCTCAATACAAACCTAGGATACAGTAATTACTTTCATTTAAATAAGGACTTTGCTACAATCTACCTCACACCAGGAACCGAGTACAATTTCAAAGGCTACCATCGCGAGGGGCGGGAAGTAGGAGGAAACTTGTCGCAACAGCAAGTACTGTGAATCTTATCAAATGGATGACCAATCTACAATAATTATTGTGTGCTCAAGGATGAAATCGAAAGACTCATCCAGAAAGGGATACTCTTGGAATTTTCTCGACATCAAGTTGAGCAAAGAGAAAACAGTAAAAAGCAACATAATCAACCTCCTTGGCCTAATACTACCCATGTCCAAGCTGTCACCGAGGTCCTGACCATATGTGGTGGCCAACATGTGGCTGATAATAGCTGGGGGCTCAGTCACATTATCAAAGAGAAGTGGGTACTGCTAAGAAAATTTATTAATTGAAATCTTGGGTATCCTAGGTCCCCTGATTTGAATTAGAACGGTCGATTAACTTCACAGCCGATGATAGGGAAGCAGTCTCCTTTCCTCATCATCACCCCATGTTCATTACTTTTGCCTAGCTCAAACAACGTCATGTTTAAGAATTTTTTTGAAGCTCTCACGCTCCTGGCCTTTAGCCTCACTCCATGCGCCTTGCCTATTTAAGACTTTGAGGTCTAGGAATTGTTCCAATAGATACAGCCTCGCTTGTAACAACTTTCGGCCAAGAGCCACTCGTAGCAAAGATCCGTGTAACGACTCAAAATTTTATCGTTTTAATTTTTGCGAATATTTAATTAAATTTAAATATTTGATTTATTATTTTTAAATAAAAAGAAAAATCAGTTTGTTAATAAAATGAATTTATAGAATTTTTCTGTAATTCGAAAAATATTTGGATTATCGTTTGTCATATTTTACGGCAAACGTTAGTATTTTTGAAATTTAACAAGATTTTATAACCAATGAATTTTATAATTGTTTTGTGATTATGTCGCATTGTTGTGCGCGATTGTATTTTTATTTCTATTATTCGCGGTTTGTACTCGAATGGAATATTGTGTGGCGGAATACCGCAAATCTTCTTTTCAAAACTTTTGCACAAATCAAATCAAAATTCAAATTTTAAATAGGACATTTATGTGATTTGAGTGATGAGATTAGTAGCTTGAATTGTGAATTTTGATTAACTTGTAAAGTTTTTTTAACTTAGATTGGAAAATTTGGGATTTTTGTTTGGTTATATGTACATACAACATATCGGCACAACTTTATACTTCCCTTTTGCATTGTTTGTACCAAAATTGGGCACAACACTCTTCGGAAGTTTTTGAAGAGATAAAATGAAGAAATTAAATGGAAAAAGAGGATTATCTAACAAAAACTCCAAAAAAACAGATAGGAAAATAATAAGAACGCACAGAAACACAAGAATTTTGAGTGGTTCGACGTATTGCCTACGTCCACTATGAAGTTGATTGCTTTATTGATGTTTCTTTGATGATTACACTTGATTTCAGCGTGTTACAGCAGATAATGATGATTTATAGCAGTGAAATTCATTATTGGCAGCAGCTATGGAGTTTAGATCTGGATCCGGTAGAGTTTAGGCGTTGGATAATTCAAAGAAGAAGAAGCCCCTTTTCTGTATGTCCTGGGGCTCTATTTATAGGTGTAGGAGGCTGATATTTCATTCAGATCTCGGGAGACCCTCTCTGGCACGTGACTAGGCCCGCACGCCCAAGCCCGCGAAGTTTCGGCCCGATCCGTGATCGATACGAACGGATTTCGTATCGATCAAGATCGTGTCCGATGGAGTCGAAAATTGGCATGGACATTCTTCAACATGCACGTAAGCTCCTGTGAAAATTTCATAGCATTTGGACTTGTAGATTAGGAGATATGATCGATACGAAATGATGCTTTTCGGCTGGTTGTTTCGTTCGTATCGATCCTTTTGACTCGATGGCGGCATGTGTTGGCGGGTTGACGTGGCGTGCGTCCTTCGCATCGATCTGTAGCATACTCTGTTTGAATCGATGAAGACAGTCTAGTTCGAATCGATGGATGTTGGCTTGTTCGCATCGATGAAGGTTGCATAGTTCGTATCGATGAAAGCTCCCTAGTTCATATCGACTGTTGTGCTTTTCTTCGCATCGATGGGAGGCGTGCATTTCGTATCGATTGGTGATCGATCGATACGAAGAGAGCCTTTAAGACTAAGCGATGTGAAACAGATGAAAGTCTTTGTTGCCTATGGATACGAAGTGGTCATTGGCTGATCGAGTCGAGCAGAGCTTGTCGATGGATGCGAAGTCGACCGAGTCGAACTGTGGCTTCCTGATGGATGCGGATCGATACGAAGTAGTCGTTGACCGATCGAGTCGAACAGAGCTTTCCCAGATGAATTCGAACTCGATCGATTCGAACAGCGGCCACCTGATGGATTCGAACCCGAGATTGTTTCTTGTCCAATCTTGCATCGATCATAACTTGAGCATATGAACTCGGATTGACCTGAAATTTGGAACGTTGACTTTTATGGCTTCCTTCGTCGTGTCTTGTCGATTGTAGCTCGATCCGGACTTGGAAAAAATTCGTCGATATCCATAGTGAACCTGCGTATAACCGATCTTCAAGACGAACAATCATTGGTTTCTAGTCAAGTTCTTGGTGTCACGGCCTTGCCAAAAGGCGGGATAACACTTACTCCCCAAAGTACGTCTTGTGGAAACATGATGTGCTTTGAAATGCTGCAACCTTCGTTCTGAATAGTTATCGTCTTTTCGATGAAAGCTGTAATCTTTTACTGATTTTCTCGATAATGTAAACGGTTGACTGCCAACTGCTGTACCCTGTATTGTTGCAACTGATTGATGTATGCTAGTGATTAGCCGTTTGTTGTTGTAATCGTTATCAAATGAGTTTCCAATTCCTGTAAATCTGGAACATTGAAGATTAGTCCGACATGTATGCATATATGTTAATCTGACTCTCGTTGATGTTCACGAGTCATTGTCAGTTTATCTTATGTTGAATTCTGTATCGATCCTCTCCTGAACCGACGTGAAATCCATTGTAACAACGCTCGATGGTTGTTTTTAAATGTTCCTCCGTAACGATCCTCTCCTGAATCGATGTGAAGGGTTGAAATATTTTCATTGCATCGATTTTCATTGCATTGATGGATACAAAATGAGCATTTCGAATCAATGGATGTGGAGTTCGATGGATAAGAAGCAGTTGTTCGTATCGATGGAGTTCAATGCCTTCAGAACTGCCCCTGTTGTGTATTTCGAATCGATGGATCTGGTGTCACTGGATACGAATAGACAATTCGTATCGATGGGTTCGAACTGATCGCTCGTATCGATGTACTGGAGATGGAGTCGAAGATGATCGATACGAACGGCGGTTTCGTATCGATGGATTCGAACTGTACAGTTCATATCGCTGCACTGGAGATGGAGTCAAAAGTGGTCGATACGAAGAAGGGCTTCGCATCGATGGATTTGGTGAAGACTTCGTATAGATACAGACTCGAGTTCATGGATTCGAACAGCTTGTTCGAATCGATCCCGTGGTCACGCCTTGTAACCGGTTGAATCCATTGGGAGGCGAATCGTTTATTCCATTCAACTTCGAGTCCATATAAATACCATGGACTTAGCCATTTTTGACTTTTCACTTTTTACTTTTGTGCCTTACTTTCGTATCGCTTCTGAGACCAAGAAAGGAAAACTGCTCGACTTTGAATCGAACCAAAATCTTTAATCCCTTCAACCATTTATCGAGATCAGGTAATCAATTGAACAAATCCAGTCATAAAACGATGAGATCCAAATTCTCATGCCATTCCATTTGAATTCGTGTCCGAACATTGTTCGGGGAAGCAGATTATCTGCGAGGTCGAGGAAGGAAACATGAAGTTCGAATCGATCTGGGGAAGAAGAGACATCGGATTCGAAATAGTTGGTGGGCAGTTTTTCGGCCACGACTTCGCATCAATCGAGGAAGGAATGTGTCTTGCCTCGTATCGATTCTGATGGGAAATCTCGTATCGTTGCCATGCTTCGGGCTTCGTATCGATCATGGAACAGTCATTTAGCATCGGTTGCTTCGAAACGATATTGATCGATACGATGTAGATGACATTAGGTCGATACGAAGCAAATGATATTGGATCGATACAAAGCAGATGTTTTCCGATCGATACGAACTACGTGCCTTGGGATCGATATGAAATTGTCTCTGAACGATCGATGCGAACTTGAACACGAACGATCGATACGAACCGGAATGATCGATATGAACTTGAACCTGTATCCCTGATGGATATGTACAACTTCAAGGACCGGTGCGAACTTGTACTTTGACGATTGACAATGAACCTAACTTTGATGATATCGAAAACTCTTGTGCATTTTGAACATCCAACTCCGACGAGCTTCATTTTGACATAATTGGACTTGACCGTTGAACTGCATATTTGATTTTCCTTCGAAGCTCGTCGATGGAACTGCAACTCTAAATTTTTTTTAACAAACTTCAACTTGGATTGATTGCTAATTTCTGGATGGTATGGTTGTGACGGTCAGCGATGACGGTCATTCCGACTGAATTTCAAAGTCTCGTCGTTTACATGCTTTCTCCGATTCTGTAGAACTTCTCAAGTGATATACAGTATTGCACTGCACAACACACTCGCACACTTTACACTGGGGGATGCACGAGCATTATTGTTTGTTTAACAATGATTTTTCATAAGCTAGTTAGTCATGGAACCCTCAAGCTCACAGCAGCGGGAACTCCCGAGTTCAATTCCTTCAACCATCGAGATACCAGTCATTGAAGCCGAAGTTATAGACCCAGCTCCGGACGAGCTTCCAGGTGCCCGATTCATTTTTCGTCCACAAGATTTTATTCCGTCCGGCAGAAGATATGCTGGGACGGATTTGTTTAAGGTACGACTTGTCGCTCGACGACGTGTTACTGCCTGGGCCAAATGACAGGCCACATGATCCCCCGAAGGGGTTCACTGCTTTCAACCGTCACGCTTGCACAACGGGGACGCTTCCTCCTTTCAATCAATATATAAGAGAGATGTTATCATTCTTTAGAATAGCTACATCCCAACTACACCCCAACGGATACGCCTTGTTGAATAGCACATTCATTCTGTTTATGGAAATTCTCTTTCGACCGCCAAAGCCGATCGAGATTAGATATCTATTTAACATTAAGAGTCATGGAGACATCCCTTCTTTCACCTTCTTGGAAGCGGCCAGGAACTGCCAAATTGTAACGGGCTCCTGGGGAAGGCTAAGTTACTTTAAGACTGAATGGTTCTACGTTCGGTGCCCCTCTGGATTCGCTAGGCGATGGTTAGATAGACGTAAGCGTTGAAATCTTTCTCTTGAATTATCGAGGTAATAATAACCGACCTCATAACTAACATACATCTCTTCTTTTACAGCCGCAATTTCTCGACCTGATGGTGGATACTTCAGAGAGCTAGTTCAGATCCTCCAAGCGGTTCCGGGTGAATAGAGGCACATTGACTTGGTTCTCACCGACAGAAACTTGAGAATTCTTGGGCTGATTGAACGTAAGCAAAGCATATGGCTGGAAGGGACACTTAGAGCGGTCTCGAAGAAGCGGTTGAAACGAAAAGCGCCCGGAGTCGTAATAGCTGAAGAAGTTGACCTGGAGAGAACGCCTACTGATAATGAGCTCCAAACTGGGCCTTCTTCCGATGTTCAGGATTCAGGAGGAAGGAGAAAAGGCAAGGCAGTTGCTCACAAGCGTTCAAAATCCGTGAGATTAAAATCCATGGTTGTGTCCTTGCCCGTCCCAGGGATTAGAATTTCGGAGTCTCCTCCCCCGCAAGTAGAGAATCCTTTTGAAGGGCTTGCTGATATTCCGATTCCGGATTATGTGTCGTCTCAACATGACACCGGGATGGAGGAGCTTGATAATGCTCTTGAACTGAGCGGGTCGCTTGCTATGAGTGCGGCCGACATTTTCGGTTGGTCGGGGGGTTGCACATGCATACACTTCACTGCACTACATGATTCATAACTGTAAATCGTCCAACCTAAGAAATCACTAACTTTTCCTTCATCTCTCACTTTCAGGTACGATGTCCGGAAGAGGATCAATGCTCGGGAATCTTCGCTCGGTCCGAAAGTCTTCTACCTATTATGATTCCTACAGGAGAGACTCTGATAGAGACCGCGATCGTGGGTACTCTAATCAAGAGAGGTACGAGCGGAATAGGGACAGAGAGTACAGACACCGATCTAGATCTCGCTCTCCTCCTCTTAGACTTCCATCTCCACCTCCTGTTCTTGTTCCACACCCGCCAGAGCCTCCTCGTCACAGACCGTCCTCTCAAACTTCGAGGTCTGAAACTCACCATCAACGAGTTGAATCCGTGCCCCCCATAATTGCAGAGCAGGCCATTACTAAGCCCATGGGAGAAGGGGCTATTAAATTGGCTCAAATGAGGAAGGAGTTCCCGAATATATGCCTCGATGGCTATGTCTTTCCACCTCACTTAAAGAGAATTCCATCTGGAGTGGAAAACACGATGCATGATTACGTTCATGACATCTACACCCTGTATAGAGAGTGGGTTAAGGCTGCAGAGAAAGCTTCCAAGGTGGCCTTTGAGCGAGCTAAAGCGCTTGAGAAAATGGAGACCGAACTTGCTCAAAGGGACCAGATCATTCAAGTGCTCACTACTGAGGTCGAGTCTTCTCATAAATCTAAAATCGAGGCCACCAAAAAAGCTGACGAAGCGAATGTGGCAATGAAGAGGTTGAGGCAGACACATGTTGCCTTGGTGGAGGAGATGGGCCATCGGAATACTATAGTCACCGCCGATTGGGATGCGGCGGTCAAGGAACTCAATGAGCTTAAGGCTAAATTCTCCGACATGGCCAAGGAAAAGGATGATGCGAACAACGCAGCCCAGAAGGCATGCGAATAAGCTGTTCTGCTTAGGGGTGAACGGGATGCGGCTGTGGCTAAAGTCCGCAAGGTGGAGACTGAGGTCGAAGAGAAAGTGAAGTCGGCCGAGTCCAAGCTAGAGGCTGATATCGAAGACCTGCTCGTTGTTTACAACGCTAACGTGCTGAGGCACAGGGGTCTAGCCTGGCTCGATGACTATCCGGTGCATCTGTACAATGCCTGGGGCCGATTAGTTGAAGAAGAGAAGGAGCCGCATCTGGGCGAGTCTGTAGATGAATTTAAACTCGAGAATCGCATTCTGACTGAAGATGAAAGGAAGATTCTCCACGAGTCAATGATTCTGCATGAAAAGGAAAGACTCGGTGCCCAGCACTTCGAAGTAGGAGAGGGTTCAGGGGTTGGCTATCACGAAGCGAGTCTCGAAGTTCCAGCGTCAACCCAGCTTGAATCCTCGTCTACGGTCGATCCCCAAGCTGTTCCTGCCTACAATCCGGATCAGCCGCAGATGTCACCAGCTACAGTGCAAGTTACTGAAGTCGTTCCACCGCCTACCAGTCAAACTGAGGAAGGTATTCTGGACATTCCACATATCTGTCTTAAGTCTAATTCTTCATTTGAATTAATTTCTGACAATTCTCTTATTCGTTGTCCAGTGATTGATGCTGCACCTGTCGGGCCTCCTATTACTCAAGAATCATATCAGACGCAGGAGGCTATTGTTAGCGAAGCGATCCCTGTAACTACAACTGCCCCGCTTGACGATATGCAGGGAAGCACGCTCGTGTTTGATGAGCAACTGATGGAAGAACTCTTTCGCCGTCATGGCGATCCTCTTGCCGACTTGCCATTTGTTATGGGTGGAGGTGCTCCTGCTACAAGTTCTTTAATGCCAATTACTGATGCCCCCAGCGAGGCTCGAGCGGTCACTGAAGAGGAGATGTTCACACAAATCGACATTGAAATGGCAGCAGCGGCTCATGGTGGCAGTTTTGGAGGTAGGATGGCAGCACCCGGTCCAGCCCCACTCAGAATGATATCTCCTGGTGGCACAGTTTTCATCACCAGCGTGCCCATTCCACCTTCTGCCCTTGATCCTGTTCCTTCGACTCCGCCCGCAGGAAGCATTCCTATTCATACGAGCTCGGAGGAGGATGTTGATATCATGCCCCCGCCTGGAGACCGACCACCGAAAGGCAAAGGCTCAAAGAGGAAAAATAGTGGCGGCTCCAGCGGGTCTACACCGAGAAGGAAGCCGAGGAAGAAGAAAGATTAGACATGCTTCCTTGGTTTGTTTTGACTTACATTTTGTCGGCCGTGTATAGATGCGGGTTCGGCCCCTGCTAGTAGGAATTTTTTGGGAACAAACTTGTATACGAATTTCTTTCATAAATAGTAGAAATGGAACTTTTATTTTCTAGCTTCTTGTGTATTTGCTTAAGTGTTTCAATGTTTGAAATGCACTTGTAAAGTTCCAGCTTTCGAGTCAAGTTTGCCTTTTTGCACCGAGTCTGGAAACCGCGGACATGGTTCGCGACCGGGAAGTAAGTTTAATTTTGACGCCGCACTGCTTCAGTCAATGGTCGATGCTTAAGTCCTGCCCCCCAGTCTCGGGGATGAGTTGTAGAACATTAGTCAGCGATTGCTTCTTACTTATAACATGTTGAGTCTAGTGTCGCTGAACGGATGTTTGAGACAAGTGGAGATGGAGCGGTCTATCCATGCTTGTTTGATTGTCGATGATCATATCCGCACTCCGGAGATTCTCATTTGTGTATTGGCGGTTGGTCATGCCGGCTTAAGTTTAAATCGTACGTCCACGCTCTGGGGACTCAGAATCGACATTTATACTCCGACTCGCGTTCTGGAAGTTCGGAGTTGATATTTATACTTCAATTCACGCTCTGGGAATTCGAAGTTGATGTTTATACTCCGTTTCGCACTTTGGGATTCCGGAGTTGGTGTTTATACTCCGACTCGCACTCTGGGAGTTCGGAGTTGTTGTTTATACTCTGTTTCGCACTCTAGGAATCCGGAGTTGATGTTTATACTCAGCCTCACACTCGGGGAGTTCGGAGTTGATATTTATACTCCGTTTCGCGCTCAGGGAATCCGGAGTTGATGTTTATACTCCGACTCGCACTCTGGGAATTCGGAGTTGGTAAGCAGACGGTTAGTCACATTTGCTGTATGTTTTTGGATTTCGCTCGCACTCTGGGAACGAAAGGTGTATCAGGATCATGGATGGTCGGATCACATCCACCCTGAGTTAACAAGTGAGGTCGTTAGATGGACGGGTCCATCCTCCTCAAACTTGGTGCAGATATGGACGAAGTCGTTAGGCTGACGAATCCACCCTCTTCGTAGACGTATTTTAGTACTCCAGTTTGCACTCTGGGAACCAGGAGTTAAGTGAGGGATTGTCGTGTATCAATCCATTTTTGGCCTTGATGTGATGGCTTGTCCCTGAGCTCGGATTTTACTTAGTGAGTGACCGGTTGCTTCGCAGTCACTCCCTATTTGAATAAATTCCACCGTATGGTGAAACTTAGCTCTCCGTGCATTTTGATGATCATATGAAGCATTTCAAGTAAATCACAGCTCTGGCTCAAAGAGATTGCATTTTATTGCTGAAATAAGAAATATGGCAAAGTCAGTTGCCTTATTACATATTCTAATTTCGAAATGCAGAAACAAATTGCAAAATGGAAAATAAACTAAATGAATAAACATAGCCTATCATGTGTAGTAGCGACGAAGACTCTCGCTATTCCAGGCTCTTGGCAAAGTAAGACTGTCAACGGTCGATAACTTGAATGTGCCATCTCCGAGCCTTCGTTCAATAACATACGGTCCCTCCCATGTTGGCTTCATATGCGAAGGAACCGGATAGATTCTTTTCAGGATGAGATCGACTAGCTCAAAGGTTCGCGGGCAGACCTTGGCGTTGTACGATCGGGCGACTCGACATCGAAGCGCGGATGCCCTCAAATCAGCCTCTTCACGCTTCTTATCTAGTAGATCGAGAGATTCAGCAAGAAATATAGCATTTGTCTTTGGATCATAGTATGTCACACGATGAGAAGGTACTTCTAGCTCAACTGGAATAACGGCTACTGAACCATAGAGAGAGAATGGAGTGTGACCGGTCGCGGTCTTGTGGGTTGTTCGATAAGACCATAAAGCCATAAGAAGTTCATCGACCCACTTGCCCCCGACCTTTTCCAGTCATTTTTTCAGAATGGACTTTATAACTTTATTAACTGCTTCGACCTGTCCGTTCACCTGAGGGTGTGCAACTACATAGAATTTCTTTTGGATGTGAAATCGTTTGCAGAAATCTTTAAATTCAGCACTGTCGAATTGGGTTCCGTTTTCCGTAATAATGGTGTGTGGGAGACCGAATCGACAAATGATGTTGCGAACTACAAAGTTGATTACTTTCTTCATAGTTATGGTAGTAAGAGCTTCAACTTCAGCCCACTTTGTAAAGTAATCAACTGCGACGATGGCGTATTTCGCACCACCTTTTGCCAGAGGTAGAGTACCGATGATGTCGATGCCCCACATTGCAAACGGACATGGGCTGACCATTTGTGTTATCTCGGTAGAAGGTGCTCTAGGAATTCGAGCATACTTTTGACACCTATCACATTTCTTTGCATAATCTGACGCATCGCGATTCACAGTAGGCTAGTAATATCCATATCGAAGTATTTTCTTGGCAAGTGCTTTCCCCCCGGTGTGATCGCCACATTCTCCCCCGTGTACATCGTGCAACACTCGTTTAATTTCATCGTGAGCGATACACTGGAGTAAAGGAACAGAGTACCCTCTCATGTACATGATTCCATTGTGGATGGTGAATCGCGAGGCCTTCCGAAGGACTTGTCTCTTTTCACCCCTGCGCTCTGGCAGGGTTTCGTGCTCAATGTAATTTCTGAGTGGAGTCATCCATGAATCCTTTTCGGGGATGGTTTCGCATACCCAGTCTATTTCTGCCCGGTCAATGCTTGGGGAAGTTAACGTCTCTACAGGAACAAGTCCCATTTGCTGAGCTTCACCTGTGCTGGCTAACTTCGCCAATGAATCGGCTTTTTGATTTCGTTCTCGAGGTATACAATAGATGGCATAATAATCAAACTGATTCAGTACTTCCTGAACTCGAGCTAAGTAAGCAGCCAGCCTTCAATCTCTCGCTTGATACTCTCCCCGTACCTGACACACAACTAACTGCGAATCACAGTAAATTTCCACAGCGATAATTTTCAAATCTCTGGAAAGTTTCAAACCAGCTAAGAGGGCTTCATATTCAGCTTCATTATTGGTCGCATGAAAATCAAACTTCAAAGCATAACATATAGATCGGCCTTCGGGGGTTTCAAGCACAACACCAGCGCCCGAACACCGGTCGTTTGATGCACCGTCGATATAAAGCTTCCAGACGTATTCGGGGGATTCACTGGTTTCGGCCAAGTCCTCTGGAACGGTAAATTCAGCTATGAAATCGGCTAGTACTTGTCCTTGAATCGCTCGTCTTGGGGTGTAAGTAATGTCGAACTGGCTCAGTTCGATGTTCCACTTGAGTAATCTACCAGACGTCTCAGGCCGCATAAGGACCTGTCGTAATGGCTGGTCGGTGTAAACAATAATGGGATGTCCCTGGAAATACGGTCGGAGTTTTCTTGATGCAATAACAAGGCAATAAGCCAACTTCTCTAATTTCGGATAATTCCTTTCAGCCCCAGTCAATCGCTTGCTGACGTAGTATACTGGCTTCTGTATCCTATCTTCTTCTCGAACTAAGGCAGCGCTGATAGCGTTTTCTGATATCGCCAAGCATATGTACAACTTCTCATGATCAATAGGCTTTGACAGGATAGGTGGGGTGGATAGATGCTGAACTAGTGCTTGGAAAGCGCCCTCACACTCCGTGTCCATTCAAAGTTTCGTTTTCCTTTTCGAATCAGATCGAAGAAAGGAATGCATTTGTCAGTGGACTTTGAAATGAACCTGCTCAATGCTGCTATTTTCCCATTGAGACTCTGGACTTGCTTTATAGTTTTTGGAGTCTCCAGATTTCTGATTGCCCAAATCTTTTCAGGATTAGCTTCGATTCCCCAAGCATTGACGATAAACCCGAGGAATTTTCCAGATGCAACTCCAAAGTGACATTTCAGTGGATTGAGCTTCATTCTGTATTTTCGAAGTATGTTAAACATAGCTTCCAGGTCCTTAATATGGTCAGTGGAAAATCGTGACTTCACAAGCATGTCATCTACATATACTTCCATGGTTTTCCCGATTTGATTGGCAAACATCCGATTGACCAATCGTTGGTAAGTGGCCCCGGCATTCTTGAGTCCGAATGGCATAACTTTGTAGCAATAAAGTTCCAGATTGGTCACGAAGCTGGTATGCTCTTGATCGGGTAAATGCATCGGTATCTGATTGTAGCCAGAATACGCATCCATGAAGGATAAGAGTTCATGCCCAGTTGTTGAGTCTACGAGCTGATCAATTCTGGGAAGCGGGAAACTGTCTTTGGGACAAGCTTTATTCAGATCGGAGTAATCGACGCATGTTCTCCATTTTCCGTTTGGCTTTCGGACGAGCACGGGATTTGAAACCCATTCGGGGTATAGCGCATCATGAATGAACCCGTTCACTTTAAGCTTTTCTACCTCTTCTTTAAGGCGGCAGTTCTCTCAGGATCCATACCACGCCTTTTTTGTTTGACCGGGACATGCCGCAGGTCAACGTTCAAAGTGTGGCTCGCGATGTCCAGCGAGATCCCACACATATTAGAATGAGTCCAGGTGAATACATCAAGATTCGCCCGTAGAAATTCAGCCAATTCCTCTTGAGTTTGCTGGCTTAGCTGAGACCCAATCTTTATCATTTTCCAATCATCATTATTATTGATTGGGACATCGATCGTCAGTTCGGCCGGGGATGCTTGACTTTCTTTAGATTCTCCTTCGTCTTCAGTTTCTCTTGGATCAAGATCCCTTTGGAATTGGCTGGGGTGCCCGGGCCTAGGCCCGGGTGTTAACTGTCAATTATCAGCAAAGCGAACACAGAGAGATTCCTCTACGCCCTTTCCTTTCTCCTTTCGCTGCGCCTCCCGCAGCTTGGCAACATAGCAGGCTCTCGCGGCGGCCTGATCTCCTTGAATAACTCCCACTCCATGAACAGTGGGAAACTTTTAAAGTCAAACACCACGAGGCAATGGCTGCCCTGAATTCAGCGAGGGCCGGTCGGCCCAAGAAAGCATTATAAGGGGAGTCTATGTCCAAAACAACGAACTGTAACATCCGCACTCTCTGGCGTTCTCTAACTCCCAACTCCACTGGTAGTTCCACCTCTCCAGTGGGTATAGTAGCACTTCCGTTGAAACCGTGGATTCGGGATTGACATGGTTTCAAATCCTTGGCTTCCATTTTCATTTGGTCGTAAGCTCATTTAAACAAAATATTCACTGAGCTTCCACTGTCAACTAAGATCCTCTTCATCAAAGCAGGACCTACTTGAGCTGAGATGACCAGTGGATCGATAGTGGGAGCTTCGACTTTATCAGCATCTCTATCTCTGAATACGATGTCATCCATCATCGTTTTCTGTTGTTTGGCTGGAGCCCCTTCATCAGAACTACTATAACACTTGAAGTCTGCATGCCTGATAGAGATGGCATACGACTCCATTTCCTTCCAGCTTCGGTCTGCTGGATGAGGACCACCACTTATTGTATTAATAACCAACCTCCCACCAGTCCGAGCAGGTTCCTCTTGCCTTTCTTGATTTGGTGCACGATTCTGGTTTGAGGGGCCTGCACCACCTGACTATGGTGCCCGCACATACTGATCCAACTTCCATTCACGTATCAGTTTCTCAATGAGATCTTGTAAGTGACGACACTCATTTGTATTATGGCCATAACTCTCATGGAATCTGCAAAACTTTCCTGTTTGGACTTGTCTTTCCGTTGACGGCTTCAGGGCAGGTTTCTTATATTGCATGGTATTACAAGTCTGCAAATACACATTTTCCAACGACATGTTCAATGGAGTATAGTTATCGTACATGGAAGCTCTACATCGTGGACCACGATTCTGATCTCGCTTCTTGCCCTGATTTCCATTGTCCCTCTGCTAATTCTGTTTATTTTGCACGTTCAACTAAACTTTTCTGGAACTCTCCCCGGACTGTTTAACGGCGATGTTACTCTGAATTCCTTCGTTGTTGGGCCCTACGTCATCCTACTTCCTTGAATGTTTCGCATCCTCCCTTCTCAAGAATTGGGGTACCTTGGAATAGAAACGGTCCAATTACGCAGGTGGCTTCCCAGCTAACCAATTTCCGAACTCGGAATCAGCATCAATCCCCTTAGTCAATGCCATCAGGATAGAGTTATCATTGGGATTACTTATTTCTGCACACGCAGCATGAAATCGCTCCAAGTAATGTCTAAGTGTTTCTCCGGGAGCTTGTGTAACACTAGACAGAGTGTTAACGTCTTTAGGCCTCGCCACGTGCATACGGAATTGTTCAACAAACTTAGTTGCCATCTGGTCAAAATTAGAGATGGATCGTGGTGGCAAAAAAGTAAACCACATGGTAGCAATGCCCCCTAGGGAAATAGGGAAATTACGGCATTTTACTGCATCATCAGCTCTCGCAGCGTTCATTAGCCATTCATACTTCAGGATCGGTAGATTGGGATCAGAACTTCCTTCATAGTCTGGTAAAGTTGGCATCCTGAAGCGCCGAGGTGGTTCAGCATACAATATTTCATCGATGAAAGGGGTATGACTCTGAGAGATTCCCCAGTCGTCGTTAGTGAGACCCTGACTTTCACGGATCATTTGACGAATCATCGTCGGTATATCTGGCATACGGATACTTGGAGCATGTTGCGCCAAGGTGTGGTCGGGTTCCACAACGCGAGTCTGGACCGAACGTGGTCGACGGTCCGTGTCTCGCCTCCTTGGTTCAACATTTTCTGGGACATAAGGCTCTAGAGTCTGCTCTCATTGGTTACGATGAGGATTAGCTTGATTTCTAGTATCACCTCCTTGTTCGATAGTGGTGGTGGTAGCAAGGTTGCCTGTGACATGATAAGGAGCAGTACCTCCTCGTGATGAAGGTCCTGTACGATGACTGGTGGATGGTCCAGTTCTGGGTTGTCCAAGGTTCGAAGTAGGTTGGTGTCATGTGGCCTGGGTGTAGCTCACATCCAGCCATGGGCGTGTGGATCGGTGATGACCGTCAGATGAGGCGAAACTCTCCGTGGAAGAATAAGAACCTTGATCTCTTCTGGATCTTCTGCGCCTTTGGCGATTCAGCTGGTTGGTCAACTCTGTGTTGGCATGCAGTTGTTCAGTTAGCTGTTGCCGACTCTGGGTCAACTCTTGAAGCAGTATCTGAAACTCTTGTCTGGTAACCGGACCTGATGGATTTGAAGGTCCGGCGGCATCTTGGTTTGATTGAGGCAATTGCGCGGGATTCTGCATGTCCCGTCCTCCCTGATCAGCAGCTGTAGAGGTAGTTCGTGTACTTACCATGGTGAATTGATGAAGTCCTCTCCTAGATCTGATGCAAATCTAAATAGAATGGAAGGGCTTCAAAGTTCTAGATCTGGATCTTCTTCTTGGATTTATGCAACCCGATATCGATAGGAGATCCAAAGAGGAGGAGAAAAATTGGGTTTTTTCTCAGTGAAAGCACCAAAGTGTTTGTACCAAAATTGGGCACAAAACTCTTCGGAAGTTTTTGAAGAGATAAAATGAAGAAATTAAATGGAAAAAGAGGATTATCTAACAAAAACTCCAAAAAAAGATAGGAAAATAATAAGAACGCACAGAAACACAAGAATTTAGAGTGGTTCGGCGTATTGCCTACGTCCACTATGAAGTTGATTGCTTTATTGATGTTTCTTTGATGATTACACTTGATTTCAGCGTGTTACAGCAGATAATGATGATTTACAGCAGTGAAATTCGTTATTGGCAGCAGCTATGGAGTTTAGATCTGGATCCGGTAGAGTCTAGGCGTTGGATAATTCAAAGAAGAAGAAGCCCCTTTTCTGTATGCCCTGGGGCTCTATTTATAGGTGTAGGAGGTTGATATTTCGTTCAGATCTCGGGAGACCCTCTCTGGCACGTGACTAGGCCCGCGCGCCCAAGCCCGCGAAGTTTCGGCCCGATCCGTGATCGATACGGACGGATTTCGTATCGATCAAGATCGTGTCCGATGGAGTTGAAATTTGGCATGGACATTCTTCAGCATGCACGTAAGCTCCTGTGAAAATTTCATAGCATTTGGACTTGTAGATTAGGACATATGATCGATACGAAATGATGCTTTTCGGCTGGTTGTTTCGTTCGTATCGATCCTTTCGATCGATGGTTTCGAATCGATGGCGGCATGTGTTGGCAGGTTGACGTGGCATGCGTCCTTCGCATTGATCTGTAGCATACCCAGTTCGAATCGATGAAGACAGTCTAGTTCGAATCGATGGATGTCGGCTTGTTCGCATCGATGAAGGTTGCATAGTTCGTATCGATGAAAGCGCCCTGGTTCATATCGACTGTTGTGCTTTTCTTCGCATCGATGGGAGGCGTGCATTTCGTATCGATTGGTGATCGATCGATACGAAGAGAGCCTTTAAGACTAAGCGATGCGAAACAGATGAAAGTCTTTGTTGCCTATGGATACGAAGTGGTCATTGGTTGATCGAGTCGAACAGAGCTTGTCGATGGATGCGAAGTCGACCGAGTCGAACTGTGGCTTCCTGATGGATGCGGATCGATACGAAGTAGTCATTGACCGATCGAGTCGAACAGAGCTTTCCTAGATGGATTCGAACTCGATTGATTCGAACAGCGGCCACCTGATGGATTCGAACCCGAGACTGTTTCTTGTCCAATCTTGCATCGATCATAACTTGAGCATATGAACTCGGATTGACCTGAAATTTGGAACGTTGACTTTTATGGCTTCCTTTGTCGTGTCTTGTCGATTGTAGCTCGATCCGGACTCGGACAAAATTCGTCGATATCCGTAGTGAACCTGCGTATAACCGATCTTCAAGACGAACAGTCATTGGTTTCTAGTCAAGTTCTTGGTGTCACGGCCTTGCCAAAAGGCGGGATAACATGCATTAACCTTTCTTCTTCTTCGTCTATTTTCACTCCTTGTAAACTAAAGAAAATATAAGCTCCCCCTCAATTCAAAAATCAAGATCTCTAAATCTACTCATAATTAGCCAAACACCCAACATGAAATTTGTTTGTTTAGGCCCCTAGTATTTTTTAAAAATAATAGCTCAAAGTTCCGTCGAGCGTGGCGGTGAAAATTTGTCGATCACAGCGATGGACGAATATTGGTGGATATTCGAGGAGCCAGAAATGGCGAATGAAGGGCATGATCGCATTTATCTCATCAAGCTATGATTTTAGGGAATGTTCACAGGTGATAAAGTGGCCGATGTTGGTCGTGGAAGGGAGATGAACATATTTCATTCATCTATTTAATTCCGGCAAACTGATCGTCGAGAGGATCGATAGAGGGTCCTGGAGGAAGGTGGGGTCGAGGTGGAGATGTGGGTGGTGGCAAGTCCGATGGACCACAATGGTGCAGCGAGGTCAAACTAGGTTTAGCTAGCTATTTTCTTGGTATCATTCACCGATTGTTGGTGGCTAAAAGACAACGTAGTCGGTGAAGGATTGGGGTGATGGTGCCCCAGGCGGTGGCAGTCACGATGGTGACGGAGTTGGCCAAGGATGCGAGAGGAGGCGGTGGAAGGAAGCGCGACATACTCGAATTCAATTTCCTGGGCATGTTTCATTTGGGAAGCTCGGTCATATTTCGATAGGAAGCACTAGAGTAGGGGTCGTAAGGTCCATCATGACGAGTTCGTAAAGCGGAGTTTGTTGGTAGTTTGGGTGAGGTGATTGATGGTGGAGATTGGGTGTGCGTGTGCACGCCATGCATGGATATGTTGGGTTCTAAGGAAGTGCAAAGTCGAAAAGGGGATTTGGGAGGTGTTAGCACCAAAATTGGTCACTAACCTCGTAGAAGAAGATTGTGAAGAGATATAAGTGATGAAATCAAATTAAACAGAAAAGACAGTGCTAATCTAAATACAGAAAGTAAGAACACCAAATTTATAGTGGTTCAGCTTAATTGCCTACGTCCACTTTGAGGTTAAACTTTATTGATCTTCTTTATAGTTGATTACAAATACAATTCGTGAATCAAATGCTTGAATGAAGTTGTTAAGTAGAGAAGATGAGTCTTGAAAATGGCAGAGTCTCCCCGGTGTTTTCTCTCCAAAAAAGGATCCATTTCACTGTGACCCTGCCCCTCTATTTATAGGCAAATATGGACTGGACTTCCCAAGTGGGCTGGATAGCCGAACGCTCAAGCCCCAGTGCAGTGGTCGCTGTATGCCGAACCAGGCATGCCGAACGCTCTGCGCCGAACCATTCCTTCTATGCCGAACGGTATGTTGGTGTCGTGGGAAGTGTAGGACGGTTGTCTGTTGAGGCCGAACGTGCCTCCATCTCAAGCTCTTGAGCGAACGGCGTATGCATGCCGAACGATACCGGTATCCTGATTAGTTGTGCATGCTGAATGTCTTTTGTATGTCGAGTATTACGCCGAACACCATGGGATGCCGAGTACTCCTGTTGCCGAGTAGTCTCGACGCCGAGTGCTCTTTATGCCGAGCAGCCTTGATGCCGAGCAGTCTTGATGCCGAGCAGTCTTGTATGCCGAGCAGCCTTGATGCCGAGCAGTCTTGATGCCGAGCAGTCTTGTATGCTGAGCAGCCTTGATGCCGAGCATTGGTTGACGTTGAGTGCCAGTTGACGCCGAACACTGCTGAGTACTACGCCGAACATTACTGGACGCCGGACACTATGGATGTCGTGTACTTTGCCGAACACTCCTGGACGCCGGACACTATGGATGCCGAGTACTACGCCGAGTACTCATGGATGACAGTTGCTTCGCCGAACACTCCTGGATGGCAAGTGCTTCGCCGAACACTCCTAGATGCCGGACACTCTCTGATGCCGAGCACTTATTGCCGAGTACTAGTTGCCTGGTCAAATCCCCAGGAAACACTTGCCCCCCAAAGTGTATTGCATGGCCAAACGTGATGTGCTTTGAATCTGGTACAATCTACCTCGGAGGTACCTTCTCGAGAATGCTAGCGAAGGTGGTGCAAGACGAACGAGGTTGGGATGCCGAACGATACGTTCGAAGCCGAATGTACCTAGCATGCCGAATGTCTCTCCGGTACGATGCCGAACACTCCGGTATTGACCGGCTCTACCGGGTATAGCCTCTTCGACTTCTACCTCCCTCTATATAACTGGGTCCTTCCCGTCCCTTTTCCTTTACTTTTTCGTTTCCGTCATTCTTCCAAGATTTCTAACCTTCTCCAGTCGAACAGATTTGCAACTTGAACACTCCTTCTTAGACTCCTAACTGCAATCTAGGTACCGCTCCTCGTATAACTTGAATACGTTTCAAATGAGTCAAGTGTGTTCTGTAGAAAGCTTTCGAGTAGGTTGTTCCCCTTGCCGAACGATAATGTGAGGCGAGGAGGATGGATTTGAGGTGTTTGCAAATATGTGGCTATTGTATTTAGCTCCATCGCGTCGAACCACAGCCAAAAATGAAGGAACAAGGGAAACGTTGGAGGTGGTAAGGGTGTTGGATGGCATAGTTATGGTTCGGCGTACGTTGTCGTGCGCCGAACGATAGCGAATAGTATCTCGTCTTAGTGAGGCTGAATACTCGTTAGAGTGCCGAACGACAACTTAGCCGAAGGGACTAAAGACGAACACTTACAAAAATGTCGAACGATAACTCAGCCGAACAACCACTTAGCCGAACGATAACTCAGCCGAACAACAACTTAGCCGAACGAACTAAAGACGGACACTTAAACACAAATGCCGAACGATAACTCAGTCGAACAAAAACTTAGCTGACCAAAACCCAAGCCGAGCATTCTTAGATGCCGAACAGTATTGAGGCCGAACAATACTATTGCCGAACAGAACCTAGACCGAACAATTCCAATGCCGAACAACATTCAAATGCCGAACAAACACATACATGTCGAACGGAACTTAGGTCGAACAGTCTCAATGCCGAACAAACACATACATGCCGAACAGAACTTAGGTTGAATAATGTCAATGCCGAACAACATTCAAATGCCGAACAAACACATACATGTCGAACAACATAAACGTCAAACTACACTTAGGCCGGTCACTTTATAAATCATATGCTTTCTGAATCTGGAACTGTAATCACCTCAAGGCGAGCTTTTTGAGACGGTCAGCGATGATGGTCTTCGAAGGTGATGATGCGAAGCTAATTATTATATCTTTAAAACCTTTAGATTCTTATTGCCTGTACACAATTGCTTGCATTAGTTCACACACTACACGGGGGGAAAAAATCATGTTGCTAATTCTAACGTTCAACGATTTTTAAGTATAGCTTTCTCAAGCATTTAGCCAGGTTCATTATTTATTCGGGATGTCGAGAAAATCTAGTTCTGCCACCATATCTGACAGGCCTGGGCCGTCAGCAAGGCAAGGAGCCGCTGATTCTTCTAACCCGTCAATTTCTCCCGCTCATAATTTGGCGCCTGACGCTCTGGAGGCGACCATCTTACTAGACAATCCGATCGATTCTCAAGCTTCGAAGATCAACGAAGCTGCCCTGAGGCGGATATGCTCTATTCACGGGATTCCTTTCGCCAACGTGTTAGTCCCTTCGAGACACGATCGCCCTCATCTGCCCCCAGTCGGGTACACTACCTGCAACAAGTTCATGTGTTGGATGGGCAGCGTGCCTCCCTTTAACTTATTTCTCCGGGACGTTCTGCAGTACATAGACATGGCTCCATCGCAACTGCACCCGAACGGTCATGCGTTTCTATATGGGACTTACTTACTTTTCATGGCCGTCTTCTCCAGACCTCCAACCCCCGGTGATATCCGATACATTTATATGTTCAAGAGACGGAAAGATAGCCCTTCCTTTATGTTCCTCGAGCCATACCACAAGTGCCAGATCTTGACAGGGGCCTGCAGCAAATTCGCCCTGTACAAACAGGAATGGTTCTATGTGCGCTGCCCGTCTGGTTTCGCTAGGAGATGGGTTGAAGGCAGTAAGTCTCTCTGCCGAATCGCTATTCGTATTTAATTGGAGTCATGCTTTTCCTAACTCTTCATTTCATCTTTTCAGGCATCAACCCGCGTCCGGAAGGCCGAGGATATTCTGAGGCCGTTGAAGCCATTAGAGCTCTTCCTGCTGAGGATCGAGACATCCGGACTATCATTTCAAATGAATCGCTGTCGGGGTTTGGCTTGCTAGCCCCTGGTCGTCGGATCAGCCTTCCAGAAGGTGTCACTATTCCCAAGCCTTTGTCTGGTAAAGGGAAAAAGCAGGCCGGACCGTCGTCGCGCCGCACTCCCGATACGCACGGAGAAAGCGAGCGTAGAGGGGATGTTGCTCCCGAGACTCAGGGCGAGAACGTGGGTCCCGCTTGGAATCCGGCAATCGAAGTTCAGGATATTGAGACATCATCCTCCCCTTCGAAGGGAAAAAAGAAGCTGAAATATACGGTTCAAAAGGAGAAAGTTGGTGGCACCTCAAAATCTACGCCTATCCCTCCTGAGAAAGAGGCTTCTTCGCAGCATCTGGAAAGTTCTCTGAGGGGTCTGTCCAACTTGTCCATCCCCGATGATTTACTTAATTACGGATTCGATGATCCTGAAGCTCTCAAATTCTCTTCGCCCGCTAGAGGCAATGTAGGAGTTCAACTCCTGGCTCAAGGAGACAATACTCCGATTAGCAAAGATAAACGAACGGGTCCGTCGGGGGGAACACTAGGACACACACGCACATGCGCATTCCATAATATACTTCAAGTCTTTTTAATTCGTGAATTCTCCTTAACTCGTTGTTATCTCCATTCTTTGCAGGTGATATGGGCCGCTCACACGGACTTGATCGCCTTCAGGGGTCTTCTATATTCCATCACTCCGGACGGGATTCCGATTCAGGCAGACGTAGGGACCGAGGTGATTATGAAGATAGGGACAATCGTCCTCGCGAGTCGTCTCACCGCAAGAAAGCACACTCTCAATCTTCCCAGTCCCGCGATCTTCCTCCTCCAACTAAGCCGGATAAAGAGAAGTCTTTGCAGAAGGGTTATCAGTCTGATGCTGCTCGAGAACAACATTCCAGTTCATCGAGTACGAGGCAAGTTCGAGAGCAACGTAAAAGAACGGAATTCTCTAAGCCTCCTCCTCCTATTCCTGCCGTGGACCCAACTGTTGCGGAAAAGATGGTCGACCTTAAGGCCAAGTTTCCGAAAATCTGTTTTGACGGCTTGAAATTCCTCCCAGCCATCCATCACATTCCTGGGCACGTGAAGCAAAGTGCCATTGCCTGCAACAATGACGTCTATGTTCAACATGACGCATTCGTGCACTTGGTGGAGAAGATCTCGGAAGTATCTGTCGAGCGTCAACACGAGATTGACCGTCTGAATCTGGTGGCTGACAGCGATAAGAAAATCATCAAACTCCAAGACGAAGAGCTCGCTTCGTATAAGTCAAAGCTAGAAGCCGCTGAACAAGGTGCGAAAGATACTGCTGAGGCAGTTACTCGCTTAGAGGTGGCTCACAAAAAGGAGCTTGACGAAGCAGTTCAACGCAGCGGCGCCCTTGCCCTAGAAAAAGACTCTGTCCAAAAAGAAACGGACGCGCTCGCTACTCAAGTCAAAGAGCTGAAAGAACAACTCTCCAAGGAGAAAGAAGACAAAATAGCTGCTCAGGAAGAATCACAGCGATATTGTGATGAGATTGTTGCTACCCGACTCCTGAAGACAAAGCTCGACAACGAACTTGCCGGGGTCGAGAAAATGAAGGATGAGGCCCGTGAGGAGGGCAAAAGAATGGCTATGGAGGAGCTTGATTCTCGCCTTGAGGCGGCCGCAGAGGCCGGCAGGGAAGAGGTCAAAAGTATGTTTGACCCGTTGATCGCCGAGTACGGAGCCCGCGTCCTTATGCACCGTGACTTAACATTCTTGGGCGACGGCTACCTTGAATCCCTGGCTGAGGCATGGGAAACTCTGATAAAGATCAGGAAAGTCGAGTCGGGCCCCGAAGAGGTCGACGAGGATGCATTGGTGAAGGAGTTCTTGAGGGGGAATGAGCAATCGGACTTATCCGCAGCATTGGCTCTTTATGGCAAAGGCTCTTCCCCTTCGAAAGAGAAGAACGACGAGGTCGGCCCGTCAGAGGCCGACGCTACTACTCCTCACATCGTCGCTCCTTATGCTGCTCAATCGGCCGGTCGGTCGACGCTTGATCCATTCGAGCAGCATGCAAGTTATGATCCCGAAGATCCCGGGCTCGGCGTTCATGTGCTTTCACCTATCCTGGAGGGTGAAACCCCGCGCGCCACCGATAGCCAACCGGATCCTGGTAGGAAATTCTTCTTTCTCTAGAAGTCGAAGAGATCCCGTCATTTTTCAGCAATGGTTATTCGTTCTAATGCCCATTTCTTATATTTTCGTGCAGGTTGTTCTAACGCCGAGCCAACTTCGAGGAGCGATGACGCCAAGGAGGAAGCAGGGAAAACAAGCGACGTTGCTCACGCAGGGGTAACTCCCGGTCCCGACTCCCAAGTGATCGGGGCGCTTGATGATGACAAACTTGATACTTCGTCTCCTGTCGAAGGAAGCGATGAAATTAAAATCACTGGCGCCTCTGAGCATACTTCAGAGATGAGCATGAAGGACCGTCTTGCCGACGAGGAGAAGAGAAAAGTCAAAGTCAAAGTCGAGTCTGAAATACTGGAACTCACTGACCCACGGAACAGACCTTTGAAAATCATTCTCCCGGGCAGGTCCAAACCACTAGATGTTCCGTCTCCTACTCCTGACTCCGTTTCTCTAGCAAGCAAAAAGTCCAAGAAAAAACGTGAGGGAGAGGAGTCGTCGGAAACATCAAAGGAAGACAAAAAGAAGAAGTCGAAGAAATAATCGATACACTCGTTCAATGATTTTTTTGCTTAAGTCTTGTAATTGCTTTTATCTTTCACAACTTGCAGTTTGTATAGAGAGGTCTGAATTTTGTAGGAGTGATCATGTATCCCCATTTTGGACTTATCGAATAAAATTTTAGTTTCTTTATTGCTTGAATGATTCTCTTGTCTTTCTTTGGTTTGTTGACTAATTGTAGCCATAACTCAAGTTCTTATGAGTTGCATTATCTCCCGGTCCATTCTTGTGCTGTTCAAACATTTTTGGACAAGGCGTGCCTCCCGTCCCACATCTTTTGAGTACTTGGACTTCTTGCTGACTCTGTGCCCCGGGGACTTGGAGGCTTGAAATAGTTTCTACTCTAGTCCGCGCCCTGGGGACTTAGAGTACCCCGATCCGCGCTCTGGGGATTCGGAGATTTGGAATCGTTTATGCTTTAGTCCGCGCTCTGGGGACTTAGAGTACTCCGATCCGCGCTCTGGGGATTCGGAGTTTTGGAATCGTTTATACTCTAGTCCGCGCTCTGGGGACTTAGAGTACTCCGATCCGCGCTCTGGGGATTCGGAGTTTTGGAATCGTTTATACTCTAGTCCGCGCTCTGGGGACTTGGAGTACTCCGATCCGCGCTCTGGGGATTCGGAGATTTGGAATCGTTTATACTCTAGTCCGCGCTCTGGGGACTTAGAGTACTCCGATCCACGCTCTGGGGATTCGGAGATTTGGAATCGTTTATACTCTAGTCCGTGCTCTGGGGACTTAGAGTACTCCGATCTGCGCTCTGGGGATTCGGAGATTTGGAATCGTTTATACTCTAGTCCGCGCTCTAGGGACTTAGAGTACTCTGATCCACGCTCTGGGGATTCGGAGTTTTGGAATCGTTTATACTCTAGTCCGCGCTCTGGGGACTTAGAGTACTCCGATCCGCGCTCTGGGGA
Source organism: Allium fistulosum (assembly GCA_030737815.1). NCBI lineage: Eukaryota > Viridiplantae > Streptophyta > Magnoliopsida > Asparagales > Amaryllidaceae > Allium > Allium fistulosum. The sequence goes on along the minus strand of CM060902.1, from coordinate 320,403,767 downwards.
TTCTGAGATTTGGAATCGTTTATACTCTACTCCGCGCTCTAGGGACTTAGAGTACTCTGATCCGCGCTCTGGGGATTCGGAGTTTTGGAATCGTTTATACTCTAGTCCGCGCTCTGGGGACTTAGAGTACTCCGATCCGCGCTCTGGGGATTCGGAGATTTGGAATCGTTTATACTCTAGTCCGCGCTCTGGGGACTTAGAGTACTCCGATCCGCGCTCTGGGGATTCGGAGATTTGGAATCGTTTATACTCTAGTCCGCGCTCTGGGGACTTAGAGTACTCCGATCCGCGCTCTGGGGATTCGGAGATTTGGAATCGTTTATACTCTAGTCCGCACTCTGGGGACTTAGAGTACTCTGATCCGTGCTCTGGGGATTCGGAGATTTGGAATCGTTTATACTCTAGTCCGCGCTCTGGGGACTTAGAGTACTCCGATCCGCGCTCTGGGGATTCGGAGATTTGGAATCGTTTATACTCTAGTCCGCGCTCTGGGGACTTAGAGTACTCATATCCGCGCTCTGGGGATTCGGAGATTCGGAATCGTTTATACTCTAGTCCGTGCTCTGGGGACTTAGAGTACTCCGATCCGCGCTTTGGGGATTCGGAGATTTGGAATCGTTTATACTCTAGTCCGCGCTCTGGGGACTTAGAGTACTCCGATCCGCGCTCTGGGGATTCGAAGATTCGGAATCGTTCGTACGAGTCTGTATGTCGTGCAGGATAATGTAATTTATCATCCAATTAAGAGATATAGAAACTTCATAGAAAATGTGGCTTCAAGCCTTTATTAATGAAAATCAACTAAATTTTTTGATTACAACTTTAAAAGGAAACTAAGTCATTATTGAATGGAAACATGCAGGAAACAACAGTGCCTACAACAAGAAAGGAAAACATGCTAAATGTAATAGTGCCGCAAATGTTCACTGTTCCATGCTCGGGGGAGTGTCGCGCCATCAACGGTCGCTAGCTTGAATGTTCCTTCTCCAAGCTACCGTTCAATGGCGTATGGACCTTCCCAGCTGGGATTCATGCATGATGGTACCGGAAAGACTCGTTTCAGAACGAGATCTCCCACATCAAAGATTCTTGGGCGGACTCTGCCGTCGTAGTAACGCTTGACTCGATATCTGTGCGCCGCCGCCCTTAATTCAGCTTCTTCCCGCTTTTCGTCAATGCAGTCCAGTGATTCCAGCAAGAGGTTTTGGTTCATCTTGGGATCATAGTATGTCACTCGGTGCGATGGAACTTCAAGCTCCACGGGTATAACGGCTTCAGAGCCGTATGCCAAGGCGAACGGAGTGTGGCCGGTCGCGGACTTGTGGGTAGTTCTATACGCCCATAATGCTGTCGGGAGCTCATCTACCCACTTGCCTCCAACCTTCTCCAGATGCTTCTTCAATATGGACTTGATTATTTTGTTAACGGCCTCGACTTGTCCGTTAGCTTTTGGGTGCGCAACGGCGGCGAACTTTTTCTCGATGCCGTACTTCAAACAGAACTCTTTGAACTCTCTACTTTCAACTTGCGTTCCGTTGTCCGTAATGATGGTGCGTGGAAGGCCAAAGCGGCATATAATGTTTCGTACAACGAAGTTAATGACCTTCTTAGAGGTGATAGTGGCCAAAGGTTCTGCCTCAGCCCATTTCGTGAAATAGTCGACTGCAACTATTGCATATTTCGCACCACCTTTGGATAAAGGCAAAGAGCCGATTATGGCGATTCCCCAGATCGCAAATGGCCAGGGACTGATCATTTGTGTGAGTTCCGTTGATGGAGCCCTCGGGATTTTTGCATATCTTTGACATTTGTCGCATTTTCTTGCGTAGTCCGCGGCATCCCGGTTTACGGTGGGCCAGTAATATCCATAGCGGAGGATCTTCTTTGCTAGCGTTTGCCCCCCAGTATGGTCGCCGCATTCCCCTTCGTGAACTTCCCTCAAGACTCGCTTTGTTTCATCATGAGCGATGCACCGTAATAATGGGACTGAGAATCCTTTTCGATACATGGATCCACCCTGCATTACGTACCGCGCAGCCTTTCGAAGGACCTGTCGTCTTTCGCTTCTTTTTCTGGTAAAGCCCCGGTTGTCAGGTACAGTTTGAATGGGGTTATCCACGACTCCTTCTCGATTTCTGTTCCCAACACGCGATCGACTTTCATTTCGTCTATGCTCGGGGCATGCAAGACTTCGACGGGATACAATCCCATTTGTTGCGCATCGTCGGTGCTTGCGAATTTAGCCAATAAGTCGGCTTCTTTGTTCTGTTCGCGCGGGATATGTGAGATGTTATAACGCTCAAGATTTGATAGTAGTTCTTGGACCTGAATGAGGTACGGAGCTAACCTTCGTCCCTTTGCTTGGTAGTCTCCCCGTACTTGGTAAACCACCAACTGCGAGTCACAAAAGATTTCGACTGATTCGATCCCGAGTTCCCTGATGAGCTTCAAGCCAGCGATTAGTGCTTCATATTCAGCTTCGTTATTTGTAGCCGGGAAATCGAGCTTCAGGGCATAACAGATCGATCGGTTTTCCGGAGTTACAAGAACTACGCCCGCGCCGGAGCAACGGTCGTTTGATGCACCGTTAGTGTATAATTTCCATTGAACGGGGGGAATGATGTCGTGATCGTCCGGTTTGGTGGGTATGGTAAATTCAGCGATGAAGTCTGCTAACGCTTGCCCTCGGATGGCTCTCCGTGGTAAGTACGCGATATCGAATTGGCTCAACTCGATGTTCCATTTTAGCAATCTTCCAGAAGTTTCCGGTCGTTGGAGTACCTGCCTCAGGGGTTGATCGGTATAAACACCGATTGAATGCACTTGAAAGTATGGGCGCAGCTTGCGTGATGCAATCACCAAGCAGTAAGCCAATTTCTCGATTTTAGGGTAATTCTTTTCTGCCCTCGTTAAACGCTTGCTAACATAATATACTGGCTTCTGGACTCGATCCTCCTCACGAACCAAAGCTGCGCTTATCGCATGAGGGGATATAGCCAAGTAAACGTACAACATCTCATGGTCAACCGGTTTTGATAGCATTGGTGGGCTTTCCAGATGCCTTACCAGATTCCGGAACGCTTCCTCACAGCTAGACGTCCATTCAAAATTTCTCTTTCCTTTCTTTATTATGTCAAAGAACGGGATGCACTTGTCAGTTGCCTTGGATATAAATCGACTCAGCGCAGCTACTTTTCCGCTCAAGCTCTGTACCTGCTTTATAGTCCTGGGCGCTTGTACATCTCGAATAGCTTGGATCTTTTCTGGGTTGGCTTCGATTCCCCTAGCGTTGACGATGAATCCCAAAAACTTCCCTGATGCAACGCCGAATGAACACTTCAACGGGTTGATCTTCATGCCGTAAAACCTGAGTATGTCGAACATTTTAGCCAAGTCTTGAATGTGGTCGTTTGACCGTCGTGACTTCACGAGCATGTCATCCACATAGACTTCCATGGTTCTACCCAGCTGGTCCTTGAACATTCGATTCACCAGACGTTGGTAAGTTGCTCCAGCATTCTTCAATCCAAAGGGCATCACTACATAGCAATACATCCCGACATTTGTAACGAAGCTGGTGTGTTCTTGGTCCGGAATATGCATTGGGATTTGGTTGTATCCTGAGTACGCATCCATGAATGACAGTAACTCGTGTCCTGCGGTGGAATCGACCAACTGATCGATCCTAGGCAACGGGAAACTGTCCTTAGGGCATGCTTTGTTCAAGTTGGAATAATCTACGCAAGTCCTCCATTTCTCATTCGCCTTCTTTACTAGCACGGGGTTGGAGACCCATTCCGGGTAGAGGGCGTCGCAGACGAACCCATTTGCTTTGAGTTTGTCCACCTCCTCTCCAAGAGCGGCGGACCTCTCCGGATCCATTCCTCTCCTTTTTTGCTTGACTGGGACGTATTTCGGGTCTATGTTCAACATATGACTCGTGATGGCGGGAGAAATCCCACACATATCAGAATGCGTCCAGGCGAAAACATCAAGGTTCGCCCGGAGGAAGTCGCTAAGGTCTTCAGTCATTGCGGGGCCTAGCTGTGATCCGATCTTCAGTATTCGCGAAGGGTCGTCACGGCTAACTGAAATGTCAATAGTTAATTCAGCCGGTGCCGCCTTCTCTTCCCTGGGTTTCTCATCGTCGTCTCTCGGATCATATCTCCGTAGATCCGAGAACTATGCCCGAGCCAGGGCTCGGGCACTACTTGTCAATTATCCGTATTGAGGATGCGGACGGGATCGTCCGCAACCTTTCCTTTCTTCTTCCGGTGGGCCTCTCGGAGCTCGGCCACATAACAGGAACGACCAGCTGCTTGATCGCCGTGAACAACGCCTACTCCTTTGTCAGTCGGGAACTTCAAAGTTAAACACCACGGGGCTAACGCTGCCCTAAACTCCGCCAGGGCTGGCCGGCCCAAGAAAACGTTATATGGAGAGCCCACATCCAAAACTACAAAGGGTAGAATTCGCACTCTCCGACGCTCGCCTTGTCCCAGTTCAACTGGTAACTCGACATATCCCACTGCATCAGTTGCAGCGCCGTTAAAGCCGTGGATACGGGCTTTGGATGGTTTCAAGTCTTTTGTTTCTAGCTTCATTTGATCGTAGGCCTTCTTGAAGATGATGTTGACTGAACTTCCAGAATCGATCAGAATTCTTTTTACGTATGCTGGTCCGATCGTTGCAGATATGACCATGGGGTCGATGGTCGGAGCCTCTACCTAATCAGCGTCTCTGCTTCTGAACACAATATCGTCTGTCATTACGCGCTGTTGCTTAGCAGGGGCTCCGTCCTCCATGTTCGAACAACACTCAAAATCTGCATGCTTCAAGGAACTTGCATATCGCTCCATCTCCTGCCAATTCTTATCCGTGGGGTGAGGCCCGCCGATAATTGTATTTATGACCAGCCTACCAACGGTCCGGGCAGGCTCCTCGGGATGACGTGGAGCCGGTGCATGACCTGGGTTCGACGTTCCCTGTCCTCCTTCTTGTGGATCCTTCACAAATTCTTGCAATGTCTTCTGCCTGATCAACTTCTCGATAGCGTCGTGCAAGTGTCTACATTCTTCCGTATTGTGTCCATAAGTCTCATGGAAGCGACAATATTTCCCGGTCCGCTTCTGTTCTTTAGTTGATTCTTTTGGACGTGGTTTTCTGTACTGAAAAGTATTGCAGGTGGATAGGTAAATGTTTTCAAGTGGGGCGTTTAGCAGAGTGTACTCGCTGTAGCTTGGAATTCTCGACTTCCACTTTCCTGCTTCTTTCCTTTTCCCTTGGCTTCTTCCTCCGGACTCCTTGGGTTGCCCAGGCTTGTTCTGGACATTGACTTGGACCTTTCCCGAGCTGTCTCCGGATTGCTTCACAGCAATGTTGCTCTTTATTGACTCTTGGACAGGTCCTGGCGCCTTATCTCGTCGTACTCACCTAGCTTCCTCTCTTCTTATGAACTGGTGTGCCTTAGAGTAGAAACGCTCTAGCGTAGCTGGAGGTTTTCCTGCCAACCAGTCTCCAAACTCAGAGTCTGGATCCACAACTCTCATCACAGCCATCAGAATTGCATGGTCATTTGGGTTACTGACTTCAGTTGCTGCTACGTGGAATCTTTGCAAATATTCCTTCAATGATTCCCCAGGGTTTTGGATTACACTTGATAGAGACATCACGTCTTTTGGGCGCGTAGTGTGTATCCTGAACTGCTCAATAAACTTCTTTGCCAACTCCTCGAAATTTGATACGGATCGCGGAGGAAGTCGGGTGAACCACATAGTAGCGATCCCAGATAGAGTAATCGGAAAACACCTACACTTGGTGGCATCATTCGATCTGGCTGAATCCATCATCCATTCGTACCTCATGACATGTTGTCTAGGGTCAGTCTTTCCTTCATATGCAGGAATAGTAGGCATACTAAACTTCCTGGGGTACGCCGCTTGCAACACAACATCCATGAACGGAGTATGACTTCTTGACACTCCCCAGTCATCATTTGATAAGCCCTGATTCTCTTTCATCAATTGCCTGATCATGGCTGTCAGATCGGGTGTCTGTATGGAAGGCGGAAGGTTGGAGTCTGTTCTACGCGCCTGTCCATGCTGATGCCTCCTCTCTTGGCGATCTGCCAATCGTGCATCTTGAGGTTCGACATCGTTAGCATTTTGATGATCTGGGCCTCTATCTTCCATCTGTATCCCGGTCCTGAAGCTTCCAGCTCTTGCTTGGTCGCGGTCTCCAGCTGTTCGAACAGCAGCATCTGCTCGCGCAGCATCAGTCTTACGGCGTCTGCGCCTGGGAGGTTCATCAGAGGAAGTTGAGCTGTCAGATGAGGAGTAAGCAGCGGGATTGCCCCCAGCATTCTGTTGCTGCTGTTGAGTGAGTTGTGCCATCAGGTTGGCATTAGCTTGCATCTGTTCTCCTAGTTGTCTCCTGCTTTCCCTAAGTTCTCTCATCAAGTCATTGAACTCCACTCTGGTGACAACTGGAGTCTGTTCTTCAGTGGCAATCCCTGCACTCGGGATCGCTGGTTGATTGCTAGGTCCTACTTGTTGCACGCTAGCAGTCTCGCGGGCATCCGCATTATGAGAAGCTGACCTGGTACGTGGTCTTGCCATTGTAGAGTTATTGGTATGAACTCTGAGTAGAATCAACGGATGTCCTATCAGTGAGTCGGATCTTCTTCGGGGGATTTGTTCAATCCAGTAGCTTCAAAGCAGATCCTTGAGGTCTGAGAATTCGATTCTCAATGAAAGCACCAAAGTGTTAGCACCAAAATTGGTCACTAACCTCGTAGAAGAAGATTGTGAAGAGATATAAGTGATGAAATCAAATTAAACAGAAAAGACAGTGCTAATCTAAATACAGAAAGTAAGAACACCAAATTTATAGTGGTTCAGCTTAATTGCCTACGTCCACTTTGAGGTTAAACTTTATTGATCTTCTTTATAGTTGATTACAAATACAATTCGTGAATCAAATGCTTGAATGAAGTTGTTAAGTAGAGAAGATGAGTCTTGAAAATGGCAGAGTCTCCCCGGTGTTTTCTCTCCAAAAAAGGATCCATTTCACTGTGACCCTGCCCCTCTATTTATAGGCAAATATGGGCTGGACTTCCCAAGTAGGCTGGATAGCCGAACGCTCAAGCCCCAGTGCAGTGGTCGCTGTATGCCGAACCAGGCGTGCCGAACGCTCTGCGCCGAACCATTCCTTCTATGCCGAACGGTATGTTGGTGTCGTGGGAAGTGTAGGACGGTTGTCTGTTGAGGCCGAACGTGCCTCCATCTCAAGCTCTTGAGCGAACGGCGTATGCATGCCTAACGATACCGGTATCCTGATTAGTTGTGCATGCTGAATGTCTTCTGTATGTCGAGTATTACGCCGAACACCATGGGATGCCGAGTACTCCTGTTGCCGAGTAGTCTCGACGCCGAGTGCTCTTTATGCCGAGCAGCCTTGATGCCGAGCAGTCTTGATGCCGAGCAGTCCTGTATGCCGAGCAGCCTTGATGCCGAGCAGTCTTGATGCCGAGCAGTCTTGTATGCCGAGCAGCCTTGATGCCGAGCATTGGTTGACGTTGAGTGCCAGTTGACGCCGAACACTGCTGAGTACTACGCCGAACATTACTGGACGCCGGACACTATGGATGCCGTGTACTTTGCCGAACACTCCTGGACGCCGGACACTATGGATGCCGAGTACTACGCCGAGTACTCATGGATGACAGTTGCTTCGCCGAACACTCCTGGATGGCAAGTGCTTCGCCGAACACTCCTAGATGCCGGACACTCTCTGATGCCGAGCACTTATTGCCGAGTACTAGTTGCCTGGTCAAATCCCCAGGAAACAGGAGGAGGAGGTAGACCTGTAGCTATTGAGTTTTGTTATGCCGGCCTTGGGCCTGATGTTTTGGGGTGAGAAACAAATTTATTTGTTTGTTTTAAATTTATGTGAATTAAATGTTAAGTTGAAATTACCCTATATTATCGTTTTAAATCCGATTAACTCATGAATTTTTGCATTAGACTCGTATTGACGAGTACAACACTTTTTTTTAAATAGTTAATGGTTTTGGTGTGGTATAATTTAATGATAATATAATACTGACGATTATAATTACATTGATTTAGATAATTATGTATTTTATCGATTATATCTCATTGATGACATCTGTTTAGCAAAATAAAACACCATTCGGCTATAATTAAATTTATTAGATTATTTTGGACATCTATTGAGTAGAATAAATCTCCATTCTGCTATTATATTAATTTGGACATTTATTCATATACCAGTTAATTAAATATGGATTATTTAATACTGGATAAGCAATGGATTAGTTAATGATTATTAATTATTGATTTTATTTACATATATGCTTGCTTATGTAAATACTAGTAATATGACTTGGAAAGTGAATTAAAAATAAAGGGTAGCTTGCCTAAGTAACATTGTGTCACTGAGCCTCTTTCCGAATTTGTAAAGCTATGGATTTAAATTAACTTTCATTTTATAACAATTTGAGGTTAAGTGTTTATATAATTATAAAGGATTAAATATAGAGATTAATGATGTTTTAGGTAATTTATTATTTTAATAAATGATATTTTAAAATATTTAACTATAATATTAATGTTATTTAAAGATATTTAATTATATTACTAATGTTCTTTAAAGATATTTAATTATATTATTAATGTTGTTTAAAAATATTTAATTATTTTAGTTAATGATGTCTACAGTTAATTAATCAATTTAATTAATGATGCTTTAAAGTTAATCGATTGATTTACTATTGATGCTTCTAAGTTAATTAACTATTTTATTAATGATGTTTAAAAATTAATTAGTTTTTTATTTATGATATTTAAGGTAATATATTAATTTAATAAAGATGTTTATAAATAATAAATTATTTTATAAAAGGGATTTTCCTCAATATAAAGGGTTTATTTAAAGGAAATTTACAAATGATATTTTATAAAGGAGATTTATAAACGACATTTTGTAAAGGAGTTTTATAGGTGATATTTTGTAGGAAAGATTTATAAATGGTATTTTATAAATAAAAGAGAGATTTGTAAATGGTAATTTATAAATAAAAGAATGGATTTATAAGTGATATTTCAAAAATAACGAAGATTTGTGTTAAAATTTAATTATATAAGATTTATAAAAATGAGTTTTGAATTCATAAAAGGTTTTTATAAAGAATTTTATAAAAGGTTTTTTATAAAGAATTTTATAAAGGAAGATTTCTAAAAGAGTTTTATAAATAGAAAATAGTTTTATTAATAGAAAAAGTTTTATAACTAGAAAAGAATTTTATAAATAATTTTAAAGATTTATAAAAAAGTTCTATAAATTAATTTGGAGTTTTATAAAAGGATTTATAAATATGGAATGGGTTTATAAAAAGGGAATTTTATAAAAGGAATGAGATTTGATTTTGATAAATAACCCTTCTTAATTATGGTGGTATGGAAGCATACTTTTCATACTTAATGCGGAAGGAAAAGTGGTTTGGGTTTAGAATGAGTAATGTTTAGAATGGTATTTATTTATGGCTCATTTAAATATGAATATGGAAAATAGGAAATATCCCTTAAGTTTTGCTAATATACTTATACCGTTGAGATAAGTATATGGATATATTTTTTAAGTATTGAAAGTGTAATGTTTTGTTAATATATTTATACCAGTGAGATAAGTATATGAATGTTTTTCCAAGTATTGAAAGGAGTATAAGGGGTTTGTTAAAATATATTTTGTGAAAGTATTTTGAATCAATTAATTGAATAGAGTTTTATTAATGAAAGATTAATTGATAGAGGCTTAATGGATCCTACATGGTATTAAATTTATGTTTGATTGTTTGTTTATTTGATAGTTAAATAATCGCCTATCAAATCTTGGCCAAATATAACTCTAAAATATCTAGGAGAAACACGGGGGTTATATGACACGGTTATCTTCGATGAGGTTATACAATGCGTATAAATCTTGTTTTGTTCTCTTAGGACAAATGATAGGGAAATCCGTCTTCTTAAACGGTTAGAAGGTGATCTCTGCTCTTATGTATTTTTTGATTATTTTCAAAAGAACCAAGGTTGAGTTTACCGGAATCTATCTAGTGGCTTTGGAACGACCGATAAGCGGGGGTGTGTACTTATATGAGATGACTCGAACCGCTACTACTCTAAAATAATACATGTGTTCGACGCTTTGGAAGAGATTCGAGACTAGTTCGAGATGATGGGATCAAAGATGGAGTTCTTTGAAGCACAAGGGCTACTTGTTACTGATTTTGAGGGTGATTCCAAAATGGATGTAGTAGAAGTAGTGTCTTCAATTTTTTCATATCCTGAACAACTTGTATGGAAGAATGCTAGCATTGCATTATTGCCTAGAGTGCAGTGTTAGCATTACAAGTGGGAATTGCTAGGAAGAAAAGGTAAAAGCCTAACCTTACAAACCTCACAACTCGGTAATAGCTAAAAAAAGGGATTCTCGCATAGTTATGTGGTGAGCTACCATTAGGAGCATCATTCCATGATTGAGATCGGGATTTTTGGATTTTGGTGTGCATGCGGGGAGACCGTGGGGCAATGTTTGCAGCCTCGATGCCCGGGAGATGATGTAATCCAGTATGTCATGTTAAAGGGGCAACTGGTTCATTGTTCGTAGGAGGTCTATGTGTGGCCCTCGGGTACATTTTAACTAGTAGGGTACTGTACGAATGGTAGTCCCTTACCACATCATGTTGGAATCCATTCTCTAATATGTGCCTAACGATTTTAGTTGTAGAACCTACTACTGTTGAATGTAATTATGGGTAACCATTTCAAATATGTTATCTATTTATTTCCACTCATAATTATTATTATAACATCAATGGATTTTCTAATAAAAATGTTTAGTTATCGTAAGGTAGAAACTCGTTCGTGTTTATATGCGACGTGGTCTTACGAGATACCTATATTTTCAAAGGTTTTCATAAATATAGAAATCCATATGATTTGATTTTTCACATGCTAGTTTACCAGACTGATCCGGACATTATTTTCTTATAATGTTGGGTCATCCCGAGCATATTTTCAAGATTTAACTAGACGCTTTAGAGATTTAGGCGACGATCTGGATCCTCCAAGAAGTTTTCATGTATTATATCTTTCACTATTTTGTTCTTGTCTGTATTTATCAGCAATTGTAAGGATAGACTATTATAACTGTCCAGGCTGATGATAGGTTAGTTTGCTTTGATGATGGTATGTATATTAAAGTTTATTTCTTTTTGTAAAGATCATTGATATATTATATATTACTCGTCATGTTATGAGAGTCTATCATGGCTTTTCTTTCTTTCACCCCAACTATTTTGTTTCTGGCACCAGGATTTTCGGCATGTGAATACCGTGGATGTACTAGTGTCGACTTCTAAGGACCGAAAAGGTAGGTCATTACAATTGGTGTCAAAGCTGAAGGTTAAGAGAGAACCTTGGCCCTAGTGGAGTAAACTCATTAAAGATTGGGTTAGTAATGCCCTAGAATGAGTTTAAGTGTGGGTATAAATATATATATATATATATATGAGAATGCATATTTGTTAGTGCTAAAAAATATTTTGTATTATGTTGATTGATCTTTTGAGTGGTTTATGGATTTTGCTCAATACGAGTAGCTAACTGATTGATACAGATCTTTAAACACTTAAACTAGGCTAACCAACACAGTATTATTTTTGAAATCGGTAAATGAAATAATTTTACCTAGGATTATATTATATACATAAAAAAATAATTATAAAAAATTAATATAGTTATTTTTGATGTTTTTGTTTGTTAGAAAGTGATAATATTCTATTATTATCATTTAGGATTTGATTAGTCATGCTCGTCCAGTCTTTGGGCATTGACTATTGTTTGTCAATTTATGAGTAATTTATCTTTTACAACATGGGTTGGATAGACAGAGATTGTGGGAACATTGAAATAAACATCTTATGAATTTAGTTTCACAATTGATTATAAGGTGTTCGATGATAATGTTAATTTAAAATTAGGATTTTAACAAAGATTTTTATTAAAAGAAAGTTTGAATATTTTGAAATAAATATTTGAGAAATGGTTTTATACAAACATGATTTTATATTGGATTTATAAAAATGTTTTATAAGTAAAATGATTTTTGAGGATTTAAATCCCGGTATTTGAAAAAGGATTTCAAATGATTTTTGAGAAAGTAATAATAGTTTTACTTGGAAATATTTTTAAGTACAAATATTTTGGTAAGAAATTTTAAGTAAGGTGCTTTTTATTTGGATTAGTTCGGGGAATGAGTCTCGATTTGTTTTGTGATGGTCTGAGTAATCTTCTAAGTGACAATCGCGTGTTTGCCTAGGCGACCGTCGTAATGCACTTAGTAAATTATTCTCTTTGACGTTGTACAATCGAAATGAGTTCAAATTCGAACAAACGCAAAGCAAGTTGGAAATGGATATTATGTTAAAACTATTTGTTTAGAAATATATATATGGTATTGTTTCAAAAAGGGAATTTTGAAATAGAAGAAGTATTTTTATGTTAACTGGTTTGAGTGGCTCGAAAATAACTAAAAATGGAAAAGAGATGTATTTGGATGGTAAGCACTTCTCTTAAGTATTACCCTTCTTGATAAGCGATGTATGATACTATTTGGTAGTACCTAATTCCTTGATATCATTTTAGGGTTACTGGACTATATGTATATTTTCTGCGGTTAAAATATATAGTACCATTTCAAAAGGAGTTTTAAAATAAAACCAGGTATTTGGATCTTGAGTTTACTTAAGGAAAATAAATTCAAAATGAAAAGGTTTGAATTAGATAGTTGTATATACACTCAAGATGTAGTAGGATATTATACCGGTTTCCAAATTTAAGTTGTGTTTTAAGAAATGTTTCATAAATGGTTATGGAAATTGAAATGGTTAAGTTTTTGGGTTGGTTGGTTTCCTTCTTTGTTTGATTTAGATGAAATTTCGAGATCGAAATTCTTTTAAAGGAGGAAAAATGTAACAATCCGGAATTTTATCATTTTAATTTTGGGAATATTTAATTGATTTCAAATATTCGATTTATGGTTTTTAAATAAAAAAATCAATTTGGTAATAAAATGATTTATAGAATTTTTTTTATAATTTTAATTTGGAAAATATTTGGATCGTTTGTCGTATTTTATGGAAAACGTTGGTATTTTTTAAATTTAACAGGATTGTATAACCAACATATTTTATAATTATTTTGTGATCGTGTCGTATTATTGTGCGGGATCTGTCGTTCGTAGTTCGTACGCAAATGGGATATTGTGTAGCGGAATACTGCAATCTTCTTTTCAAAACTTTTCCCCAAATCAAATAAAAATTCTAATTTTGAACCTGCCATTTATGTGATTTAACTTATGGGAGGAGTAGCTTGGATTGTGAATTTTGGTCAACTTGTAAAGTTTGTTTTGCCTAGGTTCGAAGTAATGGGATTTTTGTTTGGTTATAAGTACATATAACACATCATCGCAACCACATTTTTCATACTTCACTTTTACATGAACCTTTCTTCTTCTTTATCTATTTTCACTTCCTTGTAAACAAAAGAAAAATATAAGCTCCCCCTCAGTTCAAAATCAAGATCTCCAAATCTACTCACAATTAGCCAAACACTCCAATACGAAATTGGTTTGTTTATGCCCCTAGTATTTTAAAAAAATAATAGCTTGAAGTTTCGTCCTGTGTGGTGGCAAGGATTTGTCGATTGTAGTGATAGCCGAGTATTGATGGATGTCCGACGAGTACAAAATGGAAAATGTAGAGAATGTTCGCGTTTATCTCGTCGAGCTATGATTTTATGGAGTGTTCGTTGGCGATGAAGTGGCCGGAGTTGGTCGTGGAAGGGAGATGAATGTATTTCATTCACCTATTTAATTCCAATAAACCGATACTTAAGAGGATCGATGGAGGGCACTGGGAGGTAGGTGGTGTCGAGACGGAGACATGGTTGGCGGTGGCAGCAGGTCACGTGGACCACGATGGTGCAGCGAGGTCAAACTAGGGTTAGCTACCTATTTTTTTGGGTTCATTCATCGATTGCTGGTGACTAAAGAATAGCGTTGAATTGGAAAAGGATGGGGGTGATGGTGCATCAGGCGGTAGCGGTCATGATGGTCATGGAGTTGGGTAGGGATGCGAGAGGAGGCGATGAAAGGAAGCACGATATACTCGAATTCAATATCCTGGGCGCATTTTATTCGGGAAGCTCAATCATATTTCAATGAGAAGCGCCAGAGTAGGGGTCATGGGGTCCATCGTGACGAGTTCGTAAAGTGAGGTTTGCTGGTTGTTTGGTAGAGGCGAATGGTGGTGGGGATTGGCTGTGCATGTGCACGCCGTGCACGGGTAGGTTGGGTTCAAGGGAAGAGCAAAGTCGAAAAGGGGATTTGGGAGGAAAACGTGGAACTGTAGCTATTGGGTTTGGTTACGCGAGCCTTGGGCTTGATGTTTCGGGGTGAGAAACAAAGTTATTTATTTATTTTAAATTTATATAAATTAAGTGTTAAGTTGAAATTACCCTATATTATTCGTTTTAAATCCGATTAACCCATGGATTTTTGCATTAGACTCGTATTGACAAGTAACCCACTTTTGTTTAAATAGTTGATGGTTTTGGTGTGGTATAATTTAATGATAATATAATACCGACTGGTTATAGTTACATTGATTTAGATAATTACGTAGTTAATTGATTATACCCCATTGATGACATCTGCTTAGCAGAATAAAACATCGTTCTGCTATAATTAAATTGAATATATTATTTTTAACATCTATCAAGTAGAATAAATCCCCATTCTGGTATTATATTAATTTGGACATTTATTCATATGCCAGTTAATTATTATGTGGATTATTAATATTGGATAGCAATGGATTAGTTAATAGTTGTTAATTGTTGATTTTATTTACATATATGCTTGCTTATGTAAATACCTACACTATGACTTGGAAAGTGAATTAAAAATAAAGGGTAGCTTATCAAAGTACCATTATGTCGCTTAGCCGCTTTCTGAGTTTGAAAAGCTATGGTTTTACATTAACTTCCATTTTATAACAATTTGAGGCTAAGTGTTCATATAATTATAAAGGATTTAACTATAGAGACTAATGATGTTTAAGATAATTTATTATTTTACTAAATGATATTTTAAGATATTTAATTATATTACTAATATTTTTTAAAGATATTTAATTATATTATTGATGTTGTTTAAAGATATTTAATTATATTATTAATGTTGTTTAAAGTTAATTAATTGATTTAATTCATGACGTTTTAAAGATAATCAATTGATTTAATTAATGGTGTTTTAAAGTTAATCAATTATTTTATTAATGATGCTTTAAAGTTAATTAATTATTTATTAATGATGTTTTAAAGTTAATTATTTATATATTTATGATATTTACAGGTAATTAATTAATTTAATAAAGGTGTTTATAAATAACAAATTGTTTTATGAAAGGGAATTTACTTAATAATTTTTTATATTTAAAGGAGCTTTACAAACTATATTTTGTAAAGGAGATTTATAAACGATATTTTGTAAAGGAGTTTTATATGTAATATTTTGTTGGAGAGATTTATAAATGGTAATTTATAAATAAAAGAGAGATTTATAAATTGTAATTTTTAAATAAAAGAATGGATTTATAAGTAATATTTTAAAATAACGAAGATTTGTGTTAAAATTTAAATATATATAATTTATAAAAATGAGTTTTGAATTATAAAAGGGTTTTCTATTAAACATTTTATAAAAGATATTTATAAAGGAGTTTATAAAGGAGGATTTGTAAAAGAGTTTTATAAATAGAAAAGAATTTTATTAATAGAAAGAGTTTTATAATTAGAAAGGAATTTTATACATAATTTTAGAGATTTATAAAGAATTTTTATATATTAATTTGGAGATTTATAAAAGGATTTATAAATATGGAATGAGTTTATAAAAGGGAATTTTATAAAAGAAATGTGATTTGATTTTGATAAATAATCCTTTTTAATTATGGTGATACGGAAGCATTCTTTTCATACTTAACACCGAAGGAAAATTGGTTCGGGTTTAGAATAAGTAATGTTTTAAATGATACTTATTTTTGGCCTATTTACATATGAATTTGGAAAAGAGGATATCTCCCTTAAGTTTTGTAAATATACTTATACCGTTGAGATAAGCACATGGATATATTTTCTAAGTATTGAAAGAATAATGTCTTGTTAATATACTTATACCGGTGAGATAAGTATATGAATGTTTTTCCAAGTATTGAAAGGAGTATAAGGGGTTTGTGAAAATATCTTTGTGAAAGTATTTTGAATCAATTAATTGAATAGAGATTTATTAATGAAAGATTAATTAATTAATAGAGGCTTAGTGGATCCTACATGGTATTAAATCTATGTTTGATTGTTTATTTATTTGATAGTTAAATAATCGCCTATCAAAACTTGTCCAAATATAACTCTGGAAATATTTAGGAGAAACATAGGGGTTATATGACACAGTTATCTTCGACGAGGCTATAATGTGCGTATAAATCTCGCTTTGTTCTCTTAGGACCAATGATAAGGAAATCTTTCTGCATAAATGGTTAGGAGGTGATCTCCACTCTTATGTATTGTTCGATTATTTCCAAAAGAACCAGGGTTGAGTTTACCAGAATCTATCGATTGGTTTTGGACTGACTGGTAAGCGGGGGAGTGAACTTATATAAGATGACTCAAAACCGTAACCACTCCAAAACCATATAAGTGTTCAACGCTTTAGAATAGATTTGAGACTGGTTCGAGATGATGGAATCAAAGAAGGAGTTCTTTGAAGTGCAAGGGCTACTTGCTACTAATCCTAAGGGTGATTCCAAAATGGATGTCGTTGAAGTAGTGCCTTCGGTTTGTTCATATCCTGAACAACTTGTATGGACGAATGCTAGCATTGCATTATTTCTTGGAGGGCAGTGTTAGCATTCCAAGTGGGGATTGCTAGGAGGAAAAGGTAAAAGCATAACCTCACAAGCCTCATAACCCGATAACGGCTGAAGCAGGGGATGCTCGTAGAGCTATGTGGTGAGCTATCCTAAGGGTGATTCCAAAATGGATGTTGCTGAAGTAGTGCCTTTAGTTTGTTCATATCCTGAACAACTTGTATGGACGAATGCTAGCACTGCATTATTGCTTGGACGGCAGTGTTAGCATTCCAAGTAAGGATTGCTAGGAGGAAAAGGTAAAAGCATAACCTCACAAGCCTCACAACCCGATAACGGCTAAAGCAGGGCTATGTGGTGAGCTACCATTAGGAGCATGATTCCTCGATCTAGATTGGGATTTTTGGATCTTGGTGAGCATGCGGGAAAACTATGGGGTAATGTTTGCAGCCTTGGTGCCCAAAGGATGATGTAATCTGGCATGTAATGTTAAAGTTGCAACCAACTATATGTTCGCTGGAGGTCCATGTGTGGCCCTCGGGTACATTTTATCTAGAGGTGTACTGTATGCAAGGTAGTCCCTTACCTTATCATGTTGGAATCTAATCTCCAATACGTACGTTATGGTTTTAGTTATAGAACCTAGTACCGTTGAAAGTAATTATGGGCAACTATTATAGATATATTATATGTTTATTTCCCACTCCTAGACATTATTATAATATTACTAGATTTTCTAATAAAAATGGTTTGGTTATAGTAAGGTAAAAACCCATTCATATTTATGTGCGACATGATCTTACGAGATACCTCTATTTTCGAAGGGTTTCATAAATATAGAAATCCATATGATTTGATTTCAGTTGTTTCACATTGGTTTACCAAACTGATCCGGATATTATTTTCTTATAATGTTTGGGTCTACCCGAGCATATTTTCTAGATTTTACTGGACTCTTTGGAGCTTCAGATGATAAGCTGGATCCTCCAAGATGTATTCACGTATTTTATTTTCCACTATTTTATTCTTATTTGTATTTATCAGCAATTGTAAGGACATGTTGTTATAATTTTCCAGGTTGATGATAGATTAGTTTGCTCTGATAACAGTATGTATATTAAATTCTTTTCTTTTTGTAAAGATCATTGGTATATTATATATTACTTGTCATGTTATGAGATTCTGTTATGTCTTTTCTTTCTTTCACCCCAATAATCTATCTTTCCAGCACTTGGATTTTTGGCACGTGAATACCATAGATGTATTAGTGTCAACTTTTGGCGATCGAAATGGCGGCTCATTACAATTAAAGTAAACTTTGCAGTAGCTGATTGGCCATCTGCTTATAACCTGTTAATAAGACAACCGGTGCTTGCTGAGCTGGATGTTAGAAGTTCCCCATCCCAGACAGGGTCGAAGAAATCAAGAGCAATCGACAAAAGGCAAGGGAATGTTATGGGTCTTCCCTTAGGCAAGCAAAGGAGGATTTTATCATCCTATAGCAAGTGAATTCAACATTTAATAGCGGTTTTCTCAATAGACCCAATGGGCCAGCCAGCGCCTTGATTCTTGCTAAGACACCCCAACCTTGAAACATTGGTTGTAGCTCCTACTCTCTCATAACCAGCCGCCTCATCTAAGAAACGAGGGCATCGAAACCTCGATTCGGACCCCTCATTACAGATAAGTTCTTTCTAAATAACTTTCAGATATACAAGTCTTTGTTAATGGGCTGCATATATCTTTCCTCATCATCATGCACATCAGTTACACTTGAGTGTCATAGTTAAGCAATGAGCTCCGATTCGAGTCAAGGTCAATGATTGCTTCGTGCTAGCCATGTGTCACATACAAGAACCTTATAACACCATGTGCTAAGGTTCAAGCTCGAGTTCATCCTCCACTCTTCGTTCGACTGCTTGCGACCCAAGAGAACCCATGAGCAAACTTGCGTTTCAGCTCATGCTGGTGCAAATTGCCACTCTACATCTGGTTGGTACCTATTTTACATTAATGATTGTACCCAGACCACCTTATTATCACACTGATATTTAATATATCCTAAAAAGAAAAGCAGTTCTATAAAATAAATATAGGAACTATCGGTTATTCAAATCGCTCTGCTAAATAAGTCATACGCGGATAAATAAAAAAAAGGGCAACAAGATTGTCAATAAGAGTTTGCAATAAAAGATATGTTTCATTTAGATCAAAGAATGCAGAGGCACAACACCTGCCCTGCTAGTCTTACAATAATATTCTTACCGCTTAGTTGTCAAAAAGGAGAAAGGGAGAAGAAGAAGAATGCTAGTGGAACACTTTAGAAGATCCAGCATCAAATGCGAAGATGAACTACCTCGACACTCCAAACGATCAAGAACTTGTTGAAGACAAGGGAGTGTGCCACCATCTTCGAAGCCTTTCACATCGAATCTTGCAAGAGACTTGAAAAACACCCAGTCGATATTGCTAAGAGGACGATGGGGACTTTAGTTGTGTCATCGAAGGCGGAGGTAATAGCCACTACTCTTTTCAGCAAGGCATTGAAGCTTCCACGCCAGCCTAGTTTCAAAACCGCCACAGCAAGATGGAGAAGGAATCCGCCAGCCCCAGCTAGCCCATTAGTATAACAACGGGGGCCATTAGTACAACAACGATGGTCGACCACCATTGGAGACCTGGTCAGTAGGAACAGGTCCTGTTACAACCCTATTTTCAAAGCCGTAATATTATACAAATTTAATTAAAATTAAAAATGTCTGTATTCGATTTTTTATAACTATTATTTTGAAATTCATTTTTACTTAATTGGGATCTATTTAATAATAGAATTTTGATTTAACAATTTGAATTAATTAATAAATTCTTTTCAAGAAATATATTAAAATGGATAATGTGTTAGTGTTAAATATAAAGTATTTTAAAGTGTAAATGACCTTATATACTTCAAATAGATTAAAAGAAGTTTTAATGATGTTTAATAAATAAATTGACAAAGATGAATAAATTTATTTTATATCAGTAGAACGAATAATTAAATAGAGTGAAATAATATTGAATGAATAGAATTATGTTGTTATCGAATTATATTTTTTAGAGTGAAATGTGAATCAGTTTAAATTAAATTGAAATAAAGTTATATACAAATTAAATGAGTAAATGGGAAATATAACCCTTATTAAATCTTGAGCCCAAGCCCAAATAAACCAATACCCGCATTTGTTTGCCATATCCTCTAACTTGTACCCTAATCTTCATTTGTTTGCAAAATTTCCAAAATTAGACATTCAAATTCAAAAGGAAAAAAAAGTCACGTGAGGCGTTAAGCTTGGAGCAACGATCGATAGTGAGGGAAGGCAGGCTCGCGCATGGTGGAGGTGGGCGATCCGGAGTCGCGACCTAGTGGAGAAGGAGTAATGAGCTAATGCGTGACGATGGGGGGTTTTGTCTTCAAGGCGTTGGCTAGCATTTGAGCATAAGAGGAGGTGGCCACGGCTGATGTAGAGACAGCAAGGTAGACGTGGCGTGCTAGGGTTCTGGGCAGCAAATTGACCTAGGATTTTGATGCGTGTTGAAACCAGCGGAAGATTTTGATTTGCAAATGGTTAAGGTGAGATAATAATCTCACACACCTATATCTATGATTACTAATATCTTTGAGACGATTTAATGTTTTGAATTTAATTGCTAATGGGATGAATTGATCAGTTAAATATGAATTAGTAAAATCTTAACTTCTGAATTTTAGTACTGTCAGTTCCTGCTTTAGTACAAACATAAACGGTATGCACAAAGATGGGAATTAGTGGTATTTGAATAGTTAGTATTATCTCTATTCCATTCCACAACTCGTCAAAATCGACCAAAGTTAATCATCTGGATAGAATCAACGATCACTAGGGAAAATAGTTGCCTAGGAAATGCATAGACCGATCGACCGGTCTATCATTATTGGTCACAGGTGAAATTGAAAACTGGGTAGTAAGCCCAGTTTCTATTAATCTTTGTTGTTTTGTTAATTTCTTTGCTTTGTAAACTTTTAAGCTTGTTATTTGCTATGTTATCTTTTGATTATAAGTAGCAATTTATTTTTAAAACTTGCAATTTCTTTTGATATCTATTTAAAGAAAATATAGCTAATTATATATAAAAAGTCTTATTTTAGAAAGAATTAAAAAATAAGGTTTTGAAATTAATAATATTTTATGAAATATATATATATATATATATATATATTAAAAATAAAGTAAGTTGTTATTTATGAAAAACATTGGTTCGATCCCCAATTTTAATAAAGAAATTATATTTTTATAATAAAATCTTTTAACTCTTTTCTTTTTTGATTATAAGTGAATGAGCTTGATTTTATTTCTATTGGATTTTGTGCTTTTCTACCAAACAAAGAATTTTAATAAACGATTGAATTATCGAATTGGTATAGGACATTTCGTACAATTTTTTTGCATACTATTACAATTTGTTAAATAGAGTTTAAGTAGAATTTAATAGCTTATAAAATACTAGAATTTCACTATCTGGTATGGGACAGTAGTTAAATTTTTGTAATTATTATAGCAAAATTAATCTACACTTTAGAATCGTATTATCTTAGGGTATTCGGATTTCAGGCTGATAGATCCCCGAGAGAAGATGACTTATAAATAATTTGAGAGTCGATACATTTTTAGATTTGGTAGGCGGATCTTTTTTGGTAGGTATGGTGTAAATACGGTTGCCTCTTTCGAAAGGCAGATGTTTATGTGCATTGTAGTCTATATACTGATGACTACAAACCATCAGTTTATTTTAGTTCATAGTTAGACGATGTTTACCTATTTTGGTAGGTAAATTTGCGTAGGACAAGTTATGAACACAATTGCTCTTTTCATTGAATAGGTGTTTCTAATTTGCATTCTCTTTGTTATCCCAACTTTTGGCAAAGCCGAGATACCCAAAGATTAACTGAAAATTAATGATTACTAGTCATAAATATCAATTGTGCATCGCAGGTTCACCATGGATATCGAGGAATTACACCCGAGTCCGGATCGGGCTACAATTGACAAGACACGTCAAGCAGAGCCGTGAAAGTCAACGTTCCAAATATCAAGTCAATCCGAGGTCGTACGCTCAAGATATCATCGGAGCAAGTGGAAAACATAACCTCGGGTTCGCACCCATATGAGTCGAATCCATCAGTTTCGACTCCACCTGGTTCGACTCGATTTACTTTATATCCATCGGCAGGGCTTATGTTCGAATCGACTTAAGACATCGTTGGTTCGAATCCATCCACGAGAACATAGTTCGAATCCGTCCCAATATGCCACAAGTTCGAATCCATGAAAAGGACCGTAGCTTCGAATCCATCGATCAAGCCTTTGCCTCGAATCGATCACGACGAGCCTTGCTTCGAACCCATCGGAATACGCCTTGCTTCGACTCCATTGAGCAAGCCTTAATTCGAATCCAATAGCTCGAATCCATTGGAACGTTCCCACCTTCGAACCCCTTCAAATAGTGGAGTCTTCGTATCAATCGACTGAAGGTTACCCAGATCGATTCGAAGGAAGCACGTCTTCGAATCGATCACCTCGAATCCACCACGTCTACATAGCTAAAACCCCGGCCATGACTCAGTAAAACTCGGAGATAAAGGAGGGTTGACCCGAGGCATGCGCACCATGCCATAGTCTCCGCGTGCAGGAAAATCGATTCGAACGAATCGATTCGAGCATATCGATTCGAACGACTCCAGGAAGCGAAAAACGTCAACTTGAATCGATCATAACTTGAGATCTACAAGTCCAAATGCTATGACATTTTCACAGTAGCTTGAGCACATGTTGAAGAATGTCCACACCAAATTTCAGCTCGATCGGACTCTTTCTTGATCGATTCGAACCAAGGGTCGAATCGATCCCAAAGTGGGCCCGGATCTCCAGATTTCGGCCATGTGGGCCCCCTGACGTACCAGAACTGGTCTCCCCTCATTTTAGGCGAAATATCAGCCTCCTACACCTATAAATAGAGCCCCTAGTCATTCAGAAAAGGGGTCGGACAATTTTGAGAGCAAAGAGCGCCCAGATTCTGCCAGATTTACTCCAGATCACCATTGCTGCCTTAGATTCAGACTTAGTTCAGCAAATCAGTTGTAATACAACATACGAAATTGTAATCTTCAAGCATCGAGCAATAAAATCATAAAAACCTTGAAGTGGACGTAGGCCGGAGATAGCCGAACCACTATAAATTGCGTGTCACTGTTCATTATTTCTTGATTGCTGCTTGTTACTTACTTAAGATCTGTGATTTGTGTGTGAATACTGTTGATTTGTATTCATACGCTGGTGCTTTCACTACACTTGGGGTTTGTGACCATTTTTGGTGCAAACACTCTTTTGGTAGGATTTCTTTCTATGCAGCTGGTCTCTTTCGGTAGATTTCATGTCGATGTATAAACAGATGTGGACTACCATTATTATTTCATTAGTAATGATTATTTCTTCAGAGATTTTATAATTAGATCTTTCGATATCTTTTAGCTCTAGAAAAACTTGAATTGTTATCACCATATTTTGATGATAGTCAATTTGAGACTTGAGATGGATTTATGAAATTGTGATTTTAACTAATATGTCTTATTATGATTATTTGATCTCGAACATATTTTTATTATGACTTATTTTATTGTTAAGTCACATATTTAGGATATTAGTATCTCACTTTTTTATTAGATATATCCTGACTCGTTTATTTTAAAATACTCGGGTCAAGCCGAGACTCTAATGGTATAGGGACTCGCTGACTTTTGGATTTTGTGCTAGCACTGGAGTAGACTATTTTGACCTTTTTTAATTTACTTCATGATTGTATATATAGATACTTGAGATGACCTTTCATGTATATTATGTAGTAGTCACTTATACCTGATACGATGTTATGTATGTGATGTAGATATTTATGTGGGTCTAGTACTGATATTTTGATTTTGATTTATTTATGTTATATATACCATTCTGAATATTTTAAACCTATGCATCTATTACTTTATATTAATACCATACATGTCAAAATTTACAGTTTAGAACCATAGAAATGTAATAAAGACATGTCAGTGTTAGTCCAAAGATATAGTCACATTAGGTCACCCTTAATCAGCCGTATTCTCTGTGTTACTAGACGACATTATTTGTAACGTTCTTTAACAATATGGATATAGAGGTGGGGTCGTTACAGCTTGGTATCAATGCTGTGTTCAGAGTATTATAGAATATAATTGGCATAGAGTCGAGATCTGAACATAGATGACTTAGAGTCCCATCCCTTGGGTGTGCAGGGTAGAACATAGAATTTATTCCTATTTAGGATAAAAATATAAATGATTATTAAGAATAATCATCGGGACGTATTTGTAGAAATTTTTGAAGTACTTTACAAATTATTATTATGAAAACGATTTTAAATTTGGAACTCACTTCTGTAAAGAGTGAGATTTAATAAATAGAATAAATGAGATCATAAATAGCTTAGAATTGAATATTGTTGTGACTTGATCAGTTAATGATCTGAGTTGCACATCGAAGCTATGAGATAGTTTTCTATTGAAGGCGATTGTTTGTTTGTTTGATTAAAATGTATGTTGTTTGCATCAATATTTGTTTTTGTTTATGCTTAGTTTAAAATGTGGAATTGAATAAAACGCTATCATTCAAAGAATTTATAAATCCATTTGAATTTGGATGAACCTAATTATTAATAAAAGCCAGCGGTTTCTCCGAAATAGAATCATTGGGGAATAATAATTTTTTAAAAGATATTAATAGTT
Source organism: Allium fistulosum (assembly GCA_030737815.1). NCBI lineage: Eukaryota > Viridiplantae > Streptophyta > Magnoliopsida > Asparagales > Amaryllidaceae > Allium > Allium fistulosum. Next base: position 320,378,931 of record CM060902.1, on the reverse strand, counting down.
ATAATACATAGAATTATAAATTATATATATATATAATTAATTTAGAATTGAAAAATATACTAATAAATAAAATAAGATATAATAAAATTTGAATGATTGCTTGCTGTTGTGAATAATTGAATATGATATAATGTATTGTTTTGAATGCAAATGGTTGATAATGGTTGTGTATAAATATGTAACATCATAAGGTAATAATTTTATGTAAGTGAGCAAATGATTTTGAGAAAGTATGAATATTACTTTCTAAAGTGGTTGAAAAAAGAATTTTAATGGTATATTTTGTGTTAATTTATCTGTTGAGTGCTTTAGAATTCTAGTCGATGCATTTGGCCAACTTTATCGATAGGAATTCCTAAATACTACAACAAGGCATTTTGACACAATAGTTTGAAAAGAATAATATTTTTTGGAAAGAAAATGACGTTTTGAAAATAATATAAGATAGGGAATAATAATAAATATAATGTTTGGAAAACACACACACACAAACACACACACACACACATAAAGATTTTGAAAGTGTTATAAATAATATTTTGTAAAGTTTACTGTGTTTGAAGTTTAAACTATTTTGATTCTAGAACTTTGTCATTTTTCTTGTATTCGAATTTCTATTTTTTTTCTTGGCTTGATTGAGATGTTTAAGCTACCAGGACACTTTCAAAATCAAGCAAACATATCTGAAAATCATGGTTGAACATCTTTTGAAAAGCTTTGAATAATTTTAAAATATTCTGTGCATTGTTTTTAGTTCCGAAAGCTTGTCTAGCCTTCGTTTTTTTCCTTCCTTCTGCCATTGCTTGTTTTGCATTTTTAAAATGATTTGAAAGATATATATATATATATATATCACACGCCACAAACACATTGGAATACGAATTATAACCTAAAATGCTATTACGAAAAGGAATTGAATTTACTATAAACAAAAACATATGTTATAATTAGTTTACAATAAACAAGCTATGGTTTGGAAAATTTATTAAAAATCTTAGATTTTTGAATTTCTTATATATGATATTTTAAAAATATCAAGAAAATCTTCAAAGTATTTTAAGATTATTTGAATTTAAATTCAAAAGGAGGGTTTTCAAGTATGTGAATATTTTAAAATGAAGAAAATTTTGATATAAATACTAGTTTATTGTTTTGAAAATTCAATATATCATATATAAAATGTTTTGAGGCAAAATCCATGTGTCTAAATGATTGAATTTGAATTTTATTAAAAGTAATTGAATGATTTAGATATAAAGTATACATATACAGAAAGGTGGTTTGTATTTAAATTCTTTTTGACAGAATTATTTTTATGAAAAATAAGCAATTAGATTATTATGAATTAAAAAGAAGAATTTTTATATTAAAATTCTTCGAGAACGGTTTTTATATCAAAATTGTTCGAAAAGAATTTTGATGAAATTTATAACTCAAAAGGTTTAATAAAGAATGATTTTTGAGATATTTTGAGGTTAATGAAAAAGTAATGAATTAAAATATCGATTTAAAGATTTTGAGAAGGAATTTATGTTGTTAGCAAAGGTTCTAAACGATGGAATATAATAATTCAAGAAAGTTTGACAGTCTGAAATATAAATTTTGGTCATTTTGAATTTATTGTGAAATATTTAATTCTTTGAAAAAAAAGAGAAGAAGAAGAATCATGAAATGCATATAGATGATTAAGGAGATTGGCCATCAACAGATATTATGATGATTATGTTTGAATGTTATTTTAATGTCAATTAATGATTATCTTATAATATTTAGTGAGTGAAAATTATTGATATATGAAGCACTTAATGTTTAAGTTAATAATTAAAGTGGAGTTTTTTTACCGTATGGTCTAATAAATAGTTTAATGATTTTTGTAATTTTTGAATTTGATTTTTTTCCTCACACTTATATTTTATATATAATCATGTATAAACATTGTGACAACAATCTTTGTTGACATTAGTTGGCATCCATCCAATTTTTCCATTTGTAATTACTACTGTAGATATAATTAGGAGCAATTTTTAAATGAAACCATATATCCTCAAATTTTGTTCGTGTTAATTTTTATGCAATCACCATCATTTATTCTATTTAATTAGGTAATTTAAGTTAATTTCAAGTAAAATGAGGGTGATCAGTATATTAGTGTTCCACTATTAGACATATAAATCCCATTTACCAGGTTCCAATGAAGGAGCATTAAAGATATTAGACGGTACAATTTCTTTCCTAAAAGTCAGCTTCTCAATTTAAGATGTATTCATATTACATCGAAAGTATATGAAGTTAGGACCGTTATGGTAATAATTACCATTTTGTAAATACCGTTACCGTGTCGTTTTTATTGGTAAACTAAAATTGTTTACCGTTACCGTTACCGATTGAATGTTATACTGATGACTGGTATACCGATGATTGGTATACCGATAAAATGGTAACCGTTACACTAGTAATGGTAAATTACCGTTTGTCTAGAAAAATAATAAGTTGATATATTTTTGCACTGAATGATGCTTCATTATATATCTCATTGGGTCACTTAATAAAGGACATAGAAAAATAATGTATTTACCATCATTTGAGTTGAATTACTGAAATAAATTGAACTGTTTTCTTGCTTCTAAATGTCTGTAATACACCATCTTACACGAATATCAATGTATTATGAATGGACTGGTAAATTACTGTTACCGTTAGTTTTGAAAAAATATTACCGATGTTTTACTGTAAAAAGGTAAATTTACCGTTACCATACCAATTATGCTGGTATACCGAATTTACTTTAAAATGGTTACCGATTGACGAGCAATGGTATGCTAATGGTAAATTTACCATTACCATAGCAGCCGTATACGAAGTCAATAATATAGAAACATGGTCTCAAGTCTCAACGGTCGTTTTCTTCTTTTTCCTTAGTTTGCTACTTACAACACGAGGTGTCTCGTTTTTTGAGGTAAGATTATTCTGTCCGAATTAGCCATCCAAACCTAAAAGTGAATTGGTAAAGTTGCTAGATGTTATGTAATGCGAATCATGAAAGTAAGGTCTTGAAGTTCATTATTTCTATAATTGCATTTTGCATTGTCTCAGTAAATTATTATTTTTCTTTGCTATGTTGTTTTCTGCAGTTTGCAACTGTCGGTTCTGTATTGAAAATTTAGGAACACCTTATGTTTGAAAAGGCGGAATGGAAGGAGATGAACACTTAAATATATTAATGAATTATTTTCGTTCTACCTCTTAGAAGTTGGTCGTTACAAGTAGTAATTGCCATTTTAGTTTTAAATTTCTTCATTTCAATGAATCGTTACACAAGTATATATTTTCATTTAATTTGTTTGTCTTCATCGTATTCCACAACTTTGTATTTTCACTATGTATTTATTTGATTTTACTGTAACTATGTACTAAATTACTTTCGTCTTCCAAAATGCATTGATGCTTATATCTGGTAGTATATATGGATCCATTAGACCATCTATGCAAAACCAAACTAAGTTTCTTACAGTTCAACATCATATATTACAGTGTTCCTTCCCCACATATTTTGAAAAATAATAATAAGAAGATTCATACTAATACAATTATAACTTGAGATAAAGTGATCGGATTTTGTCGATTCTTTTTCCAACAGTTAAAGAATTGAATGAGTAACCTTGCTTTTTTTTTTTTAAGAAAGCGGAGCGGGGTCAATTTCTCGTACTTGCTCAGTGTGCCCCTCTTTCGTCGAGTGCCCCGTCCGGTTCTGTGGGCTGACAATTTTGATATTCATCATTAAAATATTCAGTTTTTGTGAGGTAAAAACATAAATTTCAATGAATAAGGATCGCTGTCCCGAAAAGCAAACTGTGCAAAATTGAGCTAAATTCATTTAATCATAACTTTTGAATGGTTTATCTGATTTCGATGACTATGCTCATTCCCAAAAGTTTAAAACATAAAAAACAACTTTTGTTTCAAGTGTTTTGTGCAAATATGTTGTTTAGAGAGGTGGACCTACATAAATGTTAAACATGAAAGTTGTATTGCTGTTACATAACATAAATGCAAATTTGTTATATTTTCTTTTATGCGACTAAAATTTGCACTTGAGTTGAAAGTAGGTGTTCAAGTGGCTATTTGGACTTATAAGAAACGATGGCTCACTTATGCACGCTTAATAGCTAAGTAAGTTGCTTTAAATGCAAAAATAAAGGTACGCTTTCAGATTAAAATACAGTAATATTAGGAATATTAATATATATTATGTTTTCGACTATGCGGTCAATGTATATTATATATATTATATTTGTGAAATTGCAAACGGTTCTCCGTACAAAGAAGACTGTCGAAATTTTTTGGAAATTATAACACATAGAAAAAATTTCAATAAATTTTATATGCGAAGAAATAAAGGTTAATAAACGAGTCTATTTAAATTTATAACTTACGATAAGTTTTATTTTAATGTTAAGCAATTAGAGAAATAAAAGAATTTCAATTTGATTGTACCATATGAAAAGAGTTAATGTTAGAGTTTGATGCAACGTCTCCCTATAAGAAATTATGAGAAAGCAATTTTCATAAGGGGGAGGTCTGTAACAACCATGTTTTCGAAGTCGTAATATTATACAAACTTAATTAAAATAAAAAAAATGTCTGTATTCGATTTTTTTATTATTATTATATTGAAATTCACCTTTTACATAATTTGGAGTCTATTTAATAATAGATTTTTGGTTTAACATTTTGAATTAATTAATAAATTCTTTTAAGGAATATTAAACTAGATAATGTGTTAGTGTTAAATATAAAGTATCCTAAAGTGTAAATGATCTTATATACTTTATATACTTGAAATAGATGAAAAGAAGTTTTTATTGATATTTAATAAATAAATCAACGAAGATGAATAAATTTATTTAATATCAATAGAATGAATAATTAAATAGCTTGAAATAATATTGAAATGAATAGAATCGTGTAGTTATCGAATTATATTTGGCAAAGTAAAATGTGAATCAGTTTAAATTAAATTGAAATAAAGTTATATATAAATTAAATGAGTAAATGGGAAATATAACACTTATTAAAACTTAAGCCAAAGTCCATATAAACCCATACCCACATCCGTTTGCCATATCCTCAAACCCATACACTAATCTTTGTTTTTTTTAAATCCCCAAAATCAGATAATTCAAATCGAAAGGAAAAAATATAATAATTACTCGCGTGAGGTGTTCAGTCTGGAGCGACGATCGATAGTGAGGGAAGGTAGGCTCGCACATGGTGGAGGTGGGCGATCCGGAGCCGCGATCTAGTGGAGAAGGAGCAATGAGCTGGTGTGTGATGATGGGAGATTCTGACTTTGAGGCGTTGGATGGCATTCATGCATAGGAGGAGGTGGCTGTGGTTGATGCAAAGGCAGCAAAATGATGTGGCATGCTAAGGTTTTGGGCATCAAATTGACTTGCGATTTTGGTGCGTGTTGAAACCAACGGAAGATTTTGATTCGCAAATGGTTAAGGTGAGATAATAATCTCAAATACCTCTATATATACATGTGTGTGTGTGTGTGTGTGAGGAATGCAGAATATGGATCTTAAGGCTAGGAATAACACTAGAGGGGGGTGAATAGTGTTTATAAGAAATTACTAAATCGTTTTGAGTTTATGTTAATTTGAACACAAATGTATGTAATATTCAGACACAGATATAATCACAGAAACAAACACAGATGCAGAAATAAAGTAAATGTAGTAAAGGAAAGAACACACCGGATTTTATACTGGTTCGGAGTTATCCTACATCCAGTCCCGCACAACTAAGTACGGATTTCCTTTCAAAAGCAATTCAACAATTACAACCCTCGGTTTCAAGGCTACGAGGTACACTCTCCAGAATCACAATCCTCTAGGTAGAGATACTTGATTTCCGGGGCAACAAGTTCACCCAATTGATTTCCAAGGCTACAATCACACCTTTTCTCGCTAGATAGATTACAAAGAAGCCTATAACTCTGAATAGCACTTGGATCTTGTTGAGATAGTGATAGAGAATCAAACCAGAGATAATCTATTTAGATTCAATGTTGATTTCGGCAGAGTGATGATAAAATTTTGAATAAGAAAATGTGGAAGAAGAAGAGAAGTGAAAAACCAGAAAATCTGATATTAAATTCGTTGAAACTAACCCCTATTTATAGAAGAACAACAGTCATGTCCATTCGTGAAAGGTTATGGCGAATAGACACTTCTTTTGAAATTCTAATTTTTGAATCTAACTGTCACTATGTCGACATGGGGTACTAGTGCATGTCGACATCCCAAAGGAAATTTTGATGTTTTGTTTTTCTTTGAAAATAACCTTTATCTTATATTAAAACTATTTTAAACTTTATAAATATACTTGACTATAAATAAAATACATAGATAAATATAGAGAATAATATATATATAATTTTACTATAATTTGATATTTAAATCTAAGTATAAAGATAGTTTAAAACAAACGAAGTTTAAAACACGAGTTTATTAAAAACAAAAACAAAGAATATTTTAAGGCTAAAACATCTTTTTGAAAATCATTTGAGAAGATAATTTTTAAGGCTAAAACATTTGGAAAAGCAGTTTTGAAAATTATTCTGAAGTAGTTTTGAAAATCATTTTGAAGTAGTTTTGCAAGCTTCTTCCTGCAGAATATCTCATCATATCAGAACTCGAGAACTTGTACAAAACCAGGATGTTCGTGGGTTAGTAAGCCACTTGTCGTAGGTTTGTAAGCTACTTATCGTGGGTTTGTAAGCCACTAAAAAGGTAGAAATGGTTTCCATCCCAAAAGAAAAATGGAGTGAAGATTTCAGTGCTATTGTGAAGTTTTAACATAATTCTAGACTCAATACATATCTTGAACTCTTGATAATCTTGATATTCTTGATAATCTTGAGTTTTCAATCTTGATATCTTGAATTTCTATATTGTACAATCTTCATTCTTTGTACCTGCATGGTTAAATCCTGCATATACATATATATCTAAACTATAATATTAGTATTTATATTTTATAATCTTATTCTAAGGTTGTTGTCATTAAAACCATCATCTCAAGGACTAACAATCTCCCCCATTTTGATGATGACAACCTTTGTTTATAAAATATTACTTCTATCCTAATAACTCCCCCTAAATCTAATAACTCCTCCTTAATCTATGCCTAACTACCCTATTTTATATTTCTCCCCCTTTGTCATCAACAAAAACAAACTCTAAACTATATAACTCCCCCTCATTCTTGTACTCAAGTACCTGCATTAATAAACTATATAATAGAGTATATTGAGAAATAACTATACTTATAGACATGATATTCAATCAACGATTATAAATATATCAATGTATATTTATACAATCATCAAACCACATCAAGTGTTAATCAAATCAATCAAAACAACCAATTTCAATCAAAGCAATCAATTCAAACAGAGTAATTAAATAAAGCAATCAAATTAAACGTTACGAGGAACTTCCACCCATCCTTCTTCTCTGAAAATAGGGTCTGCTTTGATGGCATCCCAATTTTCATTGTCATTTGTGAGAGAGACAAGAGGATGTGCTTCGTTATCATCCTTGTGCAGGGAAGAAATCATCCATCGAATTGCATCGAAATGCCTTTCTTACTCCTTGATCATCTGCATTTGACTCAACTCTAAGTGTCGCTAGTTACAAAGAATGAACGAGAGAATATTCTTGAATGAATTAAGAGTTTCTTCAAGATTCTCGGATAAGTTTTGAATTGGATTAGCCATTTTTGAAATTGTGAGAAGAATGAGAGATAGAATAGATAAGAACTAATATTCAGTAGTGAATTCTGGAAGAAATGAGTATATATAGGTGTAGAAATTCATTTGAAATGAATAGACATATGGTAGTTATTCAAATTTCAAATTCAAAATGAAGTGCCATTTCTGACCAGTACATGTCGACATGGTCATAGAGGGTATGTCGACATAAGGCAGTGAAATTTGATGGTAATTTTGATTTTGTGAATAATTGTGTATATATATATTTATATAATATACTAACATTTATTCAAGAGATAAGATAAGCTAGATAACAGAAAGAAAATTCAATTTCATTGCATAGAAGAGTGATACAATGATTAATCATAAACACTCAAATTAAAACAAACTTAAACTAATTCGACATGATATGAAAATATAAAACTAGTTAGAGGATAATGAAGATGAAGATAATCCAAGTTTCTTGCTGACTTTGGAGAAAAACTTGTTCGTCTTGGATGTTATTTTGTCCAACTTCTTACTAACGGATCTTTTAAGAACCCGTTGATTCTCAACAATAATCTTTTGGTTTTTGAGAAGGGTTTTGTTGGTAGGATTGGAGGGATATTCAATACTTTCTAGGGATGTTTCACCTTCTTCTTCTTCTTCTATTTCCATTTCATCCCTTTCTTCTTCTTCTTCCTCTTCCATTTCTTCATGAGCCAATCGCTCTTCCTTTTCGGCAAGAGTTTCATAAGGTTGAAAAACATATGGGATTTCGATGAGAGAAATGTTTGAGATATTAAAAACTTTTCTTGAAATAAATTCTTCTCCTTTGAAATTACTCCAAAATAGTTGAAAATCCGAGTAAGTTAAATTCCATGATATAAAGTGTTTTCTCCCATTTCAAAATTTTTAGGACGAAGTTCATCCAGAATTACTTGCGCCCAATTGATATCATAATTTCCAAAAATAGCAAAAAGTGCTTTGCACACTTTTGAAGTAAGATTGTTAAAATTTCCCGATCTTGGGGTCAAAGTTTGTTGTAAAAGAAGATTGACAATTCTTGCTTTAGGACGAAAGTTTCGGTTTTTAAATTCAAAGTTTTCTTCTCTTTCAAAAATATGATGAAATGTCCCACGATCATGTTCATCGATTTGAAAACTAGAAAGATCCATTCCCATGCTTTTGCAATTGAGAATGGTGCCCAAAAGATCACAATTCAAAACAATTTTAGTGCCTTTGACACTACTCCAAATTTCATTATCATTTCCTTCATAAAATTCTCGATTGAGATTTGCATAGAAAATTTTAACAAGATTTGGGTAACAAACAAAATCATTTTGAGAAGAATCAACAAGACTAAGACTTTGATTGTTTGCAAAAAGAGTATCAATTTCATAAGAAGCAAAATCTTGAAAAATAGCAAACTTTCCGGGATGGACTTTTCCATAATTAGCATAATTGATGTATGCTTTTATTGCCTCCGGATTATTGAGGAGTTGCTCTTTCAAGTTTCTGGAAAGTCTCATGGTGGAGGGGTTGCTTGAAAAAGCCATTAAAGTAGAGAGTAGAGAGCTTGAAGTTTTGAAAAGAGAGTTTGAATTTGAAAATGAAAATGAAAAGTTATGATAAAAGATAGTGAATAAATAGATTTTTGAAAGACATGTTCTTTGGTCAAAAGATGCCTTTTCAGAGTATTGAATGAAGTGAAAAGGTGGAGGGAAATTCAACCATTTGAATTCAAATTTCAAATTTCAAATTCTGGTACCTATGTCGACATCAGGGTAGGGACCATGTCGACATATGCCTATGAATTTCTATGATTTATTTTTCTTAAGTATTCTAATATATAAATATACTTATTATTTTAATGTTTATATATATATATATATTTGGAGTATTATTATAGTATATTCCAGAAAATATTATTATATTATTAAAAAATAATAAAAATTAAAATAATAAAATTATAATAATAAAAAATAAATTTAAAATTCAATCAACACACCAATTCAAAATCAATCAATGAAGCAATCAATCATCTAATTCTAAGCATGCAATTTTAATCAATTGTATTGTAAATGTGTATCTTTTTCTGAGTCCGTTTCCTTGAATTTGTTGAAGTCATGAACTGCCGTGAAACACAAATTTGAGTTATCTGTCTTCTGATCATCATCGCTTGAGGACGAGTCTGAGTCATCTAGAGTAGCAGTAAATGCACGCTTCCGTTTCTTTACCGAATCATTGTTTATAAGAGGATTCTGCATTTCTGGATACGGACAGTCTCTTTTGATATGGCCTGGTTCATCACAGTTGAAACATTTGACATTGTTTGGCACTGCATTCTGATTTCCAGAATTCTTATAGTTGTTTCTCTTGAGATTATTCATCTTTCTGTATTTCAGGAATTTCCGAAAATTCCTGGTCATAAATGCTATCTCTTCATCATTATCACTGTTAGAGTATGATCCATCGGTTAATGCATTGAATGCCATTGATTTCTTTTCAGATGCTTTGCTTTCTCTTCTCCCGATCATTTGGACTTCAAACGACATTAGATTTCCAATCAATTCTTCTATCTTTAAGATACAGATGTCATTTGCCTCTTCAATTGCAAGAGTCTTTTGATCCCATTCTGGAGTGAGAGAATTTAAAAAATTTCTGACTTGATCTTCTTTCGAAAATTTCTTTCCCAAGGATATTAAAGAATGCACAATATCTTGAAATCGACTATACATATCTGAAATGGACTCATTAGTATTCATTTTAAATAACTGAAACTGATTTGTGAGCATGGAAATTTCGGTCTGTTTAACTTTACTTGTTCCTTCGTGAGTCACTTGCAAAGTTTTTCAGATTTCATATGCAGACTTACAAACTGACACTCTATTAAATTCATTCCTATCAAGTGAACAAAACAGAATATTCATTGCTTTAGAATTATTTTGTGCAACAGTCTTTTGCTCAGTGGTCCACTGTGCAAAATTAGTTGTTGGTTCAGAATATTCAATTTGTGTGATATTCCAAGTATCTAATCCTACAGATTGTAAATATATTTTCATCCTACATGCCCAATATGCATAGTTACTGCCATTAAAAAGTGGTGGTCTGGCAGTAGACTGACCTTCTACAAATGAACTAGTGACAGGAATACTAGTGTTAATAACAGTACCGGTGTTGGTAGCCATTTTGAAAAGTTCAAAATTCAGATTATGAAACTTTTGAAAACCTTGCTCCGATACCAAATGTGAAAATGCAGAATATGGATCTTAAGGCTAGGAATAACACTAGAGGGGGGGGGGGTGAATAGTGTTTATAAGAAATTACTAAATCCTTTTGAGTTTATGTTAATTTGAACACAAATGTATGTAGTATTCAGGCACAGATATAATCACAGAAACAAACACAGATGCAAAAATAAAGTAAATGCAGTAAAGGAAAGAACACACCGGATTTTATATTGGTTCGGAGTTATCCTACATCCACTCCCGCACAACTAAGTACAGATTTCCTTTCAAAAGTAATTCAACAATTACAACCCTCGGTTTCAAGGCTACGAGGTACACCCTCCAAAATCACAATCCTCTGGGTAGAGATACTTGATTTCCGGGGCAACAAGTTCACCCAATTGATTTCCAAGGCTACAATCACACCTTTTCTTGCCTGATTGATTTCCAAGGCTACAATCACACCTTTTCTCGCTAGATAGATTACAAAGAAGCCTATAAATCTGAATAGCACTTGGATCTTGTTGAGATAGTGATAGAGAATCAAACCAGAGATAATCTAGTTAGATTCAATGTTGATTTCGGCAGAGTGATGATAGAATTTTGAATAAGAAAATGTGGACGAAGAAGAGAAGTGAAAAACCAGAACATCTGATATTAAATTCGTTGAAACTAACCCCTATTTATAGAAGAACAACAGTCATGTACATTCGTGAAAGGTTATGGCGAATAGACACTTCTTTTGAAATTCAAATTTTTTAATCTAACTGTCACTATGTCGACATGGGGTACTAGGGCATGTCGACATCCCAAAGGAAATTTTGATGTTTTGTTTTTCTTTGAAAATAACCTTTATCTTATATTAAAACTATTTTAAACTTTATAAATATACTTGACTATAGATAAAATACATAGATAAATATAGAGAATAATATATATAATTTTACTATAATTTTATATTTAAATCTAAGTATAAAGATAGTTTAAAACAAACGAAGTTTAAAAACACGAGTTTATTAAAAACAAAAACAAAGAATATTTTAAGGCTAAAACATATTTTTGAAAATCATTTGAAAAGATAATTTTTAAGGCTAAAACATTTTGAAAAGCGTTTTGAAAATCATTCTGAAGTAGTTTTGAAAATCATTTTGAAGTAGTTTTGCAAGCTTCTTCCTGCAGAATATCTCATCATATCAGGACTCGAGAACTTGTACAAAACTAGGATGTTCGTGGGTTTGTAAGCCACTTGTCGTAGGTTTGTAAGCTACTTGTCGTGGGTTTGTAAGCCACTAAAAAGGTAGAAATGGGTTCCATCCCAAAAGAAAAATGGAGTGAAGATTTCAGTGCTATTGTGAAGTTTTAACATAATTCTAGACTCAATACTTATCTTGAAATCTTGAACTCTTGATAATCTTGATATTCTTGATAATCTTGAGTCTTCAATCTTGATGTCTTGAATCTCTATATTGTACAGTCTTCATTCTTTGTACCTACATGGTTAAATACTGCATATACATATATATCTAAACTATAATGTTAATATTTATATTTTATAATCTTATTCTAAGGTTGTTGTCATCAAAACCATCATCTCAAGGACTAACAATATATATATATCTGTGTGTGTATGGGGTATACTTATATCTTCAAGATGTTTTATTGTTTTGAATTCAATTGTGAATAGGATGAATTGATCAGTTAAAAATGAATTAGTAAAATCTTAACTTCTGAATTTTAATACTGTCAGTTCCTGTTTGAGCACAAACACACACTGTATGCACCTAGATAGGAATTAGTGGTATTTGAATAATTAGTAAGACCGGATATTATCTCTATCCCATTCCGCAACACGGCGGAATTGACCAAAGTCGATCGTCTGGATTGAATCAACGATCACCAAGGTAAACAGTTGCCCAAGAAATGTATCGACCGATCGACCGGTCTATCATCACCGATCGATCGGTGAAACTGAAAACTGGGTAGTAAGCCTAGTTCCTATTAATCTTTATTGTTTTGTTGATTTCTTTCCTTTATGAACTTTTAAGCTTGTTATTTGTTTTGCCATCTTTTGATTATAAGTAGAAATTGATTTTTAAAACTTGCAACTTTTTTATATCTATTTTTTTTAAAATATAAATAATTATATATAAAAAGTTTTATTTTAAATAGAATTAACAAATAAGGTTTTAAATTTAATATTATTTTATGAATATATATATATATATATTAAAAATAAAGCAAGTTATTATTTATGAAAAACATCAGTTTGATCCCTAATTTTAGTAAAGAAATTATATTTTTAAAATAAAATATTTTATTTCATGCTTTTCTATGAAACAAAGAATTTTAATAAACGATTGAATTGTTGGATTGGTATGAGACATTTTGTACAATTCTTTCGCTGATTATTATAATTTGTTAAATAGACTTTAAGTGGAATTTACTAGCTTTTAGCAAATACTAGAATTTCACTATTTGGTATGGGAAATTTTAGTAGTTGCTATAGCGAAATTAATCTACACTTTATAGTTGTATTATTTTAGGGTGTTCGGATTTTAGGCCGATAGATCCTCAAGAGAAGATGACCAAATTTATCATTGATCTGAGAGTCGATACACTTTTAGATTTGTAGGCAGATCACTTTTGATGGATCTACTTATGGTGTAAATACGGTTGTCTCTTTCAGAAGGCAGATGTTTACATGCATTGTAGTCTATATACCAGATGGCTACAAACCATCAGTTTATTTAAATTTACAGTTAGATGATGTTTACCTCTTTCGGCTGGTTAGTTTGCATAGGACAAATTATGAATACGGCTACTCTTTTCTATGAGCGGCTTTTCCTAATTTGCAGTATCTTTCGGTAGGCTTCCTTTCTATATAACGGGTCTCTTTCGGTAGATTTTGCATCGTTGTATAAACTGATGTGGACTACCATTATTATTTAGTCAGTACTGGTTATTTCATCAAAGAATTTATGAATTATTATCACCATATTTTGACGATAGTCCATTTGAGACTTGATATGGGTATACGAAATGGTGATTTTGACTGATATGTCTTATTATGATTATTTGGTCTCGGACATATTTTTTATGACTTATTTTATATTTAAGTCATATATTTAGGATATCAGTATCTCAACTTTTTATTAGATATAGTCTGACCCATTTATTTAAAATACTCAGGTCGGGCCAAGACTCTACAGGTATAGGGACTCGATGAGTTTTGGATTTTGTGCTAGCACTAGAGTAGACTATTTTGACATTTTTAGTTTACTTCATGGTTGTATATATATACTTGAGATGACCAATAATGTATATTATTTAGTAGTCACCTTGTACCTAATACGATATTATATATGTTATGTAGATATTTATGTGGGTCTAGTGCTGATATTTTGTAGACTTCCATTTTATAATGTATATGGTGTATATTACTCCATTATGATCCGTGGCTCTGATTCTGATATATTTATATTATATACCATTCTGGATATTTTAAACCTGTGTGTCTATTACTTTATATTAATACTGTACATGTTAAAATTACTAGTTCTGATCCTTAGAAAGGTAATAAAGACTGTCATTATTAGTCCAAAGATATAATCACATTAGGTTTCCTTTAATCAGCCTATTCTCTGTGTTATTAGACAACATTACTTGTAATATTCTTTAATAATATGGTTATAGTGGTGGGGTCATTGCAGTAGTTCCAAGCTAAGCGGTAAGGAATGATCTGTCTTAAGAAGAAGGTTCCAAGAAACGGTTTGAACTGTGACCACAAGTGGCAGTTCAACATCGAGAAAGCTTTCTCCTTTCTCAACATACCAAACAAGTTGGACAAAAAGACATATGTGTAAAGACGTTTGGAAAGGAAATATATGATGAAGCCAGCTGCTTTTTATCAGTAAAGAATTGCAAAAGAACCATAGGCTATGAACAATATTCATGGTGAAAGATTTTATGGTCTTGGGAAAGAAAAACAGGGGGTATTTATATTACCACGCCTCCAATTGTGTGCGTTGAACTCAAATGGAAAAATGAATCGTAAATGTGCAGTAGAGATCAGAACAAAGTCAATTTGTGCATGTAGGAGACGTGATACGTCTTTTCAATATTTGGAAAAATGAACCGCCACAACCATAGCACAAAGCCACATGGTAAGCGCATTATATGCTTTGCAAGGTCATCGGTCGGCAAGATTCTCATGATTTGACAAGCCCACATCCCCAAGTGGATATGGACTTAGGAGCAAAATCTTTTTTAATTTTCTCACATGTAATTAGCTGGCCAATTTAAGGCAGTCTGGCCTAATAATGGCCAGCCCAACTACTTTACAACCGGCCCATATAAGCCGACCCAACCCCATGTTGGCCTCAAACCGACCATTCTATTCAATAAGGCATCAGGATAAGGCCCGGTGGCCTTATCCCCAGGCACCCTTCATATTTAGGCCAGATTTGGGTCCGGGCACTCCCGGTCCAGCCAGGCCAGGCATAATAACGACTTGCCTTTCAATGTCAATCAGCTTACAACATAACTCCAAATCAGAACATTCACTTGGCGTCATCCAAGGTGACGGCCAACACCATTCCAAGTCTACCCAAGTAGACATCACATCAAGCAAGATTGGCTCAAGCGTGACCTATCCTCGGTTCGACTTTAGTATAGCCATTTTTGATCAGTCCAAAGCAGCCCTCCTGGACACCTCGCACAAAGCCATGCAACATCTTCCCAACATGGTCCTTAGCCAGATTCCTAGTTTCTCTCATATCTTCGACAACTAGTCGGCCAGCTCAGCTAGCTTTGCCACAGGAGCACTCAAGTAAATAACAAGTTGTCCATCCATCTATCAGAAGCACTGTAGCTGGGCGGCTGAATTGATGTGGCATGCCACCATCATTAAATGCAAAGTCTATGCATTAAATGTTAAGTGCACGTGTTCGTTTACGGAAATTCTATCGAATTAGAAAATCGTTGACAAATTTCGAAATGAAAATAACCGCAAGCGCACGGTGTACAAAAGTTAGTACATGGCGAGTATGGGTCGATCCGTAGGTAATTGTTGATTCCAAATCTCTATTCAATCAAATTATACCAAAGTCGAGAGAGAGTTAAGCTAAAAATGTAAGAAACTAACAAAAATAAAGTTATAAAAATATGAAAGTTAAATGACAGTTTAGAGATAATTCCACTCTCTAGATCATATAGTTCAACAAATTATGAAATTATGATCTCTCTTTTTTGTTCATTAGTAAATTTAAATGATGTGCTTATCAAAAGTATGGCATATTTGTGCTATTAATTAGCCCAACATAAGCCATCAAACTATAACACAACATTTAAACCACTTTTAATTCTCATGAAAAATGACAACAAGTTGAAAATGAAATCTATTTTAAGCATGGCTTATTAACAATTGTTTAGAAATATAGGCCATCAAATTTTAATTTCAACATTCACTTCATTGCCATAATCATATGTAGATGAAGAGGTAATTTGTGTTTAGTGATTGTTTAAGAATAGCTTATTTGGTGTCAACAATATAGGCTACAAATTCAAAGTAAAAACAACAAGTTAAACCACTTCAAGCATTGTCATTAAGCACAAAAAGAGAGCAATAATTATCAAAATGTTGAAGCTACATGATTAGAGAGCTTCATTACCCCTAAATTGAAGGGGTTTAGCCTCTCATTTTTGTTATCATATCAACAATTGTAGCATGCAACATGAAATAAAAAGAAAAGGAAAAAGAGAGCAAAGTAAAGGAAAAACTAATCTAATTGCACAAATGTAAATCTACACTACTAACATGAAAAGAAAAGAGCATGTAATAAAAGAGAACATGAATTAAATTGCATAAAAAAAATTACATAAGAAAAAAAATGGCTAAGTAGCCGTGAAAAGAGAAAGAGAGCTTTCTTTTATTTTCCTAAACTAAGAGATTAAAGAAGAGACAACCTAAAGAAGAGGAGAGGATTACATGAAACATAAGGGGTATTTATACAAGTAACCATTAACTTCAAATAATCATCCATTAAGTGTGCATGAAGATTTAATGGCCTTTTAGCATGTGCATTAGCTCCTAAGTATATATTAAGGTAGGTGGGTAAGTGGGGTCCTCCATGATCATCACTTTGAATTATTTCCATTTTCATTCCTTTGTATTCACTCTTGTGCATGCATATCTTCATGAAGCCACTTGTAAAATTCACCCAAATTTCTACAAAACAACATAGAAAATTCCAAGTAAATTTTCACAAATTAATAAATGCACAAAATGACCATTTTGTTCCTATATGAAGATGAATATATGACGATTTGAAAATAATTTGAATTTTGGTTTAAACAAGTTAAAACACCCAATATGATCATTTATTTATTTTATTTAGAATAAATATGGTGGTAAAAATATGCACATTTACATGCACATCAAATACCTCCACACTTATCTTTTTATTCGTCCTCGAATAAAAAAAAAACTAAGATAAATCCATTTTCGTAGGGAGCACGATTGCATTGTGTGTATGTAACAAGCCGTTAAACCTCTGGGTGTCCCCAGTAGGACGAGTGTTGTCTCGTGAGGGTTTTCAGCGGATACCACCCACAAAATCCAAATGCGAAGTGAAAATATTTACAAAATGCAAGATTTATTTACAAAGAGATGAATGCAAGTTTTTGAAAATATATACAAATGAAGGGTTTACTTTTAAATCGACACAAATAAGTTAAATATATGTTTTGGTCATTATCTTGAAAATTTATACTCGTCAAAATTTCCAACAAAAAACAAGTTATCATAGCAAATAGACTATAGTTTAACTCATTGTTTTGGTGGATAACACAGTGTAATTATGAAATGGATCCTTAGTTGATTATCAAAGTTTTTCAAAGTGGTATTTTCATTTCTTTTCAATAACAAGTCAAATCAAACATGTTAAAATAGTACTTGGATTTCATTTGCTTACTCTCTCTATTATTATTTTTTGAAAATTTTATTTATATTTAATATGCCTAGCTCAGAAAATTGAGGCCAGATATATTACCCATGCACTGCCTTCCGGGCTTATGTGAGGGGAATATAGAGCATGACGAGTGAACACACAAGTGTGAACACCTATCGACTGTAGGCATTATTAATAAAAGAATTTTAATATACATACACCTAGCTCGGATAAACTGAGGCCAAATATACCGATCATGCACTACCTTTCAGGCTTACGTGAGAAGGGTACAGAGCATGTCGAGTGTACACATAAGTGTGTACACCTATCGACCGTAGGTATTAATAAATATATACATATATACAAGAAATATTTTTGTTTTTTTTTTAAGACAGAGTTTTGCAAAATCATCTTAGAACCATTTAACTTAGAAGAAAAAAAATGTTATATCTTTACTTTAAATCAATCACTTTTTAAAACAAAGATTTTCAATTAGGATGTATTTCATAATTAACACGTATGAATCTTCCTATATGCTAGTTAAACCATTGTTATTTGTAATTAACCTTCATTTTTATTTTTGTTAAGACAAATAAATTTTCAAAAATTTCAATTTAATAAACCAAAACCACATATTTATCCTATAGTGTCTCTTTAAAAATAAATAAAAAATGCTTAAAAAATTGAGATTTTTTTTGTTTTTTTCTAAGTTTTGGAAAGAAAATGTAAAAATAAACCATGAAAAATTAAAAATGAAGATGAGACCCCCCCCACACTTGATTTTGACCGTGTCCCCACAGTCAACCCAAGTGGAAGGAGAAGAATAAAACAAAAATAAAAAGATGACCTATATTTACATGAAAATGAGCGGTATTTACACGAGATCAGAAAGTATACAGTCAAAAAGTAAATGAAACAATCTTCCAAAGGTTGATTCATTTGTCTCGTCAAATATGTGAGACACGGCTTAAGCTCGGGAAACCAAACCGTAAAAGATTTCAAAATTGAATGTTGATTTGGAAAAACTAATGTCGTTTCATTAAAAATCGTACGAGTTGTTTTATTTTCAATAATTTTTGGGGTCAATAATTAAAACAATTGATTGAAATTCAAGCTCATCATTGACGAATTCTTCATAGTTATTGATTTCAAAATTGAAATGGTGATTTAACTCTTCCCCTTCGGAATTTAACAACTCATCGTCAAAAAGTCCATAGAAATCGTGTTCATTAAATTTGTCTTTCTTTGTTGGATTATCAACAAATTCATTATGTATATCAAGTTCAAAATCCAAAGTTGTTGTATTCAAATTTTTGAAATCGAGAAAACGAAGATCGAATTTTAAATTTGGTTCTACACCCTCAAAAGAATTGAAATCCAACTCAATTACCGTATTTTCAACAACTTTGTTAAGATTTTCGTTTTCAATTTCAAAAGTTGTTGTTTGAAATTCGTCAAATTGGGTAAAAGATGGATTATCAGTCGACTCTTCACGCGCTGAGATTTGATTTTGTTGTTCACGTAATTTTTTGTATATTTCAATCAACAAATTCGTGTGACCATTGTAAATTTCATTCGTTTGTTCAACAAAATCCAGTTTATAATTATTAACTTGAGGATTTTCGATTTGGACTTGCTGAGAACAAGAATCGTCAATTTTGATAAACGATGGATTATCATTTGATTTTTCACACGTTGGGATTTGATTTTGTTTCTCACGAAATTTTTTGTAGGTTTCACTCAACAAATCCTCGTAATCTTTTTCCATTTTCTCAACTAAATCAAATTCATGATTATTAAATTGAAAATTTTCAATTTGAATTTGTTGAGAACAAAATTTTTCACTCGCATTGCCATCGAGATTATTCCCATTGCCAAAATTATTTGAAATTTTTTTCACATTTCCATTTTAAGTTTGAAATTCATTTTGGAGTTCGAAATTGAATTGGCATAGGTTATACTCGAAATCGTTTGAATTTTGAAGTGAATTTAAATCTTGATTATTTTGAAAACTTTGACTTGAGTTATAGAACAAATTGTTCATCCTTTGATTTAACGTAATGAGTTCAAGTAAAGACGAAATGCTATTTTCAAGAGTTGAGGGTTGTTCATCATTTCGAAAATTTTGTTGTTCAAAATTTGAATTATTTACACAATAGTTGTTGTTGAAATATGCAAAAGAATTTGGTGTGAAATTATATGGATTATATTGATTTTCATAACTATTGTAAAATTCTAGCGAGTAAGAAAAAGGAAACTCGGACATTCTCAAGAATTTTTTTAGTTTTTTTATAAAGGAAAAATATTTACACAAAAGGAATTTATTTTTCAAAAGGAAAATTTGATTTTTTTTGTTTTGTTTTTTATTTTTCAAATTTTTTTTAAAAAGATTTTACATTTTTTTTGGATTTCTGTTTTTTCTAAAAAAATTTTTGGGATTTTTGGATTTATGAAATTTCAAAGGAAAAAGATTTAAAAATTTCAAAGGAAAAGGAAAAGAAATATTTACAATTTTTTTAGTTTTTTTATTTTGAAATTTTTTTTAATATGCATGAACTGATGCAACTAAATGAATGCAATGGCTTAATTACAAAATAGCTCCTAACCCAAAATTGTATAATCACCCTTTATCTTAGATCAACAAGATAGGTCTCAACCAGGTAATGGGCATGATTTATCGGTGCACCACGAATCACCGTAGCAATGCAGCCGAAGGTTTAAGTACCTTCGGAGAAACAACCACTATAATATTTATGAATCACCGTAATATTTATAAATGGTTATTGCTCTGCCGTAGCCTAGACACCAAGAATATAAATTGTTCAAAGAAGACAACTTATCAATATACAATTAAGTGTCAGTGATTTCTAACTGTTATTATTGACAAATTCTAAGATGAAATGCAAAGAAGAAATGAAACATGTATTAATAATGCAACTACGAGTGGATTTTTTTTGTTCTTGAAATTTTTTTACATGCAAGCAAGCAAACAACAATGCAAAACAAATAAAAACAATATATAGGGGTTAAAAGCAGCAAATTTTTTTTAAAGCAAACAAGCAGTTTTTTTGGCAAGCTAAGCAAAGCAAGCAACTTATTCTTTCTTATCTGCTTCTGCAACCTGAAAATAAAAACAACATATATACAGGGTTTTTTATATCAAAGAAAAAACCAAAGCAAAACAAGTGAAAACAAAACAAATGAAAACAAAACAAATTGAAATTTGTTGTTTAAAAAAAAAATAGGATGGAACTAAAACAAATTAAACAACTAATTCCACAAAACTAATAAACTACTCTTTTTACAATTTTTTTTTCTAATTCAACAAAACAAAACAAAACAGCAAATTTAAAACTAACAAAACAAAACAAAATAACAATTTTCAAACTAACAAAACAAATCAATTTCTTAATCAGGCCTTCAATCCAAACCCGGCCCGCTAAACAAATAAACCACTCTTTATTAAAACGTATAACTCAAAATCGAAAATCGCTTTATCCAAAAACATGTTCGTTTTAAGCCACTTCACATCTTCTTACACCTATTACAGTTGTCGTCCATCTGCCCTTGTAGCGAGATCAACGGTTAGAAACTTTTCCCACAAGTTTTGCAGCTCAATCTCAACAGTTCATTATCCACTTCAGCTACTATAAATATCCCTTGTATTACAACTTTGATGTGCACGTAAATGTGCATATTTTTACTTCCATATTTAATCTATTTTAATTAAATAAATGAGCATATAGGGTGTTTTAACATGTTTAAACCAAAATTCAAATTATTTTCAAATCGTCGTTTATTCATCTTCATATAGGGCAAAATGGTCATTTTTGTGCATATATTAATTTGATAATATTTATTTGCACATTTTATTCTTATTTGTAAGAAAATTGGATGGAAATTACAAGAGGCTTCATGTATTCATGCAGGCACAAGGATGGAAAAAAGGAATGAAGATGGAAATAATTCAACTCATGCATCATGGAGGACCTCACCTACCCACTTACCTACAATTAGAAGCTAATGCACAAGTTTGTGGAGGTTAAAGTTACATGCATATTTGATGATGGACTAATTAGAGACTAATGATAACTTGGTGGCCACACTTCCTCAAGGGCAATTTGGGTAGTCCCCAAAAATATTATTTGCATTTCAAAACTTGTATAAATACCCCCCTTTGTTTCATGTAATAAGCTCTTAACCTCCTTTTTAGTTAGTTTAGTTTTAGACTCAAAAATAAATATAAACTTTCTTCTTCTATTTCATGGCTACTTAGCCAGTTTCTTCTTTTATGTAATTTATTTTTATGCAATGTTAATTCATGCTCTTTTTATTTACATGCTCTTTTCCTTTCATGTTAGTAGTTAGTTTTATTTTATGCAAGTAGATTAGCTCTCATTTTATTTTAATTTGCTCTCTTTTTCCTCTTGTTTTTATTTCATGTTGAACTCTACATTTGTTGAAATGATAACAAATATGAGAAGCTAAACCCCTTCAATTTAGGGGTAATGAAGCTCTCTTAATCATGTTGAATCAACATTTTGATAACTTGTGATCTCTTTTTGTGCTTAATGACAATATTTGATGTGGTTTAATTTTGTTGTTTTAGCTTTGAATTTGATAGCCTATGTTGTTAACACCAAATAGGCTATGCTTAAACAAACACAAACACACATTACCTCTTCATCTGCATATGATCTTGGTAATGAAGTGGATTTTAAAATCAAAATTTGATGGTCTATTTACTAATCAATAGTAAATAGATCATGCTTAAAATAGATTTTATTTTCAAGTTCATTGTCAATTATCATGAGAGTTAGCAAATGGTTTAGTGGGTATGTTAAAGTTTGATGGTTTATGTTGGGATAATTAATAGCACAAATAGGTTATACTTATGATAAACATATCAATTAAATTCACTAATGATCAAAAGAGAGATCATAATTTCATATATGTTGATTTTTTTATCTTGAGAAGGACATTGCCTCTAAATTGCCTTCTACTCTCATATTTTTATTCACTTTCTTTTGTTAGTTTTCTACATTTTTAGCTTAAAACAGTTTCAAGCTCTTGGTAAATTTGATTGAATAGAATTTTAAATCAATACAATTCCCTGCGGATCGACCCGTACTCGCCACGTACTAGAATTATATGCCGTGCGTTTGCGGTTATTTTTAATTTAAATTTGATCCGCTATTTTCTAATCCGATAGGAAATTGACTGGTTAAACAAGTTTTTGGCGCCGTTGCCGGGGAATTTAATTTGATTTTAATTTCTATTCTTCTAATTATTTATTGTTTGATTTTATTTTGTGTGTGAATTGCATTTAATAAAATTATTGTGTTGTGTGTTTATTGTTTGATTTTTATTTGCATTTTGATTTGTGTGATTGTTGTTGTTCTATGGCATTTGCATTATATATATAAGAAGCATACACAATTTCAAACAAAAATAGTTTATTGCATTTACATTTTTTACATTTACAAAAAAAATTACACAGTGCACATACTGTGCACTTCTCAACTTTGTGCACTCCTCCTGCTCCGCCCATAACTGTCAATATACCCCCCTCGCAACGTCAACTGACCAACTCCTCACAACATCTCTACCATTTTGCCCATCCATTTCTCTTCCATTTTGCTCTACTTCTCTGCCATTTTTCCCATCATTTCTCTACAGTCAATACTATACCTCCTGTGCACTGCTGCAATACAAACCTTCCAAACACTACTCTAACATCCCACTGTGCATCATTCACTTTCATCAAAACCCATTACTTAATTGTTACCAAAACCCATTGTGCATCATTCACTTTAATTACTTAATTTTCATCTGTTGCATCTACTGTAACCATTGTGCTTCATTCACTTTCATTTGTTACAATTACCCACAACTACCTTTACAACTACATTACTTCATTGCTGTGCAGCAGCAACTTCCATTAACAACTCCATACATAAATTTCAGACATATAGATACACTACAACAACTCCACATCAATCCTCTACCTCACCCTTACATCTAACCAAACCATACATTTCATCAACAATTGTGCCTTAGACAACCTCCTTCACTTTCTCTGCACATTGCCTTCTCAATTTCCATCAACAGTTGTCAACAACATGACAATTTCTTTCATCCACCATTGCTGTCAACATTTCACTCTCTACATTTCACTTTGCATGTCAGCAACTCCCCTTCCACCACTACATACAACTACAAACCTTCATCTCCTCTGCCCTGTGCATACAAACTCCTCATTGCTTCAACCAATAGTGCACTGTGCTTGCTACCAATTCAACTTCGACCACAGTTACATCAACACTCTACAACAGGCACTACCACCTCCTTGCAACACAACAACACTGACATCTACCTCCACAGTTCATCAGCAATCACACCACCATCCATTGAAACAGTTAAAACATCATCACCCATACTTGTTAACCTCCTCATCATCAAAAGCCTGCTTCTAAAACCATTACCAATATCATCTCCACAACCCCCCGCGCTGTTACTTCACTTTCAACGATCACTGCCAGACCACCCCCTACCACCACATCATCAATTTCTGCCATCAGCATTTCTCCCTATCACATATTGCTTCTAGTAACTCCTCAATTGCTTCTTGCTATCAACCTCCAAGTATCAGTTCACCACCATCCTCAACTTCTTCCATCAAACCATCACCATCCTTGCTACCCACCATACTTCTACTACCAACCCCTCCCATGTTCAACCACCAGCAACACCATAAGCTTCACCTTTGACCCCAAAAAAACCAACTTCATTACCTCCAATCACCATATCTGCCAACATTCACAATTACTGCTATACCCGACCATCATACCTGGCCAACAAACATCTCCAGTCCATCATAACCATCTACCTCGCTGGAACCACCTACAACCTCCCACCACTCTGTCATCTCTCTGTCAAACTGCCTAACCATCTCAACCTTCAATCACACGCGCGCCCACAATCAAACAACTCATCGCCTCGACCTGAAATCCACAACCGCGACCACCTCTGCAACTTCCAAATCGAATTCCCCAGATAATCTTCCTATTCCCAAATCCACCCACTTCATCCCTATTATAGTCCAGGGAACCCACGACTAGACCCAATCCACAACCCGAAGCCCTCACTCGAATGCTTGCAATCGCAATCGCTAGAGCAAGTTTTATTTATTTATTCTGATGTTTATTTGTTTGATCATTTTTTTCTATCGTCTTTTTAGTGTAAATAAGGAAGAAGGAATTGTATTCGTTAGGAAACGAATTGGGCTAGCTTGTGGGCTTGTGAAAGTTTTTTAAAAGTATTTGTTAAATTCTCTTTTAGTTTAATTTTTTTTTAAATTTTATTTTGTTTAACTCCTGATTTAAAAAAAATCCTTTTTCTTTCATTTGTCTTTGCTCTGGTTCTAGCTTAAAAGAAAAAAAACAAGTAAAAATTTGTTTTAGTTTTCATTTTTTTTGTTCTCCCTTGTTTGGTTTTGTTTTAGTTTCTTCTTTAGTATATATATATATAACTATATATATCTTGTTCAAGTTTCAGGTTGCCAAAGCAGATAGGAAGAGTTGCTTGCTTCGCTTTGCTTACCCAAAAATAAATTGCTTGCTTATAAAAAATAAGTAGCTGCTTTGAAAACTAAATAATTTGCTAATAATTCTGCATGCTCTGGTATCATTCTCTCTCCCCTTGTTTTTATTTGCTTTGCATTGTTGGTTGCTTGCATTTTTTAAAAAAAGAATTTTTTTTATTCGTAGTTGCATTGTTAATACACATTTAATTTCAGTTTTGCTTTTCATCTTAGAACTTTAATAATAATGGTTGGACATTTTAAGGGTGTCCCAAGCTCACCCAGGGATTAATTGTATATTGACAATTTTTCCTCTTTCGACAATTTAATTTCTTGGTGTCTAGGCTACGCCAGAGCAATAATCAGTTATAAATATTACGGTAATTCGTAAATATTATACTGATTGTTTCTTTGAACGTACTTAAACTTTCGGCTGCATTGCTACGGTGATTCGTGGTGCACCGATAAATCCTGTCCGTTACCTGACTGAGAACTATCTTGTTGGATTAAGACAAAGTGTGATTATACAATTTGGGTTTGGAGCTACTTAGGCAGAAAATTTGTAATTAAATCCTTGCATTCATTTAGTTGCATTAGTTCATACATATTTAAAAAAAATTCAAAATCCAAAACTAAAAAAAATTATAAATATTCCTTAACTTAGTTTTTCCTTTGAAATTTTTAAAAATCAAAATCCAAAATCCAAAAAAAATTGTAAGTTAGTTTTTTAAAAAAAGATCCAAAAATAAATAATCTTTTCAAAAACAAAATAAAAGTAAAAATCAAAAAATTATAAAAACAAAACAAAAATCAAATTTCCCCTTTTAAAAAAATAAATTCCTTTTGTCGGATAGTTTTCCTTTATTAAAAAAACATTTTGAAAATGTCCAAATTTTCTTTCTCACCGGAATTTTATAACAGTTGTGAAAATCAATATAATCCATATAATTTCACACCAAATTCTTATGGATATTTTAATGACAACTATTGTACAAAAAGTTCAAATTTTGAACAAAGTTTTCAAACTTATAACCAACCCTCAAATCTTGAAAATAGCATTGAAACGATTTCATCTTTAATTGGACTCTCTACACAAAATGATCAAAGGATAAACGATTTGTGTAACTCATATTTGTGCAATAACTCAATTCAAGGATTTCAAAATAATCAAAATTTGAATTCACTTAAAAATTCAAATGATTTCGATTATAATCCATGCCAATTCAATTTCGAACTCCAAAATGAAATTCAAAATCAAAATGGAAATAACTGTATAAATGATTTTGGCAATGGGAATAAACTCGACTACGATACGATTGATAATTTTCATTCTCAACAAATTCAAATTGAAAATTTTCAAATCAATAATTATAAATTTGATTTTTTTGAGCAAATGGACGAAATTCACAAAGACCACACAGATTTGTTGTCTGAAACATACATGAAACAACGTGAGCAACATAATCAAATCTCAAAGTGTGACGAGTCAAATAGTAATCCATCTTTTACCAAAATTGACGATTTTCAAATAACAACTTTTGAAATTGAAAATGACAATCTTAATGAAGTTGTTGAAAATATGGTAATTGAGTTGGATTTCAATTCTTTTGAGGGTGAGAAACTCGATTTAAAATTCGATCTTCCTTTTTCCGATTTCGAAAAATTGAATACAGCAACTTTGGATTTTGAACTTGATACATGTAATGAAGTTGTGAATAATTCAACAAAGGAAGATGAATTTTGTGAACACTAATATTTTGGACTCTTCGAAGATGAGTTGTTGAATTTTGAAGGGGAAAATTTAAATCACCAATTTAATTTTGAAATCAATAATTCTAAAGAAGTTTTCAATGGTAAGCTTGACTTTCAAATTGGTGAAAATAAACTTTAACTTCAATCAATTTTTCTATCTACCCCAAAAATCATCGAAAATAAAACAACTCACATGATTTTTAATAAAACGACATTTGTTTTTTCAACTCAACATTCAACTTTGAAATCTTTTACCGTTTGGTTTTCTGTGCTTAAGCTGTGTCTCTCATACTTGATGAGACAATTGAATTGGTCTTTGGAAGACCGTTTCATTTACTCTTTGACGATATGCTTTCATATGTCGTGTAAATAATAATCTTTTCATTTTCATGTAAATATAGGTCTTATTTTTTTTCCTCCTTTCACTTGGGTTGACTGTGGGGACATATGTCAAAATCAAGTGTGGGGGGAAGTCCCATGTTCATTTTAAATTTTTCATCGTTTATTTTTTTGCATTTCTTTCCAAAAATTAAAAAAATTCCTAAAAAACGAATAAAAAACAAAAATTCAAAAAAAATCCAAAACAAATTTTCTTTCTAGCATTTTGATTTACTTCTAAACAAACACTATAGGATAAGTATAGAATTTTGGTTATTAAGTTGAAAATTTTGAAACTTATTTGTCCTAACAAAGATAAAAATAAAGTTTGACTACAAGTAACGATGGTTAAACTAGTATATAGGAAGATTCAGGGGTGATAATTATGAAGTATATCCTAATTGAGATCTTTTTTTAAAGAGTGGTTAATTTAAAGTAAAGGCTATAACATTTTGATCTTCTAAGTTAAATGGTGCTAAGATGATTTCGCAAAACTCTCTCTTCAAAAAAACAAAAAAATCTATAAAAACAAAAAACAAACAAAAGAAATAATATTTTTGTATATATGTATCTATTTTATAAACACCTAGAGTCAGGTGTTCACATGCAAGTATGTACACTCGCCATGCTCTGTACCCTTCTCACGTAAGCCCGAAAGGCATTGCATGATAGGTATATCTGGTCTCAGTTTATCTGAGTTAGGTATATGTACATAAAAAATCTTTTAGTAATAGTGCCTACGTCGATAGATGTACACACTTGTGTGTTCACTCGCCATTCTCTATATGCCCCTCAACCGAAAGGCAGTGCATGGGTGGTATATCTGGCCTCGGTTTTTTTGAGTTAGACATATGTAAATATTGTTAATATAAATAAAATTTTCAAAAAAAAGAGAGTAAACAATTGAAATCCAAGCACTATTTTTACTTATTTGATTTGACTTGTTCAAAAGAAATGAGGATACCACTTTGATAAACTCTGAAAATTAACTAGGGATCCATTTCATAGTTGCAGTATGTTATCAACTAAAACAACTAGCCAAACTAGAGTCTAATTGTGATGATAACTTAATTTTTGTTGGATGTTTTGATAAGTAAAAGGACTTAAATTTCTTGATAATGACCAGAATTTATATTTAACTTATTCGTTTCAATTTAAAAGTGAATTCTTCATTTGTAAATATTTTCAAAAACGTGCATTCACATCTTTGTAAATAAATCTTGCATTTTGGAATTTTTCATATTGCATTTGGATTTTGTGGGTAGTGTCCGCTGAAAACTCTCACGAGACAACACTCATCCTATTAGGGACACCTAGAGGTTTAACGACTTATTACATTCGCTCAATGCAATCGTGTTTCCTTTGAAAACGGATTTATCTTAGTTTTAGTTTATTCGAGGACGAATAAAAAGATAAGTGTGGAGGTATTTGATGTGCACATAAATGTGCATATTTTTACTTCCATATTTAATCTAATTTAATTAAATAAATGAGCATATAAGGTGTTTTAACATGTTTAAATCAAAATTTAAATTATTTTCAAATCGTCATTTATTCATCTTCATATAGGGGCAAAATGGTCATTTTTGTGCATATATTAATTTGATAATATTTATTTGCACATTTTATTTTATTTGTAGGAAAGTTGGATGGAAATTGCAAGAGGCTTCATGTATTCATGCATGCACAAGGATAGAAATAAAGGAATGAAGATGAAAATAATTCAACTCATGTATTATGGAGGACCCCACCTACCCACTTATCATAATCTACAATTAGGAGCTAATGCACAAATTAGTGGAGGTTAAAATTACATGCATACTTGATGATGGATTAATTAGAGATTAATGATAACTTGGTAGCCACACTTTCTCATGAGCAATTTGGGTAGTCCCCAGAAATATGATTAGGGTTTCAAAACATGTATAAATACCCCTTTGTTTCATGTAATAAGCTCTTAGCCTCCTCTTTAGTTAGTTTAGTTTTAGGCTCAAAAATAAATATAAACTTTCTTCTTTTATTTCATGGCTACTAAGCCATTTTCTTCTTTTATTAATTTATTTTTATGCAATGTTAATTCATGCTCTTTTCCTTTCATGTTAGTAGTTAGTTTTATTTTATGCAAGTGGATTAGCTCTTTTTTATTATTTGCTCTCTTTTTCCTTTTGTTTTTGTTTCATGTTGAACTCTATATTTGTTGAAATGATAACAAATATGAGAAACTAAACCTCTTCAATTTAGGGGTAATGAAGCTCTCTTAATCATGTAGATTCAACATTTCGATAACTTGTGTTATCTTTTTGTGCTTAATGACAATATTTGATGTGGTTTAATTTTGTTGTTTTAGTTTTGAATTTGATAGCCTATGTTGTTGATACCAAATAGGCTATACTTAAACAAACACAAAAACAAATTGCCTCCTCATCTACATATGATGTTGGTAATGAAGTGGATTTTAAAATCAAAATTTGATGGTCTATTTACTAATCAATAGTAAATAGATCATGCTTAGAATAGATTTTATTTTCAAGTTCATTGTCAATTATCATGAGAGTTAGCAAGTGGTTTAGTGGGTATGTTAAAGTTTGATCGTTTATGTTGGGCTAATTAATAGCACAAATAGGCCATACTTATGATAAGCATATCAACTAAATTCACTAATGACCAAAAGAGAGATCATAATTTCGTATATATTGATTTTTGTGATCTTGAGAAGGACATTGCCTCTAAATTGCCTTCTACTCTCATATTTTTATTCACTTTCTTTTGTTAGTTTTATACATTTTTGGCTTAAAACAATTTCAAACTCTTGGTTAATTTGATTGAATAGAATTTTAAATCAATACAATTCCCTACGGATCGACCCGTACTCGCCACGTACTAGAACTGTACGCCGTGCGCTTACGGTTATTTTTAATTTTAATTCGATCGGCTATTTTCTAATCCGATAGGAAATTAGCCGGTTAAACAAACTTCGAAGGGGATAAAACATACAAGGATTCTAAATAATGCACACAATACAGGGCTCTTGATATTATAAGTCCTTAAGATTGCATAGCTTTATTAGTCATAGGTACCTCCTTTTCTAATTATTCTATTGTAAATTCTTGTAGTTGTAAGAGAAATATATAGTAAGAGAACTTCACAGTGGACGTAGTTAGCCTTGATGAACCACTCTATGTGTTATTTACCTTTCAATGCATACTTAACTCCTCAATTTCACTTTAATCTTAGTGTTAGCAAGTAACCTTTGCGTATTAGTCTAATTTCGAGGTTGGCTAAATCTCTAGTCAACAACTTCCATTAAAATTTCTCTACCGAATACATATATACTTTCACCGAAATTCTAAACTGTACATCCTTTGACAAAAAAATAAAATATTTTTATAGTAACCATCCTTACAAAATTACCTTCATAAAATAAAACATCTTATTTCCTAAATTAAATGCTTCGTCTTCACTTATGTAAAAGAAGTTTTTTAATAAGTTGCTCAATGCCTAAAATATATACGTTTCCCATTTTTTAATAAAACATTTTAAAAACCAAAAATGTATACTTAATATAGCTTTTCAACATATATTTTTAGTTAAGACTTCAAAAATAAAAGTAGTACCTTTTATTGAGGCTAGGTTTTCAATTATAATTTAGCATCGTGTGTGCCGCATGGGTTATAACTAGCAATTAATCCCACCTATAAATGCTCATTCTATCTCACTCATACTTTATACATTTTCCATACAAAGGTCATCATAAATAAATGTAACGACCCACCTTTTCGGACGGTTTAAATCGACAATAAACCACACATGTCAACTCAAACCATTCGAAAGGGAGGACTATTAATGGGGTAAATAAGACAAGAAGAAAAAAGAGAGAAAAAACACACAGTATCTCACGGCGGAGTGACAAAATATAACAATCAAATAAACAGTTCATGAAGCTGTTTTACAAATAACATTTGATTACACTTTACAATACAATCAGAGTTATACATACAGTAGGAATAAATAAATAATGTAGCAGAACAACATGATGTAGTGGAATATATATAAAATAAATAGTATACAATCTTTGTCTTTGTCCTCTAGAATAAAATCATCTTCAATACACTGAAAAGCTCAGACTGACCCGAGCGTAATGAAAAGGAAAAACACTCGAGTCAGAACTAAAAGAACTTATGTAAGTTAAATCAACAGTGAATAAATATGAGTGTGACGGCTTCAGAGATATTTATGAGATTTTATATCTCCTATCCAGTGTCTAACGTGCATGTAATAACTTACGAAATGTTCGGGATTCCATCTCCTAAGGATTCGATAAACTATCTATAGGTAGTAGAATACGCTATTATAATATGTCTACAGTAAAGTAAAGTAATAGAAAAGCGTTAAGGCGTTACCCATATCCCCCTTAACACATTTATATAAATGTCGTAATCTATACGATACTATAAACTCCACCATAAACCGGTGGGCTATCAGGGACTCCATAGGTACGACACAAACCAAACTCGTAATGGGCTCGATAAGGCATACGACAAGGCACGCGAGGCAATGCCTAGGATTGGTGGTAACACGTAGCAACTACTACCGCCCACCTCGAGACACACTCCCATAATCAAAATCGAGGGGTAGCTACCAAATCAATCACAAATTAATAAATATGGTATCGAAGAAATGTGCCCGATCGGGGTGCGACCCCACTTGGCCTAGCGTGGCTCCTATTTTAGTCATATCAAGCTGACTTGAGCAGGTCAGGGCTGTGTTCATACCTCATACAGTAGCGTTCGCCACACCATCCTACTTCATTCTGGATTCTCCACCACGTGCACAGTTGTTAAAGTGGTTTTCAGTATTGGCAGAGAGTATGACAATATCCGATCTCGGTCTCTTTAACAACCAAACGCTCACACCGGTTGGTTCTTTTACATTTCCAAAACCGATTCATAATTGATATCAAAATATCATTTTCACTTCAAATCATATCACTTTCGAAATCATGTTCACTTCAAAATCATCTCACTTTCGAAATCATATTCACTTTCGAAATCATTATTCACTTTAAATCATATTCATTTCCAAAATCATAACCACAAAATCGGTTAAACCATCATATCAAATATCTGCATTTTAATTAAATTAAATTTAAATCATAATAGTTCCAACTTTAAACAGTTTGAATATTGAAAGTAGTCTATATATTGGAATAGTTATACATTAAAATAGTATATATTTTAAAAATAGGTTATAGATTAAAATAGTTTATATATTAGAAATAGTTTATATATTAAAATAGGTTGTATATTAAAAATAGTTTATATATTAGAATTAGTTTATATATATTAAAATAGGGTATATATTAAAAATAGTTTATATATTGGAAATAGTTTATATATATTAAAATAGGTTATATATTAAAAATAGTTAATGTATTAAAAATTATTAATATATTAAAAAGGTTTATATGAGAAAAATAGTTTATATGTTAAAAGAATTTGTATATTTAAAGAGTTTATATCGAAAATAGTTTCAAATTAGAATTTTTCTTCCAATTTCACAAATCAATTCAAATCAACTTTAGTTCCAAAATTCAATTTAAATCAATTACAGTTCAACGATTTCAATTCAAAAGGCTAAAGGTTTCAATTTATATTCTCATTAAAAACTATTTCAATTTTATATCGATTTCAAATCCATGTTTGAACTACAAATTTAAACCACTTCAAATTCAATAGCTTTCAAAGTTTAAATATTCAAACATTTACAATAACTCAATTTTGATAAATTTCATTTATATTTCAAAACTCAACTTTAAGATTCCAATTTAAATTTTTTAAACAATTCATTTAAACCAATTCCAATTTCAACATTTTAAAGCTTGGATTTTGAAAATAATTTAGTTTATATAAATCTAATTTTATTTCATAATATCATTTAACTGGATTCAAAAATCAAGGATTTAAAATCATTTAATTTAACCAATCCGGTTTCCGTATATAATTTTCTACCCTATGTTCAAGTGATACAGGTATATATCATTTCAACCCGCAATAAATTTAAATTTACGGGTATATATCATTTCAACTCGCAGTCCCAAAAAAAATTCAAAATCCATAAAATCGCTCGAGTTTATCATATCAACCCATAACGATTTTTCCCTAATCTATAAGACCATTCGGGTATGTATCATTTCAACCCGTAGTGATTTTCCTAACAATAACTAAGGGAACTTGCAGTGTGATAATAACATATAAAATAAATATAATATCCAATCATCCAAATATCAACAATTAAACATCCATCACAATCATTATTCAAATCAACCAATAAATCACAACAAATAAACTGGTTATCACTATCAGGTATTTAACTGGCAATTAAACTCAATATTAATTTAAAATGACAATCAAATTCAATATAAATTCAAATTAAATTTAAATGACAATTTAAAATACCAAACATCAATCAATAAATTTTTAGTCACATTATAGATTTAATTTAACTAACGTAAGATAGTTTAGTATTCGTGAGTGGGTTAAATCCCTTACCTTTGATTTCAAACCGATTTAAAATCCAAAAAAAATAGCCTAAAAATCCAACTGTCTTAGAATGCATCCAAATCAGTTCCATATTGTTCGGAATTTTGATTTGATCGCAATGGAGAAAACCGTGTGTGAATCCGAGCTCGTATGCAAAAGTTACGCGAGTTAGAACATTTGAAAATTTAAATTAAAAATAAAAATAAAACAAATGGACACGTCACTACCTTCAAAATGCGGAAACCCTAGCCCGGGCATTCAAATGCGAAGATGACCATTAGTTGCCACGCTATTCTTGCTGCCGCCACCTCCCACGGTCGACTTCGCCAAGGTCAGAGAGCTTCATTGCAAAGCTCGAACCAGGCCGCACCCCCCATGTTGCCGCGACCACCT
Organism: Allium fistulosum; assembly: GCA_030737815.1. Classification (NCBI taxonomy): domain Eukaryota; kingdom Viridiplantae; phylum Streptophyta; class Magnoliopsida; order Asparagales; family Amaryllidaceae; genus Allium; species Allium fistulosum. The sequence goes on along the minus strand of CM060902.1, from coordinate 320,344,351 downwards.
TTGGTCTGCCCTGGCTGCTGCGCCATCGCTGCCATTAATGGCGATTTCTAGTGAACCTCGAAGCCATTCGACATTCTAAACACATGGATGCATACTTCTCGACGTCCACTACCCACAGGTCACCCCGATCGTCCTATCGACGAAGATCCACCGTCGAATTGAAACCCTAGCAACGGACAGTCGAGGATAAGTCGTTGATTTCTGGCCAAACCGAGAATCAACTACAAAAATGAATTGCAGATCTAGGTTACACTCGTCGAGATCTTCGAAACGGTATATTATATGACATAGTTCGAGGAGTTTGAATTTTTGAAATTGATTTGAAAATTGAAATTAGGGTTTTAGGATTTGGGAATTAGGTTTCTGCCATTGGAAGGAAGAAGGAGCAGATGAGAAGTACATACATCAAATGAAATAGATAGCTAGGGTTTCAGAAAAAAGTCTATTTATATATGTGGAGATAGATAAGAACGAACTGACAGATCGAATTGGATCGAGACGATAACGACGACACGAAAAGCCCGTTTCGTTTCCGAAACGAAAATGGGTCATCCAATATATCAAAATATATGTTTTTGATATTTTTAAATTCAATGGAACTAGTTTCAAACCCTAATTCCATTGTATATAGAAGTTAGTTTTTAAAATCAGCTTATTTTAATTGAATTTATTAAATTGATTTCTACGCGTTTCGAGCCCGCACGATCAAACGATAAGTCTGATCGCTACGAAACTTGAAATACTAAAATAATTCATTGTTACGGATCCGAAAAAACTGGTTTCATCAAAATCCAAGACAGTGGCAAAAATGACTAATTTTCACGCTAAATAAATAAATTATTATTAAATTAATTTAATCACCTTTCAAATTCAAATTTAAAAGTTAACAATTCTTATCATTCTTGATTAAACAGGAATTTATAATCTTTTAAAATAAAATTTCCATATCAAATTCAATATTTAAATATTACATTAATTTCAGAGTTCAATTGCAGTTGTAATAAAATTCCAGTTAATTATATTTTAAATTCAATCAAATTCTTTTATTTCGATTAACACTCTTATTATTGAATCAACTATTACCTTGTGAATATAATTAACATTAGTTTACATTTTATTACATTCATATTTTACAGTTATTACCTTTACCATATTAAATATAATAGTTCAATTGTATTAATTCCATTAATTACCAATTTAATTCCTTATTTACAATTATAACCAAATTAACTTTACAAATTTTCAATTGATTGAAATTTCATCAAAATAATCGTCAATAACATTCAAACAACATTATTAATCATATTCTAATTATTTTCACATTAATTAATCATAAATTTTTAATTTCTCACAATATTAAATTTCAAAACCTTATTTAATTTAATATTTTTAATTATCGAAAAATACGGGTTATTACAATAAACATCGTTTTAGGATGATGTAATGATGGTTACACAAACAACTCATACATACAAAGCATACAATCACTAATAAGAACGTCCTCTCATTCAAATTCTGACCCATCCTAAAGTGTAAATTAAAATACTCTACATGGTTAAACCTATACAAGGCTCAAGAATTCACTAAACCTAAGCTTCGATTCCAATTGCAACGACCCACTATTTTAACATACAAAAATCAGTTACGAACGCCGCCAAAATATGTTTACAACTAATTTCAGATGTTAAAAGAAGTGGACCATGATTATACAAAATTAGAAGTCTAAAAGAACGAACATAAGGGGAAACCTCACAGTGGATTTTAAATCAAAATATACATAGGTCTCAACAATATATACATCCCAATAGACCATACAAGGCTCAATAAAAAAACAACTTTATCTTTCTACACATCAATATTTATTTAATTTATAAGTAATTCAACAATAATACAGGATAAATAGTTTTAAGTAAACAACTTGTAAGTATTTCCTCCATTCAGACTTCTTTCCTCTCTCTTTTGATCCAACATGCTTCACAGATGCATGGAAAAAATGTTTAACTGTGTTTGGACTGTGCCAAACCCTATACACTGTGGCCAAAGGCTCGAGAGATATTGCATAGAAAAAGGCTATCAATATAACCTTTTAGGGATTAATCCTACGTGGTTTTGTTTCCTACTCTTCTCCCGCATCCAAATACTTGTTAGCACATAACAACCATAACATCCATGCAACCAATTCAAGCAGAAAACACTACTCCTACCAAGCCATCAAAGTCAATCATCATAAATATGAGGCAACAATAATAATGACAACACACAACCAGTCTCGTCACACAAGTTTGACAACACTTAATGTCAACCCCAAACATCAAACAAACTAACATCAACAAATATACTCACATATATTAATCATCAACTATTAATAATACATCATCTATGTAGGTATAAATCAAACAAATGTATACTAACTCACTATGTTAGTAATACAAACATCAAATCATCAAATGTGTATTAACCCGCTACATTAGTAACACAAACATCAGTTCATCAATTGTGTACTAATTCACTATTTAGTAACACAAACATCAACACAACAAAACCTTAATTAACTACACACAACATAGTATTAATGACAAATATGTGCAGTCAAAGCCCCGTTATAACCCCGCAAAATTCGTGTTGTAGCACATACCACTCTTCGACTGCTATGCTTTTTTAATTTAGCTCTACTAAATAGAAAATCCGCTTTAAGCTCTGCTATTTTTCGCTGCATCTGCTAAATCAAGGCTTTTTGACATTCGTTTTAACAACATTAATACACAAATGTTGATTTGACTAGTTCTATTGTAAACCAAATCAACAAAGTTAGAGTAAAGATCTAATTTTAATGCATAAATGCTCACTATAAGTTAGAAACTATTGTAGTTACCAAAGCAAGTCTGCATAAATCATGATATTCTTTGGTTTTATTGTATAAGATTAAAAAAATATTTCTTTTTTCTATAAAAATGATGTAGGAATAATAATAAATTAACCTTAGATTTTTTTATATCTAATGAAGCTTTATGCACCTCCGCTATTTTCCGATATATCCCCGCTATAATTTTTTGCACCTCCACCGCTATAGAACCTCTAAGCGCCTTAACTGCACAGTGATATCGCACTCATCCAAATGTGATTTCATTGTCATAAAATAATAAACGTGATAATCCAAACCAATAATTAATCACATATTACATCCATCCAAAACATTATATTTACAACCATTATATTCTCCTAAGTACAAAATCCTTTTATTATCGTTTACATTAAAAATACCTTTATTTATTCCATCTCAAAACAATAATTATTCTTCAAAAACAATGTTATACTTCAAATGTCCTTTTAATATTTTTTTTTTCAAATATCTTAAAACATCGTATTTTAATCAAAATAGTAATTTACAATTATATTATAATTTACATCAAAACAATAATATATAATAAAACCATTTTAGTATTTTCCTAAACCAATTCACTAGTATTTATCTAAAAAACGACAACATTCTATATTATACTTCAAAACTTCTTTTATCGCTATTTGTCTCAAAATAGTAATAACTTAAACAAAACACTTTCGGAAAAATATTTTTACTACAATTATTACTATTATGAAAATATCTTTTATTTTATAACCTAAACAACAATAATAATAATTTCTTTGATAAACACCATAAAATAAATTTTATTGTCGTTTACTTAAAATAATATAACATTTGCAGAAGCTATACTATTATTTGTGAAATCTTACTTTATTTTATAAATTATAATAAACTCCTCGATTTTAATTTTAAAAAATAGATTTTTCGTTATTATTTCTAAATTTTCCCAGAATTTCATAAATAAATCTTATTAAATTTCTCACATAATTTTTAGATTTGTTCGCTAAATCACTGTTATTTACAAATATCATCCAAAATCTGTAAATAACCTATCTTTCATTTATTTATATAATTTTCCGATTATTACACAATTTCACCCATTCTATTTTAATCAATTATTTTTATGCCATTCAAATTCACTATTATTCATTATTAAACATCCAATAATACGACAATCAACAATAAAAAGCACAATCAAGGCACAATACATCCAAACCATCATAATAGACATGCATTTAAGATTTTTAAACCTTAATTAATCAAAATAAATAAACCATACGAACAAACCTTTGTAAAAATCCCCAAACTCAACAAACAACATGCCAAATCATCTAGAACTTCACCATGAGTCCAACGAAAGAAAATCGCGTGTGAATTGGAGTTTGTATGCAAAAGACATAGAGGTTAGAAAATTTGGGTTTGTATTGTATTCAAATTTTAAACAAGGGTTAAACTCTAAGTTGTTACCACCTGCTACAGTATTCAAGATACCCCGTTACTCCCTCAAAACCCATCAGCGTCGCCTGTTAATTTGCTTATCGTCGCCACCACACGATGGTTCAACTAGATCGGTCCCCACCATCATCTAGCGTCGCCAGAAACTCACGGCTGTCACTGCCATTTGAGGAAAATTTTCCAACCATCTCAGCCTCTTCCAACTTAATCCAACCATTTTAATCGGCTCCCTTTGTCCTTCCCCTTGTCCTCCTATACATCATAGTACCCTCTGATTGTCCTATAATCGCAAATCCATTATTAAATAAAAATTCTAGAATGAACGGCTAAGACTTCTTCGCTAATTTCTGGTTACCTCGAACCCCATTCCCATAAATAAACATATGACGCCTCTTATACTCATCGAGAGCTTCGAATCCATGTATAATAAGCTAGGGTTCAAGCAATTTGAAGTCTAAACGATTTTTAATCAGTTTGTTAATCCACCATTGTAGAGTGATTAGGAGAATTACAAGATTAGAAGAGGAAGACTGATGTGATGGATCCTCTCTAAAATTTCATAGCATCATATATATAGGAAATGAAGTGGGTTTTGTTATATGTAACCGTTTGACCCAAAAGTGGATATGTATCTTATTTAAACACTGTAACACCTCTATTTTGCAAACTGCAAACCCAAATCCATCAAAATTATATACCAAGTCGTCAGTCCAGAAAGGACTACAAATTTTTTATAAATATGAAACCCAATTCAGTTTTTAATTTTAAACCCATTTTTAATTGATTAAGTTTCAATAGTGTCACATTCGTAGGTCGTAGCATTCTTTCCCCTTAAAGGAATTTCACCTTGCTATTCCCCAATACAACCCTTAACCAAATCAACAAGGTCTCATCAAAGGTTTAACTAAAAAATACGGGAAAGTATATAATCATAAACTAACTACTTATAAAGTGATCTATGACAACTGCACAACACAACCAAGCGTGACACAATAAAATCCATTTACGACAATGAATTCAACACACATACTAAAGTAACACATATTTTCCCTTAAACATGCAATCTAAACTATATTATGTAAAAATAACACATCACCAACAAGGGTGAAACAATCTCAATCATAGACCAACTCTGTCCGCAAATTATAGCATGCATCTCAACAATCCAAACATAATTTCCCATAACAAAAGTGCACGATAAAATTTAGGTTAGCTCAAACATGCATTCACAAAAAGAAATCAACAATCAGCATAGCTCATCAAAATAAACACATACTCAAAATATCATTTTATCATTCCCATACCATCCTATCAACAAATAACAGATGTGTGTAACTCCCTATGCTGACTGCACATCTATCATTATATGTGTATCTTCAAATCCATTGATGAACTTCCTCTGTAACAATCTTTATTTTATGTATCAAAGGTTCGTAAAATACAGATATTATTTTTATTTAGAGTTATATGATTCTATAACTTTGGAAAATGACTAATAGAGACATTTTCTATTCTTATAATTTTTATCAGATGATTTTGACCCTGAAAATCTTGTATAGCCTATAAATTTAGATAGTATTCGAATTGGGGGTCTGAAACCACTTTTGTTAGATCTGAACAATGGTTTCACTTTCCATAGAGTGGTCTTAATAGGAAAATGGACTTGTCGTTTGAGAGTTATGACTGTTTGAAGTTTCACTTGATTTTGGACGGCTTAATGGGTAATTATTGAGTTAATAGCTAGACCCAATGCCCATTTAGGGATTAACATCATGAGGGGGTGATGGGACTTCTTCTCACTTTCACAAGTCTCAAATAGTTAGAGAGCCAAAATTAACATTCGCCAGCCTAAAAACCACACTAAACATTACTTTAATTAGCCAAAACTTATCATTAAGGAAGGGTTTAGCAAGATTATAATTTGGATTGAGGATTTGCTATTGGAGACATCTTGGATCTGCATTTCATCTTGGAATTGGAGCTCTTTTGGATTGTTTTCGATTCTAGCTGAGTGCTTAGCACCTCTCACTTACTAATTAGTCATTATACATCTTTAAATGATGTTTTGAAATAATTTGTGAATCCTAAAACGTGTTTTAAACCCTAACTAAACACATATGTTCATTTCAAATGATTTAGTAAAGATTTTTGAAACCGTATTCTTATGAATCTCCTTTGTTCTTATAGTTCTTCTCTAGTTCTACCTTTAGATGTAGGCCTCGTTTTGACATGTAGGATGTATGCTTGTTAGGATATATTGTTATAACTATTGTTTGAATGTACGATGTTTGTTTGGTTGAAAACGCCGATTGAATGATGATTTAAAATTAGGAAAGAAGTTATGGATCATAGATGATCCATGAAGGCGACTTGACCCAAATTTGGTGCGATCCATGTAGGGCAACAAGGAAGGCCTCACAAGGCTACTCTTCAAGTTTTAAGTCATTTGAAGTTCATTTGCTCGAGTTATGATCGATGGAAGAAGGATCGGTGGTAATTCGAAGGCTTTGGATCGGTGAAGGTTAGCTTTGGGGCGTGCTGGTGTTTTGGGAAGGTTCGCTTCGAGTTATATAGTGGAGTGCTTTGGGTTACTCGCATTGATGCATATGCTATATGAGGAGGAGTGTATCAACTCATAATATTGGAATTAATTAATGAATTCATTAATGAGCCGAAATAAGTTAAATAAGAAGAAAAGGGATGAGATTTAATGAAAAAGAGTAGAGGACCCAAGCCTAAATTACTGTGGGACAATAAGCATTGCTCTTTTCCATTTATTCATTTCATTATACTAAAAAACAAAATAAAAGTTTGAGAGGAACTTTAATGGCGGCGGCTTAAAGAAAGCAAATCAGGAGAAGATAAGCAAAACATTAGTTAAAGGGGGAGATTTAGAAGACTAAAGCAAGATATCCCTAATATATTGGTGAGTAATACTTCACCCTTTTATACCATCCCCTAATATATGGCCTCGATATGAGTTTGTATGTTTTTATATATGATGGAATTTCATATGGATTTTCATTAACAAGTATAAAAGTTTAATGAATGTTTTGGGGAAAAGCATATGAACATGGGATGTTCGGATGTGTTTTCCTTACACTAATGATTTCTACAAGTTTAATGAATATTTTGGGTAAAGGTAGAGGAACATGGGATGTTTAGATGCGTTTCCTTACTTTGATGACTTATAATGTTTAATAAACGTTTTGGGGAAAAATATATGAACATTGGATGTTTAGATGTATTTCTCCACCTTAATGATTTTGAAATACTATATAAGTTTTATATGAAGATCTAACCATGATTATAGAAATGAGTTTTCAATTTGAGAAACTTCCTAGGTCAATATGATGTATTATGAATTATTAAAGGAGAACAAATAGAAAATAAATAAGTGAAATACCCTTAAATTATAGTAATGGATATAGAATATTGAAACAAGTGTGCATGAGTTTTATGAGATTTTAGTAAAGTTTCCTGAGAGGAATAAGTTATTATGAGTTAAATCTTATGCTGGGGAAAAGTGGGAACTGCAGGGACGCTTGCAATATAAAATTATATGATAAAACAAGTGTAGAGCTAAATTATTTGTTGAAAAGAAAGATAAAGGACACTATAACAATAGAAAGTTAAATTGTGACAAATAAGATAGCGCCATGTGTAAATACATTGTAAGACATGATAGATTTTGTCTAGTACGGAGCTTAGGTGATAGTTTAACATTTATAAGAGAATTGCACATACGGGGAAGTGGTAGAGATTTGCCATAGGGATCCAGAGACTTTTGGGAAAAGTAGAGTTGTACGGCAATTTGTAGAAGACAAATCGCATCATGAAAAGGAAAGTAGGAAAAGACCGAACTGTACCGCAATATGTAGAGGTCATACTGTTCCGCGATTTGGAAGAGAATACTTAATAAGAAAAGTATATAACACTCAAAGTTTGGGGACAGGGTGGTATTGCGCCAAGGAAAGAAGTGGATGAAACTTATAAAGGACAAATAGGTAGGACTCAAAGTGAGATCAGGATAGCAAGGGGAAGGGTTTCTACGTTAGAAACAGGGTTGGAAGGGCTATTGACGTCTAGTAGGGATGCTCACTCGAATGCACACCTTGTGAAGATGAGGAGAGGCATTCAACTTCCAGGGACTGTGACGGTAGTTTCAAATCAAATAAATGTCAAAATGGATGCACACCTTGGGAAGGCGAGGAGATGCATTCATAAATGCACACCTTGGGAAGGAGAGGGGAGGCATTCAACTGCGATGAGGGTGCAGGAATGATAAAGGGATAAGCTAAAAAGGAGAAGATCGAAGAGGCTGCGTAGAGGAAGCAATATAGATTAAAGAATAAACTAAAATAGGGAATGTATAGGAACCGCACTGGGGGCACAGAATTAAACAAATTAAAGAAAAATCTAAAAATGGAAGCAAAGTAGAGGACCGTGCTGTAGGTGCAGTAGCCAATGGGAATAATAGATTACAGAATAACCTAAGTATAGGAGTTAAGTGGGGATTGTGTCAAGAGCGTAGTAGTAAATGAGAATCGCTTAAGGATTCGTAAAGGCGCAATTGTAAATAAGGAAAACTTGCGTCGGCAACTATGATTATTTCTTTTATGAGGTTTTGGGATAGTGAGGGAGAAATCTATTATGTGCAAAGTAGTATGGTTTCACTATGTGTTTGTTTGAGGTAAGTATTATTCACACCGGACTTTATGTCTGACCCATGTTTTTAATATTGTTTTCCCCAAAAACTCATGGGTGCTCATTTAAGTGGGCTGAGTTTATAGGACAAACAAGTTAATAATATGTGCCATAATAGCAGATTGAAGACAGGGCAAGAGGCTTGGTTAGCAAATTAAGATTTTGTTTCTGTTGTTTAAGGAGTGATGGAGTTAGGGGTATGCCCTAGGGGCAATTCTGTAGTTTATTGTAAAGTAATAACTTTGAAATAAAAGTGTTTCTTCTTTCTGCTATATATTTGTTATAATGTGTTATAAATAATTAAATGTTTAATTAAAATATATTTAATAGAAAATCCATAAATGGTATGTTTTTGTAATAGTAGTTACAAAGTGTTGTAACCGTGAGTAATTTATCACAATAAAATTAAATATACCATTTTAAATGTTCCTAGTTAAGATGCATCGAGACTGGATATCGATGTATTCGTTGAGACTAGAGCATGTAACGCTCTCCAAATGTTAGGTAGTGCATTACTCATGACTGTTGGAGGCACCTAGGGGTTACGTACTGATATATATTGGATAACTATGGAAAGACTCACTTGATAGTTTTCTGTTGGTTAATATAACTAAGGTCAAACAGAAAATATTAATGTGACTAATTTACACAATTCTCTTGACTTGAGGATACTATTGATCTTCAATGTGGAAGCACCGCTTTGATTATAGTTAAATCATGACACGATGTTCGTCGAACGACTATAGTTGGATCGAGTGAAAGCATTGGAAGTGAAACACTATTCAAGAGAGGATTTGTCTCCTTAGTTATATGAGGTTAGTATCATGGTGAACTGAAGTCAACTCAAAGTCAAAGTCTCTAGGCAGAGCGGTTCGGTTTAATAATATTTGTTATTATTGAACCGAGGATTTTGTATTTGGACTCTAAAGTTGCATGTGAATAATATTTGAATTTTGACCATTACCAAATTCCATAAACCCAAAGTGATATAGTTTTGACGAAGAGAATTGGTGTAAATAATTATCACTATCGGATACCGCTTATAATAAGTAAAATTAGATTTTACTAAAAAGATGTGTAAGCGATAAATTCAACCAAAATGTCACACCATCTGCTAAGTGACGTGTGAACGTTAAAATTCGAATAGTTCGATATTAATCGCTGACTAAATTTACACCTTTGAGTCACACAGCCGAAATGATGAATGCTTTAAATGAACCACATGATTTAGTTAATTTATAATTGCTGTAAATTAATTAAATTAATTAATATTTATGAAATATTAATTACTAAATTTTATTTAATTTCTTTGAATGCCCTTAACATTTAGTAAAGTGCGTATATATAAGTTATAAACGCGCGTACCGATATATGATATCTTTAGAGTGTTTAAATTTGATTTAAATAGGATAAATACTAAAAATGGGGATCTAAATAAATTAAATTAATTAGTATTTATGAAATATTAATTATTAAAATTTATTTTAATTTATTTGAATAACATTAGCATTTAATAGTGTACGTTTATAAAAGTTAAAAACGTACACACATTTGAATTGGATTTAAATGGGATTGATGCTAATGAGATTTTAGAAAATTTTGAGGGCCTATATGGAACCATCTATGGCTAGCTATGCATGTATAAGAGAGAGAGGATTTGATTAACATTTAAAAAAGAATTAATAAGGGAAAGTTTTAATAAAGGAATAGGAAATGTTTCTATCATTCCTTTAAAACACATCCTCCTTTATTTTCTTTTAATATTGATTTTTCTTCTTGTAACAATCATCCCCCTTGCTCTTCTATCAAAGATTTTCGAATTTTCATTGGTTCATAACCTCTAAATTTCCAAAATAAAATATTAAATAAAATTAATAACAAAAGGTGGTTCTAATCTCTCAACTCTTGCAAAATTCGGAGATTGATTCATGGAATCTAAGAGCCTTTGATTCATCATTCAAGGTGCATTCTCTTGGCAAGATCTCAAGGTAATAATTCTAATTTTATATGTTCATAATTCAACTTGTTTATGTAATTTAGATCCATCACCTGTTTCATCTCATCTGTGTATATGCTTATTTGATCAAATAGATTAGATCACTTTTGCTCCATCTTAATTAATTACATATGTTCACCATGTTATTTTAATTTGAATTTGAATTTGTTTAAAGATATATTTTGATTGTTTGCCACTTCATATTGTCACTATTAGATCTACATTATATGATCCCATATTTAATTATTTTTCATATTGCTTAATTATTTAGATCTGAAACCTTTGCAACATATATATATATATATATATATATATGTGTGTGTGTGTGTGTGTGTGTGTCTGATTTGTCCTATCTATTTTGTTGTTGTTTCAAGTTTGTTATTTAAACAAAAACTTTTTGATTAAAATCTAAGTCTTAATTAATGAAATATTTCTATTATTGATTCAAATAGAAAACATACGTAGTTTATTTATGTTTGCACGTATGTTTAGTGTTCACTGTTTTATATTCAATCTTTTGGTTATTGCATACTTCTATTTAAAGTTATAAAAAAGGTTTTCTTTATAAACATAACTGGACTTTATGGCAAAATATCACAAACTCTTGGATTTCCTTTTAAATTAAAGTTAGGCTTTAGTTGTTACTTTATATTGAAACATATGCTAAATTATAATTTTAACATAAAGATGTACTAAATTTAAAACATTATTTATGTAGAATATGCTAGTATATGATTTTTGTTTGATGATAATAAACATATATATTCGTTTAAATGTATTTGTTGTTGTACTATTTTATTTTTCACATAATTAAATAAATATTTGTTGAATAAATTAAAGAACTCAGAATTCATATTTAAACAAATATTTTATTCAAACAAATATTTTATTACAAATTCAAATAGTGCAAATTTGAGCTCTCACTACATTTACACATTTTTCATTTACAATACAATTTCAATTACAACACAATTTTCACTTTACAATGTTCACCTCAGTGCATATATTCACGCAATGCTCGTATTTGATCTTCAACTCTATTCCAACCTGTATCCAGCATCTGAACTATCTGCAAAATAAACACTGACGCAGTAAAATTGAAAAAGAAAATATTTTGCAGTGCAAAATAAAGTGTGTGTTTTGAATATATTATTTGCCTCAGTTATTTGGGCTTTTCGTCGTCATTTTTGTTTAATTCATCATAAACGAACAACTTGTGACATGCACAGTGTATCACTGTACATGCCACAAGGCCATGCACATCGATATACACTTGCTTGTTAAAACTACAGGGATAGGTGAGCACAAGGTCAAACCTAAGTAGGCTGGATTCAACTTAGGTGCAATACAAAAACAAAACATCACAGAATGGTCAAGTACAAGTTCAGTTACAACATGTACAAAGCAGCTGGAACAAGACTCAATGCAACATGAAATCGAACCAGATCAGTGAAGCAGTAAGCAAAGTGACAAATGTATACATATGCATATGGTCAGGTACAAGTAAAGTCAGTAGGACAAATATGGACCAGTCAACAAAATGAAAACATTCAACATAGCAATGTCAAAGTAACCAGACTCCAACTATGCGCAACCATACAACCAGACACAGCAGTTCAGGGCTCCACATATGTACAAAGAGGTAAATACAACAAAAGAATAACATGTCCTCATGTAACCAGGTTCATATTGAACCAAAAATAAATGGCACAAAGGCAAAAGGAAAACAACATATGGAACCAAACTGCAACAACACGGTTGTGAACACAAGGGATGTAACACAGACCAGACTTCAACAAATCAACGTGACAACATGGATGTGTAAGTTCAACCAACATATGAAACCATGAACAAGTGCACCAGACCAGTCTCCAATATGAACACAACAGTTCAGAGCAATGAAATGTGAAGACCAAGATGCAAAATCAATCAAATGAACACAATGGAGCATGCAAACAAGCAGATTTCAAAAGGCACAAGTTCAGTTTTCTAATCAGTGCAACATGAACACCACAACACAAAACCAGAGCAGTCTCCAAAATGCAATGGCAACAAATTAAACCAGACATGTTAAATGGATGCAAAGCAGCATGAAGTGAACACACACAAAAACATATGACTAGACCAGACTTAATTGTAATGACTCGAAGCAAGTGACAATTTGACTCGAAGAAACAGGCAATTCAACTCGAAGCACAATGCAGACTAGAAGTACGAAAACGATGCAACACATACAACTGGATTCAAACTCGTACCAGACTTCAAATGCTCACAACAACAACAAGCTTCAGAGATACAAAACAACAATATGCACAAGGACAGCAATTTGATCATGAAATCAAGACCGCAAATGTACACAGCAACATAATGGTCGATATTCAGTGACAAACACATGAAATAGAGGCATGAACAATTTCAAGTGCACCATGTATATACATAAACAACCATAATTGTTCCAGAGCCATCACACACATATATACATACATATATGTATGTATATACATGGAGATAACACACAACAAAGCAGTTTACATGTGTATAACAGTGAAGCAGTCTACTTGTTTACAGTAAAAAATAGTTGCATTTCGAACAAAGTCCAGGCAGCAAAAACAGAGAATGGTCATACGAATTGGACAAGTCAAAGTCCAGTTTATCACAAATTTAATGCTAAAGTTAAAGCCAGAAATGAGACTCGTTGTTGATAAAATAATGAACGGGTCATAGGAGAAATAAACGGAGCAAAATTCAAATTCATGGAATAACAAGTACAAATTGAACAAGTCAGAAGTCATCACCAACATTCAATCGTAATCGAACGGCCAAGCAAAGTGTTTGAAGAATTCTTAGAATTATACGAACATAAATATAGGGTTTTCATCCCTATTTAAACCCAATCATCATCATCGGCAAAATCATTCGAGTTCAAGCAAAAACCAGAGCAAGCCTTTGAAATAAATCACAAGCCAATAAATCGAATAAAAGTATTATTATCGAATATCGGAAAAGAAAAAAATCGCATACCATTTTAACATTCGAGCTCGACAATTTTGAAGCAGCCGTGAACAATTCAACTGATCAAGGGAGCATCGAAGTGAATTGAAAGCATACCAGCAAACGTTTCGAGCATCAATTTTTCAAGCGACGGCTCAAATGATCAGGACCCTAATTTGAGAAGAAGAACGAAAATAAAAAAGGCGGCTGAAGTTACTACAAAAAGAAAAAGGAAGACATCTTTGTTTTATTTTGATTGGGTCGTCCTTTATTTAATATTGGGCTTTAGTTTTATAACAGGGTTTTGGTTTTTTATTTTGTTTAGTTGTTTAATTTTCCTTTTAAATTATGTAACTTTCTAGTCGTGTGACTAGGTACAAACTACGGGGCGTAGTTTGAGAATTTGCAACTCAGTGGCTGAGTTGTGGTAGAGTTTTGAGCATAGAATAAGGTTAGTCAAGTAACGGATGTCGCAAGTTTAAGTGTGTAAGCGTCTGACTACTTAATTTCTAGTAGAAACCTTGGGGGCAGCACGTAGGTAGGTTTTTGCTGAAGCTGAGTAAATTTGTGTGTGATCTCTACTGCATTACTTTCTGTTATTGTTTTTATTTCCACATTAATTTTTATTATTATTAGTATTGCCCTATTCACCCTCCTTTTAGGGTGAAAACGATCCTACAATTTACACCGATTTTTGTATCTGTATACACACACACACATATTTTATGTGTGTGTGCATGTGTTTTAATTTAAATTAAAATTTATATGATGGACTTTTATGTAAAATCATAATTTTTAATCATAAAACATTTCAGTTTTGAAACTAGGTTCAAAATTGCTGTCCTTTTGTAGTTATAAAAGTGATACTTAATTTTATCTCATTTATATGTATATGTATAAATGTAAACGTATATTTGTATATGTATTTTAAATAATACTACGAACAATAAAGACACATATGTAGGAAATATCATCTCTATACACTATCTGATTTATTGCACTTACATAATTACAGTAAAGTATATTTGGACAATAGTTACATTTTATGTCATGAATAAATTGCCAATTAATACCATTTAATGACTCAATCAATTAATTAGAGAGAGAGAAAGAGGAAGGTTTCTCTCTCTATATAATGTTTATTATGCTCTCAATTAATTACCTCTTTATAAGGAAAGAAATGAAAGGTTTCCTTCCCTAAATTATCTAAATAATTGTTGAGTGTATTTGATACACTACATTAAACTAAATTAATTTTAAACTTCCTTTTAACCAACTTTAAATAAAATAAGAGTTTATTGAATGTTTTATTAGATTGGATCTAATACACATTTAGACTTCATAGGCTCATTAAAGATCCAAAATGGTAATTTTTTTGAAATTTACCCATTTCTTCCGCTGCGGGCTGGCCCAGTTCCAACAATGGTATTAGAGCCCAATAGCCTATACGGTCTAAATTAGTCATATTAGGGCTAACTAATTAAGCTTGCCCACTTAGTACAGTGTCTAGAAAGGTAATGTCTAGGATTGGAATTGGGTAATCAAGTACCATGTCCTACCTGGTTACCAGCCTGGCCTGAAAGGTGAAGTGAGCCCAAAGGTTGCCCCTAATAGAAAAGGCGCAACTTGAATTGGGCCTTGGACTAATTTTCAAAATCGTTTTGAATATTAAAGTTAAGGATTTTAAATTTAATTGTTAAATTTAAAATGAAATATGTTTATTATAAAAGTTATAATGTAACATAATTTTTCAAAATGTTTGAAAACCTAGTCACATTAATTTCAAATTTCAAATTTATTAATTAGATTAATAGAATTAAATTAGTTAAACAAGTTAATTAATTAATGAACATGTGCATGTATTATATATTGAGATATATGTTATGTTTTTTTAAATTGTTTAAAATAACATAAGTATACATGTATGTGTATGATTTGAAGTTTGAAATTAATATAATTTAATTGAAAGGTTAATTAATTAATAAATATGTATATGATACATGTGTTATAATATAATAGTTACAAAGTATAATTATTCATGGATATAAATGTTATATCAATGTCAAATTAATTAAATTGTTAATCAATAAAATTAATTAAATATGATTTAATTAATATAACTAAAGGTGGAACCTAAAAGAAACCCATATTTGACTAAAGAAATAAATACATACGTAATCGTACGTATATCACGATTTCAAATGTGTTTGACACTTGAATCACGAGAGTAGTTCATAAGAATTACATTATTTCATAAGTCGATATCACACAATTTAATATTGTCCTCTACCATATATATATATATTAATAAATAACTTACATACTCCTTAGTTTTTGAGCAAACTCCAGCTAAGGATGTTATGTGTAGTATTATTAATATATTGAATAGATGAGATAAGATAACTATATGTATTTGTTAAGAAAACTCAAGGTACATATACTATACTTAGGCCATCACGATATGGTAGGTACGAGTGAATAATTTTCATTTTGATTTGTTGAGCAAAGTCAAGGTCGAAGTGAAATTAGGACAAGGCACCAATGGTTAGGAGTTGTATATGATACAACCGATAAGGAGTTATCCATCGTTTGTAAAGATATGACTTGTTAAGCAATCTCAAGGTTAGAAGTCCATAGTAATATTTATATGGTTGTTCTTCAAAATCAATACTTAGGGTATTAACACTTATTGCATGCTGCATTGCCTACCGGCGAAAGATGAGCCTATTATTCAATTATTGGAAGGAGAACCTCGTCCTCAGGAATCTCGTGCATAAGGCAGAGTGAATGGACTGATTCTGCTATCTACATAGATTCTATCTAGTCTTAGGGATTGTCTAAGACCATCCGAACAAGTCTTTCATCTATTTGAGAAGCTTCGTCATGATGCTATGTAGCTGGAAGATATTGTAGTTGACTTTCTCGGATCATGGAATGCCTCGTTCCAAACGAGGTAGACATAGAAGCCCGAGCTATAGAAGAGCCTGCCTCAGGAAGGGTAGAAGGGCCGATGCTAACCTTAAGGCGAGGATATCTTTTGGTCATTTTGAACTACAGAAGCTTGATAGTGAACACGGTCATGTATATTTTACTTTAATGGAATATTTTAATCAAAACCAGTGTTTCCAATGTACCGAATCCAATAGATGTCGATGTGTGTTGACTAATCGGATTCTGTATGTCGATGGAGGTATTGTGAAATGTCAACCTCTGTTGCGTGTCTCCTATGTCCATAACACGGTGTATGAAAACACTTTGTGTAGATAGCCCGCTCGTGCTGGAAAATGAGCTCCATCGTACAATGAAACTATGTGTTAGATCTTACTAGTTACCGCAGAGTATATGATAACGGAACCGTTGTTTGGAGCGACATGGAGTTTTCTTTGCAGGAATACAGGATTGTAACGTACAACTTGAACAATTGATTTGTATATTCCATTCAGATGCTAGAGTGCACTTGATGCGACCATTCCATTGAATCGTCTCACCGAACTTCTAAGTAGTTAAAAGGCTTAGCAGCTCTACAGCGCTAGAGTGCAAAAAGTTATAGTGAAGATAAAGCGAGGATATAACGAAAGATAACAAAGAGGAAAAAGCTTCATTAGATATATAAAAAATATTTAAAATTAATTTATTCTCATTCTCACATGATTTTTGTAAATTTTCTTTTATTTAATCCTATATAACAAACCGAAGAATATAATGATTTACGCAGATTGGATTTGGTGACTACAATAGATTTCTAAGTTATATTGAGCACTAATGCCTTAAAATTAGGACTTTATCCTAACTTTTTTGATTAGTTTTAAAAGTGAACTAGTCAAATGAACCTTTGTATATTAATGATGCCAAAGTAAGTGCTAAAAGGCCTTGATTTAGTGGGTGTAGCAGAAAATAGAAAGGTCAAAAATGATCTACTATTTAATAGCGCTAAATTGATATAACATAGTAGTCGAAGAGCATTATGCGTTACAGTGGGGATGTTATAGGGTTTTAACTACACTACAAGTTGGGTCATCGATCCATGTTAATATGTGGCTGAAAAGTTTTGATGACAGAAGGTTTGGTGGATACCACTATGGAATCAAAGCGATGGTGGGAGGTTCATTACTTCAATTAAAAAAATGGAGTTTTTACAAAATACATGTTTTGAAGTCTATATTTACACAAGAAACTACAGGCTTCCATAAATGTTTTGAATTCAACAAGGGCTCCTGTTTTGATTTTTGAAATAGTTTATATAGTTTGAAAATTCTCTGTAAAATAGTTTTTACCTAAAGATTATTTTAAGTTAATTTTTAAAAACGACGATTATATTTTTAAAAATATATATTTTATAAAATGATAATGAAATACTGAGAAAGGACTTTGTTTTGAAAAGAACATGGCAACTTTGATTTGGAAATGAAGTATTTTTGTAAATGTTTTGACTCGACGATGTATTAGAAATCTCACCACTCGAAATGGATAACCGATCCTCTTTGGTATTTAGGGTGAGTGATCCCCATCATCAAAATGGATTTATTATAAAAGGATTATGGAATAGAATAATCGATGATATCTGAAGAATGGAAAAAAGTGGGTTCTTATGTGGATGCGTACCAAGGGATCATGGGTAACTCGGAGGTTATGATATTTGCTTAAATCGGAGACATGGTAGTATGTGTATACTTAGGGTAGCACCCTTAATTTTTAACATTTATGTATGTCTTGTCTTGGCCATCTATGTAGGCATGAGTTCAAGCATCATATAGCCTTGGCATTAAGTAGTCATTGACCATCTGTTTGGTTCATTCGAATTATCACATATATAAGAGTGCTTAATACTCGAGCCTCTATGTGGGTCGGTACTTCTTGACCATCTGTGTATACTTCTTGACGGCCTATCCAGGTCTATACATTTTGACTGCTAAAGTAGAATTTATGCTTCTTGACTGTCTATGTGGAATAAATACTTCTCATTCGCCTATGTACGTCTAAGAATCGAGTATTGATGCAGGTGTAGCACTATTTCGATAATGTAGCCATGAATGGGCACATATATTATTTTGGAGGGTGTATTCATGGATGGTACACAGATTGTTTTGAGGATGAGACTATGAGGATGTGACGACAGCCTTACATTGTTGGCACCTAAATGTATAACCTGTATAGCCATAACAGTATGACCGTGAAGGGTTGTAAGGTAAGGTAAATCCATCACAGAACATGTCATATATTTCATAGTGGATCGAATAAAATATAATAATAATAATAATAATAATAATAATAAACATCTCAGATACGATACAGGACAGATAATAATAACTGAATGAATCATAGGAATCAGAGTACTCGGATCCATACCGCTATACAACATAAGTGATAGAGTTTATACAACTAATAATAAACTCAAAATAGATAATTGTTTCTAAATAGACAATAGCAATAGTATGCTCCATAGTGCTGCATAACGGAATGATAAGCAATAACAATTAAATATAGTGATATGAGAGTATAGCCTCGTTCTCGTCATCTGTCCAGCTCCACATGCTCATCAAGCCCAATATCCATATTCTACTCATTTAAGAGTACTCGGAATAATATGAAGCAAAGCATTAGATCCTGAATCAGACAACACTCTGGTATGAGTGGTAGAAAATCTCAAGTACGATAAAGTCAATATACTAGGACATAGGGTATGGAGAATCATACTTGACCTGTCCCTGCATCTAAAGAGTCAGGATATACAATAAGATACATGTTACTCTATCATAGATATAATGGGTGCACTAGATGTAAAGGTACTGATGGATGTTCAGATATCTATATAAATGATATTTACATCGCGTGACATCCATAGGGTGATAAGTAATCAAAAAAAACATATCATTCATCATCCATCATTACATTCACTCACTTAACGCATTGGATATATGGTACTCATATCACCATATTGCATAGTTAAGGACTACTCAACGTCCTAGTTTCTCAGTACTTGAACCCTTGCCACTCGCTAAGCTAAGAACTAGATTGCCATCGCACTCAGTCCAGGGTAAAATGGATCGAAACACCGTGTGATCCGGGGAACATCGCACTCCTAAATGAGCATCCTCACATACCCCTTCTTTACGAGTAAGTTTCGAAACCTCGGAAAATATCAACGATCCCTTTGCACACGTCATCCATAGCACATCAAATCTTAGAACTGTCCTTACAACTCCCATCTGAAGTTAGCACGATTGGTTCTATTCTCGACAACCATCATTAGTCGCAGAACGTCATCATTTGTCCCATATCCTTCCTCCAACAGTTCCTTCAATCCAACTCATAGTACTCCACTCTGCCTCTGAAGCACATCCATCCCATCATCAAAGTTGTCACTCTCCATCATAGAATCATCATCGTCAAAATGCACGTCATCGTCGTCAAGAGTTCGCTACCAAACCTTATGGTCTGGCACCGACCCAAGCCTTAGCTCGAAGAAATGGGAAGGCGACTCGAAGCAAACTTATGTGTGAAGACCCAAAGAAAACATGTGAATGGCCAGAAGCAAGCATAGAAACAACTCGAAGCGAACTGTTGTCTTTCCACTATCAATCCAAGTCCTACCGACCCAAGCTTCGACCACTAATCCAAGCTACCCCGTTCCATGCTCCACCATCGAACCATGTTACACCGATCACACACACAACTTTATTCTCCCAAACAAACCCTAATCTTGCACCTTCTTGGTTCGATACCGATCCAAGGTCACCGATCCCGCACTTGGCAAATTTATATCTTCCATTCACTGACCCATGCACACTTCAACTAAAACATCATCGATCCATAATGCAAGCACACTTCACCAAACCATGCCTCAACAAGCTTCACTGATCCAAGCTACCCCATGGAATGGTACCGATCCCTGGGTCACCAATCCAACACTTAACATTTTCTTCACTCCTTTCGAAAGTATCGGGTCTTCACCACCGGTCTTCAAATGCTATCCATATACGTCGTATCATTATTCGGAATGGGTTATATGACATAAAGTCCTCTCCCGGCTAAACCGAATAACGAGCGCATATTTAAAAACATATGGATATTGGGATTTCAGTTAAGTCGCAACTTATTATCCAAAACTTTTCTTCAAATGGTTTAAACACATTACCATTTTAATCTTTTACACAAAAAGATTCATCTCACAAAGTTCACCCAGTTTCACAAAGATTAATTCATAGATTTCAAAACCATTTCCATTTCAATTGGATTAACTCATTAAATCTTTAAAACAAAGATTTAATTGATAGCTTTCAAAACAATTCCATTTCGACCTTTCCCAATTTCAAAACAAAGTTTAACAATCTTTCACAAAGATTTATTCATAACTCGGAAAACCACTTTCATTTCAAACTTGAAATTCTTTTGACACAAATTGGAAATTCATTCCTTATATGAAAGCTGTTATTACATGAAACAACTAGTTTTCGTTTTGGAAAAACTGATTATAATTTCATAGGTCAAAGCCATCCAAGTATAAAACTTGGATTTAAAATTAGATTTCCAAAACCACACTTTTAAATGGTTAAAACCCATATAAACACCTTTTATAACTTGTACAATCTTTTAGACCCAAAATCCCAAGTTATTGAATTCAATTTCCAATATTGAATTCAAATTTAGATCAAATTATTTGAATTTCAAATTCTATTAAGTTATTTAAAATAACTTTTATTTTTGAAACTTATTTCAAAAGTACTCAATTCCAATTTCCAAAACCAATTGAAACTAAATTTCAATTTCAAAAATATTAAATTTAAATCATCTATGACTTAACCGATTTGCTCGTGAAATCCATATTTGTGTGTGTAAGAGTGTGGTCCAGGGGTTTTAACACACTAGTGCAACATTATTCAATCATCACAGATTAAATACAATAATATAGTTGATAAGCGGTATAAACTATAACGCTTATCTTCATTCGCAGATCAAAGATATATATATATATATATATCACAGATGATAAGTTACAGTCATCACAGCTTGAATTAACCAATTCATATCACACAGCATCACATAGAAATCAGGATATATCACAAAGCATCACACAACAGAGAATATCAAACAATTCACAGCATTCAATAGAATACCATCATCCAGTAATAAGGTTAATTGATCATTTGATTAATTGAAACCGGGTTAATCACTAATTCTGGTTGATTATATGTTAATTAATCCTCCTTGAATTAATTATCAATTAATTTATCCTAACTAATTTCAAACAAGTAATTATTCTTAATTGATTAATTAAGCTTTACCATTAATTAATTACTTTTAATTAATTTATTAGTTATTAATCAATCACCTCAATTAAATTAACCTTTAAGTTAATTACATAATTAATTAAACCCTAATTACTAAATGAAAAACCTTTAATTATTCTGTAATTGATTAACCTTTATAAATAAATTAATAAATTAATTAAATTTATTATCTTAATTTATTACAATAAGTGATTATTCCTGATCACTTACATTAATCAATCCTTAAAGGTAATTACCCAAAATATTAACTTTACTCTAATTACACAAAGTAATTATTCTTATTTAATTACTTTGTTACCCCCTTTAATCCTTAATTAATTAATTTAAACCTCTAATTACTTATTTAATTAATCCAAATCATTAATTAATTAAATTAATAAATTTTCCATTTTAATTAACTTAATAGTTTAATGAATCATAAATCATTAAATTCTATTTACCTTTAAGATAAAACTTTATTCTTATGAATGATTAAATTATCATTAACAAAACATTTAAAACAATTTACTTTCAAATTTATTTCAAATTTCATTTTAAATTTAAGATTTTAAAAATGAATACAAATTTAACTTTAACTAAGTTTATACAATTTAAAACCTTTTAAATCTCATGTTAAAGAAATACTTGTCTTTTAAAAGAAATTTAAAAAAATTAAACCAAATTCACTTTTAAATTCAAACCATTTAAAATACACTTAAACATTTTAAATTGTTAAAACAATTTAAATTTTAAAAACTTTATTTCAAAATTAGAATACAAATTTAAATTTTGAAATCATACTTAAAAACTGATTTAAAACTTAGTTTAAATCTTCGTTTTACATTTTAAAAAATTCATTTTTGAATTTTAAAAAGCTGATAGATTTTTAAACCTGTAACAACACATTTTTAAAACTTTATTTCATTTCAAAGCTAGGATGCAAATTTAGATTTGAATCCAGATTTAAACTTAGATTTAAAACTCTATTCAAATCCTTACTTTTAGGTTTAAAATCATTTTAAAAATTTAAGCAGACAGGTTTAAAAGAAAACCTGTACTAACCACTAACCCGAGCTATCCCTAAAGATGCTTCGAGTCAACTCAGAAAATCTTCGGGCAAAACATTCAATTACTCGAGAAACTCTCGAGTACACTACTACCTAAACCAACATCACCAGAAATAATGTAAGTGCACCGTGCACATGCACGGCGCCGCCGCGCGCCTCCAGTCAACGTCACCATATCGAACAAGTCGTCGATTGCCTCCAGATCCTCCTCCGACCACCTGAACTTCGCCGCTCACTCGAAAACGAAAACGAGTTCGAAAACTCAAGCCTGGAACACAGACCCAGTTTCACAACCAAACCTGTCAATCGCTTCATCTACGTGGCTCCGACATCGAGACCACCGGAGCCTCCGGCCACGACCTCGCCATCACCCCCGCTTCCATCTCCCAAAGTCTGGTTGCACTCGATCATCCCTAGATGACGAATGAGACGAATCACTTAACTTCGACAAAATTAGGTCTACAGACCTTACGAACTCGCCGCCGCCACCACAACCCTCTGACCACCACCGCACTATTTTTCCTCGAATCCCCGATCATCCTTCTATCACCAGTAAAGATCCCGACCCCCACGGACCAGAGGATCACCAGAAATCGCCAAAAGAATGCAATTCGAACAACCCTGAACTGCTCCTCCATTCCCACTCTAAAAATTATGATCTTTGTTTTAAAAATCATGTTAAAGCATGTGGATTCGATTTACACACCTGAATTTAGGAATTAAGAAATTCAAAATTTGACTAATTTGAAGTTGGGTTCAGATTTCTTGATTCCCAAAGAGATTAACAAGTTGATTAAGCTTAAATAGATTTTTACTCTTTAACATATACTATTACAAACAAATTTTGTTTTAATCTCGAGTTCAATCAGTAAGTAGATTGAGAGGAAAAGATTTTTCAAACTCAAAACTGAAACTTGAACAGAGCACAAGATGTCACAGGAGTCAACATGCACACACATTAATCTATCACTTAATTCTACTCAGAGGACTCATGTATACATATAAACATACTTGTTCACAGACGTGTTTGCAACAAATTTATACTTTTAAATTTAAAGAAAAATATGTTACTCACCTCATTTTCCAGAAAGAAGAATAGAGTTTTTCCAGATTTTTGAACAGGTTGAAAAACTGCTAGCTGAAACTCTATTTTTTTCTTCTTTGATCTCTGGGTTGTGTTGAATTGTTTCAGTTGTTTGAGTTGCATTTGTTTATAGTTTGAAATGGATTTTTACTTAGCTTATAATAGACGAACTTGAAATGAAGATGATGGAAAGAAATGAAGTTTACAGTGTGTTCATTTGTTTTAGT
Source organism: Allium fistulosum (assembly GCA_030737815.1). Lineage (NCBI taxonomy): Eukaryota > Viridiplantae > Streptophyta > Magnoliopsida > Asparagales > Amaryllidaceae > Allium > Allium fistulosum. Next base: position 320,319,694 of record CM060902.1, on the reverse strand, counting down.
ACTGGGTGATAAATTTGTACAGGGTTATTAATTTTCTTTTGTACCAAATAGGCAGAGATATTTTCCTTTTGTTGGCTGATATGATTTTGGGTGGTGGCTACATTAATTAACTTGTACAAATGAATATTTTTTTCATGTCCTCCTTTGCAAGCTAATGCCTATCTATATATATTTGTTTCATTCCTTTACAATGCTTCATATATGAATGTATTTTATTTTCTTTTGTTTACTTTTTAACTTGTCTTTATAATATTACTTTATAAATAAATTTCTATTTTAATTTGTTGTTAGATTTTATTTAATGTTTTCTTTAGATTTTATAGTTTACCTTATATATTTGAATATACTTTATTTTTTTCATATTTGAATGTATTTTACTTATTTCATATTTGAGTGTATTTTCTTCTCTTCTTTTCTTTTGTAAGCTAATTCATGTATATATTTTTATCATATATATTTGTATTTTTTATAGTTTATCTTACATATTTATATTTTATTTCTAGCTTAAATATGTATTATTAATTTATTTTTATTTTTAACATAACCCATCAATTTCAAATTTAAAGTTATTTATTTTTAAACTTGTATCAATTATCTATATTTTTATATTTATCTTTAAACCATTTATATTAAGATTTAAATTCAATTATCAATATATATATATACATAAATCAAATTTACTCATATATGCCCATATACATATATATTCACATATATACATATATATACAAATTATTATTAAACCATTTACTTGAAAATTAAATCCAAATCACATATATACAATATTTAAATTCATATGATTTAATATATATTCTATTTGTTTTGGAGAAACTCACATCAATTTATCGATTAATTTCACAAATTTTATTCAAAAATTAATTTTAATTATCAATTTAAATTTATATAAAATCTGGGGTCGTTACAACCTTCCCCCCTTAAAAAAATTTCGTCCCCGAAATTTGCCAAGGAGACACAAGGATAGATGAAGAATATTTCATCAAATCAAACTGAATATCTATTCTGCATTTGGCTCACCAAATCAGAATATCAATAACAGATACAAGAACGAATCTGTTTAATTTTTTTAACACGATGCTCGGGTTATCCAGATCTACGAAATATACAGTGGCATTGGTCAGTTCAAAGGGATAACTAATCATTCGTAGAATATACTGGGACTCAAATTATATAGATATATAGATACAATTTCAAAACTTTTAAATTTAGAAACTAAATTATACCTATTAACCATAGCAACCAAAGTAACCAATTCATCCAAACAAACAATTCTGGAGTTTATGTCCCGTATTAATATATCGAATCTTCTTCCTGGATCTACCAGGAACTATCAAAGAATTGAGAAAAGAGATGACGAACAAAGAGATTGATAGAGAAAAGATTGCTTCCTTGTTGTTACAGGGTATTGACCATTTATAGTCGTATTCCCCTGTCCCTTATCTCATCCTCTTCTTGCACTCATACTGACTATTAGTGGATAGTAAGAGTATTTACTGAGGCATACAGACAGATATCTTAGGGATACTCATTCTAGGGTATAATTCACCCTATCTCTAATGAGCTACTTAATGTGTTATACTCCTGAGCTAAAGTTCAACCTTAGCTCTGATACCAAATGTAACGACCCTGAACTCGGCCTTCGAAAATCGGCACCCGTACTTCACTTGTACTCAAAATGCCGCAGATTCAAACGCTGAATCCGGTTCTCCAGAGCTTATAACACCATTAAGTATAACAGCACAGCGGAAGAAAGAAATAGATGATATCATATACAACTCCAATGAATACAATATCCAGAATGATATACAACAATGATATCAATATGATACAACAATATTAGAGATAAATAATGATACAGCGGAAATAACAGAAGTGATAACTCCAAATGATCAGTCAGAGAGGCTGAGTCCAACCACTCCAATGTCAAGCTCTAACCACAAAGATAAGCAACGTCGGTCGGTGAACTCCAAGAACTGAACTTGCTCCAGATAATCTACTAAACCTGACTATCTGAAAAATCCCAACTCTAGACTGCCCGTGTGGAAAATTATGGGCACCCAGAGTTTAGGAAGGGAACAATAAACTCCAGGTTAGTCATGGAACTGGTGTGAGTAACAAAAACAGTTTATCTTTAAAATAAACAACAAAAGAATTTTAAACATTGAGATCCGCAATGCTTTTTGAAAATGAAACTACCAAAAGACCTCCCACCACACACACAATGCAATCGCAGACTTGGAGGAGATTTCTTCTTATGATAGTCAAATATGCTTACTATGCAAAAATCCTTTTGATATTATTAATAGTGCATAGTGTACAAAATCATTTCGAAAATACAATATTAATCTTAGCCAACATAGGTACCATTATATTATGCCTGATATAGCTGCCGCCTGAGGAGACAGGTTATACAACTGCAATCGCAAAGGGTTCGTATTGTTTCTTTGGATTTTCCAACAAATGGTCAGGCTAAGGAACTTCCTATGCCACATGGGAACGCCTCTGGAGTGACGCCCCGAGAGACAACTGCTCTCTGCCAAAACAAGGCCGGTTACCCCCTTCCCGGGTAGTAAACTTGAGATATGCCACCCCCGGTCGTTTGCGACCTTTATCCGAGAGCTCTCGATCACAAAGCAACAAGCACACATCAAATGAGATTAGAGCAACCACACAGGTAAATATCTGGGCTCCATACCATGATACCACTTTTTCCAGAAGGAATGGACATACCTTAGGGGAGCTACCCTTGAAACCTTGCCGCATCTTTCCTGTTTCAACCATTTCCGGTTTGTGAGGCTCGGTGAGGTCTCGTCCACAAAGCTACGCTTTACACGAAAGCAACAAATGATCAGCAACACAAAGCAACACTCAGCATGCCACACTACCAAATTGGGAGTATATCACTGATAACCTTCAACTACATAACCTCTGAGCTCGTACCTCTCAGAGAAGGGTGTTAAGCTAAGAGAATAAATTCTCCGCCACCAAACAGAAATATATTTGAAAGAAATCAGCTTTATATCTCAAAGTGTAGTGTCAGACATACATCCATACAAGTCTGTTCCAGGTTCGAATAGAACCGAAGGCACTTCTAAAGAAGCCCTTGCAAATCCGGATAATTTCTAATCATGTCCGGACTTCCCATCACAAAGGGTGCTAAAATCTCTATACCGGGGATCAGCCGATGCAGAGAGAATCGATGGTAATCCTTTCGTTTTCGAAAGTATCGGGTCTTCACCACTGGTCTTCAAATGCTATCCATATACGTCGTATCATTATTCAGAATGGGTTATATGACACAAAGTCCTCTCCCGGCTAAACCGAATAACGAGCGCGTATTTAAAAACATATGGATATTGGGATTTTAGTTAAGTCGCAACTTATTATCCAAAACATTTCTTCAAATGGTTTAAACACATTACCACTTTAATCTTTTACACAAAAAGATTCATCTCACAAAATTCACCCAGTTTCACAAAGATTAATTCATAAATTTCAAAATTATTTCCATTTCAATTTGATTAACTCATCAAATCTTTAAAACAAAGATTTAATTGATAGCTTTCAAAACAATTCCATTTCGACCATTCCAATTTCAAAACAAAGTTTAACAATCTTTCACAAAGATTTATTCATAACTCGGAAAACCACTTTCATTTCAAACTTGAAATTCTTTTGACACAAATTGGAAATTCATTCCTTATATGAAAGTTGTTATTACTTGAAACAACTAGTTTTCGTTTTGGAAAAACTGATTATAATTACATAGGTCAAAGCCATCCAAGTATAAAACTTGGATTTAAATTTAGATTTCCAAAACCACACTTTTAAATGGTTAAAACCCATATAAACACCTTTTATAACTTGTACAATCTTTTAGACCCAAAATCCCAAGTTATTGAATTCAATTTCCAATATTGAATTCAAATTTAAATCAAATTATTTGAATTTCAAATTCTATTAAGTTATTTAAAATAACTTTTATTTTTGAAACTTATTTCAAAAGTACTCAATTCCAATTTCCAAAACCAATTGAAATTAAAATTTCAATTTCAAAAATATTAAATTTAAATCATTTGTGACTTAACCGATTTCCTCGTGAAATCCATATTTGTGTGTGTAAGCGTGTGGTCCAGGGGTTTTAACACACTAGTGCAACATTATTCAATCATCACAGATTAAATACAATAATATAGTTGATAAGCGGTATAAACTATAACGCTTATCTTCATTCACAGATCAAAGATATATATATATATATATCACAGATGATAAGTTACAGTCATCACAGCTTGAATTAACCAATTCATATCACACAACATCACATAGAAATCAAGATATATCACAAAGCATCACACAACAGAGAATATCAAACAATTCACAGCATTCAATAGAATACCATCATCTAGTAATAAGGTTAATTGATCATTTGATTAATTGAAACCGGGTTAATAACTAATTCTGGTTGATTATATGTTAATTAATCCTCCTTGAATTAATTATCAATTAATTTATCCTAACTAATTTTAAACAAGTAATTATTCTTAATTGATTAATTAAGCTTTACCATTAATTAATTACTTTTAATTAATTTATTAGTTATTAATCAATCACCTCAATTAAATTAACCTTTAAGTTAATTACATAATTAATTAACCCCTAATTACTAAATGAAAAACCTTTAATTATTCTCTAATTGATTAACCTTTATAAATAAATCAATAAATTAATTAAATTTATTACAATAAGTGATTATTCCTGATCACTTACATTAATTAATCCTTAAAGGTAATTACCCAAAATATTAACTTTACTCCAATTACACAAAGTAATTATTCTTTTTAATCAATTTGTTACCCCCTTTAATCCATAATTAATTAATTTAAACCTCTAATTACTTATTTAATTAATCCAAATCATTAATTAATTAAATTAATAAATTTTCCATTTTAATTAACTTAATAGTTTAATGAATCATAAATCATTAAATTCTATTTACCTTTAAGATAAAACTTTATTCTTATGAATGATTAAATTATCATTAACAAAACATTTAAAACAATTTACTTTCAAATTTATTTCAAATTTCATTTTAAATTTAAGATTTTAAAAATGAATACAAATTTAACTTTAACTAAGTTTATACAATTTAAAACCTTTTAAATCTCATGTTAAAGAAATACTTGTCTTTTAAAAGAAATTAAAAAAAAATTTAAACCAAATTCACTTTTAAATTCAAACCATTTAAAATACACTTAAACATTTTAAATTGTTAAAACAATTTAAATTTTAAAAACTTTATTTCAAAATTAGAATACAAATTTAAATTTTGAAATCATACTTAAAAACTGATTTAAAACTTAGTTTAAATCTTCGTTTTACATTTTAAAAAATTCATTTTTAAATTTTAAAAAGCTGACAGATTTTTAAACCTGTAACAACACATTTTTAAAACTTTATTTCATTTCAAAGCTAGGATGCAAATTTGGATTTGAATCCAGATTTAAACTTAGATTTAAAACTCTGTTCAAATCCTTACTTTCAGGTTTTAAAATCATTTTAAAAATTTAAGCACACAGGTTTAAAAGAAAACCTGTACTAACCACTAACCCGAGCTATCCCTAAAGATGCTTCAAGTCAACTCAGAAAATCTTCGGGCAAAACATTCAATTACTCGAGAAACTCTCGAGTACACTACTACCTAAACCAACATCACCAGAAATAATGTAAGTGCACCGTGCACATGCACTGCGTTGCCGCGCGCCTCCAGTCAACGTCACCATATCGAACAAGTCGTCAATTGCCTCCAGATCCTCCTCCGACCACCTGAACTTCGCCGCTCACTCGAAAACGAAAACGAGTTCGAAAACTCAAGCCTGGAACACAGACCCAGTTTAACAACCAAACCTGTCAATCGCTTCGTCTACGTGGCTCCGACATCGAGACCACCGAAGCCTCCGGCCACGACCTCGCCATCACCCCCGCTTCCATCTCCCAAAGTCTGGTTGCACTCGATCATCCCTAGATGACGAACGAGACGAATCACTTAACTTCGACAAAATTAGGTCTACAGACCTTACGAACTCACCGCCGCCACCACAACCCTCTGACCACCACCGCACTATTTTTCCTCGAATCCCCGATCATCCTTCTATCACCAGTAAAGATCCCGACCCCCACGGACCAGAGGATCACCAGAAATCGCCAAAAGAATGCAATTCGAACAACCCTGAACTGCTCCTCCATTTCTACTCTAAAAATTATGATCTTTGTTTTAAAAATCATGTTAAAGCATGTGGATTCGATTTACACACCTGAATTTAGGAATTAAGAAATTCAAAATTTGACTAATTTGAAGTTGGGTTCAGATTTCTTGATTCCCAAAGAGATTAACAAGTTGATTAGGATTAAATAGATTTTTACTCTTTAACATATACTATAACAAACAAATTTTGTTTTAATCTCGAGTTCAATTAGTAAGTAGATTGAGAGGAAAAGATTTTTCAAACTCAAAACTGAAACTTGAACAGAGCACAAGATGTCACAGGAGTCAACATGCACTCACATTAATCTATCACTTAATTCTACTCAGAGGATTCATGTATACATACAAACATACTTGTTCACAGACGTGTTTGCAACAGATTTATACTTTTAAATTTAAAGAAAAATATGTTACTCACCTCATTTTCCAGAAAGAAGAATAGAGTTTTTCCAGATTTTTGAACAGGTTAAAGAACTGCTAGCTGAAACTCTATTTTTTTTCTTCTTTGATCTCTGAGTTGTGTTGAATTGTTTCAGTTGTTTGAGTTGCATTTGTTTATAGTTTGAAATGGATTTTTACTTAGCTTAGAATAGACGAACTTGAAATGAAGATGATGGAAAGAAATGAAGTTTACAGTGTGTTCATTTGTTTTAGTACTGGGTGATAAATTTGTACAGGGTTATTAATTTTCTATTGTACCAAATAGGCAGAGATATTTTCCTTTTGTTGGCTGATATGATTTTGGGTGGTGGCTACATTAATTAACTTGTACAAATGAATATTTTTTTCATGTCTTCCTTTACAAGCTAATGCCTATATATATATATATATTTGTTTCATTCCTTTACAATGCTTCATATATGAATGTATTTTATTTTATTTTCTTTTGTTTACTTTTTAACTTGTCTTTATAATATTACTTTATAAATAAATTTCTATTTTAATTTGTTGTTAGATTTTATTTAATGTTTACTTTAGATTTTATAGTTTACCTTATATATTTGAATATACTTTATTTTTTTCATATTTGAATGTATTTTACTTATTTCATATTTGAGTGTATTTTCTTCTCTTCTTTTCTTTTGTAAGTTAATTCATGTATATATTTTTATCATATATATTTGTATTTTTTATAGTTTATCTTACATATTTATATTTTATTTCTAGCTTAAATATTTATTATTAATTTATTTTTATTTTTAACATAACCCATCAATTTCAAATTTAAAGTTATTTATTTTTAAACTTGTATCAATTATCTATATTTTTATATTTATCTTTAAACCATTTATATTAAGATTTAAATTCAATTATCAATATATATATATATATACATAAATTCAAATTTACTCATATATGCCCATATACATATATATTCACATATATACATATATATACAAATTATTATTAAACCATTTACTTGAAAATTAAATCCAAATCACATATATGCAATATTTAAATTCATATGATTTAATATATATTCTATTTGTTTTGGGGAAAATCGCATCAATTTATCGATTAATTTCACAAATTTTATTCAAAAATTAATTTCAATTATCAATTTAAATTTATATAAAATCCGGGGTCATTACAATAAGCCATACTCAGATGCAGCACTGTCCCTAACGCCTTTTGTAAGCTCTTCCAAAACCCACTAGTGAACAATAGGTCTCAGTCACTCATAATACTCTTTAGTGCACTATGGAATCATACTATCCACTTCATATACAATTCGATTAGTTTGACTGTTGTTCTATTTGATTTGATGGGTATAAAATCTAAGAATCTTGGTCAATCTATTGACTATGACCCAAATGTTGTCGTAACCTGCTCTAGCCCTCAGCAGTCAATCGATACTTGTTCCTATTTCCACAGGAGAGCCTTTAGAGGTTGCATCAAATCACCAGGCTTCTTTTGCTCTACCTTAACCAACTGGCAGTTCATGCACTTCGAGATGAATGTCCCAACGTCTTTATTTATCCCTTCCCAATAATAGGTCCGCCTCATATCACGGTACATCTTATTACCTCTAGAATGGATAAAAAATCTTGAATGTTGACACTCACATAGTACCTCATCCCTCAATGCATCGATATTAGGAAGAAACAATCTTCCATCTTTGTGGAGCAAGCCATCTCGGTCGATTCCGTACTATCTCATCTCTTCAGGCTCTACTCTGTCTTCGATCCTAGCAACAATCTCAGTTGGTCTAGCATTACGCCTCTTACTAGGACCGATCTGCTCAATCAAAGTAGTTCTGATGGTCAAGCTCGTCAATATCTCTGGCTCTAGCTCGCATCTTTATCGAAAATCATAAGTAGCAATAACTATAACTACGTCCACTCTAAGAATATAGCTCCCAAGCTGGCATGTCTCCTACTTAATGCATCAACAATTGCATTTCCTTTTCTCGAGGCATATCTAGTATCAAAGTCATAGGAGGCTAGGAACTCTAACCATAACTATCGACAAAAGCTAAGATCCTTTTACGAAAAGAGGCACTTCAATGATTTATAGTCGGTGAATAGCTCAAACCTCTCTCTTAAAAGATAATGCCTCCAAATCTTTATCGCAAACGTTATCGCTACTAACTCCAAATCGCGGGTCGGGTATTTCTTCTCATGTAGCATCAGTTGTCGACTAGCATATACAATAGCCTTGGCTCTCCACATCAATGCCACGTCCAATCCAGTACCACAAGCATCAGTAACTGCCGTCATCTCCTCATTTCTACTCGGAATGGTCAATATCGGTGCACTCGTCAAGTTTTCCTTCATACTCACGAATGCATGTTCACATCTCGCATCCCAAGTAAAAGCCCGTCATCAACTGAGTTAACGGTTCAAATACTTTGGAGAAGTCCTAGATGAACCATCTATAATGTCCAGCTAACCCCAAGAAACTTCTTGCATCTGTAGTGTTTTTGAGTCTAGTCCAATCTTGAACTGCTGCGACTTTTGTAGGATCCACGGCAATGCCCTGCTCAGAAACAACGTGACCAAAGTATCGCACTTCTATCCTTCAGAAGTGACACTTAGAAAACTTCTCTCAAAACCTCAAGCACAATCCTCAAATGCATCTTTTGTTTCATCCTCTGTTCATGAGTAGACGAGAATATCATCAACGAACACAAGAATAGATTTATTTAGCTGACCCTTGAAAACATGTTTCATGAGATCAACGAAGTACGCCAGCACGTTAGTTAGCTCGAATGACATAACTAGCCACTTATAAAATCCAGATGGAATATGAAACACTATAATCGGAATACTCTCCTTCGCTACTCTCAACTGGTGAAATCTCGTCACAAGATTCAACTGAGAGAATACTGTAGCATTATGAAGCTGACTGAACTAGTCATCAACATGTGAGAGTCGATACTTGTTCTTCCTCATCACCTTATTCAGCTTACGGTAATTGACATACAGTCTAAGGGAACCATCCACCTTCGTGGCAAATACTATAGGTACTCCAACTCAGAAATACTCCTATGAATAAACCCTCATCACAATAGGTCATTAACTTTCACCTCAAGCTCCTACAGCTCTCTCGGTGTCATCATTCTCAAAGGCATCACTATTGGTCTGGGGTCTTTAACTAAATCAATACAGAATTTGATCTCTCTATATGGTAGAAGTAGGGTTACCTCTTTGAATATGTCCAGATACTCTCTATCTATAGGAACCAATGACAACTCTCTGTGAAGGATCCTGAGCTAATATAAAAAACTAACCATCACCTAATCATTAGGTAGACATCCTATCTCTAATCTACACCTGTCATCCATCTCTATCATCGGCAAAAACCACTCGCAGTCCCCTACTATTCCGTATCTCTACAGTCGTCCATTCCCAAAATATTACCAAACCCAGCGAAACCCAAATCAAAACAATCATAAATAAAAGAACATCTGTGACTCGATAACGCTGGGTCTTGACAAATCATGTATAGGCTGGATAGTCCCCAACAAGGTTTGTTGTAATTTAAGGTCGGTCAACTATCTCAGGTCTTAATCCCAATCTACCTACCAAATCACTATACATGAAGGAATATGAAACCCCGATATAAAAAAACATGTATGAGAACATCGTAAACAGAACGCATACCTTGAATAATGACGCTCTTTCGCTTCTCATTCACCGATGGAGCACTCGACGAAGTTGGGACAGTGTTGATGCATATGCTTTCACCACCTGATTCTATTTTAGCAGCTCTGGACAATCCTTCTAAATATGTCCAAGCTCATTATAATTGTAGCACTTCTTGATCATGCCTTACAGTCTTTAGCAATATGGCTCTTCTTCCCACAATTATAGTAGGTGGGCTTCCATTTACTCTTCTGATCACCTTTCTTTTAGGACTAGTTCCCACCTTCGTCATCCCTCATCCTTTTACTTCCTCCGTCCACTTGCGGTTTAGCTTCTTCTTGAGGAACAACAACCTGTTGCACTTGCATTTAAGCACCATTATCCACTATCTGTGTAGCTCCTCTTTGGGCTACTTGCATTACACTCACCATCATACGAATGAATGTTGCATGTAATTTTGGGTCCTTCGCTATCTCGATGAACCTTCCATTCTTAGCTTCCGGTGTAGAATTCCTAATATGCCTGTCCATTCTTACATACTATAATAAGAATGATCAGTCTCTCATAGAGTATGCAGTGAGACTTAATTACAAGAAAATCATCCTTTGGTAGCGCACAAAAAACGCTACCATAACTTATGGTAGCATTTTAGAGAACACCGTTATACGACATGCAATTAAAAATCCAGGACTTTCTGTTGCGTTTAATCCAAGCCAAAAAGCATCTTTTTGCAGCCTCCACAAAATGCAACCAAAAACATTTATTGTGGCGATTACAAAGTGCTACCAAAGGCTTACAATCGCCTCTAAAAAGTACTCTCCTATTATAAAATATTTTAGAAGCGTTTTTAAACGCCACCATATATATTTTATAGCATTTATATTGATACATATTTTTTTGTAGTGTTTATTAAAGGCCGCTAAAAGTTGTCGATTTTTATATGCAGATTTCTCTTGCTGTTGTAGCTCGTTTAGTTTCACTTTACTTTTTCACAACATTTATATTATACAGTAATAATTAACATATTTCAACATGAAACTAACAATCACTCGTATAACTATCACATTCAAACAACCGAAAAACACATTAGTCTATTAAATAATAGTAAAGCAGAAGAAATTCAAGCTCTGTCATTAATTCTAGGAGATTTCTTTACTCTCCTTAATTCTCTCTCTAGATATTTTAGTTTTAAATTTTCATAATTTATCACTTTATAGTTATTCTACAAAACTTCTAATACCAATTTATAATCAAATACATACTTTTAAAATTTTCTATGATTATTCACGAATGCCTTCTTAGTTCTCTTTTAATATTTTACATTTAAGTCCATACATTTAAATTAATTATGTAATTCAAAATTTAAACCATTTAATAAACTCAGTTAACTAATATTCGATATGTCATGTAAATCCTAAAATATGACAATTTCAACAATACACCATAATAGCATCTACAAACTGGTAAAATAAAATTTTCATTTGCATACAAAGATGTGTTAATCACATAACATAAATTATATAAATCAACAATAATAACAAATTTATTTTATAATTCGTTTATCTCAATGAAGTTATATCATGCATTGCACTGAAAAATTATATTTTTAACTTTAAATGCCTAAACTTTTAAATTTACATAGTTACTTACCAAATCTTCTCAGTTCGCTCCTAATATATTTTTACTCATATCCATGTATTTAACCAATTATGTAATCTTTATTTTAAATTATTCAAGTAAATTCAATTTACCAATATTTATTAATTCATCTAATAAATCATAAAATATATCGATTTAAGTATGCATACAACAATCATATATATAAGCGAAGATGATAAAATTGTTATTTTTATTCATATATAAAGATATATGAATCGCATAACATAAAATGTAAACATAAACAATAATATATTTTTAATTTATAATTTATTTATCTCAAGAAAATGTCATACATTGTAGTACAAAATTTAGTTTTTTACAACTTTTAAAGGTTAAATTTATATTTTATAACATTGGAATGTGGAAGCACGGATTACTCTAATGCAAATTAGTTTATGTCGACATTTTCATTTTCAACATGATATTAAAACTTATCTAACTAATAACTCAAATTAACACAACAATTTTTTTTTGTGCATATATTGAAGTTATAAACATGACACTCCTAAAACAACGTGAAATTTATGATTAACTGCTACGCTATAAAAATGTTTACTAATTGAAATTTCAGATAATGAATAAAAGTTCATTTCTAGATAAGTTGATCGTAAGATGTTTTTTTTAACTACAACTACATACAAAGCTCTTCTCATTTTTTCCCATCATTTCTAACATTCAGCTCTATATATTTAATTAGTTAAGCTGATCACTGATTTAAAATATTTAAATATATTCAATTACGTAATATTCGTTATTTCATTATAAAACATTAAAATTTTATATGCATTCATATTAATAGAAATGGAAAATTGAATTTTTTTTCTTCCATTTATATAAAAAATATACGTATCACATAGCATCAACTATTTATATATATAGTAATAGCAATATATATATTGCTATTACCGAGTTAGGACAATAATTCCGACAAGAATATGTTATAGCGACCCTCTACCTTACATCTGCATCTGAGTATTGTATATCATTTTAAATTATAAATTTTTTTATTTCAATAATTTTATCGTATAGTGCTTAAAAAAATTCAATTTTTAACTATTATTAAAATTTAAATATTATTTTTTAGCAACATTACCGTATGCAACGCACGGGTTACACACTAGTCATATGATAAAATTTGATATAAAATAATTCAATTTAAAATATTTTAAACAAAATAACCATGTTCACATAAAATCCATAACCGTATAGATACGGTATCAATTCATTGCTAACAAAATGTTATAATATAGATGATGATTAAAAACAAGTACAAATTCATTGCTGCAAAAGGTCATTTCTTCGGATCATAATAATTATTAGTGTAAGCGATACCAACTTTGTTATTTTAACCTCATCTACAAAATCTTCCATTCCTGCAAACACCTGCACACCAAATACAAATCTATTAGCTTAAATTGTTATTTTACTTCAAAATTAAAGTTAACAATTTACAAAGGATTTTTGCTATAGAAAGAGTTGGGATGTAGATTAGGCGAAGTAGATATGATATAAGACGGCTTAATAGAATAGACAGTAGTAGTACTCTATACTCACAATTCGTTGCTAAGGAGTAGTTCCACATTCAAATGTAACTGCTGGAGTGTGAGAAGGAAAACCATGATTCATTAGTTTCTGGACAAGAGTAGGAAGGGTTAACAAATCCATGTATACTACAAGTGTTGATTTTGGATTGGCAGCATTTTCTACTACATATAATGGATCTGTACCACCATTTCTTGAATGGTTAGTCAAAAACCTAGCACTGCATCATTTTGGAGGAATATCACTAAGAAAACATTAATTTCATAGTGGAGGAATAGTATTTATTTATTAGTTAATGAAGTATGTATGTATGTATTATTTTAACTACAGATTACCTATTTGCAACACCACAGTGAGTTAGTGGGATTCCAACTTCTGCTACTATTCCAGATGAGGATGTTATCCCTGCAACAAGAACCAGCTTTTTACTTCATATTGACATGGTTACAAAATTCATTAATAAGCTAGCTAGGTGTGTAAGTCAAAGAATGATGAAGATTGATTTGAATTTTGAAATTAAATTAACTATCTGTTCTCCAATTTGCTATTTATTTTGTCTACCAAATCAACAACCAGTGGCATCTTTAGTAGTTTTTGAGTCTCTCATATAATCATTTGTCATTTTTGTTGAAAACTCCTTACAACAAAAAAGCTTTATATGGCCTCAAAACTAGCAAATTATCATAAGTCTAACAAAAATGTTGTTCATTTGAGAAATTGTTTCATTTTTATAAATGCTTCTTAATAGTTAACATAGCTAGACGAAGATTGATTACTGACAACAACCATTTAACATAGCTAGACAAAGATTAAAGACGAAAATAATATAACAAATGGTTCCTAACGGTCAATCAAAGAACTTAAAGCATTATACTTCTAACAAATAATATAAACTATCATGAAATCATATGCATGCAAGTAACTAGACTAGCAAAAAAAGATTGATTACTTACAGGAATTGATGGGTCCAACCGTTGCCTTCTTATAAAGTGTTGGAAATAAAGTTGATTTTGTTAATCTAGATTTGTTCATATGAGAAATATCTAGAATATATCACTACAACAAAACAGTCATATTACAACTTTTACTTTACAACTAACACAAACCGACAGTTGTTATAAGTTATTTTTAACAACTGTTTATTTCCAGCGGTTGTAACAAAGGTACTTTTAACAACTTTATTTATGCAGCAGTTGCAATATATGTCTATAAGAACTGCTTTTTTTTGTACCAGTTGTAAATGCTTAATTATTACAACTGTTTGTGCCAGTTGTCTTCTGAACACATAATTACCGCTTTCCACCTCAACAAAATTTTCACCTTCCCCCCTTCATTTCCTTGGCCGCTAATTTTCTTTCACTAAGATCTAAAACTCACGGTCAAAATTTCATACACCTAAACCCTAACCCCATCGCGTTAATCTCGCCGCCCATGCCATCCACGAAACCCACGAACCCTAACCGCGCTCTACTATGCATCTTCTTGTCGTTGCCGCTGATATAGGTATTGTGTCTTACTTATGTAGATTATTTTTAATTCATTCTTTAAAGCTTCTAACTGTTATATGCAAGTCCATTAGCACATTTAATTTTCCATCTAAAATTATCTAGTTTGTTTCTCATTAATTTCTTTTCTACAAGACTAAGGCACTGTATCATATTGTAAAAGTGTATAAAATTGAATCACTTGTCTTGTTTTGTTTTGTTTCTGTATTTTGATTTTGGTGGGTTTGGATTTAAGGTTGCTTGTTCGCATTTTTGGATTTGATTGTCATGGCAATAGCTTAGTTTTATAAATATGAAGAAGAAACTTGTAGATATGGATGGACTAGTGATGCAGCTGAGAACATTGAAATCTATTGACGTAAAAGGTGTGATCTTGATTTTTGGTGGGTGTATTGTGGAGGCTCATGCCCAAATATAATTGGCATGGTTGTAAGAGGCACTTTCCAATTGCAAATTACTTGAACTTAAACTGCAGGTTCAGTTTTAATTGCAATCTTTTTTAGTAAAAGGGTGATTGCTTATGTACATCAGGTGGTTATATTTTCAACTCAATTTCTTTGTAGTGTTGCAAACATGGATTTATTTATCCTGAACATTTTGATTTGTTTGAATGAAAAGTTAAAATACACATCATTTATAAACATAAACAACTCATATATTTATGGATGTTCACACACACAATATTCATGTTTTCTTGCACATGCCAGATATTCTTACCTGTAAATAAAATCTAAAATACAGCTAAATGATGCAAAACAGAATAATACACAAAAGCCATAATTTAGATTATTTCAATAAGAAGATGATTAGGAAAAACTAAAACAATAGGTATTAGTGCATAGGAATGAACATATATATACACTCATGCAACACTCATAGTGATCCAGGAATGCACAAAACAGGAAGTAGTAGATGTACATAAATACTCAACATACACATAGAAATAATCACACACATACAGAACTCCCAAACCTAGTGCCAAGTCATGCACGCACATAACAAAATGTTGGAATTGAAAAAGGGAGGTCGACCATTTCAGCTCAAACGCAAAGCACACAACCAATTCAATTGTGCATGAGCTCAACAATGAAAAAAAGACGATTAGGGCGTGGTTACATGAGTGACAATTACTCACCTGAGAACTGCACTATTTGTCCATGTTTATGTACATCAGGTGGTTATAAGTAAACAAGTAAAAAATCCAGAATATTATATTATGTATAGATACATGTCATTGATTTGTCCTGAACTATTTTTTACAATTAGTACACGTGCCTTTATATAGCTTATGATATGAATTTAGACAGTTACACTGACTGCTATATGTTGCATTGTATTTGTTCTTATTTCATAGTGATTATTAATTTGGATGCAGTAATATATGGTTGTATGGTACACATTGGATAAGCGTTTTACAAATTTTTATTCCTTCTACGAAGATGTTATCTTATGAATATTCTTTTTGAATCTTTTTTCTTGTGAGAAGTTGTAACGGCTGGGATTTTCGACTCTCGAAAATCGACACTAATACGTCCACTGTATTAGCAATTGGAAGAAAGTCGATGACAAATTGAGGGTTGATATATGGACATGTATTCGGGTACTACAATAAATCACCATGATGTTATTCTATTAATAACAGCATGTACTTGTTTTTTCAACATTATTAAAAATGAAACACCACACTATAATTTTAGCAAAACCTAAATAGAGATAATTTATAAGGTTTCAAACATGTTTGATTATAAGGAATTAGTGTTAAAAATAGAGCCTGGTGATTGAAAAACCTAAATAACTTATAAACTTTCAACTTGAGCTAGTGTTAAAAATAGAGCCACTATCCATCTTAGGCTTCAACTAAAATTGTTCACCTATTAAATTTTAATATACGATGTTTTTATTACTCTGTTAGTAAGAAACACAGTATTAAGTGAAATAAGTTTGTAAATAAGGCTATCATTGATTTCTATTATTATCGTTATCTTTAAAAAAAAATATTGCAAATTTGTGTTTGTAGCATTATTTACCGTGTTTGCACTTAATTTTGTACTATTAGATACTCTGATTGCAACCGACAAATAGCTTAGAGATGAACAAATTTGACTACTCACAACCTATCACTAATTCGAATGCATAACCTGATTACTAAGATGAAAAAGTATTCGAGGTTGAAGTAACTTTATACTTTGAACAAGTTTTAACTATTATGGTTCTGTAACCATTATTTTGTAATGATTTGATTAAAATAGATTATTTTTTATTTCTTTTACTTTCCAGTTAATTTATCTCATTGCATAAGACAAGTGAACCATATTTTTAGTGAAATTCTTCACCTCTCTAATTGAATATTAAAAAATATTTTCCATTCTTTTTTTACTTTTCTAAGTTTAATTTATTTCATTTGCCTTTTAGTGTTTTAATACAGCATTTTATATTTGTTTAATATTTATGCTTTCTCCCCTTCTTACTTTTATTTTATTGAAATTTGAGTAATCAAACTGAAAACTATTCCTACATTAATAATTCTTTCATCATATTATTGCATTTGAAATTATTATAATTCCTCTGCTATTTATCGTTTTATCTAACTAATATTGGAACAATCTTTTTACCAATCTTATAATATACAGTTTAATATAAATATACTGATTTTCTATTATATTTTGCATTCTAGATGAACTTTATTCCATGCAAATTTCAGGACTTGGAATAATATATCTTACCAACATATAACTGCACTATTTTCATTTTTATTTCATCAGACATGAAGTAACAAATCTGAATTGGCAGCAATATGCTCAATTTCAAAACTGATTATCCTCAGCTTTGAAATTTCAAAATGAAACAAAGAAACCAGAAATGTATACCTCACGTTTGTTAAATATTTGGAATATAGTTGTGGCTTTACTCTTTGAGTTTCATTTATTAAATATCATACCTCGCATGGCCATACTAGTATGCAATCCTCAGATCACTGCATATAGCCCTTATCTAAAAAACTAAGATAACTTTTATAATACATGAGACAAAATGGCAGACAAATCAATGATTTCCACTATTAAATACTCTGAAAAATAAATCAGAAATGTATACAGCGCGAGATATATAAAGCTAGAATTTTGGAACTACAATATGTTGGTAATGAGTTCTCTCAAGATGAAATGAGCGATGTCTTTGGAGCAGTCATCAAATCTGGAGGTATGAGCTCGAGTGCTGCTATATGTCTTCGGAATTACATTGATTGTTCGATTATTTTATAGCATCATAACTTGCTGCTATATAAAAAAGAATTCTGAGAATCTTTTGATAACTTGCATTATGCCATATAAAAATTTTTGAAGTAAAGAAGATATAATTTTATTCAGTACACTTGCACAGACAACCTATGTATTCATGTCAATAATAATTGTTGTAATTAATTTGCCTTGTATAAAATAAAGTCCATTCTTTCCTTTCCCGTGATTGGGAAAGGCTTGCTTTGCCATGCCCATGTCATTTATGAGGAAATCGTCGTCCTATGATGCAAAAATGATTTCTTGGTTAAGTTACACATAACAATTTGCGCAGGCAAGATTAAAGTTGGATGACATATACCAAGATATGTTCCTTTAGATGGTGGGCCTGCGATGGAAAGAGGCAAAGTCAAGGCTACTCAAAGCTATAAAAGTTGCAGCAAAGAGTCCCGATGCTTCCAACAAATTAGACATATTAAAACCAAATAATATTAAAAGTGCTCAAGAGTGGAATGATTTTATCATAGAGAAATTAACGGAAGAGTTTGAGGTAGTTGGTTTTTTTTATGGCTACAATTGATAATTTTTCATTTCAGTTTATTATACCTAATCACAATGAAATTTTCTTATGTAGTCGACGAGCAATAAATACAAGGCCATACGAGCGCTAATACAGTTCCACACACTATGAGTCGAAAGGGGTACACAAGACTAGCAGATGATATGGTAAAAAAAATAACTTGTAAAATTCATTTATTATCAGTATCAAAAAAATATCCAATATGGTTTAGTATTTAGTTGTTAAGCTCTTTTTGCAGAAAAAGAAAATGGTTGCTCATCAGATATCAGTAGGGAGGATTTGTGGTGCAGAGGCCACATAAAGAAAAATGGAGAACCACCAAATTATGTTGTCGTCGATTACATAGTAAGGATGGATAATACATCAAATTATTTTTCCATTTTTCACTTTGACTCCATTAACCATTTCGTCGATTACATAGTCGAATTTGATATATTTTACTTGACATGTATTTTTGCAATTGTCTCCAGTATTTGAATGTTACATTTAATGTTGTGACATATGAAAAATGAATATTTTTGAATTTGTAGGCTAAGATAAAAGAGTATAAAAACACTCAAATTTCTCAAGGAACAGTATCATTGAACGAAGATGGAGTGTCGTAGGATTTTGGTCATAAACACGGAGGTAGAATAAGGGGGCTAGGTTTTGGGGTTACACCAACTCAGTTCGGAGTTCGTATGATTAGTTCTAAAAAATTACATGACTTAGAAAATCAAATTACAACCTTGCAAGCTCAAATGAAAGAGCTCTCCTATTTGTTTATGGCTGTAAGTTATAATTGATTCATTGTGTTAACGAGTAATCAATATACGTTTAATTTATTAGTGCGTGTCTAATATATTTTTTTCAATAGAACATCAATGGTAAACAAAATGCAGCGGAAGAACTAGTGACTCCTCACGGCAATACACCTCAGGTATTTCCGAAACAATGTTATATTTCATTCGCATGTTTTTGTGTATGACCTTCACAGTTGACAGTATCCCCATTCACTCCAGTTAAGGATCATCTTGAAATAACCTATGCATCTATTTGCTTTTATAATTCTGTTAGAAAATAGTATATGACCACTGTATTGAATTTAAAAAAGAAAAAAAATATACAAGTCATGAAGTTGCATAGATATGAATGTAATATAGGATATTAAATGAATGAATAGTTAAATTATAATGATGAGTATAATCATCACTATGATAAGATAGTAGTAATGTGCTGATTGTGATGGAGATATTAACTTTTGACTTTCTCGATCATGTTACTTCACTAACGAACTAACACACATTTTTGGGTTGAGTAAAATCATCATTATGATAAGAATAACAATATCTTTTGGTGCTTACATTTCAAACATAAATAGTTTATCTAGGAGCTAAAGTTATTGAGTAAAAGGCCTCTTAATTTCTAGTTATTATGATACTTATCTCAACCTTACATCCAAAAATAACGCATAGTGACTTATAACAAGATATTATTACCTATGCGAACAATTTGATTGTACCTGAATACATAGGTTACTTTTGAAACTATGCTAATATACTACACACTTAAACTATACACAAAAAGGCAATATTTCAGACATAATGCTGCCACCCTAGAGCTTGCAAATCCCACCCACCAATACGAAAGTTACAGGATGATGTTGGTTGTTCTTCATCAATTTATTCACTCGTGTATACAGCAAAATTTAATGCAACTGATATTATTTGCTACAAACTATACTTTACACAATGTAAAGGCTTCCAATTCATATCTTTGCCTAATAAATAATTTGGACTACACTCTGTTTGTAAGTACTGTAAATATAATCTTCAACAACAGATGTACCATATACAGTAGAGAAACTATCATTAATTTTTTTTGATGCATTGTTGTTTTTCTATTTATTTTATTTTTTGTAATATAAGTGTTGGATAAATTCTATATTTCTCCAAATTAACATAGTTATCTACTTTGTAATATTGATTAAGAAATAATACGTAATAAGTAAATGTTGTTGGTGTTAATTGTTGAACATTCATGACCTTTACCACTAAGATAACCAATAATATAGCTGTCTTTGTTGTCTAACTTGATTTCTTACAATATCTATTTTCTAATGTGGTATATGAATGGATTACATGAAATTTAATGTTACCACAATTGCCTTACTATTTTTTAGATGCTTCAAGCATTGATGCAACATGTTTGTGGTTGTTAATGTTGTTGTGTATTTTGAATTAGTATGATTATAAGATGACAAAACTGTTAACAATGCTGATTTTGAACGGTCAGACGAAACTGAACATTCTATTGCTTGGTGGAAAAAATGTAGTTGGGGATTCTGAAGTAGGAGGACTATAAGATAATGAAGTTGGTAACAATGATGGTTTTGAATGGTTAGACTGTTGTTACGACTACACCCAAGACCACTCGAATACAATCGCAACACGCAACACGGAAAAGCCAAATCGTGATAGATAGTGCAAAACAACCGATTATCTAACTCAACCCAAATCCAACCAATACCAAATAGCCCAACACAAGATCACAACACCAATACAAGCAATATATGAATGCAATAACAATAAGTAAATCACACACGATTTTATAGTGGTTCCACTAACGTTGTGTTAGTGTACATCCACTTGAGAGAGCTTTTATTATATTACCAATAGAAGAGTACACGAGATTGTTAACAATGATCACAATATTCTAGCAAGAATATAATTTTGTGGAGATTAGAATTGAAGAAATAGGATTTGCCTAAACCCTAGATTTGGAGGATGAAAACCCTTGATTTGGAATTAGATTAGGTTCTCTTTTTTTCTACATCAGAAAATAGCACATATCCTGTGGTAGGAGACCAAGGCAAATCCCCAAAATGCCCTTAGCTAATGACCCAAAACAGCTGCACCAAGCCCAGGCCCGAAGCCTCTGGAAACGCTATTCAGTCGACTGGTTGGCTCCTACCAGTCGACTGTTCCAGATACTGAATTCTGGATCAGTCCCAGTAGTCGACTGGTGGATGTCATCTAGTCGACTGGTCACAGAAAGGCAGTTTCTGTTTCCAACCAGTCGACTGGTGACTTCCAACCAGTCGACTGGTCACTGCTTATGAACAGCAGTGCACCAACAGAAACTCCGCAACTTCTCCCCCCGAGCTCCGATTCTCCAACTGCTTCCTCCTACGCCAAGCTACTTCCATCCTCTTCAACTCTCCTATATATTGTGTCGCCAAATTTCAACACTCCACCTCGACACTATATCCATCTCCATCGCCAATGGTACCATACCATCACTTCTACCTTTACCAAACATGAATGCTTCCCCAATGGGTTCCGGCAAGGCCACCCCCCATTGCACTTCATCAACGAGTTCAGGCTACGCCCCCACCCGCCAACAAAGTGTTGAAAACATCCAAATCCAAAACCGTCTTACCAAAGACTTGAACACATAGGAGTGTAAACTAGTGCTCACCTATAGATAGAACCACAAACTCATACCCATACTCTTCCACATCTACAACCAAGCTACTCTCTCACCTGTGCCACATAGTGGCACTTAGCACTTCTCCAAGCGAATCAAGTTCGAGCAATGCTCGAACTTCCCAAACGGCTATGTCTTCGTGAACATATCCGCCGCATTATCCTTTGTGTGCACTTTCCAAAGACATACTTGCTTATCCTCATCCATGGCTACCAAGAATGACTCCCTCACTTCAATGTGCTTAGTACGTGAGCTAAACGCCAAATTCTTCGCCAAGTGAATAGCACTTTGGCTATCACATTGAACATCGATGCTATCGTGTCCAATCCCCAAGTCACACAACAAACGCTTCAAATAGAGTGCCTCCTTAGTCGCCTCCACCGTGGCTATCAACTCCGCTTCCGTAGTGGATAAAGCTACTACGGTTTGCAATCTCGATCTCCAACTTATGGTCGTACCACCTAGTGTGAAGATATATCTGGAAGTTGATTTTCTCCTATCCCTATCACCGGCGTAGTCCGAATCACAATAACCAACTAATTTGCAATTCATTCCTCCACTACCACCAAAAACAAGACCATGAGATGACGTACCTTTTAGGTATCTCAAAATAAGCTTCACGGCTTCCAATGCGATCTTCCCGGAATAGACATAAAACGACTAACCACCCCGACGGCATTTGCAATATCGGGTCTTGTACACACCATAGCATACATCAAACTACCAACCGCACTTGCATATGGCACCTTTGCCATATAAGCCTTGTCTTTCTCCAAGATAGGTGAATCCTTACTCGAAAGCTTCACATGCAAAGGTAATGGTGTATTTGACACCTTTGCATTCTCCATGCTAAACCGGCAAAGCACCTTCTTTATGTACTCCTTTTGAGTCAATTTCAACTCAAAACGCTTTCGGTCTCTTTCAATCTCCATGCCCAATATCCTCTTTGCTTCTCCAAGGTCTTTCATTTCGAATTCCGACTTTAATTTCAATTTCAACTTGTTGATTTCATTCTTGTCCTTCGAAGCAATGAGCATGTCGTCCACATACAAGAGCAAGTACACCCAACAATCATTTCCCAACTTCTTGAAATAAACACAAGCATCTTTGATGCTCCTATCAAAGCCACTTTCAAGCATAAAATGATCAAATCTCTTGTACCATTGCCTAGGTGATTGCTTCAACCCATATAGCGATTTCTTCAACTTGCACACCATATTTGACTTACCATTTACAACAAATCCTTGCGGTTGCTCCATGTAAATGTCTTCATCCAAGTCACCATGCAAGAAGGCGGTCTTCACATCAAGTTGCTCCAACTCCAAGTTGTGAATAGCAACTATGGCAAGTAATATCCGGATAGAAGTATGGCGCACAACCGGTGCGAATATCTCATCATACTCCTTTCCTTTCCTTTGTGCAAACCCCTTAGCCACTAGCCTAGCTTTGTATCTTCCATCGTCCTTCACCTTGTAAATCCATTTGCACCTAATAGCACGGTTTCCTTTAGGAAGTGGAACCAAACTCCAAGTTTGATTCTTCATCAATGATTGCATCTCTTCCTCCATGGCACAAATCCACTTCGAGCTATCACTCGAATTCATGACATCTTCAAGGTCCATAGGCTCATCTTGGACTACATTGAGAGCATAGTCCAACCTATCACAAAAGCTAAGATAGTTCCAATCACCATATCTTTCGGGTGGCCTTATAGCACGACGACCAACCCGAGTAGCAATATTATCACCCAAACCCCTTTCGGCTACACCTTGAACCGAATCTTCTCTAGGTTCGTGTACATCACCAACACTACTAGAGGCACCTTGTGGACTATGTGATGTATCATCAACCGCTTTCTCCTCACAAGCATCTTCAACTAATCTACTCTCTCTACTACTTGGACAAAATGTGGTAATAACTTCCTTCCCCTTCGATTCATCACGAACCAAGACCGGAATATCCGATGAGCTTTCATTCTCCTTGAACATAGCCGACTCATCAAAAGTAACATGACGAGAGTTGATTACCTTCTTCGTTTCCGGATTCCAAATCCGATAGCCTTTCACTCCATCCGTATAGCCAAGCAAAACCGCTTTGAAAGCTCTAGGTTCAAGCTTATCATTTCCCGGATCATGCACATAAACCGGACTTCCAAAGACACGAAGATAGCTCAAGTCAATACTCTTTCCCTTCCACACTTCCTCCGGAATTTTGTTGTCAATAGCCGAGCACGGAATTCGATTAATAATATGCACCGCGGTTGACAAATCTTCGGTCCAAAATCCCTTAGACAAACCCGATGTCAATCTCAAGCATCGAGCTTTCTCTAGTAGAGTACGATTCATCCTCTCCGCAACACCATTTGATTGTGGATCTCCCGGTGTAGTAAAATGTCTCCGAATGCCATGATGCTTGCAATACTCCAAGAATTCTCCGGAAACATATTCTCCGCCATTGTCGGACCTAAGAACCTTCAAAGACTTACCACTCTCATTCTCAACAAGAGCCTTCCATACTTTGAACTTAGCAAATGCCTCCGACTTAGCCTTCATTACATACACCCAAACTTTACGAGAAAAATCATCAATAAAAGAAATATAATACCTTGCTCCACCTAAAGAAGCTACCGGTGCCGGTCCCCAAACATCCATATGCACATACTCAAGAACGCTTCTTGAATCATGTTTTCCTTCACCGAATGAAACCTTTGTTTGCTTCCCCATGACACACTCTTCGCAAAACTCTAGCTTGTTGAAACTCTCACCACCAATCATCTCCCTTTTCCGAAGAATATCCAAACTCCTCTCCGAGACATGTCCTAACCTCAAATGCCACAATCTAGTTGCATCTAAGTCGCGAGAACTATCAACCCCAATGCTAGCTTCACCTTCTATGGTCACACCTTGAAGCAAATATATACCATGAGCCCTAGCACCTTTCATAACCACAAGCGCTCCCTTTGAAACCCTCAAGCCATCTCTCTCAATAGTGATCTTGCATCCCAAAGAATCTAATTGCCCCAAAGAGATAAGGGACTTCCTAAGTCCCGGAACATAGCGCACATTAGTGAGAGTACGAACTACTCCGTCAAACATCCTAATTTGCACGGAACCAA
This sequence comes from Allium fistulosum, assembly GCA_030737815.1. Lineage (NCBI taxonomy): Eukaryota > Viridiplantae > Streptophyta > Magnoliopsida > Asparagales > Amaryllidaceae > Allium > Allium fistulosum. The sequence goes on along the minus strand of CM060902.1, from coordinate 320,294,221 downwards.
TGCCCTTCGACTTACAAATAGCACCATTTCCCATAACAATCGAATTTCCCTCTCTAGCTTCGAAAGAAGAAAAACAATTCCTATTCGGTGTCATATGATAAGACGCCCCCGAGTCGAGAACCCATTCGCTACCCGAAACATTTGATGCTACCGCCGTCAATACATCCATGTCTCCCTCACCAACACCTCTGTCCACCGCGACCGATGAAGATGCTACTTCCTTCTTGGCCTTCTCCTTGTCCGGACACTCATTCTTCCAATGACCGGGCTTCTTACAAATATAGCACTTGCCTTTCTTTTCCTTCGACTTTCCTCTCCAACCGGGATTCCTAGATTTGGAACGCCCCCGATTCTCCTTCTTCGCATATCTCTCCTTCTCCACAAACAAACCTTGACCATTTCCGGCACTACTACCACCAACACTCAACTCCTTCATTTGATCTCTCAACTCCTCACTAAGAAGACCCGTCTTGACATCATCTAACGTCAATGTATCCCGGCTATAGATCAAGCTATTCGAGAAACCCGTATAACGGTCCGGCAACGAACATAACAATATCATCGCCTTTTGCTCTTCCTCAATCTTCAAATCTACCGCCTTCATCTTCATTAGCAAATCATCAAACACATTCAAGTGTGCCTTAAGCGAACTCCCCTCTTTCATCTTATACGTGAAAAACGTTCACAACAAGATCAAACGATTAATTAGAGACTTCTTCATATACAACTCCTCTAACTTGTCCCAAATTCCCTTAGCGGTCGTCTCACCACTAATTTCGGAGATCACATTCTCTCCCATAGCTAGTTGAAGTGTAGTAAATGCCCACTCTTCCATTTCCTCTCTCTCAACATCCGAGATATCCGTCGGCAATAAATGTGTATCAAACACTACCCTATGAACTCGATTTCTCCTTAAAACCACTTTCATCTTCCATTGCCACTTTTCAAAATCATTATCGCCATTCCACTTGTCGATTACCAATTGAGATCCCGAAGCCACATACGATCCACGTACATAAGGCGCAATACCACTTGGACCAATCATAGATGGACTATTAGAGTTATCCGATTCCGGCATTTCTACAACCACCCACCAACACCAAAGCTCTGATACCAATTGTTGTTACGACTACACCCAAGACCACTCGAATACAATCGCAACGCGCAACGCGGAAAAGCCAAATCGTGATAGATAGTGCAAAACAACCGATTATCTAACTCAACCCAAACCCAACCAATACCAAATAGCCCAACACAAGATCACAACACCAATACAAGCAATATATGAATGCAATAACAATAAGTAAATCACACACGATTTTATAGTGGTTCCACTAACGTTGTGTTAGTGTACATCCACTTGAGAGAGCTTTTATTATATCACCAATAGAAGAGTACAAGAGATTGTTAACAATGATCACAATATTCTAGCAAGAATATAATTTTGTGGAGATTAGAATTGAAGAAATAGGATTTGCCTAAACCCTAGATTTGGAGGATGAAAACCCTTGATTTGGAATTAGATTAGGTTCTCTTTTTTTCTACATCAGAAAATAGCACATATACTGTGGTAGGAGACCAAGGCAAATCCCCAAAATGCCCTTAGCTAATGACCCAAAACAGCTGCACCAAGCCCAGGCCCGAAGCCTTTGGAAATGCTATTCAGTCGACTGGTTGGCTCCTACCAGTCGACTGTTCCAGATACTGAATTCTGGATCAGTCCCAGTAGTCGACTGGTGGATGTCATCCAGTCGACTGGTCACAGAAAGGCAGTTTCTGTTTCCAACCAGTCGACTGGTGACTTCCAACCAGTCGACTGGTCACTGCTTCTGAACAGCAGTGCACCAACAGAAACTCCGCAACTTCTCCCCCCCGAGCTCCGATTCTCCAACTGCTTCCTCCTACGCCAAGCTACTTCCATCCTCTTCAACTCTCCTATATATTGTGTCGCCAAATTTCAACATAGACGAAATAGAGTATTCCATGTCTTTTACAAATAATGAAGAAATGGAGGAAGTAATGTTTAGATAAGTAAATCTTTTACAAATAATGAAATATTGCCTTTTTTGTGTGTAGTTTAAGTGTATAGTTTAACATGATCACTTTATTTTCTTGCATTCTTACTCTTAGAGAGGTTGAAATATTATAACTTCAACTGAAGAAGATGATTTTTACTAAGTAAGCTAATGCAGGACTAGTAATGAATTGATTTGGCTGACGTAGTTTTCAAATTTTCAACTGTTGCCTTTGGTTTTCACTCTTCAGCCAATGAAAATTTACTATTTCAGAGTCCATATTTGAGTTTCAAAGTGCATTGTTTTACAATTCTAATTTTTGAATTCAAATCTGAAATCCTTTTTTTTGTTCCAACGTACTATTTATTTTGTGTGTAATTAAAATCAATAAAAAATTACAATAAATTTTATTATTTTTCAAAATTTTAGAACCAGACAGTGGGTCTGGCTATTGTTGCTCTGTTGAACTGGTTTAATATTATTGGTATGATGATAAAATGGTGTATAAATAGTTAAACAAGAGTCTCAATTCGTTCAGTTTAGTTTTTATGTAATCTAATCTACGAGTTTTTAACCTTGCATGCGAACATCTGAGAGAGTTTTCATAGAATAACTAGTAAGCTAACGCATTCACTCCTCAGCCACTGAAAATTTGAAATAGAGAGAGTAAGATATCGTGTGGGAACAATTGACCATAATTAAGTTAAAGAAAAATTGCAACCTGTGGATGGATCAGTGAGTTCTGTTATTAATCAATCTTAATTGTTACTTGCTGTTAATTTGAATTTTCAGTCAATTAGTTGTATGAATGGATGGGTTATTTTCTATTATTTGAAATATGTTAAACACAGTTCTTTATGCCTGTGACAAATGGCTTGTAATATTATAACTGGTGTCAGTAATATTATTTTTGCAGTCTCATTTTTCTGAATTTATTTCACCATAATGCTATATTTTTGCAGTCTTATCGGAGTAGCAACAACGTCACAACTACTGTTAATATAGAATTTCAACAGCAGCCTAGAAAGTGCAAATTATTGAGTTGGCAAAGGACAGTTGTAGCAGAAGCAACAATCACATCTACCGACCCTATTATTTTAGTGCATCATGTACCACTAGGAGCAGATGTTTGGAAAATTTGGGTCGATGCGGTGGTGGATCCAGATGCTTTTGTATTTAGGCCTACTTCAGATATCTATACGATTGGACAAGCGGTTGGGACGCCTATTGCTTGGCATAAAGAATTTATCTCTTTAGATTAGTAAGTATATGTACTTTTACTGATTTACGTGATGGATTTAGTTATGTTTTGGAACGGAGTTATGAATTTATAAATGGTGTAAACTTGAATTGTTTTTTAATGTGAATGGTTCATGTTGTTTCGAGTATTTGAATGATTGTGGTTATTATTAACGAAGTATTGGTTTTAATTATAATATCACGAAATTTATGGTTAATAGAAATTGTGAAAAGATGAATAATAGTAATTTGTAGTAGTTGTAAAAATATTTGGTGCAACTGTCATCACTAGTTGTAGTACATCCTACTACAACTATTACAAACTGTTGTAAAATGTTAATGCAACATACGAAAACAGTTGTTAAAATATTTATTGCAAGTGTCGTAAATAGTTGTAAATAAGTGTTTTACAACTGCAAAAAACGGTTGTAAAAGATTCTATTACAACACCGGTTAGCAGTTGCAAAAGAGTCTTATAACAACTGATTTTGAATATTGTGATAAACTTTAATACAAGTGCAAATAGTAGTTGTAAAATATTTTTTACAACTGCCGAAAGCTGTTATAAATAAATCTTTTACAACTGTTATTTGCAGTTGCAAAAGGACTTATTACAACTGCTTATGCAACTGTAGGTGACCGTTGTAAAATAATCCCGCTCTATTACAATTGGGGATATAAAGACTGGCGGATGCCAGTTGTAATAGACCTATTACAACTGTTTTTGGCAGTTGTGAAAGGGTATTTTTGTTGGAATATATTTGAAATTGTATAAGAAAATATTTAGAAGGTATTTATGGAATAATATATTTGAAATTGTATGAGAGAATATTTAGGAGATATTTATGGAGAACTATTAGATTAAGCGAATCTACATCGTTTATTTGAGATGTGAACTCCTATAAATAGAGATGGATTCACCCATTTTGAATGTAAGAGAAAAGAAATGTAGTAAAAAAATAATATAAACTTCTGTAATTAAGTTTAATGATAAAGTTTTTCTCCTTTTAAGAAAAAAATCATTTTTTTCTCCAACCTCTTTACTATTTTCTTCTAAAATCAAATCTATTTGCTGTTGAAGAAAAATTCCAACAAAGTGGTATCAAAGCTTGAAAATCCTCCTAAAAGATGGCGAATATCGGCGTGTCCTTACAAGTTCCAATGCTTACCAGCGTCAGTTATGACAATTGGAGTTTAAGGATGATGACCCTCCTTGAAGCGCACGACGTATGGGAGATGATTGAGAAAGGCTGCACCAAACAAGAGAATGAAGATAGTTTATCTCAAACTCAAAGAATAGTTTAAGAGACTCAAAGATAAGAGACAAGAATGCTCTCTGTCTAATCTATCAAGCATTGGATGACGATACTTTTGAGAAAGTTTTGGGATCAAAGTCAATCATAGAAGCATGGGAAAAGCTTCGAACATCTTACAGAGAAGTCGATCAAGTCAAAAAGGTACGTCTTCAAACTTTAAGAGGAGAGTTTGAAACTTTGTATATGAAACATGGTGAACTTATCTCTGATTACTTCTCAAGAGTTTTAATGGTTACTAATAACCTAAAAAGAAACGATGAGAAGTTAAATGATGTAATAATTATGGAGAAGATTCTTAGATAATTAGATCCAAAGTTCGAACATATTGTCGCCATCATTGAAGAGACAAAAAACTTGGAGGTTAAAGCAATTGAAAAGCTCTTGAGAAGTAATCAGCGACAAGTTCTCATTCTTTCATATGCAAAGTTTCAAACTCTCCTCTTAAAGTTTGAAAACGTATCTTTTTAACTTGGTCGGCTTCTTTGTAAGATGTTCGAAGCTTCTCTCATGCTTCTTTGGTAGATTTTGATCCCAAAACCTTCTCAACAGTATTGTCATCCAATGCTTGATAGATTAGACAGAGAGCCTTCTTGTCTCTCATACTTGAGTCTCTCAAACTATTTTTTTGAGTTTGAGATAGACCATCTTCATTCTCTTATTCGGTGTAGCATTTCTCGGCTATCTCCTATATATCGTGTGCTCCAAGGAGAGCCATCATCCTTAAACTTCAATTGTCATAATTGATTTTGGTGAGCATTGGGACTTGTAAGAGAACGCGGCTATTCGCCATCTTTTTAGGAGGATATTCAGGCTTCGATACCACTTTATTAGAAGTTTTCTTCAATAGCAAATAGATTTGATGTTAGAAGAAGATAGATAAGAGGTTGAATAAGAAAAACGATTTTTTTTATAAAGAGAAAAAACTTTATTACAAAAGTTCGTTTTTTTTTTCTTCCATACAAAATGACCACATCTATTTATAGGACTTCACACCTGAAATAAACGGTGAAGATTCGCTTAATATGACGGTTCAACATAAATAACTCCTAAATATTCTCTCATACAATTTTAAATATATTAGTCTATAAATGTCTCATAAATATTCTTTCAGACAATTTCAAATATATTATTTCATATATTCTAGATTCTAGATATTTCTTGTATGAAAAATCTAGATTGCAAAATTAAGTTTATTTCCAACAGGATCTTCTAGAAGTGAAATTAATTTATTAATAATTAGTTTTAAGTTTTGTTCATTGTGTCAAATGTACTCAAAGCTTGCCAAAATAATTAATACCAACTGAGTTCACGGCGATGGTTCAATGCTTGGACTAGTTGCAAACGCTTGTATATACTTCGTTTCCTCTTTGATTTCGTTTTTACTTTCTTTTTTCATGTTGTTTTGAGCATATGATTCTGCACTTCTTGTAGCCATTGGTTTCCCTAGCAATTTGAAGTAAAACAAGATTATGTCGTATAAAAAATATGATACGTTAAAATAAAAATGAAATCTAATCAATGCTGCGGTACATTAGAACTTGCTTGGCGGAAGAAATGGGGTGCATGAAGCAAAAGCTAAAATTAGATAGCCTCTGAAGCTGAAGTTGGTTGCAAGATGAAGCAATCAACATAATTTGAGTGAGAACATCAAGGAAAGTGCTGCTACTAAATCAGATTGGAAAAGCTAGCTGATGGTGTCATCTGGCCATCCCATTCTGATTTATTTCCTTCAAAATTATATGTAGTTTTATAAGTTAACCGAATAAAGCAGTCAAACAAATAAAATAAATAGCTATTTTATATTAATTCGTAATTATTTGCTTACTTTTGCTGAAGTACAAGTATTTGCACTTATGTATAAAGTATTCTCTTTATACTGTGTAGAATTGCAATTGTTTGTGCTATTATACATATTCTAGATACTTGGAATCTGATAATCATCTAATTCACTGCTATAAATTGATAATTAAATTGCATTCATATACTATTACTATTTAAAAAATGACTAAAAGTAATCTAATAAACGTTAAATCAACATGGGAAATCGGTTATTTGTAAAGTGCAAACATATACAAGATTTAACCATTTTCTGTTTGAAATGCAATGATTTTCATTCTTAAGGTGCAGCAAGTTATTTTATATTAAAGTGCAAATATGCAAAATAAATAATAGTTATATGTCAAATTTGACTACCATTTTATATGTGAATCCAGCCGAAAACATCATGCAATTCATAATATGGTGAACTAAAGTTGGACTTAGGATGCATCGAAGGTAAATGACTATAAGTCCAATAAAAATCATCATTTAAAGTGTTCAAACTTCAAAGTTTTGATTTGTCTAATAATGTACACAACGTGGTTCTCTTTTGAAGATTGCCTTTAAGGTAGTCGTTCACACTTTTAAGTTTTGTAATAGATACGTGTTCAATGCAATTCTTAACATGAGCTAATGATTTATTTTAGACTTGTTTACTTTGGAGTGTTGTAATGTTGGGTGATCATTTGTAAAAGATGAGTTCATTTTTCCATAGTTACACAAATGCATTTTCACACAAATGTCACCGCTTCTACCTCTATCAGGCTTTCAAAATCAAATGTCCATATCGTATACCTCAAAACAAGAAAGCTACCAAAAACGAAACAATTGATATCATCATAAAATGAAACATAATACTACATTTCATATTGGTCTACCTCGCTCCAATTTTCACTGAGTTATTGCCCCACGGCCTTTTGGAGCAAGTCTGGAGAATACTCAAGTAATATTGAAATCGGAAAAATAGAAGCGAGGTAGAGAAAGTGCACCGGGCAGATTGCAAAAACAGGATTCAGTGACAAGGGACAAAACACAGTGAAAAATGGGATGTTCATCGATGATGGTTGGATTAAAAGAAATATAATCCAATTAGACAATTCAAATTATAAGCTCAATATTTTTCTAATGGTTTAATGCTGGTCTATATGCATAGAAATTTAGTGTATTTCATACTGAAAAAAATTACAATCATCGATGAATAATAAAACACATTAAACAAAGAAAGTTTATAATGCCTTTATTGTATAGATATTCAGATCGAATTCATTTTAAGTTTATATCACTTTGTTCAAATTGAACTAACATATAATTCAAATGATTAAGCAGTTCAAAATTAACAGGAAAATCCATTAAATAAATAAACATGTGAAAATATTAGATTAGGATTATCTATATTGACAGTGGCGATGGTGGTGAAGAAGCTCGACTTAGACTTACAAAAGAAACTTTAAAGTTGAGAAAAATTCGAAGTCGATCTTAATTTTGACGATGAAATTTGCTGAGCTAAACATTATCACCGAAAGCTACGATGATAATTGGGGGCCATTTAGAATTTAAAACTCTGATCTGTGATTTTAGTTTTGACTGAAAAAGAATTCATCTTAAGCTTTTCTCTTCAGAGGAGAAGGTAGGAGCAGAATATAACAAAAATACTTGAAGTATGAAGCGGAAGAAAGATGAGCCGCCAAAGTAAAATTTCACCAATCATTGGTGGGAACAGATTGGTAGCATTTTTATTTATATTACATTTTTATAAATGACCAATAGCAGCACTTAGTTGTGAATTGCTACTAATAAATGCAGCTGATAACAAGTTTTCTTGTAGTGCTTACTATCATATACTACTATATAGTTTTAAAATCCAAAAGTATGCGCTCACGTATATACACACACTCTCGATCAAGTCTAGGGCGATAACTCTAAACCAATCTCTATTGGATCATGGTATCCCTTAGGTTAAACTACACAACCTAAGCTATGATATCAAATACGATGACCACCCTACACCACTGGTACACAACTGTTTATAACCTATCTAGTGCGCTACAACGGTGCTCGACCGATGTAGAATGATTGTCAAGGGTCGTAAGGTAAAGTAAATCAATCACAGAACCGATCGTATATCTCATAATGCATCGAATAATATAAAATATAATAATAATAAACATCTCAGATATAAAATATGCAAGGCGGTAATAACTGAATGGATCACAGAAATCAGAGCACTTAGATCCATATAGTTATGCAACATAAGTGATAGAGTTTATACAACTGATAATAAACTTAAAATAGATAACTGTCTCCAAATAGATAATAGCACTAGTAAACTCTATATTGCTGCATAGCGAAATGATAAGAATTAATAGCTAAATATAGTAGTACGAGAATATAGCCTCCTGCTCATCACTTGTCCAACTCCATGTACTCACCAGATCTGATATCCCTAATCTACTCATATAAGAGTACCTAGAATAATAGGAAGCAAAGAATAAAATTCTGAGTGAGATAATAGTCTCGTGTGAGCGTTAGATAATCTCAAGTGCTATAAAGTCAATATATGCCATATGGTATAAAGAATCATAACTGACATGTTTCTGCATCTAAAAAGTCAGCACATAACATGGGATACATGCTACTCTATCATAGATATAATGGGTACACTAGATGTAACTGTATTTATGGGGGTTCAGTTACCTATAGCGATGGTATCTACATTGCATGACATCCATAAGGTGATCAACAATCAAAGAAACCATATCATCCATCATCATCCTCACATTAACTCACTTAGTACATTGGATATATGATACTCGTATGACCTTATTGCATAGTCATGGATTACTCAACATCTAGTTTCTAAGTGCTCAAATCCATGCCATTCAGTAGGCTAGGAACTAAATTGTCACCACACTCAGTCTAGGGTAAATGGATCAAAACATCGTGTGATCCGGGGAACATTGCGATCCCAAGTGAGTGTCCTCACATAGCCCTTATTTACAAGTACACTTCGAACCCTCCGATATCAACGATCTCTTTACACACGTCATCCATAGCAGAGCACATCCAGGAACTGTCCTTACAACTCCCATTTGAAATCGTCATGGGTGGGACTATTCACGACAACCATCGTTAGTCACAGAACGCCATAGTTTGTCCTGTAACCACCCTCCAACATTTCCTTCAATCTGATTATAGTCCTCCACTCCGCCTTTCTAAGCACACCAATATCATCGTCAAAATTGTCACTCCTCATCACAAAATCATCATCGTTGAATTGCACGTCGTTGTCATCAAAAGTTCGCTATCGAACCTCATGGTTCGGTACGGACTCGAGCCTTAGCTCGGAGAAATGGGAATGCAACTCGAAGCAAACTCATGTTTGAAGACATAAAGGAAACATGTGAATGGCCCGAAGCAAGCATAGAAATGACTCAAAGCGGCCCCTTATCTTTCCACTATCGATCCAAGTCCTATCGACCCAAGCTTCCACCACCGATCCAAGCTACCCTAATCCAAGCTCCACAACCGAACCATGCTACACCGATTCCACACTTCACTTCATTATCCCAAACGAACCCCAATCTTGCACCTTCTTAGATCGGTACTGATCCCACACTTGGCAAATTTCTATCTTCCATTCACCGCCCCAAGCACATTCCAACTTAAACACCATAGATCCATGACGCACCCACACTTCATCGAACTATACCTCAACAAGCTTCACCGATCCAAGCTACCCGATGGACCGGTGCTGATCCATAGGTCACCGATTCAACACATAACATTTTCTTCGCTCCTTGTAACATCCCTCACTTTTACACCCGAAGATGAATATTAATGATGGTGCAATCTTCACCAAAATTATCTTCCAAGAGCGGAAGTTAGTTCAGTTTATATATTAAATTTACAGACTAAGTAAACAAAGCAACTAATCTTTTTATTACATAGAAATTCTCTTTAATATTCACTACAAACATCTTACGTCAACATTAACCCTCAAAGTTATGCCCAAACAGAGGTTACATAAGAATAGAAAATAACATGCGGGGGTCAGGTCAACATATGAAGATGCTGCCAGAAATCCTTGTTGGAACTGGGCCAGCCCGCAGCGGAAGAAATGAGTGAATTTCAAAAATTTTACCATTTTGGATCTTTAATGAGCCTATGAAATCTAAATGTATATTAGATCCAATCTAATAAAACATTACATAAAGTCTTATTTTATTTAAAGATGGTTAACAGGAAGTTTAAAATTAATTTAGTTTAAATGTATAGTGCATCAAATACACTCAACAATTATTTATAAGAGTTAATTTAGGGAAGGAAACCTTTCGTTTCTTTACCTAAAAAGAGGTAATTAATTGAGAGCATAATAAACATTATATAGAAAGAGAAACCTTCCATTTTCTTTCTCTCTCTCTATAATTAAATTGATTGAGTCATTGAATGATATTAATTGGCAATTTATTTATGACATAAAATGTAACTATTGTCCAAATATACTTTACTGTATATGTAAGTGCAACAAATCAGATAGTGTATAGAGATGATATGTCCTACATATGTGTCTTTATTGTCTGTAGTATTATTTAAAATACATATACATACATATATTTACATTTATATACAATATACGTATACATATAAATGGGATAAAATTAAGTATCACTCTTATATGTAAGAAAACCTTTTTTTATAACTTTAAACAGAAGTATGCAAAAACCAAAAGATTGAATATAATATAGTGAACACTAAACATATGTGCAAATATAAATAAACTACACATGTTTTCTATTTGAATCAATAATAGAAATAGTTCATTAATTAAGACTTAGATTTTAATCAAAAAGTTTTTGTTTAAATAACAAACTTGAAACAACAACAAAATAGATAGGAAAAATCATACACACACACACATATATATATATACATATATATATACATACATACATACATATATATATATATATGTTGCAAAGGTTTCAGATCTAAATAATTAAGCAATATGAAAAATAATTAAATATGGGATCATATAATGTAGATCTAATAATGACAATATGAAGTGGCAAACAATCAAAATATATCTTAAAACAGATTCAAATTCAAATAACATGGTAAACATATGTAATTAATTAAGATAGAGAAAAAGTGATCCAATCTATTTGATCAAATAAACATATACATAGATGAGATGAAATAGGTGATGGATCTAAATTACATAAACAAGTTGAATTATGAATATATAAAATTAGAATTATTACCTTGAGATGTTGCCAAGAGAACGCACCTTGAATAATGAATCAAAGGCTCTTAGATTCCATGAATCAATCTGCGAATTTTGCAAGAATTGAGAGATTAGAACCACCTTTTGTTATTAATTTTATTTGATATTTTATTTTGGAAATTTAGAGGTTAGGAAGCTATGAAAATTCAAAATTTTCTGATAGAAGAGCAAGGGGGATGATTGTTACAGGAAGAAAAATCAATACTAAAAGAAAATAAAGGGAGTTGTGTTTTAAAGGAATGATGGAAACCTTTCCTATTTCTTCCTTAAAACTTTTCCTTATTAATTTCTTTTTAAATGTTAATCACATCCCCTCTCTCTTCTACATGCATGGCTAGCCATGGATGGTGCCATATAGGCCCTCAAAAATTTCCAAAATCTCATTAGCATCAATCCTATTTGAATCTAATTCAAATGTGCGTGCATTTATAAATTTTATATACGTACGCTATTAAATGCTAATGTTATTCAAATAAATTAAAACAAAATTTGAATAATTAATATTTCACAAATACTAATTAATTTAATTTATTTAAAGCCACCTTTTTAGTATTTATCATGTTTACATCAAATTTAAACACCCTAAAGATATCATATATTGATACGCGCGTTTATAACTTATAAATACGCACTTTACTAAATGTTAAGAGCATTCAAAAAAATTAAATAAAATTTAGTAATTAATATTTCATAAATATTAATTAATTTAATTAATTTACAGCAACTATAAATTAATTAAATCATGTGGTTCATTTAGAGAATTCATCATTTCGGTTGTGCGACTCAAAGGTGTAAATTCAGTCAGGGATTAATACCGAACTATTCGAATATTAACGTTCACATGTCACTTAGCAGATGGTGTGACATTATGGCTAAATTTATCGCTTACACTTCTTTTAGTAAAATCTAATTTTACTTATTATAAGCGGTACCCGATAGTGACAATCAAAACTATATCACATTGAATTTATGGAATTTGGCAATGGTCAAAATTCTAATATTATCCAAATTCAACTTCACAATGCAAACACAAAATCATCGGTTCAATAATAAAAATTATTATTAATCGAACTGCTCTGGCCAAAGACTTTGACTTTGAGTTGACTTTGACCGTGATACTAACCTCATATAACTAAGGAGCCGAATCCTCTCTTGAATAGTGTTTCACTTCCAATGCTTTCACTCGACCCAACTATAGTCGTTCGATGGACATCGTGCCATGATTTAACTATAATCGAAGCAGAGCTTCCACATTGAAGATCACCAGTATCCTTAAGTTAAGAGAACTATGTAAATTAGTCACATCAATATTTTCTGTTTGACTTTAGTTATATTAACCAATAGAAAACTATCAAGTGAGTCGTTCCATAGTTATCCAATAACTATCAGTAAATGTAACGATCCTGAATTTTAATTAATTTTAAATTGATGATTAAATTTATTTTTGATTTAAAATTGTGAAATTAAATGATAAATTGATTTGAGTTTATCCAAATCAAAATAAACTATGTTATTTATTAAGAAAGATATAGTTTCTTTTATAAATTATTTTAATTTAGTATTGAGTTATTTTTAAACAATATTAATATAAAGATATTTGAATTCAATCTTATGAAATGGATTTTAGAAGTTGTGTAAATATAACAAAATTTTTGAAATAAATATTTAAGTTAAGATAAAAGTAAGTATACAAAATAATTATGTACAAACAAATAAAATATAAATATGCTCAAATGTGAAACCAGCAAACAACAAATGCAAAAATCAGATTTAAAATCAAAGCCTGTAGTAGTAAATGAAGATATGCATAAGCTTGCATAGAAAGATAGTAACTTATTTCAAGTATGTAGATTTAAAATATCTATAAACAAAACATAAAGGACATATGCAATTAATGCCATGTCCTTAGCCACCAAAATATTATCCATCAGCCACCAACAGTGAATCGGCTAGGCAATAAACAAATGTCTCTGCCTATTGTACATACTTCAGCCATGCTTAGTACTAAACAATATATTATCCTTTTGTACTAATTTTATATCACCTGTACAAGCATCTTCAGCCATGCTTTGTATTGTTCAAACCATACATCACCTGTAACTCATTTATATACATCAATCTCCGATTTCATTTCGTGCATTCAAAAGCTGAGAAAAATTAAAGTAAATATCATCTAAAAATTTAAACAAAGAAGCAACTCAGTAAACAAGCAATTTCAGAAATCTGGAAATCAAATGCAAATGCAGCATTAAGTACTAGACTCAAATCTAAGTTCAAACAGATTGTTTCCAGGAAAATTTCTCTGTTCCTCTTTGCTTTGCTAAACCCAAGTGAGTAAACATCAAATTTTAAAGCTTTAAGTTGATTGAAAATCTGGAACAAGTATGCTCTGTATATATGTATCTTTCTGGGTGTATATGGATGAATGTTGTGTACATGTGGTTAAACTTTTTAGTTTCCAGGTTCTAAAATATACTCTTGAATCAATCTCACTTGATCAAATCTTTATTAGTACTTAAGTCTTAAACCAAATATGTTTGTTATAGCATAAGCCAGGGTTTAAAAAAAATTGTTTGAATTAAAATGATGTATATAGCTCTGGAAATATTAAGACAACAGTGAAACCTCCAAACAAGTCAAAAAAATAAATTGTCATAGTTTATGAATTCAGGAAGATAATTAAAATCCTTAAACCTAACAATGATTTTTAAAAGTTAAACGGTGATTTCTAGTTAAGTGATGACTGAGTAATTTGGGTTTGACCAAATTATAGAGTTTTGGTGATCCCTGTCATCCCACTTGATCGTGGAGGCCGAGCTTGTGCCTGGAGGTAGTGGAGTTATCGGAGTTTGGGGGAAAATAGGTGGAGGTTCGTATGGTGGCTGTGTCGGCGGTGGTCGGCCGAGGAAGGTTGTAAACCTAGTTTTGCTAGGTTGATTTTACTTGGTCAGTTTGTCTCCTAGGATGGATCGAGTGCTTCGAATCTCTGGTGGAGGGAAGAGTGGCCCTAAGTGATGTGGTAGCCGAAGTGGTACGTCCTCAGGTGATCGGAGGTCGGCGAACGAGCGTTTTCCAGGTTTGGGTGTTTTTGAGTTTGGGTTGTTCCAGGTTTTGTTTTCGCACTCGAATTTGATTTCGAGTGGATAGAGAGGCGTTGATGATCGTGATGGGTTTTAGGGTAGCTCATCGTCGTGCTTGAAGTCTGGATGGTGACTGGAGGTTGCCAGAGCCATGGTCGGTGCACGTGCACCGTGCACCAACTTCTTGGTTCTGGGAAAAGTTTGGGTGGAAGCAGTACTCGCGTGTTTCACTCGAGTGATTCGGGTATTTACTCGAAGTAAATGGAGTTTGGACTCGAAGCAAAATTTGATTGCCTCGGGTCATTTGGAAATGTTATAGGTTTTTAATTAAACTTGTCTGTTTGAATTTAAATAGATTTTTAAAATTTGAAACCAGGTTTTAATATAAAGTTTAAAACTAGAATTTGAAAGATGGATCCAAATTTATTTTTGTATCCTAGTTTGAATTAAAGAATGTTTTAAAAAATATTAATTATTTGAACTACTTTAAAAAGGGGTTAAAGTATAAATTTAAAATGTCTTGGATTTAAATGATTGATTTAAACTTAAATTCAAAATGGAACTAAATTGTAAGTTCAAAAAGTAAATGTTTAAAAATATATACGTTAATGTTAATTAAGTCATTAATAAAGAAATGGGTTATCTTAGAGATAATTAAGGTAATTAAAATGATTTAATTAATAAGGTAATTAAAGAATGATTTATTTTATTTATAAATTAATAAATTAAATTAATTAGAAATGATTAATGATGATTTAAACCTAAGAAATTTTCTTAAGAAAGTAATTAAAGAAATATTATTAGTTAATAAAGATAATTAACTAAGGATTATTAAGTATTGATTAAAGTGATTGATGTTAATAATAAATTGGATTTATTTATTTAGATAATCAATTATAAATTGTTTAAATGAAATTACTAAATGAAAGTAATTAAGGATTAATCACTTATTGTAATTAATTCTGGATATTTTGATTAATTAAGATTAATTAATTAAGTAATTTGTTTAAAGGTTGGTTTAATTAATATGATTAATTAAGAAAAATTTAATTAATTAAAGTGTTTGATAAATTAATTTATATCAAATGATTTGTAATTAATAAATCAGAATTGGATAATAAATTCATAAGTAAATAAATTTGATTGGAAATAAATTGAATTAATTAGGATTAAACAATTAATTAATCCTGCTTATAAATGATTATTAAATGCTTGACCTTACTTATGAATGATCATATTATATGTGATGCCTTGAATTGATTGTCCTATCTGATCTATAATATTTTATTCTGTGGATTGAATTGTGTGAAATTTATTCATTTATTTGTGATACATTTGTATACTATCTGTGAATCTGTGAATGGACGATAAGCGTTATAGTTTATATCGCTTATCAACTATATTTCTGTGTTTTAATCTGTGATGATTGAATGATGTTGCACTATTGTGTTAAACCCCTGGACCACACTTTTACACACACAAATATGGATTTCACGTGGAAATCGGTTAAGTCACAGATGATTTAAATTTAATATTTTTGAAATTGAAATTTTGATTTCAATTAATTTTGGAAATGAATTTGGGTTGAATGTTAAAGCTTTTCAAAAAGGAGTTTTTAAGATAAAAGTCATTTCGAATAACTTGGTAAAGTTTGCAATTTAAATAATTTAATTTGAATTTGAATTCAATATTTGGAATTGAATTCAATGATTGGAAATTTTGATTAAAGATGATATAAATGTGTTTATATGAAGTTAAACCATTTTAAAAGTGTAATTTTGAGAATTTGGATTTAACCCAAGAACCTTAACTCGTATAAATGAATCAGATTTCCAAAATGAAAACAGTTTGTTTTAAAAGAATAAAAGCTTTCAGATAAGAAATGAAATTCCTGTTTAATTAAAGGGATTTCAAGATTTAATTAAAAAATGGTTTTCCAAGTTATGAATGAATTCTTTTTGAAAGCTATGAATTGAATCTGTTTATTTTTAACAGATTTAAAATGGTGATTTGTTTAAACCATTCGAAATGAAATTGTTTTGAAAGATATAAGTTAAATCTTGGTTTAAGGATTTAACGAGTTAATCCAATTGAAATGGAAATCGATTTGAAAATCTGTGAATGAATCTTTGTGAAACTAGGTGAACTTTGTGAATTGAATCTTTTTGTTAAAAAAAATTGAAATGGTAATTTGTTTAAACCATTTGAAAAGAAAGGTTTTGGGTATTAAGTTGTGACTTAATCGAAACTCCCGTTATCCATATGTTTTTAAACATTGCGCTCACTATTCGGTATTAGCCGGGAGAGGACCTTTGTGTCATATAGCCCATTCCGAATAAGTGATATGTCGTATATGGATCGCATTTGAAGACCGGTGGTGAAGACCGGATATTTTCGAAAACGAAAGGACAACTCATCGAATGTCTCTGCATCGACTGGCCCCGATATAGAGATTTTAGCACCTTTTGTGATGGGAAGTCCGGACGTGATTAGAAATTATCCGGATTTGCAAGGGCTTCTTCGGAAGTGCCTTCGGTTCTGTTCGAACCCGGAACAGACTTGTATGGTTACATGTCTGACATTACACTTTGAGATATAAAGCCGATTTCTTTCAAATACATTTCTGTTGGTGGCGGAGAATTTATTCTCTTAGCTTAACACCCTTCTCTGAGACGTACGAGCTCAGAGGTTATGTAGTTGAAGGTTATCAGCGATATACTCCCAATTTGGTAATGTGGCATGCTGAGTGTTGCTGTGTGATGATCATTGTTTGATCATTTGTGATATGATCATTTGTTTGATCATTTATCTTTGTGATCATTACTTTGATCATCTGTTGACCCAAAGCATGGCTTTGTGCTAAAGCGTAGCTTTGTGGACGAGACTTCGTCGAACCTCACGACCCGGTATGGTCGAAACTGGAATCGTGGCAGCAAGGTTATTAGGGGATAGCGCCCCCTTAGTGTATGTCATTTCCTTCTGGATTATGAGTGGTATCATGGTATAGAGCCCAGATACTTACTTTGTGGTTGCTGCGAATCTATTACTTTGTGATTGCTTTGTGGTTGTTGGGTTAGAGGTACCCCGGATAAAGGTCGCTAACGACCGGGAGGTGGCATACTCGTGTCAGTAGTTACCCAGCTAGGGGTAACCCGGCCTTGTGTAGCAGAGATCCGGTTAGGATCTGGGAACGTCGCTCCAGAGGCGTTCTATTTTACTTGGGAAGTTCCTTTGCCCGACCATTTGTTGGAAATCCATCTTCCAATACGAACTTTGTACGGTATTAGTTGTAGAACCTGCCATTTACGTACGGTGGTCACCACTGTTTAGATGGTAGCTATAGTAGGCATACGATAATGGTCGTATGTTGGCTAAGATTGATATTCTATTTTCGAAATGTTTTCCACTATGCACTAATAATCATATCCAATGATTTGATTTTGCGTAGTAAGCATCTTTGACTATCATAAGAAGAAATCTCCTCCAATTCTGCGTTTGCATTGTGTGTGTGGTTGGAGGTCTTATGGTAGTTTCATTTTCTAAAAGCATTGCGAATTGACTTTAAAATTCTCTGCTATTTGTTTTAAAGATAAACTGTTTTTGTTGCTCACACCAGTCCCATGACTAATCCGTAGTTTATTGTTTCTTTCCTAATCTCTGGATGCTCAAATATTTTCTACACTGGCAGTCTAGAGTTGGGTTTTTCAGATAGTCATATTAGTAGATTTTCTGGAGCTAGTTCAGTCTTTGGATATGGACTGCACTTGCTTATCTTTGTGCATCGTTATTGGGAGTTCGAGCTATTTCTGGATGGGTGCTTTGAAGATGGAGATTATCCGCTGCTGGTGTTATCGTTTTCTTTTCCGCTGCTATTTGTTGTATCATATCTCTGATGTATATTGATATTCATTTTATCATTCTATTGTATCAGATATTGTATCAGTGTTGTATATCAATGTATTATTCATTTCCTCCGCTGTGTTGTACTTAAGTGTGTTATAAGCTCCGGCGACTCGGATTTGAACAGTCGAATCTACAGCATTCGAGTACGATGTAAAGTATGGATGTCGATTTTCGAGCGTGAAAATTCGCAGACGTTATAGTAAATAACCCCAAAGTGCCCCCAGCAATCATGAGTAATACACTGCCCAACATTTGAAGAGCATTACGTGCTCTACTCTCAATGATACATCGATATTCAGTCTCGATGCATGTTGATTAGGAACATTTAAAATGGTATGTTTAATTTTATTGTGATAAATTACTCACGGTTACAACACTTTGTAACTACTACCACAAAACATATCATTTATGGAATTTCTATTAAATATATTTTAATTAAACATTTAATTATTTATAACACATTATAACAAATATATAACAGAAAGAAGAAACACCTTTATTTCGAACGAGAATTGATTTCAGAGTTATTAATTTATAGTAAACTACAAAATTGCCCTTAGGGCATACTCTTAACTCTATCAATCTCCCACTTGCACTAGGGGCCAATTATGGTATCTCAATCTCATCTCTTCAATCAGTTTCTCAAGAACTGACCGAGCCAGGCCTTTAGTGAATGGATCTGCTATGTTGTCCTTGGTATCTACCCTTTGAATCACAATTTCTTTCTTCTCTACGAATTCTCTAATTAGGTGGAACTTTCGAAGAATGTGTCGTGATTTCTTGTGTACTCTTGGTTCCATTGCGATTTGGATCGCCACATTGTTGTCACAAAACAATGCCATAGGATTCCTAGTATCGAGAATCACTCCGAGCTCACTCAAAAACTTGCGCATCCAAACTGCCTCTTTTGCTGCTTCATTGAGGGCGATGTACTCGGCCTCCATCGTGGAATCAGTAACTATTTCTTGCTTGGAACTTTTCTAGCTAATAGCTCCACCATTCAGTGTAAATACATAGCCAGACATTGATTTACTATCATCTATATCACTTTAAAAGCTCGAATTCGTATAACCCTTCATAAGGAGGTCTCTATTTCCATATATGAGGAATAAGTCCTTAGTATTTCTCAAATACTTAAGTATACCTTTTACAGCCGTCCAATGTTTTTCTTCGGGATTAGACTAGTATCGGCTTACGTATCCTAATGCATATGCCACATTCGGTCTAGTACACAACATAGCATACATTATGGATCCTATGGTTGAAGCATAGGGAATCCTCTTCATACGCTCTTTCTCCTCATCGGTATGAGGAGCATCCTTTTTAGAAAGGACGATTTAGGATTGCATTGGAACACTTCCACGCTTGGAATTCTCCATACTAAACCTTTTTAGTATGGTGTCTATGTACAAGGATTGAGACAATCCCAACAGCCTCTTAGATCAATCTCTATAGATCATTATACCAAGTATATAGGCTGCTTCTCCCAAATCCTTCATGGAGAAGTTTTTGGAAAGCCAAACTTTCGCTGATTGCAATAATGAAGTGTCATTGCCAATCAATAATAGATCATCGACATGGAGTACTAAGAAAACAATAGCATTGCCCTGTTCCTTTCTGTATATGCACGCTTCCTTTGTGTTCTGATAAAAACTAAACTGTTTGATTACTTTATCAAAACACTTGTTCCAACTCCTTAGAGCTTGTTTTAGTCCATAAATGGACTTTAACAACTTGCAAGCTTTGCCTTCACTCCCACTGACCACAAAACCTTCTAACTGCGACATATAAACAGTTTCTTCTAAATCATCATTTAGAAAAGCCGTCTTTACATCCATTTTCCATATTTCATAGTCATAGAATGCAGCAATGGCTAGCATAATCCGAATCGACTTAAGCATAGCTACGGGTGAAAAGGTTTCGTCATAATCAACACCTTGAATTTGATGAAATCCTTTTGCAACTACTCTTGCATTATAAGTCTCCACTTCCCCATCTGAATTTTGTTTTTTTCTTAAAAATCCATTTGCAGCCGATGGGTTTTATCCCTTCGGGTATGTCTGACAAAGTCCAAACTTTGTTTTCGTACATGGAGTCCATTTTGGATTTCATAGCTTCAAGCCAGAGTGCAGAGTCGTTGCTCTTTGGTGCTTGTTGGAAAGTCAGAGGAGTGTCGTCATCTAAGACGCAGTCCTCCTTTTCGCTATCCACAAGAAAACCATAGTATCTCTCTGGTGCGCGAGATTCCCTACTAGACCTTCTAATAGGTTGCGTGTTGTCGTATACGAGTGAAATTGTTTCTCCCGCTGTTTCGGCCAGAGTATTAGTTTCTTGGTCTGATCCAAGTCTACAACTTCGCTGTTAATTTCTTTTAATAGAAATTCCTTTTCTAAAAAGAAAGCGTGTCGAGAAACAATGACCTTTCATTCCTTGGTATTGTAGAATATATATCCCATCGAGTTTTTGGGATATCCTATAAACTTACACAGTACCGATCTTACCTCTAGTTTATTTGGACCAACGTTCTTAACGTATACCGGACAATCCCATACTTTCAAATATTTGAGTTGGGGTTTCTTACCAGACCACATCTCACATGGTGTTTTGGGCACAGACTTAGTGGGTAACAAGTTCAACATATGTGCTGATGTATCTAGTGCATATCCCTAATAAGACAGTGGTAATTTAGTCTTACTCATCATGGAACGAACCATATCTAATATGGTTCCATTCCTTTGCTCCGACACACCTATATGTTGCGGACTATAGGGTGGAGTAACCTCAGAGATAATCCCATTATCTTTTAAATATTGTTGAAAATCCTGTCCAACGTACTCACCTCCTCAATCTGATTGAAGAAAATTAATCTTACGGCCCGTTTGATTTTCTACTACATTTTTGTACTCAACAAACTTCTCATAGACGTCGAATATGTTCTTCATAAGATGTATATATATATATATCCTAGTCTTGAGAAATCATCCGTGAAGGTAACAAAGTAAGAACTATTATCTTTGGTAACTATAGGCATTGGGCCACAAACATCACTATGTATCAGCTCTAAGAGTTCATCAATTCTTTCATTACTCCCACTGAAGGGATGCTTGGTCATTTTACCTTTGAGACATGACTCACAGATGTCAATTGATTCAGAATCAAGTGATGGAAGAAAACTTTTGGTTTTTAATTTGTGAAGTCGTTTCTCACTGATATGACCTAGCCTACAGTGTCAAAGATAATTTTCATTTATATTGTTAGAAGACTTATTCATAGAACACACATAATTAGTATTAATCACATAAATGCCATTTCAAGAGCACCAACACAGATCTTATTTCCATTCAAACTAATGTTAATAACATTGTTTGCACAATGAAAAACATATGTCTAAGACAATCTAGACACAAATACAATTCCACAAATAAAGGCTTTCACAAAATAGCAATTATTTAATATCAATACTACACCACTAGGAAAAACTAAATGATAATCTCCTACTGCTGTTGCATCTACAACAGATCCTTCAGCAACTTGGAGGCTCATTTCTCCTTTTTCCATGCAGCGCTAGTTCCTAAGCCCCTGTAATGAATTACATATATGAGTTCTAGATCCAGTATAAAAAACCCAAGACATTTTATTGATTGAAAAACAATTTTGAACCTTAAATGTACCTGATGGAGCCGCAGAACCATTTTGTTTCCTTTCCCTAACAATATTTAAGTACTCAGGACAGTTCCTTTTCCAATAACCTTTCTTGTGGTAATGGTGACATTCACCCTTGTCATTGGTCTTCTAACTTTTCTTTTTCTTATCATCTCTTTTTCGCTTCTTCGAACCTTTCGAAGATGATGCAATACCTTTTAGGGGAGCTCTACGAGATTCACATTTAATTGGTTCATGTTTTAATTCAATATGAACGGTTTATACTGAGAAGTGTGAGAACCAAAGATCAAGTTTACTTGCATTTCATTGTTTATTTCTACATCTAATTATGCAAGTCTATCAATATAATCGTCCACTTTCTATCCCTTGGTCATTTTGGTGTTGAATAGTTTCTTCAAAAGTTCGTATCTTACGGAACGGGACTGTTTACCAAAAAGAGTTTTGAGCCTATTAAAAATCTCATGGACATGTTCTCGTGCTGCCTTTACAAAGGTTTGTCTAAGGTGGACAACATGAAAACTTGGGCGATCTCTAGGTTTGATTGCCACTTTAAATAAGCAAGTCGTTCTTTAGGGTCTGCATCATTAGCGGGTTCAGTTTTGGGTTCACATGTAATAGAAGTCCAAAGGCGCTCGTAAGTTAAAGCTATCTTAATTGATCTTAGCGAGTCTGTATAATTAGGTCCAGTGAGATTGTCGCTTTAAGAAAAAAGTTTTGGAGTTGACATTTTCTGCAAGTTTTAGTGGTAGATTATAATGACAAATCATAATAGATGTTCTTATAATATTAGTAGGGTCAAACTTTATGTTTCATTTTACTAATAAGCTCCCACTAGTCTTTTATGTTTCGCCAAACCCTAAGTCGAAATATAGAAGTCTTCTGACTTCACTTGTAGATGTTAGGACTCGTCCGTCTTAATATATCTCTAAGTTGTGTAGTACTTTCAAATATATTATGGAGATATTTTACAAAGATAAACAAGAACTCAGTGGAAATAAATGAATTATATATATGAAGAATAATTAGAGAAAATGGAAGAACAAAACTGGTTAAAGAAGAGTGAAACACAAATGCTGTAGCGACAGAGATATCTTAGAATCTATGTTAAAAACCCAATGACAATTATACTTGAAGATCATCAACCATTGACCTCAATCGAATTACAAAATATCCACAAATAGGAAGTACATCGAAATCTAAAAATCAACACATGTATGTCGACATATCCTCCCAAGTATGTCGACATATCCACATGTATGTCAACATATCTACCCTAAATATGTGGACATATCAACATTTTTCCATTTTTTAAAATTCAACTGAAAGGATTTTCCCTCCACCTCTTCAACAATAGACATGACTCTTCAGCCACTATATAAAGCTCTTGAACATGAAATTTTATATATAAGCATTCTCGTTTTCTTTTACTCTTTCATTTCCATTCTTTTGTGAGAAAGATCCATTACGTATTCTTCCACTCTCTTTGCAAATCCATAATCTTTCACTCTAATTCTTCAAGGATTTGCAAACCGTATGAGATTAGAGAATTTACATTGAATTCATATCATTCTCTCTGATTTCATCCTATTTCTCAAAGAGTACAAAGATATATTGCTATTGGATGTCTATATGATCATTGTATTGAATCTGCGAGAATCTGCATTGAAGATAAAACTACTTGCCATACTATACTATTAATTGTAAAGAGAAAAAGGTGTTTTTGTAGCATGTGAAATCAAGAGGGTTATCTTGTTTCCCGGTAAATAAGAGGGTGTATCTTGTAGCCCGTGAAATCAAGATTGTAAAGGGGTTCTTTCCACCCATGGAATGCAAGTGATGATAGTGAAATTCTGTATGGTGCACTGCATGACTGGCTGTAGGATTGGTCAACCGAACCAGTATAAAAATTCATGCTATTATTTATTTTACTACATCTTACTTTACTATCTACTTATTCTGTGATTATTTGTTTCTATGTGCAATTTGAGTAGATAGAGATTTAAATTCATAACATTTAAATAATTGAAATAAACACTTCACCCTCTTTAATGTATAAATAGCTTTAAGATCAATTCCACATTATGTTATAGACAACCCACTTTCCTATAATTGGTAACAGAGCCACTGGTTTTCAAAAATTCATAGCTTGATTTTTGAAAAGTATAAATGGCTAATAATACTAGTAACACTTTCTTTAATCCTTTTGTAGAAGGACAATCTACTGCTGGACCCACACTATTTAGTGGTAGTAATTATGCTAATTGGGCTTGTAGGATGAAAATTTATTTAAAGTCTAATAGTTTGGATATTTGGAACATTACCCAAATTGTGTACACTAACCCCAAATCAATTATGCATAATGGACTAACTATCAAAAGGCATAGACACTCAACATATTCAAAGGCTATGAATATTTTATTTTGTGCCTTGGATAAAAATGAGTTTAACATGGTGACTATTAGTAAAATGCATATTAAATTTGGAGAACACTGCAAATCACATATGTAGGCACTAACAAAGTTAAACAGACAAAGGTACCAATGTATACTAATTAATTTCAATCGTTTAGAATGAAAAAAATGAATCTTTTTTTATATGTATTCAAGATTTCAGGATATTTTGCATGCATTAATATTATTAGGAAAGAATATTATTAAAGAGGACCAAATCGAAAAGATCTTAAATTCACTTTGTAGTGAATGAGATCAGAAGACACTAGCAATCAAAGAAGCCGATGTATTAGTACTATGAAAATAGAAGATTTAATTTGTAATCTAATGTCCTATGAAGTACAATTGCAAGTTGGAAAAGAGGATCAAAAAAATAAGAAGAAATCACTAGCACTCAACGCTACAAACGACAATCATGAACCAAATAATGATGATGAGGAGGAAATCAATTTCATGACCAGGAATTTCAAGAAATTTCTTGAAGTATAGGAAGATGAAAAAACTTCACAACTATAATTCAAAAAATGGAAATGTTGTTAAGTGTTTCAAATGTGATAAAACCGGTTATTTGAAAAGAGATTGTCCAAACCTGAAGAAATCAAAGTACTATTCAAACAATTTCAATAAGAAGAGGAAACGGACTATCAATGCAACATGAGATGATTCAGATATATCATCGAGTGATAGTGATTCTGAAACTGAAAATGCCAACATGTGCTTCATGGCAAATGATGACCAGGTATGAAATTCTAATGAAGGAATTATGAATGTTTTAAATGATATGTATAAGGGATATAAAACGCTTAGAAAAGAGCACAATATTAGTTTAGCACATATAGATAGATTAAAAATATTTAACAAAATGTTAACTGAAGAAAAACAATGTCTAGAAGATGAAATTGAAAGACTTAATGAATGTGTTTATTTAAAACTTGAAAGTTTTGAAAAACTGTAAAGTGAAAATGAATCCTTAAAAAAAGGTGGAAACCAGTGCACGAGGCCCCCGTACGATAGCGGGTTGTAAATGAATCCTTAAGATTAGAAAATATTTTCATAAAGTCAGAGTTCATTGATCTAAATGACAAAATAACATCTATGGACAATGTTATTCTTAATTGTAATAAGAATTTTGATAAAATGAAAACTGATGTTGATAAACTTAATAAAGGGAAGGTAATCTTGAAAATTTATTATCTACATCTAAATCCACTAACAGTAAACATGGACTTGGATACACCCCTATGCCCAAATAAACGAAAATAGTACTCAAATTACTAAATTTGTCAAGGCTACGAAGTTCAAACCAAATCCTAAAAAATTAAAGTTAAAACTCCCTAATGAGTTCACTAATAATGGGTTCTTAGAAGGTTGGATAATAATAAGAAAAAATATATATATTGATATGATTATATTTTGAAAGGGTATTCAAACTCTTCATGGGTTTAGCTTCCCAAAACTTAACCCCATGGACCCAAAATAAAATAGGGTACTGACGCGAATATTTTATATTTTTCAGGTAATGGATTCTAGATAGCAGATGTTCAAAGCAATGACAAAAGATCCATAGATAGCAAGTGACATTATATACAAAGATGATGAAATTGTAAACTTTGGATATAATTCAAAAGGATATGCTATTGGCATCGGCAAAATCAGTAATACAAAAAGTCCTCTTATTTTAAATATTTTACGTCATGCTTTGTATTGATTTTGATTCCCCTCATGAGTTCTATTTATATACATGTATATGTATCTCTATATATAAACTCTATACGTATTGTCTAGTAGTGTTTAAGCGATTTGTTTTTGCCCTTTTTGTTGATGGAAAAGGGGGAGAAAATGTATAAATATTCTAGGAAAAATGATAGAGGGAGCGCATAAAGTAAGGGAGAGTCAAATATAAATAGTTTATTTTATCTCTTATATATTTATATGAATGTCATCATCAAAAAGAGAGATTGTTAATACCGTAAGTATTGATTTTGATGAACAACCATATAAATATTACTACTAATTTATCTTCGAGTTATATAGTACTTTCAGATAAATTATGGAGACTGTTAATGCTAAAAATGTACGCTAACACCCTGGTGTGATTTGTGATATAGCGAAAGCACCACCCGTTGGTACGGGAACTAAAAGCAAGCAGAAAGTAGCAGAAAACAGTAAAAGAGACAACAATTTTTATAGTGGTTCGGCTCATAATCAAGCCTACGTCCACTTAATCTCTTCTATTGCTGATTTGATTACAGATTTTACAATGATCCTTCAATTACAACACAATTAGGACAGATTGTTAGAACTTTGATGCAGAACAGCTCTTTGAATTCATGTTCAATGAACTTGATCTTTTCCGAAGGTTCTTTTAAGTGTCTTTTGCATTTGAAGTGTTGGAGCAAGTCGTGAAAACAGCAAAGTCTTGGCGCTCCAGAAAAATCATCCCCCTTTCAGTGCGGAGTAGGCGGGGTATTTATAGGAGAAACTGGGCTTAGGTCAGCCATGTCATAGGTCGTGAGCGACCTAGGGAGTTGCGACCTAAGAGTGATCCCGAGGTAGTATAAGTCGTTAGCGACTTAATGGAGCCATCCTGGTCGAGATATATGCTGTGAGCGACTTAGCATGTGTAGCACAGGAGTTATCTCGGCTTTATTAGGTCGTAAGCGACCTAATGGAAGAGGCAGGGCGCATGCGGCTTAACTCTGAAGCTTGCTAGGTCGTTAGGTCGCTCTTTCCTTAACTCATTAGGTTGTTGCCTTTATTGAGTCGCTAGGTCGTTAACCCGTTGGGTCGCAGAAGTCTCTAGGTCGCTAGGTCGCTGGAGCTCCTTAATTCATTGAGTTGTGTCATATTGAGCCGCTTTGTGCTTTAAGTCGTTAGGCCGTGCCCTGCTATAGGTCGTTAAGTCGCTTATGCCTTGGATAGTTAAGTCGCTTATTCCCTTAGGTCGTTGAGTCGAATAGGTCTCCAAGTCATGAATAAGAGAGGGTTAACACTTGCCCCTTGAAGTATACGCCTAGAGGCTAGGTCGTGTGCTTCGATGCCTTTTAACTCGCGCCATCCTGAGTCGCTAAGTCGTGAGCGACTTATGAGAGAGCTAGGTCGTTCGTGTCGATTCGAGTTCCATTGCCCCTGTATATAAGTCGCTTAGGTCACTCCTTCTTCTCTTTACCTGCTCTAACACTCTAACCCGCCATTGAAGAATTTTCGAGCTCTCGAAGAAGAATTCAAACTAACCAGTCGTCGATCATCTTCACCATCACACTACGTAAGTGAATCCGATCATTATCCAACCACGACCATCACCAAATCGTGAATCCCCCATTTTCCAACCCTAATCTGATTTCATGTGCCGCATTTCACCACGAGTCATGTTACGATCGATTTTTGATTGTCATTGGACATGTTGTCATTGTAATTCATGAGAACGCAGCAGTGCATCGGATCTATGATGGATCTGAGGCGATTCGACTCGGTTTTGGATGACTTGGCGGTGTGGAGAGATGATGGATCTTGTTGTGGAGATGTTCACATGTTATCGGGTTACAAGTTAACGGGTTAGTGAGTTAGGCGAGTTGTTGAATGAAGAGGAGTTAGCGGGTTAAGGAGAGTTAGGAAGTGCCTGACTTAGGAGCACTTAGGAGCTTCGAACGACCTAGGGCTTAGCAGTTTGGACATGAATCGCACGACTTAACTTAGTGAAAGACTTAGTGATTTAACATCAAACTCTGAACGACATAAGGGACTGCGACTCATTTGACATGTGACTTATCTTGCCAGAATAGCACACGACTTAAAACAGAACGACTTATAGAATCATTACGACCTAATTTAACCCGCAGCATATCTTTAACTCGTAGGAACATGACTGACGAACTCCATAATTCGAGCAGAGTGACTTAGGGAAGCTCGACCTATGCTAAGTCGTTTGGACATGATCTGGACGACCTATGTTAAGTCGTTTGAACACTTGTAGAATTTGACAGAACTTGATTGAGTTTCCAACTTGAACTGCCAGAATGAACTGCTTGAACTTGTTGCACTCTTTCACAGATTATATTAACTTTTAAGCTAACAACCTGTTAAATACAACATTTGCAGAAAACTAGGACGAATATACTCATCATCAACTGCCCACATCGAGTGATGGATTAAGTCAAAGAGATAATATTTCGCTTAAGTAAAATAATATGAATCTGATAAAAAGTGAAATGCTGTGAATCAACTGACTTAAATGAAGCATCAACGCAACATTCAGACAGTTATAACTGCTTATCACTGAATATTATCTGCATTGATACTACACTTAGTTTTGATACAATAACAAGCCTTGAATCTTCTTGAATTGACGGGCGCCAACCAGTATTATTTCAAGTTTTACTTTATTTACTTGTTATTTCAGTAGCTTTGCACAACACTTCACACACTTTTAGGAAACTTGCACCTTCATATTTGAATATCCAGTTCCTTGTGTAGAATGGCTTCTCAACAAGTGCAAGAAGAGATAGTAGATCGGACCGATGAAGTTTTCCCAATCGCTGACCCTTTGGAGAATCCTCCGGAAAGAGTTCCAACTTCATTGAACCAACGGACCTTCAACCGGCTATGTATCCAATTCGGCATTGTTGAAGCGGATGCTCTGCTCCCAGGGGTAAATGACACTGCCGATAGGCCGCCACCAGGCTTCGTTGTAGTCAATCGTCAAATGTGTCTGAATGGAGTTATTCCCCCCTTCAATGATTTTCTTAGAACACTCCTCCTTCGACTAACTATTTCTCCATTCCAGTTGCACCCTAATGGCTATGCCATTTTGATGGGGTTGTGCATACTATTCGGGAGAACGCTTAACCGCCTCCCAAGCTTCGAGGAGATCTGCTACTTGTTTTCATTCGGGAGGAACAAAGATCATCCTTCAATTACTCTTGTAAGGAGCGCAAGAAACCGCAAACAAATTACGGATCTGCCCGAGAGCGCTCACGGGTTTTTAAACCAGTTCTTCTTTGTCCGTTGCCCCCCGGGATTCTACGGTATCTGGAGAGTAGGAAGTAAGACTACCTATCTCTATTTTCTTCATTTCTAAGCCTTTCAAAATTCGAGTCGTCAAGTTCTAACTTCATTCTTTACTTTTGCAGCACTTCCTCCTCCCTCTAAAGATTCTGCTCACAAATCAACTTTCGAGAGATTGAGTGCCGTAGCTGTCAACGAGAGAAGTATTAAGTTTCTACAGAAGAACGAATTTTTGCACCAATTCGGACTCTTGCACTCTTCTCGATCCATTCAGTCCTGTGATGCCCCCAGTTCTCAAGCAGAAGCGTCAAATGCCCCAGCCTCCGCAGAGGAACTTGCACCGAAGGAACTTATTGTAGAGACTTCATTAGTGAAATGCTCCAGTTCCGTTGACGGTGTGGGGTTATCCGGAAAATCTAAAATTCCCTTAGTTATTGAAGAAGAGGAATTTCCTCAACATTCTGGGAAGGCTACTGGAGAAGTTGATGAGGGAGCTGCGAAAGAAAGTTCCGTTATGAAGAGTGTAAAATGTGCTGAAGAGGGCACTGCTGATATGACCCATTCTGTTGGGCACGATGGTGATGAAATTTTTGAAGGACTGAGCGATCTCATGGTGACTTCCCATGAGCTCTTTAAAGATGACACCACCACTTCTAAGCTTATTTCTCCAGCAATCGAAGCGACATCCGCCTTGCGATCAATTCCATCAACCCAAGAGTTGACTCCTGCTGCAAAAGCTGACATCACTCCTAAGCCAAAGAGTGGTTTGTAGCTTGACGTGCGTAGTTCGCACGCCACACACACTTAGTTTTTTGGCAATTATGCACACTTAGCTTCTTTATTTCGAAGATTTCTGAATTTTGTATCTTTCTCACTTTCAAGTTCTCCCATGGGATGCAGCGGCTCATATTATGATGACTTTCAATGCTATGCGAGGCGTGATTCTTATGATCCCAGGCGCTATCTTCCTGCCCCTAGGGAGACTGATGAGGAAAGAGTAGCTAGGAAAGCTCGTGAAAGGCAGGCTTTTGAGGAGCGGTATGGAAGAAGAGACGACCGTCATGACTCTTACCAAAGGGATGATGACTCCTATAAAAAGAAAGTCTCATGATGATAAGGGGAAGAGTCATATAGCTGAAGATCCAAGCAAGCGAGCCAAGCTCAGCGAAAAGTTTACATCTGAAATTTCTCAAGTGCCCGCTGCTTCTATCTCTTTAGACATCCCTTCCAGATCTCCTACCCTTAAAAGAGCTGATATTCAAGCAATCATTAATAGGCCTCCTTATCAAGTTGAGAAGCCTCTGCCTGCACTCCAAAGCCGATTTCTGCATTGGTGTTTGAAAGGAGTACGTTTCGATCTGGACTTGGTTCCAATTGATAAACAGGCCATGCTGAGAAATCTTGACGCTGTCAAGCTTGATATCGAAAGAATGTCCGGATGGAAAAAACTAGTCGATGAGCTTCAAAGAGTAAATCATTTAAATCTCGAGGCCATGTTGACCATGGAAAGCGATAAGTTTGAATGGCAGAAACTTCTTGATCAGCATGATATGGAGATGAAGAACATCACAGCCCATAACGAGGAACTTGAGGCTGAAATCAAGAAGCTTAAAGATGATCTTGCTACCTCTTCCACTTCTTATACTCAAAAGGAAGAGGTTCTTCAAAGGCAAGTAAGAGACGCCCACGCTGCTCAACGAGATGCTGAGGCTAAACTTGAGGCAGAGCGGAAAATCATGGAAATTTACCGCAATGATGCTGCTCAGTTGCGGGAAAAGGCTAACTCCAAAGATTTGGAGATTACAATGTTAAAGGCCCAGCTTGCTAAGGCTGAAAAGGAGCGTGACGAGGCCATCGCTGTAAAAGCAGCAGCTGAACAATCACATGAAGTGACTAAGGCCGACGTTAGTTCCACTCTATTCGAGTTTTATGTTCACAGCGTCTTGGGGCGTAGCAGTCTTTCATTTTTGGGTCCAAAGTATGAGGTTACCCTGGCTGAAGTGTGGGAGGCAGTAATCGAAACACTTAAAGACGCTGGTTATGCTGAGGAGGATCTTGAGGCTTGTTATTTGGATGATGAGGGTCGTGCCGCCCTTGCCAAAGGGAAAGAACAACTCGCCAAGGAACGAGCCAAAGCGGCGAAAGGAGAGCATCTATGGAAGGCACCTTTGGCCGACCCAACTCGTCCTTCGGCTTTGGTCGACATCGATATTATTGGCTCCAGTTCTCATTCTCCGCCTCCTGCCAAAGCCGAAACCGAAACTACAACTTCTTAGGCCGAAGACAAGGCCCAAGAAGACACCGAAGCCCAAGATTTTGAAATTGGCGTGATAAAGCCAATCTCTCCAGGTAACTTCAACACTGATCTAGCTCAAGTGGACTACTCGTTTGCTTCACATGAGCTTGATGAACTTCTTGCTTATTATTTAAGCCTTGACGTGCCACTATCTCCTCTCTTTGCAAGGAATACCGATGTTTAACTTTTCTTCTTCTGTAGTGAAAACAACAAACGTTGTACAGGCTTCGCCTCCTCCAGTTGTTGCCCCTCCACCTCTTCAAGTTACTCCTTCTTCTGCTTCTCAACCGGGGTCGCAAGAAGAACAAATAGGAGCTCTTCAAGGCTTAGATGATCCGGCCGCTTCACAAGAGCAGAAAGCTGAAGAACTTGAGGAAGGTGAGAGGACCCCGGAGAAATTTACTACCGATGATACAAAGCAGATTGATCTTATCACCCCGGGCAGCGAATCTTCTTCAAAGAAGAGGAGAAAGCATGGAGTTTCGAAAAAGAAGGGCACTTCTGCTAGCGATGAGAAAGCGGAAGAGGACCCAATTGCACCTCTTTCTCCTTCTTCCTCGACTCGTTCAGGCCGACTCAAGAAGTTAACCATTAGGCCAGGCGAGGGCTCCAAAGGCGGCGGGAAGAAGAAGTAATGAGTCGAGTTTTATCCTTCTTGTTCTGCTTTCTTTGCTTTTTGCTTGTATGTAAAGACTTGTATCGGCCGGAGATTGTGCGGGTACCGGCCCCCGCTTTTTGAAACCTGCACATGTACATAAATCTTTTATAGTATGGAATAGAATGACTCTTTTTACTTGTACAATCTTTTGTCTGTACTTGTGAATGCATTTATTACTTATTTTCGCACAAGTTTCTTTATTTTCTTTGTATGATACTGCAGTAAGCTCATGGTATGTTGCTTGAGCATTGCTTTTATTAATGTAGCTATATTGCCCCCATACCATGGCTTATTGCAATCTTCTCCATTTTGAAAGAACTTGTACTCTTGCTCTGGAGAATAATTCTTCCATTTTGAGGAAATATTATTCTGCTCTAGTAGAGTGTGCCTTGTATCGGAGAAGTTTTTTTTACACTTCAACTTTCGGAGATGGTCACTTTTATTTTGGAGAAATGGATTCCCCTACTCGGTGAAGCGGGCTTCTGAAGAAGGCTTCGATTTGTTCGCCAGAAAGCTATATCTCATCGCTAAGTGGGCCCACGGGACAGGCATCAGCTGCTTTATCGGATATTTGTTTGCACAAACGATCGCGAGCAGTTAGCTGTAGCCTAGAACCTTCTTTTTTAGAAGGTGCCCCTTAGGTGGTTCCACCAACGACTTTTTTTTTCAAGAGATATCATTTTTATTTTTGGGTTTGCCTCGTTAGAGGGCTTTATTTGGCACTTCAACTTTTTTGGAGAAGAATGTTCTCATTATGGAGAAATTGATCTTCCCTTGAGAGTAGAAGTGTGCCTCCGAAGAGGGCTTTTTGTTTGCCTCCGAAGAGGGCTTTGTGTGTCTCCGAAGAGGGCTTTTTGTGCCTCCGAAGAGGGCTTTTTGTCTGGTTTCCCATGTCTTTTCACCATATGTCCCTCAGC
Source organism: Allium fistulosum (assembly GCA_030737815.1). Classification (NCBI taxonomy): domain Eukaryota; kingdom Viridiplantae; phylum Streptophyta; class Magnoliopsida; order Asparagales; family Amaryllidaceae; genus Allium; species Allium fistulosum. The sequence goes on along the minus strand of CM060902.1, from coordinate 320,260,578 downwards.
GATTCCTCGTTATCACCTCTAAGTACATATTCCTTTGTTTTGCAAGTTGTTTGATTTTTCCAGAGAAGTGTACTTCATTGTTAAGTGACTCCACGGGGCAGGCACAAGCTACTTAACCGGATGTCTGTTTGCACAAACGATCGCAATCAGTTAGCAAGGGCCTGGAACCTCCATGTTAGGAAGGTGCCCCTTCGGTGGAATCACCAACTGTTTGTGAGAAGCACTTCTTATGTAGGAATTGAATCTGGAATTTTTGTGGCTTGACATTTGCTTGTTGAGTGATTTGTAGGAATCGCTTGGCCTTGTGATGTGTTGAATAGGTAAGCTTTGCTTTGATAGCCTGCAATATTGAATCGACATTTTAGCAACATATTTAAGATATTTGCACATCGAAATGAGACAGGCATTTTATAGTAGTAGAGAACACAAGATTTATAGTGGTTCGGCCAAGAATTGGGCCTACATCCACTTTATAGTTCTTATTATTGATTCACAATGATACATCCATAATCATTTTACAAATTTAAGCATAGCTTCTAAGTAAAATATGGACGCAAGTGATTGCTATTACAGGCTCTTGGAATTGGATCTCCTTCGACAGTTGTGAGCTTGAAAGTGCCATCAAGAAGTTTTTTGCCTACGACATACGGCCCTTCCCAGTTTGGCCCAAACACTCCTGTTGCTGTCATGACCCTTTTCAAGACTAGATCCCAATTTCAAAGCCGCGTTGGCGAACTTTGGAATTGAAGTGCCTGGCTATCCTTTGCTGATGAGCTGCAACTCTGAGCTCAACCTCTTTTCTTCTTTCATCAAGCAAGTCAAGTGCTTCAAGTTGTAGCTTTTCATTTTTAGCTTGGTTGAAATGAATTCTCCTGTGGGAGGGGACCTCTATTTCTACTGGAATCATTGCTTCTGATCCATATGCTAATGAGAATGGAGTGTGCCCAGTCGCAGTTTTGTGGGTAGTTTGTATGCCCATAGTGCTAGTGGCAGCTTATCGACCCAACCACCTTTTGCTTTTTCCAGCTGTTTTTTGATGGTTGATTTGATAATTTTGTTCACCGCTTCCACTTGCCCGTTTTCCTGCGGATGAGCCACTGCTGAGAAGCTTTTTTGGATCTTGAATCGTCTGCAAAAGTCCTGGAATTCTTCGCTTTCGAATTGGGTACCATTGTCTGTGATTATCTTCTGAGGCACACCATACCTGCAAATGATATTTTTAGTCACAAAGTTTATCATCTTTTTAGAGGTAATAGTAGCCAATGGTTCAGCTTCAGCCCATTTAGTGAAATAATCAACAGCAACAATAACATATTTGATTCCGGACTTGGCAATTGGCAAAAGCCCAATGAGATCTATCCCCCAAATGGCGAATGGCCATGGACTGACCATCTGCGTTACCTCGGTGGAAGGTGCTCTTGGGATTTTTGCAAATCTCTGGCATCTGTCACACTTTCGGGAGTAGCTAGCAGCATCTCGATTAATATCTGGCCAAAAATACCCATAGCGGAGAATTTTCTTTGCAAGAGTTTGGCCACCTGAATGATCCCCACACTCTCCTCCATGCACCTCAGCTAAAATTGTCTTAGCCTCTTCCTTGGTTACACATCGGAGTAATGGCATCGAGAATCCTCGTCTGAACAAATGGCCGTCTTGAATTACATATCTCGAGGCTTTTCTTAACAGCTTCTGGCGCTCTTTTGAGTTTTCTGGCAGGGAGCCGTTGAGTAGATATTCCTTGATCGGGGTCATCCACGACTCCTGCTCTTGAGATACAGTCATAATCCAGTCAATATCCATCTCGTCGGTACTTGGAGCTTACAAGACTTCCATAGGGACCAATCCCAATAATTGAGCTTCGTCAGAGCTTGAATATTTTGCGAGAGAATCTGCCTTCATGTTCTCTTCCCGGGGTATATGGCTTATTGTATAATGATCAAAATCATCGAGAAGCTCCCAGGCCTTTGACAAGTAAGCAGGCATATTTCCCCCTTTAGTTTGAAACGCTTTCTTGCCTTGACATACAATAAGCTGGGAATCACTGAAGATCTGCAATATTTTGATGTTCAGTTCTTTAGCAATCTTCAAGCCGGCAATTAGAGCTTCATATTCTGCTTCATTATTTGTCGAAGGAAATTCTAATCTCAATGCATAGCACAATGACCGTCCTTCGGGAGTTTCAAGCACAACCCCAGCTCCGGAACAATAGTCATTTCTTACACCATCAACATATAATTTCCATCGGACTGGGATGTCATCAGTTACCTCTTCCTCACTGCCACCTTTATCTATGTATTCTGCAATGAAATCTGCTAAAGCTTGTCCATTGATTGCTCTTTGGGGATGATAGGTGATATCATATTGGCTGAGTGCAATATTCCACTTTAGAAGACGACCCGAAGTTTCAGGGCGAAATAGGACTTGCTTTAGAGGTTGATCAGTGAGGACTTTAATAGGACGAGCCTAGAAATATGGCCTCAACTTTCTGGACGCAATCAACAGACAATAGGCGAGCTTTTCCAGCTTTGAATAATTCATCTCTGCCCCAGTGAATCTTTTGCTGATGTAATAAACCGGGTGCTGAACTTTTGCGTCTTCCCGTACCAATGTTGCACTGAGAGCATGAGATGAAACCGCTAAGTATATGAAAAGATCTTCACCATTGCTGGGCTAAGAAAGTACTGGAGGCGTTTCCATGTGACGAATCAGTTCACCAAAAGCTTTCTGACATTCAGGAGTCCATTCAAAGTTTTTCTTCCCTTTCTTCAGAGCATCAAAGAAGGGAATGCACTTATCAGTGACCCTGGAAATAAACCGACTCAAAGCAGCGACTTTCCCGTTGAGGCTTTGCAATTCCTTCTTCGTTCTAGGGGTTTTGACTTCTCTTAAAGCAGTAATCTATGCAGGATTAGCTTCGATACCCCTAGCACTCACAATGAAACCCAAGAATTTTCCGTACTCTACCCCGAATGAACATTTCAGAGGATTTAGCTTCATCCCATACTTTCGGAGGACCGTGAATATTTCTGCCAAATGATCCATGTGGTCTACTGCCTTCTTCGATTTCACCAACATATCATCAACATATACTTCCATAGTCTTGCCAATCTGAGGTTTGAACATGGCATTAACAAGTCTTTGATAAGTTGCCCCCGCGTTCTTTAGTCCGAAGGGCATGACTTTATAGCAGTAGAGACCAACATCAGTGATGAAGCTCGTGTCCTCCTGATCTGGCTCATGCATCATGATTTGATTATATCCTGAGTAAGCATCCATAAAAGACAATAATTCATGCCCGACTGTTCCATCCACCAACTGATCAATCCTGGGCAACGGGAAACAGTCTTTGGGGCATGCTTTGTTCAAGTCTGAAAAGTCGATGCATACTCTCCACTTCCCATTTGCTTTTTTAACCAACACCGGATTAGAAACCCAATTTGGATAAGTGGATTCTCTGATGAAGCCATTTTCCATGAGCCGATCTACTTCTTCTTTTAATGTTGTCGACCTCTCAGGACTCTGGGTTCTTCTTTTCTGCTTTACAGGTGTGAATTTTGGATCAACATTCAAAGCATGCACTGCGATTTCTGGAGATATTCCACACATGTCGGCATGACTCCAAGCGAATACATCCAGGTTTGCTTTTAAGAATGATATCAGCATATTCTGAACCGTCACACCGAGTTGGGAACCCACATTCAGCACCTTGTTTGGATCATTCAGGTCAACAGGTATTGGCACCGTCACTTCCACCGGCACCACTCTACTCTCCCCTGCACTGGTTTTTCTGGGATCAATCTCTTTTCGTGCATCACTATGCTCACCAGTGCAGGGTCCACCCCGTAATTTCTACAAGGTAGGCTCTTTGATGCGGAGCGGAGCTGCCGCACCTTTACCCATTTCTCTTTTCCTTCTTTCCCGTAACTTTATGAGATAGCATTCTCGCCCGGCATTTTGGTCCCCCTTCACAACACCGATGCCATTATCAGTGGGGAACTTCATAGTCAGGCACCATGGGGCGAGAATGGCCTTGAATGCTGCAAGAGTCGGTCGATCCAAGAAGGCATTGTAAGTGGAGAATTCATCAACAATTACAAAAGTTTGTTTTCGGACCACCTTCTTTTCCCCTTCTCCGAGTTCTACAAACAGGTCAATAGTCCCAATAGGCTGTTTTGGTTCTCCAATGAACCCAACAATTTTCTGTGAGGAAGCTTGGACGTCAGCCATAGGAATTTTCATCTGATCAAATGTCTTTCTGAAGAGGACATTGCAAGAGGCGCCGCAATCAACAAGCACCCTTCTTACAATGGCTGGTCCGATGCCTGCAGATATCACCAAGGGATCCACGGTAGGAGCCTCAACACCAACATAATCTCTAGCCTGGAATATGATGTCATCGTTAAAAGTTCTTTGTTGTTTTAAAGGTGCAGCATCTTCCAGGACAAAAACATTTTCTTCCGCCGGGCATATCTCAAAGCGTGAGCATATCTCTCCATCTCCCCCCAACTTCTGCCCGCTGGGTGAGGACCCCCTGTGATAACATTAATGACAGGCCTCTCAGATTCATGCGTTGCAGTCCTCTCACCTGAGTCTGATTGATGAGCAGGAACTTGCTACCCCTGAGTAGATGAGGTTGGGTCACTTCTGTTTCTCTTCACATATTATTGTAGTTTATTATGTCTCAACAGCTCTTAAATCAAATTCTTTAAATGGCGACATTCATTAGTGTCGTGGCCAGGTTGATTGTGAAATCGACAGAATCTCCCATTATGCACAACATTTTTCCCAGGCTTCATCTCAGGTGGTTTGGGGTATTCGACAACATCCTTGGTTGCGAAAAAGATATTTTCTGGAGTATCAGTTAAGGGAGTGAAATCTGAAGGTTTAAGGTAGCGAGTTTTCTTCACATCTTTCTGCTTTTTCGCACCGTCATTCTCCCTCTTCTGGCCACCAGATTCCTTTTTGTTAGAAGCAACATTGTTATTCTTAACTTCAGCCACCTCTACTTTTGCTGGCACAGGAAGACTTTCTAAGCGCATGAATTCATCGGCTTTCTTGTAGAACTTCTCAAGTGAATTGGGCTCTTTCATCTTTAGCCATTTTCTGAATTCACTTGATTTGTCAATAGCTCGCATCAAGTAAGTCAGAATCATCCGAGGCCCTGCATTATCAACTTCGGCCAAGGCTATATTGAAGCGGTTTAAGAAAGATTTGATAGACTCTCCGGGGCTTTGTTCGAGGCTGGATAATGATATTATGTCCTTGGCCTTCGAAGCATATAACCTGAATTGATCTTTGAATTTCCGAGTTAGGTCGGAGAACTGATCCACGGATCGAACTGGCAGCTTCGTGAACCAAAGCAAGGCCACTCCCTCCAAGTACACAGGAAAGTATCTGCACTTGATCTCGTCTGATGCTCTGGCACCTGTCATATGCCAGTCATACTTGTATAAGAACTGGTTAGGATCGCTTGTCCCCCGATAAGCTGGAATAGTAGGGGGAACAAACTTCTTCGGAAATTCAGCCTTCAGAATTCTTTCAGTGAAAGGAGTTTTGCTTGGAGCAAATCCCCAGTCACTTTCATCTTCCTTCCTTCGCATGCGTTCCTTCATAATTTGTCGAATCATTCCCGAGAGGTACTCCTCATCGTTTAGAGGCTCCGCGGGACAGACGTCAGCTACTTTTTCGGAAGTTTGCCTGGAAAAACATTCATGAAGAGTTTGTTGCGGCCTTGAACCTCCAGCTTGGGGAGGTGCCCCTTCGGCGGTGCCAGCTGCCCTCTGAGGAATACTTTTCCCTTGGGAATCATGAACATCCTCAGCAAAGGTTTCTTCATTATTTTCTGGTTGCTGGTTAACTCCAAGCAGAGCATTCAACTTGTCCAACATCAAAGTGTTCTGGGCTTCCATTTGTTGATACAACCCAGACACTACAGCATCCAATTCAGCCCTTGTAACTCCAACACTGGGAGCCGCTTGATTTGACGTGGGAGAAGTGGCGGTGTTGTCATAAGCATTTCCAGATCTAGTAGATTTACTTTTTCTTCCAGGAGCCATAATTTCGGATAGACTTCTGGTTTTTAGGGAGAGTCTTTCCACAAATCTTTGTGAAGCAATGATGAGAGCAACCCTGAGTTCAATTTTCTCAGTGAAAGCACCAAAAATGTTAACGCTAAAAATGTACGCTAACACCCCGGTGTGATTTGTGATATAGCGAAAGCACCACCCGTTGGTACGGGAACTAAAAGCAAGCAGAAAGTAGAAGAAAACAGTAAAAGAGACAACAATTTTTATAGTGGTTCGGCTCAAAATCAAGCCTACGTCCACTTAATCTCTTCTATCGCTGATTTGATTACAGATTTTACAATGATCCTTCAATTACAACACAATTAGGACAGATTGTTAGAACTTTGATGCAGAACAGCTCTTTGAATTCATGTTCAATGAACTTGATCTTTTCCGAAGGTTCTTCTAAGTGTCTTTTGCATTTGAAGTGTTGGAGCAATTCGTGAAAACAGCAAAGTCTTGGCGCTCCAGAAAAATCATCCCCCTTTCAGTGCGGAGTAGGCGGGGTATTTATAGGAGAAACTGGGCTTAGGTCGGCCATGTCAAAGGCCGTGAGCAACCTAGGGAGTTGCGACCTAAGAGTGATCCCGAGGTAGTATAAGTCTTTAGCGACTTAATGGAGCCATCCTGGTCGAGATATATGTTGTGAGCGACTTAGCATGTGTAGCACAGGAGTTATCTCGGCTTTATTAGGTCGTAAGCGACCTAATGGAAGAGGCAGGACGCATGCGGCTTAACTCTGAAGCTTGCTAGGTCGCTCTTTCCTTAACTCATTAGGTTGTTGCCTTTATTGAGTCGCTAGGTCGTTAACCCGTTGGGTCGCAGGAGTCTCTAGGTCGCTAGGTCGCTGGAGCTCCTTAAGTCCTTGAGTTGTGTCATATTGAGCCGCTTTGTGCTTTAAGTCGTTAGGTCGTGCCCTGCTATAGGTCGTTAAGTCGCTTATGCCTTGGATAGTTAAGTCGCTTATTCCCTTAGGTCGTTGAGTCGAATAGGTCGCCAAGTCATGAATAAGAGAGGGTTAACAGAGACATTTTACAGAGATAAATGAGAACTCAATGGAAGCAAATGAATTATATATATGAAGATTAAACAGAGCAAGTAGAAGAGCAAAACTGACTAAATAAGAATGGAACACAAATGTTGTAATGACAAAGATATCTTAGAATCTTTGTTAAAGACCCAATGACAATTCTACTTGAAGATCATCAATCATTGACCTCAATCGAATCACAAAATGTCCACAAATATAAAGTACTTTTAAATTTGAAAATCAAGACTTGTATTCGATATATTCCTCCTAAGTATGTCAACTTATCTACATGTATGTCGACATATCTCCTTTAAGTATGTCGACATATCAACTGTTTTCTATTTTTTAAATTCAACTGAAGGGATTCTCCCTCCATCTCTTCACCAATAGACATGTCACTTCGACCACTATATAATGGCACTGGAAAACGAAATTTTACATGCAACATTCTCATTTTCTCTTACTATTTCATTTCCATTATTTTGTGAGAAAGAGCCATTGCATATTCTTCCACTCTCTTTGCAAATTCATACTCATTCACTCCAATTCTTAAATGATTTGCAAACCTCACAAGATCATAAAATTTTACTTGAATTCATATAATTCTCTCTCTGATTTCATCTTATTCTTCAAAGAGTTCAAAGATATATTGCTGTTGGATCTCTATAGGATCATTGTACCGAATCTACGAGAATCTGTATTGAAGATACAACCACTTGACATACTCTATTGTTGACTATAATTAAAAGAAAGTGTTCTTGTAGACATTGAAATCAAGAGGGTAATCTTATAGACCGGTAAATCAAGAGGGCATCTTGTAGCCCGTGAAATCAAGATTGTGAATGTGTTCTTACCACTCGTGGAAAGCAGGTGGTGATAGTGAAATTCTATACGGTGCAGTACCGGACTGGATGTAGGATTGATCAACTGAACCAGTATAAAAATTCCGGATGTTATTATTTTACCGCATCTTACTTTATTACTTGCTTATTTTGTGATTATTTGTTTATGTTTGCAATTTGAGTAAATAGAGATTTAAATTCATAAGTAAGTTTTAAATAGTTGAAATACACACTTCACCTTCTCTAGTGTATAAATAACCTTAAAATTCATTCTGCATTGTGCTATGACAACTATTTTCCCACAATAAACGCATGTGCCTATCTGGAGCTGTACCACCATTTACTTGCTTCATATATTTTTTCTTTAGGAAATTGGCTGACTCCCACATAAGTACATTCTAATGGCTATGCCCTGCTCAATTCTCTATGTATTGTCTTCATGACGCAACTGAACTATCCTCCAAACTTCAGAGAGTTGATTTATCTTTTAAGTTTCAAGAAAAGGTAGGATTTGCCTTCCTTGTTAATAGTTGAGGCCTTTAACTATTGAACGGTCATCGATGTGCTTCATAACAAGCGTAGTTACATCAAGAGCGAGTATTTCTTTGTTTGTTGTTCTAAAGGCTTTAACCGCCTATGGTTGTCTGGCCATAAATCTCCATATTCGATATCTCCTCCATGCTAGTGTTTTCTTCACCCAAGCGTCTAACTTCCTTTCTATATCCTTCACAGATCTTCCTAAACGAGAATTTAACGGTGAACGCGCCCTTACTCTGCAGTTTTTTAAGGGAGTCGAATATGAACATTGCACGACTTCCTATCTTCTAACGAATACCGCCTTTACGGGTATCAACTTCTATATAATAGCAGGAGTGATATTATGAATGTACTCCTCACCAAGAAATCTCAAGCCATCGTCGAGCGCTCTGCCCTTGTTTCTGACCCTAATAATGAAGACCAAGGGAATGTGGAGGGCCAAGGTTACGTTGTAAACATAGCGAGGAGGAAAGAAGAAAGGAAGGGAATGTCATCGAGGAGAGAAGTGAAGGAGTAGAGAAAGGAGGAGAGGTAGAAAGAGAAGAGGAAGAGGAAGAAGGAATGATGATGATGAGGATCATAACCTCGGCGGTGATAAATCATATATAGAAACATCTCCCGAGGCACCATATTCATAGCACCTCCCTGGCCAATGTGATTAATTATCAAGTCTTTACAGCTTGCTCCTAGTACAAGCTTCGAACAAGTTAAAGGAGCTATTCCTCCCATGGGCTCCTTTGAGAAGATCTTCAGTTCCCCATGCGATATTTGAAACTTGTCTACTTTTGGCTCTAGGGAATAAGCTTTGGAGATATCCTCGATACCAGTCCCCATGTATTTAACTTTTTTGCTAGGGATATTCTTACCAAGGGTAATGATACTCCATCTCTAGGGCCCTCCAGCATGGTTTGTAGATTACTTAAGGAAACACTAGCTCTTCACATATTTCTAGGATCACATGTACAAGCATTGAGCACTTGTTTTTAATCCAGTGTCTTAGTTCTGATATATCTTTTCTTCTTTTCAGGTACAATATGCATAGACCATTTTGGCAGTCTTCGTTCAGGCATAGGCCAATATCCCTCCTCAACTCTGGAGGTTTGCTATCAATGTCCAAGCTCATATCAGGAGTCTGAATCTGGAAGAAGGAGAAAAAAAGGTAAAAGAGAGCTAGGATGAAGAAGATGGAAATAGGCGCCGTAAAGAGTAAGAGCGCCGCAATGTTAATAAAAACAACATCCCATAGATGAGCTACGAGGTTCATGCGAGTGCTCCGTGTAGGATCGTTTTCACCCTAGAGGGGGAGTGAATAGGGTCTACTAAAAATTAATGCAGAAATAAAAACAAAAACAGAAAGCAATGCAGAAAAGATCACACATAGTTTTACCCAGCTTCGGCAAAAACTGCCTACGTGCTGCCCCCAAGGTTTCTACTAGAAATTAGTAATCATTCGCTTACAAAAACACGTAAACTCACGATACCCGCTAACTCGATTAACCTAACTCTAAGCTCAAAAATCTACCACAACTTAGTCACTGAGTTGCGAATTCTCAAACTACGCCCCGTAGTTGTACCTAGTTACACAACTAGAAATTTACAAATTTTAAAAGAGAAAATTACTAAATAAAAATAAAACTAAAAACCAAAACCTATTTTATAATTTAAGCCCAACAAAAATACGGCCCAAAAAAGGGCTGTCTCCCTTTATTCTGATTTGTGAAATCTCTTCGGCCTCGAAAAAGATAAACGCGTTTCCCTTTATTATTTTGCTTCCTGGTGCTGCCTTGTTCCTTTTGCGATCTGGAATTAGGGCTTCGTTCAAATTGAAGATGCTGCTTGGAATTTGATCGATTGAAGTGATGATTTCACTTTGGTATGCTTCGTCAATCGATCCTAGCTTTGATGGCACTCGATCGCTTCAATTGTGTCGAGCACTTCTTCAGTTATAGCTTTGGTATGATTTTAAACTTTCTTTTTAATTAACTTGCTAGTAACTGGACTTGATAAATTCTGCCAATGATGAATTGGGTTTAAATAGGGAAAAAGTCCCTAAATTTCTGTTCGTATATTTTGGTTTGAATTCGCCACTTGCTTTGCTCGGCCATTCGATTCTTGATTGAACGATTGTGATGATTTCTGACTTATTCATTGGTAGATATATTCGAATTTGCTTGAATTAATTTGACTTTGTTCTATTCTTTGCTCCTATGACTTGTTCATCGGTTGCTTACAGTTTGGAATTTGAATTGAGATAAAATTGACTTGTTGAAGTCTGACTTGTCCATCTGCGACCTTTTCTACTCCTTGACTTTGATCGAACTGCAAAATATTTCTTTTTCAATTTTACCGCATCAGTGTTTATTTTGCAGATAGTTCAGATGCTGGATATAGGATGGAGCAAAGTTGAAGATCAAATATGAGTGATGAGTGAATATGTAGTGAGGTGAAATATGTATGTAAAATTGTATAGTGAAAATTATGTTGTAATTGAAACTTGTATTTGGAATTATGTAAATATAGTGAGAGCTTAAATTTGTACTATTTGAATTTGTAATAAAATATTTGTTTGAATAAAATATTTGTTTAAATACGAATTCCGGGTTATTTATTTTATTTAACAAATATTTATTTAATTATGTCAAAAAATAAAATAGTACAATAACAAATACATTTAAACGAATATATATATATATATGTTTATTATCATCAAACAAAAATCATAGGCTATTGTATTCTACAATCTTCCCTTTTTGATGATAACAAACATATATTAAGATTTTGACTCTATTAAATGTATTTGGTCTTGATGAATTCTATTAGCTCCCCCTATTTGAAAACTCCCCCTACAACAAAGCTTCCCCTTCACTTATGCATGAAAATAAAAGATATGCAAATAAAATAAAAATGCAATGAACCTAGATAAGAGAATAAAAAATAAAAAATTTGACTTATTTGCCAAAATCTTAACTTCTCTCCCCTTTTTGTTATCAGCAAAAAGTAATAGTGTTAGATAAGAGTGATAAAGTGATAAACATCAATACAACATTAATACCTAATCGATTATAAATATTGAATTTAAAAAAAAATCAAAAAAAATCATAAATACTCTGTTAGGCGCATATTCCACTTTAGAGTGATATGGGTGATGTCGGCATAGAAAACCATATAGTTGTGTCCATTTGTGGTATATTTATGATAGGAATTTAAATACTTACTAACCATGCATAACCGTTAGGACTTTTAAATGAGATTAGTAGTATTCCCTATTTTTATTAAAAATGAATTTTAAGAATCTTCTAACCACGCATAACCGTGAGGACTTTTAAATGGGGTTAGAATCAACTTGCCTATTTCTTCCAATTTTTATATGTGTTCCATACATGCATAACCGTGATGACTTTTAAATAAGCATGAAAGCATATAATTAGAGATTTCAAGTAGTTCACCCATGCATAACCGTGAGAACTTTTAAATGAGAGTGAGTACTTTTGGATGATTTTATTGCTAATTAAAAAAAATTATGTTTAAATACCACATTTTGACATACTATATTGGATTCGATGAGTGATTGTCGTAGAAATTGATAGGAATAGAGATGGTCATGGAATTTTTACCAACCAAAGTGTTAGGAACTGGAGATAGTGGTTTTGATGACAACAACCTTTGTAACTTATTTTATTATAACTTATATACTAACACTATTGTTTAGATATATATGAATGTTATTATGCAGGATATAAGGTATGTACTGATTATTGAAGACTGTACAGTATAAAGATCAAGAATGAAGAAATCAAGTTTGAAGACTCATGAGTATCAAGATCTAGATTTCGAGATAAGTGTCTAGTTTATTGTTAAAACTTCATAATAACATTGAAATATTCATTCCATATTTCATTTGGGATGGAACCCATTTCTACCTTCTTAGTGGCTTACAAACCCACGACAAGTAGCTTACAAACCTACGACAAGTGGCTTACAAACCCACGAACATCCTGGTTTTTTACAAGTTTTCGAGTCCTGATTTGATGAGATATTTTGCAGGAAGAAGCTTGCAAAACCACTTCAAAATGGTTTTTCAAAATGTTTTAGCCTTAAAAATTATCTTTTCAAATGATTTTCAAAAAGATGTTTAGCTTTAAAATATTCTTTGTTTTTGTTTTTAAATAAACTCTTGTTTTAAACTTCACATTTTTTTAACTAAGGGATGTCGACATCATAGGATACCTCATGTCGACATGGTGGCCGTTAAATTCAAAAGTTTCAATTTTCAAAAGAAGTATCTATTCGTTTAAATCTCTTTATGAATGGTTATGACCGTTACTGGTCTATAAATAGCCTTCACAAACGAATTTTTTAACTAACTATTTTCTTATTTTCTTCACTCCTTCTTATCCACAAATTCATATTCTAAAAGTTTCATATTTTTAAGATCGTGCCAAAATTCTGCTGAATTCTCAAGTGAATCAAATTAGAATCTCATTCTTGTTTGACTCTCTGCCCTCTCTCGAAGATCAAAGTGTCATTCAGAGTTATAGGACCAATTTGTAATCAAACGTTTATCGAGTCTCTCTATAAGGTGTGGTTGTGCTTGGAAATCAATTGGGTAATCTTGTGGCCCGTAAATCAAGAGAGTTTGCCCCAGACTCGAGAGACAGGAGGGTACCTCAAAGCCTTTAGAAATTGAGGATTGTAATCTCAACATTGATTTAATAAAAATCTGTATGAGGTGTTTTGCCTTGGTACAGGACTGGACGTAGGGTAACTCCGAACCAGTATAAAATTCGGTGTGTTCTTTCCTTTTGCTGCTTTTATTTACTTCTGCATCTGTGTTTGATTCTATGATTGTCTATGATTAAATTCTGCATTTGTTTATAACATAATTTTTAAATTAGTCCATATAAGTCTTAGAATCCATTAAACACCATTTACCCCGCCTCTAATGTTAAATAGCCTAAGATCCTTAATCCGCACTCCCTTTCAATTGGTATCAGAGCATAGGTTTTCATAGTTTTCATAATCTGAAACTTGAAAAGTTAAAAATGGCATTTTTAGGAAATTTTGTTAATACTAATTTGAATTTATGCATTTCATCAAAGTATCATAAGTCTGCATATAGTTTTTGTGAAAAATCAAGTTATCTACCGAATTGGTTTGTTATGCAGGAACAGACATGTATATGGCTTTTGAAGAATCAACAACCAATGGACAAACTGTGCAAATTGAGAAAGATAAATGGATACTTGATAGTGGCTGTTCAAGACATATGACTGGAAATCCCAAGATACTCAATGACATTATATATCAAGATGGTGGATTGGTCAACTTTGGAGATAACTCAAAAGGATATGTGATTGGCATCGGCAATGTCGGTAATTCTAAAACTCCTCTTATTTCTGATATTTTGCTAGTTAGGAATTTAAAACATAATCTACTTAGTATAAGTCAACTATGTGATAAAAGATTTAAAATTAAATTTGGAAAAGATAAGTGTCACATCGAAGATAATAAGTCAAATATTATCTTTGAAGGAATTAGGAAGAAAAACATTTACATCCTTAGTATGATAGTTTCAAATGATAACTTATGTCTTTTGGCTAATACAAGCGACCCTTGGATTTGGCATAAAAGATTTGGTCATTTAAATTTCAAACTGTTATCTAGGTTATCAAAACTTGACTTATTTAGAGGTCTTCCCAAGTTAAACTTTAAAGTAGATAGTATATGTGATGCTTGCCAATTAGGAAAACTTAAGAATAATTCATTTAAATTAGAAGATATGATTTCTACTTCTAAACCTCTAGAGTTACTTCATTTAGATTTATTTGGTCCATCTCAAGTTCAATCAATTAATCACAATAAATATGTTTTTGTAATTGTAGATGATTATTCTAGATATACTTGGACAATTTTTCTTAAACTTAAAAGTGATGCTTTTGAATTATTTAAGAATTTTGCTAAAAGAATTCAAAATCAACTTTCTTTAAAAATAAAAACAATTCGTAGTGATCTCGGTAGAGAATTTGAAAATGAAAATTTTGAGAATTTCTGTAATAAAAAAGGAATTACTCATAATTTCTCTTTTCCAAGAACTCCACAACAAAACAGAGTGGTAGAACGTAAGAATAGAACGATTCAAGGGTGTGCTAGAACAATGCTTTCTAATAGTAACTTACCTAAAAAATTTTGGGCTGAAGCAGTCGCTACAGCTTGTTATATATTAAATAGGATTTTAATTGGACCATTAACTAATAAAACACCATATGAATTACTTTACAATAAGAAACCCATAGTAGCTTATTTTAAAGTTTTTGGTAGTAAGTGTTTTATTCTTAATACAAAAGATAATTTAGATAAATATGAACCTAAATCCGACAAAGGTGTCTTTATCGGATATTCTAATAGAAATAAATCATTTAGAGTTTATAATTTAAGAACTAACACTATTGAAGAAACAATGCATGTATCTTTTGATGAAAATTTTAAAGATACCGTACAAATAGAAGATGAAGAAGATTTTGTAACTTTAAATAATGAACCTAATGAAACTAATTGTGAAATCATTCAACCTAATAAAAGAATTAGGCTATTAAAAGATCATCCTGTAGAAAATATAATAGGAAATATTGAATCTATAGTTAAAACAAGAAATCAACTAAATAGTATGAGTAATGTAGCTTTTATATCAACTATTGAACCTAAAAATCCAAAGGAAGCATCATCTGATGATTCATGCATTCTTGCTATGCAAGAAGAATTGAATCAGTTCACTAGAAATGATGTTTGGTAACTTGTTCCTAGACCTGAGGATAAAAGTATAATTGAAACAAAATGGGTTTATAAAAATAAAATGAATGAACTTGGTGAGGTCGTGAGAAATAAAGCTCGTTTAGTCGCATAAGGTTATTATCAAGAAGAAGGAATTGATTATGACGAAACCTTTGCACCCATAGCAAGACTAGAAGCTATCGAGATTCTACTTGCTTTCGCAAACTACAATAATTTCAAGTTATATCAAATGGATGTTAAAAGTGCTTTCTAAATGGTATTGTAAAAGAAGATGTTTATGTTGAACAACCTCCACTTTTTGAAGATAATAAATTTCCAAATCATGTATATAAATTAAAGAAAGCTTTATATGGTCTGAAACAAGCTCATAGAGCCTGGTATGAAAGACTAAGATCTTATCTACTACAATCTGGTTTTGAAATTGGTAAAATAGATACAACTCTTTTTATTAAAAGAAACAAAAATGATATTCAATTAGTACAAATATATGTAGATGATATAATATTTGGGTCAACTAATAGCATAATGAATAAAGAATTCTCAGATATAATGACTAAAGAATTTGAAATGAGTCATATGGGAGAACTAAGTTTCTTCTTAGGACTTCAAATCAAACAATTAGATAAAGGAATTTTCATTAGTCAAGAAAAATTTGCTAAGGATTTAATTAATAAATTTGAATTGACCACTTCTAGTGGGAAACCAACTCCAATGACAACTAATGTAGCTTTAAGTAAAGAAGATAAATCAAAAGATGTTGATCAAAAATTATGTAGGGGAATGATTGGTTCGCTGCTTTATATAACAGCAAGTCGTCCTGACATCATGCATAGTGTCTGTCTCTGTGCAAGATACCAATCTCAACCTAAAGAAACTCATTTAAAAGCTGTTAAAAGAATTTTAAAATATGTAAAAGATACTTTAGATTATGGTTTATTTTACCCTAAAAATAATGTATTTGATTTAATTTCATATTGTGATGCAGATTACGCTGGTTGTAAATCAAACAGAAAAAGTACAAGTGGAACTTGTCACTTTCTAGGACATTCTCTGGTTTCCTGGTTTAGTAAGAAGCAAAACACTGTATCATTGTCAACAACTGAAGCATAATATATATTTGCTGCTTTGGCTTGTTCTCAAGTTATATATATGCAACAAACTTTAAAAGATTTTGGATTAACTATAACTAAATCACAAATTTATTTTGATAATACTAGTGCAATAAACCTATCTAAAAATCCAACTCATCATGCTAGAATAAAACATATTGATATTAGACATCATTTTCTTAAAGATAATATAAGTAAAGAAGTCATAACTCTTGAATATATTAATACTAAAAAGCAAATTGTTGATATATTAACCAAACCATTAAATGAACAAAACTTTACTAAATTTAGAAAAGAATTAGGTATATGTTCATTAACTGAAATATAAATTATAAATAATACAAGTATAGTTAATAATTAATATAAATAAAAATTCCTCAAAAATTGAACTGGGCATGTCGACATGACCCATCCCCCTATGTCGACATACAGGCCGAGATTTTCAAATTTAAATTTCCTTCTAAAATTAGTTATTTGGTTATATATTTATATATTTTGACTTTTACTCCTTTTCTCTATTTTATTCTCTGTAATAAACTTCTAAAACATTAAATTAATGGCTTCCTCTTCTAATAATAAACCTTCTTCACCCACTTCTCCTCATTCTGGCCCTTTTCAACGTTCCACAAACGTACGAATCATCAAATTACAAGAGAAGATGAAAGATTTGCTTCAAATGATGATGGAAATTCAAGTGAGTCAACTGCGAATGGCTCGAGAACAAGATAGGCAAGGCAAAATCCTTAGGAATTTACAAAACTTCCTTATAGATAACCATGCCAATCCCATTGTCATCGAAGAATCATCACAAGCCATGGATTCTGAAGAAGAAGAGCCTATGGAAGAACCATAAGAGGATCAAGAAGAAGAACATCCTCTGTCGAATCTGAATGTTCATATGGACGAAGATAATGGCGTGATTTGCGTTGGAGAGTTCCTTTTTGATGCTAATAGGAACTTGGTCGAACAACGTGGAAACTTTTGTCTCCACTATCCAAATTGTTCGATCCATAAATCATCAATAGTTAAGGGTCTTCGTTAAGCGTTTTTCATTTTTCTCTTTCTTGATTAAATATTGTTTTGTTAATTTGTATATAAGTGTTATCTTAATTAATGTTCTTCTAAAAACAATCTTTGGTGTATAAAATCTTGAATTCCATTTAATTTAGGATGCTATATTTCACTCATACATAGTTATTATTCTTTTGTCATATGTTTGTTTATCTCATTTTCTAATAAGTTCAAGGTTTATAGGTCTTATTTTTGTTGATGACAAAGGGGGAGAAGTTATATAAAATAGTAGGCTTGGAGTAAGGGGGAGTTGTTGGTGTAAGGGGGAGTTATGGTATGATCGAAGTAGTAAGTATATTTTATAAGGTTGTCATCATCAAAAAGAGGGAGATTGTTAGGAACTGGAGATAGTGGTTTTGATGACAACAACCTTTGTAGCTTATTTTATTATAACTTATATACTAACACTATTGTCTAGATATATATGAATGTTATTATGCAGGATATATATAAGGCAGGTACTGATTATTGAAGACTGTACAGTATAAAGATCAAGAATGAAGAAATCAAGTTTTAAGACTCATGAGTATCAAGATCAAGATTTCGAGATAAGTGTCTAGTTTATTGTTAAAACTTCATAATAGCACAGAAATCTTCATTCCATATTTCATTTGGGATGGAACCCATTTCTACCTTCTTAGTGGCTTACAAACCCACGACAAGTAGCTTACAAACCTACGACAAGTGGCTTACAAACCCACGAACATCCTGGTTTTGTACAAGTTCTCGAGTCCTGATGTGATGAGATATTCTGCAGGAAGAAGCTTGCAAAACTACTTCAAAATGGTTTTTCAAAATGATTTTTAAAGCTGCTTTTCAAAATGTTTTATCCTTAAAAATTATCTTTTCAAATGATTTTCAAAAAGATGTTTTAGCCTTAAAATATTCTTTGTTTTTGTTTTTAAATAAACTCTTGTTTTAAACTTCACATTGTTTTTAACTAAGGGATGTCGACATCATAGGATACCTCATGTCGACATGGTGGCCGTTAAATTCAAAAGTTTCAATTTTCAAAAGAAGTGTCTATTCGTTTAAATCTCTTCACGAATGGTTATGACCATTACTGGTCTATAAATAGCCTTCACAAACGAATTTTTTAACTAACTATTTTCTTATTTTTTTCACTCCTTCTCCACAAATTCATATTCTAAAATTTTCATATTTTTAAGATCGTGCCGAAATTCTGTCGAATTCTCAAGTGAATCAAATTAGAATCTCATTCTTGTTTGACTCTCTGCCCTCTCTCGAAGATCAAAGTGCTATTCAGAGTTATAGGATCAATTTGTAATCAAACGTTTATCGAGTCTCTCTATAAGGTGTGGTTGTGCCTGAAAATCAATTGGGTAATCTTGTGGCACGTAAATCAAGAGAGTTTACCCCGAACTCGAGAGATAGGAGGGTACCTCAAAACCTTTAGAAATTGAGGATTGTAATCTCGACATTGATTTAATAAAAATCTGTATGAGGTGTTTTGCCTTGGTACAGGACTGGACGTAGGGTAACACCGAACCAGTATAAAATCTGGTGTGTTCTTTCCTCTTACTGCTTTTATTTACTTTCTGCATCTGTGTTTGATTCTATGATTGTTCTGTGATTAAGTTCTGCATTTGTTTATAACATAATTTTTAAATTAGTCCATATAAGTCTTAGAATCCATTAAACACTATTCACCCACCTCTTGTGTTAAATTAGCCTTAAGATCCTTAATCCGCGCTCCCTTTCACAAAGTTATTACAAATTTTGTTTAAATTTTTTAAAGAAATTTTCTAAATATACTCTCTCAAGATATAATGTATGATCAAGATCAACACTCATCACTTTTTCCAGTCACTATTTATCTTTTCGATAATCAATAGGGAGTCAGATTAGTTAATATAGGAATTTAAGATCAGAAAAATATAAAATCACATTTCTAAAATGCCTAAACTGAGACGAAGTCGACAAAAACTATTTTTTGGAAGGGGCTTTATAAAAATGTCTGCCAATTGAGAGTCAGTTGAAATGAAGTTTATGCAAAAAAAAATTTTAAATGTGATCTCTAATGAAATGATGTCTAACATCTATATGTTTGGTGCGAGAATGATGTATAGGATTATTTGTGAGATCAGTTGCACTTTTGCTATCACGCATAAGTGGAACTCGTTTAAAATTTAGACCATAGTCTTGCAAAGTTTGTATCATCCATAAGGTTTGGGCAGAGCAACCGCTTAGAGCAATATACTTTGCCTCAATGGTAGATAATGCAATACAATTTTGTTTTCGACTTGACCATGCAACTAATGAATGTCCTAATATAAAACACGTTCCACTAGTACTTTTTTTATCAACTAGACTACCAGCTTAGTCTACATCTGAATACCCTTTTAACTCAAAGTTTTCATTAGTTGGATACCATAGAACAAACCGTAGGGTGTGCAACAGATACCTTATAATCCTCTTTACAGCGTTTAAATGAGATCCTTTTGGATTTGATTGAAACCGTGCACATAAAAAAACAGAGAAAATAATGTCTGGTCTAGAAGCAGTAAGATAAACAAGTGATCCAATGATACCTCGATATTTCTTTTGATCAACTACCTTACCTTTTTCATCCTTGTCAAGTTTAATTGTTGTGCTCATGGGAGTTTTTGCAGGTTTAGCATCTTTCAATCCAAATTTGTTGACAAGCTCTTTGATATATTTTTTTGAGAGATGAACGTACCTTTTTCACTTTGTTTGATTTAAAATCCTAAAAGAATTTCAACTCTCCTACCAAGCTCATTTCAAACTTTTCCTGCATGACTTTTTCAAATTTCACACACAAAAGGTTGTTAGTGGCACCATAAATAATGTCATCAACATATATTTGAACAATTAATAGGTCGTCATTTTCATGCAATAGAAATAAAGTGGTGTCTATACAGCCCTTTTTGAACCCATTTTCAAGGAGATAAGTGCTAAGACATTCATTACATAACAAGCTGTATTTACTGCCTCTGCCCAAAAGAACATGGGTAGTTCATACTCATTTATCATAGATCTAGCCAACTCTTGTAAGGTTCGATTCTTTCTCTTGACTACTACATTTTGTTGTAGAGTACATGGGGCAGAGAATTCATGTTTAAATATATTTTCATCACAAAAAATTTTAAATTCTCCACCATGATCACTTCTTAGCAAAATAATAGAAACTCCTTTTTCATTTTGAACTAATTTTGTGAATTTAATGAAGTATGAGAAAGTTTCTGATTTTTTAGCTAAGAAGTATACCCACGTGTATCTAGAGTAATCATCATCCAATACAAAACAATCTCTCTTACCACCTAAACTTGCAATATCGTTAGGTCCAAACAGATCCATATGAACTAGTTCAAGGACTCTAGAAGTACTTACAGTATTCTTGGCATGAAAAGATGATTTTTTTTAAGTTTTCCCATAGTACATGCTTTACATAGAGTTTTTGTTTTGAAATCATGAGATGGTAAACCTCTTACCAAACATTTTCCTTTTAATTTGTTTAACAGATTCATGCTCGCATGTCCTAATTGTCTATGCCATAGTTTACTTCTTCATCCTTAGTTGCCAAACATTTTGAAAGAGTGAGATCATCAAAAGATAGAGAGTATATATCACCTTTCCTCTTACTTGAAAATAATGTTTCTTTTGATGATTGGTCAACAATTTTGCACAAATCAGAATCAAAAACAACATTCATTCCCTTATCACATAACTGGCTGATTGAAATCAAATTATGGTGTAGATTTTCAACATATAATACATCGTTTAAGGTAAATGTACCGTTACCTACTTTACCTTTGTCAATAATTTTACATTTATCATTGTTGCCCATTGTGACTCTGCCACTTTTGTACTTCTCTAGGCTAAGGAACTTTGATTTGTCGCCCATCATGTGCCTGGAACTGCCAGAATCCAGGTACCACTCTTGCTGTTCCTTAGCCTGCCAACACACCTACACGAGAAAAGAGTTTTGTGACCTATTTGTTTTCCTAAGTCCATGATTGTTAGTGACAGAAAATTTTGAAAAACAAGTTTGCGTAGAACCAAGACAGTCTATGTTTGTTCCTTTTGGCACCCAGATTTGTTTGATTTTAAGGGATTTTACATTCGTGCCTTTAGGAACCCAAATTGGTATGGTTTTCGTGTGTTTGGGTCTATACTAGCAATTGTTTTTATTGTGTCTAATTTTTTCACAAATCGTGCACTTGGAGTTGACATGATTAGTTTTACTTCTACCATTTTCAGATTGAGTATACTCAAGTCCTTGTCTAATAGTATTGACAGTTTGTTTCCTTAATAGCATATTTAGTGATCTTTCTACTTTGGAGAATTTTTCTAAAGTTGTAGACAATTGTTGGACTTGTGACTTGAGAGATTCATTTTCATTCAATAACAAGGTGCACTTTTTAATAGAATTTTCTCTCCTGTTATTTTAACTTTCTTTCAAAATCAGAATTTCATTTTCAAGCGATTTAATTTTAGTTTCTAATTTTTTTATTTCCTCTTCTAATGATGGACACTTATCACACTTAGGGCTCTTTTTTCTATAATTTTTAACCATTTGATCAAGCTGCATATTTAGTTCTATCAAACTATGTTTTGTGATTCAATTTTAGCGTACTTCTCCATAAGTCTTTCAAAACAGCTATTTACTTCATGAAAATATATAAGCAATTGCGAGTGAGTAAGTTTTGATGCCTCGATTGGCTCATCATCATCGCTGTCACTTGTTTCTCCTAAATGACACTAATTTGCTCTTTCACTCTCACTGTCAGTGCTTTTATCATCACTTTCATCCCAAGTTGCTGCAAAACTTCTTCGTTTCGGTTTCTTTCCTTTGCTGACTTGATTTTGAGGACAATTTTGGCTTGATATGACCAGGTTTATTGCACTTGTGACAAATTACCTTTTGATTTTCTGAGTTGTCTAGAACTTTAACGATTCTGCTCTTTATTTGTTGATTTAGGGTTGGATTTCCATATTTGCGATTCCACCTTATGAATCTCTTTATTATCAATGCCAGTTCAGCTGCTCCTTCATCATCACCATCATCATCTTCACTTTCCATCGTTCCTTTGAGAGCTATTGATTTCTTTCACGTATCTCATCCTTCATGTTCTTCCTTGAATTGATTTCTAGCTCATAAGTGGTGAGGTTTCCGATGAGTTCTTCAACTTTTACTTGTTTCGGATCCTTTTATTCTTGAATGGCAGTCACCTTTGCTTCAAAATTTCATGGGAGAATTTTGAGGATCTTTTGGACTATTTCCAGTTCTATGTATGGTCTTCTTAGGGATTTTGATTTGTATACAAGATTAGAAAGTCGTCCATACATTTCTTTGACACTTTCATCCTTTGCCATTGTGAAGTTCTCGTACTCGCTACTAAGCATGGCAAGGGGAGATTCTTTGACCTAGGAGGTTCCTTCATGAGTCACTTCAAGCATGTGCCAAATTTCCTGCGCAGTTAGACAATGTGAGACTCGGTTAAATTCAATTGGATCTAATGAGCAAATAATAGAACTCATAGCTCTAGCATTAGTAGGTTGTAGTTTATTTTCAAGATCTATCCATTGATCCGTAGGTTTATCAACTTCTTGATTATCTACCATTACTGTTGGTGTGCTATATCCCGTTTCAACAATATTCCATGCATCTATGGTTTTCAGAAAAATTTTCATTCTAGTTTTCCAATATGCATATTCACCATTGAACATGGGTGGTCTAATTATGGACTGACCTTCAGCAAAAGCATTATTAAAAGAGGCTATTAAAAGAAAAAAAATCAAATTTTTTAACATAAAATGGTTTTTATTCCTAGCTTTGATACCACTAGGATCGTTTTCACCCTAGAGGGGGGTGAATAGGGTGTACTAAAAATTAATGCAGAATTAAGAACAAAAACAGAAAGCAATGTAGAAAAGATCATACATAATTTTACCCAGCTTCGGCAAAAACTACATACGTGCTGCACCCAAGGATTTTACTAGAAATTAAGTACTCAACCGCTTACAAAAACACGTAAACTTGCGATACCCGCTAACTCGATTAACCTAACTCTAAGCTCAAAACCCTACCACAACTCAGCCACTGAGTTGCGAATTGTCAAACTACGCCCTATAGTTTGTACCTAGTTACACAACTAGAAATTTACAAAGTTTAAAAGAGAAAATTACTAAATAAACGTAAAACTAAAAACAAAAACCTATTTTTATAATTTAAGCCCAACAAAAATACAGCCCAAAAAAAAGGACTGTCTCCCTTTATTCTGATTTGTGAAATCTCTTCGGCCTCAAAAAAGATAAACGTGTTTCCCTTTTATTATTTAGCTTCATGTCGCCGCCTTGTTCCTTTTGCGATTTGGAATTAGGGCTTCGTTCAAATTGAAGATGCTACTTGGAATTTGATCGATTGAAGTGATGATTTTACTTTGGTTTGCTTCGTCAATCGATCCAAGCTTTGATGGCACTCGGTCGCTTCAATTGTGTCGAGCACTTCATCGGTTATAGCTTTGGTATGATTTTAAATTTGTTGTTTAATTAACTTGCTAGTAACTTGACTTGATAAATTTTGCGAATGATGAATTGGGTTTAAATAGGGATAAAATCCTTAAATTTTTGTTCGTATATTTTGGTTTGAATTTGCCACTTGCTTTGCTCAGCCATTCGATTCTTGATTGAACGATTGTGATGATTTCTGACTTTTTCATTGGTAGATACATTCAAATTTGCTTGAATTGATTTGACTTTGTTATGTTCATTGCTCTTACGACTTGTTCATCGGTTGCTTACAGTTTGGCATTTGAATTTTAGACAAACTTGACTTGCTGAAGTCTGACTTGTTCATTTGCAACCTTTTCTACTCCTTGACTTTGATCGAACTGCTACTGATAGTTACCGAATTTTTGAACACTTCAACAGTATTTTTCGTTTGGCCATTTCTTTGATATCGTCTTGGAGTCTTGGATGTTAGTTGCTCGAGTTTAATCCGATGTCATATGTGTGTGATTGGTGTTTCTATGCTCTGTCCACTCGAGTGCTTGCAGTGTCTGGTGCACTTCAGTTTTGTTTTGTTCGAGTCATGGCTATTTGGTGTGAATGTTGCTTTGTAAATTGCTATTTTTTATTTTGGTGCCTTACTAACTTGATGCTCCTACTTGAACTGATATATGTGTATACATATATATGCATATATGCATATGTTAGAATAGTCTAGGTTATGAACTGATGTCTTCATTCATGTATACATATCTTTGTATGCACATATGCACTTGAACCTGTTTACCTCTGATTTGTTGTGTGTACTTCTTTTGCACTATTCTGGTCTGGTTGCATGTTGTGTGTGTAGTCTGTACCTTGCTTAATCGCCTTGCACTTTGTTATGGATCCTTGTTTGCACTATGCACTGTTCTGTTTGTCTGAACTGATATGTGTATACATGCTCCAATGCATACATATCTGGTGCACCACTTTGTATATTTGCACTACATGTTTAAACTGAACTTGCATGTTGTTCATTTTGCTTGGACATTTTGCTGGGTTGATTGTTATTCTTGTTATTTGAGTGCTTTCCTTATGCCATTTGAACATTTATGGTGGTTTGGTTCCATATTAAGTCTTCATTGATCTAGTCTGTGTTGCATCCCTTGTGTTCACAACTGCTTATGCGCTTACCATTGCTGTGTTAATTTAAACTAAACTTGTATTTGAACTGCTTGCTCCTGACCATGTCTTATGCACTTGTATTCTCTGACCAAACCCACTTGATATGATTCTAGTCCATATTTATCTTGTTTTCATGTGTGCATTTGGTTGTACTTGAGCATGTTTGAAATGTTGTATGTTGTTTTTGCACTTGAGTTGAATCCAGTCCAGGCTTGGGTTTGACCTTATGCTCACCTGTCCCTAAAATTTTAACAAGAAAGTGTATATCGGTGTGCATAACCTTGTGGCATGTACAGTGGTACACTGTGCATGTCACAATTTGTTCGCGTAAGATGAATTAAAAAAAATGATGACGAACAACCCAAATAACTGAGGTAAACAATATTTTCAAACACACACTTCATCGTGCACTACAAAATATTTCTTTTTCAATTTTACTGCGTCGGTGTTTATTTTGCAGATAGTTCAGATGCTGGATACAGGTTGGAGCAAAGTTGAAGATCAAATACGAGTGATGAGTGAATATGCAGTGAGGAGAAATATGTATGTAAAATTGTATAGTGAAAATTGTGTTGTAATTGAAAGTTGTATTTGGAATTGTGTAAATATAGTGAGAGCTTAAATTTGTACTATTTGAATTTGTAATAAAATATTTGTTTGAATAAAATATATGTTTAAATATGAATTCCGAGTTATTTATTTTATTCAACAAATATTTATTTAATTATGTGGAAAAATAAAATAGTACAATAACAAATACATTTAACGAATATATATATGTTTATTATCATCAAACAAAAATCATAGGCTATTGTATTCTACACTCCGGGCATGAATCCCACACCTCTCAACCGCGTTCTCACTCTTAATCTTCTAAACAACAACCTCCATCGACTCAACCCCTTAACATTACCATCTTTGTCTCCTATCAACTCAAAGGAAGTACAAGTCATGCTGCTCCACCTCCACCCCCTACAGGCCAATCTTCAGTTATCATTACCAAAATGCAGGCTGCTTTACCTAATTATTTCCTAAGGGGTAATATTTGACCACAATGTTAGGGTCATCGCCTGACAAGAAGTTAATAAAGACATCGATCATATTAAGGAGGCAATGGACTAACTATTTGAATGGAAAAGGCTTGCCAAGGGCCTCTCTGACTTAATAGGATCAACCAGACACTCATTCATTCTTTTGACTCGGAGAGAGTCAGCCACAACGAGATCGTAGGGGGATATAAACATGAATTGGCTGACATCACTAAGGAAAGAGATGTAGTAATGAACTCAGCCAAGGACTCCAAAGATAGAATAGTTGAGCTTGACCCATACTTAAGCAACAAACATCATGAATGATCAATTGAAGAAAGTTCATGCTCTGAATGCTAAATATTAAGAATAAAATGGTTCAAAGCCAAGGACGAGCAACTTTCAGTGCTTCACGCTGAAGTGGATAAGCTGAAAACAGACTTGAGGGCCGAGTCAGAATCAAATGTTCAAGTCCAAATTGAACTCTTCAATGCCAGAGAAGAGATTATGGAGCTCAAAGTGAAGGCCATTTAATCAAATAAAGAGATGGAAGTTACTCCCCATCAATTCTTCGCCAGCGTTATCGAAAATAAGTATCTGAAATGGCTTGGAGAGAGTTATCCAACTACACTAGCCGACGCTTGGGAAGAGATCCTCCACAGAGGCACCCATGCTGGTCGTGGCATTATTGAAGATGAGTTGAAATCACTATTGCTAGATGAGGAGGACATTGTGGCCCAGGAGAAAGGAAAGGCTGTCTTGGCAGCACAAGACGTAGCTACGGGAAAGGCAGCTATATAGGCTCTCGTTGGTTCTAGCGCATTGGACCAAGTGGAACCATCCATTCCCACATCGAAAGAGCCTGCAACAGACATTGTCGCTTCCATGGTTGTCACTTCTAAAGCTGCCCTTACTAAAAATCCTATCCATGTTGTATTAAGGGTCGAAGTTCCACATCTCACTCTTTTGGCCATTCAATCGACCAAATCTTATGTTAAGGAGGGAGAAGGCATGGTGTTTGACTGGTGTATAAGCCAGGAGTCTCCAACATCTGCTCCATGATGTACACTCCAAAACTCCACTCCACTTCACGACCGACCCAGGCTATAACTCAACTCCAAAATACATGTGATCTATAAAGCAGCTTCTCCACATCATCTACTACCTCCCATATCGATCAGAAGTGAATCCAAGCACTTTGGATTTATGGGTCGGGTAATCGATCAGGCATAATTGATGGCCAAAAAATACTTAACCTTTTTCGGCATTTTCTGAATTGGTTTCTACTCTAATCCAAATGCCTTAACTTCCAATGCAACTGTTTGCATCGATTCAACTCCAAAAGCTCCTAAATCAACCGAGTCTCTAAAATGAACATGGAGTCTGTAAAACACATATCGATACATCACTTCCTATCATAAGCAAATGAACATAATAAAACTACTCAATAAACATCATATCGACATCATAAACACAATACAAACAACAAGTAACCAAAATCAAGCCAAAAGCAAGAAATAGGGTATCCATAAGAACATAAATGAACCAATTTAGATCTACATTAGATTTAAACATTTTAATTCATTTTCACAACTTGGGTAGGTGTAATTTAAGTCAAAATCACCTTTTAATATTTAAAAACCATTTTCAAACATGGTTTAGTACTATGTTAGCATATACAGTAAAGTGAGACAAATATCACTCATCTAGATCAAAATAACACTAATACCAAGGCAAATTTGATTTGAACAGTATTTCCCAAATCACAATGCACCCCAAATCAGCAAATCTTGAAATCCCCTTGATCTTCTTTATTAATTACTCAATAATAACTCGATTTAGTTAATTAAAGTGAAGAAAATGATGGATTTTGGTCTAATTTGAATTAGTGGAGGTTGGAGAATGTTTAGAAAAGAGAAATTATGATTAGTGGCTGGTGCAGGAGGCCGCCACTAACCCTAATCTCGAAACGAGTTAATGGGCCACACCAATCACTTATTAATTACCCGCTAATCTGCAAAATAACTATCCAAACTTAAAACAACCATCTCTCATAAACGGTAAGTCCAAAAATCTATTATGATCATTTTATGACATACTTGAGAAATAGTAAGAAGATCAAGAAGCCGGTCAACACAAAAGTAAAATCACGATTGTCATCGCATTGCATTTTCTTAACCTTTGTAAGAAACCAATACCAATAGGGCTAACCTTCACCAGAAAGAAAGAAACAACAAGAGAAAAGAATCCTAAAATATAAACATATATAGAAATTTATAAAATAAATATAAATATATAAAAAACATAAAAAATTAAGCATAGCAATACTCAATTCAACAAATATTTGCCAGGCAAATATCTGACTGATAGATAATTGCTAGTCAAATATTTGCTTAAAAATTATAAAGCTAACAAATATTTTCCACTTAAATATTAGCATAGCAAACACATTTCCATGAAATATTTTCCTGACAAATATTATCTTTGCAAATATTTGCCAAGCATATTTTCCAAACATATATTTGTCAAGCAAATATTTTCCAAGAAAATATAAGTCAAGTAAATGATAGCTAACTAAGAATATTTAGAAATAAATCGTACCCTGTTATCATTTTCAGTTGTTGTAGGTGTAATATAACCTTAACCTCTACCTCTCAGAAAAGTCCCATCTACAAATATTAAAGAACGATAATACGAAAATCTGCATTTACAAGCTTCAAAACCAATAGAAACCCTTTCAAAATCACGACTGTTAGAATCACTATGAAGGTATATTGTACTACTAGGATTATACTCAACTAAAGCTTCATAAAAAGATTTCAAATGATGTTATGAAAGTAAATTCGTGTTACGAATTTCTTCAAAACCAATCTTTTTCCTGTATATGCAAAATAGTAATTTAAACAAGTATTAT
The DNA here is from genome assembly GCA_030737815.1 of Allium fistulosum. NCBI lineage: Eukaryota > Viridiplantae > Streptophyta > Magnoliopsida > Asparagales > Amaryllidaceae > Allium > Allium fistulosum. Next base: position 320,231,534 of record CM060902.1, on the reverse strand, counting down.
GTTTGAAATAAAAGAACGATATCTTTTTTCTAAATAAAGGATTAGGTCGAATAAAATCAATATTTCTTAATAAGTTTGCTCGAAACAAGTGGATGATTAACATCTAAAATACATGGACCATAAAAATGATTATGTAGCATAGTTTTAATAACTAAAATCGAAAGATTATATTTTATAGATGCATGAACCCAAGATGAACAACCTTCTCGTGAATAGCAGTCACATGCTCCTTATCATTCTTAAGAATAATAAATTTATGTCCATTTTTAATACAATAAACACTACTAGAAAATGCTGAAATACCGACAGCAGCCGGCGATGGCTTCCGACGGCCAATTTTCGACGGCTTCCAACGAGCCGTCGGCGGCCGTCAGAAGCCGTCGCAAATTCGTGAATTTCAGGCCTCAGCCAAGACCTTTCTTCCTCATTGCTCAGTACGAAAAAAACCCCTAAAACCCAATTTCTTGCTTCCAATCCCCAAATTCAAGTTTTCGGATCCTCAACGGATGCCAAATCACACTCTATTGCTTCTAATCTCAGGTATAATCTCTTATTTTCATGAAAAATCTAATTTTTACCCTAAATCTAGATTTGCATAACACTACTAGAAATGCCTCAAAATGCGACAAAGCCTAGCGACGGCTAAAAAAAGCGGCAATTGCTAGCCGTCGCTTATCTCGATTTCATAACCTGCAGCCGAGAGAACACAGTTTCATTACTCTCTCCCCCAATCTACTCCCAAATCACCTCAGATCCACCACCAGCCGCCGCCAGGAGCCGTCGCAACCTTCCGTCGCTAATTTCAACCTCTCCAAACTTGTCGGTATCTTCTATTTTGCATTATCTTTGTTTAATTTAGGTTTAAATTAAATTAGTTGATGATTTAGGGATTTGGAATTGGATGATTTAGGGGTTTGGAATTGATGAATATATGTTATTAGTTTATGGTATATAGTTTATTATTTGAATTGGGTATATAATGGTAAACCTAATTTAGAAAATTAGTTGATTATGTGTTTGAAAATGGTGATTATTGCGTAATAGGTGATGATAATTAGTATTGATTTGGTGGTATTAATTAGTGAATTTATTGTTTATTATGTTGTTAAAAATTATGTCTAATTTAAAATCCAAAAAATAGTCCATGATTATTGAATAATATGTTTATTGATAAGTTTACGAGAATGTTTGTTATACTGTTGTAAGTGCTAACTACTTATTTAGTTCACAAAATCGTTAATTAAAATTTATGTAGTTAAACAAAAGTTAAAATATGTTTTTAAAATTTATATTTAATTAATAAATATTTAAGTAGTTAAATGAATTATAAAATAGTTTTTGCAGTTGTTAAAATAGTAACTCGTAGTTCCCATTTGCGAGATAAGGCATATTTTCCGAGTTACTGATAGTTCGCATGGATTTTGATTCATAATTAAATGAATTCTATTTGGCTACATTACTAAAAAAAATTAAGATCATGATTTCACTACAGACCACTAATACTTCAATATTAATATTTTTTTATTTGTGCTTTATTTATGTGAACCCCTTAGAGAATTTTTGGCCCCGTCTGACAAGTGTTGTATATGATCGTTATATGGATATTCGTTTTTCCACAGAACGGACATCTATATTCATCTGATACAACATTTGTTGGATTTGTCCTAGTATTTGGACAAGTTACAAACACAATAAAGTAATCATATTTTATAAATCATTTCAGTTTAAACGGTTCAGAAAATTTCGATGGCACTTCCTTTTTTCCCTGTGTACACGCATTTGTGTACGATACAGGGAATAAAGGGAAGTGCTGCCGAAATTTTTTAGAATCGTTTAACCTGAAATGATTTATAAAATATGATTACGTTATTATGTTTGTAATGGGAAGTAGGATAACCGGCCGTCAAAGTAAAAAACAATAAACTTAAGAATTGAAAATTTGAATGCAATATTTATTTGAATTTGTTAAAATAGTAAAGGGTTATATATGAATTTTTACAAGACTTTAATATGAAGTGTGTTATTCAATCTTCTAACCTACATTTTACAAATCAGGAAATATGTTCGATTATTTTCTCGATCGTAGTTGGATGTATGAACCTCGAAAAGGTATGAAAGGATCAATAAAAGAACGTTTCTATAATGGTGTACAAGTATTTATTAGATTTGCTCAGTCTAATAATCGAAATAACGTAGACATTCGTTGTTCGTGTAGTAAGTGCAACATCTGAAGCATTGGAAACCAGATGTAGTAGAAGTACATTTGTACAAATTTGGTTTTTTGCCGAATTATTACTTATGGGATCGTCATGGAGAACTTGTTCAACCTACACCTAATCCTATAGTGTTAGAGGACGATAATACTATGACCACCCCTATAGAAAACATGGTGCAAGATGCTGCACGATCAATGTTTCCTACCTTTGACCAAGGTGATGATGGGAACGAAAATGTTGACGAAGAGCCGATCGCGGAAGCTAATTTTTTTTTATGATTTATTGGATTCTGCTAAGAGGCCATTGTGGGATGGATGTACAAGCGGAACCGAATTATCTGTAACCGCCGAATACATCACTATGAAATCGAAATTTAATCTTACAGAAGCTGCATTTACAGCAGTTGTACAAACTGCAAAACGACACATGCCACCTAATAATTTAATGTGTGATAGTCATTATAAAGTAAAAAAACTTATATCTGCTTTTGGATTGCCGTACCAGAAGATAGATACATGTGTAAAAGGTTGCATGTTGTATTGGAAAGAAGACGCTCATCTTACTAAATGCAAAATATGTAACGAGGAAAGATACAAACCAAGAAAAAAGAAAGGAAAAGAAGTTCCATATAAGAGGATGCATTATTTACCCATCACTCCCAGACTTCAACGGTTATATGCATCTTCTGCTATAGCATGTCATATGCGATGGCACAGTGTGAGAACACCAGAAGAAGGAACTTTGATACATCCATCTGATGGAGAAGCATGGAAACATTTCGAAAAGACTTATCCTGAATTTGCGGCAAAGAGCCGTAATGTTAGACTTGGCTTATGTATGGATGGATTTTCGCCATTTTCACAGTTTGGTAGTAAATATTCATCATGGCCTATTATTATTACTCCTTATAATTTACCTCCATGGATGTGTATGAAAACTCCATATATGTTTCTAACGATTGTCATCCCTGGTCCCGATGATCCGACACAACGAATTGATGTTTATTTACAACCACTAATCGACGAGTTGAAAACACTGTGGCATGAAAGAGTTGAAACGTACGACATTTCGAGAAAAAGGAATTTTCGTATGTTTGCTTCTTTATTATGGACTATTAGTGATTTTCCCGCGTATGGCATGCTTTCAGGTTGGAGCACATCTGGACGTCTAGCTTGTCCTTATTGTATGGATGAAACACGAGCATTTTCATTGAAGTATGGGAAGAAAATTTCTTGGTTTGACTGTCATCGGTGTTTTCTACATACCAATCATAAATTTAGAACAGATAAAAACAACTTTATAGCTAACAGAGTAGAGAGTATGCTACCACCTAAGGTTTGGACAAGTGAAGAGGTATATGAAATTGTAAAAGACTACCCAAAGATACATGAAACTGGGTACAGGTTGAAATTCCAAGTAAATCACTACACCAAAACAGTCATTTGGCAACACTTTTTTTTTCCATTTGGCGACACTTATATGGGTTGCAATTTAGTCTCGCTAATAAGTGTCGCTATCCAATATAAGTGTTATTGAAAATAAAAATTTACACAAATACGGCGACACTTATTTTCGTTGTAAGCCTTGGTTTAATTGGAGTTAATTGAAATATACTAGGGCAAAATTGTAATTGAATAACATATCACGCTTACCCCTAGCCACACTTATGTTATAACCGGAAAAAACTCCTTCCGTATTCCGTAAAAACAAATCCCTGCCACTCCATCCCGAAATCCCTAAATCCCCAAATCGCTCTCTCCATCCCACAAATAAATCACTACTGCTGCTGCCCCTCTCCCTCCGACTCCATCAAACTACTACCGCCCCATCCCTATCCGACTCGATCAAACCGCTAATGCCCCATCCTCCTCCGACTCCATCAATTAGCTGCAGTCAGCTCCTCCATTATCGCTTGACCATGCAAGACCCAGGACACGAAGGACACCGCAAGTGGAAGATGACAAGCCCTTCTGGTAATTTTGTAATGCCACTGATTTGGTTTTATTGATGTTCTTGAATATGTTTGGTGTTATAAATAACCCATGTTTGGTGTTATAAATAACCCATGTACGTTGTATGTTCAGCTTGAGTGAATTGCTAGCGCTCCCTGTAAATCTTTCACCACTTAACCTTTTGATATCTTACACCTTATGGTCCGTATTTCTTCTTGATTACAAAAAATACAGTCAGAAACTGATGCATATATATTTAACCATTGGTATGTTGTTCATGATTATGCATGTTATATAGGTGGATATGAAGTCAATTGCAGATGGAGATACAATCACAGTCTATGTGGATGCTGCAGATCCAAGAGAATCATCGAGTGTTCCTCCTGAAGTTCATAAAGCAGTCGTTTCAAGAGCTAGGGCTAGAGCAGTGAAAGATTATAAGACTGCAGACGCTCTTCATAAAAGTATCGTCGATGCTGGATATAGGTTTCTAAAATAGCAAAAACATTTCCTTTGTTTTTTTCCTTTTCAAAAATAACATGAAATTGAATTTCAGGGTAATAAGTAGTCCAAATGGAGATGAAACTCTTGCAAAGAAATACAGAATAAGACTCAAGTATGAACCTCATTAGTGTTTATGATTGATTGTATTATAATTATGTTAACAGTTTAATATACTATGCATGTAAATAGGGGAATCGACGCACCTGAGAGTGCAATGCCATATGGGAAGGAGTCCAAGGAGGAATTGGTAAAGCTAGTAGAAGGAAAGAGGCTCAAGCTGAATATGTTTGGTGTTATAAATAACCCATGTACATTGTATGTTCAATTATGTTATTAGTAGGGTCTAATTTAGTTTACTGAGATCACTAATTAAATTGCAAGTCATATTCAAAGGGTACAGCAATATAATTAAATGTGATAAAATTAAGGTCTAACTTGTATTATTGTTATTTAGTGCAAACTACTGATATCGTTATATGAAATATAGTTATACTTAACACAATTATAAAGTTATTAGATTGAAGCAGACAATGATATTTAAAGTGCCTACTGTTTTTCATCAGAAATTGAGCATTTAAATTTACTACGCTGTTTAAAAAAATATAATGAGCTATTAGTTCGGATTGAAGTGTTACTGCTTACAACTCAAACTCACGGTTAAGATTTGTCAAGTAGTACAGTATGTAACAACATCAATAACTTTTGCATTAAAAACTGTTTTTGTAGTAAATCCTTAAGATTAAATAGGGGAAATGGATTTGTGATTTTTTTTAATTTTTAATTTTTTTTAATGAACACCTTTAATTGGCTGTAAATTATTTGGACAATTCATAGTAGGAATTGAATATGCCTATTGCCAACAACTCTGATTTGAAGCATTAATACATGCAAGTACAAACAACATGGTCCATATGATTGAAACTGCAGTAAAAGTATCCTAAGTGAACCATGAAGTTTAAAGTTGATAATTTTAACTAGTAAACAGTTACATATATGGTAGTCATACCGACAGTTGAATAAATTATACTTATGAAACTTAACAGGTTTATACTTAGAGATGATGTCTTTTGTTTAACAGGTTTATACTGTTATTTTGTTTTTAGTTACTGCAGCTTTGTCATTTCTGTTATATTTAGTGATGATGTCTTGGTATGATATTTCCAGCAAGAAGAATATCGGTTCCAATTTGTCCGACACGTCCTTAAATTCAGGGCAGCAAGTTCACAGATTTTTTCACTTGAAGAGCACTTCACAGGTATGAGAATATTTGCACAATTTTAAAATTTCCAAGAATATAACTTGTTTGTTTTGTTACAGTCACAGTGTATAATTTGTGAAAAACAATTCATATAATAGTTTGATTCTAGGCCTTTTGTTCCTTTTCTTTCTTTTAGTCGAAATGTGTTCTCATGTTTTCTTGTACATTGTTATAAATTAAGGAATTTATTGCTTGCACGTTAGCAATATCAATTGAGTTGAAATGTAGTTTATTTCTTACATGATTGAGTCTAAAATATCGTTAGAGGCATCGTTAATCTTTATTTTCATATCAATGGCACTGCAATTTTTAACTTGTAAATGGGAATTTAAATTTGCAGCTGCGCATGGATGATGTGCCAAAGCTATTGAACGAGTACCAACAGCTAATCTCAAGCTCAAGCTGAAGAAGTGTGTTTAAAACAAATACTACCATGTGCCGCGGAAAAATATGTAAGTGTCAGTTTAAAACAAATTTCAACTTATTCCATTGTGTGTTTAGTTTAAATTTGAACTAAACAAATGAAAATTAGGAACATTTCGGTATTTTTCAGATGAAAATTTGAACTAAACAAATGAAAATTAGGAACAAATTTCAACTTATTCCATTTCATTTATAATATGTCCACTTGTAAAAATATCTTGTATTGCAGCTGCTACCTTAAAGATCCCGGATGCACCAATTTATGATGGTCCTCAAAATGGAATGTACAAGTTATGTGATTTTTCAGATGGAGGTTTCGTTATATGGCCGGAGTTTCGTATTCGGTATTTGTAGAATTTCACTATGAAATTTACGTTGTCTTTTGTATTCCAATTTGACATTGTTATGAAGTAGTTGATTATGTATTGAATTAACCAACTTAATTATGTATTGTACTTGTTATGAAGTAGTTGACATTGTTATGAAGTAGTTGACTATGAAATTTATGTTGTTATTTGATCATGAATATTGTAAATTTTGGGTTCCTATTGAATGTAGTATAATAATGCATATCATATTAGTTATTAATTGTTTATTAATTTTAAAATAATTGACTATATTGAGAATGAAAATATTTTAGCGTTATAAGCGTTGGCAAATAAAATTTACCAACGCTTATAAGCGTCAGCATAGAAAATTAAACAATGTTGGATGGTTAATTTGCCAACGTTTATAAGCGTTGCTAACTAATATACACCAACGTTTATAAGCGTTGGTGAATACAAACTTCCAACGCTTATAAGCGTTGGGAAACTAAACTCGCCAACGCTTATAAGCATTGGAAATAAATTGCGACGCCCCTACAGCGACGCTAATAAGCGTTGCTGAAACTGTTTGCGACAGTTATACTCGTTGGGAATCACCTGTTTTGGTGTAGTGAATCGGAAATTCATAACTGGTGCAAGCAAAGTATATTCTGGGAGTTACCGTACTGGAAAAATCTCCTACTCTGACATAACATTGACGTCATGCACAACGAAAAAAACGTGTTCAACAACGTGTTTAACACAATTTTGAATGTGAAGGGGAAAGCCAAGGACGATGCGAATTCAAGACGTGATATATTAAACTTCTGTAAGCGGCCCGAATTGCAATTATACGACGATGATAAGAAACCCAAAGCATGCTATGAGCTAGACAACAAGCAAGTAAAACTCGTTCTAAAGTGGGTGGAAGGACTTAGATGTCCTGATGGGATTTCTTCTAACCTCCGTAGATGCGTTGACTTTAAAAACAGCAAACTGAGTGGGATGAAAAGTCACGATTACCACATTATGATGGAGTATTTTTTTCCCGTGATTTTCAAAGAACTGTTGCCTGCAAAAATATGGAGTGTTATAACAGAATTAAGTATGTTTTATAAACAGCTTTGTTCTACGACGTTAAAGGTAGATCGTATACGTAAACTTGAAGCAGAAATCCCTGTACTTCTATGCAAACTGGAGAAAATATTTCCCCCTGGTTTTTTTAATGTAATGGAGCATTTACCTGTTCATCTTCCATTTGAAGCACTCCTTCGTGGTTCTGTGCAATATGGATGGATGTATCCATTTGAAAGGTAATTTAATTAATTTTTGTTTTTGTACCACCATATAAATTTAATTAATTTTGTTATAGGTACCTGAATCATTTGAAGAAAAAAATTAGACAAAAAGCACGAGTAGAAGGTTCGATTTGCAAATCGTACCTTGAAGAAGAAGCTTCATTTTTTTTCTCACATTACTTTAGTAACGATGTGAACTTATCGTTCGTAAGTGTTCCCCGTAATGAAGAAACTATTGAGTAGGATTCTTCTGAAACAATGTTATCTATTTTTAGACAACATGGAAGACCTGCTGGAAAATGTGTGGAAATATGGTTAGATGATAGAGATTACCATGTGGCACACACATATGTTCTTCTAAATTGTGCTGAAGTTGCACCATTTATCAGGTACTTATGAATTCATATATATTTCAATTATACATGTATATATTAATTATAAAGGAATATAATACATATTTGCAGCATAATCGAATCACAACATCCATCTGGTGATCTCAGTAAAGAATTTGCTGGATGGTTTTCAAACTACGTTCATGATACAGGAAACTGTGTTATTGACGAAGGATTATGACATCTTGCTATAGGACCAAAACGAAATGTCAAGACTTATCCAATATTTTTTGTCAATGGATTTAAATTCAATACCAAAGATTATGGGGCTGAAAAATTAACTTATAACAGTGGTGTATTTGTCAAAGGAAGTGATGATTCAGAGGAGCATATAAAAGATTTTTACGGCGTCTTAACACAAGTTTTAGAGTTGACATATTATATACAACATGCAGAGAAAGTTGTTTTATTCAAATGCAACTAGTTTAGTAATGTTCCTGGCTCTGGAATTAATGTGCACAAAGATTATAAGCTAATTGAAATAAGGCATACATCGCATTACTATAAGTATGATCGTTTTGTATTAGCTAAGCAAGCTTTACAAGTTTATTTTGCTCCATATCCGTCCTTAAAAAAAGATAAAGTAGACTGGTGGGCTGTTTTTAAAATGAAGGCAAGATATACATTTGATGGAAATAATATTCCAGATGAAGCAGCGTATCAAGCGGATCTCGAGCCAAATACTGAAATAGTGATAACCGATGACATTGATGTAGGGTCGTTGACTGATGAATCGAATGTTTTATTAGATGCATTTGTAAGTACCGAAGAAAATGATATAGAGTACGAGACCGAGTCTGAATCAGAATACGATGAAGACTGATCATAGATGGCATCGCTTGTTGTATAATTCTGAGCTATGTATTAACAATAATGACTATGTTATGTAATATTCTGAGCTATGTGTAATAATACTGATGACTATATATGATCTGTATCATTCTGAGTTATGCATTATTCTTTTTATGTATACTTTTTTCGATGATTATGTGCAGAGTATGTTTATGTGATGATTACCACTTGACTAATAATTATGTGATGATTATGCGACGATTAATGATTATGTGATATTGATTGATGATTATGTGATTCTTCTGTTATCAGTACTTTTTTCTAAGCAGTACATCTCAGTCACCTTCACTTGGATCTATGTCTGATAGGCACCGTTATCGACGTAGTACATCTCATTCGCCTTCACTTGGAGCAGGTCCGAGTAGCTCTGAGCCAGATCTCCGTCGAGTTGCGGAGATAGTTCCGAAAAGTGCTGGGTATGTATCAAACTTATTTGAATTATATTATATGAAATATATTGAATATATACATCAACATTTCTACAGAGGGTTCGAGGTGGAACCGTCCGATTTCATTTTACAAGTATCAAAAGAAGCATACAAAAGTAGGATGTCTGGCTGTTGGCCTCAGTTGGATAACATCCCAACACATATAAAAAATGCAATATGGGCTGATCTTATGGTAAGTACAACTTTGTAATATATAATTATGCCTTATATGAAACAAAAAACAATATGCCATCATGCCTTATGATATCAATTTTATGTATTCTGTTCTGCTCATTGTTTTCTAATTATATAATCTCTTTTACATAACACGTATGATAATTCAATATGCAGGCAGCTGTACGTGTGGATCCTCAGGATATGGATGTTTTTATGAATCATTGGAATAAAAAGATACGGAAAAATTACAGAGAGACTCTTTCAAGGGCCAAGGCTTTAGGGAAAAAGCCAAGTTGGATGGGGGATGATATTTGGGCTGGATTCCAACAATATTGGGAATCCGAAGCATTCAAAGTAAGTTATATTGTCACTATATTTTTACATTTAAATGTGTTGAATTATTTTACTTAATAGTGTGTATAAATTAATAGGAATTATCGGCAAGAAACAAGGCTAATAGGAACAAAAACCCTGCTTTACATCGTGGTGGCTCGAAATCCTTCCAACAACATAGGAGGGAATTGGTAAATAAATTAACTATTCTATTCTATTCTCGTATATAATCTATTCTTGTATATACTCATGCAATTTATCAATATAATCTATTATTGTATATATTCAGTGGGCAAAGTATGGAAGGGAGCCTACAGCGGCTGAGGCTTTCAGAGTCACACATGCAGTGGAGCATACAGATGATGATGGGAATGTTTCATATGATTGGTCGGATGACAAGGCTGCTTCTGTAATGGTAAATATGTTTATTTCTGTAATGAAAATATTTCATATTCGTTTATTTCACAGTAAATAAGTAAATCGTATATCAATTGTGTCAAATATCTGTTCGTAATTGTAGGAGAGATATAATGCAGAGCATGATCGAGCGATACAAGCGAGTGGACGGGAGTCGCTTACGGTTGATGAGTCTAATCGGATATGGGACTCAATCATTGAACCGGCAAGTCAAAACAGGCGTTACAGTTTCGGCAATATGGTATGTACTCAACGTTTACACAGTAGAAACCTGTATGCCATGAACTTCTTATTCATTTGAGTTTATTAGCGATAACTTGAGTTTTCTTATTGTTATTGTATGCCATGATCTTCTTATTCAGTTGAATTATTTCACAGGTTCTTAATTTCCAAAGAGCATATAGGAGATCCATAGACGAGGAAGAGATTGCTCGGATGCAAACACAATTGGATGAGCTCAATGATTGGCGGAAGAGTCATTTGGCGACGTAGATAGATGAGCGTATTGCTGCCTTCTATCAGGAGCATGGGTCAATGCCCGGGGAAGGAGGTGCAGATGATGATGATGCTTAGTTGGTTTGTTTTGACGGATACACTTTATATACATATATGTACATATTATGAGGGGTTTGACATTTGGTAATTTGGATGTTGTGATTAATACTTGGTGTTTTGGTGGATTTGATATTTTGGTTGTTGTCATTGATACTTTGGCACTTGATATGTACTGGTTGTTTAATTTAGTTATGTGGGTTGGTTTGGTGGATTTTCATAATTGATTATGTTGATTTTCTTATATGATTTTGTGAATATATGTTGGAATATGCAATATTTGATGATTTGGTTGTGTTGATATTGATTATATGGTATGATGGAATGGTATTGTATGTGCGGAATGATGGAATTATATTATTTGGATTGATTGGGATTGAGGGTTGAAGGTGCTGGAATGTGGCAGCTAATTTTGTTCCAGATTTGCAACGGCTTGCGACGGCTCGCAACGGCCAAATGGTCGCATATAGCGACGGCCAAGTTGCGTCGCTTTGCAACGCTTTGCATCAACAACCCGGGAAATCAACAACCCCAACGGTTGATTCCACGTGGAAAATTAACCGTTACAAGCCGTTGCAAAAAGAACGACGGAGCCGTCGCTTTCTTTTGTTGCAACGAGATAATTAGCGACGCCATTTAGCGACGGCCGCCAACGCCTAATAGCCGTCGCTAAATAGTGCTTCTTTTGTAGTGTAAGTTGATAAATTAGGGTAATTAACGATTCTAATTGTTTCTAATAGCCTAATAATGTTTTATAGTATCCCATATTATACCTATTTCATTTGTTAGCGTGAAATTGTAAAGAGTAGGTATAATTTGTGATTTTGTATGTATGTGTAAACCATTATATATGTGTTGTTTCTATCATTAACTTATGTTAATTGGAATAAGCCACAGAACTTGAAAACAAGTTACTTATCGAAAAACAGAGATACATTCTACTTCAGTCGGAATTAGAATCATCCATGTCCATTGCTTTTAAACATCTTGACTTGTATAAAAATGAATGCATGAGTCTCAAAAAGAAATTAACTATATTGGAAAATGACAAAAATATTGAAGCAACCTTATTCGATAAAATACGCGTAATAATATGGTAAATTAATAATTTTTTGAAATATATAAAATTAGTATATTTTCAACCGTTTACAAATAATAATATATTACATAATAAATAAGAAGACAAACTATAATAACTTCCACTTTTTGTATAAACTACTTTTTTATTACATCCCTTAGAGAGTTTTTGGCCCCATCCGACAAGTGTTGTACATGATCATTATATAAATATTCATTTTTGTCACAAAACAGACATTTTATATTCATTTGGTACAATACTTGTTTGATTTGTTCATGTATTGGACAAGTTATAAACACAGTAAGCAATTGCATTTCGTACATTATTTCATTTTAAACGGTTCACAAAATTTTGCCGTCACTTTTCTTTTTTGTTTCCTATGTACATGCATTTTTGTACAATGTAGAAAACAAAGGGGAAGTGCTACCAAAATTTTGTTGAATCGTTTAAAACGAAATAATATACGAAATGTAAATGTTTACTGTGTTTGTAATGGAAAGTAGGATGACTGACCAGCAAAAAAGAAACCCATAAACCAACATTTCAATATTGTATTCTTAAGTGGGATAAAATTGATGCATATAAGTTTATGTATTAATACATTGAAAAATAAGATGTCAATTCGTAAAATGACCGATATTTATTTTTGAATTTGTGACATATCTTTTTAAATAGGAAAAAGGATCGATTATTTTGTTGATCGGAGGAGATGGATGTATCAAAGAAGGGGATTGAGAGGCTCAATAAAGGAAGATTTTTATAATGGTATAAAGGTATTTGTTGAATTTGCTTTAAGTAATAACGGAAACGATGTAGAAATTCGTTGTCCATGTAGTAGGTGTAAACATTTGAAGTATTTGTTACCTTATATTATGAAAGTTCAATTGTGCAAAAACGGTTTCGTGTCGGAGTATTATGTTTGGGATTGTCATGGAGAAGTTATAGCAGATACTTCTACAGAGTCTGAATTAATGATTGCTGGTAATAAAATTGTTATGATGAACCATATAGAAAATATGGTTGAAGATGCAGTATGATCAATGTTCCCTACGGTTGAAGTTGATGATGACGATGTAAATGTTGAAGAACCAAATATTGAAGCAAAAAATTTTACGATTTATTGGATGCTGCTAAGAAACCTCTTTGGGATGGTTGTAAAAGCAGCACTCAGCTATCAGTAACCGCAGAATACATTGTGAAGAAGTCAAAATACAACTTCACTGAAGTCGGATTTGCAGCTGTTGTACAAGCTGCAAAACGACATATGCCGCCCGATAATTTAATGTGTGAAAATCACTATGAAGTTATAAAACTTATGTCGGCTTTTAGTTTACCTTATCAAAAAATAGATACATGTTTAAATGGTTGCATGTTGTTTTGAAAGAGGACATTACTCTTAGAAGTGTAGAATATATAACGAGGAAAGGTACAAACCAAGAAAAAAGAAGGGAAATGAAGTTCCATACAAACGTATGCATTATTTTCCCATCACTCCTAGGCTTCAAAGATTATACACATCTTCTGTAACTGCACCTCGTATGAGATGACATAGTGCTAGAACAGAGGAAGAAGGTACGTTGACACATCCAGCCGATGGAGAAACATGGAAGCATTTCGACAAAACTTATCCCAATTTTGCAACAAAGAGTCGTAATGTTAGATTTGGATTATGTATGGATGGTTTTTCACCATGTTCTCAATTTGGTGCTAAATTTTCATCTTGGCCGATTATCATCACACCTTATAATTTACCTCCATGGATGTGTATGAAAACGCAATATATATTTCTTACTGTTATCCTTCCTAGACCCGACGATCCCACGCAAGGAATCGATGTTTATTTACAACCGTTGAACGAGGAGTTAAAAACACTGTGGAACGAAAGAGAAAAAACATACGACCTTTTCAAAGATTTTTTTTGTATGTTTGCTTCTTTGTTGTAAATCTTACATCGAAGAAGAAGCTTCGTTCTTTCTCTCTCACTATTTCAGTGATCATATGAACATATCATTTGAAAGTGTTCCACGTAATGATGAAGGCGGCAAATAATAGTCCTCTCAAACAATGTTATCTATTTTTAAACAACATGGTCAACCTTCTGAAAAATGTGTAGAAGTCTAATTAGACGATAGAGATCTTCATGTAGCACACGGTTATATTCTTCTTAATTGTACTGAGGTTGCACCATTTGTTAGGTAATATGAAATAATAATTTTTGATTTATTCATTTCAATAATGCATGCGCGTGTAGAATTTAATGCAATATTTTATTCATATATGCAGTATTTATGAAAGTGAACATCCACATGGAGATCTCAGTAAAGAACTTTCACATTGGTTTTCAAAGTACGTTTATGAACCGAGAAATTGTGTGGTCGACGAAGGATTGAAACATCTTGCATTGGGACCAAAAAGAAATGTCAAGATATATCCATTATATTTCGTCAATGGATATAAATTTAACACCAAAGAATACGATGTAGAAAAATTAACTAATAATACAGGTGTATTTGTTAAAGGTAGTGATGACCTAGAAAATCACATAAATGATTTTTATGGCATTTTAACTCAAATTTTACAACTAATATATTTCTCACGACCCGCGGATGATGTTTTTATGTATAGATGCAATTGGTTCAGCAATGTTCCAGGTTCTGGAATTAATGTGCACAAGGATTATAATCTTATTGAAATAAAGCTCACATCGCATTATCACAAGTACGATCCTTTTGTACTAGCCAAACAAGCATTGAAAGTTTATTACGCTCCTTTTCGTCTCTAAAAAGAGATAAAGCAGATTGATCAGCGGTTTTAAAAACAAAGGAAAGATTTACGTTTGATGGGAAGAATATTACAGACGAACAATCTTATTAGGCAGATCTTGAGCAAAGCAACGAAATAATAATAAAAGACGATCGTACTAATTTGGACCTCTGAACAATGAATCAAACGTTTTGGTAGAAGCATTTGAGAGTAGGGAGGAAAATAACGTAGAATATGATACCTCATCTGAATCAGAAGACGATGAGGATTGATATAACTATTATGTTGAATTCTTATGTATTATGCAGATGAGATTTATTTTGCAAGTTATGTAATTTATGTCATTTATGAAATCGAATCTGCTTATCGTCATTTACATCATTTATGTCATTTTCATTTCAGTCATTTATTTAGCAATTTAAAAATGCAATGTATTCTGCTTATCGTCGGAATATGAGACCCAATCTGAACCAGGTATATTTTGCACTTTATGTACTTCATGTCATTTATATCATTTAACTATAAAATATATTTCATTATTATGCTATTATTCTCTTTTAAAATGATGTGTCTGTGACAGATATCATGTCGTCCAGAAGGAGGAGTTCTTTCCATTCATCAAGAGGCGATGACAACGGCCCATCGTAGCAGCCATAGCGTCCCACTGTGTATCTGGTATCTAGAGCGGAGGGGTAAGTTTTAAACTTTTTTCAGCATCTTAAATATTTTGTGTACGATATAATAATCTGTATTATATTTAACACAGGGGGTTTGACCTACAGTCGTCAGCTGTAGTTCTATCAGTTTCGAGAGATTCGTACAAGAGTAGGATGACGGCTTGTTGGCCTAAGTGAGATAATATCCCTTCCCACAACAGGGATTGTATATGTAAGGATTTCATTGTAAGTATAATTTTCTGTTTTCCATTCTTAATATTTTTGTCGCTTATTTATTGTTCACATTTTATTGTTTAATTATTTGTTGCTTGTTTATCATGAAATGCAAGCTGCAATCAACGTACAATTAGATGACCTGCAGCTGGTACGACACTACTGGATGCAGAAGATGAGGAAGAATTACTGGGATTCTATATCGGATATGAAGCATAAAGGGGAGAAGCCGAACTAGATGGGAGCAAGTGTTTGGGAAGGGTGGCTGGCGCATTGGGATAGTGACGAAGCGAAGCTAAGTGTACTAAACTTTTATTAATTATTTGATTGATATGTAAATATCAAAAAATATTTGGTAAGTAAATAATGTATTGTTTATTTAAATATACAGGCAGAGTCGCGAAGAAACTCTGCAAATAGGAACAAAAATCCTGTCACTCATCGAAGGGGGTCCAAGTCATTCCAACAATATTTCCATGAGTTGGTAAATTTATTAAATGTCAATTGTAAATAGTTATGTGCTATATAATTTGAATATACATTAATAGTACATAATAATCAATTTCATGAAGCTCAGGCGCAGGGTCATGTATCGTACATTGATGTATTTACCCGTACTCATGCCGTCGGGCATGTAAATCCAAACGGGATAGTTTCATATACATGGCATGATGATAAATCGAGGAAGAGCCATGTAAGCATATTTTAGTTTATATGCTATTAGTAATTGTTTTAATTATTAAAGTTAAATGAATTAAGATATCATGCTATTAATTTGAACTGTATTTTTATTTGTTCATGCGGGCAAGGTTTATGGAATAACGTCAGAAACTCCTAGAGGAAACTGGTCAAGAGCAGCTGACTACGAACGAGGAGGATGTCATTTTTGAGTCAGTCGTGGATCCACCTTCACGAAACAGGCATTACAGCTTTGGCAATCAAGTGGTAATGAATAATATATTAAGATATAACAATTTAGTAATCTTTCAGTTCTAAAGAACTTCACATCGCTTTAGTTTCAATAATAAGTTTATAAATATAACAATTAACATATTATGTTGTAGCTTCGATAGTAAGATTATAGTAATTGAACTTTTACTAAATTAAATAACTATTCCAGGGTAGATAGAGGAGAGCCAGCCAAACCAGAGCTCAGATCGATCTTGCAGAGATCGAAGAGTTGAGAACTATGGGTGGCGCAGTTGGAGGAGCAGAACTGTCGGCAGGCCATTGAGATGACATAGCTATTGGACCAGCGTATTACCAAGTACATACAACAATATGGTGGCCGCTTTCCATCTTCAGCTGGTTCCGGAGGTTCTGGAGGTAATTGACAGGAGTGATATGTACGTTTTTTTGTTTTGCATCATTGTTTAGTAATTTTTGATGATACATTGAGTTGGTGGAGTTGGATACTTTGAAATGTTGTGTATGTTATTTGATGATACATTTGATGATGGTAATTTTGACATTTGAGAGTTGATGGTGGGGAGTTGATGTTTCACGGTGTATATTTTGTACAATGAGATGTATGTACATTATTTTAACGAAGTGTTGGTTTCATTTTATGCGAGTTATGCTTGGTTTATTTCTTTATGTGATTTGATTATATTTGTATGATTTGATATTATATTGAATATCTGAATTGGATATGTGCTTGTGTGTGAATATATTATGTTTCTGGATTGTGTATGGTAGGTTAGAACGCAGCAGAAAATGCAAAAAATAGTTTCAGTATTTCCGACGGCTGGCGACGGCCTGTATGTCGAAATTTTCAGACGGCTTATGACGGCTTTATTACAATGGCTTCCAATGGTTTTTTTGCACTTTCGTGATCATCCACGTGTCTTCTACGGCCGTCTGGAGCCGTCGGTCTGTCTGTTGGTAATCGTCGGAAATATTACGATGGACGTTGTTGAAAGCCGTCGGAAAAACTGTGCGTCAACGGATATAGTTGCGATGGCTTTTTGCGTCGGTTTCCGAGGACTTCCAACGGCTCCCAACGACCGCCAGCCGTCATAAACCGTACGTTTTATTGTAGTGAAATCATAAAATATAAAAGTTCTTCAACACCGTCAGAAAATCTTTGACCAACAGTAGCAAACATCAGATTTGCATAATATTTTTTAACATTTATTTCAAAAATGAACCAGAATCAATTGAAGAAACTGACATCGAAACGCTAGAAGAACTAAATGAACAACCCTCACTAAAAGAACCGATAATGAAGAACTAAAAAAACCAACATCAACTCAACTACATTTGAATTACTTCGAACTAACCAAAACAACTAGAAACTCCAAGCAACCATGAGCAATAAGCAACAATATGCTAGCAAATCAGATTTTTTCTCAATAACTCTTCTCATATCATCCCTTTCATATCCCTTTCATATGACAATATAATAGACAAAAGAGTTAATTCGGGTTAATGCTAAAAAAATTCATTTTTTACTCTAAAAACTAATCATTAAACCTAAGCCCATTGCTATAACTATCATTACCCAACATAAAAGAACAAGAACATTAATGGTTAAAGACTTGCGCGCACGCGCACGCATATATGTTCCCTGCCATAAGCAACTATCCCCTGAATAAAATTTACCCTGCCATAAGCAACTATCACCTGAATAAAATTTACCCGATATAGTATATATCCAAGGAGAAGTGCGATAAGTTGTATAAGCTTGCGGTTGCGAACTGGATGGCCCCATACCTTCCAAATTGAACGACTTTCATTAGTATTCGGTGACCATTCATATATATATATATATATATATATATATATATATATATATGGCTAGCTTTTTGGATATAAAATAAAACACAATTGGTGACACAAAAGATCTCAGGACCGTTGTATATTATTTGCCCTTATATAGAAGATGAAAATGAAGGGGCAATCTAATAGTGAAGATCCATTGTGTCACCAATTGTTTTTGCATTTTGTGTTCCAATAGATTTTCCCTATATACATACATACATACATACATACATATTCAGTTATCATGTACTTATTCATTCAGTTCATTGTATATGTGAAGAATCATGTCGGTAGAAAAGAACATATTAGTGGATTATGACGTTCATTGGGTAAGAACATCTAAGTGAAGTGCGAAGTCCATAGTTGTTAGTTAATACCATCATCCATTATCTTTTGTGTCATTATGCATCATATCTAAAATTAATAACACATCTTTAAATTATTGATTAAATATTAATAATAATAAAATGGCCACTTTATAAACATTAAACAACTGGCTAGTCATATGATTAATAGTATCTAATATAAACAATATAAGAACAATTGTAAGAATGAAAAATGAGAATAAAAAAATCATGTAGAGAATTAAGCAAAACTTTAGAAAAAAGTGAGAGCGAAGAATCCCATGATTTTTTCTTTTTTATAGGATGGTATAGAGAAAATGATTTGGATTAAGTAGAATTATTCATAACGTGATAGAATAACGTTGCGGGTTGTTAAAGAGACTTCAGATTAAATTAAAAAGGAAAGAGACTTCAAATTAAATTAAGGAAAGATTAATTTATTAGGATATATTAATCAAGTTGAAATTAGGTATTATGGAAAAAAGAAGTTTATTTGGTTCAAATGTTTGGATCAAACTACACAATTAGGAATGTTTGAACGGAGAACCGATGCCCTAGACATATATCCACGATCACCTCTACTCCATTTACATTGCTATTAAGTGTTCATAAAAGGACAAACATAAAATAAAACAAATCATAATCATGACAATGTCTTTAACCGGCAAAAGGCACCAGAAAGAAAACATATGCTGCAATCTTACATGCAGACTCTTTGATCTCCCGTGTAATCAACTCTTTAATCTATGCAATCCATCCTCTATATACTTGCTGCCGCAGTACAGTAGGTAGAACTCAAGCTCCATTTCTGCAGAACTATTTCCTAATTAATGGCTCTCAATCCATATGCGCATCCATTCTATAGTGCCAAAGCAATGGTTCTTTATTCACCTCTTCACCCTCAGCAACAATTTCAAAATCACATTTTTACACCTCTTGCTGTGTTTCCAAACACTATTTGTTACATCACTTTGCCTTTGCCTGCTGTTTACTTTAGCTGCAACGTTAACAAATCCGCAGTCTCACGTGGGTCCGTTCTCTTGACTGAGATCAATGAAGAATTTGCCGAAGTAGAAGAAGGTGCTCATAATGATGATTGTGAGGCAGAAGCGAAGAGGCGTTTTAATCCTACCAAATTTGGAAAGTTAAGGAGAAGCAAATGCGATGTAGTTGGGAAATGGAAAGCCCAGGAAAGTAGATTAATTGACGATGACTTTTTTGAGTTTAAAAAAGAACACGGCTTTCATGGTAAAAAAACAACAGTTATGATTAAGAACATTCCAAACAAGTTTGGGTAAGTATATTCTGAAACTTGTCGTGCTTCTTATGTATCATATAATGGATTTTCTGATTGTACAAGCCGATTAATTTTTATAGTAAAAAGAAAATACTAGAGATGCTTGATGATCACTGCCTGAAGGTAAACAAGAATTTGAAGGCTAGTGGAGAATGTGCAGACAATGTTACCTCTTCATTTGATTTTTTGTACCTTCCCATGGATTTTAGGTACTTCTCTACAAACTTCTGGTTGTTATGCTTGCGTTTGCTTTTAAAATACGCGTTTCATTCGGAAATTTCAAATTAATTTAATATTCTGTGAAATTCTCTTTTAGTGTTCCATGAAAAGCCAATATTTTTTAGTACCATGGTAGATTTGTATAAATAATTTGATTGTTATATAACATCACCTAGAGACAAGCGAAAATTTTCTTTCGTTTCTTCAAATTTTCCGCGCATCATATTTATAGAGTAGCTTGCAATTAATCATGGTAAAATTTATATGGGAGATTGAGGAATATAAAAATAAATATAACATAATTGTAATCCTCAATTCGAGGATGTAGAAGCTCAACTGCATACACCTATGCAATGACATGTGGAGTAAAAAAACTAGTATGTATAAGATGTCTATCAACCTATGCTTCTTAAATTTATATTTCTTCTTCTGAAATGGTCAGGACTCGGAGCAATTTAGGATACGCCTTTGTTAACTTCACTAGCCCCATTGCAGCGTGGCGACTTTATTATGAGATGCACAATCAAAGTTGGATCGATGCTGATTCTCCCAAAATTTGTGAGGTTACATACGCCAGGATTCAGGTAAATGTTTTATTTTCTGCATTGCCTTTATTTTTGTTATTAAAAATTTACTGTTGCACCCTTATACTCTCTCATTTGTCATTTGCATTATTTACCATGCCGATTTATTTAGTTCAAAATAAGTATACTGACTTATATTGATAGGTGTCTTTTCATATAAATTCTTATTCATCCAAAGTTTCCAATATGATACTGATAAAAGATTACTATGCTAATTAGTATAATGAGATAAGTTCATACCTATTGTTTTCGGGTTGGAAAACAATACTAATCCAATTAGTTGATTAATTTTTATTATAGGTTTTAGTGATGGTTATTTTAATGCCTACTAATTTAATTTTCATATTGGTTGGTAATGGTTCTTTTTAATGTTTGAAAGAAATATGTTTTCATTATAAAACATGAACATTAGTTATTTATTAAACATGTGCAGATAAGGTATATTACATTTAGAAAATTGAAATGATAGTGAACTAGCACACTTATTTGTAATTACATTTTACAGATGCTATTGAACTAGAACATTTTTAATTATATTTTTTGAATGCCGCTGTACTAGGAACATTTTATGTTGAGTTCATAGCAAATGTTAGGACAAAAGTGTACGAGCAACCTGTAAAAACTGGAAGCATGGTTCCCTTTTATTTGCAGCATCAAAAAATACTTCCAAACAACAATTTAGTGTGTGTACTTTTGATTCTTATGTTTATGCATTTTAAATTAGTCCCATGCCGTAGCCATTGTATGTAAATTAATGGCCAGTCCCATGATAATTAACCTAGCATATATTAATTTACGTATGTACCCATAATGTGCATTTATTTTATAATAATATAGATATAGATAAGAAAACCTAGAGATTTACTGAACTATATAACATGCTGTTTTCTTGATATTGGTCGTGCAGGGCTTAAAAAATCTGGTTGGGCACTTCAGTAGTTCGATGTTTTTCTGCAGAAGCATTGAATACCTTCCAGTGAAGTTTAACCCAAGCCGCAACGGTTTCAATGTCTCTACCGTAGGTCAGAAGTGCATTGGGAAGCATGTTCAATCCAAATAAGCTTCTGAATAGAGATAGCTTTACAAAGCGAATGATTAAATGAGTTAGTACGCAAGTTCCCTTTGTCTAGGTTTCAATCTATCTATTGCATAAGAAATGGATGGATAGAAATATATAGAGAGAGAGAGAGAGATAAGTGCAAGTAGTGAGAATGTTAAATATGTGATCTGTGTTTAGCTGCACCTTTCATGTTGATGTTCTCACATATGAAAATGTTCTGTATCATGGATTATGTATGCATCTTTCAAGTTATGTTATTATCTACATTTAAGTATATTTTCACGTCTTTGTTGCAGTAGTATTATGCTAGCGTCGCACTTATTTGTCGTTGAGCTGCTTATTTCCGAACAAATGTTTCCTAAGTTCCTGGGTTTGTATTGTGTTTTGTCTATTATTAACTGAGATATGAAACGAACAAATGAAAAGGTGTAAGGTATTGGCCGTGCTTAATATATTCATTAATTTAAACTTTAAACTTAGAACCAGCAAACGAAAGTGAGTGATGCAAGTACAGAGCTTGTTGAAGAAACATGGCACACCTTGTTTTGTGCAAGGCATGCTTCTCCATGCCACAACGTGACTTCAAATTTTATCCTAATTTTGGTATGCTTTTAATTTGACTTTTGCTTTTCCTATGTTGCAGTTGCAGCTGGCTTGTGCGCTTTACCGCATTGAAAATACACACATACACCCGTCTAAAATAATCTATTGGTTACAAAGATCATCTTCAAGAAAAGACTGAATCATTTTGAAACATCCAACTTCATCAAAATTTAATTTTAAACTGACCGTTAAATATAAATGTTTGATGCCTAAAAGAGAATATGATTGGAGAAAGATATTCAATATTGAAAACAGAGAAGAATTTTGTATATTGCAGAATTGATCAGATACAAGAAAATGATTCACAATACAATGTTTAAACAGAAAGCAGTATTTATATACAAGTGTATTGGGCCAAAATATATCAGCCCATAATCCAAAACAAATCTGAGATAATAATCAGCCGTTGGATGGAATGAAGGGCTTGGATGAAGAGATGAGGTTGAAGCGGATTATTAATAGCCTGGAGATGAGAAACACACTTCATTTTTTCCCCCCTCGAACCCTATCCCGATATCTTTAGGGTTAGGGTTTGTGAAACTATTTGAGTGATACTCGGTTTTCTTTCCTCTCTTCATCTGATTTGAGCTATGCTGCTTTATTTCTAGAAGGTTTGAGTTGTCTCGAGTAGTTGAGTTATCTCGAGTAACAGATTTGATTGCAAGGTCGAAGCTTTGAGGCTGACTTTCCCTCAGATTGGTGCTTTGAGAAGAGTCGAAAACTCTGAGTTGAGAAGTGGCTGTATTTTCCTTGATTCCTAGCTCAGATCTGAACTTTACAAAGTTCTTCTTTGACAGAGATTTGGTAAGTGTGTCTGCCTTCTGATAGGCAGCAGGTATGTGATTAATTTGCAGTTTTCCTTTTAGCACTTGATCTCTAACGAAATGTAAGTCAATTTCGATGTGCTTGGTCCTCGAGTGTAATATAGGATTCGCTGCCATGTAAACTGTGCTTTGATTGTCACACCAAAGTGTTGTTTTGATATTTGAGTCAAGATGAAGTTCCTTTAATAGTGATTGTAACCACATTACTTCGGCCACGGCACATGCTACAGTTCTATACTCTGCTTCAGTACTTGACCTTGAAATGGTCGGTTGTTTTTTTGAACTCCAAGATATTAAGTTTTCTCCAATGAATATACAGTATCCAGTGACAGATTTCCTGTCATCTGGATCTGTAGCCCAGTCAGCATCTGCATATCCTGTTAGGTTGAGATTGTTGCTGGCTTTGATTGATAATCCATGATTTATTGTCCCTTTTAAATATCTGAGAATCCTCTTGGTTGCCTTCCAGTGCTCGTCTAGTGGATTCTGCATAAATTGAGAGAGTTTGTTAACACTGAATGCAATATCAGGTCGTGTTATAGTAGCATATTGTAATGCTCCTATAACACTTCTATATTGTTTAATATTATCTATGATTTCTCCCCTGTTTTTAGATAAGTTTTGATTGCTTATCATTGGAGTAGACATAGCATTAGCTCCATCCATATTTGTTTTGGCAAGCAGTTCAGATATGTACTTTCTTTGACTCAGTATTATTTCTGATTTTGATGTTTTGTTCACTTCAATTCCCAGAAAGTAACTGAGCTCTCCAAGGTCTTTAATTGAGAATTGTTTGTTTAGATAGCAAATGATTTTGTCTATTTCCTCCTGATTGTCACCTGTAATAATTAGATCATCAACGTATATTAGTATGTAAATGGTTGATGATTGTGTAAGTTTTATAAACAACGAAGTATCTGATTTGGTAGACTGATATCCTATTGCCATTAAGGTTGATTTCAGTCTATCAAACCATACTCTTGGTGCTTGTTTAAGGCCATAAATTGCCTTATTCAACTTGCACACAAGGTTTTTATTCTGCTCATAACCAGGTGGTTGTTTCATGTAAATTTCTTCTTCCAATACACCGTTTAGGAATGCATTGTTGACATCCAACTGCCTTATATTCCAACCTTTATATAAAGCAATAGATAGAATGAGCCTTATAGTTGTATGCTTGACAACTGGAGAGAATGTTTCTGTGAAATCAAATCCATACTGTTGGGTATACCCTTTGGCCACGAGTCTGGCTTTATATTTGTTTATGGTGCCATCTGGATTTCTCTTTATCCTGTATGTCCATCTGCAACCTACAATGTTTTTGTTTGCAGGTGGGCATACAAGATCCCATGTTTTGTTTTTTATAAGAGCATTATACTCTTCATTCATTGCTGTTTTCCAGTTGCTGTTTCTTGCAGCTTGTTCATAGGATGTTGGCTCATCTGTATTTGAGTTGACCATATAAGCTTTTGGTTTGAAGATGCCGCTTTTGGCTCTTGTTATCATAGGATGACTTGGTCTGACAGAGACTTCAGTAGGAGGTAAGTTCTCTGTTGCTCTTGAATTGTCTTGCTGTTGCTCATTTTCACTTATTGTGTTGGATGATTGTGCAGGTGAGTGACTGGCATGACTGAGATCATCTGTCCATTCATTATCCTGTTGGACTGACACTGAGGGATTTGGATGATTATCAGTAGTCCTCCTTATCTCTGCTGAAGTCTCATTCTCATGATATATAGGTAACTCAGGTATAGAAATATGAGGATTGTAGACTTTGCTTGTGGTTTTCACTTTAGAATCTTTAAATGGAAAGATACTTTCATTGAAAACAACATGTCTACTGATAAACAGTCTTCCATTATCATCAAGACATTTATATCCTTTTTGATTAGTGGTGTATCCAAGAAAAGTACATGGTTTAGATCTAAAGTTTAATTTGTTACTATTGTATGGTCTTAAGTATGGAAAACACAGACATCCAAAAGTTTTTAAGCTATAGTAATCTGGTTTGACACCTTGTAATCTTTCAATGGGACTGACATTTTCTAAAGTTTTAGTTGGCAATCTATTTATAAGATAGACTGCAGTGTTAAAAGCTTCAGGCCAGAACTTTAGGGGTAAGTTAGCATGAGCTAATAGACTGAGCCCTGAATCAACTATGTGTCTGTGCTTTCTTTCACTTAGACCATTTTGTTCAGATGTGTAGGGAGAGGTAGTCCTATGAATTATTCTCCTTTTTTCAAAGTAGTCTTTGAGGGTTTTATATTCACTTCCACCATCAGATTGAATGATTTTAACATGAGAATTTAGTTGCTTTTCAATCATAGTAATAAATCTGATCACAACACTATGTGTTTCAGATTTATTCTTTAAGAAGTATATCCAAGTGTATCTTGTGTGTGCATCAACAAATGATATATAGTATTTATATCCATAATCAGTACATATTGGTGCTGGTCCCCAAAGATCAGTGGCAATAAGTTCAAGGGGTTTAGAGTACTTGGTTAAGGAGTCATTGAATGGTAGTTTATGACTTTTACCCATTTGACAGTGTGTGCAAACATAAGGAATAGAAATATCATCATAAGATATGCAATTTTCAGTAAGAATTTGTTTAACAATTTTAACACTTGGATGACCAAGTTTGCAATGCCAAAGATCAAATACTCTATTGCAGTTTGTCTTTTCACATTGATTACAACAACTTTCCCTTTTTGTGGGACTTGTATAGCTAACAGATTTAAACCTATAAAGTCCATTTGCAGCATCACCCTGCAATAAAATATCCTTAGTTAGTATGTCTCTAACAAGGCAGTATTTAGGATAAAATTCGAAGTAAACTTTGTTATCATTAGCAAATTGAGACACACTTATGAGGTTTTTCTTGATCTTTGGAACTCTTAACAAGTTATGCAAAAATAATTGTTTCTTTCCTTTGATAAGAGCATTACCAACATGAGAGATTTTGATGCACTTACCATTCCCCATGCAAATTGATTGTTTACCTCTATACTCCCCGTTGCCAAGGTTCAGATTGTCTAGATTATTGGTTATGTGGTTTGTAGCTCCTGAGTCTGGATACCAGCAGTCGTCTTTTACATGATCTTGTTGAGTGTTTTCACTTGAATTGTTGTCCTTGTTGTCAGTATGATTACTTGATTGAGCTACATTTGCACTGTAGTTGTTGTTTCTTTGATTGCCATTGTTTTGATTATTGTTGCCTTGATTAGCATATCTGAAATAACACTTTACTGCAGTATGGCCAATTTTCTCGCAGATCTGACATTTTGGTCTGTTACTGTTGTTATTCCATCTGCCTCTTCCTCTGGATCTATTAGAGTGGTTTCCTCTTTGTGATGATGTTTCACCCTTGTTGTTACTTTGATTCTTGCTTTTGGCATTGACTGTATAATTGATTGCAAAATCTGAATCTTGAGGTTTCTTGTTATCAAGTCTAGCCTCATGAGCCTGTAGGATAGAATGAACATCATCAATCGAGGGTAAAACTTTGTTAGATGAAATAACAGCAACCACTGCTTCATAATCGTCACTTAAGCCATTTAGAATGGTTAAGATTTGCTCAGAATCATACACTTTGTGTCCTCCTGCTTCAAGAAGATCACAGATGGTCTTGATCTTGTATAGATACTCTCTCATTGAGCAGTTGTCTTTTCTTATGCTTTGTAGCTGTCTCTTATGATACATGACTTTGGCTGCTGATTGAGTGTTGAACACTTTTTCTATTGTAGACCATATTTCACTTGCAGATTTACATCCTATAACATGTGACAAGAGATTTGTGTTTATTGATGATAGTAGCCATGAACATATTAATCTATCCTGTCTGTGATGTTTGACATAATCTTCATTGCTAACAATTCTGTTTTCTCCCTCAGTAATGCATTTTGGTGGAGTTGGTATTGTCCCAAGAAGAAAGCCTTCGAGACCATATCCCTGAATTGCGGTTTCAACTTGCAGTTTCCACAACAAGTAGTTGTTCTCGTCTAAATGCACTGTGATCAGCTGACTTTGAGGGCTTGTAACAGTTTTGATTAACTTTCCTGTTGCTTCAGCCTGCTGATCGTTATTGGCATCGCCTGAGACTACTGACTGATCATCTGCCATGTTGATGATTCTTGATTCAGAAAGGAAAGGAGACTTTAAAATAGATTCAAGAATGAATAGATCTTTCAAGAAACTGAGTAAAACAGGTATGATGCAGCCAAGTCTAGATGAGGAAGATTTCCTTCTGATAGATCTTGGCGTGGAACTGTCCCTTATTTGTTATTGATGAGATTTCTTCTTTCTGGTTTCTTGAATCTGTTTTCTGAATTCTTGAATTTGTTTTCTGAGTTTTCTTTTCTTGAGTTGCAAAGAAACAGTATGCAGCCAGTGTAAAACTTGGCAGGGCAACTGTTAATACCCAAATGATGATATCTTAACTGATGGGTAAAGAATTTTTCAAATGATGAGGAGTTCTCTGATGATGAATTATCTTTATCTTTTCTTCTTGATATCGTGAGAAGCTGTTAAGCTAATTGTAGCTCTGATACCATAAAAGAGAATATGATTGGAGAAAGATATTCAATATTGAAAACAGAGAAGAATTTTGTATATTGCAGAATTGATCAGATACAAGAAAATGATTCACAATACAATGTTTAAACAGAAAGCAGTATTTATATACAAGTGTATTGGGCCTAAATATATCAGCCCATAATCCAAAACAAATCTGAGATAATAATCAGCCGTTGGATGGAATGAAGGGCTTGGATGAAGAGATGAGGTTGAAGCGGATTATTAATAGCCTGGAGATGAGAAACACACTTCATTTTTAAATATAAATGTTTGATGCCTCATAATTAATAAACTGACATTTTCAATCAGTTTGTAGTTCTAAACAATACGAATTTTCATATGGTTGATCGTGATAGTTAGTAGCTAATATCTACAAGTTTCAAAATCATTCAAATATTTTTCAAATGATTTCATTAAAAATAGAACAATCTTACATTTTCTTAACCTTTTTTTAAAGAAATTAGTACTTTATTGAATACTAAAAGAGTCACAGAATGTAATGCTGAAACAACTTCAAACAAGTGAGACCCAATACAACAAAACTCACTTCTATGGATATATAAACAAATAAAACAAAATGACTAACCGATAATTTGAAAAATTGTATTACTCCCATACAATTATTATTATATATTAATTTCTACTTGTGTTAATTGGAATACCATATTTAAAAATATTGAAAAAAACAAAATTGCATTAATTAACCAAACTGGAGACGCAAAATTACTTTAATCAGCTCCTATACGAAGGAGAGACAGATTAGCAACCATCCCTAAAAATGAAGCCCCAAATAATAACTTGATGTAAATTGAACGTTTAATTTGCCTCTAATACTCCACATGCCATGTAGGATAGATAAATTAAGAAACTAGTAAAGACACTACTAAATGCCTGTACTAATAATAATATTTATTAAGTAATGTATACTAGAGGCAGTTATGATTGCCCTTGGTATTAATTTATCTAATCTACTTCTTTTCTAATATACATAAAAGAGAATATGTGACATTTTCAATTTTTGATTTTCATTCACTCTTATTCTTATTCAGAATCTTTCCGTCCTTTTGATTTGAGGGAAAATTCTCAATACCCCGCAATTACTTACCATTTGAAGCTCACAATTGATTTTTCATAATCATATTAGTATGACTTTCTATTTTCTATTTCATGTATTCAAACGTATCTTCCATTTTCATTTTCTCATTTTGCTTTCATTTCTTTATCTTTTTTTTTATCTAATTTCATCCACTCAGAAATATCTTCCACTTTTCTTTCTCATTTTTACTATCATTTTCTCATCTTCTTTATCTAAACTAAAATCTTAAACCCTTAATATTATCATCTCCTATGTTTTTTCCCTTTAAATCCAAATGAAAAGATTGCTTCTTTTATTGTTTGAGTTTTCTTCTAGCTTTGTTTGTAGTCGTAGTATTATTTTATTTTGTTCTATATTAATTTGGTTTATAGAAATTAGGGTTGGCTTCTTTAAAAAATAAATATGTAAATAAAACATTGCTTAGAGTTAGTCTCCAACAAGTGGTCTGGTCAATATAAAACATATCATTCTTCTAAAAAGTTATTGTAGTTGTCTTCATTAGTTACAGGTAATCTGGTCGTTGAAATGTCAAAGTAAAGAAATTGAAAGGGATTTTAATTCATGAATATTAGACTCAGGTCTCTAATAAGTTTCAAAATACACAAAAACCCCAGTAAAAAAAAGTATGTAAATTAGGTCCCTAGAATTAAGTTACTAAGTAATTGCATATAGTTATGCAATTATTCACTGAAAAATTGCAGATATTTATGCAATTATATCCAAAGTTGCATAAATTTATGCAATCTTTTCGGTGAATAATTGCGGAAATTTCCGCAATTTTTTTGGTGAATAATTGCGGAATTTTCCGCAAATTTTTGAAAAAATTGCGGAAATTTCCGCAATTTTTCAATGAATAATTATGGAAATGTCGGCAATTTTTTGACAAAATTGCGGAAATTTCCGCAATTTTTCAATGAATAATTATGGAAATGTCGGCAATTTTTTGACAAAATTGCGGAAATTTCCGCAATTATTCACTGAATAATTGCATAAGTGTATCCCATTATTCGGTAGCTTAATTATAGGGATCTAATTTACAAACTTTTTTTACTGGGGTTTTTGTGTATTTTGAAACTTATTAGGGATCTATGCCAAACTGTCCCTTTTAATTCAACATCCATGATAATTTCAATACATATACTTTTGATTTATTTTAGAATTTATTATATTTTGTATCAAATTTTCATCAATTCGAATTGATCACACTTTTGCATCTATTCAATCGTGTGTTGTCGTATCTATATTATTGATTTATGTCTCATTTCTCCTTTTACTTGCATTTCCTCATCTTCTATGCGTAAAATAAAATATTTAATCCTTAAATAATATCTTCTTCTAACATTTTTTTTACCTTTAAATCAAAGTGCAGAGTTTGCTCCTTCGGTTGTTTGTGTTTTCTTCTACCTTTGGTTGTGATAATAAAATTCTTTCTTCCATCTTTCATTACATTCACCATGGTTTTAGGTATGTAATATTTTATTTTTCTCTATATTAGTTTGTCTTCTAGGGATTAGTTTAACTTCCTAAGAATCATAATTAGAAAATTCAAGTTGAAATGTACAATTCTTCCAAAAAGTTAATGTGGTGCTTTTTTTAGTTGCAGATAATTTGTTTGCTTAAAAGTCAAGATAAAGAAATTAGAAGGGATTTGAGTCAACTTCCATGGTAACTTCAGTACACGTTTATTTATTTATTTTAGCATTTATTACATTTTTATATCAACTATTCCCCAATTCTTATTTGTTATATTTTTGTATTTATTCAATTGTTTTGTAGTATCTACGCTATTCATTTGTGTCTCAATTCATTTTTTCAGTCTCAGGTACATATAGTAGTTTTCTTGTTTTAACATAATATAGTTTGAATATTCTATTCTTTGTTCTAATTGCTTTAGATATCCTTTTTTATTGATGACCTCTATTTTATCATGTGAAGTATAATTTATGAGATGACATGCCTACCTTGAAGTATGGCAATATGATTTGATTTCTACAAGAATGTGTTTTTATGGTAGGTAATTTATGCTTAAGTCTACTTGTTCTTTATTGATATGCTTAATACTGTTGTATAAAAGAATATATTCTATTATATTGATATAAGTTTGATCGTTGACCATTTGTATTCTTATTCACTCATAATTTTAAGAACAAAATCCTAATTTCTATCATTTTAACTTTTTATTTCACATAATTTCCGTTATAACATTGTTATTTCATTTCCCGTTCTAATTATACTTTCAGTACAATATTTTTTGGAACTCTTTAGTTTATTTTTCATATTAATTCATTCTACATCACGTTCATAGTTTGTCAAAATTTTCTCTCTTTATGATTTCCATCTTCGTATTTATAACACAACCCAAAAAAATGTATTCTCGATCTGAATCAATTTAAGCATTCATTCCAAATAATTTTTTAATTGATCTTGTTATTTTCTAATCTTAACTGAGTTTAATGGAATTATTCAATCGTCCTTCACTTTTGTACTCTCTTTAAATTTTGTATGGTTTCATCATTTTCCAGTAACTATGTTTCGACATGTTGTTTTTAGGTTTGACTTTTTATGCAAAAACTATTTAAAAGTAAAAAAAAGTACCTTGGTTTTTTTGGGTTAATTTAGGATAATTAGAAGTTTGATCTTCAGTTTATTATCTGATTATTTAATTTAAGGTTGAATTTGTTGTTTTTCTTCAAGATTACAGAATTTGGATCTTTTCTTCGATTTTTTTTAAAAAAATTTATTTTCTAACGATTTTTGTTTTGATTAATATGATTACGAATTCAGTTTCCTTCACTTATTTTGTAAAAGGTTATTGGATTATAAATACATGGACACATTAGAGGAAAATTTGTTATGGAAAAATTGTTACAAGTAAAGTTGAATTATTATTTTTCATGCTCAAGTTTTATGTCAAATTTGAATTTCATCTTATATTTATTTAATTAATTTGATTATGAATATAGTTTTCTTCGTTATTTTGCAGAATATTGGTAGTTTATCAATGTTTAAGTACCAAAGAACCCAAATAGTTGTGAATAATCCATTAGAGGAAAATTTGGTCCATTTTTCCATTTTAAACATAGGTATATAAAAAATCAATTTGGGTGAGAAATATTATATCAGAAGTAAAATAATATTCAAATCATAAATTTTCTTACCATATTTTGGGAATAAATATAAATTTATATGCTGCACTTTTGTACTACCTATAGCAATCAAGTTAAAATTTTGATTTAATTTTTAGTTTTAAATATACGTTTTGTTAATTTATTTCTTCTTTAATGTTTTATGTAGTCTTGGTCAACCTAAACTTATATTTGTAAAACCTGATGTTATTCATATTAATCAAAATTGAGTTTATAATATCTTTCTATGCTATCATCAAATTCTGAGGTATCTTATAGAACAATCTGGTGATTATATGAGATTTTCAAAATAAAATTGTTTGTTGTTATACTTTTTTTTCACCTTTTTGGTTTGGAGATGTTATGGGATAATCTTAGATGGAAAATATGGTTTATTATAATGTTTATGGGTAAACCAACTTCTGATATTAAGGATCATATCAGTGAAATAGAAAAAAGGAATTAATCAGAAGAAATTAATTATAATAAATTGTGTTTACTATAAATTGAATATAATTTGAGCATTAATTGCAATAAATTATTTCTAATTTAAATTCAGTTTAGTGAGAAAATTAACCTAATCTGTGGGAGAATTAATTTTAACTTACTAATCCATATATCAACGATAAAACTTCAAATGCAATGTAAGTTCCAAATATACGAGGGAACATATAAAGTCATTATAAAGTCATTTGTTATGTATCTTTAACAAATCGGTCCATACTCTAAGAAGTTGTAAGGTAGGAACTCACTCTATTATTACAAGAATTCTTTCTTTTCTTTAACAAAACAAATATGAGAACAAAATAAATGAGCAAAATATATGTTTGTAAATAACTAGAAAAATTACCCACATATTGTGGGATAATAACTGATCATTGAGACTACATTATATTTTATACATTTCTTATGCTTGGAAGGTAACATCATGTACTCCATATATTATAAAACCTTATTATCATTTTTAACCTAGATGCATAACAATCGAACTATGTTTTAAATATTATATTATGTCATACTGGATGTACACACAATGACAAGCATACGCAACAATGTTGGATTAAGCGCTAAACAAATTATTTAGCTAATGTTTGATTGGAACAACAAAGAAAACTCATGGTCAATGTTAGAACTCACGATATTATAAAAAGAATAAAACTAGAATAATAGTTGGTTGCATGAATAAAAAATTGTAAAAGTGGTAAATTATTGAATATGACATCGAATTTAAATGAAACTATGTTTGAATGCAGAGTTAGGCGAAGGGTAAAGTTCATTTGTTGAAGGAGTGCTATGATATGCAAATTTAGGTTATTTTAGAAAGAACATGAAAAACATAAAGACGATCTCTGATGGACATGATTGACATGCAAGTTTTGTCTTTGTTATTTGTTGAAAAATGGCATAATTTATTTTTAAGCAAATCATGGTTCCTCCAAAATTTAGTTCATAATAAAACAAATTAACATTGACAACTTCTTGCATTCTCTAAAACTATTATTTTACTAAATATCACTTCTTATTCATTCAAATATTTCTTGCTTTCTATGCATAGGTACACATTATATAGATGACTTGGTTATGCTTTGTAATATAGCCTACTACATTAAATTTATTCCAGTAATAACAATCAATATTTAGTAGTTTAATTCATTTCCTGATCTTACTGTCATCTTCAATGGGATGTCATCCAAGATATTTTTTATATGTACGTACAAGTATTTTTTTGCTATGATAATATACTATATAGCTATGAATTAGAATTAACTGATTTACTATTTAAGTTATTATATTAGCATGAATACATGATGTAGATAAAAAATAGTTTGATTGTTTAGAAAAATCAAACTGCACAATGTTTAAATGTAAAAGAACAAATAATGTATTCCAATAATATACATTATCTTATTTTAAAATTTCGAGTGATGAGATAACATTAGCAATGGATAAACTATAATAAAACAATAAATTTTGTAGAAAATAAATAAGCATTAACATCAAAGTTTACAACATCAGATACTCTAGCGAGTATTTTCACTAAAACACACAATAGTTACCACCTATATAATTTGTTTGGATGCATTTAAATTTATCCAGAAGAGCGTAACATATTGAAACAAAATTGAGCTTGAAAACTTATGAGAATCACATCAATCAAATCTCAATTGTAGAATTTAATTGGACATCAAACTATTTTGCAATCACCCCTTCGAGCCATCAACCTAGAGAACAAGAGACATTATAATAACAAGTACTTTGGCACGTGCGATGCACGTGCGCAGGAGGAATCTGTATTAAAAAACAGTGGTTGTAAGTTTTTTTTTATCTTACAAAATGTTGACGTGTACGTAATTTGTATTTTTTTTAATGCGTGTACATGCACAAATCAACCATTTATCAAACATGAATAGGACTAAGTAATTTTAGTAAATAATTAAACAGAAAAGTAATCGACTATGGATTTTTTAAGTAGTTTAATAAATGAGAATAAAAAATAGGACTATCATCCTTCTACACATCGTAGCACAACCTCGTTGAAAGCAATGTTCAAGTAACCATATAAAAGTACAAAAGTAAGGGGTATCCTATGCACATACTCAATAAAAGGGAGAAAGAATGACAATCAAATATTATACTATCATCATTTTAGCGTTGACTTGGAATGAGTGTTGCATTGGACCAATTGCCTTATCTTCGGTACGTTGCATAAATGACGAAGCATTTCATCAGGTAGCTAGCTCCAATACACATGTTGGGAGGGTGTATGTATAGAAATGGTTTAACGGTCTAGCAAAAGATAGTCTATGTAATTATTACACATGCAAGGAATCCACCAAGTAATATAGTTTCAGTTCTCCCACTGTTTTTATTAATTTCATCAATATTGAAGTTAATAAGCTTCTCTATTTTCATCAATATTAAAGCTTACAACTTGATACAAATTCAAACAAACATAGTGATAACGTAAGATAGACAAAGGTTGAAACTGTCCTTTCTATTTAATCTTGCAACTTTATTAGTTAATATAACAACATAATCTACTAATTTATACATTAACACACTAAAGAAAGAATAATAATCTAATAGTCTCCTAAAAGCATGTACCCATTATGATACTTTACAGAAGCATATGGATCATATCATGAGAAAAGCATGCTTTCATCAACCACTGCAATGATGCAAATACTGCCTGCATTCCAATCTTTCAAATTGTTACTTGAAAACCAAAAAAGTGAAACAATTGAGTAACTCGTTAAAGCTCCAACGTTTCATTAACTAACAACATGATGTCAATGCCACCTTATTTTCGCTTATGCCATAACAGTTCAATGCAATCTCGTCTAGTAACTAAAAAGAAAAGACATGTGAGTATTTAGACATTGCATTATCAGAATAAAATTATAGAAATAAAATCACCTTTTTGTTGGGACAATCAGATTACAAAATAAAATGTTTTTAATAATAACCTAATTAGTCAAATAGCGACCCTGTATATATATCAAACAATCATACTTAAAGAGAAAAATGCAGAACTTAACTTCTTACTCTTCCATGTGTGTGACTAACCAACAAATAAAA
Organism: Allium fistulosum; assembly: GCA_030737815.1. Classification (NCBI taxonomy): domain Eukaryota; kingdom Viridiplantae; phylum Streptophyta; class Magnoliopsida; order Asparagales; family Amaryllidaceae; genus Allium; species Allium fistulosum. The sequence goes on along the minus strand of CM060902.1, from coordinate 320,195,624 downwards.
TGCAGTTCTGTTCAAAAATAATACTTTTTAGAAAATATTTAGCACAACTATTCAATGATGATGAAACAGTTATTCGTTTGGTAAACTAACCAAAGAAAATATTTAGCCCAACAAAAAAAACTTCAAAAAGCTCATACGGTTGCAACTTACAGCTGTAAGTTTCTAATATACATGTTCACACGTGTATCCTCCTGAAGTTACATTGCATGTAAAAGAAAATGATATTTATAAATATAAGTTTGAATGTGAACACTTTCTATTTATTTGTCCAAATAAAAAAATTGTAATTGTGTTAACTTTTCTTTTCGGGAAAATTGTAGTACTTTTGTATATAAAAAATTAAAGTATATATGATTAGAAAAGTTAGGCATGGAATATGTGAAACTGTAAGTAAATTACATGTTCATATAATACAAATAAACAAAAAATATCAAATTGCTCGTCATTTTATGTAAAATGAAAGTTCTAAAAACTAAACTATTAACTTCGGAAAGGTATATTATGATTTGACTATTGTTTAACTTACCCATTGTAGTTCAAATTCGAAAAAGATAACAGAGCAGTGAACAAAATTTTGATATTTCTAAGCAACTGTACTAAGTTGATTTACCTAAAAGAGGCATTTAACTATGACAGTACTATAAGAATGCTAAGAAGATAAGAGATCAATTTTGAAAGAAATTGTGATATCTTTGAGTAATTGCACCAAGTTGACTAACCTGAAGCATTTATGTAGGACTATATATCAGTAAAAGCCCACTATATCAGTTGAGGCGATCTCGAAAGATAAAATAATTTAGCAATTTTTTCACACCTAACATACCTGTGACCTTAAGAATAAGTTAATAATACCCTCTACCACAAAATTCACATGAAGCTTCTGCAACTGAATAAAAACAAAATAAAACAAAATCAGTGAGAATAAAATTGTTATTCATATGGTAACAACCTAAGAACTACTTTGTGGCCTCAAAAGTACTTCAATAACACTTCTACCATACAATGGCATGTATAAGCAGATATCAGATGCGATATTACTTATTCTCATAAAGTTATCAGATTGCATATAAAAGGATTTCTATAGATTTATATTCTCAAAACATGAATACTTTCTTTTTATTTGCCAACTTCATAAAATTGACAATTTATTATTTTAAACTATCATTTGTAAACTCAGAAAAACCAACAACTTGATGGAACAATAAAAGAAAGAATGAGGTTTGAATTTTAACTTACAGTGTAAAGCAACTGGAATATCCTTTTCTATTCTTTTGCAAAAGATTTGATTTCTGGAAAACCTATAAGACAAAATAAAAACAATGTAATCAGAGTTTCTAGATCATGTAAATTTTAGATTTTATCTATAAAACAAACCATGCATGCCTATTATGTCTTAGAATTTTATGCAACATATGCCACTGCATCAATTTTCTTATATAACTGCAATCACAAATTTACTAAAATGCTCCACACTATTAACCAAAATCTGAAAATAAAAGTGACATTTATACTCCGAAGATTGTATGCTGTCAGAGATGGAGCTGGGATTTGAAATTTCCCTTGGCTTTTTTAGAATTTCTACTTCAGCATAACATAATGAATAATTGAACATTTTTTTCCCAAGTCAAAATTTATGGTTTTAACAACAGTAAAATCGAGTAGAAGATAAGAAGATGTGGAATATAAAAGAATAAAGTGAAAAACAATTAATTGAATATGGCTTCAGAAGAGCATGGGTCAATTCTTATTTAATTAGACAATATGAATGTTTAGGCAACAATCTCTATTATGTTGAATCCTAGCATAAAAAGAACATTATAGTAAAGATAAAATAACAATCCATGTGCCTCTAGGTTGAAACAATTGTTTATATTATACTAAATGCAGCGGTACATACATAAGAATGAATTAAACAACTATCTACATGAAACTTATTCCTGAAAATAACTTTTGTTTATTGTATAGCCCATATATCACTCAAAATTAAGTTCAAGAAATCTATAATGTTTTAATTAATCCATCATAAACATGAACAACCACTCTTTATAAGATATCAAAGCTTGGGTACACAAAGATCAAAAGGTCCCAAAAATGCAAATAACCGTAAAACGTGTCTTAAATAGTTTAGAGAAAAAGCCGACCTCAAGCGCCGTCGATCCTCATTCACGCCGGTCAAATAACCTACATCTAAATCTGAATAGTAATTTTAATCAGATTATGTTTAAATCGAAAAGGGCAAATGAAGGAGAAATCGATGATTTTACCTGATTGACAATCTGTATATGAAGACGGAAGCATGAAGTAGTAAGTAAAAGGAGCAGTTTTGAGGCAGTCAGCATGGTTCGAGAGGTTGAGCCGATGGTCGTATTTGAGCGGTCGTGTCGCTGTGAGAGTTGGACTGGGCCACTTGCTGTCGGCGGTCGCACGGAAAGAATTATGGGCGATGGCGTTTGATTTAGCAAAAAACTGATTTAGGAGGATAGTGAAGTTGAATTTATGAGTATGGTGAAGTTGGAGGTAAGAGTACGGTGAAGCGATTGGAATTTTGGGAGAGGCGGTGGATTTGGAAGAGGGTTTGTACAGGACAGCAAATAGGAGGAGAAAAAATGGTTGAGAGGAGAAAATGTTGAGAGCGGTGAGGGAGAAAAAAAAGTAAATGTGGGCCGAAATTTAGTGGGGATACAGAACATGGGGAGGATAAAGGACACATATGTCCTCTTCTATTTTTTCTATTTAATTCCTGCGTGAGTGTCTGAAAAGGGCTAGTTGGGAAGTCCAAAAAAGCTTCACCAAATTCAAGTATTTATATTATTAGTAGAGATAAGATAAATGAGTTGAAAGCTAATGTTGTAAACAAAAATTATTTCATTCCGGGTCAGCATAATGGTATTATGAAATCATCTTTTCAGGAGATAAATGAAACATGTTTGTTCCTAAACCTCCACACTTCTATAATGTGTATTATGAAACATGTTTGTTCCTAAACCTTCACACTTCTATAATGTGTATTATGAAACATTATAATAATAAGATAAATGAAACATGTTTGTTCCTAAACCTCCACACTTCTATAATGTGTATTATGAAATCATCTTTTCAGGAGACTCATCCAATGGAACTAGAAACACAATTAACATTCTCCTATTCTCACTGATCATCATTTTCTGGTTTCTCATGAACACGTTGTGGAAGTTTTCAAATGAAAAGTGTACAGACTTGCAACAAGGTTTGAGAGATTTAAGAACGTTAGGCATGTCACTTCATTTCCACATCCCAAATGTAATAAAAACTACTAAGAATCAATATACACAAATGGAACATTGCAAATATATTTTTTGAAGTCCGAACTCATTTCCATTGAGTAAATTTTTAGGCCATAAGTTTGTAACTAAAAACTTTCACATACAAGATTTGTCCCTTGATACTCCTAAATGGAAAAGTTATATCATATACAACTTACTATATTAACAATAAAAAACAGTGAAAGTCAATTTTATTTTCATGTACTTGTTTTTATAAAAAATACCACTTTTGGTATTAGTGCTCTGACACGACAAAATGACTACCGGAACATACATTCATTTATTTGTTTAAGTTAAATTGTTTCAACTTTCAAGATATATTGATCATGTATTAGCCTATTTTAACTTTTTTAGAGACCGCTAATTTAATAAGAAGTTTATAACTCTGTTTATTGGGCACTTACAAATTATCAAATTGACAAATGACTCTCCCTCCTGTTTGAAACTACTACTTCGCCTCTGCTTATTCAGTACGTACCATATTACCGACAAGTTGATGCAGCCCTAGCCTTGCATGTGCTTGCTCGAGTCTACATCACGACTATGCTTTCTCGCTTCACTCATTAGCCTAAATTAATCCCCCATTCATATGCAGCTATGTCAGACTCGACACTTCTGCTAGACCCCTCTACAACATCAGCTGAAATTTCGTACCAAGCTTTCACTCCTATCGTAGTTCAGTTATGGTGAACAATTTTGCTATTGCAATTGCCTCAGCGTATTCTCAAGTAGTTTGTATTAAACTGCATGCAGCTCCGCAACCTATTTCTATAAAGTTTTCCATTGCCTCTTCTTATAGTTCAACCAGCTCGCTAGATCATCAGGGATACAAGCACATCCTAGTTGCAGCTCTAGCTACTGTCTCTTCTATTTTTGCTTATGTTCGACAAGAAAATGCTTGCTATATCACCTTTTGGAGATTTATTGCTTTCTACCTACTTTAGACACTACGTGATATCATGTCGTGTACGTAATCCACCTATGTTTGATTAGGGATATTCAACGTCTTGCTTCAATCCATGTAACAACCTACCTTTTCAACTATCAAAAGTCAGCACTCAAAACATCTGCGGTGTTGAAATGCCAATCCAAAAAGGCGGATTTTTGGGTAAAATAAAAATAACAATAGGGGAAATAGAATCTTACGGCGGAAATGACAATATATAAACTGTCACTCCAAGATACAAGTTACATCAAAGTTAAAAACAAACCTCATCAGCTGGACAATTATATTTTCTTGACCTTATAAATGCTGATAGGTATATATAATAATACATGGAAAATAAAAATATTACGGCAGATGGACATCCAGCTCTACTTTATAAGCTCTATGTCCCACCAACGACAACCTGAAAAAATACTCGGTCTGACCTGCATATTATAATAAAGTAACATCTCGATCAGTCCGAAAAACTAGCATGAGAAAACTCAAGTAACATGGCAAACATTTAATAATTCTATGAGACCGCGCTGCTAAATGTGGAATGAGTTTTTACCTCACAAGAATAACTTCCATACATAAAGAAATGGAAAACAAATAAGAACAATAATCCAAACAAGAAATGATGAACATAGACAAGATCAAATCCAAACTTAAAAAATAAACACAAATAATTAAACATCAAGGAGAGCTCCATGCATTTCTTGATGCAATTAAGAAAACAATTTCGGATTTGAATCAAATAAGAAAAATGAAATTTTCCAATAAAGACTAGGAGGGTGCGCCTCCTTACCGAAAGTATACCTCTAGAAATATACTTGAGAACTACGATGGATCTCAAAAAATGTACAAGTCGGACCCTACTAACCTTACCGAGTATCTGAGTAATTCACATCTCCGCACACCTACAACTGAATCCAATTTAGAGTAGATACGAAGATACCCGAATGGGAGTAACTCCACATAGCTTGACATTCACTCGCTCTTTGGTTTTAGTCATTTTCGACAAAGGATATCAACTCTCAAATGAGTAACAAATCATCTTGGATCAACGAAACACAAATAAGAAAAGATTAATTCCAAGGTTCGAATCAAAATAAGGAGAATGAATTTATCCAACATCACTAGGAGGGTGCGCCCCCTACATCAAAAGTATGCCCCCTACACTGAAAGTATAACTCTAGATAAAATATACTTGAGAGCCCAAGCCAAACATGTGTCACTCTTGGGAAATTCCAAGCCGGACCCCGTCTCACACGAGCATTCGAATATACTCAGATCAATGCATGCATGCTATCAACAAATCTCTAGATAAATCTGAATATATCCTAAATGGGTGCGACCCATATGACTTGCCTCTCACTAGCTCTTTGGCTTTAGTTATCCATGATGTTAGATGCCAATACTCAAAATGAATGACAAATCGTTTGAGATTGACGATGCAAATGAATGATATCAAAATTGATAGTTAAGAAATCAACTATGGAAAGTAAACAAATGACTGTATATGGAAATTAGATCACATACACGTGTCACCAATAAACGGCTCAAGCTTTTAAAACATTTGATTCTTACTAGAGCTTGATTTTCATATCGCAAATATTTGTAAAATACTTTAAAAATACCCTTTGAAAATACCACTTTTACGAGCTAATTATATTTCTAAGTGTATTAAAAAGAGAGGTAAAAAACAAATGTCATTAAAACATCATTCACAATAAACCCAAAAACAATTTACACTTAGCTTTATTTTAAACCATTCCCTTTTAAAGATTTTCTTATTTATAACTTATAGAACATTATTTATTATTTCGGAAGATAATAAATCAATTTGAAATGCTTTTATAAATTTAAAACAATGTTAATCATCTCTAAAGAAAATTAATCCAATTTAAAATCTTTTATAACTTCAAAACAACATTAATTATCCCGATGAAAAACAACTCAAATGTATAATCTTTTATAAATTTAAAAGCAACATTAATTATCCCCAAGGAAAACAAATAAAATTTATTATCCTTTATAAATTTAAAATAACGTTTATTATCCCAAAACATAATTAATAAATTTGTAACTTCTTTTATAAATTTTAATCAATACTTCACCTTTATTTTCAAAATTCTCAAAATATTTGAAAATATAGTTTAAACGACTTTCAAGGTGAAAAAATGCGACCAACATTTATTTTGTAAAAATATAAGCTCAAGTTTAGCATGAAACAAGGTTTTAAAGAGATGATATTTCATAAGTGATGGTGTAGCGATAATTGTTGTGACGATACTTACTCAAATTAAACAGTATGTCATAAATATTTCAACCAAACATTAGTATAAGCAGCATATGAATATAAGTAAAGTGTATATAACATTAATTAACAATAGCAAGAAACCCCTTAGGGTCTCTCTATAAAAGTCCTCAACAAAACAATGGTTATTTATACAATCCGCTTTTCAAGAGGGAATTCAAATCCAAACAAACAATCAACCAATAATCTTTTTACTTGGCAAGCACAGAATAGTGATTTATTCCGCTCTATAGATCTCTAAAATAATATACTTAATTTAATTATAGCATAACAGTGTTTTATTCTGCTAAATAGATTTCATAAACAAAGTATAACTAATTTGACTAAGTTAAACGTAATTAAATTAAATCACTATTTTTTATCACTAATTTATCCTTCGTTAAAACTATCATCTAAGCATTCAATAATAATCTGTAGTAACACAGTTATCATATAATTTATTTAGAGGTGAATTAACTCACCAAAATTCCAGCTGACACTTTCGCGTTCCGGTTTGATCTAAAATTGAATGGCGTTCGATTTTATTTTAAATTTCTACTAGATCTAAATCCAACAAAATCAGTTTCAGCACGTAGATAACATCGATACGAGTCCAATGCAAAATCCCACATTTAATCTGACCTCGTATGCAATAGTTATTGAATTTATAAAGTTTCAGATTTAAATAATTAAATCAATTCGCTTAATTAATAAACTAACACACTTGATTAAATTTAAACACTTTCTTCCCCAAACAGGTACCCGCCCCTGTACATGAATGCACGCCAAAATCATGCACGTTCTTCCTATGATACAGAGCTCTGGACCTCCATTTGATGAACCATCTTCGCCGTTGCTCCTCTCTTCCCAATTTCCACATGTCCATCACCACCAAGTGCCACTCGACCTAACCAAAGAAAAACTTACCTGTAGCCCTAACTACCCCCCTTCACTACCGCAGCATCTCTTCGGACCATGAATCCAATGGCACACTCGATTGCTCCTCTGATTATCCTCTGTGATTCACGACCTTCTACCTCACGTTACTGTTCAAACATATCACCTTTCACTGCTTGCAATCACACCATCCAAAATTACCACCACCGATGCTCCATCACTCGAGCAACTCAAATCCACACTCAATTTAGTCTCTCGCCTCACCAACTCTACAAAAGTGAAACCCTAGTTCTATAGCAACCCACGACCATGATGTCGATCACCACGAAACATCACCGTGCTCAACCAAACACATATAAGATTGACGGTCTCATTAATATGAGTACAACGGATCTTGTTTCAAATATTTTCATTGCTTATATTATTTGACCATGAATTTTAATTGAAGCGACCATTATTGGTTTTACTATAAATGAAGAAAGAAAGAAAACTGAAAATGAAAGAGGGAAAAGTATAAGTTAATTTATCTAGTTTTATAAAGAAATCAAAATTCTTTACTTCCAATTCAAGCTAGCCAAAATTCTTAAGTTAAACTAAATTTTCAAGCTAGCTAATATTTGCAAGAACATCACATCACACGTTTTTACAAAAAAATTGAATTTTTATTTGATTGAAAATGTTTGGAAAAGAGAGTTTATGGTATTCCGTTGCACAGAATTTCATTCGTATACGAATCGCGAACGACAAAACAAAAATATAATCGTGCAAAAAAATGCAACATGATTTTAAAATTATAATAAAATACACAAATTATTTTATTTTATGAAATTTCCAAAATACCATCTTTTGCCGTAAAATACGACAAAATAAAACATGATTATTTTTCAGATTAAAAATTATAGGAAAATCCATTAAATCCATTTAAAAATACATCATTAAAAATAAAGTCATTTGATTAACAATTGATTTTCTTATTATTAGTCCGAATAATATATTAATGTAAATAAATTTACTAAAAGGAGTTCACTATTATTATTTATTAATTAAAAAGAGTTAAATAAGGTTATTAATTCCATTTAGTTAATTTTAACTCACAATTTAAATATTTAAATAATCCCCATATTTGAATATAAGCTATTTATATTTCAAAACACCAATTATATAAATATTTAAAATTAATTAAATATTTAAAAATCCAAATGATAAAATTTCAGGATGTTACATTCTCCCGCCTTAAAAAAATTTTGTCCTCTAAATTCCCAAAGGAAGAAAATGTCTCCAAACCTTTAAGATTTAAAACTACTGATTTGATGACCCGGAATTTTACTGCCTTGATTTGCGAATATTTAATAAATTTTAAATATTAAATAATAGTTTTTATAATAAATAAAATATATAACTCTTTTCTATAATAACAAATGATGGTAAAATAGATTTGTAACGACCTAGGATTCTACCACTTTGAAATAGGCTATTTAAATATATTTTATATAATCAATAAATTAATTTTTATTAGCAAATAAACCTATTTTTAATTGTTTAATAATGATGATAAAATAGTTTTCATAATATGTTTACAATACAGATAACTCAAATAAAAATAGAAAATGTGACCGAAAACCGTTTTCCGAAAATTTGACTTTTCGACACCGAAAGTCGTCGGGAACGTTTGCACACTTAGTGCAATATGGACACATTTATAAATGTTAGAATTAGTACTAATTAAGAAGACTTGTGTATATTATCTTATATATATTTATACCTAAACATGGATGTGACAAATTATGTTATAAAAGGCATATATATACATATAAACACACTTATATATATATCCAAATCATCTCCATATCTTTAATACACACATATGGAAGCTCTAGCATGTTTCAAGGCATGAAAAAGGGAGGGAGGATGTGTTCTAGGGTGGGAGGGAGATGGAGGTGCATGCATATGTGTGTATTTAATTATAACCACTTTATATTTTTAAAATAATTTTCTAAGCCTATAAATACTCCTTCCATTTCATAATTTTCATTTTACAATCTCCATCTTCATTTTCCTAAGAACTTGAGAAAATATATCCACGGCTTCTTTTCATATTTTCTAATTTGAGGAAAAAAAATACTTCTTTGCACTTAAAATCTCCTCTTTATTTCACTAAACCACTTCTACATATACTACAACACTTCTCTCCCAAGATACAAGTCCACACCCTCCACAAACTCCAAGGCCGTACCCAAATATACCTAATGGCTAAGCCCAATCTTGGTACTTAGCCACTTAACGTTTCCATTTTTGCAAGGAACTAGGTTGTATTCGAGCTCTAGTTGAAGTTTGGTTTGAAATTGTTGAGTTTTGGTAAGTAAAGCCAATGTTTTTAAACCTCAAGTTACTAACTTTTTAAAATTGTAAAATTTATGAGTTAAAATGTTGCTTAAGTATGTAGTAATGTTATATGTTGTGTATGCATGCATATATGTTGATTTGGAGTTGATTGCTTATGTCGACGTTTGAGTAGATGATAAAGATTATACCTTGAATATTGAAAAGGTCAGTTAGTATTTGTGAAGTAATATTCTTGCTTATGATTGTGCTATAATATTATGATATGATATTATGTTGGAATGTTGTACGTGTTATATGTGGGTTCATGACATGAAGATAGCGATTCGCTAAACAAAAGTGACTTAGAAATCCTTCTTTTTGTCGAAAAGTTGTTTTTGTTTCAAAGCGAAATGTTTTTCAAGCTTAAATCTTTAGTTTTTGTTTCAAAAGTTTATTTTCATGTTTTAAAAAAGGCAAGAGTTTAAAGTTGGAGTTTTAAAATTTAAAAAATCAAAATTTCAAGTTTTGAAAATTTCGGGTCCGTACATTGATAGTCGCTCTACGCGCAGTTCGGAAAATCCAACTATTTTTCTAACCTAAACTTCTTTTAACTTAAAATCTTTTTAGAAAATGTTTTCTAACTTTAATTTGAGAAATTATTTAATTATCTATTTAATGATTATTTAATTGATTAATTAATTAATAAAGGTATCGGTACTTAATCATTTGTTAAATAATGTTTTTTTTAACTTATATATTAATCAATTAAGTTAATTATGATTTATTACTTATTTAAATTTAATTATTATTTAATTATTAATTAAGGATTAATTATTTATTTATTTTAGATAATTATTATTTTGGAAAGGGGTTTTATTTATTTAATCTTGATTAAAATTAATTATGTTTTAATAAGGTTTAATTACCTTTAATTAGGGTTTAGTTACTATTTCACAAGGATTTGATTCTCATTTACAAGGGTTTTAATTTATTTTAAATCGCTTTGAGTTTAAGTAATCAGTTTTGTTTTAAACTGTTTTCTTTTTAAATTTGTTTTAAATCAAGGGATTTCTGTATCACTTACCCTTAAGTAACCCCATATTATTAGGAAAACTAAATGACATATATTAGCAAAACAAAACACCATTCTGCTATTACAATTAACTTGGATATTTACTTAAGTTCATTAATTGTTATGTGTTGATCCTTTATATACCTGTTATTATGTGATGCTGTGTTAGACTGAATAAGTAAAATCAAATAAAAAGCACCATTGTGGTTGCTAAGCCTCCATTTAATTTGTAAAGACAAATATTTCATTTTCTTTTGAAATGGTTTCAAAGATATTTCAATTTAACAAGATATTTAAAGAATGATTTGACAAATGATTTTACTAAAGATGTTTTTAACTAATTAGAATGGTTTTCAATGTTATAAAAAGAAGTTTTTATAAAGAGTTTTATAAAGTAATTTGGAAATTTATAAGGTGTTTTTGGATGAAGGGATTTGAGTTTTTAAGCAAAGAAGATTTCATAAATAAGAGAGATTTAAAAAATGGATTACTTATTAAAGGAAGCTAGTCTGATTAAGGTTATTTAGGAAGATGTTAAAATAGGAAAGGTTTATAAAGAAGTTTTATAAATAATTTTGGGGTATTTATAGAAGACTTTTTAGAAAAATGATTTGGATATTCATAAAGGGAGTAATTATTCCGTTGCATTAAACGTTTATGAATAAAGAAATTCATTAAACTTTCATGAGTACTTGTTCTGTTGCATTGAGAAATAATTGTTGTTTCAAGAAATATCAACTTCTTTGTGAAGGAATTTTTTTGAGGAATTATTGGTAGTAAAATGAAATTGGATACGATCCATAGATAGAATTGATTAGATGAGATGAAATGAAATTAACAAACCTAGGCAAACACATCCCATTAAAGTGTCTAATAAGTATTCCCGCACATTGAAAATAAACTATGAGTTTCTTATCAATGTCGAAAACATATAATCCTCGGTTATTTAATTATATCCTTAAGAGTGTTGACTCTATGATATGGTATGATGCGTAAATCTGAAAGAATTCAAAGTACGCTATAAATATATGATTTTGGTAGTCGTAACCGAAGGGATGTGATCCATTGGCTACGATTGTGTCTTTATGAGCAAGACTAATGCAGTTGGAATTTAATTAGCAACATTGATATGAATATCCTCGTAAATTTCAATTGTTGAAATTAACGTAATAGATTTTTTATTCAATGTGCTCAAGTTATTTCAGATTTACTCACAAAATTATCGTTTGATAAGACCTGGTGTTTTGGTATATATGTGCTGAAACAGAAAATTCTAAATAATGATTTAGAATAGTCTATTTGCACATAACAACCAAAGTGTCTCGAATTCAGCGGGGGTGATATAGAGGTTGTGAGTTTTCGAATATGATCCAAGAAATGATACAAAAGCATCATTTTATAAACATCAAAATTGAATAAGTATTTTGATAGAAATATCAAATAGTTTGATTTTCAATCAAAGTGCATAGGAAGCATGTGTTCATTAAGAAAGAATGTTAAAATGTACATTGATATTACTAAACTATAATTTAACAACACGTTGTTGATTTTAACAACGTACTTCTGTTAAATCAACCCTAGTTGTTTTAATACTCAACTTTGGATTGTAAATGATGTGTATTATAGAGAGTGTAGAAGATTGGGAATGTCCCAAATTGATATGTAAAGATACCTTATTAAATTATTTAATATGGAAAATGTGACATGAGTTCCTTATGCAATGTTAATAGGAATTATCATACATTTTATGTTGTCTACAATATCGTGATTTGTTTATGTATTTGATACATGAAGCAAATATCAAATCCAAATAGATGTCACTAAATGGTTGTTTGAAGTGTTCTCGTGTATTTAAGAAATATTAGAGAATTGTTTATAGAAACAAACACTCCTTATGAAGGAGTGTACAGACTCAAACATCATAAGTGATAATTAATATAATATGTCAATAATAAATTCAAGTTAAGAATCTCTAAGTTGGAAATGTTCCAAATGAAAGACCGTGGCTGATTCAATGAAAAAGGCTAAGTACACCGCCTTGAATAATGCCCCAATAAAAGCTATATATATATATACATATATATAAATGCACAAATTTATAACTGAACCTATTCCAAATGTTAAAAATCCCATAACATTGTTACATGCTAACAATGTCACGATATAGTTCTGACATAACTTAGAGCTCGTTGAAAGTCGAGAGACATACTCCGAATTGTTCCACATGATAAAACTCTTTATCACCATCGGAGAGAGTTATTGACAGAGTAGAGAATTAAAACATAACATCATACCTATTCACTGAGTGACTGACCCAATTGGTTTAAAACAATTAGAGAAGTAGGAATAAGATTCCATAATTGACCCCAAGTGCAAGTGGGAGACCGATAGAGTTTGGCGTATGCCCTAGGGGAAATTATGTAATTTGTTACATATATCCAACTTGTTGACTAATCTTGTTCAAAATAAAGGTGTTTCCTTTCTATTATATACTTGATATAATGTAGTTATATTAATTAATTAATTTAAGGTATATTTAATAGAAAATCCATAAATAGTATGTTTTGTGATAGTAGTTACAAAGTGTTGTAACCGTGAGTAATTTATCATAATAAAAATAAATATACCATTTTAAATGTTCCTAGTCAAGATGCATCGAGACCGGATATCGATGTATCCATTGAGACTACAGTATGTAACGCTCTCCAAATATTGGACAGTATATTACTCATGATCACTGGGGGCACCTAGGTGTAACATACTAATAGTTATTGGATAACTATGGAAGGACTCATTCGATAGTTTTCTATTGGTTAATATAACCAAGGTCAAATAGAAAATGTCGATGTGAATAATTTTACACAATTCTTTCGACTTGAGAATACTATGAATCTTCAATATGAATGCTCCGCTTTGATTATTGACAAATCATGGCTCGACGTCCATCAAGTGACTATAGTTGGATCCAGTGGAAATGATTCATCTCCTTAGTTATATGGGGTTAGTATCACGGTCAACTCAAGTCAACCCAAAGTCAAAATCTCTGACCAAAGTAGTTCGATTAATAATAATTACTATTATAGAAAGAGGACTTTGTGTTTGGATTATATAGTTGAATGTCGACGATGTTGGAATTTTTGACCATTACCAAATTCAGTAAGTCCAAAGTGATATAGTTTTGACGAAGAGAATTGGTGTAAATAATTGCCACAACTGGGTAATTCTTATTAAATTAAAATTAGATTTTTCCAAAAATGAGTAAGCGATAAATTTGGCCATAATGTCATACCACCTGCTAAGTGAAGTATGAACGTGAATGTTCGAATAGCTCGATATTAGTTGCTGACCGAATTTACACCCAAGAGTCACACAACAGTATCCATGAATTCTCTTAAGATCGAATGATTTAAGTAGTTTATAATCATTATAAATCGATTGAATTAATTAATACTTATGAAATATAAATTATAAAATTTCGATATGATTGAGAAATAAATTTGTTGCACATATCTATAAAAAGTTATAAACATGTTGATCGATATGAGATATCGACAACAAATTTAGTTGAATATATTTATGTATATTTAAATTGGATAAAATGGGCTCACAACCCATGAACTTTAGAGGTGAAAGTCATTGGTTTTGATAGAGGAAGGGGGTAGCTATTATGCAAGAGAGTAGGGTTTTGAGATGTGTGGTTGAGATCATTATTTGCTCTCTTATCCTACCCATAAAAAGCTAATCTCAAAACCCTAGTCAAAGGCTAATTCATTTTTTTTATTCAGCCACTTTCTTCTTCTTCCTCACTTTAATTTCAGCAACTCTCCTCTAAAATCATTCCAAAAATTCTCAAATCTGATTTAAATTAAAAATACTAATTTGTAGTAGAAGGTCTCCAATCTCGGATTAGCAACCTGATGGGTTGGGAATTGTTATTAGAAGAGAATTTATAATTCAACATGGACTCAAAAGCTTCATTAGGAGGTGAATTTTTATTTATTATTATTGTTTTGGTTTCAAGTTTATCATATGAATGTTGACTTACATCCAAATCACTTGTTTGTATTCAGATTTGTTTACTGTTTAGATTAGGTGAGATTTTTGTGGGTACATGTGTTTGTTACAATTGGATCGTTTATATGCTTGTTGTAGTATTTTTTTTATTGATTTATTATTGAATTATTTTTCTAAATTTTTTTTAGTTTTGATTTATATGAATATAAATAAATAGTTCTAGATTAAATGCATACAGATTTGCAAATTGTCTATATGTATAATTGTATATATGTTTATACCTTGTATATATTTAATTTAAATTTTTTATTATGATGTTTTATACCTATTGTGAATGTTAAAATATAAACTTATTTTATGAAAGATGTATATACATATTTTATTATTTTTAATAATTTTTTGAATTTTTTATTAAATATAAAATAATTAATGGCTCAAAATTTCAATTATATATTTTTTATATTTTCTGCACCGTGTAAGATGCTTACTGTAAATTTTAAGATTTTTTGAACTTAATTTATTATTTTTTAAAATTAACTCACTTTCGGCCTACAATCAATTATTTAATTAAAAATAAATATTTAATTGATAAAATTTTGGAAATTTTTCATAAGCATTAGATGTTTCACAGGTACCTTTAGAAAAAATTTCAAATTTTTAAAGCTTAATTTATTATTTTTTATAATTAATTTCTTTTCGAACTAGACTTAATTTTTTTTTTGGCAAGGCCGACGGGGTTGAATGGTCCCTTACCATTTTATTGAAGCACCAAGGAAAACATACAAAAACTCATGCCAAATTACTTGGACATGCAAGAGAACATAGAAACAAAGTGCCTCAAACACAAAGAGGACAACACATTAGAACGTTACTAAAAACCAGAAAGCAAGATACCGGGTTCAAAAATGCACCTCAATGGCTTAACTCCTTCTCTAATGTCATGCAAAAGAAATTGTTTCAACTGCTCTCTCAACCTTACTTTTTCAGGATGATAGACTTTAGCATTCCATTCCCTCCACAGAACGGTTAGAAATTTCCTAAGGACCCAATTCAAAACTCTTTGTTTTCCTTCCTTACCTCCAATCATCTTATATATCAGGTTCCACTCTTGAGTGTTGTCGGTTTTAACATCATTTCTTTCTATCTTATTCATTACATTACGCTACAACAAGTTATTATCAGCACATTCAAAAAAAGGTGTTCTACTGTTTCAGATAACTAATTGCAAAATACACATAAAATGTCCATAGTCATACCTCTACACACAAGCTTAGCCTTTGTTAGCAAAGCTCTATTTATAACTTTCCACATAAGAATGTTTTCTTTACCATTATAGTCTTTATGCCATATTCTTTTATGCCACTTACAGTTCATGCTTTCATCACTTTTGGCGTAGTAATTGTACAAGTCGCCAATTTTAAACTTCTTGCCTTTCTTCCCCTACCAAATTTTATGAGCTGAAGTGTTGTGAATTTTAACATTTCCCACCTTATTCCATAATGCTTGAATTCTTTGATTTGAGGTGCTAGGAAGAATAATGTGCGTACCCTGGATCATGTTTTTGGCTTTTGCATTGTAGTTAATTCCATATTGAACAGTTTCTTGATGTGTAAGCCATCTTTGTAATATTAGACCTTGCTTAATCCATGGGTCATCCCAAAAAAGAACTTCAACATTAGGGCGTATTATACTTTGAATCATTGGAAGAACCTTTTCCATGAGTTTGAATAAGCATTTCCAAGTCCAGCTGACATTCTGTGGAGGGTGCATGGACCAGATATTTTTTTCCTCTTATCACATGTTTCCTAGACCAATTCGCCCAGATGCTCTCCTTTTCATTCAGAAAAATATCTAAGTGCTTAGCAAAGGCAGCTTTATTTCATAGAAGCATGTTATAGATTGCAAGACCACCTTTTTTGATTGATTTCTCAATCTTTTTGAATTCAATGGGAGCCAATTATCTTCCCACCATTGAACCAGTCCACAAGAACTTCATGAAAGCGTTTCTAATCATTTTGATAAGCTTTACTGGCAGAATGAATGTCCTAGCCCAGTAAACTTGCATTGAGAATATTACTGATTTAATAAGTGTTACTCCGCCTGCTTGATTCAACATTCTGGTCGTCCAACAATCCATTTCGGCTGATATTTTTTTCGTATATGGGCATGCATAACATATATTTTATATGTTTAATTAAATAAATAAATAAAGTTAATTATTTAATTAGACATATATTTTCAATTAAGAAAATTCTAAGCCCAAAATATGTCTCATCTAGCTTTAGAAAAGGTTTCAGAATTTTTCAACTTGATTTCATAATTTTAAGAATTAATTTGATTAAGGGCTATTATAAACTATTTAATAATAAATAATATTTTAATTATAAAAATTTCATAAAGTAATCTTAAGCCTAAAATATGTTTTTAGATTTCTAAAATTATAAAACTAGTATTTTCATCATGTAATTATTTTACATTAATTTATTATGGCAGAAATTGTTTTATTCAATAATTTATATATATTCATATACATATATTAATATCCGGTTTTGACATGTTATACAAGCACATATTTGAACAAATTACAGTATACACAAAATGAGCTAATGCGTCCGTTGCAATGTAAATCCCTGCATTTATATACGGGCACATTGTAGCCTCATGGATTATGATGTTACACATATACACGCATATAAATGTATATATATGGTTCATATAATATGCATTTATACTTATATAAATAAATAAAATAGAATTAAATAAATCTCAAACAACAATTTGTATAGTTAGAATACATATGGACATAGTAATAAATATTTCCATGAATAGATTATTAATTATTGACATTTAATGTACCAATCATACTAAATTAATGAGAGAAAATGAAAATTTTCTCTCTCCATTTAATACAACTAATACTCTCAATTAATTCTTGTTTTAGGAAAAGAAATGAAAGGTTTCACTCCCTATACTTTAACTAAATGCTAGGTGTATTTGATACACTATACATTTGAAATTAAAAACTTCCCTTTAACTAATTTAAATAAAATAAATGATTTTATTTAAAAAAAATTTAGAAATGTTCTATATAAATTAAAATTCATAGGCTCAACTAAGATTCAATATGGTAAAAAAATTTAAAATTCACCCATTTCTTCCGCTGCCGGCTGGCCCAGTTCCTTCAATTATTCCTTAGTAGTGTCTAAAAAAGTAGAATTTAGGATGGAGTCTTGATATCAACATCCTACTTTCCTTGGCTACTTACCAGAACAATTGGGGTAAAGAAGTTGATTTGGTCGACTTAGTTTCAAGATCCAAATTATTTTTGGTTTGCATCTAATAGTTAAAAATTAAATAGAATTAAAAGTCAGAAGTTTGTATATACTCTTAGGAGGTAGAAGAGTATTATATAAGTTAATAAATTTAAAAATTGATTCTTATGAAGCATGGTGGGAGGGTAGAAAGTAGTTAGATAGTAAAAATTGTTAGATCGGTACGTAGGTTGTATGAAGATCATATCTCCTTTTTACATAGTTCTCGATCCTAAATTCGAGTATATAATTGGAGGTGTTCTACACCATTTCGAATAAGGTTTTGTCACTCGATTTTTGACGGCGAGCATTGGTGAGGGTTCTTACGTGGAACCAAAAATGGTTTATCATAGTTTATGGCTATGGAAGAAGAACAAATGTTTCTAATTAAGAGGCCTGATCAAAGTCCGTACTAGGAAGTCGGGTGAGCGATACTAGTTTGGAAGCAAAGTTGCATGTTCGAGTGAATGATTAGATTTTATATAGGAATGATCTATGTACATCATACGGGTTGATGAGTAGTTTAAGTGTTTCTAGAAATTAGAGTTGTGGTATAATTTCAAGGAGAAATTCTTTTAAGAAGGGAAGAGTGTAACGACCCAAAATTTTACCACCTTGATTTGTGAATATTTAATAAATTTTAAATATTAAAATAGTAGGATTTATAATAAAAAATATATATAACTCTTTTTCTATAATAACTAATGACGGTAAAATAGATTTGTAACGACCCAATATTTTGTCAATTTGAAATATGCTATTTAAATATATTTTATATAACCAATAAAATTTTTTTTATTAGCAAATAAACCTATTTTAATTATTTAATAATGATGATAAAATAGTTTTCAAAATATGTTTACCAATATAGATAGTTCAAATAAAAATAGAAAATATGACCGAAGTACGTTTTCCGAAATTTTGACTTTTCGACACCAGAAAGTCGTCGGTAATGTTGTATACACTTAGTGCAACATGCACACATTTACATGCTAGGTTTAGTATTAATTAAGCATACTTATGTATATTAACTTTTATATATATACACACCTAAGCATGGATGTGATAAATTATGTTATAAAAGGCATATATACACATAAACACACACACACACAGATATATATATATATATATATCTGCAAATCATCTCAATATCTTTAGTACACACACATGGAAGCTCTAGCATGATTTAAGGCATGAAAAGAGCGGGGGAGGGCATGTTCTAGGGTGGGAGGGAGATGGAGGTGCATGCATGTGTGTATATTTAATTATAGCCACTTTATGTTTTTAAAATATTTTCCTAAGCCTATAAATACTCCTTCGATTTCATAATTTTTGTTTTACAATCTCCATCTTCATTTCAAAAATTCCTAAGAGCTTGAAAAAATGTATCTATGGCTTCTCTTCATATTTTCTAATTTGAGAAAATAAAACACTTCTTTCCACTTAAAATCTTCTCTTTAGTTCACTAAACCACATCTACATATACTACAACACTTCTCTCCCAAGCTATAAGTCCACACCCTCCACAAACTCCAATGCTGTACCCAAATATACCCTATGGCCGTACCCAATCTTGGTCCTTAGTCACTCAAGGAGTCCATTTTTGCGAGGAACTAGGTTGTATTCGAGCTCTAGTTGAAGTTTGGTTTGAAATTGTTGAGTTTTGGTGAGTAAAGTCCATGTTTTTAAAACTCAAGTTACTAACTTTTTAAAATTATAAAATTTATGATTTAAAATATTGCTTATGTATGTAGTAATGTTATATGTTGTGTATGCATGCATATATGTTGATTTGGAGTTGATTGCTTTTATCGAAATTTGAGTAGGCGATAAAGGTTATACCCTGAATATTGGAAAAGTTGTTTAGTATTTGTGAAGTAATATTCTTGCTTATGATTGTGCTAAAATGTTATGATGTGATATTATGTTGGAATGTTGTATGTGTTGTATGTGGGTTCATGATATGAAGATAGTGGTTCGATAACCAAAAGCGACTTAGAAATCCTTCTTTTTTTCGAAAAGTTGTTTTTGTTCCAAAGCGGAATGTTTTTCAAGTTTAAATCTTTGATTTTTGTTTCAAAAGGGTATTTTCATGTATTAAAGAAGACAAGAGTTTAAAGTTGGAGCAATAAAAGTTTCTAAAAAACAAAAATCAAAATTTCAAGTTTGGAAATTTTCGAATCCGTATAGCGATAGTCGCTATACGCGCAGTTAGGAAAATCTAACCATTTTTTTAATCTAAGATTGTTTTAACTTAAAATCTTTTTAGAAATTTTTTTCTAACGTTAATCTATTAACTAGAGAACAATTAATTGATTATTTGATTATTTATTTATTTAATGATTATTTAATTGATTAATTAATTAATAAAGGTAATTAGTACTTAATCATTTATTAAATAATGTTTTTTAAACTTAAATGTCAATCAATTAAGTTAATTATGATTTGTTACTTAATTATACTTAGTTATTAATTAAGTATTAATTAATTATTATTTAATTATTTATTTAAGTTAATTATTAATTAATTATTATTTTTAAAAAGGGTTTTATTTAATTAATCTTTGATTAAAGTTAATTATGTTTTAATAAAGTTTAATTACTTTATTTAGGGTTTAATTACTATTTAACAAGGATTTGATTCTCATTTACAAGGGCTTTAATTTATTTTAAAATAGCTTTGAGTTTAAGTAATCGGTTATGTTTTAAACAGTTTTCTTTTCAAATTTATTTTAAATCAAGGGATTTTTGTGTCACTTATCCTTAAGTAATCTCATATGATTAGGAAAACAAATTGACATCTATTAGTAGAACAAAACACCATTCTGCTATTATAATTAACTTGGACATTTACTTAAGTTCATTGATTGTTATGTTGATCCCTTATATACTTATTGTTATGTGATGTCATGTTAAACTGAATAAGTAAAACCAAATTAAAAGCTCTATTGTGGTCGCTAAGCCTCTATTTGATTTTGTAAAGATAAATATTTCATTTTCTTTTGAAATGGTTTCAAACTGATTTCAATTTGAACAAGATATTTAAAGAATGATTTGACAAATGGTTTTACTAAAGATGTTTTAACCAATGGGAATGGTTTTGCATGTAATAAAAATAAGTTTTCATAAAGAGTTTTATAAAGGAATTTGAAATTTTATAAGGTGTTTTTGGGTAAATGGATTTGAGTTTTTAAGCAAAGAAGATTTCGTAAATAAGGAAGATTTATAAAATGGATTGCTTATCAAAGGAAAAGGTTATTTAGGAGATGTTAAAACATAAAAGGTTTATGAAGAAGTTTTATAAATGATTTTGGGTTATTTATAAAAGAATTTTTAGAAAAATGATTTGGATATTCATAAAGGGAGCTTATAGAAAGGTTTGGATATTTATAAGAAATTTATATAAAAGGTTAGGATATTTATAAAAGCAGTTTATATAAATGATCTTCAATATCTATAAAAGGGTTTTATAAATGAATTTGGAAGTTTGGAAAGTATTCTGAAATGGATTTGGATTTCAAGTAAAAGAGATTTCATGAATGAAATAGATTTGATTAAAAAAGATTTAGCACAAGAAATATAAAAAGTATTTGAGATTTGGGTTTCTCTAAACTGACCTTTTAAAAATGGTGGTATGGAACATTCAAAACTTAACACTGAGGGGATAGTGTTTAGGGTTGTCCTTACCTCCAATTTAAACAACATTTGTTTAATACTTTTTAACATGATTTGGAAGTAAGATGTTATTCACAAATTTTTTATGTATATACTGATGTCAAAGAGATAAGCATATGAATGTTTTAGGCAAACGTTTTGAAAAGAGATTTATTAAATAAAGATTTATTTTTAGGCTTTGTGGTCGCTATGGATAATAAATCTTAAATGGAATTGGTTATTGTTTGTTTCTTGATAGTTAAATAACAAATATGGACCCAAAACACAACTTTGGAAATTTCTAGGAGAAATACGTGAGTTATATAGCGCAATCATCTCCAATGATGATGTACTGTGCGTATCAATCTTGTTTTATTCTCCTAAGACAAATGATAAGGAAATCCGTCCAACGGTTAGGAGGTAATCTCTGCTCTTATCTTTGACTTTTATTTCCTAAAGAACCGGCGTTGAGTTTACCGGTAACAATCAAATGTTGTTTCCAAGAGACCGGGATCGGATATGTTATCGAAAACCAGATCCAACTCATGCATCTCGAGGTGATGACATCTTGAAGATGATGGAATTGGTGATGGAGCACTTTGAAGTGCAAGGGCTGCTTGCTACTAATCTTAAGGGTGATTCCAAAATGGATGTAGTAGAGGTAGTGCCTTCGGTTTGTTCATACAACTTGTATGGATGAATGCTAGCATTGCATTGTTTCCTGAAGAGCAGTGTTAGCATTCCAAGTGGGAAGTGCTAAATAAAAAGTAAAACATAGCCTCAAGTCTCATTAACCAAGAATGACTAAAACATAGGAGATGCAGTAGGGCTAAGTGGGTCGCTCCCAATCAGGGTATGATCATCCCTATCTACTATCGATATTATCCCTCATTTGTATGATTCGGGACCTGTTAACCAAAAGTGATCATATTTGGTACTATCCAGCAAGAGGTAGGCTGGTTCTGTGCTGGTCGGGAATACTGGCGAGATCCTTAGTGTTATTTTATCTAGAGATGCATGTGACAGACGGTACCCTAGTAGCTCAGTCATTGTATGGAATCCATTTTTCAATAAGTGCCTTCGATCTTAGTTGTATACCTATTATGCTAGAATTTAATTAATGTGACAATTTCGGCCAAGTTAATTACTTACTTGGAAACTCTAGACATTATTATAATATCACTAGATTTTATATACAAATGTTTTTGTTATCGTAAGTAAAAATTTGTCCCTGTTTATGTGCGGTATGGTTTACGAAATGCCTTTGATTTAAAGGTTTTTATAAAGTTAAAGACTTATGCTTTATTCACACCAGACCCATGTCTAACCCGGAGTTTATTTTCCTTTTCCTAAACTGTTGAGTGCTCAAATTTGAGTGGGCAATAAAGTAGTTCAGGTTTTTTCCGTAGATTCATTTCGAGGAGCTTGGTTATAACTATCCTAGGGTAGAATTTGTATTAGTATGACTCTGATGTAACATTTTTGAAATGACTTTGTAATATATTATGTTGAGTAATATATATTGTTCCGTTGCGTTATGAGAGTTTGTGTTGCTTAGTTTCTTCTCTTCTTTCTTTTCTTTCTTTTACCCTAATGACCTGTCTTTCAGAATACTAAATGATCGGCACACGAATACCGAGGATGTATTAAGTGTCGTCTTTGTTGGTAAGAAAGGCAGTTCGTTACAATTGATTAAAGTGAGTTTTTAAACGTTTAAAGTTCCTTATGTTGAGGAAAATTTCGATAGCACCTCCTTTGCGCTGCTGATCCGGGAAAATAACAACTGGCCCAAATCAACCAAAACAAACAAAAGCCAAGTGGCTTTCCATATCTGGGGTATAAAATCTCAATCAATCAAAATTTTAATATCTAAATCTACTCACCTCTTTTGCATTTGTTTTTATAGCAAGCAACTTACTATCTCGATGCGAATGCAGGTGCACAAGAAATCAAATAGTAATCTCTTGCATCTCTGTACCTAATCCAAAAGAGAACCATACTGACAAAAGAGTAATACACAAGATATTTCTATCATTAACAATAGCAACATAAACAACATAACAACCATATGCAAAAGTACAGAGAATACTCTGTAATAAAATAGTACGCATCAAATCTTTGCAAAAGATAAATTTAGAACTAAATTCCAGGATTTTATATTCAATTTTCTTTTTCAAATTCCTCCAAAGAGAAAAAATCAAAACCAAAATCCATCATGACAAGGAGAGGGCTCCTCCTGCCGAAGCATGGTATAACTCTAAAATCAAAACAATATGAAGCATCCAGTGGTATTCTTGTTCCTCCTAAAACAACTATAGTAAACAAATATACCTGGTAAGTCTTCTAAATTGGGAAACCCCCAATTAGCCAACTTTAGTCATACCAAAATATTTGAAATATCAGTTCACAAAAAAAATACTTCACTGAAGTTTTCAAATAATATTATTATTATTTCTTCCATAAATTCTTTCGAAATGACTTTTTTCCAAAAGCACCGGGATTTAAGTCCTAATAAACCATAGTCTATAAAATCACACTATCAATCAAATCAAATTCTATAAAGCAATAAACTAGTACTTAACATTATTTAAAATGTCAAATGACTATCAAACAAGATTTAAATTTTTTTTAGGTTCATAACTTTCTCGATCGTCCAAGGATATAGATAATTTCCTGAGCGTTCCCTCATTCTTATCAGCTTTTGGTTATTGCCTAGAAGATTATCTAAGCTACCTTAGAACAAAATTGAAAGTCACTCTCCAAACTTTCCTAAGCCACACAACAAGGCATACTAATATACTTAAGTCCATATGATGTAAATAAATCATCCGTACTCAATATCTGATCCAACCACTTGTGTAACGACCCGATATTTTCAACCATTCGTATCCATTATAAGTGTATAGGCAGCCACTACCGTTCCACCTCGAACAACACTCCCAAATCGGAGGATGGCCATCTAATCAATCACAAGTAAGAGTATAATATCGAAGAAATGTGTCCGAGAAGAGGTGCTACCTCACTGGTCCGAGATCGCTCCTGTTTTAGCCACTTTATGCCAACTCACGGGAGTTGGGTCCACGTAACATACCTTAAGAACGTCGCCACCATCCTACTTCATTCTGGAATCTCCACCGCGTACACGGTTGTCAAAGTGGTTTTCGATATCGACAGAGAGTATGTCCATATCCGATCCCGGTCTCTTTGCCAACCAATCGTTATTATAACCCGTGGTTATAACTTTTAAAACAATACTTTACTTCAAAATAAAATATCATTTCAAACCATATCTTTATCAAAATAAAGATTAAATCAATTCCAAAACATTTCCATATATTTAAATTTTCATATCATTTCAAAACTTCATTTCAAATCATTTTAATATAATAAAATATCATATCCTTACAAAACTTCATTTCAAATCATTTTACTAAAATAAAATATCATATCCTTACAAAACTTCATTTCAAATCATTTTAATAAAATAAAATATCCTATTAGTTCAAATCCAAATATTCAACTTCAAATACCTTTTAAATTCAAAGATATCGTTCATTTACTATCATTTCAAATCACCTTTAAATAGTTTATATTCCAATCAAAATAATTCATTTAAACCTTTTAAAAGTGTAATTATTATATTTTCAAATCAAGTATTCAATTTCCAAAGTTTCAAACCATTCTGAGTTCGTTTACTAAGTCAAAAACCCTAATTATTAAAATTTCAGCATTTCACAGCATTTAAAAACAACTGCTATAAGTTATATTTGAAAACATTTTTAATTCAGCAAAGACAGCACATAAAACTAATGTTAAAACTCAGTTTTAGTTGAATTATAGTTCAAAACAGAAAAGACAGCATTTCAGAAGTGCTGCGGTAGTTCAGATTTCAAAACAAGGGTTAAATTTGATTTCAACATAGACTGCAGACCATTATAGCATTTCCAGAGAATGCTATAATAGGCCTGAGTTCAATATTAGCCTATAAGTTCAACTACAGCAACTACAACATTCCAGAAATGCTGTAATAGCTCCTTTTTACACAATTTAGTTCAAAACAGAATCTATAGCATTTCTGAATGCTATTAAAAGTTAATTTCAGGTGTTAGTGTATTTCCAGCAATTAAATAACTTTAATTTAAAACACATAAACATTTTTAAAATCATATTTTAACATTTAAAATGTTCATTTACATATTATTTAACATATATCTTTTCACAATAAATTTCTTATAATCAAATCCAAATTTCAACAATTTACTTAAAAAATTTTAGTGTAAAGTGTCCAATTCTTCACATTTCAACAAATAAACATAACACTTCAAATTTAAATTTCCATTTCACAATTTAACTAAATTTCCAATTTTATTTAATTAACTTAAACCTTTAATTAAAACCAAATTTCACATTTCCTAGTCAAGTTATATTTTAAAAGATCACTTTTAAACATTCATTTATTTAACCACTTAAATTCATAGAAAAATCAATAATACTTTAATAAATCACTTAAATTCAAATTTAATCAAATTATCATATTTACCATTTCCAAATAAAATTTAATATCCATTTTATTTATATAACTTAAATATCATTTTTAACCAAAATTCCAAATTTCCAACTTAAGTTATATTTCAAAAATCAAGTTAAACCATTCATTAATTACATTTTTAACACATAGAAAAATCATAATTTCTTTAATTCAAAATATTTCAAAATCTGTTTAAATCAAATTTCATAAATTTATATTTTTAAAATACTTAAAAATATTCAAAACACTTTATAAAAAAACCACGGGCCTGTATATAGTTTTCTAGCCTAGGTCAAGTGATACGGATATGTATCATTTCAATCTGCAGTTTAAAAAGAAAAATCCGGGTTCTATCATTTCAAACCCGCAATCCCAAGTTAAAATAAATTAAATAAAAACCATTCAGGCCTATCATTTCAGCCCATAATGATTTTTCCCTATTCTAAAGTCCGTTCGGGTATGTATCATTTCAACCCATAGTGATTCTAATCTACAGGGAACTTGCAGTGTGATAAACATATATAAATAACAGAATAGCATGAAATAACAGTAACATATGATATAATAAGTGTAATAACAGGTGTGAACATCATATGATAATAATATAAATATATATAACATGATGATATACATTACAGATTCAAATGGTGTCGGTTTATCAGTTATATAGGTACATATTGTCTGGTGAGAATAACTCACCTGTTTGTGCTGGAGATATCAAAACCAATGACACAATGGAAACAAAAGCACGATGACAAGACTACGGACTTGAGTGGAGAGCGAATCCAAGCTACAACTCTTGTGCACAACCCAAAACAAACAATCAAAACGACAAAATTCAATACGACTTTAAAATGAAATAACTTTGAAATGAAAAGAGATTTGAATGTCAAATCTTTTGCCTTGTTTTCTACAATGCTTTGCATGGCCTAGGGGTTTATGTAGGTCAGGTTTGACATGACTTTGGCTCAGTTTTGATCATAGGAATGCATGGCATAAAGGCTAGAACATGTGGAGGAAGTTACAACACAAGAATATCAAGAGACTAGACAACATAGTGGAGTTTGGTTCAACTTTTCGCTCGGTCTATGGGTCAAATGGCTCGGCCATCATCTGGTACAGGTCTGGACAGAGGTTTGGGTGATGAGTAGCAGCAGCCAAAGGTCATGTAGCAAGTGGTGGTGGTAGCTAAGGGGTGGCCGAAGCAAGATATGGAGGGTAGGTGATGATATGTGTGGTCTAGGCAATGTTTTGTGGAGTTTTGTGGTGATGGCTTCAAGTGGAAGGTCATGGCCTGTCTTGGTTAGAGGGAAGGGAGTGTTTGCTGTAGTAGATGGAGGAGGTGATGATGGGGATGAAGGTGGTAGAGGCTAGGCCAAGCAAACATGTGAAGAGATCAAGGCAAAATTGCATAGAAAAGTAAGAAAAAGTAGAAAGAAAAGAGGGAGATTACCAAAATTTTTTGCAAGATGGAGGCCATGATTTTTTTTAGGGTTTTGGAGCTTTGAAAATTCGTGAATAAGATGAGGGAGTCGGCTGAAAATGAATGAGGAAAAGAACGGCAAAAATAAAATAAAAGATGTATTGATTGAAAAGAAACGGTAGAATTCAAAAGGGCTAAGCACACAAAAGGTATCAAACTCTTCATATATCTTTAATTCCTTTTTTATAACTTTATATTTCTGGAAAAAATAATAATCCCAGATAAAATTTCGAAATTTTATCAAAATATAATAATTTATATAAATATTTATCAATTATATAAAGTTAAATTAAGAAAATAGCTAAAATAGTAAACTAGTCTAGAAAATTTGGAATTGAATAGAATAAATTTTTAGAAAATTCATATGAGCTTGTAATATATTTTTAAGCATAAATAATAACATGAAATAAAAATATATTCACAAAATAAACATTTAAAATTTAATATACATATAATTTCTAATGAAGAAAATAGCAGAAAATAGGAAAACAGCCTTTAAAAATAGGAAATCATCATAGTAAATTTTGGAAAAATTCTATTATCATTTTTAAAATATTTAGAGATGGAAATATACATAAATAAACATATTGACACATATTAAAATAAAATATAAGAAATAAAATATGATTTATAAAATTTAAAATAGGCAAAATTGCACAATAAAACAAATTATACTAAAAATTGAAATGTACATAACTTTTACATTTTAACTCCGTTTTCAACGAAACGAAAAGTTGTGTTCAAGTTATTACATCTATTTTTATAATAAAAGATAAAATTTATAATTTCAAACTTTTAAATTTTTAAGTTTAAAAGTCAAAGTTTGACTATTTGACCAAAATTCACATTTTCTGGAAATATTAAATTTAATCATATTTGGAATTCTAATCCACATCAAAATCAAAGTTTATACTTAAAATAACAAAATTTATTCTTTTTCATAAATAAAGCTTTTAAATCTGGAAATCAATTTTAAAAATAATTGTAAAATACAGGGTTGTTACAACTTGCTCGGATACAAAACCTTC
The DNA here is from genome assembly GCA_030737815.1 of Allium fistulosum. NCBI lineage: Eukaryota > Viridiplantae > Streptophyta > Magnoliopsida > Asparagales > Amaryllidaceae > Allium > Allium fistulosum. Next base: position 320,166,787 of record CM060902.1, on the reverse strand, counting down.
ACTTTCGAATTAGTATTGCTTGACCTCACTAGTGTAGACTCCGATCAGATTTCTCGATTAGAGACCTCTATTCTCCTTACATAGCTGTATACTTTGATAGAAAACCTCAACATCATATCGAGAATCTGAATCAAGCGTTTGCTGACGAGAATCAAGTGAGAAATCCTTTTTTGGACTGGTAGTAAATTAGCCCGAAGTTATTCGAATCCTAGATCAATAACTGTGCGAATAAAATGATCTATGTACAACTAACGTACTTAATCCTATTGGTTTCTTAACTACATCAATCTTTTCCTAAATCACTTTCATTTTCGTTTATAGTATTTCATTCAATATAAAAATTACATACGAATTACTTCATAAATTTTCAATTAAGTTTATAAACATTTTATAAAGACAAATTTTTATAAAACATTAGATTAAAAACTTACTCCACTTTTATTTACCTGTATAATACTCTTCCACATCCTAAGAGTATATACAAAATGTCGATTTTATTTTATTTATTAATTATTATTAAATTCAAATGGAGGCTAAAACAAAATATGGGTCTTCAAACTGAGTCAACTACTTCGACTTCTTTACCTATCCAAGTTTTATCAAATTATCATTCAAAATAACTTTTAATTTAAATCAATTTCCTTTAAGGAAACATAAGACTAAGTACCCAGTTTTTATTTCAAAATCTTTCTGAAATCATATTACATTTTTTTAAATAACTTCAACAATTTATTCACTAACACTCACTTTGGGTTCGTTCAGATTCGAACTCATTTCGATCGCACAATGATAAAGAGAATAATTTACTAAGTGCACTACACCATTCGCCTAAGCAAACATTTGATCATTACTTAGCAAATTTACCAAAAAACTAATCGAATTGTTTTCCCCGAACCATCCAAAGAAAATATATCTTTTTTAAAATTCACTTTGAAATATTTATACTTACAAATATTTCCAGGTAATATCATTATTAATTTTATAAAAATTCATTTTGAAATTAATTCAAGCAATACTGAGATTTAAATTCTCCAAAACCCTTTTTAAAAACACATTTTATAACCCAAATTTATATAAAATTTCCTTTATATAAAATCATCTCATCTTATACTAATTCTCCTTTATCATAATAAAATTTTCTCAAATATTTATCCTCTAAATGTCTTATCTTCCCATTTATATTATTTTAAACAACTTTTACGAAAGATTACTTTTAACTTAACATTTTCTTCGAACACCTTGTAGTCAAATTGTGAAACTTAATTAACAAGGGGTTCGTTTCAATATACTTACAATTATCAAATAATAAATGCACATAAACTGGTTGAGCATAAATCAACAAACAATAACTAATGCTCCTAAACTACATGAGCATGACAAATCAAACAAAAATGATAATAAAGAAATATTATCTTTTTCAAACAAACACAACATAAATAGCAATATCAATCTGAAAATTATTTCTTTATATATATAAAATATATAATCCTAGGTAAAATATTTCACTTACCAAATTTTCAAAAATCAATATCATGTCCGTCTACCTTGTTCGAGTGTTTAGAAATCCCTATCAAAACCATGGCGTCTCATTTCTAGACCAAAATTCATAAACAACTCAGTAGACCAATTAACACAATACGTTTTTATAACGGTAACAAATATGCTCTCGTATATATAATACTCTCAACTCATTCTAGGGTGTCACTTACCCTATCTCTAATAAGCCCTACCCTACCAAAGCCAAGGTTCTTGCTTAACCTTCAGCTCTGATACCAAATGTAGCAACCCACCGTTTTGACTATCGAAAGTTGGCACTCAATACATCCATGGTATTCAAATTCCAGACATCCAATCGTTGGAAAGGCAGATTGTTAGGGTAAAACAAAAGGAATCGGGGAAATAAAATCTCATAGTGGAAACGACAACATATAATATAATAAAGACCGTATAAACTGTGACTCCAAGATACAAGGTACATCAGATTTAAAAACAAACCTCATCTACTGGACAGTTATAATTTCCTGACCTTACAATTGTTGATGGGTATATATAATAATACTACAAAAATAAAAATATTATGGTAGGTGAACATCTAGCTCTACTCCACGAGCTCCATGTCCCACCAACGACAACTTGGAAAAATACTCGGTCCGACCTAAGCATTATAATAAAATAACACCCGGATCGGTCTGGAAAACCAGCATGGGGAAACTCAAGTAATATGGAAAACATTTAATATTTCGGTGAGACCACGTCGCTAAACGCGGAACGGGTTTTCACCTCACAAGAACAACTTCCATACATGAAACAATGCAAAACAAATCGGAACAACAATCCAAACAAGAAAGGATGAACACATACAAGATTATAATCCAAACTTAAAGAATGGATACAAATATTAAACATCGAGGAGAGCTCCAAGAACTTCTCGATGCAATTAAGAAAACAATTCCAGATTCAAATCAAATAAGAAAAAGAAAATTTTCTGATAATGACTAGGAGGGTGCACCACCCTTACCAAAAGTAAACCTCCAGAAATATACTTGAGAACTACGATGGCTCTTGGAAAATGTACAAGCCGGACACCGCCAGGCTTACTGAGTATCCAAGTATTTCACATCTCTGCACCTGTGCAGTTAAAGCGCTCGGCAGATTCAATGCGGTGGAGGTGCAAAAAGTCATAGCGGGAATATAGCGAGGATATAGCGGGATATAGCGGATGACTCTAAAATAGCATATAAAACTCGTACTTAATGTTTTTACAAATATATAAATGGTAATTAAATGAATAATTAACATTCAATTGAATTATAATCAATACATAAATAATTTTAAATAAAAACATGTGCGAATATACTATAAATAAACATAAAACTGTTATATAACATAATTGAATTTAGTAGAATATTAGAGTATTTTTATTTTTGAAAGTATATTAAGAATTAAATTAAATTAATTAATTTCATAATTTTTATAATGTATAAATGTCATTTTTCAATTCATTTCTTTTAAAGAAGATATAGCGGAATATAGCGGGAACAATGGGATATAGCAGAAATAGGAGGACTTAAAGGGGAAAGGCTATATTTGGGGCTATATGGAGAAATCGTAGCGGTAGAAATCCGCTATGAGATATAGCAGGGTTATAGCGGGGTAATAGCGGGGCATTAACTGCACAGCTCTGCACGCATATAACTGAATCCAATCTAGAGTAGATGTGAAGACACCATAATGGGAGCAACCCGAAATAGCTTGACGTCCAATCGCTCTATAATTTTAATCATTTTCGACAAAGGATATCAACGCTCAAATGACCAACAAATCATCTTGGATTGATGAAACACAAAGAAGAAAAGATTAATTCCACGGTTCAAATTGAAATAAGGAGAATGAATTTATCCAACATGACTAGTAGGGTGCGCCCACTACACCGAAAGTATACCTCTAGATAAAATATACTTGAGAGCCCACGCCAAACACGCATCACTCTCGAGAACTTCCAAGCTAGACCCTGCCTTACATGAGCATCTGAACATACTCACATCAATGCATGCATGCTACTAACAAATCTCTAGAAATATGTGAATATATCCTAATGGGTGCGAACCACATAGCTTGGCTCCCACGTTTGGTTCTAGTTACCCATGGTGTTGGATGCCAATGCTCAAATTGAGCGACAAATCGTCTTAGATTGACGAAGCACAAGGAATGATATCAAAATCGATAGTTAAGAAATCAACCATCGGAAGTAAACGAATGATTGTATATGGAAACTAGATCGCATACACCTATCACCAATACATGAATCAAGCTCTTAAAACATTTGATTCTTACTTGTGCTTTATATTCACATCACAGATATTTGTAAAACACTTTAAAAATACCCTTAAAAATACCACTTTAAAGAGCTAATTATAATTCTAAGTGTATTAAAAATTGAGGTGAAAAACAAATATCATTAAAACATCGTTTACTATAAACCCAAAATAATTTACACTTAGCTTTATTTTTAATATTCCTTTTTAAAGATTTTCTCAATTATAAAACTATCATTTACAAATTTTAAAACAATATTTATTGTCAAAAGATAATAAATCAATTTAAAATGTTTTTATAAATTTAAAACTATGTTAATCATCCCAAAAGAAAATTAATCCAATTTAAAATCTTTTATAAATTCTGAACAACATAAATTATCCCAAAGGAAAACAACTCAAATTTACAATCTTTATAAATTTAAAAGCAACATTAATTATCCCGAAGGAATAAACATCAAATTTGTAAGCTTTTATAAATTTAAAACGACATTAATTATCCCAAAATATAATTAATAAAATTTATAACCTTTTCATAAATTTTAATCAATACTTAACCTTTGTTTTCAAAAATCTCAAAATATTTGAAAATATAGTTTAAACGACATTCAAAGTGCAAAATCATGACCAAACATTTATTTTGTAAAAATAGAAGCTCAAGTTCAACAAACAACAAGGGTTTAAGGAGATGATATTTCATAAGTGACGGTATAACAATTATTGCTATTATGACATTTAATCAAATTAAACAGCATGTTATAAATATTTCAACCAAACATTAATATAAGCAGCATAATTATATAAGTAAGGTGTATACAATGGGAAATTAATAATGGCGATAAAGCCCTTAGGGTCTCTCGACAAAAGTCTTCTGCATAACAATGGTTATTTATGCAATCCGCTTTTCAAGCGGGAATTCAAATCCAAACAAACAATCAAACAATAATCTTTTTACTTGGCAAGTACGGAACGGTGGTTTATTCTACTCCATAGATGTCTAAAACCTTCTACACAATTTAATTATAATAGAACGGGATTTTATTCTGCTAAATAGATGTCAAAAGCAAAGCATAACTAATTTGACTATGTTAAACGTAATTAAATTAAATCACTATAATTTTTATCGCTAATTTATAACTCATTAAAATAATCAACTATCATCCAAGCGTTCAATAATAATTTATAGCAACACAGTTAACTTATAATTTATTTAGAGGTAAGTTAACTAACCGATATTCCAGTTGATGCTTTAACGTTCCGGTTTGATCAAAAATTGAACGGGCGTTCGATAATTTCTACTAGCTCCAAATCCAACGAAATCAATTCCAATGCGTAGACAACGTTGATACGAGTCCAACGCAAAAATGCGCATCCAAATTCGACCTCGTATGCAATAGTTATTGAATTTATAAGGTTTCAGATTTAAATAATTAAATCAGTTCACTTAATTACTTAATTAATAAACTAATACCCTTGATTAAATTTAAACTCTTTCTTCCCCAAACAGGTTCCCACATCTGTACATGAGTGCACGCCAAAATCGTGCACGTTCTTTTTATGATATGGAGCCCTGGACCTTCGTTTGACAAACCGTATTCGCCGTTGTTCCTTTTTCCCGATCTCCACACGTTCATCACCACCAAGTGCCACTCAACCCAACCAAAGAAAAACCGACCTATAGCCCTAACACCCTCCTTCGCTGCCCAAATTCGCCTCACCTCACCTGTGTGCTCCAAACAACCGCCAAACACTATCTCTTCGAACCACAAATCCAATGGCACATTTGATTGCTCCTCTGACCATCCCTTGTGATTCGCGACCTTTTATCTCATGTTACTATTCAAACATGTTGCCTTTCACTGATTGCAACCGCACCATCCAAAATTTCCATCACTGATGCTGCATCACTCGAACAACTCAAATCCACACTCTATTTAGCCTCTTGCCTCACCAAACTCTACAAAAGTGAAACCCTAGTTGTATAGCAACCCATGGCCCTAGTATCGATCACCACAAAACATCACCGAGCTCAACCAAACACATATAGAATTGAAGATCTCATCAATATGAGTAGAACGGATCTTGTTTCATATTTTTTCGTTGCTTGTATTATTTGATCTTGAATTTTAATTGAAGAGATTATTGGTTTTCCTGTAAATGAAGAAAGAATGGAAAGTGAAAATGAAAGAGGGAAAAGTATAAGTGAATTTATCTAGTTTTATAAACAAATCAAAATTCTTTACATCCAATTCAAGCTAGCCAAAATTCTTAAGTTAAATAAAATTTTCAAGCTAGCAAACATTTACAAGCCAACATCACATTACAAGGTTTGACAAAAACTGAATTTTTATTTGATTTAAGATGTTTTGAAAAGAGAGTTTTGCGGTATTCTGCTACACAGAATTTCATTTCCGTACGAACCCCAAAGACAAAACAAAAATAAGATTGCACATAAAAACGCAACACGATTTCAAAAATAATAAAATACACAGATTATTTTATTATATGGAATCGCCAAAATACCATCATTTGCCGTATAATACATCAAATGAAAATATAATTACTTTACAAATTAAAATTTATGGTAAATCCATTTAAAAATACGTCACTAAAAATCAAGTCGTTTTATTAACAATTGTTTTTCTTATTATTAATGCGAACCATTTATTAATGTAAATAAATTTACCAAAAGGAGTTCACCATTATTATTTATTAATTAAATGAAGTTAAATAAGGCTATTAAATACATTTAATTAATATTTCACTCACAATTAAAATATTTAAATAATCCCCATATTTGAATATAAGCTATTTATATTTTAAAACACCAATTATTTAAATATTTAAATTTAATTAAATATTTAAAATCCAAAAGATAAAATTTCAGGATGTTACAATCCAACTTCCCATGCATGTTCAACACGATGTTCTTTCTAATCTATACCAACTTAATTACATTAGAATATAAATTATACCGATGATTATTAGTGTTACAATGTCAATAACTTTAACTATTAATAATTTATACAAACAAGTGCTTATTTTTGTTGTAACATAGAAAAACATAATTTTGATAAAAATACTTAAAGGATAGCTAAGTCATAAAGAAGCATATTCAAAACAAACCTAACTATCATAATAAGTTTCCATATCAATATCAAAAATGCCTTTACACAATAAATTTTTAGAAACAACCATGTAAATTTTGGAAAATAATCCTAAATGACAAATTTTGATAATAAAACATCAAAAAATATTCTACTTCCTTAGAATAATAAGTGAAACCTTCTAAATTATTTAGAAAGTTACGAGTCGCTAGAGAACAAATAAAAAAAAGAATAAATAGCATCGACTAAACTACATATATTACCATACATATAATAGGAAAACTATTGTTATGACACCTTTGGTACAAAAGCCGTAGGAAATTTTATGAAGATTTCCCTATGAAATTTTATTGGCGAATTACTTATGAAACCACTTATGATTTACCGATGCTTTTTTTATGGTTTTGAGTCAAGTAACTTATGAATTTGAGACGCATTTTCGACTTTTTTTGCTGATTTCTGAATTACCAAAACATATTTTACCGACACTTTACCGATGCATTCCTGTCTCCAACTTACTTCATTTATCATCAGAATTCTGTTGTTGTTTCTTCTTTCCATCCCACAACATAATCCAATAACAATTATTACCACACATGCTTTTCCTAACAGGAAATATCAACAGTAAATTTCATTACAAATAATTGTAAATAACAAAAAAATTTTTTTTTTGGAAAATGATACTTTATTATATACAAATTCATATACTTCGAAAATATGCCTCATTAAAACCTTACAATCCCTCTAACATAGATGGGTGCATTAAAAGGAAAAAGTATACATATTGTTTTCATATATTGACTTAGAATTAAAATTACAACCAAGTACCAATAGATTAGATATATGAGAGAGTGTACTATACGGGTGTAATCAAAACCATCTATATGAAATACTGAACCCAATATAACTATTTTAAACAAAAAAAATGAATAAACATCTGTAATCATGCATACAACTATCAAGCACCTTACACTTTTTTGTTCATTCAATACTTTCTTCAATGCATCTACTTTTCACGGTAGAGAGAGAAAAAAGAAATTCCAGATCTAGATAGCTTCTACGATAAAAGGGGCTTTCTTCTTGTTTAGTAGAGCTTAGCATCATGGAGACAATCGATCGCTTCTTCCGATCCAAAGAGTAGGTTCTGGAACTAGTTGACTAAAGCAAGTGGGAGGTGCTGCAATTTGACCTAGTTAATGGAAGAAATAGCTTTAACCTTACCTAATCTTGGCCAAATTGACACCAAACTCTTCAAAGGTACGTTCTTTACCATTTACGCCTTTAACTTTCATATTTGCTTGTAAAAGTAGATCTTTACAATCTTGAAAAATTAGAATAATCTTATTTCAATGGGAATTTGAATGCCATTAAAAATTATCAAATTTCTTTCACATCATATTACCAAACTAGAATGGTTGTGGTAATACTGATTAGTTGGTTAGAAGTCTTTGACCTCTAGATATTATTCGACAAATGTTCAAAGATTTGAGTTATGCCCCCATTGTTAAATCCCATGATGTCCAATTTATTCCTAACACTATTCGAGATCAAATTTGAATATGGGCAGTTAAAAAACATGAGGTCTCTGTCTATCTAGTGAAGAACGCAAAGATTACATCGTTGATAAATGTTGTCATTGCATTTAACGATTTACCTTTTGTATTGAGCTTGTTAAGTGTAGCTAGAAGTGCACCTTGGGATATTTCTAGTGCACACTTATTATTTCAGATCATTTTACACTATGTGAATTCTTCTTATTTGCTTCTAACCTATTCCCAAGTAGAACACAGATCAAAATTGCCTTTACATTGGGCAGCCAAAACCAGAAATCTTTATCTTCCTAATGGTGAATTTTAACACTGTTGATTGATTGACATATAAGGGTAGGAAAACAAGAGAAGTTTCCTCTCCATTCATGATCATTAAGTGGAGAGGAAACTTTCTTGTTAGGGTAACCCACCATAGATAGAAATTGCCATCCAAGCTTGTCAATTAAGAAAACACCATTTATCCAAGGGTCATGCCACGTACCTGTGTCTTCACCGTTCGCTATTTTTTCTATAAGTCCTTTGCATTATTGCCTTGCATTCAAAAACATTTTCCAAGTATGAGAATCATTATTATAATTTTAAACAACCCAAAAGTTTCTATTTTTGCAATCATTGTTATTCATCCACTTTGCCCTTGAACATTCACCTTGCAGGAATTTCCAGACCAATTTAATTGTATTTACTTTAGCTATATCAACTAATTTTTTTAATGCCAAGACCAATTTCTAGGCTACTTTTTCATATACCATCCAAGTACATTCGACGTGATTTAGTTTTCCATATAAAATTTGCACAAATAACGTTGATTTTACTTTCCATATGGCAATCCTACTACCGGCTCGAAGACATCCACGAATTCTCTAACCATAGAAACTCGATTCAACTTGTCTTCTAACTCCATAACTCCCAACATAGCATTCACCTCACAGCTAGGGCTTTCTATAGTATATACAATTCGATCACTAAAATCAAAGTGTCTTAGTTATATTTTCCTATCGTGGCAAAATATCATAGCATCGTACTTACTTAACCAATCCATGCCCAATATAATTCCAAACCTACAAAGTCAAATATATACAAACTGCAAACAAAGGTGTAACCTAGCAAGTCAAACTCTAAGTGGTCACACTTCATCCCAAGTCTCGCACACCCTCCCATCGAATTTGAAACTCTTAGGGAAGTAACTAAATATGTGGTTTCTAGGTTAAGCTTATCTACCAAACATCAAGATATAAAAATGCACCAGTATCAAACAAAATGCTAACAGACATATCATGGATCTGAAGTGTACCTCCTAATACTAATTTCCCTTTCTCCTGTGCCGTTGGCCTTGAGGTGACTGGTTCCAATGAAAATACTTTTCCTCTCCCTTCCTTTATTGGTTCCTTGCATTGGTTTTTATAGTGGTCAATTTGATCGCAATTGAAGCACTTGATGTTCTTCTTCCCTATCAATTCCTTTGCCTTTCCAGTGCGACATTCATTAGCAAAGTGCCCCTTCTTTTCGCACTTATAACAAACCACTTCAAACTTTCTTTTTTTCGCAGCTCCACCTTTCTGAGCCCCTTTCTTATGTAAGAACTTTCTTTTTTGACTCTGCCCCATCAGGACATCCTTCTCCTTCTTCTTTTCTATAAGAGGTAGCATCTCCTCTTGTCTTAAAGCCATCTCTGCAACCACATCACAAGGATCTCCGGTATGTAGTAAGGTAGCCTTGGCCAACTTAGGCTTCAACCCCCTAATAAACATCTCATTCCTTTTCATCACTGTATCAACAGTGGCATACCAATATCTAGCCAATTCTTCAAACCTGCTAGCATACTCCAAAACAGACATTTCTCCTTGCTCTAACTAACCAAACTTTCTGATCAAAACAGACTACGCCATCACCGGCATGAACCTCTCCTGAAACCTCCTTTTAAACTCAGCCCATGTCATCATCCCTTCGTCCACACTAGTTGTCGCATTATTTCAAAAATAAAGTTGCTCCTTGAAGCTGTCTCGAAGCATGCCTCCTCTTTTGCTCATCATTGAGCCCTAAGTCAGAAAATATCCTTTCGTAGTGCAGCAACCAGTTCCCCACTTCTATAGCATCTTCAGTTCCAATAAACAGCTTCCCTCCAAACCTAGCATAATCTCTACTCAAATTAGCATAATGGTTGACAATCGAGCTTCCTAAATTCCTCCTGCAGCATTTCCTCCAACCACTCCAGCAACAATTCCAACTTGCATAATGTTCACGAAAAACTGTTACATAGCTCCCATATCCACTTGTGGGATCCCAGCACCAACATTTTCAACTTAATCCTGACCTTGGTTCCTTCTAGTATTTGGTCGGGCATTTCCATTTGTGATGGTGCTGTCCCCTCCTAGGTTAACTCTTCCTATTCTAGCATCCATATCTATATTCAAGCCTCATGTGATACAGAAAAATAGCCTAATAGAGATAGGAGAATAGAGATATGCATATACTTGTCTATAGAAAATACAAGTATGTTAATATAGCGTTATCCCATACCCCATCTTTCCTCTAATTCCTAAGGATTATGGTTTTTCAAAAAACATTTTAGTTTAAAGTTTTTTTTTCATAAACCTGTTCTCTGATACCAAGTTATAACATCCCCTATTTGGAGGCCCAAAGCTAAGCGCTACAGATGCTGCAGTCATCCATAGTATTAACTTCGGGTGACCAAATACTGTAATGTTAATGGTATACATAGTATCAACATCATAGGAATATAACACAAATCACAGGTTTCAAAAACATATCATATTCCATTATCAAAAAATGTTTCATATTCAAATTACATTATCCTGTCGCTTTTCCAGGTTTAGATAAAATATAATTATTACATAAATACGCCAAGAGCAACATATGATGATGCCCCCTTGGTTGACCAAAGTACTATATAGAGACAACTACCTTAAATACAACATAGCAGAATAAAACAAAACAAAATGGAAACCTTTAATTAGCTATTTGTTGGCCACCTACATGTCTCCGAAAGCTTTATTCGCCAACCTACTAAAAACCTGTAAGCCTCAACCCTCAGTCTACTCAAATCAATTTTGAGCACCCAAGAGCTTAAGGGGAAAAACATAAACTTTGAGTCAGACATAAAGCTTGGTGTGAATAATACTATACATCTCAGAAATACGATATTAAGTGAGACCACGCAGCTTAACGGAACGGGTTTCCCCTCACTAATATCCTTTTAAAACATATCTTTTGCAAATCATAATTCTACAACCAATACTAGTTAAAACTATAAAGCATTTTATGTAAACATACATATCAGGTAACAAATGGACTATCTGTCTGAACACTGTAGTTTTGTTTGGCTTATCACTAACCTTTGGCTGACACGGGCCTATTGGACAAATACAATAAAAATGGCCTAACATCTATTAGACAAGTCTTATGGATGGTTTGTCCTTAACATACTCCCTCCTAGGGTCCACTGATCCTAATGGTTTTGTGGGCTCACCAATAACCCACACTGCACAAATAGATTCCTTTCTGTGTGTACCATAATTTTAGTCTTACCTATGACAAAGCCCTACACAATGGAACTTTGGACTAAATTAGCTAGGGGCTAATAGCTAATATATAGGGCACGACCCTATACCAGTCCTATCTGGTATTCTAATATCAATGTCATTTTACTTAAATTTTCCTTGAAAACCTTTTCATCCTAAATTAATTTAGGACCTTTAAATCCAACTTAAACAAGGAAAATATATACTCTATGGTTTACTCAAAATCACCTTGCCATGCTATATATACTTTACCCAAATCTTTATTGATGAAAACATTTGAACCTTTGAAAGTACCCATTTCGATCCCATTGAAAGTATCCCTTCCATAACCAAATAAATCCTTTTCTTTCATCTAGGCCAAAAGGCCAAATCCTTCCCATCAAAACCGTTTACATAAAACTTTCAAAACCATTGAAATATCTTTTCCTACAAAAGCTAAAATCATTAGACATTCTATCTTTAAAACCTTTTGACATAACCATTCGAAACCATTGGGGAACCATCCCTTAGAAACCTTCCTTAAAAACCTTTCGAAAGCATCAAACCCTTAAACCTTTCGAAATCATTTGGGTTCAATTTTTAAAACATGTGTAAACACCTTTCGAAACCGTTGGGTTAATCTTTAAAAATCCCTAAGGGTTACAAACAACAGGGTCGAAAGCAAGTCTTTCAAAAGCCAAAACATAAGTAAAGAAGTGATGGTGTCAAAACCATCCTACCGAAAGCATTGGAGAAGCGACAGAGTTTTTATAAATCAAAATCAACCCTATCGAAGGCATTGCTTCGAAAGGTAGGAAGCGGCAGCTAAGGCTTCGACCTAGTCGAAAGCGATTATTTAAAACAAAGGCGCAACCTCTTAAAACCATTTCTTTAAACCATTTGACCCAATCGGAAGCCAACCAAGTCGAAAGAAATATAGTCGAAAGCAAAGCAGGAGCATTTTCAATTTAAAGCAAAGTAACGCTTCTACCATCTCCGGAACCTCTGGTTTCAACCTCTTACCTTCCGCCTTCTTTCCATTTCACTGGGCACCATGTCTTTAATGCCATGCGCGTTGGTTTCGATAGTGATGGAGTCAGAGGAACTAAGTCGCAAGCCATCTAAGTCGGAGGCAGGGTGCTGAAAGTGGTGAAACATACATATTACACGTAAAGCTGATTTTTAACCTTTTTAAGTAATCTTTTTAACTAACCTGCCGTGTTTGTCTAAAATTTATTGGTTGCAAATTTTCTTTTCTAAAGCATTACCAGAATTTTAGAAATAAATATTTTATTTTATTTACAAAATACCTCTTCCCATTTTATAAATATATAAAACATTTAAGTCTCATACCTTAAATAATTTTATATATTCAATAAAACCTTGGGAAAATTCTACAAAAATTCCAAAAAATAATTTTTAATATGTTTTCTAACATATATAAATTTCAAACCCATATTATTTATAATTTAATCGTAAATTATTTAGAACCCAATAAATCATTTCTTCACTAGAAAATTAATGTAAAATCCATATTAATTCAAAAAATTAATAAAATTGAAACCCATCTCTAAAATATCATCTCTAAACTATATCTAAAATCACATGGTATTTTGATCTCATTAGAAAGGGTTTTCACATCAAAACATATCATAAAATCTATATGAATAAGCATAAATCATCAATAAGCATATATAAACATTTTGTCCTTCAAAATCATAGCTAAATAATGCAAGATAAATTCAGATTTCCTTAAAACCAAAAAAATTTAAGAAATAAGAGATGTAATAATTATTCACCTTAGCTTTGAGATTAAGGATCTATGATTTGAGTGAATTTGATTTTAATTTAGCTTCTTCCTTAGCTTTCTTCCTCTTATTCTTTAAAATGGTTTTCGGCCTCTACTTGATAATTTTAGTAAATGAAATAAAAGCATGGAAGTAAATTCCTAAGGGTTTAGGGTATGAGAATATCCTTCTTCCTATTTTGCCCTTACCTATTTTATTTTATGTTATCTCGTTTTGATTTACTCATTAACATGGCCTGGCTACCCCTATTAATCATAAATATCAATTTCCTAATCATCATATTACATTATTTTATTTTATTTAGCTAATTAAATATCCTAAATAATGTTACTAAAAATATGGGGTGTTACATTTGAGCTATACACAAATCATAAGTCCTTAAGATATTTATTCTCTCAAAAGGATTTGATTATGAGACAGCAGAGGTGACTGGAGATTTTAGCAGCTTATGATTTTGATATGGAATATACACTCGAAAAAGGAAATAAAGTAGTGGATGCTCTTAGCAGAAAACATTAGAATGTGGTATTAACAATATTGGCAGAATGGAAATATTTAAAAGCTTTAACTACTTGTAGTGTGCAGTTAAGATCAACTGCTAGTTCTAGTCAGAGCACCACCATATTGTCCTGTTTTTAAGTTTGACCGGTGCTGATCGAAAGGATTGCTTCTAAGCAGAAAGAGGATCCATTGTTAGCTGAGAAGATTATAAGGCTTAAGGTTGGGTCGAAGATCGATGATCTAAAAGATTTTAGTCTTGAGCAGAAAGGATGATTGAGAAAGAAGGGACGGTTGTGTGTTCCGAATGTTGAGGACTTAGGAAAGAAGTTGTTAAGGAATGTCATCGATCCAAATTTATGATTCATCAGGAGGAACCAAGATGTATCAAGATATGTAGAGGAGCTTCTACTGAGAAGGTATGAAGAAGGATGTTGGCTTGTAGGCAAGGTAGTGCGCGAACTATCAACAAGTGAAGGCCCAACATCAGAAGCCTAGTGGATTGCTTCTACCTTTGGAGATGCCAGTTTAGAAATGGGATTCGATATCCATGGATTTTATAGACTGGCTGCCAAGGTCAAATCGAGGAAATTAAAGTATATAGATCATAGTGGATAGGTTGACCAAGAGTGCCCATTTAATTCTAGTTAAGTCAACCAATATGGCACCTGTTTTATCTATGTTGTTCGTGAAGAACATAGTTAGACTGCATGGAATTCCTAGTAGTATAGTCTGTGATAGAGATTCTTTATTTACAAGTAATTCTGGAAGAGCCTACAGGATCGTTAGGTACCAAGCTCAAGATGAGTACTACGTATCACCCTCAAACGAATGGGTAGACAGAAAGAGTCAATAAGGTATTCGAGGATTTGTTAAGATCTTGTGTGTTGGACTTTGTGGATCTTAGGAAGATCACCTAAATTTAGTTGAGTTTTCCTATAATAACATTTATTAGACGGGTATAGAAATGACACCGTTTGAAGCTTTGTATGGAAGGCTATGCAAATAACCAGTATATTTAGTGGGAAACTGGAGATAGATTAGTCTTGGGTCCAGATCTGGTTAGAGAGGCGATAGAGAAGATTGAGTTGGTCCAAGAAAGGATGAAGGAAGCTCAGTCTAGACAGAAAAGTTACGCAGATAAGAGGCATAATGATCTAGGATTCTTAGTTGAAGATAGGGTCTTCATTAAGGTATCATCGATGAAGGGTGAGGTATGATTCGGAAAGTCAGGGAAACTGGCACCGAGATATGTTGGTCTGTTCCTAATTATAAAGAGGATCAGAAAGCTAGCATACGGAGTAGAGTTGCCGAGCAATATGGTAGGTGTCCATAATGTGTTTCATGTGTCTCATCTTCACAGGTATGTGCATGATCCAAAGACTACTATTCCTCCGATGAGGTTGGAAGATTTGATAGTAGAACCAAATATGACTTTTGTTAGACAACCGGTTCGGGTTGTAGTGAGAGATGAGAAGAAGTTAAGAAACAAGATAGTCAAGTTTGTGAAAGTTCAGTGGAGCGACAATGAGAAGGACTTTACTTGGAAGACAGAAGATAGGATTAGAGATACTTATCCTGGTCTGCTATGAGGGTATGCTCTATAATCGCTTTATGTTGACTGTTGCTAGTCATGTAGGCTAGTATGGTTGCTAGGAGTTGCTACAGATGATTGCTATGCTTAGTATTTGGTCCTTACTAACATTTAAGAACGAAATTCCTTTAGGAGGGGAGCCTATAACACCCCTAATTTTAAATAACATTATTCAGGAGATTTAATTAGATAAATTAAATAGAATAATGTAAAGATTAGAGAGATAAGGAGATTGGGATTTGAAAATTAAAATAAAGGCTATGCTTAACCAAATAAGATTAAAAGAATGAGCCTATGGAAATGGTTTTATAAGTTAACTAATAAGAGAATAAGGCAATGGCATTATAGAAAATAGCCATCCATAACCTAGGGGGAAAAGAGGAGAAAAATCAATTAAAAGCTAAGGAATCGAGCAAGGAGAATTAAGCAAGATCAAATATCAAGTCCCTTATCCAAAGCAAGGTGAATAGTAGTCAAAACCAACTCATTTATGTTTTTAAAGAGCATTTGATTTTGGGTTTTAAGTTTAAAACCTTTATGATGATTTTAGTGATGATATGCTTGTATTACATGATATGTTTGATAAATGTTTTGTTCAATTTTAAGGCTAAAATCGTATATATTGGGTTTCAAATGCTATGAGGGTTTAATATGTTATATAAAATATTATTTTGGAGATGTGTTTAAATTTTCATAATTATCCAAACTATGGATAGTTTATTATGAAGTTTAAGAGGAAGAAATAAATAATTGGGTTTAAATTTCGGCTATTATATAAAGGATTTTGGGTATGAGATTTATATATGTTAGACAACATATTAAAAGTGAATTATGATGATTTTTGGGGTTTTTCCTAAGTAATTTACTATGTAAATTAAATTATTTAAGTGGAAAGACTTAAATGTCTTAATTGTTTTGTAAAAGGAAAGGGCTTCTTTGCTAAATATTTTTAATTAATTCTGGATGAATTCGGCAGTCTTTTAGAAAAGATTTTTGTACTGGTTATGACACCCAATTATATTTTTAAAAATAGGCAAGTTAGTTGAAAAACATTTACTTTAAAAGGCAACAAAACAGTTTTGTAAAGATTTATTGTTTCGCCACTTCCAGTAGCAACTTTTCGACCCCATACCTTCGCCCTTAACCAAGTCAAACCAATACAAATGGTATCAATGCTTTGGTACATACTGGATTAGAGAAAGGTGGAAGGTGTAGAGTCGAAACCATGCTTTTGAAGGGGTCGGGGACATTTTAAATAGCTTTCGAAGGTCTTTGTTTTGCTTTCAATAGAGAGGCCGCTTGCCTTTCTTTTAATGGATGCTTTCGAAAGGGTTAATTACTTTTATATAGCTTTCGAAGGAGGTTACCTCTTTTTTGTTTAAAGGGTAGCTTTCGTATGAGTTGCCGTATATTATGTTTTAAAGAGAAGCTTTCGAAAGGGTAGTTTTGAACCAAGTCGAAACTTTACTGCCGTCTTCAAGCCTTTCGAATAGTTAAAAGTCTTCAACGTGCTCGAAAGGCAAACTTTTGTTTTATAAATATAACAATTCACTTCCCAATGCTTACGAAAGGGATCCAGTAGCTACTTAAACTAAAGGTTTCAAAGGCAATGGCTTCGAGAGGTGTTTTGAAGCTATTGTTTTCCTTAAAGACTAAAGCTTTCGAAAGGATGGTTCTGTAGCCATCTTTTTTACCCAAACTATTTTACTTGAAGGTTAATGGTTTCGAAAGGGTTACTTTCGATTATATTCACTGTGACGCCCCACCTCTATACCCACGCTAACCAAGAACACTGCTATGTAGTGCTGTCAATTAGCACGGAGAATAAGGCTGTGGAGGAGCGACCATCCATGTAACTTCTTTGTGCGGGCACCGATATGTCAGATAGAATAGAATGCATATCTTTTAAGGAGGAAATCCGACATACCGATACAAACTCAAAGCAATCACACAGTGGCTATATATAATCTTCGGAAACAGACATAGAAATAATCATAACATAAATCAGACACAGACATCCATATCACAAAGGCGGAAGAAGATATGAATATATATATATAACACATGAAAGTGTACATCAAAGTAGTGGTCAAATAGATCCACGATAACACAAAAGAATAGCAACACGTGCTATACAAAAGAATAAGTACACACCACAGAGTCTATATCTCAAATGTGTACATCCAAAAACTACTAATCTAAGTAGTTAGCCAAAAGTCAGAATAATCCAAGGGAGAAGTCAAGCAGAAGCACCTGTAACATCTCGGTCTGACCCGAGTATTATTTATAAGAAAATAATAAACGGATCAGTCTAACTATAAATATCAGATGATATGGTAAAAAGTAATAGACATGACATGAAACATGTAATAACCATAAAGGCATACTACTATAAGTATGTAATTGAAAATCAACATGAGATTAATCAATATCACAAGAACCTTCTCAAAGATAAAATAGGGTATCATACCCTAAACTTGTATTCACAACAAGTCAATGACACACAAATTCACCAATGCACAAAAACTGATATCATATCAATGAAAATCATGAAAATTGGTGAAGCACAAATTCCAAAAATCAACACAAGAAATCCAGAAATCACATAAAAAGGGGGAGGAGGCCTATCACAAGAACGGGAGCATGAAAACTCACCAACACGTGTAACACAAGAACGAGAAGCTATCTCATGGAAGCTATCCATTAAATTTTGACACACGAACGGCCCGAAGGCCATGGGGCGCTACCCCACATATGTGATGGTGAAACATCACACAAACGGGGTTTAGTCTCCCTCGTAGACAAAGAGACATCGCACAATTGCTAGTCTAAATCACAAAAAATGATCATCATGATCATCAAGAAGTGTCAATTACACTCAGCTAGTAAATATAAGAGTTTAGCTTCATGTCCCATAACCACTAGCTTAACTCAAATATTTACGAACAAACTGTAGATCTTCACTAGAAAATTGTCACAAGAGGTTCAATCGAACAAGTCCAAGAATTTACCGACGAAGTAAACGCAAGCGTTTCATACCACTTGTTTTGCTAAGCCGTTTAATTAGATTTCTCATCCGAGTGAGGTAAAGGCTTGTATAAACTAATAGATTGGAAAACGGTTTTATAAACGAGTTTGGTATTAAAAATAGAGTTGAAAATGTTTTGATAAAAGAGTTTTGATATTTACTACTAGTATTGAAACCTTCATATTTTTAAAGTGACAAAACACAAAAATGATTGTAGAACAATCAATCACAGAAATTCACATACGAAGACGTGAATAAAATCCAAGGAAATCAGCTCAAAATACATCAAAGTGGAAGTTCTGTTGAATGTTTTTCAGATAAGATCCCCTACGGAGGGGGGGTCCGGGGGGGGGGGGGGGGTGGCAACCCCCCAAGGTGGGGGTGCGGGGGCAACTTAGTGAAGACAAGCGACCTAGTGAAGCCAAGCGACCTAAGGGGCCATGCGACCTAATGGGTCATGTGACCTAAGTTTAAAAAGGTGGGCGACTTAACAAAGTGGCCGAGCGACCTAACTGGAGCAAGAGACCTATAGGTCATGCGACCTAAAGGTGAGCGACCTATCATGGTCACGCGACTTAAGGGATAGGACCGACCGACCTAACGACCTAGGCAAGGTCGAGCGACTTAATGGTTGCGAACTAAAAATACAACAGGGTCGAGCGGCCTAGTGGTGGAACGGTCGAGCGACCTACGAGCTAGCGACCTAGCGACTGAAGCACATCGAGCGACCTACGACCTAACGTAGCCGCGACCTAGTACCTCCGAGTGATGTAAGGTCGGAAACGACCTAACGACCTAGTGTTGCCGCGACCTAGGGACTGAAGCAGGAACGAGCGACCTAGGACCTAGGCGACCCACGACCTACGACCTAGCGACCTATTTCCATGCGACCTAAGCCAGAACGAGCTATAAGCAGGCGACGACTTTTCCACACGAACGGCCTACGACCTAGCGACCTAACGAAGGCAGTGCGACCTAAACGCAGGAATTCGCCATGAATGCTAGAAATTGGAGTTTTTCGCCAATCCGATCCAAACCAAATGCAAATTCATGTGCACAAGTGATAGGGAATCATTCCTAACAGTCCAGTGACAGTTATAGGCAAGATGTGAGATTAAAAATCTCACCTTTCCCACGAAATTGATGATGGAGAGCTTAAGAGCAAAGCAAGAATCAACCACAAGCTTGAATCTATGTTCTTCACTTTGAATTTGGAGTTAGATGTTGAATTTACTAAAGATCTTGAGCTTGGAATTTTAATTTCCCATTCCCTCCACCATTTTTGATAAAGCTTGAAGTGTTTGATGAAGTGATGAAGAGGAGATGGGTTGGGGCTGAGTTAGGAGAAGTTCAGCCCAAACCAAAAGCCCAAAGCAAAAAGTGACGAAAATTTCACTATCTCCAAACATATCGAAGTTTACACTCAAAAAGATCGCAAACGTCATTTTGAACTCAATGGAAGTGGTCTCGAGTCCTAATTTGACCGTATGCAAAAAGTAGCTTTTCGGACCAAAATCCGATTAACGATAAAATATTTAACTGAAATATTTAAATATAAAATTGATAAATATGCGGGTTGTTACATTCACTTTAACCCAAAAGTTATTTTTAAGGATAAAGCCACTGGTTTCGAAAGAGGTACTTTCAAATGGTTTTGAAACAATGCTTCTATAAGTTGGAAAGTTATACTTTAATACTTTTGAAATGAATGTTTTGATGGTTTTGAAAGGAAAGTTTTTTATGGTTTTGAAAGGAAAGTTTTGATGCTTTCGAAAGAGATATTTTAAGTGTTTCGAAAGGCATACGTTTAAGTTTTTTGAAAAGGAGGTTTGAATGCTTTTGAAAAATATATTCTAATAGTTTTGAAAGTAAAGGTCTATGGTCTTGAAAGCCTTAATTTTCAAAATAAAGAACCCAATCTCATTTTTAAAGGAAAACCATGGCAAAATAAATGAGCTATGAATTAGCTTTTAGTTTTAGAGTTTTTAAAGAAGCTTTCCTTGATAAAACTAATAGGTTAAAGGGATTAACCATGTTTCATGTGAAAATGATTTCAAGGATATTAAACCATAAATGTTGGTATTATTTTGTTATGATCAGCTATTTTATATATATATATATATATACATACTTCTTCTATAAACATATTCAATTTATAATGGACCCATAACTGTATTTTAGAGAGAAAGGGCAGAATAACCGGCTAGGTTGACCTAGTAGTGAATATAAATTGAGTTAACTTCTGAATAAGTAGAATTGCATCTAGGAGGTTAGGTAGACCAGAACATAGGATGCCCAAAGACTGATCAAAGAAGTTGTCTATTAGACAGGTTCATAGTAAATCAATGAGAATTATGTTTGGAAACAGTTGTTGGCAGAAGCTAATAGGTTTGCAGTGATCCCATGAAAACTATATCCGGATAAAGTTATTAATAGAAGTCAATAGGTTCATAGCCAACCCATGAAAACTATGATACAAGAGAATTTATTAGAGATACTAATAGGTTTAGGGAGAACCAATGAAATAATGATGGCATGGGCTAATAGGTTCTTAATGATCCCTTGAAAACTATAAGACCGGATTGATAATCCATAAGCTTTAAACAGGTTATTAGTCAGCCGATGAAAACCAGTAGGTTAATAGTGACCCTAGAAACTATAGCTGAGACAGATAGTCAAATGAATGGGGATGGGAAATCCAGATTATTTTTCTTGTTTGCATATCATCGTAATAATTTAAATTTCTATGTTTTTAACCATTGTGGATGCAGGTGTAGACTATATGGTTATTATAAATTTTTGGGTAAGATACTAGTGAGGGGTAAACCCGTTCCGCTAAGCGGTATGGTCTCACTACATATCTAAATGGTTTGAGATGGTAGGTTATTATTCATACCAGGCTTTATGTCTGACTTGAAGTTTATGATTTCCTCTTAAACTCTCGGGTGCTCATTTGATTTTGAGCAGTTTGAGAGTTGAGGTTTTCATGTTCTCCTTTAGATGAATAAGCTTTCAGAGACATGCAGGATGCAAGTTAGCTAATAGGAGTTCTTTTCTATTTGATTCCGCTGTGTTTTGATGTAAAGGCAAGTTGTTTAATTGCCTATGTATATATACTCTAATCATCCAAGGAGGCATCTTCATATGTTGCTCTTGGCATATTTTATAATAATTATATTTTATCTAAACATGGTTATCGAATTTGGGATTATGTGATGAATTTGAAATATGATTGAAATGGAATGAGAAATTTGTTTACTAGTTTTAAAAAAAAATCATATCCATGTGTTTCTGTTATATCAATGTATCTAACATTACCGCATTTAGTCATCGACAATCAATAACTATGAATGACTGCAGTATCCGTAGCCATTAGTTTTGGGCATCCAAGAGGAGGATGTTACAGTTATCTTCGCTAATGACTCTTAAAATCCAAAGCAAAAGAAAGTCCTTTCACCTCCATAATGTAGTCATCCACTCCCCCTTCTCTCTCTTCATCATTTATTTATTTGAATATTAAAATCCATCTAAACATGCATTAATATCGTATATTAATACGTGCATTACACACACCCAAATATTTATCGAAGGCATGCACAAAATTTCCGAGAGCTACCAAAGTTAGTAATGGCACTCCAACTACTAAAAGCACTCATAATTAACATATCTTATATATTAATCAATTTAATTAATTTATAACACAATATAAACTAATTAAATTGGATGATATTTCGAAGACCTTGCAATCCGGTTGAGCGATTCATAGGTGTGAATTCAATCGATGATTAATATTAAACAATTCGAATATTAATATTCATACATCACCTCAGCTGGGCTGAATTCATCACTTATAGATCTTTTCAATGAAGTCCTATTTTGGATCAATTGAAGCAGCACTTTCAAGCAACCATGTAATATACATACATTCTCTCTGTGACCACTGTATCACTTCTAATATCTAGTTTGGTCACGGTGAAAACTCCAACAATATCTTTATACAACTATTTAAGCTATCTCCAAAATCCTTGGTTCAATAATAACATTTATTATTAACCGTTACACCTCAGTCGAAGACTTTTAACTTTGAGTTGACCGCAGTGAACCATGATACTAACCTCTTTGAGGAGATGAATTCCAAACTGAATAGTATTTCATTTCCAACGCTTCAACATAGACCCAACTATAGTCGTTCGATGGTTGACATGGAATGATTTATAACTACAATCAAAGTAAAGTGTTTATGTCGAAGTTCAATAGTATTCACTAGTCAAAAAACTGCATAACATCATCACAAAGAGATTTCCTATATGACCATAGTTGATAAGTTATTATCAACCAATGTGAAACTCTCATTCAAGGCATTCTATGGTCATCCAATAAATACAAGTATGTAATCCTTTGACAACCCTAGCAGCTACGAATAATACACCACCTAACATTTCGAAAGCATTACATTCTCTACTCTCAACTGATATATTGATATCCTTTTCTCAAAACATCTTGACTTGGAATATTTAAAACAAAGTATTTTGGACATTCTATTCAATACTCATGGTTACAAAATTTGTAACTACAACCGAATCATACTTATGGATTTTCTATTTATATATCACAAGATTATTTAATCGTTTATTTATGTCAGAATATAACATTATATATGTAATAGAGAAAAAACACCAAAAGCATACTTTTTCAAATGGGATTGGTTACAAAGTTAGGATATGTAACAAAATACATAATTGGCCCTAGGGCATACCCCCTTAAATTTCACCTTTAATCTAGGAGTATGGAATCTACACGTATATATTTCCATCCCAAGTGCTGTGTGAAGAATATTACTTTGACAACCATACAATTTGTCCACTCATTTATTACCCTGTGGATTACCAATTGTAACGATTATGGTAGAACCCTATACTCCAGGTTGAATGTTTTCAAGAGCCATGTTCGCCATCAATGTGCCGTTAGGTGAGTTTTACCTTTAAAAGACATTTTCATGGTCAATATGCGATCAAGTACGTTTCACCTTCAATGTCCTTCCATGACCGCACACTTCCCCTTCGTCCATTGGTTAGTAGCATATGCTCTAACTGCATCATCGGAGAGCCCCTCTAGGTCTCCCTTTCATTCCCTTAACAACACATACAGGAGTACAAAGAGTTTGCTCGCTAAACACCATAATCCACTGCCTTGTCGGAGCAGATTGCTACTCATCCAGTGGCCATCCACTCCTAACATGTTGCCCTTAGCTCTGAGATGTGCATTTATGAATAATAATAAAAAGATCATTGTGATGACCTACCTTTCTAACCCCTCGGAATGGTACTTAATACATTCTTGGTATTCATGCGTCGTTGCCCTAGCATCCAAAAGGCGAGTTGCTGTAGGGTAAAATAAAAGAATAGAACAAAAAAGTCTCACATTGGAACAGTTGCATATAATACAACAATAATGTAGTACATAAGGTTACTCCTTACCTTGGAGTTATCAGAGTTACACAAATATACTAATAAAATCAGTCTAGGCGGTTATACACTCTGTCCTTACATTTGCTAATGCAAAATACATACATACTTAAACATAGAGTGGAAATAGATAACTAGATAGATAGGGAGCTTCCTGCTCGTCCATCATCTTCAAAAAGCCCAAAGAACCTTCTACTCTTGGACTACTTAAATATAATTGAGTACCCGAGAGTTTAGGGAAACAAACAACTCGGGTCAGACAATAATTCCGGTATGAGTAAATTTATAAACAAAAGGGTGGAAGTAAACAACAATATGTGAGACCATACCACCAAATGCAGAACGGGTTTCCCCTTACAAAAACAACATCCAACCACAAGTAATGGTTATAAATAATTAAACATCATGAATTGTGTAAGTCGCCTCCTGATGCAATTAAGAAAGAATTAAATTCAAAGGTTTGGAATCAAAGGGAAGGAAAGGTAAATTTTCCAACAAATGACTAGGAGGGTGCACCCTCATTATCGAAAGTATACATCTAGAATATGCTTGAGAACTACGAAGGCTCTCGGAAACCTCAGAGCCGGAACCTGCCAACCATTACATAGAATATGAGTATTTCACATCTAGTTGTGCATATGTCCAAACTGATTTAGAGTGGATTTGATAATTCTCTAATGGGAGAAACCCCATATAGCTTGGCCTCCACTTGTGCTTTGGTTTAATTCATTTTCGACAGAGGATATCAATGCTTAAATGAGTAAAAAATCGTTTTAAATTGACGACACACAAAGAAGAAAGCTGAATCGATTGTAATTAAATCAACTATTGGGAATGTTCAAAATGATCGTATATGGAAATTAAATCTCATATTCTTATCACTACTCGTCTATTTCAAACTTATATTATTTCTTGGTTGAAATTGAAGTAGGGCAAGTGAAGGTAGTGTTACCTCTAGGCATTGCCTTGATGACATTTTTAACTTTTGAGATAAAGACGAGTTTCCATACCTTGACGTTTAGTGCTAAGAATATGACTAAATCCTTTTCATATAAGCGATATTGTTTACGGAAATTAAATTTCTTATCTTTTCCATAACGGAATCAAACTATTTAACTTTTAAAACCAAACTTTGCTGGGATTTTACATTTCAAATGTTAATTTTTAAACAGCACCATCAAAAATGATTAGTTAACTTTAAACATAGTTATTTTCTTAGAAATCATTATTTAAAATGATTAATCAACTTTAATCAATGATAAATTACTTTAAGCATCTTTATTTAAAATAATTAATTAGCTTTAACCATGATTAATTACTTCTAACATTATTATATAAAATAATTAATTAGCTTTAACTATAATTACTTACTTCAAACATTAATTTTTAAAATAATTAATTAGCTTTAACTATGATTAATTACTTCAAACATCATTATTTAAAATAATTAATTAACTTTAATAATCATTATTGAAGTGATTACTTAATTTTAAAGCATCATTATTAAAATGATTAATTAACCCTGAAACATCATTATTACAATGATGATTATACCTTAAAACATTGTTATTAAAATGGTTAATTAATTTTAAAATATCATTATTAAAATGATTAATTAACTTTAATACATCATTATTTAAATAATTAATTATCATTTTAATACATCATTATTTAAATAATTAATTAACATTAAACATCATTAGTTAAATTGATTAATTACCTTTAAAACATCATTATTAAAATTGATTAATTATTCTTAAACTATCGTTAATAAAATAAATAATAAATCTTAAAACATCGTTAATTAAATTATCAATTAACCAAAATCCTCATTATTTAAAATGATTAATTAATTTTAAGTATCATTATTAAAATAATTAATTATTTTTAATCACATCATTATTAGAACGATTAATTAATTTTGTAAAAACATAAGCACAAGATTTAACTAAAAGAAAGAGATGATAATTTTCAAAGTTCCAATATAGCGATAGTCACTATACAGACACTTCCATGAACACTTTCATATGTCACTTATTGGACCAAACATCACATAATATAAGTGTGAACACAAATACAAAGAAAAGTAACAACTATACATCATGTAGAGAGCATCCTAATATTATTTACTTGAACCATTTTCCGACTAATTTCACGTTACATTACTATACATAAAGATGTCAACCCTTTAAAGTGGTTACCAAGCCAATAAATCAAACACTTTTAACATATAAAAACACAAGGAAATAACATATATTTTTATCATAATAATAAAGGTCAAAACTTTCGTTATAAAGGTGAGATTTTCTTACCAAAATGTAACCAAGCAAAGTCGAACTAACTCCATGCCTTGTACAAACACCCGATCATTGTTTCTCTTCTTAAAAGTTTGTATTTTTGGAGATAAATAGGCTAAATAGGTTCGGCCATGGATTTTTTGAGTGGATATTGGTATTTTTTGTTAGTTAGGTGTAGAGGAGAAAGAAGTGATTTTACTGAATTTGCTTAAGGAAGAAGTGAAAAAGAATGGATTTTCAAATTTGAAAACCTAAGAAGCCATTAATAAGTTTTTAAAAACCTAAGGAAGGTGATGGATCTTTTGAAGAAAATGAAATGATAAAAATGAGAAGGAAAATAAGAGATTTGTTTTTATAAAAAGTGGAACGGGTGAATTTCTTAAATGCCCTTCCTTACGTACCCTCCATTCATTTTTCTCCACGTCATCATCATCCTCCTTCTTGCCCATTATACACACAACCCAGGTAAGCCCTCCTATTGTCCACTATGTTTCACACTTCTTTGTACCATGATGTGTAAGTGGTAATATGACATTTCATTCTTAATTTATTTTTATTTAAATTTTTGAAATGATGTCACGTCTTCTTATATTTACTTAAGTATATATATTTCCACCATATTATTTACCTTATCCATACTTATGTTAATACAAATTTGCATGTATATGTTTACTAAAATGTACAAAACATTTCTGACAACTTTTAGACAACGAAAGTTCGAAAAATTGGAAAATGATTTCTGTTCACATTTTCTATTTTTCTTCGAACTAATTATTTTTGTAAACAAATTTTGTAAACAATACCACCATCACTAGTTATTATAAAAAAGGGATTTATTTGAGTTATAAAATTCATTAATTAATTATCTAAAAATATATTAAATATTAAAATACAAAGTGATAAAATAACGGGTCGTTACATCCTTCCCTCCTTATAGGAAATTTCATCACAAATTTATCGTACACAACTAAAGATCTTAAAATAATCCAAATGATATCATTCAATTAAACCGGTATAGAGAACGTGACTCCACCATAACCGGTAAGTACACTAAAAAGATACAACAACATACAAACAACTATGAGAACAACTCGGGATACGAATCCATAATATAATCCTCGGTTTCCCAAGTACAATCCTTATTATCCTCACTCCACTAAACTTTAATAAGATTCACATCCTCTGTCATCAATCGTTTTATATCTCGAGCGATGATGCAAATAGACTGCCTAAGAATGGTTAGGTTGGGTTGAAATTCCAAATTCTCTTGTTGTGTCGGTTCTATTATCATTAAAGGGTTGTCTACATACTTACGTAAATGACATACGTGAAATACATTATGCACATCTGATAGTCTTAACTTCACTTTACAAGCAACTCTACTGATCTAGCCCAGTATGGGAAAAAGGCCAATAAAAATCGAGGGACTAGCTTCCTTGATTTCGCAAACCTCACACCACTTCTCAATGGAGAGATCGTCGCAAACAACGAATACCTAACTGAGAATTCCAGATCCCCGCGCCTTCGATCTGCATAACACTTTTTTCGATCCTACATTTACTTCATCTTTCTTATGATATCAACTACCTTCTCACCGGCTTCTAAGATTATTTCGAGCCCAAGAACAATTCTATCACTAGAATCAACCCAACTTGAAGTAGAATGGCATGGATGGCCATATAAAGGTTCGAAAGGGGCCATACCAATACTTGTCTGGTAACTGTAGTTGTAAGTGAACTTGACTATGGGTAAATGATCTTCACATGGACCTCCAAACTCGAGAATGCATGCTCACAATATATCTTCCAAGATCTGGTTCACTCTCTCTGTCTGCTCATCGATCCGAGGATGGTAAACTGTACTCAGACTCAGCTCAGTCCCTATTGCAGTTAGCAGTCCTTTCCAGAACCTACTAGTGAATATTAGGTCTCGGTCACTCATAATACAACAAGGGATACCATGAAGTCTCATTATCTCCTTTACATTCACAAATAGATAAGTTACCTCATTAGCTTTTAGTGCTAAGTATAGTATTAATGATTCTCATAAACAATTAAGAAATCAACATGATTAACACGTTTTTGACATTTTCCGACTTAACTATTCCCCGGTCAAAGGGAAACTGATCGGTTAAAGCTCCATTTATCTGTCCCTATTCGAAATCAATCCTAACTCTCACAAATAGACAAGCCTTACTTCGTCAGCTTTTAGTGTTAAGCATAGTTAATTACTTTCAAGCAAGTAAATAAACAATTATCCATTTGGCCATTTAGCAATTCTAACCCCATTTTGAAAACATTTGTATATACTTTTGAAATACTTGAAAATACTTATAATAGGTTTTAAAACATTTATCCAAAATATTACTTGAAAATAACAAATTTATAGTTTTCTTTAAAACTTGAAAAGAACATGTTTTCTATATATTTTAACAAAATATTCCTTCTTTAAAAATTCACAACTAATTCTTAAAAATTCATAAATATCTCAAAACAATTTTGAAATAGTCTAATATGTGTTAACATTTGTAAAAATAATGAAATAAAATACTTAAATTTGAATATATTTTCAATCTTTTAAAGTCCGAAATCAAGGCTAAATGGGGCGGTTATGCACAAGTGAAGTTTAGGCCACTTTTCGAGACGTTACTTAACTTTTTACTATCCAAGCTTTTAATAAGAACAAGCATATATGTAAGACATTAGAAATATAGAAAGGAACCTCTAAGGATCTCTCTACAAATAGCAATCGCTAAAAACAAGGCAATTCACAACTGCTTCTATAGCGACTATCGCTATAAGTGCACTACGAAATCCAAGTCCAATCTAAACCAAAGTCTATCAATAGCCTATGTGCTTTATTAAAGGCCTAGTCATATATCATACAAGTATATTTAAGTCCATTTTAAGTTTGTTCAAGTCCATGCACAAGGATCATATATTTCACTAACTTTCAAAGCAAGAATTCAAACCAATGTTTTAATATAAGTTAACAACAATTCAAACAACATAAGCACAATCAAACTATTTTATATTTTCCATTAAAAGCGAGGTGTTAACTCACCTTTAACCTAATAATAACCATGATCCAAGCTATCAAAGTCTAACCCCACCTTGCAACCACCTTTCCTTCCTTGCTTTCACTTTCCACTAGCCTCAAATGGACTCCAATGCTCACGGCCTATGCTTGTGGAGGAGTGTTTGTGCCAAAAATGGTCACAAACCCCAAGTGTTATGAAAGCACCAGCGTATGAATATAAATCAACAATATTCACACAGAAATCAAGGATCTAATCAAATAACAAATAGCAATCCAGAAATAATGAACAAAAACACGAGATTTATAGTGGTTCGACTATCTCCGGCCTACGTCCACTCCAAAGTTTTTATCTTTTATTGATCGATGCTTGAAGATTACAATTTCCTATCGCGTAGTACAACGGATTTTATGATTATAATCTGAATCTAAGGCAGCAATGGTGATCTGGAGTAAATCTGGCGGAGTCCGGGCGCTCTTTAGCTCTCAAAATTGTCCGACCTCTTTTCTGAATGACCAGGGTCTCTATTTATAGGTGTAGGAGGCTGATATTTCACCTAAATTGAAGGGAGACCAGTTCTGGCACGTGAGGGGGCCCACATGCCCGCTTTCTGGAAATCCGGGCCCACTTTGGGATCGATTCGAAGCTATGTTCGAATCGATCAAGAAATTGTCCAATCGAGCTGAAATTTGGCGTGAACATTCTTCAACATGTGACCAAGCTACTGTGAAAATTTCATAGCATTTGGACTTGTAAATCTCAAGATATGATCGATTCGAGATCATGTTTCCGGTTGATAAGCTCCCTTCGAATCGATCTTCCTTCGAATCGATTAGGTTGAATCAATGGTGTCGCGTGCCCAAGTGATGACGTGTTGCGTGTTTCCTGGGTCAATCCTCCTTCCTCGCCATGTTGAACGCTTCCTTCCTGGATATGCGCTCGCATCCATACCTCGTGCCCAGTCCACATCCATTTATAGCCGTAGGGTGCTTCAAATCCATTGCTTCGCATCCATTGCTTCGCATCCATAAAATCTGTTTCGTTCGTATCCACAACTTTGCATCCACGACTTCGTATCCACGAAGCCGTCTCCCAACGTATCCTTCTCGTATGCCTTTGATCTTCTTCGAATCGATCCATATGTGAGTCCTTCGTATCGATTTTAGCATAGATCGATACGAACTGCATTGTCACTCCTCGCCTCCCTTCCGATACGAACTATATAGATACGAAGCCTGTAGCCTGAATCCATCTTTATCGATACGAAACGTATCGATTCGAACAAACCTCTGCGTGCTTTCCTACCAATCTGGGTGTGTCACCATCGAGTCGAAATCCACCTAGCTTTCCTACCTGATCGATACGAACATGCTGTCATCCTTCACCATCCTATCGATACGAAGTTCCATCGATTCGAATCAATATCTATCGATACGAAGTTCCATCGATTCGAACCAACAAACCTGTTTTCACATAATTTGACCCATCCATATTTTGAGCATACGAACTCCGATTAACCTGAAATTTGAAATGTAGCCTCTCCTAGTCCTCATCATCATCTCCAATCGATTCCGTCCTGATCGGAGCCCGGTCAAATTTTGACGACATCCATCGCAGCCTTGTTTCCAATCGACTTCCAATCCTGATATCCATCCTTTCCTGTCGATTTGTTTGATATTCTGGCTTTGACCAAAAAGCGGGATAACATTTGCCCCCCAAAACATGCCTTGTGATAAGAAGGCGTGTTTTGAATAATTTCGTATCCGATATTCAAAGTCCATAGCCAATTCCGTGTCCATCCGTACTCGAAGACTGAGTTATTAATCCATCCTTATCCAACAACCGAATCCAAGACCTCTCCGGGTCGATATCCAAATCCGTAACCTCTCTGGGCTCTTGCCAAGCGCAATCCACACTTGACGACCGTGGTCCAGTGTCCCTGGACGCTGAGCTAACCTCTTCGGGTTCTTGCCAAGCGCAATCCACACTTGACGACCGTGGTCCAGTGTCCCTGGACGTGAGTAATTCCATGGCTTAAGTCCTAAGCCGAATCCTGGTCGCTCCGGACCCTTGCCGAGCATAGTCCATACTCGACGACCTGAAACAATAATCGATAATAGGGGGCCTAAGTCCTAGGCCGAATCATGGTCACTCCGGACCCTTGCCGAGCGTAGTCCATACTCGACGACCTGAATGAGTCACTTTACCGCGTTCGGGCTGAACGACTCACCCCTTGCCAGGCATAATCCATACCTGACGACCGTTTATCAAAAACCAAAATGAATCCAATCAAGATCCAATCCAAAATCCAAATCAAATCGGAAAACCAGAAATCCATATCAAAAATCGAAATCATCATCCAAAACGGAGAACAATCATCCGAATGAATGCCAAAACCAGAAAAACAAGCAAAATCAGGAGTTCAATCCAAACTCCAAAAACCAAACCAGAAAACTAAGTGTCCAATCCAAAAACAAAAGAAAACAGATTTCGCAAACCATGGTATTGTGGTTTATCATCATTCAGAGCATGCCTAAGGGCTATCTCCGTCCCCATACATGTGTAAATGACTTGGTCGCCCGCCAATGGTTTGTTACTTATTTCACATTATCCTGATCAATTGATAACCAATCGACCATCATTCCTGTGCCTCATGCCATCATGGCTTGAGGTGGGCGGTGGTTGCTCCTGCTCCACTGTTGCATTTCGTGCCCTAACATACTCCCTCAACTGTCCATTCCTCATATGCTCCTCAATTATGTCCTTTAGGTGCCTGCAGCTGTTGGTATCATGCCCGTCCAAATCGTGGAAGAGACAATGCTTTCCTGATGCCCTCTCCCGCTCAGATGGTTCTCTCCTAGCTGGCCTCCGGTAAGGAAGGCGATTCCGAGTTTCCATGTATATCCGCTCCTACGTCTCGTTTAATTCTGTGTATGTGGAAAACTTTGGATCCTTCCATTGCTTCCTGGTTTTTCCTGAATCGTCGTCCAGCTTCCTTTTTCCTTTATCTTTATCCGAGCTTCCGTTAGATGGTCCTCCACCCCCAGTCACATTCACCTCCTTTAACTTTAAGTCCATACATGCATCTTCTTGCCGAAGGAACCTTTCAGCTTCATGGAAGAATTCCCCGAGATCCAGTGGCGGGTCTCGTACTAAAGATACCTTAAAATCTGAATCCTCTCTGACTCCCGACACTGCCGCCATCAAAACCATCGATGGATCCGGCCGATCCACCGAAGCAACCGCCGCATTAAACCGAGTTAAAAATGCTCTAAGTGATTCATCCATCCTTTGCTTTACCAATGTTAACGTCATCACGTTCTTAGGTCTTTTGATATGAACCCGAAACTGTCCCAAAAACGTATCCACCAATTCCCTCCAAGTCTTGATAGATCCTTCTTCCAGCTGCCTAAACCACATTGCCGCTAGATCTGTCAAGTATAAAGGGAAACATCTGACCATCACTTCCTCCGATGCCCCCAGCACTTCCATGTGTCTAGTATATCTCATCAAGTGATCTGTCGGGTCAGCCTTGCCATTATATGCTTCCACGCTAGGTAACTTGAACTTAGGTGGATTCTGAGCTACCCTGATTTCCCGAGCGAACGGACTCTTGTTCACTCCTTCTAAATCCTTATTGGTCAGACCTCCACGCATAGTCTTCCTAATGATTTCCATTAATCCAGCGTTGCCTGTTAGGGGTTGCCCTCCATGCTCCCGAGGGAACTCCGGCACATATTCTTCATGTGGCTCATTAGCCGCAACGTTGGCTCTAGCCTGCTGAACTCCTTCCAAAGGTCCTTCTGCATTAGAT
Organism: Allium fistulosum; assembly: GCA_030737815.1. Taxonomy (NCBI): domain Eukaryota; kingdom Viridiplantae; phylum Streptophyta; class Magnoliopsida; order Asparagales; family Amaryllidaceae; genus Allium; species Allium fistulosum. The sequence continues at coordinate 320,133,256 of CM060902.1, read as the reverse complement.
CCTGCGGGCCTGCCCCCAAGCCCTTGTTGATTGCCTTCTGGTTCTGTATTCTGTCCTCCATTGGGTTCCGCAACCCTAGTTCCTTGTTCCACATTTGCAGTCGCTATAGTTGGTCCAAGGTTCTGTGTTCCTGCAGCTCTTATTTGCTCGAAGAAAGTCTGCATCATATCATGTTGACTCTTCAGCAACCTCTCATGTAATGAATTTGCCATAGCTTCCATTTCGTCTCTGGTAATGTAAATTGAAGCTTGTCCTTCTCCAGCTCCGGAGGATGCCTCTTGACTTCCTCCTTGTTGGCTTCTCTCAGCTCTTTGTCTTCTACTTGTTTGTCGAGTCATTGTCTTTCAAATCTAAACTTCAATCCGATGTAGCGGGTGCTAGTTCCTCTCAATGAAAGCACCAAAGTGTTTGCGCCAAAAATGGCCACAAACCCCAAGTGTTGTGAAAGCACCAGCGTATGAATATAAATCAACAATATTCACACACAAATCAAGGATCTAAGCAAATAACAAATAGCAATCCAGAAATAATGAACAAAAACACGAGATTTATAGTGGTTCGGCTATCTCCGGCCTACGTCCACTCCAAAGTTTTTATCTTTTATTGATCGATGCTTGAAGATTACAATTTCCTATCGCGTAGTACAACGGATTTTATGATTATAATCTGAATCTAAGGCAGCAATGGTGATCTGGAGTAAATCTGGCGGAGTCCGGGCGCTCTTTAGCTCTCAAAATTGTCCGACCTCTTTTCTGAATGACCAGGGGCTCTATTTATAGGTGTAGGAGGCTGATATTTCGCCTAAATTGAAGGGAGACCAGTACTGGCACGTGAGGGGGCCCACATGCCCGCTTTCTGGAAATCCGGGCCCACTTTGGGATCGATTCGAAGCTATGTTCGAATCGATCAAGAAATTGTCCAATCGAGCTGAAATTTGGCGTGAACATTCTTCAACATGTGACCAAGCTACTGTGAAAATTTCATAGCATTTGGACTTGTAAATCTCAAGATATGATCGATTCGAGATCATGTTTCCGGTTGATAAGCTCCCTTCGAATCGATCTTCCTTCGAATCGATTAGGTTGAATCAATGGTGTCGCGTGCCCAAGTGATGACGTGTTGCGTGTTTCCTGGGTCAATCCTCCTTCCTCGCCATGTTGAACGCTTCCTTCCTGGATATGCGCTCGCATCCATACCTCGTGCCCAGTCCACATCCATTTATAGCCGTAGCGTGCTTCAAATCCATTGCTTCGCATCCATTGCTTCGCATCCATGAAATCTGTTTCGTTCGTATCCACAACTTTGCATCCACGACTTCGTATCCACGAAGCCGTCTCCCAACGTATCCTTCTCGTATGCCTTTGATCTTCTTCGAATCGATCCGTATGTGAGTCCTTCGTATCGATTTTAGCATAGATCGATACGAACTGCATCGTCACTCCTCGCCTCCCTTCCGATACGAACTATATAGATACGAAGCCTGTAGCCTGAATCCATCTTTATCGATACGAAACGTATCGATTCGAACAAACCTCTGCGTGCTTTCCTACCAATCTGGGTGTGTCACCATCGAGTCGAAATCCACCTAGCTTTCCTACCTGATCGATACGAACATGCTGTCATCCTTCACCATCCTATCGATACGAAGTTCCATCGATTCGAATCAATATCTATCGATACGAAGTTCCATCGATTCGAACCAACAAACCTGTTTTCACATAATTTGACCCATCCATATTTTGAGCATACGAACTCCGATTAACCTGAAATTTGAAATGTAGCCTCTCCTAGTCCTCATCATCATCTCCAATCGATTCCGTCCTGATCGGAGCCCGGTCAAATTTTGACGACATCCATCGCAGCCTTGTTTCCAATCGACTTCCAATCCTGATATCCATCCTTTCCTGTCGATTTGTTTGATATTCCGGCTTTGACCAAAAAGCGGGATAACAAGGAGTATGGCTCCACTTCTTCAACTTCTAATTAGGTAGGATGTGTTTTTATATCCCCCTAAGGCTTTACTCCAATTTTTAGTTGATTTGGATTTGATTTGCAATAATTCTATTTAGAACACAAGAGCGGAAGAAGAAGAAAATGCCATTGATTTTCTCACTTAAGCTTTGTGAATTTCTGATTTTAATCTCTATGGTATGCCTCTCCTTATAATGACACAAGAATGGTGCTCTTTATGCTTGCATTCACCCCCCTCCCCATGCCATGGAAGCTTTATCTCCCATCACTTCTCCTTTAAGTCACTTCTACTTTATGCTAATTACCATTAAACCCCTCTATAATAATATCTCTTATCCTTCGGAAGCTTCTAGAACATTCCAAGCTTTATGAAGAGGAGAGTGTATTAATTATTTGTTAATGTGTTTATTTGACCATTAGACTAGTCCATAAGAGTTTGAACAACTTATATCGATCGAAAAACTATTTATCGATAAACCGATTTTCGATCACATTATCGATTTTCCATCAAAGAATATATTTTTGTAAACAATTTTCAAAAAAAAAGTTTATTATGATCATTCAGTAATTAAATGATGTCTGATAAGGTTATAAAATCATATTTATAACACTTAATTATATTTCAAAATGTTCAGTATTCGAAGATGAAGTGTTTGAATTTCAGGGTCGCTACATTCTCCCCCACTTAGAACATTTAATCCTCGAAATTCAAATAACAACAATAATCAAAGAAGATAGACAAAATAAGATATATATATATATATATATAGAGTACTGCTGAAACTATATACAAACTAAACTAAAAACTAAAATACAAACTAAACGACTTCACCTCAAATGGTCAGTACACTACAAAAGATATACGATACTAAGATAAGAAGGAATCCTAATCTATAAGCAACTCTAGATGGATCTCCTTCAAACTGTCCTCCATCTTCTTTGTACCATCCTGAGCATCCTTGCTCCTCGGCACTTATAACCATAAAAAAGGAACAAGTACGAAAATACTCAAATAGTATTCACAATCACTAGCAACCGATGCTCATGGTTCACTCATGTTCAAACTCTCCCACTATCTAAGGACGATAAACAATCTACTAAGCATACCTTATGCTCAACTACCTCGGGTCATTACTTAGATGATTATTCATGCTGCCTCATAACAAATTGAAAAGTCATTCCTTAAACTCTTCATATGTTGACATAACATGTAATACAAATGTATTGAAGCCCATACGAAGTACATGAACCATCCATACGCAATATCTGATATGGTCACTTACTCGATCGCATAAATTCCTCTTCCAAACTAGTATAGATCACTTGACCTCTCTAGTGCAGACTCTTATTTAGTTCCTTGATTAGAAACCTCCATTCTCCTTGCATAGTCATATACAATGATAGAAAGCATCGGGATTGTATCACGAACCTTTATCAAGTGTTTGCCATCAAGAATCGAGTGATAAAATTTGGTTCGAACTGGTGTAAACCACCTCGAAACATGTGCATGAATACAGGATTAAGAACAGTTAGGCGAATAAAATGATCTACGTACAACTTACATATTTATCCTATTGGTTTCTTAACTACACCAATTTCTTTTTAACCACATTCATTTATACAATTAGTATGTCATCAATATTAAAACCATTTATGAACCATCATAAAACATAACTTCAAGTTTATCCATATTTTATAACTTAAGTTCATACTTGTATAATACTCCATTACATCCTAAGAGTATATACAAACATCAAATTGCTTAACTTAACAAGGATGCTCTATAATTTTAAAATTGTTTCAACTTGCTATCTTCTCAATTTAAGTGTTATATAAACTCAACTTTATATTTTCAAAAACACTTAGTTTGAGTTCCATAATGGTTCAAAATTTCCCAACCATCCAAAATTGTCAAAAATTCCATTTCATTTTGAACAAATGGAAACTACCAAACAACATATCATAACCTAACAAAATTTTGATTTCTTTATAGAAAAATTTAGAACTAAACATGTAATATCCCGGAAATTTTGACAATATCAATTTAATAATCTGTTGAATAATTAAATTGATATGGATAATCTTTGATAATAAGATTTGAATTTAATTTAATAATCTGATTAAATTAGTATTAATTAATGATTTTATCTTTTAAAAGTTAATAAGATATTTCTATTTGAATATATATATTTATTTATATATATTATAAATAGAAGCTTTGATAAATTGGGAATTTATATTTAATTTAATCTGGACTTTTCAAAGATATTTAAATAAGTAATTTTATAGTTTTAAAATACTTCAGGTAAATATTTTAATTGGTTTAAGATATTTTTTAACTTAAGTTTAAATAAATAAGATTTACAAAAATGGTTTGTTTTATTTCTTTTTAAATATTTCTTGATAATATAATCTCTTATATAATGGTTTAAATTATAAAATATGTTATTTTCAAATAATAAGTATAATGTGTTATTTTTAATATGTATGAATTTTAATGCTAAAAAGAATTATTATTTATATAAATTTGAATAAGTATATAGTTATTAGGAATTTATTAATAAAAGCTTTATTCACTTTTATAAATTATTTTGCATGTAAAGTTACAAATGTAAGCTAATAATCAATCTAAGCATATGTGTTAATTAATGAACAAAGGTATATGACAAGTGTTCATCTTTAAAACAAGTGGCATTTTTTTTAGATTTAATTTTCTTTTATTTTTATTAAATGATTTTCAGCCTAAATACATATACTTCTCTTTATCTATTTCTTTTTCAAATTCAAAGGCTAAGAAACTAAAACCCTGTACAAATTTCTCAACAAAATCAGTAATTAATCCTCCCACAATCTGAAATCAATTTCCTCAAACCAGATCAAAGCCTATTCATTCATTTTCTAAAAGCAAGTCAATAAGTTTGCAAACCAGAATCTATACATTTTCAAAATAAAAATCAAGGCCTGCATTCTTCTTCAACCTGAGACAATCAAAGCAAGTTCAAAACAAAAACCTGGCATTTCTTCAACCAGAGATCATGTTCAAATCAAACCTTGAACATCTGCATTTTTCAAAATTAAAGCAAGAACCAAAATCCGGAACTTCATTTCAAATCTGAGATTTTCAAATGGCCCGCAAGCATTTTCTTCAACTTTAAATCAAAACAGTCTCATTTCTTCATCATGTCTCAGTAACAAGAATTCAAGTTTTCAAAGCAAAACTCAAGCATTCAAGTTTAAAGTTTCAACAGAAATGGCAATACAAGTTCCCAGTTTTAAACAATTCCAGATTTAAAAGCTGTTCTCTGTTTTAACAGGTGAGTAAATTTTAATTTAAAAACAGTTCTTAACATGATTCTATAATTATTGTCAGTAATAAATGTAGTAGTAATTCAGTTCAAATGTTATATGGTTAGATATGAATGCATGCATATATTTATAGATGAGACTGTAGAAATAGATATGCAGGTGTATATGTTGTTCCTCTGTTCAACATTTTATAGTGAGTAGCAGTTTTAATCTATGATTATATAGATGCATTTGTATAGAAATGTTGTATTATGGTTTGCATGTATGTTTTAAGTAGAATTGAATGTAAATGATATGTGCATGTCTAGATTCAAGAACATAAGGCTCTGTTCCAGGTACACAGAGTTTAACCAAATTCAAAAATCGAAAATCTCCTCACCCATTCTCTAATAGGTCTTAGTATTTAAACAAAAAGTGTTTGAATTAATATGATTTGAGTTTTAAAAATATTTCTAAGAACAATTAGTTTAAGATTATCTGGAAATTTAAAATTACAGTGGAAACTTAAAAGCATGACAAATTCAAGTGTTATGATTAAAGGTTGCACTTACATCATCTGGTTTGACTTCGAAAAACTTGATTTTTAAAAATAAATTCAGGGTTTTTAGTATAGTATGGAATGAGAAATTCGTTGTTGAACGGGATTGGGTTTTCTGGCATTTTCTGGTGACCGGAGGGGAGATGGTCATCGTGATCGAGGCTGGAGGAAGTTTGGATGGTGTCGGTCATGGTAAAAATACAAGGAGGAGTTCTCGAACGTGGTGATGACCATACGACATCGAATTAGGGTTCTACGACCTGAATGGGTCGTCATCATTCTCGAGGCGATTGCACAGCCTTGGGAAAATCGGAGGTGATCGCGTGAGTGGGGAACGAAGCTGGAAGTCGAGGCGTTGCTATGGTCGGAAGGACAAGAGTTTCGGTGGACGAGATCGTCGTCGGCGTGAGTTTTTATCGATCAGGGTGGGTTCCAGGCGTTTCTCGTTTGGTTCGAATTCGATTTGCTATCGAATTCAGTTATGGGTGGACGTATTGATTGTCGAGGTCGTGGGCAGTTTGGCAATGATCGGAGAGATGGTCGGAGTTGAATAGTTCAACGTGCACGTGCACGTGTGTACGTGATATCTGGGGTTGTTAGGGGAGTTTGGGGAAGAAGGGAAATACTCGGGTCCGGCTCGGGTTTGAAGGCGATTTTCTCGAAGTTGAGTATGTTCGTGGGCTGCTCGGTGTTTGTGTGAGTGCTGCTCGGGGTTTTTGTTTGGGTGGCTCGGGATTTTTGAATATTAACTAATTTTAAGTTGTGAAGAGAATTTTAGTTACCAGGTTTAAATTTTAAAAGAAAATCAAGCATTGTTAGTAAAGAAAATGTTTAACTAAATTTTAAAGTAAATTTAAAGTGAAAAGGTTTTTAAATGAATGTTTTTTTTTAGTTTTAAAATTTAATGTTTAAATTGTTTTGGGTTAAAGAAAATTATATAATTTCAATTATATAATTGATTTATAAAATGTTTTCAAATCTTTCAATTATAAAATAAGTTTTCAACAATATTTTCAAATGGAAATTTAACGATGTAATTAAGAATTTAATAAAGATAAAGAATTTATCTTTAAATTTAATTTAAGTTGTGATTAATTAAGGGTTAATTAAATAGTTAATTAATTAATGTGATTAATTAAAGTTAATTAATAAATAAGATTAATTAAGACTAATTAATTAATGTGATTAATTAATGGACTGTAATTACTTAGTTAAGTAATTAATGATAATTACTGGAAGTAATTAATGGTAAATGATTTATGAATGGAAGTAATTTGAGTTTAATTACTTTTTGTAATTAATCAAGGGATTAATTAAGAAATTAATTAAGGAGTAATTAATTTAGTTAATGAAAGTAATTAAGGGTAATTAATTACTGATTGAAGATTAATCAAGGGTGATTAATAAATGTTGTTTAATTAAAGGTTAATTACTTAATGTAATTAATTTAATTAAGTAATTAATAATTAAGTTGTAATTAAGGATCATTAATTAATATAATTAATGATTGGTTAATTAAGTAATAATTAATAAATGAAGTAATTAATCAATGTAATTAATTAAGGATTAATGTAATTAATTATAGTTGATTAAGTTAATTAATTTTAGTTAATTAATTAATGATATAATTAAAGGTTAATTACTATAAGTGGTTAATGATAATTAAATTGAGTAATTAATTAAAGATAAATTACTTGGATGTAATTAAAAGATAATTAATCAAAGATGATTAATTGAAATGAATTATTAGAGGATAATTAATTAATTGATTTTAATTAATTAATGGTTAAGTAAGAAGGATTTATAAAATAAAGTAATTAATTTAATTCATTTTAAATTAATTAGAGATGATATAAATCATTACTTAAGAATGGATGATAATATTGAATGCTTTGCATTGATTGATATCTCTGATGAGATATATGCTGTGTGATATGGATGTTTAGTTGAATTGTGATGATAATATGGATTATCTGATAATGTTAATTATCTGTTGTGAATTATCTTTCTTTGTGTATAAAGATAATGAATTGAAATTGTTTTAACCTTTAAAACAACTTGGCCTTAAAAGATACGCTTTGGATTTCGATGAGACCGGGATCGGGTTTCCGTATACCGGATTTCCAGGTCTGGAGACCCGAATACCACATCGATCCAAATTAACGATAGGTCGTGAATCAAGTGAAGATGAAGATTCAGAGTGCAAGGGTTATTGTCGTTAACTCTGAGGGTGATTCCAAAACGAGTGTAACGAGATAATGCCTTCGGTTTCGTTCGAACCCGGAACGAACTTGTATGGATTGAATGCTTTCAGCACATCGTCAGGTGGACGATGAGCATTCTAAGATAGATGTGTTCTATTTAAAGGTAATCGTGACCTCAAGCCTCACAAACCGGGAATGGCTAAAACAGGGGAGGTGCAGCAAGGTTAGTGGGTAGCACCCAAGTAGGGCAAGGTTACCTCTGTCTAGATGTCCCTTCTTATTTCGGCTTAGTGTGTGCGGTTGCTGATCCCAACCGTGAGGTATCTTGTGCGGGAATTATCCAGTAAGGGATGTTCCGACCTTGTGTTGCAGGGGATTGGGAGTGATCCTCGGTACGGTGATCTAGGCCACGTACTGTGACGGGCGGTACCCCAGTAGCCCTGCCATTGTATGGAATCCAAACTCCAATAAGTGCCGTACGTATTAGTTGTGCCCAACTATGTTGGAATGTGAGATGTAAGCATTTCAGCTATTTCTGTATTTTACTTGAAAACCCTAGACCCTATTATAATATAACTGGATTTCCTATCAAATGTTTTGGTTAGCGTAAGGTAAAAACTTTTCCATGTTTATGTGTGGGAAGTCTTACGTGATACCTTTGTTTTGAAAAGGTTTTGAAGTTAAACAATTTTAACCCGTTTACTCACACCAGACCCATGTCTGACCCAAGTTGTTTATTTCTGTTTTATAAACTCTTGGGTACTCAAATTTTTACGAGTAGCCAAGGGATTCAGGTTAGCCTTGACGAATTGTGGAGGAGCAATGGAGCAGGAGGCTTCGGCGTTGTAGATAGATAGTAGTTTCCGCTGTGTTGATCTTGTTTAGATCTTTGTTTTGTATTGAGTTGTAATAACTAGACAGATGTTTATAACTGTCTAGTATGTGATGTGTAATCTGTGTAACTCTGATAAGTGTTGTATATGATACTGTGTAATATTTATGTGATATAATATATTTTGTTCGTTTCCGCTGTGAGTATTTGTGTTTGTTTCTTTTCTCTTCTTCTCTTTTCTACTTCTCACCCCTTTCTTTCTTATTAGCGATACGACTTTCTATGGAGAGAAAGTCGTGGTCGTTACAGTGGTATCAGAGCTTAGGCTAGCGACAACCTTGGCTCTGGTGGGAATTTTGAGAGTATTAATAGATATGAGCGCGTATTTGTTAGTGAATATAAAATTGTTTTATATTGTGTTGATTGGTTTATTGAGTAGTTTATGGATTCTGGTCAATGTGTGGGACGCCACAACATTGATAGGGATCTCTAAACACTTGTATAGAACAATTTGACACAATATTGTTTTAAAGAGGTAAATGAAATAATTTTACCCAGAAATAATTTCTATATAAAAAGTATCATTTTAAATATATATATATTTCTACCTATTTGTTGGGTTACCTGTTCGGGTTTTCCAATATAAGTTATAAAGGTAGATGGGGTAGTGGTGTGTGAAACACAATTACCAATAGTTGGAGTTTAAATGTTGAGGTTGGAAGTGTATTTCTCGAGACTGTAGACCCAATACCGTCTCGAGTAAGCTTTGCTATGGTAAAGGATTTCATCGATCTCCGAAGGAAACTATAATGGTTCGGAGTTTATCTTTGAAGTGTGGATGAGTAGAGTTGGATCTGTCAATGAGACAGAAGCGAGTGGTGGTACCTTGATACCTCAGGTAATAGTAGCTGTATGATGAGATACAGTGACGATGGATGTTCCCGAAGATGTTTTCTTTGGAACAAGATTAAGGAAGTGTGAATGCTTCGGTGTTGTGGCTGAGTTCAGCATGAAGTTTCTGCTTTGGTTTGGAGTCCGAGTTTCTCGTAGAGCTTTGGATAAGAGCATCAGTGTCAGCAGTACAGCTCGGAGTGTTCTGTGATGGCAAGAAGTTTTCTAGCTGAGCAGTTTTTCTGGAAGTGAAGTTCAGAAGCAGCAGAGTGGATCCATTTCTTCGATAAATTGGATAAATAAGTGTAAGCTGTTCTGATTGGTAAAGAGAGAACAGTCTGTTTGGAATTGGGATGGGTTGATCGCAAAAGTGACTTGCGATTGTCTGAGTGTTCTCTTGGGTTGTCAGAGTTTTTCTGGATGTCTTCAGAGAAGTCAGGAGTTGTCCGCATCTGAAGGTTGAGTTTTCTTATCGACTTGGATTCCAGGAGTGATACCGGAGGTTCAGTCTAGTGGAAGGATGTTTCCTAGAGATGGAGTTGGTGAAGCAGCTCAAGTTTTGCTGGAGTATTTGAGTTTTCTTTATGAATTTGTGGAACCATATTCTGGGATGTGTTGTCTAGTTTGTGCTCGTGTTCTTCATCAGCATTTTCTTCTACTTCGGATCAGAGTTGTGCAGCGGAAGCAGTTTGGAGTGCATCTCTGGATAGGAGAAGTAAGTTTGGAATCTACTGATAGTTGTGAAGTAGAATTGTGTTTGGATCTCGTCTGTGTTCTGATTTGGATAAGTATTTGGTCTTCTGAATTGAATTGTCAGTTTGGATAACTGGAATTCATTGAGTTTTACGTATCTCTGAGGGAATACGTATTTGATCTATCTCTGGTTGTAGAATCAGCAGTTCTGGAAGTTTGGTAGTTGAATCAGACTCGTCTGTAGTCTGATATTCTGTTTAGTTCTGTAGATCTAGATGAGTAGGAGATCTATAGCTTAGTAGTTTAGATTGTTTGTAGAGCGAGTATTCCGGTATATATATATACTTGGGGAAACTCGAGGAATTTTATCTAGAATTTAGCCTAGATAGTTAGAATTGTTTGATTGGATGATTTGGCTGCTATGGTTGTTAGCATATGGATGATAGTATATGCATATGTTTTAAATTTAAATCTTTAATAAGATTATTAAATTACCTTTGTTTAAATTTCGGGGACGAAATTATTTTAAGGGGGGAGGAATGTAATATCCCGGAAATTTTGACAATATCAATTTAATAATCTGTTGAATAATTAAATTGATATGGATAATCTTTGATAATAAGATTTGAATTTAATTTAATAATCTGATTAAATTAGTATTAATTAATGATTTTATCTTTTAAAAGTTAATAAGATATTTCTATTTGAATATATATATTTATTTATATATATTATAAATAGAAGCTTTGATAAATTGGGAATTTATATTTAATTTAATCTGGACTTTTCAAAGATATTTAAATAAGTAATTTTATAGTTTTAAAATACTTCAGGTAAATATTTTAATTGGTTTAAGATATTTTTTAACTTAAGTTTAAATAAATAAGATTTACAAAAATGGTTTGTTTTATTTCTTTTTAAATATTTCTTGATAATATAATCTCTTATATAATGGTTTAAATTATAAAATATGTTATTTTCAAATAATAAGTATAATGTGTTATTTTTAATATGTATGAATTTTAATGCTAAAAAGAATTATTATTTATATAAATTTGAATAAGTATATAGTTATTAGGAATTTATTAATAAAAGCTTTATTCACTTTTATAAATTATTTTGCATGTAAAGTTACAAATGTAAGCTAATAATCAATCTAAGCATATGTGTTAATTAATGAACAAAGGTATATGACAAGTGTTCATCTTTAAAACAAGTGGCATTTTTTTTAGATTTAATTTTCTTTTATTTTTATTAAATGATTTTCAGCCTAAATACATATACTTCTCTTTATCTATTTCTTTTTCAAATTCAAAGGCTAAGAAACTAAAACCCTGTACAAATTTCTCAACAAAATCAGTAATTAATCCTCCCACAATCTGAAATCAATTTCCTCAAACCAGATCAAAGCCTATTCATTCATTTTCTAAAAGCAAGTCAATAAGTTTGCAAACCAGAATCTATACATTTTCAAAATAAAAATCAAGGCCTGCATTCTTCTTCAACCTGAGACAATCAAAGCAAGTTCAAAACAAAAACCTGGCATTTCTTCAACCAGAGATCATGTTCAAATCAAACCTTGAACATCTGCATTTTTCAAAATTAAAGCAAGAACCAAAATCCGGAACTTCATTTCAAATCTGAGATTTTCAAATGGCCCGCAAGCATTTTCTTCAACTTTAAATCAAAACAGTCTCATTTCTTCATCATGTCTCAGTAACAAGAATTCAAGTTTTCAAAGCAAAACTCAAGCATTCAAGTTTAAAGTTTCAACAGAAATGGCAATACAAGTTCCCAGTTTTAAACAATTCCAGATTTAAAAGCTGTTCTCTGTTTTAACAGGTGAGTAAATTTTAATTTAAAAACAGTTCTTAACATGATTCTATAATTATTGTCAGTAATAAATGTAGTAGTAATTCAGTTCAAATGTTATATGGTTAGATATGAATGCATGCATATATTTATAGATGAGACTGTAGAAATAGATATGCAGGTGTATATGTTGTTCCTCTGTTCAACATTTTATAGTGAGTAGCAGTTTTAATCTATGATTATATAGATGCATTTGTATAGAAATGTTGTATTATGGTTTGCATGTATGTTTTAAGTAGAATTGAATGTAAATGATATGTGCATGTCTAGATTCAAGAACATAAGGCTCTGTTCCAGGTACACAGAGTTTAACCAAATTCAAAAATCGAAAATCTCCTCACCCATTCTCTAATAGGTCTTAGTATTTAAACAAAAAGTGTTTGAATTAATATGATTTGAGTTTTAAAAATATTTCTAAGAACAATTAGTTTAAGATTATCTGGAAATTTAAAATTACAGTGGAAACTTAAAAGCATGACAAATTCAAGTGTTATGATTAAAGGTTGCACTTACATCATCTGGTTTGACTTCGAAAAACTTGATTTTTAAAAATAAATTCAGGGTTTTTAGTATAGTATGGAATGAGAAATTCGTTGTTGAACGGGATTGGGTTTTCTGGCATTTTCTGGTGACCGGAGGGGAGATGGTCATCGTGATCGAGGCTGGAGGAAGTTTGGATGGTGTCGGTCATGGTAAAAATACAAGGAGGAGTTCTCGAACGTGGTGATGACCATACGACATCGAATTAGGGTTCTACGACCTGAATGGGTCGTCATCATTCTCGAGGCGATTGCACAGCCTTGGGAAAATCGGAGGTGATCGCGTGAGTGGGGAACGAAGCTGGAAGTCGAGGCGTTGCTATGGTCGGAAGGACAAGAGTTTCGGTGGACGAGATCGTCGTCGGCGTGAGTTTTTATCGATCAGGGTGGGTTCCAGGCGTTTCTCGTTTGGTTCGAATTCGATTTGCTATCGAATTCAGTTATGGGTGGACGTATTGATTGTCGAGGTCGTGGGCAGTTTGGCAATGATCGGAGAGATGGTCGGAGTTGAATAGTTCAACGTGCACGTGCACGTGTGTACGTGATATCTGGGGTTGTTAGGGGAGTTTGGGGAAGAAGGGAAATACTCGGGTCCGGCTCGGGTTTGAAGGCGATTTTCTCGAAGTTGAGTATGTTCGTGGGCTGCTCGGTGTTTGTGTGAGTGCTGCTCGGGGTTTTTGTTTGGGTGGCTCGGGATTTTTGAATATTAACTAATTTTAAGTTGTGAAGAGAATTTTAGTTACCAGGTTTAAATTTTAAAAGAAAATCAAGCATTGTTAGTAAAGAAAATGTTTAACTAAATTTTAAAGTAAATTTAAAGTGAAAAGGTTTTTAAATGAATGTTTTTTTTTAGTTTTAAAATTTAATGTTTAAATTGTTTTGGGTTAAAGAAAATTATATAATTTCAATTATATAATTGATTTATAAAATGTTTTCAAATCTTTCAATTATAAAATAAGTTTTCAACAATATTTTCAAATGGAAATTTAACGATGTAATTAAGAATTTAATAAAGATAAAGAATTTATCTTTAAATTTAATTTAAGTTGTGATTAATTAAGGGTTAATTAAATAGTTAATTAATTAATGTGATTAATTAAAGTTAATTAATAAATAAGATTAATTAAGACTAATTAATTAATGTGATTAATTAATGGACTGTAATTACTTAGTTAAGTAATTAATGATAATTACTGGAAGTAATTAATGGTAAATGATTTATGAATGGAAGTAATTTGAGTTTAATTACTTTTTGTAATTAATCAAGGGATTAATTAAGAAATTAATTAAGGAGTAATTAATTTAGTTAATGAAAGTAATTAAGGGTAATTAATTACTGATTGAAGATTAATCAAGGGTGATTAATAAATGTTGTTTAATTAAAGGTTAATTACTTAATGTAATTAATTTAATTAAGTAATTAATAATTAAGTTGTAATTAAGGATCATTAATTAATATAATTAATGATTGGTTAATTAAGTAATAATTAATAAATGAAGTAATTAATCAATGTAATTAATTAAGGATTAATGTAATTAATTATAGTTGATTAAGTTAATTAATTTTAGTTAATTAATTAATGATATAATTAAAGGTTAATTACTATAAGTGGTTAATGATAATTAAATTGAGTAATTAATTAAAGATAAATTACTTGGATGTAATTAAAAGATAATTAATCAAAGATGATTAATTGAAATGAATTATTAGAGGATAATTAATTAATTGATTTTAATTAATTAATGGTTAAGTAAGAAGGATTTATAAAATAAAGTAATTAATTTAATTCATTTTAAATTAATTAGAGATGATATAAATCATTACTTAAGAATGGATGATAATATTGAATGCTTTGCATTGATTGATATCTCTGATGAGATATATGCTGTGTGATATGGATGTTTAGTTGAATTGTGATGATAATATGGATTATCTGATAATGTTAATTATCTGTTGTGAATTATCTTTCTTTGTGTATAAAGATAATGAATTGAAATTGTTTTAACCTTTAAAACAACTTGGCCTTAAAAGATACGCTTTGGATTTCGATGAGACCGGGATCGGGTTTCCGTATACCGGATTTCCAGGTCTGGAGACCCGAATACCACATCGATCCAAATTAACGATAGGTCGTGAATCAAGTGAAGATGAAGATTCAGAGTGCAAGGGTTATTGTCGTTAACTCTGAGGGTGATTCCAAAACGAGTGTAACGAGATAATGCCTTCGGTTTCGTTCGAACCCGGAACGAACTTGTATGGATTGAATGCTTTCAGCACATCGTCAGGTGGACGATGAGCATTCTAAGATAGATGTGTTCTATTTAAAGGTAATCGTGACCTCAAGCCTCACAAACCGGGAATGGCTAAAACAGGGGAGGTGCAGCAAGGTTAGTGGGTAGCACCCAAGTAGGGCAAGGTTACCTCTGTCTAGATGTCCCTTCTTATTTCGGCTTAGTGTGTGCGGTTGCTGATCCCAACCGTGAGGTATCTTGTGCGGGAATTATCCAGTAAGGGATGTTCCGACCTTGTGTTGCAGGGGATTGGGAGTGATCCTCGGTACGGTGATCTAGGCCACGTACTGTGACGGGCGGTACCCCAGTAGCCCTGCCATTGTATGGAATCCAAACTCCAATAAGTGCCGTACGTATTAGTTGTGCCCAACTATGTTGGAATGTGAGATGTAAGCATTTCAGCTATTTCTGTATTTTACTTGAAAACCCTAGACCCTATTATAATATAACTGGATTTCCTATCAAATGTTTTGGTTAGCGTAAGGTAAAAACTTTTCCATGTTTATGTGTGGGAAGTCTTACGTGATACCTTTGTTTTGAAAAGGTTTTGAAGTTAAACAATTTTAACCCGTTTACTCACACCAGACCCATGTCTGACCCAAGTTGTTTATTTCTGTTTTATAAACTCTTGGGTACTCAAATTTTTACGAGTAGCCAAGGGATTCAGGTTAGCCTTGACGAATTGTGGAGGAGCAATGGAGCAGGAGGCTTCGGCGTTGTAGATAGATAGTAGTTTCCGCTGTGTTGATCTTGTTTAGATCTTTGTTTTGTATTGAGTTGTAATAACTAGACAGATGTTTATAACTGTCTAGTATGTGATGTGTAATCTGTGTAACTCTGATAAGTGTTGTATATGATACTGTGTAATATTTATGTGATATAATATATTTTGTTCGTTTCCGCTGTGAGTATTTGTGTTTGTTTCTTTTCTCTTCTTCTCTTTTCTACTTCTCACCCCTTTCTTTCTTATTAGCGATACGACTTTCTATGGAGAGAAAGTCGTGGTCGTTACAAAACACCCAGTTTTGATTTCATAAAAAAATAAGAAATAATATATATACACACCTTTTATATATCAAATCATACTTTTGAGATTAAATCAAAATCTGTTTTACAAAAATAACTTTGAATATTCCCTACTTAGAAATTCGAAAATGAATGTTGGTGATGCTGTAGTCACCACCGAAATTATTTTCAAGTGACGGGAGTGAGTTCAGTACATCCAAACTATACTCTTGGTATTTAACCAAAATCATTCCAAAGTGGTATCAAATACTTCGTATAATAATACTAAGTATCATGATCTCAATTTCCTAAATCAATTTTTCAAATATTTACTTTCAAATGATACTAATATTATTTCCTCCAAATCTTAAAAAACATTTCCAAAGATATCGAGATTTAAGTTCTCGAATTCCCTATTTAAATCCTTTTTGTTTATAAACCGTATTTTTATAAACTTACTTATATAAATCTTTTCACAAATATTTATTTATCGAATATTATAACTTTCTTTTTGTCTATAGTAGACATCTTTTAATAAAATTTTAAATTCTAGCCTATTATTTCTAAACGCCTTATAGTCAAACGTGAAACTTAATTCATAAGGTGTTTGTTTCAATGTAACCACAATTATTGTCTACCAAGCCGATGATGCTGAAATGCAAAGCTGCTCATAAACTGGTTGAGCACCAATCAATAACAAGCAGTGCTCCTAAATTGACCGAGCATGATTTTAAAAATTCATCAAGTTTATAGGATATAAATCTATGAGAAGAACTAGAATTAAACAAACACGAATAGGTAAATGATAAGCAGATAGTATACCCTTAAGAGTCTACTTCCCCTTCTCCGCTATAGAAATAGCAAATACCCTAGGTTGCTCCCCTTTCATGAGCATAGAAATATCTCTAGCAATATGACCAAGCTGATGGCAATTATGACAACCCTCTGGTGTAAGTTGTGCACTAAGCTTTGATGCCTTAGCAATCGGTGCCTCCAATAATGGTGCCTTTCCCACTTGTCCTCCCCCTTCTAACCTAAACTTATTAGAAAAGTTATACTTTTTCCCACACTTGTAGCAAACGAGAGTGGACCTATTCTTTGGCAACTGAAACTTACACTTGTCCCCAATTAGTGTAGAAATATATGCTTCAGAGTTAAGCTCACAAAACTCAAAGCTATGTTCACCAAACCAACAAAAAATCCTATGACGTGATTAGGCATATCTTGCTGGAACACAGAGGCATACCAACAATGAACATCCCGTTCTTCTTCAGTGGCATGTCAACCAATCCTAACTCAAACCGTGACAATGCAATGAACTAATTCTCATAATCCGCCAAAATCATGGCCCATTTCTTCAAAGCCAAGAAGCTCCTAAATAACAAAGTCTTTCTGGCTTTCGAATCAAACTTCATATCAAACTCATCTTTAAATTGAGCCTAAGAGAAGTCGTTCTCTTGGACATCTGCAGTGGTAGGACTCCCCCAATCCATGGCTGCTTTCGTCAAATGTCATGACACTAATCTACGCTTCATTGCTTCATATAGCTCCATATCTCCAAATATTTGATGGCACCATTTGATCCAAGTCTGGACTTCTATAATAGTCTCTGTGCCACTAAACCTCTTACCGCCCCCTTAGTCCCTCATAATCATGCAGAGCGAAGCAAAATTCATTTGAGGCCTGACCTGCATAACCTCCCCTAGACATTCAACCTTGGTTTCTCAAATGGAGCAACATTCCTTGGTGCTCGATTCCCTCCATTTGAGATTGTACTTCCTCGACCACCTCTACCTCCTCGAGCACTAATGGCTCTAGTACTCATAGTTTTTGCACCTAATCAAAATAAAACTTCTTTTAAGACAAAAAAGGATAAAGTTATTTCAAAGAATGAATTCCTAAGAAAGAGATATTCCAAAATAATAATTTTTAAGTCTAGTTTCAAGGTACAAATACGCTCTCATATGTATAAACACTCAACTCATTCTAGGGTGTCACTTACCCTGTCTCTAATGAGCCATACCCAACCAAAGCCAAGGTGTTCACCTAACCTTAGGCTTTTATACCAAATGCAATGATCCGACTTTTCGACCTTCGAATGTTGACACTAAATACATCTGTGATATTCATGTGGTGAGCACTCAAGTGCTTGAAAGATGGAAAGTTAAGGTAAAATAAAAGAAAACGAGTAGAACAATAAAAGAAGAACACAATATCATAATCTCACAATGGAATAGTAATATATAATATCAAAGGAATAGTACAAAATTTTACTCTGAATATAGAAATATCAAAGTTACTAAAACCTAAGTACTATCAACAGCATGAACAGTTATAACTGTTTGTCCTCACAATCCTGATATATATAATACACTAGTGCAGTGGAAATAACAATACTACAGAAGATAATCATCCAGCTCTTCTCCATAAGCCCTAAGGCGTCCATAGCTAAATCTGGAAACATACACGGGGCTGACCCGAGCATTATAAGAAAATAACACTCGGATCAGTCTGGTAAACCAGCGTGAGAAACTCAGGAAATAAGAGTGACATATAATAGCACCTTTTTGAGACCTTATGTATTTCCATAATAGTTTTCCCCATAAATTAAACCAACCATTTATTATGTCTAACATATAGTGATATGATAGATAATGTCTAAAGTATAGCACATAAATCATATCAAATAGCTGTTGTGTGAACGCTACAGCAGTAATAGTTATACATTCTATACCGCGAATGCATGTTCAAATATAGATTTTTTTCAGTGGAGACGCCCTAAGTAAACTGAAATAGATCTCCATGAGAAGGATCAAAAATGTAACAACCTTGTTGTTAATTACCTAATTAATTAAATTTAATTATGGATAATAAAATTCTAAACTGGTGATTTTGGAAATTTAACTATGTAATTAAATTCAGTTTTGAATGATTGGTTTAAATTAATAAAAAGAATGAGGTCTTTATTTCTTAGAGAGGATTTTAATTACATTAAAGGTATTGTTGATCTAAAGATTTTGATAATGAAATGAGATATTTTAGAATGAATATAGAATTTTAAAGTGATAAGAAAATATGGATTTTTAGTTATAAAACCAATTAGAGAATATGTCGGTTTATAAGTGTATATATGAGTAAACAATAGAAAATGATATTCCCATTTCTTATTGGGTTATAGGGTCACTATTTTGGCTTATGTATTAATCTAAGATAAGCATAAACACATCAACCCACTTCTCTTTTTTTTTCATTTCAGCTAAGTAGATCTGATAATAAACCATCTTTACTGCATAAACTCTTGAATCCCCAAATCAAGTGCAAAGCAAATGGATTTTGATTAATAATTGAAAACTTGAAGCTAAGGTAATCTCTTTTACCCTATGTTGCATCTAATTTTATTTTAATCTCAGTTTTCTTCTTAGTTAGCAATTTTGCTTTTGCCAATTTTTGAAATCAACGTAGGTCTATTTACTGAAAGGTATTAGCCTAGATGAATTCAAGTTTTTAGCTTCAATTCAAGTCTATAAAGGTGAGTTAGCACTGACAAAACTTATCTCTAAATTTATATTGGATGCATGTGACTGCTGGTTGAATAGCTTGTATCTATAGTGAACGTAATTTCATTTTTTATGTTGATTTTCTTGTCATATGAACTTTGATTCTCTATTTTCTGAAAACCCACATCATTTGATCTTGAATAACATCTAATTGTAGTTGTTTATTTTGTTGAATGCTGGCTAAATGAGTTCTCCCATAGTCAAATTGATCAACGCCAGAGAAACAAGCACCAACGGATCGACGGAAGGCCACTATCATCAACTGGGGCTCTGCCTTAGCGTTGCCACCGGTGGACCGGTCCCACCATATTGGTACACTGATCATAACCTATGCAAAGTCCCAGGTCATGCTGCTTGGCCGCCCGTTCGCTCGTCTATTCGCCATTTGTTTCCTTTTTGATAATTGCCTTTTTTGATGTCTTATTTCATGCCGATTTCAATGTTATTTTTGGATTTTGATTTAAAAAAAATTTGAATTCATTTTGGAGTTTTAATACCATAGAGTTGTTCTATGGGTTCATGGTATAACATAATTTAACTAGAATTTTCAAAAGTTTGATTGTAACGCTCCTAATTTTTAATAACATTATTCAGGAGATTTAATTAGATAAATTAAATAGAATAATGTACATGTTAAGTGATAAGGGAATTGAGATCTGAATAAATACTTAGAGGCCATGCTCAACTAATTAATTAATTAATTAAAAGGTGCTTAAGAATGGCTTATAGGTTAATTAATTTTACACAAGGGTATATTGCGAAATAGCCGCACATAACCCCTACCCTTATATACTTCTGTTCTTTATACCACTCATGTTTATTTTTCTCATTTTCACAAAAACGTAAAACGCAAACATAAAAGGGAGCCAGCTATTGCTAGGAAGAAAAGAGAGGAGAAATCGAAGTAAAGCTAAGGATTAAAGCCAGGGGAAATTAATCTCAGTCCAATCTCCTTATCTTAATCAAGGTGAATAATAATGTATACCATCTCCATTTTGTTTTATGATCATATGTTTTCAGATTTAAGATTAAATTTGTTTTTATGATGTTTTAGATGATGATATGCTTGAATTATAATTTGTTTGATTTAAACGAGATTGTTTAAATGGAAATTTAAGCGGTTTTAGGGCAAAACCGATTTAAATTGATGTTTGAATGCCATAGAAAAATTATGTGTTATGTAAAACATGATTTGGAGTTAGGTTTTAATTTTGATAATTTTCCAGGCTATAGAAAGATTGTTATGAATTTTCAAATGAAAATATGGTTAATTGGGTCTAGAAATTTATTTCGGAAATTATATTGAGAATTTTGGTCTGAAATTTAGATATGTTAGATAATACGATGAAAGTGAATTTTTGTAATTTTTAGGGGGTTTTTCCTAAATGATTTGAAATTAAATTATTTTAGAAGAAGAACTTACTTGCAATATTGGTTTTGCTTAATGGAAGGGCTTTTCTGTTAAATTAATCTTGATTTAGATCTGGAATTAAGCGGCAGTTATTTTGGTAAAGAATTTGAAAAGTTGAAGCAATCAATCGCATGTTTACACCTGGGCAGGTTAGTTAGAAACTAATTGCTTTTATTGGCTTTAATTCAGCCTTTACTAGAAAAAGTATGTTCTGCCTCTTTTAAAAGCTGCTTTTTGACCCTATGCTTCCGCCTCGACCAAGTCTAAACCATCTCAGTCAAGACCAAAATAGGTCGAAACCAATATACAAGGTATCACTTAGATGGACGTAGTGGATTGGAGGAAGGCGGAAGGCATGGTGTCGAAAGCATTACTTCCGATGGGGTCGATACCTTTGTTTGTTTTAAAGGTTAAGCGCATGCCTTTATTTTATAAATGCTTTCGAAATGGGTTTTCTAATAGCTTTCGAAGGGGTTGTTGTTTTATGTTTTAAAAGTAAGAGCTTTCGAATGAGTTCCTTTATTTCTAAAATAATGCTTTCGAAAGTAGGGGTTCCGACCTAGTCGAAGCCTTGCTGTCGTTCTTTTGCTTTTCGACTGTATTGAACTCATCAATGCTTTCAAAGAGTAGTTTTTGTTTTATAGGTGTTCTAAGCCACTACCTAAATGCTTTCGAAGGGGTCCAAGGGTTTTGAAGGCAATGGCTTCGAAAGGGGGTTTCGATGCTATCCTTTAGTATTTTGCTTAAATGATTTGAAGCTTTCGGAAGGATGATGCCAACACCATCAAGTTTTCCCCAATACTTTTATATGATGAAGAATGGTTTCAAAAGAGATACTTTCCTTTATATTCACTTCAACCTAAATGATATTTTTAAATATAAACCCAATGGTTTCGAAAGTACTTCGAAAGGTTTCGAAAAAAAGGTACTTTTAATGGTTTTGAAGCTATGCTTCTAAGAGTTAATAAGTAATAATTTATTACATGTGGAAGGTCCCAAAAGAGAGGTTTTAAAGTGTTTCGAAAGGCAGGGGCCAAATGTTTTGAAAAGATATTTATATGCTTTCTAATGAGATTATTCAGTGAAGTCGAAAGTAAAGTTTCGAAGGTTTCGAAAGCCTTAGTTTTTCAAAACAAATAACCCAACTCATTTTAAAGGAAAAACCCATGGCTAAGAGAAGGAGTTTTGAATGGTTTTAAGAAGATGCTTTCCTTGATAAAATATTAGGTTAAAGGGATTAACCATGTTTCATATGAATATAATTTCAAGGATATTAAACCCATAGGAGTGGTATTGTTATGTTATTATGTTTGCTTCTTCAAATATGTGTGTGTGTGTGTGTGTTCACATTGTAATGAACCCATAATGGTAATTTGGGGAAGGGCAGAATAACTAGCTAGGTTGACCCAGTAGTGAATATAAATTAAATTAATTAAAGATATTGGCAGGCGCCAATAGGTTCACACTAAGCTTATGAAAACTGCGTATAGGAAAATATATTGGCAGGGGCCAATAGGTTCAAAGTAAGCCCATGGAAACTGTGTATAAATGAAAATGTTAGAAAGATAGGTTCATAGTTAGCCCATGAAAACTATGATTTGATATTGGCAAGCGCCAATAGGTTGTAGTTAACCTATGAAACCTATATCCGGATTAAGATATTGACAGAAGTTAATAGGTTCCTTGTCAACCCATGAAAACTAGGATAAGAGGAAAGATATTAGAGTTACCAATAGGTTTAGGGAGAACCCATAAAATAGTAAAGGCATTGGCAGTGGCCAATAGGTTCTTAGTGATCCCATGAAAACTATGCAACTGGACAAAGAGTCCTTAAATATTGAACAGTTTATTAGTAAGCCCATGAAAATATTAGGTTAATAGTAACCCTAGAAACTATAACTGAGACAGATAGTCAAAATGAATGGGGATGGGTAATCTTGAATTGATTTACTTGTTTTGCTAGCATCATATTGTTTTGAATTGTTTTTAACCATTGTGGATGCAGGAGCATAGCATATGGTTTTATAAAGGTTTTAGGATACTAGTGAGGGGAAAACCCGTTTCGCTAAGCGGCGTGGTCTCACTAGATATCTAAATGGTTTGAGATGGTAGATTATTATTCATACGAGGCTTTATGTTTGACTTGAATTTTATGTTTTCCCCTTAAACTCTTGCGTACTCAATTGATTTTGAGTAGTTTGAGAGTTAAGGTTTTCAGGTACCTCATTAGACGAATAAGCTTTCAGAGACATGCAGGAGGCATGATAGCTACCTAGAGTTCTCTTTTAATTTGATTCCGCTATGTTACTATTGTAAAGGCAAAGTTGTTAAATTGTCTATATATATATATACACTCTAATCATCAAAGAGGGCATCTTCATATGTCACTCTTGGTGTATGTTGTAATAAGTATATTTTATTTGAACGTAGTTAACAGTTGTGGGATTATGTAATCAAATTGAAATGTTTTGAAATGGAATGAGAAACTTGTTTGATGTTTAATTTTTTTTCCATATTCATGTGTTTCTGTGTATCAATGTATCTAACATTACCGTATTTGGTCATTGAAGATTAATAACTATGGATGACTGCAGCATCCATAGTCGTTAGTTTTGGGCCTCCAAGTAAGGGAGTTACAAGTTGGTATCAGAGAATAGGTCTATGAAACTTAAAAGAAATTAAACCTAAAAGATTTTCAAACATAATCCAATGAATCGAAAAAATAAGATCGGGATTTGGGTTAACACTATAGTAACGTACTTGTATTTGATATAGATATATTTATTAATATATATAAGTATGTATTCCCCTCTCTCTTAGATCGTTCTTCTGTATCTTACTAGGGCTCGTATGCAGATTTACGAGAAAGAAGATATGGAAGCAGGAAACGGAAGAAAAAATCTCGGTGGAGGAAGCACACAACCAACGAAAATGTTCGACCTAATACCAGGATGAACCAAGGTCTACAAGTTAATGCTAACCAATATGCTAATGCCAATATGGGTGCTAGAAATCCACCAGTAGATATGGGGGCGATGTATTCGTTCTTCGTCAATATGATGCAAGCACGAGATGTTGTTGGAAATGTTGGAGGAGCTAATCCTATGGCTCTAGTTGGGAATAATTATGCTAAGTTAAGCAAAGATTACACCAGTCTTGGTGGGAAGCCATTTACGGGGATGGAGAATGCTATTGAAGTAGAGAATTGGATGTTACATTGTAAGAGAATATTTGCTGATCTAGGTTCAAAAGATGAGCATAAAATAAGGTTGTCCTTTAGGCAGTTACAATGGGCAGCACTTCATTGATGGAATAGTGTTACTGCCGAGGTACCGAAGGAGGAGCTAACTTGGGCTAATTTTCAAAGGAGATTTGAAAAGAGGTTTATCTCTGAGGTTTCTAAACCAATGTTGCTGAGGAAGTTTTTAGATCTGGAGCAGGGAGAGATGTCGGTTGTTGAGTATGCTGCTAGGTTTGATGAGTTGTCCTGTTATGGATATAATACTATAGACACCATCATTAGGAGAAATGAGTGGTTCATTCGAGGATTGAGACCTGAGCTTGCTAGGGATACCTTGACACATATCCGCGATCCTTGTAATGTGCTTGTGGAGATGGAAATCCGCTATGAGGAGATGATTGTTGTTTGTGTTAGAGAGAAACCAGTTGAAACCCAGGGTTCTCAGGGAAAGAAGAGGGTTCTTTAAGAAGAAGAGAGCCCAGAAGTAAGAAGCTGCCAAGAAGGAAAAGGCAGATTTAGTTTTCTACAAGTGTGACCAGAAGGGTCATTACGTAAATGAGTGTCGGTCAAGCAAGGGGAAGAAGGCTGCAGATAGGGCTATCAATGGGTAGGGTTGGGTTCGGGTCGGTCAAGTCGGGTTTGGGATGATTTTAAATGGGTTGGGTCAACCCATTTATTAAAGGTCAGAAGTAGCTCAACCCGAACATGACCCAATTATAAATGGGTTGACCCGACCCGACCCGTGTAACCTGATTATAACCAGGTCGGGTCAGGTCGTAAATAGGTCGGACCAACCCGTATAAGGTATAAATAGGTTATAAACGGATTGTAAACGGGTTATAAACGGATCTAATTTGGGTTCATGGGTCATAACCGGGTCAGGTCAACCCATCTAAGTATAAACGGGTTATAAACGGGTCAACTCCAGGTTTATGGGTCATAATCAGGTTGGGTCAACCCATATTAGTATAAACGGGTCAAATTCGGGTTCACGGTCAACCTGAAACCCACCCGTTTATAAACCGGTCAAATTCGGGCTGATCCGAAAATGACTCGCCAACTTAACCGGATCGAGTTAACCTGCTAATTTCAGTGTAATTTTCGGGTCGTGTTTTTGGTCTTACTGGAAATTGGCAGCCTTAGCTGTAGATAAGAAGAATGCGAAGTGCTTCAACTGTGACCAAGTTTGGCATTAGAAGAATCGGTTTTCAGAACCGGTTAGGGTGGACAAGGGAAAGGTTTTTGCTATTGGACCATCGTCTACTAAGCCAGCTATAGCTGAAAAGGGGTAGACTACGATGGAAGGTATGTTTTTGATTTAGAGTATACCAGTTTGGATACTATTTGATACCAGTGCCTCACATTCATTTATATCCTAGTGTTTGGTTGATAGGTTATGCTTAGAACCCACATACCTTGTTACTTCCTTAAGGGTTGCGAATCCAATAGGAGGATATGCAACTCTGAGGATGAGACGTGACCAGTTAGAACTTGAGTTGTTAGGTCATAAATTTGCATGCAGTTTGTATATTTTTGATTTCGTAGATTTTAAAATCATTTTCGGGTAAGGATTTGTTGAGTAAGTATGAGGCTAGGATATTTTGCCATGATGGGAAGATATGACTAAGACACCCTGATAGGCATAGCTGAATTATATTCTCAGTGGAGAATTCTGACCGGAGTAGTTGTGCTTTGTTAAGTGCAATGGAAGTGGGAGAAGAGCTAAGTCAGGTTCGGGTAGCAAGACAGTTTGCAGATGTCTTTGAGTCGGTCATAAGACTACCACCGAAATGAGCTATTGAATTTTAGATAGATCATGTGCTAGGAGCTAAACCTATAAGTAGACCACCTAGCAGGATGACATCGATCGAGATGAAGGAATTGAAGGTGCAACTAGTGGATCTAGAAGGAAGTAAATTTATTAGACCAAGCAGTTTGCCTTGGGGAGTGGCTATGGTGTTCGTGAAGAAACCAAATGGGTCGTTGAGGATGTGTATCGACTATCGTAAATTGAACGAAAGGACAATAAAGAATAAATATTCTTTGCTAAGAATTGATGACCTATTTGATCATATATGTGGAGCCAGAGTGTTTTTCCAGTTGGATTTGGCGATAGGTTTCCATCAGTTAAGAGCGGCAGAGGACAGTATCTCTTTAATAGCATTTCAGATCAGGTATGGTTCGTACGAGTGGTTAGTAATGTCATTCGAGTTAACGAATGCACTTGCTTTCTTCGTGGATCTAATTAACTGAGTTTTCCAAGAATATTTGGATAGGTTCATGTTGGTGTTTATAGACGACATTTGGAATACTCTAAGGATGAAAGAGAGCATGGAGATCATCTTAGAGTTGTGCTTGACGCTGAGACAGAATCAACCAAAAGCGAAGTTTTCCAAGTGTCGTTTTTGGAAGAAAGAAGTTTAAGTTTCTTGCTCACGTGGTTTCAGAGAGGGGGCTGTCAGTCGATCCTGATAGGATCGAAGCTATTAATAACAGGAAGTGCCAGAGACGGTGACTGAGATTAGAAGTTTTCTTGGACTTGCTGGCTATTACCGGAGATTCATCAAGGATTTCTCGCGGGTAGCAGCGCCTTTGACTAAGCTAACCAGAAAGGATGTGAAGTTTGTTTGGTGCGATAAATGTGAGGAAGCATCCCTTAAGTTAAAGCATTTGTTGACCAACGCACTTGTGTTAGTAGTTTCAGACGGAAACCAAGGGTTGGTGGTGCATACCGATGCATGTAGAACTGGATTGGGAGTTGTGTTGATGCAGAAGGGTGTGATTGCCTATGCTTCATGACAACTTAGCTCGTGTGAAGTAAGATACTTTGCAGTTAAAGCCCTCGGCAGATTCATTGCGGTGGAGGTACAAAAAGTCATAGCTGGGATAGAGCGAGGATATAGCGGGATATAGCGGATGACTCTAAAATAGCATATAAAACTCATACTTAATGTTTTTACAAATATATAAATGGTAATTAAATGAAAAATTAACATTCAATTAAATTATAATTAATACATAAATAATTTTAAATAAAAACATGTGCGAGTATACTGTAAATAAACTAAAACTGTTATATAACATAATTGAATTTAGTAGAATATTAGAGTAATTTCATTTCTGAAAATATATTAAAGATTCAATTAAATAAATTAATTTCATAATTTTTATAATGTATAAATGTAATTTTTCAATTCATTTTATTTAAAGATGATATAGCGGAAATAGCAGGAATAACGGGATATAGCGGAAATAGCGGGGCTTAAAGCGGAAATGCTATATTTTAGGCTATATGGTAAAATCGTAGCAGCAGAAATACACTATGAGATATAGTTGGGTTATTGCGGGGTAATAGCGGGGCATTAACTGCACAGGTAAGATATCCTACTCATGATTTGGAGTTGGCTGCGGCGATCTTCGCATTGAAGATTTGGAGACATTATCTCTTAGGGGAGAGATTGGAGCTATACACAGATCATAAGTCTTTAAGGTAAATATTCTCTGAGAAGGAGCTGAATATGAGACAGCAGAGGTGGCTAGAGTTTTTGGCTGCTTATGATTTTGTTACAGAACATACTCCAAGGAAAGGTAATAAAGTAGTGAATGCTCTTAGCAGAGGACATCAAAATGTGATGTTAGCTATGTTTGCGGAGTGGAAGGATTTAGAAGCTTTGACTACCTGTAAGGTCGACTGCTAGTTCCAGTCAAAGTACTACCATGTTGTCCTTTTAAAAGTTCGACCTGTGTTGATCGAGAAAATTGCTTCTAAGCAGAAGGAGGATCCATTATTAGCTGAGAAGATCGGAAGGCTTGACGTTAGAACTGAGATCGATGATCTAAAAGATTTTAGTCTTGACCTGAAGGGATGGTTGAGAAAGAAGGGACGATTATGTGTTTCAAATGTCGAGGACTTAAGGAAAGAAGTTCTCAGAGAATGTCATCGATTTAAGTTCACGATTCATCCTAGAGGGACCAAGATGTATCAAGATATAAAGAGGAGCTTCTATTAGGAAGGTATGAAAAGGGATGTTGGCTTGTGGGTTACACAGTGTGCAAACTATCAACAAGTGAAAGACGAACATTAGATGCCGAGTGGATTGCTTCAACCCCAAGAGATTCCAGTTTGAAAATGGGATTTGATATCCGTGGATTTTATTGACGGGTTGCCATGGTCAAATAGAGGAAATGAAAGTGTATGGGTCATAGTGGACAGATTGACCAAGAGTGCCCTCCAGTTAAGTCAACCAAGACGGCATCTGTTTTAGCTAAGTTCTTCATGAAGAACATAGTTAGACTTCATGGAGTTCCTAGTAGCGTAGTTAGTGACAGAGATGCTTTGTTCACTAGTGAATTGTAGAAGAGTCTGTAGGACGTGTTAGGCACTAAGCTCAAGATGAGTACTGCATATCACACTCAGATGGATGGACAAACAGAAAGAGTCAAAAAGGTACTCGAGGATTTACTGAGAGCTTGTGTATTGGACTTTGGTGGATCTTTGGAAGATCACCTACATTTGTTTGAATTTTCCTATAATAATAGTTATCAGACTGGTATAGGAATGTTTCCTTTTAAAGCTTTGTATGGAAGGCCATGCAAATCACCAGCATGTTGGTTGGAGAATAGAGGTAGATTGGTCTTAGTTCCAGATTTGGTTAGGTAGGCGTCAGAGAAGATTGAGTTGATCCGAAAAAGGATGAAGGAAGCTCAATCTAGACAAAAAAGTTATGCAAATAAGAGGTGTAAAGACCTAGAGTTCTCGGTTGGAGATAAGGTTTTCATTAAAGTATCTCCGATGAAGGGTGTGGTACGGTTCGAGAAGTCGAGAAAATTGGCACCGAGATATGTAAGTTCATTCCAGATTATAAAGAGGATTGGAAAGCTCGCATACAAAGTAGAGTTGCCAAGCAGTGTGGAAGGTGTCCATAATGTATTTCATGTGTCTCATCTTTGCATGTATGTGCGTGATCCAGAGAAAACTATTCCTCCGACAGGGTTGGAAGATTTGATGGTAGAGCCTAATTTGACTTTTTTTAGACAACCAATTCAGGTTGTAGCGAGAGATGAGAAAAGACTGAGGAATAAGACAATCAAGTTGGTGAAAGTTCAGTGAAGTGACAACGAGAAGGACTGTATTTGGGAGACAAAGGAAAGGTTCGAGATACTTATCCCGATCTGCTTTAAGGGTATGTCTATATCAGATTTATATAGATAATTGCTAGTCGGGTAAAATAGTATGGTTGTTAGGAGTCGTTACTGATGATTGCTATGCTTAGTATTTATTCCTTACAACATTTCGAGGACGAAATTCTTTTAAGGAGAGGAGCTTATAACACTCCTAATTTTTAATAACATTATTCAGGAGATTTAATTAGATAAATTGAATAGAATAATGTAAACGTTAAGTGATAAGGGGATTAAGATTTCAATAAATACTTAGAGGACGCGCTCAATTAATAAATT
Organism: Allium fistulosum; assembly: GCA_030737815.1. Classification (NCBI taxonomy): domain Eukaryota; kingdom Viridiplantae; phylum Streptophyta; class Magnoliopsida; order Asparagales; family Amaryllidaceae; genus Allium; species Allium fistulosum. The sequence continues at coordinate 320,103,444 of CM060902.1, read as the reverse complement.
AAAAAGGGCTTAAGAATGGCTTATAGGCTAATTAATTTTACACAAGGGTATATTGGGAAATAGCCGCACATAACCCCTACCCTTATATACTTCCGTTCTTATACCATTCGCGTTTATTTTTCTCATTTTCACAAAAATGTAAAACGCAAACATAAAGAGGAGCAAGCCATTGCTAGGAAGAAATGAGAAGAGAAATCGAAGTAAAGCTAAGGATTAAAGCTAGGGGAAATTAATCTCAATCCAATTTCCTTATCTTAATCAAGGGAATAATAATGTATATCATCTTTATTTTGTTTTATGATCATATGCTTTCAGATTTAAGATTAAATTCGTTTTTATGATGTTTTGGATGATGATATGCTTGAATTATAATTTGTTTAATCTAAACAGGATTGTCTAAATGGGAATTTATGGGGTTTTAGGGTAAAATCGATTGAAACTGATGTTTAAATGCCACGGAAAAATTATATGTTATGTAAAACGTGATTTTGGAGTTGGGTTTTAATTTTGATAATTTTCCAAGTTACGGAAAGATTGTTATAAATTTTCAAACGAAAATACGGTTTATTGGATTTGGAAATTTATTTCACAAATTATATTGAGAATTTATGTCTGAAATTTTGATTTGTTAGATAACACGATGAAAGTGAATTTCTGTAATTTTTGGGGATTTTTCCTAAGTGATTTTCTATGGAAATTAAATTATTTTAGAAGAAGGACTTATTTGCAATATTCGTTTTGCTTAATGGAATGGCTTATATGTTAAATTAATCTTGATTAGATTTGGAATTAAGCGGCAGTTATTTTTATAAGGAATTTGAAAAGTTGAAGCAAACATTCACATGTTACACGTGGGCAGGTTTGGTTAGAAACTAATTGCTTTTATTGGCTTTAATTTAGCCTTTACCAGAAAAAGTATGTTCCGCCTCTTTTAGAAGCTGCCTTTCGACCCTATGCTTCCACCTTGACCATGTCAAAACCATCTCATTCAAGACCAACCTAGACCGAAACCAATACATAAGGTATCACTTAGATGGTACGTGGGGGATTAGAGGAAGGCGGAAGGCATGATGTCGAAATCATTGCTTCCAATGGGGTCGATATCTTTGTTTTAAAAATTAAGTTCCTGCCTTTGTATTATAATTCTTTCGAATTGGGTTTTCTAATAGCTTTCGAAGGGGTTGCTATTTTATGTTTTAAAAGTAATAGCTTTCGAATAAGTTCCTTCATTTGTAAAATAATGCTTTCGAAAGTAGGGGTTCCGACCTAGTCGAAGCCCTGCTGCCGTTCTTTTGCCTTTCGAGTGTATTGAAGTCATTAATGCTTTCGAAGAGTAGTTTTTTTAAAGGTGTTCAGCTACATCCTAAATGCTTTCGAAAGGGTCTAAGGATTTCGAAGGCAATGGCTTCGAAAGGGGGTTTCGATGCTATCCTTCAGTATTTTGCTTAAATGATTTGAAGCTTTCAAAAGGATGGACCCGACGCCATCAAGTTTACCCCAATACTTTAATATGATAAAGAATGGTTTCGAAAGAAATACTTTCATTTATATTCACTTCGACCCAAATGATATTTTTAAATATAAACCCAATGTTTTCGGATTGGATACTTCTAAAGGTTTCGAAAGGGGTACTTTCAATGGTTTTGAAGCTATGCTTCTAAGAGTTAATAAGTAATACTTTATTACATTCAAAAGGTTTCGAAAGAGAGGATTAAAAGTGTTTCGAAAGGCGGGGGCCTAACATTTTGAAAAGAGAATTATATGTTTTTTAAGATGGTTGTACAATGAAGTTGAAAGCAAAGTTTTGGAGGTTTCCAAAGCCTTAGGTAGTGTTTGGTTTGTTGTTTTGAGTTTTGGGTTTTCGTCCATACAAAAATGCACATTGCGCATGTACATTGTTGAAAACGAAGTTAAAATATAAAATAGAAAACAACATTTTTTTTATTTTCATGTTTTGGGAAATAACATAAGCACGTGAAACAATCCATTCTTCTGTCGTCCCTTTATCCCCTTTGTCCTCCCATCCGTCTTTCTTTCATCCCTTCCATCGTCCCTCCACTCTTTTTATATTTGACATACGTATTGAAAACTGAAAACATAAAATTTGTTTTTAAACCAAACACTACCTTAGTTTTTCAAAACGAATAACTCAATCTCATTTTAAAACAAAAAAACCATGTCTATGTAAAGGAGTTTTGAAATGGTTTTAAGAAGAAGCTTTCCTTGATAAAATATTAGGTTAAAGGAATTAACCATGTTTCATATGAAAATAATTTCAAGGATATTAAACCCACAGGAGTGGTATTGTTATGTTATTATGCTTGCTTCTTCAAATATATATATATATATATATGTACATGTATATATATATATGTATATATATATATGTATATGTATATATATATATATGTATATATGTATATTCACATTGTAATGAACCCATAACGGTCATTTGGGAATGGGCAGAATAACCAGCTAGGTTGACCCATTAATGAATATAAATTAAATTAATTAAAGATATTGGCAGGGGCCAATAAGTTCACGGTAAGCCCATGAAAATTGTGTATAGGAAAAGATATTGGCAGGGGCCAATAAGTTCATAGTAAGCCCATGAAAACTATGTATAAATAAAGATGTCAGAAATATAGGTTCATAGTTAGCTCATGAAAACTATGATTTGATATAGGCAGGGGCCAATAGGTTTGTATTTAACCCATGAAAACTATATTTGGATTAAGATATTGACATAATTTAATAGGTTCCTTGTCAACCCATAAAAACCAGGATAAGAGGAAAGATATTGGAGTTACCAATAGGTTCAGGGAGAACCCATGAAATAGTAAAGATATTGGCAGAGGCCAATAGGTTCTTTGTGATCCCATGAAAACTATGCAACTGGACAAGGAGTCCTTAAATATTAAATAGGTTATTAGTAAGCCCATGAAAACTATTAGGTTAATCGTTACCCTAGAAACTATAACTGAGACAGATAGTCAAAATGAATGGGGATGAGTAATTCAAAATTGATTTGCTTATTTTCCATATCATTGTATTATTTTGAATTGTTTTTAACCATTGTGGATGCAGGAGCACAATATATGGTGTTATAAAGGTTTTAGGATACTAGTGAGGGGAAAACCCGTTTTGCTAAGCCACTAAGCGGCGTGATTTCACTAGATATCTAAATGGTTTGAGATGGTAGATTATTATTCATACCAGGCTTTATGTCTGACTCGAAGTTTATGTTTTACCCGTTAAATTTTCGGGAACTCGATTGATTTTCAGTAGTTTGAGAGTTGAGGTTTTCATGTACCTTATTAGACGAATAAGCTTCCAGAGATGTGCAGGAGGCATGACAGCTACCTAGAGTTCTCTTTTACTTTGATTCTGCTATGTTGCTATTGTAAAGGCAAAGTTGTTAAATTGCATATATATATATATAAACACACTCTGATCATCCAAGAGGCATCTTTATATGTCGCTCTTGGCAAATGTTGTAATAAATATATTTTCTCTCAACGTGGTTAACGGTTATGAGATTATGTAATGAAATTGAAATGTTTTGAGTGGAATATGGAACTTATTTGATGTTTAATTTTTTTTCCATATTCATGGTTTTCTGTGTATCAATTTATCTAAAATTATCGTATTTGGTTGCCGAGGATTAATAAGTATAGATAACTGCAACATCCGTAGCCGTTAGTTTTGGGCATTCAAGTGGGGGATGTTGCATTGATTTTCAAATCGAACCATTTTCTCTAAAAATGTTTGAAGTATAAAATTATTTCTTTTATAAAGATTATATATTTAATTATTATTTATATAATAATAAAGATTTTAAAATATAAACCAGATTATTTCTAATCAAAGTCTTAAATACCTATATGGTTATGGAAATATAAGTATTTATATTCTTTATAAAGTGAATGGACTTATAATATATATGGATTTTGGAATAAGAATTATGAACTTAGTTCTTTTATATAGGGATTTGAAATAACTATATAATATAAAATTGGAATTATGGATTATTTTATCTAAGAATAAGTGTATGTGTGTGTAGTTGAGAAATAATTGAGTTTATGGATTTTTAAAATGAATATTTGGAAGTAATTATATAAGGAAAGGGTTTTAGAAATCATTTTCGATATGTTAAATTATATTATTTATTTTTAAAACCATACACTCTTATCATATTTTTATTGGTTTAACACTCGGCAATTTTTATGCTATTTTGGCATTTTTGGGGTAACTTTTGGATCTGAAGATAAGAACGTTTTGAGAACCTTAATTTTATAATATGGGGAATACAAATAATCAACTTAGTTGATTGATTGGATTAAATGCTCCCAAATAACGTTTCATCAAATATTGCACAACTCATTGAATAGAATGTTTGAGTGGTACTTACTAGCCTATTAACAAATACTTGAATTTCACTGGGTAATATGGGATGCCTTGGTTAAGTTTTCATTTTTGCTTTTAGGAAGTATTTAACACTTTACGATTGTATTCTCTTTTGGTGTTCGGTGGGACCGATAGATCCTTAAGAAAATATAGTTCTAGTTTTCCGGTGGTATCCGTAACGAGTGAGATTTGCTACCGTACAACAAAATTTGGATTTCACTAGAGGTATGGGACGTTTTGGTTAAGTTCTTATGAATACTAAAAGTGATATTATTTGACACTTTAGAGTTTACTCTCTTTTGGTGTTCGGCGATGCCGACATATCCTTAAGGAGTATACTTCTGGATTTTTCCTCGATCCTTGGGATCGATCAAGACTTGGTTTTTCCACGATCCTTATAATCAATCGAAATATGAGATTTTCTTTTTTTTCCCTGATCCTTGTGATCGGTCGAGATTCTGTGTTCCTCGATTCTTATGAACGGTCGTGACTCTATGTCCCATAATCGGTCGAGATTTTGTTTCTTGGATGTTGAGATATTTTTGTTTTCTCGAATTTAGGATTTTATAAATATTCTGTGTTTTGGTGCTTTACATATGCTTATGCCTTGGGTTAAATTCCGACTTAATTCAATTTAGAGACTAATTTATATTATAATGTCATATACTTCTTAACCCAAAAAATGGATCAACACCTTGGTTTGAGTGTGAAAGCACCAGCCCTGTTCTCATAGAGCAATAATGTAAAAAGTAAATGTAGATAAAGAGAGAAAAAGTAAGGAGACAAGAGATTTTTATAATGTTTCGACTGTTAATGAAGCCTACATCCACTTTATAGTTTTATTATTGACTGATCGCTGTTACAAGAAGTGTTTGATTATAAGATTCTTGATTGTCCTTAGCTGGATTGGATCTCCAAGGTTAGAATCCACTGGAGAATTACAGTGAACCCCTTTGGAGATTGTTTTGAGGGAGGTATAGAGTGAAGAAAGTTTCCAGCAAAGCTTATGCGACCAGTCCGAAGAAGATCCTGATTATGTTGCAGGTAAGATGGTATTTATAGAGATTGAAGAGCTTCCGGGCCTGGCTTGTTTACAAACTGCTTGTAGATGGACATAGGAAGATCTAGAGGAGCTTAGCTCATGACCTGAGCCAAAACTATGGATCGCTAGCAATCCATGGTCTATGGATCGCTAGCGATCCATAGACTTAGCTCGCATGTGAGCTAATTACTTAGCTCCTATCACCATTGTTTTGCTTAGTTAGCTAGCCATCCATAGACTTAGTGTGTTTCTGGACTTTGATGTATAGGATGTTTTGTTGCTTTGTGTCATTGCACGTTGCTCTAGTTGTACTTAGATGCTGGTTGGACTGAACATACGTTGGTTCCTTGGTTTAGTTAAATTTAGTCGTTGCTTTAGTAATATGACTTGGCTCTCATTAACTGATTGCCTTTACCTTATTGGTCAAGCTTTAAGCCATTCTGACGCTATGAACATGTTCTGTCTTCTATTGGATCCAGATGGGTTAAAAACCAAGATAACATTTGCCCCCAGAGTATGTCTTCATTGGAAACTTGGCGTGCTCTGGAAGTTATCGCTTTTAATATCTGTTCGTTGAATTCCAAGTAATCGTAGTAGAGTTCTACGGATACGTAGCAGGTTACGCTGCTAATCACTTAGTCTTAATCTCAGCCACTACTACTTGTCATAACGAATCAAATCTCTCTACATAGCTACCCGATATACTATGAAATAATAGGTAGATGTCGCAATGCGATCTTGTGAAAAATTTGCCTTCAACCTCATTGGTCGTAAGCGAACCATGGATGATGGATCGCTAGCGACTTGATTGCTCTAAGATAAAATTTTGCCTTCTAGAATATGGGTTACTTGCGATCCATAAATAATGGATAGCTGGCGACCTGATTACATAGAGGAATATTTTCCCTTTCTTATCACTTGCCTATATAAGCTATCAGAGCCAACCCTTCTCTTCACTTTTATGTAACTGAACCCTTCTTCTTTCGTGTGATCCGAGCTCCTTCTTAAGTAACTTGACCTATGCTCGACCCGATCAGTGTTTCCAAAGATCCAACCTTGTCTAAGCTTTCCGCAGTGATTTCCTTTTGCGCCACCATCATCAGAGCATTTCCACCTTCTCAGTTCATCTTTGATCGAAACCCTAACTCGCCATCGCCTTAGATCACAGTCAATCCATCCCTTAGCTCGCCACTGACCAAAATCCATCTTGCTGACTCTAAGTCTTCGATCACTCCTGTGCTTTAGAGTTCAATTAGAGGTGGGTTTGTTAATCATAGTGTTCGTTTAATGATTTGATGGCAAGGTCGCGTTTGTGATGTTGGTCGTGAGAAGTTTGAGTTGATTGTAGCTTAATGGAGGAAGATAGTAAACCGAGTTTTAAGTTTATCCCAAAACGTCATTCGGGCCTTGGCCCGGTGCTTGACACATTTTGCTATCTTTGTCCATTAAGACAGAATTGACTTGTGTAAAGTTCCGTAGCTGATACCGCATGGCACATCGCAAATTGGTCCTAACTCTTCCGGAGGGTTTGGACTTATCTTGGTTGCTCATTGCATGCCCGGTGTGCCTGCGATAAGGAGAATTTTCCACGTCCCTTCGAACAATGAATCTATTACCGATCATTGATCGATAATGGATAAGTGTAAAGGAAGTAAAAACAAAAAGAAAACAATGCGGGAAGTTCTTCTCCTTGTCCGCTGCGAGCAAACTATCTACATGGGATAGAGCGTTTGTAGTGTTTCAGACACCGAGTTCACCCTCTATAGATATAACATACACTTGCCCCAGTATACACTTGAAATCCGTTGCATTGGCACAAATCGATATTTCCTCGGAGTTCAAGTCTTGTAGGGGAAACTATTAATTTAGAATAAAATCACCTAACCGTTTTGAATGGGAGTTCCGATGTTATAGAATGAAGCATCCATCTTCGTGTTGTAAATCCAGTGGGGGATGCCCAGCACTTTCGGCAGCTGAGTCATCGTCCATCGCCCTTTCTTCTTCTACTTTACGGTCTGAATACAGCCAGTTGGTTCCAGGTGGTCCGATTTTGGAATGAATTCCCCCAAATTTCAGAGTTCTACTCAACCCACCAGAGAGAGCTTCTTCGGTGGTTTCCACTAAAGTTTTTCATAATAAATGCATGCAACATGGTATATTAGAGAGGATGTACGTCTACCGGAGAAGACGAGTTTGCTCACATGCCTCCTTTGGGATACACTACTTGCCATCGTTATATGTGTCTGAATGGAATCATGCCTCCCTTTAACAACTTTCTACGTGAGACTCTTTCAAACTTGGGCATTGCCCCATTCCAGATTCATCCCAATGGTTATGCCATATTGACTTGCCAACACGTTCTTTACATGCGAACGTTCAACCACGCTCCAAGCTTTGTCGAGTTGTCGTATTTTCTGTCGTTTAAGAGGAGAGATGAATGTCAACCCTTGATCGTAATTGAAGCTCAAAGGAACCGAAAAATCATCTTACCTCAGTAGAGTAACTTGTCCCAGTTCAAGATGCGGTAATTTTTTATTAGATGCCCCCAAGGGGTTTAACCGTCTTTGGACGACAGGGGGTAAGTTCCTTTCCTTACTTATCGAGTTCCGATGTGTTGTTTTGGAATTTCTAACAAGCCGTATACTTCTCGCAGTTATCCTAAGGCCAAATAGGGGCGTGTCTCTTGATGAAGTTTTTCAGACCCTAAAAGCTATTAATGCTGAGGAAAGATCCATCAAAGTTTTGTTGACCGATGAAAATTTGCTCCGATATGGATTACTGCATCTAGGGAGATCCGCTGTTCAAATGGAGGTCCCCTCTCCCACTCGATCCAAGGTTCGCACATGATCTATTTCTTCTTTTCGCGGTTTCAAAGAAGGAGCTTCTCAAGAGAGATAGGGCTTGTTCGTGGAATCGGCCGAAGAGACCCACGAAGGAGAAGATGCTACTGCAACCGGATTCAACGGCCCGGTCAAAATGCCTCCGATCCCGGAAGAAGGAGAAGAGGAGTTCAAATAGAGGGAAAGGAAAGGCCGCAGTGGGCTTAGAAAAAGAGGAAGGGGAACTCAAGACTAGTAACGATGAGTCCACCTCTAGCGATGACTTCTATGTAGAATCCGGTGATGGGGGTTTGAAATCATGCGATTGGACTCCGGGAATGAGTCCTGTATTTCCGAGCTCACCTCCTCCAGATACGAGCGATAGAGGCAATGCCCCATAAATTAAAGAGCATCAGGATTCTCCGAGTGAAGCTACTGGCATGGAGTTTGGAGATTCGAGTGATGTTTATGTTGTTTTTGACGTGCTTATGAGCGAGGGTTTAAAATTGGAAGAGGTGCCCCCTCGTTCGAGCGGTATTGCACCTGGAGTTATCCCGATTCCACCTACGATGGCCGCCTGAACCGACTGTAATGACAGTTTAGGACTTCCCCTGAAACTCATTACATATCTCACTAGGATTTCACTTCCCTTTGCACATCCTGCTTATTTTTATCCATCGTTACTAAGACCTTTTATTTCTTCTTCATGTCAGGTATGACGAGAGGACGTGGCCTCTATGAAGACTTCGAAGAGTTCACCGACTCCCAGCACTGGTCTAGGCATTCTTTCGACCGTCATCAGCCCTATGAGATTGAGGAAGAGTACAGGAGAAGAGGAGGTCTTTTGATGAGAGGGAGGAGTCATCGAAGAGATCAAAGTTTGACCACCGTTCGCATTCCTTGGAACAGCATGGTTTTGCTCTAATGCACTCCTCAACAGGTCAAGAATTCCCCATCACTTCTTCCCCCGCTCCGCCTTCAACTTGCATCCCACTATCTTCTGTTGTGCTTGCCCCCGATACTTCGCGTCCCTAGCGGATACCTACCTACATTCTTTCGTCGGGTCCTTCCAAGCTTGAGGCAGTGCTCCCTAGGTGGTTTCTAAGGGGAGTTAATTTCGATAGTGATCTCCGTCTAGTCCATAGAGATTCTTACATGTCACATCTTCAGGCTATTCAAAACAATTTAGACTAGGCCAAAGGATGGGAAAAACTATATAAGCAGCTAGCGGATACCAATCACAACAACTACTAGGAAATCCTTTCTTTTGAGTCAGAGAAGGATGATTTTGAAAGAGCATTGTCAGAACATGATGCCAGAATTAAACTGCTGGAGGAGGAGAAAGAAGCGGTGTTGGAAGAGAGCAAGAGTAACGCCGACTTGCTAAAAGAAGTGAAAGAAGCTCACGCCAGAATTGAGATCATCTATAGGGACGAGATAAAAAAGCTCATGCCGAGGAGGCGAAATTAAAAGAAGAAGTAGCTGCTCGTAGTGCAACGGTAGAAGACTAGAAGAAAACTATCTATGATCATGACCTTATCGTCGAGGGGAACAATAAGACTATCTCTGATCGGGTTGCGACGATCGCCCGACTGCAGGACCAAGTTGCATGGCTTAGCGCTAACAAGTATCGTGTTGAGATCGAAAAGGCATCCATTACGGTGGACTATCTAGAGCTTCAAAGCACTTTCGAGAGGAAGATGGAAAAGATGGATGAGACCATTTTGAATTTTTACGTCAACTCTCTACTTCATCAGGGGAGCCTTAGCTACTTGGACCCGACATTTCTGCTCATTCTCGCTGTGGTCTAGGAGGAAATCTTTGCCCGCTTTCATGACAACAGTGACGTTTACATCGAGCGAGAGTTAGAAAATGCCTACCTTAATGAAGAATCAAAAAAAGTGTTGCTGGAGGGTTAGGAGATATTGTGGATTGAGAGGGAGAAAGAAGCTGCCGATGCCACCGTGACTGCAGCTGCCTGAGCACTTACAAAGCCATTCATTTCAAGCACCGGTGAGACATCAAAGCAGCCCCGCAATATGCCAACAAGTTCTAGGCTTGAGGCTTTTCCTCAAGTAGTGGAACTATTGAAGGAAGGCAAAGGCGGTGAGTATGAAGTCGACATTCTTAACCATTCCTCCGGTGCAGGTAATGTTCTCGTTTCCACCGAGTTCGAGAGCTTTCAGCTTACGCCGCAAGAGCAGGATGAATTTAATGCTTTCATTTTTGATCTTATAGGTCCATTTACCTTTCCTATTGATGTGTCAGCTTCATCAGTGTCCGGACCTACTGCTATTTCTACAGCCTCCATGCTTGTTTCCGTCCCTGTTCCTGCTTCCATGTCAGTGTCTAGCTCGCAGCCAGGGCCAGTCCGAAAAGATAGCCGCGCTTCATGGCTTGGATGACCCTTCGCTGTCTTTGTAAGGGCAATGTAACAGTGGTAGAAGTTAAGGAGCAGAAAGCTCGAACAGAGCGGCCTTGAAATACTCAACATGAATTGGTCGCTATCAAGATGGAGAAGGTTGAAGTGATCAAAGCCTCAAAGAGCTCTCGCAAAACACGAAAGCGTAAAGCGAAGGGAGAATCTTCTAAGAAGGCTGCAGAGCAAGAGGAGTTCGTTGATATTACTAGCAGCGACACAACTCCCAACACGAGGCAGAAACTTCAAATAAAGGGCAGAAAGGGGAGAGGTGGAAGGAAGCGCTAAGAGCTTGTGTAGAGACTGATCTAGTTTTTGTTCTTTTTGAGTCGTTTTGTTCAAGTGCAGAGTCTGCACTTAGTGTTTTTGCTATGGAGTCTGTATTTTCCTTTTGTTAGCCAGAGTTGTGTGGGTACAGCCCTCACGTTTTGACCCCGTATACAAAAATTTATAAGCAATACATTGATATGTTGACTGTACTCTTATTTGTTTGTTCATATGTGTTCTGTGCACTTGTGCTTGCTTTTGTTTATATTTATCTAGTTCTTGTGATTACTGTCGAAATTTTTATTTGGAGTAGCAACTCTTCATTTGGAGTAATAGGTGCACTTGTGAACTTATCGTTTTCAAGATTTTTATTTAAGTGCCAGTTTATGTCCCCTAGTTTGTAGGGCTGTTTACTTCAAACAATTGACAGATGACTGGTAACATAGGGTTTAAATAATCTGCACGTTAACACTCGAAATCATAGCTTGATTTTTCCATTTTCATTAGTTTTGTGACTTGAGCACATAGTCCGAGTTTTTTGCGACATTTTGGTAGGTATGCAATATATGCGTGTTTGAGAAGTGCACATTGCATAATTTGACTGTGGGCGGGTATACATTGTCAAAGTTTAATATAATAATCTGTCGTACTCTGGTTTGGTTGGAGTGGCTTGATTCTAGTTATTCCTGTATGGATAAGTTCCCTGGCATTGTCAGGGCAATTTCGGGGCTTGAAAGTGGGTACGGCTTACGGGATGCGTGGATTTTAGGGTCGGTTTATCCCGTTGATTCGAAATGGTTTTGGCGCTCCACGGTGTTGTCTATCTTCGGGCAACGTGAGGAGTTCAATTTTTTTAAGAGTTAGTGCGCGGTTTATGAAATGCGCGGCTTTTCGTATTCCTTGGTATTGCCTATCTTCGGGCAACGTGAGGAGTTGGTATTTTGAAGTTTAGTGCACGGCTTATGAAGTGCGTGGCTTTTCGTATTCTTCAGTGTTGCCTAACTTCAGGCAACTTAAGGGGTTTAAGTTTTTCAAGAGTTAGTGCATGGTTTATGAAATGCACGGCTTTTCGTACTCCTCGGTGTTGCCGATCTTCGGACAACGTGAGGAGCGTATGCTTTGAAGTTTTGTGCGCGGCTTATGAGATGCACGGCTTTTGGTACTCCTCGGTGTTACCTATCTTCGGACAACATGAGGAATGTAATCTTGGGCCTTCCCAATGTTACCGAAGCAACATTAGTTTTAGAAGGCAAGGACCAATTTTGGCCGATGCAGCGGTTTGAGTCGATTTGCTTCTGTCGACCCAAGGGGTAGTTATTATGAATACAATTTTGTTGGTTCAAAGAGTGAATCAAATTTTATTAAGGAAAGCAGGGCATATTTTTCCTATTTACAATGCCCTCATCATCCCGGAACGGCTTATTTGCTGAAAAGTAGAGAGTACATACAGTAGTTTTCAAATGAAGTAACGACGGAGTGATTCCCTATTCCATGTCCTGGGAATTTGGATTCCGTCAATGGTTGTTAGCTTTAAAGTTCCATCTCTTAGCTTTTGATTGATGGCGTACGGTCCTTCCCAGTTTGGTCCGAAGGCCCGCAGAACGGGGTAGACTTGCTTGAGCACAAGATCTTCCACTTCGAAGGTTTGGTTGTGAACTTTGGAGTTGAAGTACCGTGCGACCCTTTTTTAGGGTGCGGCGGTTCTCAACTCGGCTTCTTCTCTTCTTTCATTGATCATATCTAGTGATTCAAGTAGGAGCTGCTCGTTTTGCCTTTTATTAAAATTTTGCCTTCGGTGCAAGGGGACTTCTAATTCAATAGGAATCATCGCTTCTGAGCCATATGCCAGAGTGAAAGGGGTGTGGCCAGTTTCCGCCCTGTGGGTAGTTCTGTAAGCCCATAGTGCGAGTGAAAGTTCATCAACCCAGTTTCTTTTGCTTTAGTTAATCGCTTCTTGATGGTTGACTTGATTCAAAAGTGTTTGCAGAAGTCTTTGAATTTGGCGCTTTCGAATTGAGTTCCATTATCAGTGATAATTTTCTGTGGCACACCAAACCTGCAAATAATGTTTTTAGTAACAAAATTAACGACTTTCTTTGTGGTTCTGTGGCCAGCGATTCCGCATTGGCCCATTTTGTGAAATAATCTTTGGCAACTATAGCAGATTTAGCTCCTTCTTTTGCTATCGGTAGGACGCCAATCAAGTCTATTCCCCATATTGCGAATGGCCACAGGCTGACCATCTACTTTAACTCTGTTGAAGGAGTTCTTTTGATTTTGTTGAATCTTTGGTAGCGACCACATCTTCTAAAGTAGTCTGCAGCATCGCGGTTTATTGTTGGCCAGAAGTATCCGTATTGGAGGACTTTCTTCACAAGGGTTTGCCCCCCGGTGTAGTCTTTGCATTCGCCTTCGTGCACTTCCTTTAGGATTCGTTGGGCTTCGTCATCGAACACACACCTAAGGAGGGAGGTCCAGAATCCCCTTCGGTAAGTATTCCATCTTGCATCATGAATTGGGGTGCTTTTCGAAGAGATTTTTCCATTGATTATGGTTAGTTGGAAGAGTCCCTGTAAGTAAATATTCCTCTATCGGTGTCATCCATGTATCTGGTTCGACAATGGTCTCTAGGATCCAGTCAACGTCCATTTCGTATATGCTTGGGTTGGTTAGAGTCTCAACTAGGACTAGCCCCAATGAATGAGCTTCTATGGAACTCGCCAGTTTAGCCAAATAATCTGCCATGGTGTTCTGCTCCCATGGAATGTGATTTGTGGTGTAGTGTTCAATGTTGCTTATTATTTCTTGCACTTTGGACAGGTACGGGGCAAGATTCTCGCCACAAGCTTGGTATTCCCCTTTTACTTGATATTCGACTAGCTGGGAGTCGCTGTATATGTGAACAGATTTTATCTTGAGCTCTTTCACAACTTTCAGTCCTGCAATCAGTGCTTCGTATTCCTCTTCGTTGTTTGTAGAATGGAATTTCAAGCGCAAAGCATTGCTAATGGCTCGTCCTTCGGGGATTTCAAACACTGCTCCTACCCCCAAACAAAGGTTATTAGATGCGTCGTCGACAAAGAGCTTCCATTGCGTGTCTACTTCCAACTGAACTTCTTCCTCGTCATCCCGAATAGTAAATTCGACGATAAAGCCTGCTAACGCTTACCCAATTATGGCTTTTCTTAGGTGGTACGTTATATCATATTGGCTCAATTCTATATTCCACTTGAGAAGTCGTCCGGAAGTTTCTGATCGGGTATAACACTTGCTTCAGGGGATGGTCAGTCAATACTTTAGTTCGATGAGCCTGAAAGTATAGTAGTAACTTCGTAGATGCGATCAAGAGGCAATACAGTTTTGGGTAGTTTTTCTCTACTCCAGTGAATCGCTTGCTAATTTAATACACGAGTCACTGGATTTTCGTTTCTTCATGCACTAGGGCGGCGCTTAATGCATGGGGGTGAGATCACAAAGTAAATGAACAGGTCTTCTCCATCCACGGACTTTGATAGGATTGGCGGAGCCTCCATGTGCCGTAGTAGTTCTCTCAATGTTTTTTGACAAGCTTCACTCCATTTGAAGTTCTTCTTTCCTTTCTTCAGTGCATCGAAGAATGGTATACACTTGTCGTTAACTTTCGAGATAAATCGACTTAGCGCTGCAACTTTTCCATTCAAACTTTGCAGTTCCTTTTACTCTTCAGATCTTGGACTTCTGAGTAGTGCCGTTATTTGTTTAGAATTTGCTTCAATGTCCCTGGCACTTACGATGAATCCAAGGAATTTTTCAAAGGCCACTTCGAAGTGCACTTGAGTGGATTGAGTTTCATTCTGTACTTTCAGAGTATTTCGATATTTCAGCAAGGTTATCCAGGTGGTTAATAGCTGCTGATGATTTGACTAACATGTCGTCCACATAAACCTCCCTTGTTTTCCCAATCTGACACTTGAACATGGTATCCACCAACCTTTGTTAAGTTGCCTCTACGTTCTTCAAACCAAATGGCATTACTCTATAGCAGTATAGGCCCAGTTCAGAGATGAAGTTGGGGTTTTCTTGATTGGGTTCATGCATCAGGATTTGGTTGTACTTAGAGTATGAGTCCATGAGTGATAGCAGCTCGTGTCCTGCCGTTCAGTCTACAAGTTGGTTTGGAGAGGGAAGCTATCTTTTGGGAAAGCTTTGTTTACGTCCGAGTAGTCAATATTGGTTCGCCACATCCTATTGGACTTTTTGACTAAGATCGGATTAGATACCCACTCTGGATAAGTTGCATCATGGATGAAACTATTGGCTATTAACTTATCCACATCTTCTCTTAGCACCTTGGACCATTCAGGACCTAGGCTGTGCTTCTTTTACTTTACTGGTGTGAACTTGGGGTCAATGTTGAGTGCGTGACATGCAATTTCTGAAGACCCCCCACACATATCAGAATGCGTTCATGCAAACAAAGCCAAGTTGGCGCAGAGAAATTTAGTAAGCTCCATACGCATCATGTTTCCAAGGTGTGATCCAATTTTTAAAACTTTAGTTGGGTCATCTATGTTGATCGGCATGGACACTGTCAAATCTGCCGACGTCGCCCGTTCCTACCCTGAGCTCTTCTTTCTAGGGTCCAAAGCCTTATCGAATCGGCTATGGTCTCCAAGCTAGGGCGGCTCTGTAGTTATTATTTGGAGGGTTCAAAGATGTGGAGTGTTTTCCCCACGTCCTTCCCTTTTTCCTTTCTTTTGGATTCACGTAATTCTGCAATGTAACATTCTCTGGCAGCGCACTGATCTCCTTTCACCACTCTGATTCCATTTGCAGTAAGGAACTTCATAGTTAGACAACATTGGGACAGAGCTATTCTTAAATCTGCTAGAGAGGGCCGCCCCAAGAAGGCTTTATATGCTGACATTTCATCCACAATTACAGAAGTCTAAATGAGGGTGACTCTTCGATTGCCCTCTCCAAGCACTACAAGAAAAATGGTCTTTCGCAGCTCTATATAACAACGTTTAATTCAGAAGGCTATCATCTTCAATTTTACGTTTCTAATTATATTAAATATAGAAATGAAACGCTGCGTAAATGTTTATTTGGCGGGGGAAAAATTTTTGGCCGCCACTTTTTCGTTCTTCTTATCTTCTTCTTGCAAATAGCTTTGTTCCTCTTTTTTATTTTTTTCATTTCCCTCCTAAAAAATCATCCATACTCAAATCTGTTCGCCTCTGCAAAATCGCCTCACGCTTTCAATTTATCGGCTCGTTCATCTTCTCGCTCATGGAAACGAGCCACTCTCATCTTCTCGTTCATCGTCGTTCATCGAAATAGCTGCTCCGTTTGACTTCTCGCCACCGGTATCAAAAGGTAAACCAAAAAATAAGTAGATTAGGGTTATGAAGTAATTTTTCGATTTTCCATGAAGTTGCAATCAAAAAAGATGAGATATATTGATTTGATGCAGTACTTCAAAAAAGTAAATAGAAAAGTAATTTTTCGATTTCTATTATCTATTTTCACAAAGGTACATGAACAGATATGTGTGCATCTCCAAAAGCACAAACTGTTCACATATTTAATTCTCAATATTTTGCAAAACTCAAGCAAAACACTGATGTACACAATCTGACAATATTTTTAATGCAAATAAATTCATGCAAAACACGCACATGGGAGATGCTAAAATAAAATGTTTCTATTCTTCAAAGGATGTGCTTAATTTGTTTCGGAGATTGGCTTAAAGCTAATTTAATTTGTAGTTATTAATTTGATTTATTCTAGAGTTACTGAGGTGATAAGGTTTGGGCAAGAGGAAGTGATTTCTAAAGGAACAAGGGCTTGAGAATATACTATATTTATAATTGTAATAGAAATATCCAGAAATTAATTTTTTTCCCTTTGGTTTGAAAGTCTGGGGAATCTTATTACTATAATCTTTTTTGTCCTGAGTTTGGTAAATATTTTGAGGTGGCTTTGGGCTTTTATTTTATTTTATTTTTCATTTTCTTCTTTTATTTGTTTTATAAAATATGCACATTTAAGCCCAAGAAGATTTAATTGCTTTACTAAATCATTTCCTTTGTAAAATCGCTTCTCTATGAATTACTTGAATGTGATTGTGATATATGGTTTATTTGGATGTTTGATTGATAGTGTTGTATATGATTTTAAATGAATATTTAAAAATGTGTATAATTGAGAAAGGAATACTTATATAAAGCTGAAGTGATAACAAAGGTCTACAGACTATTTTGAATAATAATGGAATATGACCCTGAAGTATCAACTAAATGGATTTGAAACGACTCCAACTTTTAATTATTGGTTCAAGGATATGTGTGTGAGGAATATTATATATATATATATATATTCTCAGGAATTTTGAAGTTAATTGTTTTATTTTAATATACATGTAGCATTGTTGTTGTAGTTTCGCTAGTTTGTTAATTGTTTTGCATGCCACACTTTTGTCTTATTGAAAAGGAAATATAATTTATTTTGGTCTAGTTCTTATTTTGACTTAAAGGACTTACAGTTCAAATTTTTTTTCAATTTACCTAAACAAATGCAGTACTTGTTTTTTGAACATATTGGATTGAAAATCTGGTTTTATCAATATATCATATGTTTAGTGCTTTATCTGACAAGCTACAGGTATTGTATATAAAACATAATAGTTTGGATTTTACGAATGAAACCCGACTTCAGATATGACATCTGATCCTTTACAAATAACAACAAAAATATAATCTTGAAAATTGATGGGAAAAAAGAAAAACTGGTGAAGAATTTGCTTTGTATGATATTATTCTTAGCAAAGAGATGATGCCAATTAGATATTTAAGAATGCTGCTTTCAATTGTCAACATTTATCGTAGACACACTATTGAATTGACATTGCACTATAAGCTTTGTAAACAATGGAATGTCTGGATAATTGAAATCAAAGCATTTGCATACACAAGTCTCCTCCTTGCCGCAATGTTCGCATCAAAACGCTTTAGATTTCCAACAAGGCTAGCTAAACAATTTAGCCCAATCATAGGTTGTACATCAGGGAAATGACATAAATGTGCCAAACGAGAATAGATAATACATATTCTCATGTGTTACCAATCGAAGAGCTCCATGGAGTAATGATAAAAAGGCTTGCCAATAGAAGGGTGAATGAATGCATGTGAACAAAAATATAAATAGTCAATGCAATGATTTTTTTGTATATGATTATGACATTGTTGTATAAGTGGATAAAATAGTTGTTAATGGCGCAAGCTTAGTATAAGGAGAGGGGTAGTGCATAGACATTACTCCGGTGCTACAAAATAGCGCTGTTGTAATGGCAAATTTTTTGGAAACAGTTTGGACTTGACTTGTTGATTTGTTGTTTGACATTCTCTGTCTTCCTTGTTGTTTGTCATTTTGTTTGCATTCAATTACGATTATAGTTAGTTGTTATTTTGCTTGCATTCAATAACTGATTATTACTTTAAATTTTAGAAATTTACTTCCTCACATATTGGTTGATGATGGATAAAAATTGGGTACATCTGCACAGGTAACTATATTATACTAAATATATTTTGAGAGTCAAATCATATATTTTAGCGTCAAAATTAATAGTTATTTCATTTTATTAATAGAACTAGTACTGAGTATGAGCAAGGAGCTTGGAAGTTTGTGCATGCTGCATTGAGAATTTTAAGAAATCCAGAAAAGATTTTATGTCCTTGCTTAGATTGTCGAAATCTTAGTCATCGGTATGGGAAGATTGTTGTTGAGCATTTGATTATAAGAGGAATGGATCCGCTATACAAGGATGGTAGGTGGTACAATCATGGCGAACAAATAACTATAAGCAAAGATATCGAGTCTAATGACACTTATGATTTACTCAAAGGCATTCATTATGAAGATCAAGATTTCATCAATCATACATATTCCGACGATGATAAAGATGAAGATAGTGCACAGAAACGAGAGGAGGATTTATTAAAAAACTTGGAGGATGCCGAAACCCCGTTGTATCCTGGTTGTACCGATCAAACAAAATTATCTTCCATTATTGCCTTATATAATCTAAAATGTGAGACTGGGTTATCCGATAATGGATTCGATAAACTTCTAAATGTGCAACAACTATTGTTGCCAAAGGATAACGTACTTCCTAGGAATATTTACGAGGTGAAAAAATTTCTCAAAGTATTCGATATGGGTTTTGAGAAAATTCATGCTTGTCAGAATGATTGTTGTCTCTTTAGAAGAGAGTACAAAGATTTGGATAGTTGTCCAAAATGTGGGTTTTCGAGATGGAAGAGGAACGAACGTACAAATGAAATTATGCATGGTATTTCGGTTAAAGTTTTGAGGTATTTTCCAATCATTCCAAGATTCAAAAGAATGTTTAGATCTCAAAAAATAGCAGAAGATGTAAGATGGCATTTTAACAATAAAAGTAATGATGGAAAAATGCGTCATCCTGTTGATTCTATAACATGGAATGTGGTAGATGAGAAATGGGAATCGTTTGCAGCAGATCCACGCAACCTAAGGCTTGGCCTTGCTACTGATGGTTTTAATCCATTTTTGACATTGAGTTCCAAATATAGTTGTTGGCCCGTGATGCTAGTGACATACAATCTCTCGCCACTGTTATGCATGAAAAAAGAAAATATCATGTTAACATTGTTGATTCCTGGTCCAAAGCAACCAGGAAATGATATAGATATATATTTGGCACCATTGGTAGAAGATCTGCAACACTTATGGATTAATGGAGTTCAAACTTATGACGCATTTAGTAGATCGCTTTTTACTATGAGAGCAATTTTACTATGGACGATTAATGACTTTCCTGCATATGGTAATCTAGCTAGATGTTGTGTGAAAGGTAAAAAAGGTTGTCCATTATGCGGTGTCAACACTCATCATTGATGGTTGAAGTATAGTCGGAAAAATGTCTACATGGGTTATAGGAGATTCTTACCACCATCGGATTCGTTGAGAAAACAAAAATCCTGGTTTGATAACACTATAGAAAATGGTCGTAGACCTAGAATTTTAACCGGAAGAAACATCTCTATCATTTTGAAAAACTTTCCAAATAATTTTGGAAAAAAATAAAAAATGGAGATAATAACAGCAAGAAAGAGAAGGGTAAAAAGAAGCCAACTAAGAAGCAGTATAGTAAGAAAAGAAAAAATTCTACTTTCAAACAAGATGATGATCCTGCAAAAATAGAGCTATCAAGATGGAAAAAGCGATCAATATTCTTTGATTTACCATATTGGGAGGTTAGTGCTATTATTTTTTAATGAATGAATTATATATATATATATCAATGAAGTATAACAATATTATTTTTGTAGGAACTTCCCTTGCGTCATAATTTAGACGTAATGCATGTAGAAAAAAATGTTGGTGAAAGCATAATAGCGACGATGTTGCATGATAGCAAATCAAAAGACGGAATTAATTCTAGAAAAGATTTGGAAGATTGGAGAATCAGGCATGGCCTTTTTGCACAAGCTCGTGGGAAAAAAACATATCTTCCACCAGCTCCGTATACATTGTCCAATTTGGAGAAAAAAACATTTTGCCAAAGGTTATATGATTTCAAGGAACCTGATGGCTATTGCTCAAATTTTAGAAGTTCTGTGTCATTGGAGGATTGTAAAATTATCGGCATGAAGTCACATGACTACCATGTTCTAATGCAACAGTTATTACCAGTTGCAATAAGAGGATTGTTGCCGAAAATGCCAAGGAGGACAATAATTCGTTTTTGTTCGTTTTTCAATAAATTATGCCAGCGTGTTCTTGATAAAGAAAAATTGCAACAACTTGATGATGAAATTATTATAATTTTGTATGAAATTGAACGATATTTTCCACCTTCTTTCTTTGATATAATGATACACTTGACCGTTCATCTTGAAAGGGAAGCCCGATTGTGTGGACCGGTTCATTTCCGTTGGATGTACCCTTTTGAACGATATATGAAGACACTTAAACATTATGTAAGAAATCATGCACGTCCCGAGGGTTGTATTGCAGAATCCTATCTTGCAGAAGAGTGCATGAGATTTTTTAGTGAATTTTTAAAGAAATCGATACAAATAGAGGAGAAGGAAGTCCGAAATGAAGATTATGAAGATGATTCCATACTCGAAGGACGACCAATTTCTGCTTGTAAAACAATTACATTGTCCGCCAATGAGAAACAGATTGCACATTTGGCTGTGTTAATGAATATGACTGTAGTGGAACCATTTCTAGAGTACGTAACTTTTACAATTTGTTATTACCGTTTCATACAATTTGTACCAGCAAATACAACTTGGTAATTTTTTTTTGTGCTACAATAGTTTGCATTTGGAGGAGTTACAACACTCAAACAAGCGCATGGAAAAAAATGCAACTTTACTTTGGAAAACCCATATAGATAACTTTGCCGATTGGATTAAAAAGAAGGTGAGTGAAATTTTGAAATATTATCTCATTAACTTTAGATTTATTATTATTGAGATCCATTTTAAATAGCTATTTTTTTATAGATACCTATTGATTCAAAGGACCATGACAAGATGTTAAAATGGATTGCATATGGTCCGAGGAGTAGTGCATTATCCTATAGTGGATATATCATTAATGGACAATGTTTTCACACAAAAGACATTGAGAGAGAAACTCAAAATAGTGGGGTCACTTACGATGCGACTACTATGTGTAGAGCAAGTGCAAAAGATACTTCTCAAGTAGTTGATGTTGTTACTTATTATGGGATATTGACTGATATAATTTTGTTAGATTATCATCATTTTTATGTTCCTGTCTTTAAATGTCATTGGGCAAACATAGGAAATGGTGTGAAGGTAGAAGATGGATTCACCCTTGTTAACTTACATCAAAACCAAGCCTCATTTTCAAAAGATCCATATATTCTTGCATCTCAAGCGAAACAAATTTTTTATTCAAGAGAAGACGATTCTTCTAATTGGTATGTTGTGATGAAGGCGCCATCAAGAAGTTTTCATGAGATAGATATAGACGAACCATTTGAGGAAGTTAGCTTTGCTATGGAGAATTACGAAGATATTGACATGGATGTTGATGATTTTATTGAGGATATTAGTTATGTTAGGGAAGATTGTGAAGGCATATTTGAGTAGTTTAATTATTTTGCTATCTAGTTTTAATTCTATTAGACTTTAGTCTCTATCTTCTTTGGTTAAGTAATATGTTTGTATGTAATGACTTGTTTTTCATATCTAGTTTTTGGAAATTAACTATGTTGATATAGGTCTTTAATTATTTCCTATTCCATATTTTGGTATCCTAAATATTGTTTTCATTCTACAAAACTAAACTGTTGAGACATGTGCATATCCACTTTTGTATTTGAAATTTTGATTGAAACTCTGATGGGTGGTCCTATAATTGATACAGATATTTTCATTTAAGTCGAGTTTTTATTCTAATTTATCTTAAAGAAATATTGTAACCTTTGTTAAGTTGAAGTAAAAATATTTAGTTATTTAATTTAATTTAATTTAATAGATTGTACAAAATCGAAAAATCACAGGATTAATTAGTATTATATAATATAATATCACAAAGGTATTAAAGTTAAAATCAATTTTGAATTACTTAGAATTAAAATTGAAATACTTAAAATCATTTGTTGAAACAAAATTAAACAACACAAAGTTAATATTTTTTAACTTTATAAAGTGGCAAGTGCATGTGTACTAGGGGTCAGATACGTGCACATTGTTTATCAAACGTTCAAATCCATATTATTAGTAGAAAAAATTACTGATTATGGTTGTAATATTGTAAATGTGTGCTGTGGTCCATAACTTCAGTAGAAGATGCTTTAATATGAATATTCAAGATACCAACATGTGCAGCGTAGGTAAATAATTCTCTGTTGTGCATTCCATTCAATTGAAATTTACAACAATAAAACCACTAAACAATTACATGAAATACATTATTTTACGAGTAAAACGAACCTAAAATTCAAGCAATAAATAGTACTTTCAAATTAAAAGTGCAAGACATACATATGTGATTGTGTAAGGTTAATCCTATAATTTCGCAGTGTTAGCTTAATACCCTAACACTGACCACTTAACATGGTGCTTATTTTAGCATTAAGTAATAAATATTCATTTCTGTTACATAGAATTTGAGAACGTGTGCCTACTGCCTAGTAGGTTGAATTATGTATGTTCATATTATTATACAGAGAAGAGAAGGCACACTCGCTCAATCCAAAGTTATAACCAATACCGATTTGTCAAGTGTAGGTATAAACTATAAACTATTGTTTCACCACCATCCACCAAATATTATCAGACAGACCACTGTGGGTCTGCTGCAGTACCTGCTTTTTTAAGAGGGAGATGCTTTATTTTTGCTTAATATCTATACAGGAAATGAAGAGGATTACTCAAAAACAGAAAAAAGCAAAAGAGGCTGAAATTGCACTCAAGGAGTCTAATGAACAGAATAAGCATGTTGAAGACAACAACGTTCAAAATGAAGACAACAACGTTCAAACTGAAGATAATCGACATTTAGTTGAAGGCAATAATCAAAATAAAGACAATCTTTGTGCACTTGAAGACAATACAATGCAAAATGAACACAATGTGGAAGACGTGATGGAAACTGATAGACCTATTCAAGATGTGAGCGAAAATTTAGTTCGGAAAAGAATTGCTAGAGGTCCTACTAAAATGAAGAGACTTCCTTCAAATTTCGCAAATCGGGTTGAAGTTGAATTTAATGAGAGTGGCATTCCAATAGGAGAAGGGTCAATCCACTTATCTTCTTATCTAGGGCCACTCGTACGAGAGCATGTTCCAGTCACGCTTGCTGATTGGAGACATCTTGGTGATGATTTGAAAACCGTTTTATGGGATTGCATTCAGGTATATTTATTTATAGTGATAGTGTCTTTACATCATTCCATCTCAGTTCACATGTACATGAGGAAATAAAAGTGAGAAATTAGTTACAAACCGTTGTCTTCAACATTTAATTGTACTATCCTTTCTATTTCTATGTAAAAGGGGGAGCGCTTGCGTTTGATGTTGAAAGTTGTACTGCAGAAAAGTAGACCCTAATCTGTTTCTGTGTAAGCTCAGACCCAGTACATAAATTATTCACAGAGGCAATAACGGTGAACGTTCCGTCACTGTCTTTTACCTTTTTACAGAACAGTTTTGAGCTTTGATTTCGTCTAGTCATTTGAAGTGGTAAAGGGACAAGTAAAGCCCTCAACACTGTCGTACAATCATAAAAGTACAAAATGGCTGCATGTACCTCTTTTCCCTTCTGTTAAGTTATGCATGCAATCCCAGTGTTCTTGATAGATTTGTGCATTCAAAATATTTTTGAATTTACACAAAGTCTCCTTCAAAAAGAGTTTTTATGCAAATTGCATTTCAACTTTTATAAGCCATACAAACTTCATTTCAGTTCATTTTGTTCTCTTCAAGAAAGAAAATATTATCACACTAATGTCGTTTGGTGCATGCAAAAAGAAAAAGAAAAAAAAAGATTGCACATATAGGATACTAACTTTTGGGTCTTTGCCTTTTGGTTCTTCTGAACTGATATTAATTGCCAAGTATTTGATAAACAAAAGACAAATAGGTGCTTGTTATTGGTTAAATGAGAATCTTAACAGAATATGCAGTTGATAGTACAAAAATATAGGAAAGGTTAGTAATGCAATTAATTCAAAAGATCGGTCACAAAAATATAGGAAAGGTTAGTAATGCAATTAATTCAAAAGATCGGTCACAAAAATATAGGAAAGGTTAGTAATGCATCTGTATTTGTTTATTGTTTCACACTTATTTTCCCAGGCTGCATTTGCTTCTGTCATTTAGAACAACAGCCATATAAGTAAACTGGACATCACAAGTGCAAACATTATAATATTCAAAAGAAAAAAATTAAGGCAGTACACCATGATTAGGTTGTATTTTTTAAACATTCCTCATCAATCCGCTATGTCTTCTCGTTTAATATTTGATTTATTTATGAATGTGCTAATTTTGCTTCAACCAATTAATGGATACAGACTAGATTTAAGGTGGATGAGGAATGGCAAAAGGTCTCTATATTTCAGCAAATGGGTTGTACTTTTAGGTGTTCAAAATGTAGATTAGTTAATCAATTAGTAAAAGCAAAGTCAAAGGAGAAAAGACTTCAACTGAAACCAGATAATATTGGAAGTATGACGGAGTGGAATGATTTTATCAGCTTGAAAACTAGTCAAAATTTAAGGTAAATTACATCTAATTGGTCATTCTTTCAGTGAATGAGATAACTTTTTGATGTATTCTTATTTTTTTAATTCAGATAAAAAGTGACATATACAAGGCTTTCAGACGCAAGCAAGTGCCACACACAGGTAGCCGTAAAGGAATGGCTCGATTAGCTGCGGATATGGTGAGAATTGTCCTTTCTATAGTTAGAATTAAATTCAATTTTTGTCACGCCATATATTTCTATAGTTATGACAATTGTTTTATTCAATTTTTGTAAATGTAGAAAAAAGAGAGTTCCAATCCCTCTTCCATTTCTAGAACTCATGTTTGGATTAGATCTCACACTCGAAAAAATGGCGAACCAGTGAGTTTGGCCGTTCAAGATAAAATAGTATGTGCTTTTGTTTCAATTTGATTATTATCGAATCACTTTAGAGTGTAATAATTATGGAAATTATAATAAATGTTAACATTTGCAGGAGCAAATTAAAAAAATTGAAACGCTTTCACAATCCAGCTCAAATACTAATGTGAGAGAAGATGCTCTTTCAGTAGTGCTGGGACAGGATAGACCCGGACGATTAAGAGGAATGGGAAGAAGCATGACCTACACCAAGTTTATTGTGGCACAAGCTAGTTAAAAACAAGAAACTCAACTTCAAAATAGAGTAAGCGATTTGGAGAAGACGGTGCTAATGCTACAAAATAAGGTAGATTTTATGCACTGATCAGCGCATACCCAGTTTGCACTTATCAATTTAAAACTAGGTTCACACTAAATTAGTGCAAAAAAATAGAATTGGTCAATGCAAATTAGATTTCCAATTTTAGTACTTTCAGCGATATTTCAATAACATAAGGGTGACAATTGGATTTCTGAACGATGACTATATCCATGTTTTTGTCGAGTATATCATGCACATTCAAACTTAAAAGATCTTTCTATCTGATAATCATTCATATTAAAAATATGCATTGGTCAAATTTCTGTTTAGAAAAAATATCTAAACTCTAGCTGTAAACTTCCAAACCCTTTTGAGTAAGTAAATCTTTATGATATCATGTGTTGAACAGTTTTCTTGGTCTATCATATAATTTTATTTTATTACTGATATAATCGACTCCCTTTCATAATATGTAAACTTGTCTTTTCAGCATGTGCATAACTTGATGACTAATTGCTATCAATTAAAATCAAATTGATATCATGTGTTGAACAGTAGTAAATCGATAATTCAAATCAATTAAAATTATAAAGCGATGATTATACAAATGGAAAAAATGTTAGTTTTTATTCATAATTTTCCATGACCATTTGCTTCTTTTTCAGTTGTTGCTACATTTTTCTTATTTCTCATCCGCATTGTATTTTTGCATCCAACTTGTTTGAATTTTATTTTGAAATGGCTTGTACATGGTGAACTACATATTCAGGAAGTCACCCATATTGGTGATGTTTTAACTACGAGTGATGATAGAAACGACAATAGTAATTTTTGTTCTGAAAATGGTGTTGAAAACTGTTTTCAGTCACCAAGCAAAGGAAAATTCTGAGCATATTAATAAAAAAAGGATCTTGTACAAAATATTATCACCTGTATAATAAATAATATCACCTTGTACAAAATTGTGTACCCTGTCAACTTCATTTCCATATATACTCATCTCAGTTCGTCTATCAAAACTAAGAAAATCTGAAGTATATGTTATCTAAAACTTCAGCACAACTTCAACTTAAAAACAAAAATCAAGTTCAATACAACCTGAGAACAAGGGGATTAAAAATAAAGAGGGCTTCAGCTAACAAGAATTACAGTCTGTTTCAAGGGAGAAGCTCTGTTCTTCTTCTTCATCACTCTGAGTAACTTCACTTTTAAAAACTTAAAGTAAAAGTTGGTTGCTTGCTAGTGTGTGAAATGAATATGGATTGCATAAATGAAAACCTGAAAATGAAAATGCTTTGAGTCATTTAGCAGAAATTGTTTGCAATACTCCGGGTAGTTCTTCAGTTGGGTTAGTGGAAGTTGCCTCTGGTCTGACAAACTGCAGTTAGATGCATTTATTTAGTTTGCATTTATATCTATGAGATATAAATTTAGTTCAATTTTTCAATTTGTCTGTTGTTTATTAAAATGTGAACAAATTGTGAATTGTGAGTTATAAATTTAATTCAGTTTAAATATAATTGCATTTTATTTCATATTTAATTGCATTTGAACTATGGGTTATAAATATAATTGTAAGTTATTTACTAATTTTTTTGACAGTATATTTTTGTTTTGATTCAGCTAATGCAGCAATCAAGAAAGGACGAGCAACCAAGAAGGGTCGAAGATGAGAATGCGTCTCAAGCGGTAAAGTTATTTATATTATTTGTGTGACATCATTTGAATTTGAGTTTGAATTTTTAGTTAAGTATTTAGCGTGATTGTTTTTGATTAATTTTAGAACAAGTATGACAACACAAATGCCCACTGTGATTTATTGGATTGGACTGGGGTTGATGAAATAGTTGCTGAAGGAAGAGTTCTTTCAACTGATCCGAAAGAGCTTGTATATAACATCCCTCTTGGACCGAAGGCCATGAAAATTTGATAGTTATTCCAAAGAAATTAGATGCTTTCTTATGGAGGTCTACACCTAAGATGCTCTCACATATTGGAGAAGCTAAGAATGAGATAGTAGCATGGCCATCTGATAGAGTTGTTTTGCACACGATGAGTCACTTTGAAAAGGATGACATTATGGTAAACTTAATTTTTTTTTATTTATTCGGTACCTTTATGAATTAAATACAAAATTTATACTTTATTTTGTTTTCATATGTTCTAATTTGTTTTTATAGAGTAATAGTGGCAGTACAAATATCAAATGCAAGCTGTATGATTGGACCAGAAACAAAGAACTAGTTGCTGAAGGAAGGTTTTACTCTAGTGATCCAAATCAGCTTGTGAATAATATTCCTCTGGGACCATCCGCCGTGCTTGTTTCGATCGATGAGGCCAAAAAACCAGATGCATTCTTGTGGAGACCTCCAGCTGGTATGACATATGTTGGAGAAGCTATTGACATCAAAATAGCTTGGCCAGAAACAAATGTAGTTGTTGAGAATGTTAATGCTACAACGTCTGCTCATACGGCTAATGTTGTATTATCTTCAACGGTAATGTGTATACTTTACATATTGATTTATCAAAACATATGCAATGACAAGCTTTTATTTTTAGGATCACTTTTATTTTCAAAACTTATTTAAACGGTTTCATTTGTTGCATGATAGAGCGCAAACTCCAAGACAGATATGAAATGCAAGCTGATCAGCGTTCAAGGAGCCAAAGAAGTAATTGCTGAAGGGCGTTTGGCTTCAACCGACCCTAAAGCATTGGTCCATTTTGTTCCACTAGGGGAAAACGCAGTCAAAGTTTGGGTTGATGTTATAAAAGTTCCAAATGCGCCTTTGTGGAGACCTACTTCTTATTTTGAATTTATTGAAGATGCACTTGGTTCGACGATAGCTTGGCCATCCACGAATATTATAACCTAATCAACTTCAAGTAAGTATGAATTATCTTTTTTTTCTTGCGATATAATTTATTATGCTTAGCACATCCTTACCATGGTTGGCTGCCTTGGATTTTGAAAAGTTCTTGCCAGAATAAGTTAGTGAATACAGCATCTCTGTCACTAGTAATAGATTAGGCATGCCATGAAGTTTAACCACATTATCAAATGATTTATGTGCAACCTGAGGCGCTGTATATGAATGTGTGAGTATACTTCGATAACCTGTCAATAATTAAAAAAATAACAGAGTAGTGATTGCAAGGATGTAGTAATGTGATAAAATTTATACTATTGTTTTCCTAAATCTATTCTGGATCGGTTAATGGTTGTAAAAGTCCAAGAATATTGATGTTTTCATGCTTCATTTGTTGGCAAATGTCATAAGCAGCTATGTAGTTCCGAACATCTCGTTTAATCCCTTGCCAATGGTTACAATTTAGGGGACTGCATCTTCAAAATCCCTATATATTTTTTGATCCCATTTTCTTTGCTTCTTACTCTATCTGCTTTTCTATTGCCTGAATTGATAATTCTGCTATGACAGTTTAAGCGGTGTGATGATTATCTTGGTCCGTTTGCTAAAATTATTGCTTTTTGTGGCATTATCTTGTTTATTCTCAGTTATTCTAACATTGATTCTTTCTTTATTTATCATGCTATATTTTTTAGCACTCATACTGTTAGAGTACTTTTGCACATCTTAGGGATTTTTATAGTTTTCTTGATTTCCTTACATAGGAAATTGAACATCTATGTCTGAAGTAGACTGCTACTCATTTTCCACCATTATTTTGCTGGTTATGGTATCATTTGCAGTTGAAGGATCTTCAAGATTCCATTGGTTAAGCATCATTCTTCGAAACCCATTTTCTTATCATTGTACATTGACCTTTAGTATATCCAAAGCAGACGCAATTTCAACATTTAGGCAGAAGCCACTCATATTAAATATTTTGTTTAAAAGTTTCTTCATTATAAAGTGATACATTGACTTCGTTAGGAAAGTATGAGTCTGCAGCCATCTTTATTAGAACTTGAGCATAATTCAATCTCATTTTCGTTGTAATGGCTGCACTCAGTTTAATAGATTTTTCCTAATACAAGCATAAGCTTAGAGGTATTATCCCATTCTTTGACATATGTTTTCTTTAATTATAGCAAACTTCTTGTTATTAATCGATATGGGAAGAATATACTAAGATAAATATCCTCACTTTCTTGCTCTCCGGCAACTATGTCTTGCCAATATTTGATCCTTATTGTGCTTCAATCTCTATATTGGCATCCCAACAATGCTCGTCCAGTTCAGAGCATTAGCATCTCAGCAAATATTAATAATTCTGGCCTTTTTCTCTTTGATGCTTCATGACTGCCTTTAATTCAGTAAATAGGCATTTTATTTTTTGCTTTAGCTCAGGCATACAGCATAATAGCAGGTCTTCCTCGTCATTTTCTTTTATGGCATCAGTGCTTCAGTATTCAACCACTGTCAAACAGTAGCTTAAGCATTCTTATTGTCAACAATTGTCAATCTCGTTGGTCAAATTTATAACATTTTACCTCGTAGTTTGAACTATTTACCAACGTAACAGTATTCTGTTAAATTAGCTTTGGTGGTAACCACCAACCGTTTGTTTTTTCTTGCAAGAATTACCTATTAACATGTTTTTTCTTTACATCTTCGCAGTTTCAAAGTGAGCATGCTTATGTAATTTGACTGACTTAGCTAGTGGAGGTTGAATTGTTGAAGAGGATTAGCTTGGACTCTCACAACTCATATTTTGCTTAATTTAATATGCTATTTATGTAAAACAATGTTACTATCATATTTGCTTACAACATTATGTATATATACGATTATCGTTTATTTTGAGTATGGAGTTAGTGCAACTTTATTATATATAACATGCGAAGATTATATTTATTTATTGTGTTTTTAATTAACTGATATTATCAGATATAAAATTTTATAGCTGGTGGGATGATTGTAAATATAAACTTTTGTGCATGGTATTTTTCATATTTAACAGCGTTTCAAAAACGTTGTAAAAAAGAAAAAACGCTGCAGATGTCAGGCAAAAAGGGAAACGCTGTGAAACATCCACCCATATGCAGCGTTTGCTTTATGGTGCTAAATGCTCATTTACGAGCTTTTTCAAAACGCTGTAAAAAAGTATTGCAGCGTTTTTTAAATGTTGTCTAAAGGAAGAAGAAACAATGAGTAAGGACGTATTACAGCCATCATTAAAACGCTGTAATAAGAAAACGCTGTAATATGTTGCTAATTTTGCAGCGTTTTAGAAACGCTGTGATATGTCTTGAATCTATTACAGCTTGTCGTTAGAGAGCGTTCTTCATAACGCTGCGAAAGGATTTGACAGCGTTTTTAAAACGCTGCGAAAGACCATTTTCCTTGTAGTGAAGCTTCACTAGCAGGTCGATTGTTCTCACAGGTTGCTTGGCTCACCAGTGAACCCCTGGACCTTCGTTTGGCATGCAGACATGCTTTTCATGTCAATTTTCATTTGATCAAAAGTACATTTGAAAAGAATATTAATAGAGCTACCACTATCAATCAACACTCATCGGACGACAGCAGGACCGATTCCCACTGTTACCACCATTGGATCGAGAGTCGGGGCTTCGATCCCTTCGGTGTTCCGATTTCAAAATACTGTCATCACTTAGTACTTTCAGCAGCTTGGCTAGGGTTTTATCTTCTAGTGCGAGACATGATTCCTTTGGAGCATGCTTCAACGAACTTGCATATCGCTCCATCTCTCCCTAACTTCTTTGCATGGGGTGTGGTCCCCCAGATATTGTTCCAATAATGAGTCTTTAGTCAGTTCATTTAGACCCTTCCTCACTTGTTCCGGCTTGATTCCTTTGTTCCCTAGGGGGCTAAGCAACCGTGGGTTGATCGGGGTTCTATGGTTTTCTCACGTATTGTTGGAGCTTGTTTTCTCGAATCAATTCCTCAATGAGATTTTTTAGATGGCGGCACTTATTTGTGTTATGTCCATGAGTCTCATGGAAACGGTAGAACTTTCCCGAGTGTTTTTGCTGCTCGGTTGCTTCCTTCCTGGGGGTATCTTGTATTCTTCAGTCCCCTATGTTGCAAGATAAATATTCTCCGAAGTGTCGTTTAGAGGGGTATAATCTTCCTGCCTGAACCCTTTAAGCCTTTTATTGCTGCCATTGCCATTTCTTTATTGGAGTTCTGATTTTTCCTCTTTTGATTCTCATCTTTCCCTGTGACTCCCTGAGCAGTTCCAGAATCGTGCGTGTTTTGATTCATTGGTACATCACTTTATCTGATGTTCATCAGTTGCACACCAGTAGAATTTCTTTCTAGCTCTTGTGCTTCCTCCAATCTTAAGTACTAACTCTCTTTACGATTGAAGTCTTTCCTTGTGGTAGGCTGCTTCATTTTAATCTATTTCCTGAATTCAGTCTTCGGGTGAATGGCACGGACTATCGCCATAAAAACCATGTCCTCATTGGGGTTGCTTACTTCTGTCACCACGGTATTGAACCGGTTCATGAAAGATTTCAACGACTCGTTGCATCCCTAGAACAATCCGGATAGAGACATGACATCTTTTGGTTGCGCGATATGGAGCCTGAATTGGTCAAGGAATTTTGTTGCTAATTGGTCAACGGTAGAAATAGATCTCGGGGGAAGTCTGGTGAACCACATAGATGCAACTCCTTCTAAAAAGATAGGGAAACATCTACAGTGAACAGCCACTAAAGCGTTGGCTCCGTCCATATACCAGCTATACTTGTATAAATGGGGTTTTGGGTCCTTCGTCCCGTCATAGGATGGGATGGTTGGCATTGTGAATTTGTCTGAATATTTTTCATTCAAGATTTCATCGGTAAAGGGAGTCTGACTTGGAGCAGATCCCATTTATCATCCCTTCATTTATTACTCTCGTCCATCAATCATTTGACCATGTCTGCTATGTATGCCTCTAATGTCCGGTAATCTTGGGGACAACAATCAGTTACTACACCAAGTGTTTGACTTTGCAAACGATCTTAGCATGTGGGTTGAATCCTATGCTCTCCTGTCTTCGGAAGAGACACTCCCACGGGACCCCGTTGGCTTACAATTGGCCTGATTGGGGGCAGTTTGGACGTTCCTAGGATCATCGAACACGTTGACATTTTCTTACCAAATTTTCAAAATTACAAACAAGTTCAAAATGAACAACCCTCAACTTTTGAAAAGAGAATGAAATTTTTACTTGAAAATTTAACACAACAAACTCAAGTAATGAATGATCTGTGTAAATCACTGTGCAACAATTCAAGTCAAAGTTTTCAAAATAATCAAAATTTGAATTCACTTCCAAATTCAAATGATTTTGATTGTAACCCATGCCAATTCAACTTCAAACTCCAAAATGAATTTCAAAATCACAATGGAAATGTGAATAACTTTTCATATGATTTTGGCAATTGGAATAATTTCAATTTTGGTGCGATTGATAATTTTTATTCTCAACAAATTCAAATTGAAAATTCTCATATTAATAATCATGAATTTTATTTAGTTGAGCAAATGTAAAAAGATTACGAGGATTTGTTGCGTGAAACGTATAAAAAATTTCATGAGAAACATAATCAAATCCCAACTTGGGAAGAATAAAATAATAATCCACCGTTTATCCAAGTTGAAATTTTTTATTCTCAACAACTTCAAAGCAAAAATTTTCAATTCAATAATTACAAATTTGATTTGGTTGAGCAAATGAATGAAATTTACAATGATCACACGGATTTGTTGACTAAAACGTACAAAAAATTACGTGAACAAAAAAAATCAAATCCCAACGTGTGAAAAGCCGAGTGATAATCCATCTTTTACCCAATTTGACGATTTTCAAACAACAACTTTTGAAATTGAAAATGATGATCTTAATGAAGTAGTTGAAAAGACGGTAATTGAGTTGGATTTCAATTCTTTTCAGGGTGAGACACTCGATTTAAATTTCAATCTTCCGTTTTTCGATTTTGAAAACTTAAATACAACAACTTTGGATATTGAAATTGATACATTGAATGAAGTTGTGAATGATTCAACAAAGGAAGACGAATTTAATGAACATGAATTTTTTGGACATTTCGATAATGAGTTGTCGAATTCTGAAGGGGATGATTTAAATCACCATTTTGGTTTTAAAGTCGATAATTCTGAAAATATTTTCAATGATAAACTTGAATTACAATTTGGTGAGAATAAACTTGAACTTCAATCAATCATTTTATCAACCCCGAAAATCATCGGAAAGGAAACAACTCGTATGATTTCTAATAAAATGACATTCGTTTTTTCGAATCAACACTCAATTTTGAAATCTTTTACGATTTGGTTTTTTGTGCCTAAGCCGTGTCTCGCATATTTGACGAGACAAATGAATCGGTCTTTGGAAGACCTTTCATTTACTTTTTGACGATATATTTTCTGATCTCGTGTAAATACCGTTCTTTTTCATGTAAATAAAGGTCATGTTTTTATTTTTATTTTTCTCCTTCCACTTGGGTTGACCGTGGGGACACAGTCAAAATCAAGTATGGGGGGTTCTCATCTTCTTTTTGTTTTTTTCATAGTTTATTTTACATTTTCTTTTCAAAACCCAAAAAAACAAAAAAAAATATCAAAAAAAATTAAGCACTTTGATTTATTTTTAAAGAAACGCTATAGAAAAAATATATGGTTTTGGTTTATTAAATTGAAATTTTTGAAAATTTATTTGTCTTAACAAAAGTAAAAATGAAGTTTCATTACAAATAACAATGGTTTAACTAGTATATAAGAAGATTCATGGGTGATAATTATGAAGTATACCCCAATTGAAAATATTTGTTTAAAGGAGTGGTTAATTTAAAGTAAAGGCGATAATATTTTAAATCTTTTAAGTTATGCGGTACTAGGATGATACTGTAAAACTCTCCCTCTTTCAGAAAAAAAATTCCAATGTATTCACTCTCATTTAAAAGTCCTCACGGTTAAGCATGGGTGAATTACTTGGAATCTTTGATTATGTGCTTTCATACTCATTTAAAAGTCATCATGGTTATGCGTGTATGGAACACATATAAAAAAAGGAAAAAAAGAAAGAAAAAAAGAACAAACTTAATAAAAACCACCTACGGTCGATAGGTGTATGCACGTAAGTGTGTGCACTCACCATGCTCTGTACTCCCCTCACATAAGCCCGTAAGGCAGTGCATGGGTGGTATATCTGGCCTCCGTTTACCTAAGCTAGGTGTGTAATTTTTCTTGCAAACAAAGAGAGAGTAAGCAATTGAAATCCTAGCACTATTTTAACTTATTTGATTTGACTTGTTATTGAAAAGAAATGAAAATGCCACTTTGATAAACTTTGATAATCGACTAAGGATCCATTTCATAGTTACACTGTGTTATCAATCGAAACAACGAGTTAAACTATCGTTTATTTGTTATGGTAACTTGATTTTTTATTGGAAATTTTGACAAGTAAAAGGACTTAAATTTCTCGATGATAACCAAAACCTATATTTAATTTATTCATGTCAATTTGAAAGTAAATCCTTCATTTGTAAATATTTTTGAAAACTTGCATTCACATATTTGTAAATAAATCTTGCATTTTGTAAATATTTTCATATTGCAATTGGATTTTGTGGGCAGTATCTGCTGAAAACCCTCAAGCGACAACACTCGTCCTACTAGGGACACCCAGAGGTTTAACGGCTTGTTGCATATGCTCAATGCAATCGTGCTCCCTACGAAAACGGATTTATCTTAGATTTTTAGTTTATTCGAGGACGAATAAAAAGATAAGTGTGGGGGTATATGATGTGCACGTAAATGTGCATATTTTTTCCACCATATTTAATATATTTAAATTAAATAAATGATCATGTTGGGTATTTTAACTTGTTTAAACCAAAAATTCAAATTATTTTCAAATTGTCACATACTCATCTTCATATAGGGGCAAAATGGTCGTTTTTGTGCATTCATTAATTTGTGAAAATTTACTTGGAATTTTCTATGTTGTTTTGTAGAAATTTTAGTGAATTTTACAAGTGGCTTCATGAAGATACACATGCACAAGAGTGAATACAAAGGAATGGAGATGGAAATAATTCAAAGTGATGATCATGGAGGACCCCACCAACCTTAATGTACACTTAGGAGCTAATGCACATGCTAAAAGGCCATTAAATCTTCATGCAAACTTAATGGATGATTATTTGAAGTTAATGATAACTTGGCCACCACACTTCCTAAGAGGGTAGTTTGGGTAGCTCCCAAAAAAGTGAATTAGGGTTTTAAACTTGTATAAATACCACTTATGTTTCATGTAACATGCTCTCCTCTTCTCTTAGGCTCTCTTCTCTTCGCCTCTTAGTTTAAGAAAATAAATCAAAGCTCTTCTTTCTTTTTCCATGGCTACTTAGCCATTTCTTTTATGTAATTTTTTTATGCAATTTCAACATACATGCTTTTTCTTCTTTTGTTTATTTCCTTTAATGTTAGTAGTGTAGATTTATTTATTTATGCAAGTAGTGTAGATCTTCTTTTATTTTATACAAGTAGAATAGCTCTTCCTTTACTTTGCTTTCATCTTCTTTTTTTTGTGTGTTTCATGTTAGATGCTACTTGTGTTGATATGATAACACAAATGAGAGGCTAATCCCTTCAATTTAGGGGTAATGAAGCCTTTAATCATGCAGCTTCAACATTTTGATAATTATTGCTCTTTTTTATGCTTAATGAGAATGCATGAAGTGGTTAACTTGTTGTTTTTGCTTTGAATTTGATAGTTTATATTGTTGACACCAAATAGGCTATGCTTAAACAATCACAAACAATAATTACCTCTTCATCTACATATGATGATGGTAATGAAGTGAATGTTGAAATTAAAATTTGATGGTCAATATTTCTAATTCATAGTTAATAGGCCATGCTTAAAATAGATTTCATTTTCAACTTGTTGTCATTTTTCATGAGAATTAGTAAGTGGTTTAAGGGGTATATTAAAGTTTGATGGCTTATGTTGGGCTAATTAATAGCACAAATATGTCATACTTATGATAAGCACATCGTTTAAATTCACTAATGACCAAAAAGAGAGATCATAATTTCATAATTTGTTGAACTATATGATCTAGAGAGTGGAATTATCTCTAAATTGTCATTTAACTCTCGTATTTTTATCACTTTCATTTTGTTAGTTTCTTACATTTTTATCTTAACACTCTCTAAATCTTTCGTTAATTTGATTGAATAGATTTTTAAAATCAACAATTCCCTGCGGATCGACCTGTACTCACTACGTACTATGATAGTATGCCATGCACTTGCGGTAAAATTTAATTCAAAATTTATCGGCAATGTAACGACCCGAAAATTTTAATAATTTTTATAACATATTTAATTGAATTTTTGAGAAATTTAATTTTTGAAATATAAATTTGATATTTGGAATGCGTCTATTTAAACATAGGCAATGGCAAAATTTCAATTTATAATATTGAAGTTTATTTTATTGTGAAATTTTATTTCAATTTAAATCAGTTAATAACAGTTGAATTTAAATGTTTTCCGAAACCTAAATATGTCAACATGATAAAATTTATTTAGACTACTTCATTAATAAGACTGCATAATTCGTTTCGCAAATTTTGGACGTTTCTAGCTCCGTTTGAATTTTTCCGTACGGAATAGCAACGTATATCAGTGTCCGTATCGACTTTTGATTGGATGATCGTACCACTGATATTTGTATACCGTTTTGATCATCTCACCGTGCTGATCTTCGCAGTATATTTATTTCTGTGTTTTGAGATCCGGTACGCGACGGAAGCAATAAACTGTTCGTTGTAACGGTACCATAAAGTGTGACTTTATTTCTTCCTTCGGTTTCAAAATTTGAAAAGTACCGTCCAATCAACCCATAAATTGTTTTTTAACTTTTGCTGAATCAGTTGTGCAACTGTTACCAATCCATCATTTTTATTTATTTTTCAGTGGTCTGTTTCTCTATCTGTCCATTTTCATTCTGCGTTTGCTTTTGAGATAATATAAAATATTTGTACTTTCCCTACAAAATGTCTTACTTATACTATGCCGACCTTTCCTTTTCTACCTGTTTCTTTTATTTTATACAGTTGTTGCTTTTCTAGCGTTGCTTTCATTTCTATTTATGTAATAAGAGAAGGAAATATAAAAAAACTCTGCTCTGTCATTCGTTTGCAACCATCCCTTCCTCCAAGCTTCCCTACCCACTTCTCCACATTCCCCTTTGCTCCGCCGCCCTGTCGCCTCACCCAGCAGCACCCTCATCCCGCCAACCCAGGCCGCCTACAATCCACTTTGCTAGCCTCGGCCTCACCCACCTCTTACTTGCGCCTACCCCATCACTTCCATGCGGCCACGCAATCCAAACCGACTGAAGCTCCGCATCCACCTCGTTCACAACAGCAAGCCTCATATTCTATTATTGTTGACTCGTTTGCTTTGAAGCCGAGTGTGCTCGTTCGTTTGAGGTTTAATTTTGTGATAATGTAAGTATATATATATATACTTTTACAGTCTGATATTTTATATTTTTTTATAAGCAGTTAGTGTATATATAAGTTGTATCTATTATTTACTTTTAAAGTGTAGGTATGTAAGTATATATAGCAGTTTTATATAAACGGTATACATATTTATACTGATCTATATATATGTACATTACTTGAATATAAAGGTTAGTTTGTACGCATATGTCTACATTTCTTGTTTTGCATTTTTCTACCTTGTTTTGATAACCTGATTTCATATTATTTTGTATATATATGATATATTTTAAAATATCCAGTTTTGTAAATATGGAAATTTATATGCCTACAATTGTAAGTGAATTCCATATCACGTATATATACATATTGTGATGTTAGTTTATATATATTTATTAATTTGTTAGTTTGTATAGGTTGACGTTAATAATATAATAATATTAGCTATATGCGATGCTATAATGTACTAAAAGCTTATATAGATTTTTAAATTTTCTGTTTCTATATGTGAATTATGAAGGTTATATATACTTTTACACAGTAACTTATATGATAGGTTGCTTATGTAAGTAATCTTTTCCTACTGTTTATATATATGTAGTTATAATGTAAAATATATATTAGCCTGAACAAATACATTTGCAACCGTATAGTGTTATAAATTAGTTTATATAGGGTCGATTGAGTTATATTGGTTTATAACATTTTATATATATAAGTCTGTAGCGATTTATGATCCATTATAAAAATATATATATATATAATATGTATATATGTTTGATTTCAATGAATATATATTTAAATTAAGACTTATTTAAAATGTATATGTATTTTAAATTGAATATTGGGTTTAAGGAAGATAATAATATAATATTCATCTCGTCTAAATTTTTTTTTATCAAGCTAATTTGATTCGATCCCATCGATTTCTGTTATCAGATCTGTCCGTCGAATTTGTGCCAATCTTGCTTTGATTCGGAATTCATGCTTCGATTCGTAACTCGATTTCATCGTCAAATCCTCTCTAGCCTCGAAAGGTGAGCATTCACTCACGATTAACGTTCTTATATTTATTAAATTTGATTTCAATTGAAACGACAATTGAAATATGCTGCTATAGTTATTTAATTTGTTATATGCTATTATCTGTAACTGTTCACCTGTGGAATATGACACCATATCCTATTGTTTATATTATATTATTATTGATGATATATGCTTGCTATTATTATCATATTTGTTATCACTCTGCAGGTTCCCTGTTAGTATAGAATTCACTATGGGTTGAAATGATACATACTCGAACGATCTGTAGAATAGGAGAAAATCGTTATGGGTTGAAATGATAAACCCAAGCGATTTTCATTTGAATTGAATTTGGGATTGCGGGTTGAAATGATATATACGCGTATATATTTAAATTACGGATTGAAATGATAAATATCTGTATCACTGGACCATAGAATGGAAAATTTTATACAGACACCGTTGGTCTATATATAAAATTTTGAAAATGATTTCTATGGTTTTGGAAAGGAAATATATATGGTTTTATTTAAATTTGAAAATATTATGTATATGAATAAGTTTTAATATAAAATAGATTTAATAATAAGCTTTAAATTTAGTAAAGTTTGATTTAAGCAAATATGTTTAAGTATTTATTTAAAATTAAATATATAATAGATTTTATAATGATTCTATAAGTTAAGGTTGGAGAGATAAATGTGGATTTATTCGAAATTGTAATTAATTAAGAATTTTTGCTTAAATAAATCGATTTGAAACGTATTGAATTTGAGGGGTTTTAAGATATGATTTTATAACTTGATTTTTGATTTAAAGTGATTAAATGGATATTTCAAGTTTTAAATAAATCGAAGGAAATATTTAGTTTGGTGTAATTTAAGGTTATTTAAATGATAATGGATTCATTAAGTGAATATTTCAAAACTAAATAATAATGAAATTAAAATAAGGTATATATGAAACTATCGATTTAGTTTTGAAAGTGTTATAAATTGGAAATATATATATATATATTTGAAATGGAAATGATATTTTGGTTTTGAAGTATAATTTATTTTGAAATGACCACGGTGTTATTATGACGTTGGTTGTGAATATCGTATGTTTCTACATATTAGATAGTTCCACGGATCCTTGGAGGATGGTTATCCCAAACAACCTTTAAGTTACTTGTATTTCAGTTGATATTTCACTTGAATTGGATTTATTGATTTAAGAATGTAAATCCTGACTCGAGTGTTTTGTGTTTTGCTTTACGCTCGGGTCAGATGAGTGATACAGCATTTGAGACTCACCTTTGAAGTTTGGAGCTTCGCTTGGAGATTCAACTATCGATTAAGCTTTCTGCTTCTCTAGTTGATTTGTTCAGAGATGTTATCAGTCTGTATTTGAGATATTCTGTGTATTTTATTTCAAACTCTGCTGTTTACATAGTAGCTTCATGAACTACTATTTATCTATTCCGCTGCATTATTATATTACTCTGTGTTTGTGATTCTGTGATTGATTTATTTACTGTACATGCTGAGTTTTGCCAAATTTAAATTAACAAATCTGATATTTTGGGCAATTCAAGTCTGACATGTGCGGATGCGAATGGTTGAAATTATCGAACCATTACAGGCAATTTTCTAACTCGATAGAAAATTTATTGTTAAACATGTCTTGCTCTCCATCTTCTGAATCGGAGAGATCCATAGCTATATCTTCTTGCGGGATTTTGGCCCCGTGATTTAAGTTCAAGATTGGTTGCCTTGCGGCGGGTGGAGTATTCGCATTTCCTTCCACATTATGTCCCATGGTTCCTTTTGTTACCCTTTATTGCGACTGTTTTCCGTTTCTTCTGTTCAGCCCATAAACGGAAGAATTTTCTTGTTCTATAGCAGCCGCAGGTTCAGGCATAGTCCTTGAAACAGGATTTGGCTGTACGGTTAGAAGAGCATTAAGCTTCTCCATATCAGAGCCTTCTGGCTATTTTCCATTCTTTGGTTGATTTCGTCAACCATCTTATTCAACTCATCCCTAGTAACGACTTTGTGTTGACTGGAGGATGTTAGTGCCTGATTTCCTAAGTTAGCGCCATTTACTTTAGTATGTTAAGGATTAACATCTTCTTTCGCTACCACTGCCCCTATGGATCTTCCAGAGGCAGTTCTTCTTCTTTCAGGAGCCATGGATTCCAAATGGTAGATTCTTCAGGCAAAGATTGAGGATCTAACTTCTAGATCCATGGGATCTAAAGTAGACAGCTAGATCTAAATCTTGAGTTGGACCTTCTCAGTGAAAGCACCAAAATGTTAACCCAAAAAATAGATCAACACCTTGGTTTGAATGTAAAAGCACCAGCTCTATTCTCATAGAGCAATAATGTAAACAATAAATGTAGAAAAAGACAGAAAAAGTAAGGCGACAAGAGATTTTTATAGTGGTTCGGCTGTTATGAAGTCTACGTCCACTTTATAGGGTTATTATAGACTGATCGCTATTACAAGAAGTGTTTGATTACAAGATTCTTGATTGTCCTTAGCTAGATTGGATCTCCAAGGTTAGAATCCACTGGAGATCATAGTGAACCCCTTTGGAGATTGTTGTGAGGAAGGTAGAGAGTGAAGAA
The DNA here is from genome assembly GCA_030737815.1 of Allium fistulosum. Taxonomy (NCBI): domain Eukaryota; kingdom Viridiplantae; phylum Streptophyta; class Magnoliopsida; order Asparagales; family Amaryllidaceae; genus Allium; species Allium fistulosum. The sequence continues at coordinate 320,061,434 of CM060902.1, read as the reverse complement.
AGTTTCCAGCAGAGCTTTAGCGACCAGTCCGGAGAAGATCCAGTTTATGTTGTGGGTAGGATGGTATTTATAGAGATTAGAGAGCTTCTTGGCAAGGCTTGTTTACTGACTGCTTTTAGATGGACAAAGTAATATCTAGAGGAGCTTAGCTCACAACCCGAGCTAAAACCTTGAATCGCTAGCGATCCATGGACTTAGCTCGCGTGCGAGCCAATTACTTAGCTCCTATCTCCATTGCTTTGCCTAGTTAGCTCACCGAGGATCCATGGACAAGTATGGATCGCTGTCGATCCATACACTTAGCACATTTTCCCACTTTTTCTATCATGCTTCTTTTCTTCCATATGCCATAGCGACCTAGTGATCCCAGGATGAAATATGGATTGCTAACGGTCCATGATGCATGGATCGCTAGCGATCCATAGACTTAGTGTATTTCTGGACTTTGATGTTTAGGATGCTTTTGTTGCTTTGTGTCGTTGCATGTTGCTCTGATTTGACGACGATCTACTATCCAGTTGTACTTAGCTTCCGATTAGACTGAACGGACGCTGGTTCCATAGTTAAATTTAGTCGTTGCTTTAGTAATATGACTTGGCTCTTGTTAACTTATTGCCTTGGCCTTATTGGTCAAGCTTTGAGCCATTCTGACGTTATGAACTTATTCTGTCTTCTATTGGATCCTGATGGGTTAAAAACCAGGATAACAATACTCTTATGTTATATCTTGTTCTCACCTTTTGGATATTTAGAGATAGTCTGACCCGTTTATTTTATAAAATTTGAGTCTGGCATAGGCTTTTTAGGTACCAAGACTTGTAGGCTTTTGGGTAGGTGGGCTACCAGATGATAGACTATATTGATTTATCAGTTTATCTCATGTAGAACATATTTATGCATATGTATAAGATTGGATGTATATTTGACAGTGACTTTTTCTGGATGGTTATTAAGTGAGTCTAGTATTATTTTGTAGACTAATAGTATGTATTTATATATGATGTATGTTATCCGCTGTGATCTGTGACTGTTGTTTATATGATATATTGTTCTAATTTTGAGAAACTGGTGTGAGTAATACTTTAGACTAAAATTATACATGTCAAAAAAATTATTCTAGATATTTAGAAAACAGTAAGTATGACGTGTCAGTGTTAGTTTAAAGATATATTCACATTTGGTCGCCCTTAACAAGCCGTATTCTATGTATCATTAGATAACAATATTTATAATGTTCTCTAGTAATATGGGTATAATGGCAGGGTCGTTACATTTTTTACAGAGTAGAGTCAGAACATTATAGCGTATAATATCGTGGATCCGAGACTTAGATGACTTAGAGTCTTGTCCCCTTGGGTGTGTGGTAGATAGTTAACTTTATTATCTAATTAAGGATAGGAATATAAAATGATTATGGGATAATTATTTGGGGCGTACTTTGATTTTAACTTATTATATTAAAAAAATATTAGAGTTTGGATTGTGCAGAATAAGATTATGGCTAGAGCCAGACCTAGAGTTATACCGGGACCGACTAGTAATCCTGGTACAGGAAGGATGTTTTTTACTCCCGATCAGGTTGCGAAGATTTTCCATATTACCCAGAGCATTACTCATGATGATCATTTGGTTCATGCCGACTTCGATCACTTATGCAGTGACTTCGAAGGCTTAGGAGGTAAACCATTTAAGGGAACGGAAAAGCTCATAGAGATTCAGGTTTGGATAAAGACGTGCGAGAGGATCTTTACTCGCATGAGTCTTACGAATGCCCAAAGAGTTAAAATGGCTTCCAGCCAATTGAAGGAAAGGGCACTCGACTGGTATGACCTTTTAGTGGCAGAGATTGAGGAGATTCAACTTACCTAGATACAATTTAGGTAGAGGTTCGAGAAAAGTTTATGTCTGAGGCAAAGAAGGAAGCAATGACTTGGAAATTTATTGACCTTAGGCAGGATCAATCTTCCGTTATGGAGTGTGTAGGGGAATTTGAGGCATTATCCAAGTTTGGGTTGGAATTCATTAGTACCCCAATGAAGAAAAATCAAAAGTTTATTTATGGATTAAGCTAATAATGACAGAAATTTCTATCGATTAGGAAACCGTCATTAAAATTATAATTGTTATAAAACCGCAAGTGCACGGTGCACAATTGTAGTACGTATGCAAGTACGGATCGATCCGCAGGAAAAGAATTAAATTTCAATATTACTCAATCAAATTAGCCCAAAGTTTTTGAAATTTGTTTTAAACTAGAAAATTAGAGAAAAAGAGCTAGAGCAAAAGTGAATAAAACTATTATAATAAGGAGCAATTTAGAGGCAAATTCACTTCCAATCATTCATATAAATCAACACAAAATTCACTTCTAATCTCTCATTTAAATATTAAGTAAAAATGATAGATGTGCTTATTATAAGTATAATTTATTTGTGCTATTAATTAGCACAACTTAAATCATCAAACTCTAACACATCATTCAAACCCACTTATCAACACTCATGAAAAATGACATGAAAATTAAAAATGAAATCTACTTTAAGTATGATCTTTTTACTATTAATTAGTAACATAGACCTTCAAATTTTGATTCTAGTTTGACTTTCATTATCAAAATTACTTATGAAAATGATCAACTAGTTTATGTTTTAAATAGAGTTAAGCATAGCCTATTTGAGATGTCAATACATGCTATAAAAATTCAATAAAAAAACATAAACCACCATCATTCATTTTTTCCATTAAGCACATATAAGAGATCACAAATGAAATCATTGTGTTTTTCTTTGAGAGAAATGTGTGATCCTCTATGATAAAGGAGAGCACTAGGCAATGCTGAGCTATATAATAAAAATCCAAATATGAAAGTGACAGTTCTGCCTAGTTTTACAAGTGATCACTACCCCTTATACATAAAGTTTAATGATGAAAAGAAAACTCAAAAAGGAAAACCTTTCAGGTATGCCAACAATTGGCACTTAATAGAGGGTTACGGAGAAACATTGGATTTCAAAAAAATACAAATTCCCGAAGGTAACCATATGTACCAATACACAATATTAGTCAAACAAATGAAAAAAAGACTTAAGAGTGGAACAAAAAAGGCCTAAAGCAGAAGATGAAATATAAATTTACAAAGAAATCTGGAGAAATTACAATACCAATTAGAGGAAGAAACCCAAAATGAAAGACTGAACGTAGAATTCTATGCAACTCAAAAGACTCTAAAAGCTCTATTGGATAAACAAGCTACAGAACTGAGGCAAAAAGCAAAAGAGAAATGGATGACTGAAGGAGATGAATGCAATAAAAAAATTTATATAAAAATGTCTCAAAGAAGAAATCATAATAATCTATTTAGTTGTTTGAATGAACAGGGAGATACCACAAAAAGCATACAGGAATTGGAGAATAAAGTTATAGCATATTTCACAAAGACATATAATGGGGATCATACACAACAAATACCACATATCCAATGTAAAACACGCGTTTCTAGGGAAGGAGCTAACTTGTTGACAGCTGACATTACTGAAAGGGAATTGAAGAAAGCCACTTTCTCGATTCATAATGACTCCAGTCCTGGTCTCGACGGAATGGGAGAAGCCTTCTTCAAAATGCGTTGGGAAGACTGGAAAGACAGCAAGATTAAAGGTTATCAAGAAGCACAGAGTGCTGGTGAGTTCATAGATGAAATTAATCATACATTTATCACTCTCATCCCTTAAGTAAGTAAGCCAGAAAGAATAGAGGAATATAGACCTATAGCATGATGTAATGTTCATATAAAATTCTAAGTAAAATCATATGTATAAGACTCAACAAAGTATTGCTAGATATTATTTCTCAATGTCAAAGTGCATTTATAAAGGGGAGATTCATATCTGAAAATTCTTTAATGGCACATGAGCTTGTGAGAGATTTCAATAGACAAGGAACAGATAGGGTGTGTATGAATATCGACCTTCATAAAGCATATGACAAAGTTAATAGACAATTCATCCTACATATGTTACATGAAATGGGAGTTCCAGCAAAATTATTAAAACTAATCACCCACTGCATTTGCACCCCCACATTCTCGGTGATAATTAATGGAACTCCCAATGGATTTATACAATCAAATAGAGGGATTAGACAAGGAGACCCCCTATCTCCCTACCTATTTGCTGTAGCTATGGAATGGTTCTCCCTACAAATGGAACTTGCTAGTCATTAGGTATTAATCAAACCCATTTACAAGCTTCACCCAGAATTCAATCATCTGATATATGCGGATGACCTGTTGGCGGTATTTAAAGCTAATAAATTGGCTATTAAAACAATTAAAGAAATATTTAAACAGATGGAGACATTAGCTGGCCTAAAGGTGAATGAGCTGAAAACTAAATGTTATATGAATAAAAGTTGCAAAAGCAGGGCATAAATTATATCTCAGCTAGGTGTAGAGGAAGGAGAATTGCTAGTAAAATGTCTTGGTGTGCCTTTGTCTAACAATACAATAACAGATGCTAAATGTGGGAAACTAATAGACAAATTATAGAGAAGCTACAAGGATGGAGATCAAAACTACTATCTTTGTAAGTAGAGTTGAATTAGTTCACACTGTCATAACTTCTAAAGTCAGGTTCTGCCTTCAAACATTTCAAATTACTGATTGTTCCATAGCTAAAATCAATTATGTCTGTGCTAATTTTATATGGAAAGGAGAAGTTTATAAAGTGAGCTACAAGGACCTATGCAGACCAAAAAATGGAGGAGGAGTGGGTCTTAAAAACCTATTTGAACTTAAAAAAGCATATGGTCTAAAATTATCATGGAGATCCTCATGTCAGACAGCCTATGGGCCAAGTGGATGAGAGCAAGATATTTGAAAGAGAATTTCTAGACAATTAAAATAGATAATAATGCATCAATGACATGGAAAAATATACTGAAGTACAGGGAGCATCTTAAAAATCTTATAGAAAGACAGATAGCTAATGGACAGAGCACTGGCTTATGGAGAGATCTATGGATTCGCGTAATTCTGCAATGTAACATTCTCTGGCAGCACAGTGATCTCTTTTCACCACTCCGATTCAATTTGCAGTAAGGAACTTCATAGTTAGACACCATTGGGACAGAGCTATTCTTAAATCTGCTAGAGCGGGCCGCCCCAAGAAGGCTTTATATGCTGACATTTCATCCACAATTACAGAAGTCTAAATGAGGGTGACTCTTCGATCGCCCTCTCCAAGCTTCACTAGCAGGTCGATTGTTCTCACAAGTTGCTTGGCTCACCAGTGAAACCGTGGACCTTCGTTTGGCATGCAGACATGCTTTTCATGCAAATTTTCATTTGATCAAAAGTACATTTGAAAAGAATATTAATAGAGCTACCACTATCTATCAACACTCATCGGATGATAGCAGGACCGATTCCCACTGTTACCACCATTGGATCGAGAGTCGGGGCTTCGATCCCTTCGGTGTTCCGATTTCGAAACACTGTCATCACTTAGTACTTTCAGCAGCTTGGCTAGGGTTTTATCTTCTAGTGTGAGAGATGATTCCTTTGGAGCATGCTTCAACGAACTTGCATATCGCTCCATCTCCCCCTAACTTCTTTGCATGGGGTGTGGTCCCCCAGATATTATTCCAATAATGAGTCTTTAGTCAGTTCATTTAGACCCTTCATCACTTGTTCCAGCTTGAATCTTTTATTCCCTAAGGGGCTAAGCAACCGTGGGTTGATCGGGGTTCTATGGTTTTCTCACATATTGTTGGAGCTTGTTTTCTCGAATCAATTCCTCAATAAGATTTTTCAGATAGCGGCACTTGTTTCTATTATGTCCATGAGTCTCATGGAAATGGTAGAACTTTCCCGAGTGTTTTTGCTGCTTGGTTGCTTCCTTCCTAGGGGGTTTCTTGTATTCTTCAGTCCCCTATGTTGCAAGATAAATATTCTTCGAAGTGTCATTTATGGGGTCTAATCTTCCTGCCTGAACCCTTTAAGCCTTTTATTGCTGCCATTGCCATTTCATTATTGGAGTTCTGATTTTTCCTTTTTTGATTCTCATCTTTCCCTGTGACTCCCTGAGCAGTTCCAGAATCGTGCGTGTTTTGATTCATTGGTACATCGCTTTGTCCAATGTTCATCGGTTGCACACCAGTAGACTTTCTTTCCAGCTCCTGTGCTTCCTCCAATCTTAAGTGCTGACTCTCTTTACGATTGAAGTCTTTCCTTGTGGAAGGCTGCTTCATTTTAATCTATTTCCTGAATTTAGTCTTCGGGTGAATGGCACAGACTAACGCCATAAAAACCATGTCCTCATTGGGGTTGCTTACTTTTGTCACCACGGTATTGAACCGATTCATGACAGATTTCAACGACTCGTTGCGTCCCTAGAACAATCCGGATAGAGACATGACATCTTTTGGTTGCGCGATATGGAGCCTGAATTGGTCAAGGAATTTTGTTGCTAATTGGTCAAAGGTAGAGAAAGATCTCGGGGGAAGTCTGGTGAACCACATAGATGCAACTCCTTCTAAAAAGATAGGGAAACATCTACAGTGAACAGCCTCTAAAGCGTTGGCTCCGTCCATATACCAGCTATACTTGTATAAATGGGGTTTTGGGTCCTTCGTCTCGTCATAGAATGGGATGGTTGGCATTGTGAATTTGTCTGAATATTTTTCATTCAAGATTTCATCGGTAAAGGGAGTCCGACTTGGAGCAGATACCATTTATCATCCCTTCATTTATTACTCTCGTCCATCAATCGTTTGACCATATCTGCTATGTAAGCCTCTAATGTCTGGTAATCTTGGGGACAACCATCAGTTACTACACCCAATGTTTGACTTTGCAAACGATCTTAGCGCATGGGTTGAAGCCTATGCTCTCCATTCTTCGGGAGAGCCACTCCCACGGGACCCCGTTGGCTTACAGTTGGCCTGATTGGGGGCAGTTTGGACGTTCCTAGGATCATCGAACACGTTGACATTTTCTTACCAAATTTTCAAAATTACAAACAAGTTCAAAATGAACAACCCTCAACTTTTGAAAAGAGAATGAAATTTTTACTTGAAAATTTAACACAACAAACTCAAGTAATGAATGGTCTGTGTAAATCACTGTGCAACAATTCAAGTCAAAGTTTTCAAAATAATCAAAATTTGAATTCACTTCCAAATTCAAATGATTTTGATTATAACCCATGCCAATTCAACTTCGAACTCCAAAATGAATTTCAAAATCACAATGGAAATGTGAATTACTTTTCATATGATTTTAGCAATTGGAATAATTTCAATTTTGGTGCGATTGACAATTTTTATTCTCAACAAATTCAAATTGAAAATTCTCATATTAATAATCATGAATTTGATTTAGTTGAGCAAACGGAAAAATATTACGAGGATTTGTTGCGTGAAACGTATAAAAAATTTCATGAGAAACATAGTCGAATCCCAACTTGGGAAGAATCAAATAATAATCCACCATTTCTCCAAATTGAAATTTTTTATTCTCAACAACTTCAAAGCGAGAATTTTCAAGTCAATAATTACAAATTTTATTTTGTTGAGCAAATGAATGAAATTTACAATGATCACACGGATTTGTTGACTAAAACGTACAAAAAATTACATGAACAACAAAATCAAATCCCAACGTGTGAAATGTCGAGTGATAATCTATCTTTTACCCAATTTGACGATTTTCAAACAGCAACTTTTGAAATTGAAAATGATGATCTTAATGAAGTTGTTGAAAAGACGGTAATTGAGTTGGATTTTAATTCTTTTCAGGGTGAGACACTCGATTTAAATTTCGATCTTCCTTTTTTCGATTTCGAAAACTTAAATACAACAACTTTGGACGTTGAAATTGATACATTGAATAAAGTTGTGAATAATTCAACAAAGGAAGACGAATTTAATGAACATGAATTTTTTGTACGTTTCGATGACGATTGTCGAATTCTGAAAGGGATGATTTAAATCACCATTTTGGTTTATTGAATTTAAATTTTGAAAATTTACTTGTCTTAACAAAAATAAAAATGAAATTTGATTACAAATAACAATGGTTTAACTAGTATATAGGAAGATTCATGGGTGATAATTATGAAGTATACCCCAATTGAAAATCTTTATTTAAAGGAGTGGTTGATTTAAAGTAAAGGCGATAATATTTTAAATCTTTTAAGTTAAGCGGTACTAGGATGATATTATAAAACTCTCTCTCTTTCAAAAAAAAATACCAAACTATTCACTCTCATTTAAAAGTCCTCACGGTTATGCATGGGTGAATTACTTGGAATCTTTGATTATGTGCTTTCATACTCATTTAAAAGTCATCATGGTTATGCGTGTATGGAATACATATAAAAAAAGGAAAAAAAGAAAGAAAAAAAAGAACAAACTTAATAAAAACCACCTACGGTCGATAGGTGTATGCACGTAAGTGTGTGCACTCACCATGCTCTGTACTCCCCTCACATAAGCCCGTAAGGCAGTGCATGGGTGGTATATCTGGCCTCCGTTTACATAAGCTAGGTGTGTAATTTTTCTTGCAAACAAAGAGAGAGTAAGCAATTGAAATCCTAGCACTATTTTTACTTATTTGATTTGACTTGTTATTGAAAAGAAATGAAAATGCCACTTTGATAAAGTTTAATAATTGACTAAGGATCAATTTCATAGTTACACTTTGTTATCAATCGAAACAACGAGTTAAACTTGTTGGAAATTTTGACAAGTAAAAGGACTTAAATTTCTCGATGATAACCAAAACCTATATTTAATTTATTCACGTCAATTTGAAAGTAAGTCCTTCATTTATAAATATTTTTGAAAACTTGCATTCACATATTTGTAAATAAATCTTGCATTTTGTAAATATTTTCATATTGCATTTGGATTTTGTGGGTAGTATCTACTGAAAACCCTCACGAGACAACACTCGTCCTACTAGGGACACCCAGAGGTTTAACGGCTTGTTGCATATGCTCAATGCAATCGTGCTCCCTGCGAAAACGGATTTATCTTAGATTTTTAGTTTATTCGAGGACGAATAAAAAGATAAGTGTGGGGGTATTTGATTTGTACGTAAATGTGCATATTTTTTCCACCATATTTAATTTATTCAAATTAAATAAATGGTCATATTGGGTATTTTAACTTGTTTAAACCAAAAATTCAAATTATTTTCAAATTGTCACATATTCATTTTCATATAGGGGAAAAATGGTCGTTTTTGTGCATTCTTTAATTTGTGAAAATTTACTTGGAATTTTCTATGTTGTTTTGTAGAAATTTTAGTGAATTTTACAAGTGGATTCATGAAGATACCCAAGCACAAGAGTGAATACAAAGGAATGGAGATGGAAATAATTCAAAGTGATGATCATGGAGGACCCCACCTACCTTAATGTACACTTAGGAGCTAATGCACATGCTAAAAGGCCATTAAATCTTCATGCAAACTTAATGGATGATTATTTGAAGTTAATGATAACTTGGCCACCACACTTCCTAAGAGGGTAGTTTGGGTAGCTCCCAAAAAAGTGAATTAGGGTTTTAAACTTGTATAAATACCCCTTATGTTTCATGTAACATCCTCTCCTCTTCTCTTAGGCTCTCTTCTCTTAGCCTCTTAGTTTAGGAAAATAAATCAAAGCTCTTCTTTCTTTTTCCATGGCTACTTAGCCATTTCTTTTATGTAATTTTTTTATGCAATTTCAACATACATGCTGTTTCTTCTTTTGTTTATTTCCTTTCATGTTAGTAGTGTAGATTTATTTATTTATGCAAGTAGTGTAGATCTTCTTTTATTTTATACAAGTAGAATAGCTCTTCCTTTACTTTGCTTTCATCTTCTTCTTTTTAGTGTTTCATGTTGGATGCTACTTGCGTTGATATGATAACACAAATGAGAGGCTAATCCCTTCAATTTAGGGGTAATGAAGCCTTTAATCATGCAGCTTCAACATTTTGATAATTATTGCTCTTTTTTATGCTTAATGAGAATGCATGAAGTGGTTAACTTGTTGTTTTTGCTTTGAATTTGATAGTCTATATTGTTGACACCAAATAGGCCATGCTTAAACAATCACAAACAATAATTACCTCTTCATCTACATATGATGATGGTAATGAAGTGAATGTTGAAATTAAAATTTAATGGTCAATATTTCTAATTCATAGTTAATAGGCCATGCTTAAAATAGATTTCATTTTCAACTTGTTGTCATTTTTCATGAGAATTAGTAAGTGGTTTAAGGGGTGTGTTAAAGTTTGATGGCTTATGTTGGGCAAATTAATAGCACAAATATGTCATACTTATGATAAGCACATCGTTTAAATTCACTAATGACCAAAAAAGAGAGATCATAATTTCATAATTTGTTGAACTATATGATCTAGAGAGTGGAATTATCTCTAAATTGTCATTTAACTCTCGTATTTTTATCACTTTCATTTTGTTTGTTTCTTACATTTTTAGCTTAACAGTCTCTAAATCTTTCGTTAATTTGATTGAATAGATTTTTAAAATCAACAATTCCCTGCAGATCGACCTGTACTCACTACGTACTATGATAGTATTCCGTGCGCTTGCGGTAAAATTTAATTCAAAATTAATCAGCAATTTTCTAACTCGATATAAAATTTATCGTTAAACATGTCTTGCTCTCCATCTTCTGAATCGGAGAGATCCATAGCTATATCTTCTTGCGGGGTTTTGGCCTTGTGGTTTAAGTTTAAGATTGGTTGCCTTGCGGTGGGTGGAGTATTCGCATTTCCTTCCACATTATGTCCCATAGTTCCTGTTGTTACCCTTTATTGTGATTGTTTTCCGTTTCTTCTGTTCAGCCCAGAAATGAAGAATTTTCTTGTTCTATAGCAACCGTAGCTTCAGGCGTAGTCCTTGAAACAGGATTTGGATGTAGGGTTAGAAGAGCATTAAGCTTCTCCATATCAGAGCCTTCTGGCTATTTTCCATTCTTTGGTTGATTTCGTCAACCATCTTATTCAACTCATCCCTAGTAACAACTTTGTGTTGACTAGAGGATGTTAGTGCATGATTTCCTAAGTTAGCGCCATTTACTTTAGTATGCTGAGGATTAACATCTTCTTTCGCTACCACTGCCCCTATGGATCTTCCAAAGGTAGTTCTTCTTCTCTCAGGAGCCATGGATTCCAAATGGTAGATTCTTCAGGCAAAGATTGAGGATCTAACTTCTAGATCCATAGGATCTAAAGTAGATAGCTAGATCTGAATCTTGAGTTGGACCTTCTCAGTGAAAGCACCAAAATGTTAACCTAAAAATAGATCAACACCTTGGTTAGATGTAAAAGCACCAGCTCTGTTCTTATAGAGCAATAATGTAAACAGTAAATGTAGAAAAGGACAAAAAAGTAAGGAGACAAGAGATTTTTATAGTGGTTCGGCTGTTATGAAGTCTACGTCCACTTTATAGGGTTATTATAGACTGATCGCTATTACAAGAAGTGTTTGATTATAAGATTCTTGATGGTCCTTAGCTAGATTGGATCTCCAAGGTTAGAATCCACTGGAGATCATAGTGAACCCCTTTGGAGATTGTTGTGAGGGAGGTAGAGAGTGAAGAAAGTTTCCAGCAGAGCTTCAGCGACCAGTCCGAAGAAGATCCAGTTTATGTTGTAGGCTGGATGGTATTTATAAAGATTAGAGAGCTTCTAGGCAAGGCTTGTTTATTGACTGCTTGCAGATGGACAAAGGAAGATCTAGAGGAGCTTAGCTCACAACCCGAGCTAAAACCTTGAATCGCTAGCGATCCATGGTATATGGATCGTTAGCGATCCATGGCCTTAGCTCGCGTGCGAGCCAATTACTTAGCTCCTATCTCCATTGCTTTGCCTATTTAGCTCACCGAGGATCCATGGACAAGTATGGATCGCTGGCGATCCATACAGTTAGCGCATTTTCCCCACTTTTTCTATCATGCTTCTTTTCTTCCATATGCCATAGCGACCTAGTGATCCCATGATGAAATATGGATTGCTAGCGGCCCAAAATGCATGGATTGCTAGCGATCCATAGACTTAGTGTATTTATGGACTTTGATGTTTAGGATGCTTTTGTTGCTTTGTGTCGTTGCACGTTGCTCTGTTTTGACGACGATCTACTAGCCAGTTGAACTTAGCTTCCGATTAGACTGAACGGACGCTGGTTCCTTAGTTAAATTTAGTCGTTGCTTTAGTAATATGACTTGGCTCTCGTTAACTTATTGCCTTGGCCTTGTTAGTCAAGCTTTGAGCCATTCTGACGTTATGAACTTATTCTGTCTTCTATTGGATCCTGATGGGTTAAAAACCAGGATAACAATACTCTTATGTTATATCTTGTTCTCACCTTTTGGATATTTAGAGATATTCTGACCCGTTTATTTTATAAAATTTGAGTCTGGCCCAGGCTTTTTAGGTACCAAGATTTGAAGGCTTTTGGGTAGGTGGGCTACCGGATCATAGACTATTTTATTAGTTTATCCCATGTAGATCATATTTATGCATATGTATATGATTGGATGTATATTTGAGACAGTGACTTCTTCTGGATGGTTATTAAGTGAGTCTAGTATTATTTTGTAAAATAACAGTATGTATTTATATATGATGTATGTTATCCGCTGTGATCTGTGACTGTTGTTTATATGATATATTGTTCTGATTTTGAGAAACTGGTGTGAGTATTACTTTAGACTGAAATTATACATGTCAAAAAAAATTATTCTAGATATTCAGAAAACAGTAAGTATGATGTGTCAGTATTAGTTTAAAGATATATTCACATTCGGTCGCCCTTAACAAGCCGTATTCTACGTATCATTAGATAACATTATTTATAACGTTCTCTAGTAATATGGGTATAATGGCAGGGTCGTTACATTTGTTACAGAGTAGAGTTAAAACATTATAGCGTATAATATCATGGATCCGAGACTTAGATGACTTAGAGTCTTGTCCCCTTGTGTGTGTGGTAGATAGTTAACTTTATTATCTAACTAAGGATAGGAATATAAAATGATTATGGGATAATTATTTGGGACGTACTTTGATTTTAACTTATTATATTAAAAATAATATTAGAGTTTGGATTGAACAGAATAAGATTATGGATTAAGCCAGACCTAGAATTATACCGGGATCGACTACTAATCCTGGTACAGGAAGGATCGACTACTAAATTCAGCTTGAACAGTTATAAACATCTGTCCTTACAATTGCTGACAAACATCAAACTAATACTAACTAAGCATAGCGGATAATAGAATATGTCCATACATAGATGAATATCTCCAGCTCTCCTCTGGAAACTCCAACCGTCTTCGACTAACCTGAAACTACTCGGATCTGACCTGAGTATTGTAAATACCCGGATCAGGCTTGATAAACCAGCGTGAGAAAAACTCAATAATAAATGACAGTGTCATATCTCAGCCTTTGAATAAAATCCTTTGAAAAGAAAGAGTATCTCATAAGATCACGCCCACACATAAACACGGATGGGTTTTTACCTTATGATAACTAAAACACTTTTATATCAAAACATTTGATATTATTTTTAATGACATCCCTTTGAAAACATTTGCAAATAAACTTATTAATCTTAGCTAAAATTGTTACCAATATTAAATTCTAGCATACTAGGCTCTACAAACAAAACCGTAGGTTCTTATTGGAGAATGGATTTCCATACAAATGACCAGGTGAAGGATCTACCTTCCGAAATGGGTACACTTCTAGATGGATGTCCCGAGGAACCATCACAAAGCTTCTCTACCAACACAAGACCGGCCTACCTCTTTAATTAGATAGTACCGAATATGTCATCCCCCGGTCGTTACCGACCTTTAATCGAGCGCTCATTTCCATACACCATATTAATTTACATCCCGAACGTCATAGCGGGAAGAAATATATCTAGAAGGGGATGATCATACCCTAATTGGGAATGGCCCACTTAGCCTTGCTGCATCTAATCCTGTTTCGGTCATTTCCGATTTGATGAGGCTTGAGGCTACGATTACCTTTTCACATAACACATTTTCTTTAACTTTGAATGCCACACTGCCATTCCTTTGATTACTATTTGACTCCCACAAGTATATAACCTCTGAGCTCGTATGTCTCAGATAAGGATGTTAAGCTAAGAGAAGTTGCCTTCTCCGCCACCAAGCAGATGTACATTTGTAAAAGTCAAACGTTGTATCTTAGAAATGCAATATCGGACATTCGTCCATACAAGTTCGTTCTGGGACTAAACGAAACCGAAGGAACTTTTCTCGGCCATTACTAGGCGAGAAGCCCTTGTGGTTTTGAGGTTTTTCATAACAAAGAAACCACTGCAACAATATAGTGAATCGGGAATTTATCCCCAATTAATCAACAAGTAGTCCCTCGTTATTATTCATCTCGGTATCTCCATCTTCAAACATCTTCATTTTTCGAACACGTAAACTGGTTCGAAGTGGTTTTCGGATAGGAATCACCCAAATCCGACCCCGGTTCCTTCGAAATCCAATTATCGATAAAAAGTAAATATGAGTATATAGGATTTATTAAGTCTCTTTTCACTTTAATTCTTTTCGGATGATTTTGAATTCTCTTTCTTTTGACTTAGAGTAATTCTAAGTAATTCATTCTTTTGCCTTGGATAATATCTCAAATTTCCTTACTTAACTCTCGATCCAAATTTCTTAACTTTTAGGTGGGTCAAAAACAATGTTATTGAAGACATCATTTACGATAAACCCTAAAATAAATCTTAGCAAACATTTCTGAGTAAAAAGGATCATAGAGATCATTCATTTTGAAGATTGCTTAAATTTTGGATAATACCGATCTTCTTTTATTTCAGAAACTCAATATGATCTCTTTAATTTAAGAGCATCCGGGCTTTCCTTTCGATCTGTTCCACTCCTCGCCTAAGAAAAGAAAACATAGGCCAGGTAAGTTCAGGACACTAGTTGCTTCATCCCTAACCTTAGTTAAACACCTTGTTTTATCTTCCCAGATCTCACAGGTGGGACAAATGTATTAGTTGTTTCCGCATACTCAGTTATCAACTTTATTTTGGAATTGATTATCAAGATTCCAAATTATCCTTTAAACACTTAATTTTCCTTTTAAAAACATTCACAATTGATTCAGGAAAAATCGTTACATTTAAACTTATTTTCAAAAAGTTATACCATTCGCAACATAAAAGTGCTACGGAAAGTGCTATATAAGCTTATTTGTTTAAATCAACTTTTAAACATTCGATAATTCATATTTTCTAATCCAAATCTCTTTTAAACCATTTAAATAGATTTATCAAATTTATTCCATATTTTTCCAACATTAAAAACGTTCATTTCAACAGATTTCCTGTTATGGTCACTTAACTGCACTAGCGCGATTTTTATAGAAAATTGATTTGAACTTAATTCAAAATCTACAAAACAAAATCACTTAACTGCACTTGCTCCTCTTCCTTGATAGGTTCGGCCATGCCTTATTCCACTCCTTCCTCCATCATTTCTTGACTTCTTAGATGCTAAATCATGTTCTAATGGTATTCTAAGGTCTTTGGCAAAGTTTGGTGGTGTTTGGAGTTGATTTTATATGGTTTTGAAAAAGTTAGTAAGGAAATGAAAGAAGAAGAAGTCATTAAAGAGTGCTTCAAGGAGTAAGAAGAAGAAGGTAGAAAATGTGTAAAGAAAGTGGAAGAATGGTGGTCTTATTTATAGAAAAGTTTTTGGATTAAAATAATATTTTGTAAAAAGACCAAAATACTCTTACTTACTTATAAAGTAATTTTATTTTTTTTCAACATTTAACATCACACTTAAAATCATTACTTTATTTTATTTTCACTTAAGTATTAAGTAAAGAAAGTAATAATTATGTTTCTTTGATTTGACGTTTTACTTTTTGCTTTGAAATGACATTTTTGTCTTTTTGTGCTTACCTTTTCTTAATTATATTCTAGAATTTTCTAAGTATGTTTTGTAAAAGTAAACTTGATTAGTGAATTAATTAACACTTATACTATTTGAATATATGTTCCTATATAAGAAAATAAAGGTGCAACAACATTGCGACAACTTTTAATCGACAAAACGTTGATTTCCGACAAAATGTTTTACGGTCACATTTTGACGTTTTAGTTAAACTATTTATATATGTAAGCCAAATTTAAAAATAAATTTGTGTAATGCTATTTAAAAATATAAACACTAATAAATTAATTAAAATAATTTATTTAACCATTGAAACTTACTATTCTAAAATCAGCATTTTGTCACTTTTGTCGATATAGGCAAATGTTACTAATTTTGTGTATACTTCTCTTCCCAAACACTATCTAATTTTGTTTGAATCATATAACCTTACTTAATTCATATTTAAAATCGCTTTAAATAGTATAATTTAAAGTGGTCAAATTATGTGTCGTTACAACTGGTATGACCTTTTAGTGGCAGAGATTGAGGAGATTCAACTTACCTCGATATAATTTAGGTAGAGGTTCGAGAAAAGTTTATGCCTGAGGCAAAGAAGGAAGCAATGACTTGGAAATATATTGACCTTAGGCAGGATCAATCTTCCGTTATGGAGTGTGTGGTAGAATTTGAGGCATTATCCAAGTTTAGGTTGGAATTCATTAGTACCCCAATAAAGAAAAATCAAAAGTTTATTTATGGATTAAGTTGATAATGATGGAAATTTCTATCGATTAGAAAACCGTCGTTAAAATTATAATTGTTATAAAACCGCAAGCGCACGGTGCACAATTGTAGTACATATGCGAGTACAGATCGATCCGCAGGAAAAGAATTAAATTTCAATATTACTCAATCAAATTAGCCCAAAGTTTTTGAAATTTGTTTTAAACTAGAAAATGAGCTAGAGCCAAAGTGATTAAAACTATGATAATAAGGAGCAATTTAGAGGCAAATCCACTTCCAATCATTCATATAAATCAACAAAAAATTCAGTTCTAATCTCCCATTAAAATATTAAGTAAAAATGATAGATGTGCTTATTATAAGTATAATTTATTTGTGCTATTAATTAGCACAACTTAAATCATCAAACTCTAACACATCATTCAAACCCACTTATCAACACTCATGAAAATGACATGAAAATTAAAAATAAAATATACTTTAAGTATGATCTATTTACTATTAATTAGTAACATAGACCTTCAAATTTTGATTCTAGTTTGACTTTCATTATCAAAATCACTTAAGAAAATGATCAATTAGTTTATGTTTTAAATGGAGTTAAGCATAGCCTATTTGAGATGTCAATATAGGCTATCAAAATTCAATTAAAAACATAAACCACCATCATTCATTTTTTCCATTAAGCACATATGAGAGATCACAAATGAAATCATTATGTTTTTCTTTGAGAGAAATGTGTGATCCTCTATGATAAAGGAGAGCACTAGGCAATGCTGAGCTATATAATAAAATTCCAAATATGAAAGTGACAGTTCTGCCTAGTTTTACAAGTGATCACTGCCCCTTATACATACAGTTTAATGATGAAAAGAAAACTCAAAAAGGAAAACCTTTTAGGTATGCCAACAATTGGCACTTAATACAGGGTTTCGGAGAAACAGTGGATTTCAAAAAAATACAAATTCCCGAAGGTAACCATATATACCAATACACAATATTAGTCAAACAAATGAAAAAAAGACTTAAGAGTGGAACAAAAAAGGCCTAAAGAAGAAGATGAAATATAAATTTACAAAGAAATCTGGAGAAATTACAATATCAATTAGAGGAAGAAACCCAAAATGAAAGACTGAACGCAAAATTCTATGCAACTCAAAAGACTCTAAAAGCAAAAGAGAAATGGATGACTAAAGGAGATGAATCCAATAAAAAAATTTATATAAAAATGTCTCAAAGAAGAAATCATAATAATCTATTTAGTTGTTTGAATGAACTGGGAGATACCACAAAAAGCATACAGGAATTGGAGAATAAAGCTATAGCATATTTCACAAAGACATATAATGGGGATCATACACAACAAATACCTCATATCCAGTGTAAAACACACATTTCTAGGGAAGGAGCTAACATGTTGACAGCTGACATTACTGAAAGGGAATTGAAGAAAGCCACTTTCTCGATTCATAATGACTCCAGTCCTGGTCTCGACGTAATGGGAGAAGCCTTCTTCAAAATGCGTTGGGAAGACCGGAAAGACAGCATGATTAAAGGTTATCAAGAAGCACAGAGTGCTGGTGAGTTCATAGATGAAATTAATCATACATTTATCACTCTCATCCCTAAAGTAAATAAGCCAGAAAGAATAGAGGAATATAGACCTATAGCATGATGTAATGTTACATATAAATTCTAAGTAAAATCATATGTATAAGACTCAACAAAGTATTGCTAGATATTATTTCTCAATGTCAAAGTGCATTTATAAAAGGGAGATTCATATCTGAAAATTCTTTAATGGCACATGAGCTTGTGAGAGATTTCAATAGACAAGGAACAGATAGGGTGTGTATGAATATCGACCTTCATAAAGCATATGACAAAGTTAATAGACAATTCATCCTACATATGTTACATGAAATGGGAGTTCCAGCCAAATTATTAAAACTAATCACCCACTGCATTTGCACCCCCACATTCTCGGTGATAATTAATGGAACTCCCAATGGATTTATACAATCAAATAGAGGGATTAGACAAGGAGACCCCCTATCTCCCTACCTATTTGCTGTAGCTATGGAATGGTTCTCCCTACAAATGGAACTGGCTAGTCATTAGGCATTAATCAAACCCATTTACAAGCTTCACACAGAATTCAATCATCTGATATATGCGGATGACCTGATGGTGGTATTTAAAGCTAATCAATTGGCTATTAAAACAATTAAAGAAATATTTAAACAGATGGAGACATTAGCTGGCCTAAAGGTGAATGAGCTGAAAACTAAATGTTATATGAATAAAAGTAGCAAAAGCAGGGCATAAATTATATCACAGCTAGGTGTAGAGGAAGGAGAATTGCTAGTAAATGTCTTGGTGTGCCTTTGTCTAACAATACAATAACAGATGCTAAATGTGGGAAACTAATAGACAAAATCAGAGGGAAGCTACAAGGATGGAGATCAAAACTACTATCTTTTGCAGGTAGAGTTGAATTAGTTCACACTGTCATAACTTCTAAAGTCAGGTTCTGGCTTCAAACATTTCAAATTACTGATTGTTCCATAGCTAAAATCAATTATGTCTGCGCTAATTTTATATGGAAAGGAGGAGTTTATAAAGTGAGCTACAAGGACCTATGCAGACCAAAAAATGGAGGAGGAGTGGGTCTTAAAAACCTATTTGAACTTAAAAAAGCATATGGTCTAAAATTAACATGGAAAATCCTCATATCAGACAACCTATGGGCCAAATGGACGAGAGCAAGATATTTGAAAGAGAATTTCTGGACAATTAAAATAGATAATAATGCATCAACGACATGGAAAAACATACTAAAGTACAGGGAGCATCTTAAAAACCTTATAGAAAGACAGATATCTAACGGACAAAGCACTGGCTTATGGAGAGATCTATATGGATTAATAGTAGAAGCTTATTAGACAGGCTTGGCTAGGATAGCTATTCAGCAAACAACACACTAGATTGCAAAGTCTCAACCATTATACAAAATCAGAAATGAGCAACAGAAAAACAAACTGTTATTAGAAACTTCAAACAAGAGATTGAGAGCATGCCATTATTCATAGACAGAGAAAAGGACAAATAGGCGTGGAAAAGCAATACTAGAGGCCAGTTTAAACTGAAAGATGCATGGGAAGATAGCAGACAACATCACCCAACAATACAGCGGAATAATGTAATCTGGAGTAAATCTAACTACCCTAAAACGTCTCACACCACTTACAAAGCCATAAACAACAAATTGACTACGAAAGACAGACTTAAGAGCTGGGGTGTAAAAAAAGATGCAACATTCAAATTGTGTAACAGAGAGACAGAAATGCACAAGCATCTTTTTTTTGAAAGCAAATATAGCAAGCGCGTCTGGGCATTACAGAAATTAAAAAACTTGCACGCAGAAGCAGTGAAAAACTTACAGGAGGAGGTAATTTACCGTAGTGTCAGGACAGATATCATGAAACTGACGAAGGAAGTTGGCAAAATTGCATTGACAACTACCTTTTGGCACATCTAGCGCGAACGAAACGTATGGACTTTCAAAAGCAAGGAAAAGCAAGAATTAGAACTGTCTGAAAACATTGCTAGAGATGTTGCTATTACTATTGAAAGAATCAAGAAAATTACCACAATAGAGGAACGAGAAAGACAACTACATGCGAATTAGAACTTAAGTGTTGAGCGGTGAGGAAGTCTAGCAGTGCTTGGAAACCGCTATAATGTCGGTGAAGAACTCTAAATGCAAATTGAGAAAGTAGCTTAGTTCAGAGGTTATGTATTCTAAGTTATGTATTGTATTTGATTAGCAGATGTACTAAAAAGCTTTGGGCTGCATAGCCCAATTGATAAAATCATTAACTAATTTTCAAAATATATATATTTATATATATATCGCCAAAAATAAAGGAGCTGCCAGCATGTCTGGCAAGTAACAAATCATAATTGATAACAATGAAAAGGTCAAAAATAAAAACTCTAGAACATAAGGTAACTTCACAAATGAGTTCCGGCAAAACCACCACCCATTACACTACGGTATCAAGCTCCGCAAGGCCACCGCTTGGTAGTGAAGTGTTAGAAGTAACCAAAATGAGCTCTTATGCAACCAATTGCACAAGTGAGTCCAATAACCAGCTCCACAAGTGAAAGAACGCCACATCTCTAGCGCGAATAAACTATAACCAATTTGTGAAAACTCTCATAATAAACAAACATGTAAACAGCTACCCAAAAACCCTATATTCCTCGACCCTACAGCCCTGCAAAACAAAAATTCTGCTAACATCCTAATCCTAAACCTATGCCTGTAAAAAAAACTAGACAAAAAAATGTAAGAATAATACATATATATGTATATAAATAAAATTTATATAGATATATATGTATCAATTAAATAAAATTAATAAAACAAGAATTTATACTATAAGGAATCAATTAATCATACACTATATACTAGACTACTAATAAAGACAATCACATTAAGCAACCTCTAAGTTTCTACTATGTAATGAAACAGTGTTCATGAGATCTAATAATGTATGTGAAAATTAAAATGTTTAATTATATACCAATATGCTTAAAACGAAAGGCAAACAAAAAGCATAAACGCTATAATCCTGCAATCAAAAGTACTTGTGGGTGGTTCCTAAGATCGACATTCGAATTCGAATAAAGGCTATTGCTAGAGTTATTACTATTAAAAATATTCTTTTTATGTTTAAAAACATTAATGTTATAATTAACCAAATTAAGATAAACTTTAAAGTAATTAGTTTTTGCTAATTTATAATTTGGATTAGAGATCCAATTAAAACAAAATAGATCAATTGTCATTACCAAATTATTTATATAACTATTATTATTATTAAATAATCTCTGATTTCTCTCAAACCAATAAACCAACAATTTATAGTATATAAAGTGTCAAGTAAAAATCTATATGCCTTTTTAAATTTAAATCCTATATTATTCCAGTACAAATCACAATTAGAAACTTTAAATGTAATATTAAAGTTAAATATTTTAAGAGTGTTATTAAGAATGTAATCAATATCATTACAATCATAATACATATAATTAATATTTTCAAAAGATAAGTTGTAGAATAAACATTTATTATCAATTGGCAAATTCGTACTTTTTAAAAGCTCAATTGTATTTAGCTTCCCACGTATTATCAACCACATATGTAACTTAGCTTTTGGAGGCGCATTTTCTTTCCAAATAAGATTAAAAGTGTTATTAGTTACACCTGAGTAATTGAGAAATATATATAATGAATTAGAAGTGAATTTCTTACGGTTATCCTATTCCCAATTAATAATATCATTTTCGTAATCAATATTATAGAGACTCGATCTTGCACATAATAAAGCATATTGTCTAAAAGTTATTCCTTCTAAAATTCTATTAAAACTAAAATTCCAAGGAGGATCATTATTTGGAGTACAAACATCTTTGATTAAAGCATTTTTAAAGTTACAAATTTTAAAACATTCTTTAAATTCAATCCTAAGACGAATGACATATATCCAACGATCATGCCAAAAAGTTGTATTATTGCCGGAATGTACAATCGTGTTTATACCAAGATTAAAAATATCCTGACATTTAAGAATTAATTTCCAAAAATTAGATAGGTTATTATTAACATTAGTTGTAATTTGATACAAGTTTTTACTACCATTATAATAACGATTAGATGTGATTTCCTTCCAAACAGAATTATCATTAATATCCCTAATAATTACAAATTCATGTTACGTAGATTAATAACACCTAGTCCTCCCTCCTTTTTTGATTTACAGACGGTGTCACAATTAACTAAACATTTTAGACTACCGTTGGGATTATCACCACTCCATAAAAAATCCCTCTTTATTTTATTAATTTTTTCAATAACTTAGAAAAAGGTGCAAAGACATCCAATATATCAGAAGTGCAGATAAAACTGAATTAATAAGAATTAATGTACTCGCTCTTGATAAAAACCTACCATTTCATTTAGAAATTCTATTTTTAATTTTATCAATTATAATTAACTAGTCATCATTTTTAAATTTGGATGGTCTAATCACAAAACCTAGATAAACAATAGGAAAATTCATGATAGAACAGTTTAACGTATTAGCTACTAAACCCTCAGTCTTATCAATATCATTTAGCACTAAAACCAAACTTTAAAAAAATAAATTTTAAGACCTGATAATAATTCAAAACTGAAATAAATTTAAGAGCAATGACATGTTTAGGTAAATGCGAAGTAAATAACATGGTGTCATCTGCAAATTGAAGAATTGAAAGTCCATTACAAGAAATATCACTTCCTATATTCCCTAAAGTTCCATTACTTACAGCATTTTTAATTATCCTAGCGAAAACATCAGCAGCTATGTCAAACAAAAGAGGTGATAACGGATCCCGCTGTATAAGACCTCGTTTAGATTGTATTTTATTCCTTAGAACACCATTTACCATTATACTAGAATTACCAGTCTTTAGAAGTGACATAATCCAACCAATCTATCTAAAACTAAAACCTCTAGCCATGAACATCTCTTTAAAAAAATCCCAATCAATTGAATCAAAAGCTTTCGCAAAATCAAGTTTTAAAAGCATACATGTAATATTATTCTTACAACAATGATTAATAAATTCTTGGACTGCTACAACACCATCAGTGATGTTTCTACCCTTAATAAAAGCAGTTTGTGAATAATCAACTAAGTCATTCATTTTCATATTAAGCCTATTTGCTAATACTTTAGAAATAATTTTAATTGAACAATTAATTAAAGACATTGGTCTAAAATCTTTTAAGTTGTTAGCACCGACTTTTTTATGTAATAGAATGACATTTGCAAATTTAAATCTTCCTAGTTGTAAATTTCCGTTATAAAAATCATTAAACATATTAATTAAGTCACATTTTAATACATTCCAAAAAAATTATAAAATAAAATTGGAAAACCATCAGGACACGGAGCTTTATCACTAGGCATATCATTTATTGCCTTCAAAATCTCCTCTTCTAGAAAAGGACTATCATTGTCATTAAGATCAATTCTAGAATCATATGGATAAAGTTCATTCCACCTAGCTTTAATTCTATGATTATTCTTATTACCAAAAATATCCTTATAATAACTAGTAAAAGTCTTATTCAAATCACTTTGATCAACCAACTCAACATTATTTACAAAAATAGAATTAATATAATTAATATGGTATTACAACGTTTTCTACCATTTTCCATATTATGGAAAAAAATTGTATTGTTGTCACCTTCATTGATCCATTAAATTCTAGATCTCTGTTTCCACATCACCTCTTCTTTTTCTAAAATTAAGTTTAATTCTTCTTTTAAGTTATTGAGAATATTATTTTTAGCCAAATTTAAGTGTCTTATCTCTTTTATCCTATTATATTTAAAGATGTCCTTTAGTAAATTTTCTTTTTTAATTTTAACACTCCCAATACATTTTTGTTCCAAGTCTTTAGAAAATTTCTACGATTTCGAAGCTTTAGAAAAAAGATTTTTCCTGAATTACCAATATATTTAATATTATAGAAATTCATAGAATTTCATTTATTATTAATTTAATTAAAAAATTTGGTTCTAATAACCACATTTATTCAAATCCAAAAATTTTGTTAACAATTCTATGATCATCACAAGTAAAAATAACAGGGTAATGGTCTGAATACCAATAAGATAGCCTATTGACTTTACAAATTGGGTATTTGTCCTCAATTTCTTCACTTATAAAAATTCTATCTAATAATGCAATAGAAGGGAATTCTCTAGTGTTAGACCAAGTAAATTCTCTATTACTTAGAGGTAACTTTATCAAATTGCAACTAATAATAAATTGATCGAATTCTTCCATTCCGCTAAAATTCCCTTCACGTGTGAACGTTCTCCTAAAAAATGTGTGACATTGAAGTCTCCACCCATAATCCATCGACCAGGCGCTAAAGTTCTAAATTCTATACACTCATTCCATAAAATTCTACGAACAATTTTAGAGCAAGGACTGTAAACATTAATTATGTCTAATAAAGAATTATCATAAAGGTTAATTAGAATAACATGTAAGGAATGTTTTCTAGTGATAGTTTGAAGAAGTTTAAAAGAGTTTTCATGCCAACCAATAAGAAAACCCCCTGCACTACTAATAGAAGGTAAAAATTCCCAACGACGAAAATGAGAACTGCCTAAACTTCTATAAAATCGAAAATCAGGATGTTCTATTTTCGTTTCTTGTAAAAAGGGCGATATCGATAAAATAATCTTTAAAAAATGCTTTTACTTTATTACATTTATTTGAATCATGAAAACCAATAATATTCCATCTAATAATCCTCATAGTCCAGATGACCTAGCCCTCTCTGATTCTCTACTCTTAATATAAGCAATATCTAATTCAACATTAGTAAAAACAAAAGCACTGCCTCTAGCTAACTGACATAATTCCCTATTAGACAAACTATTTAATGCATTTGAAGAATAAGTACTGCCTAAAATAGAAGACATACCTACGCTTGAATTCATAGTGCAATTAAAACACTCGAATCAGGTAACTCACCATTTGACTTACACTGAATGCTACGAACTCTAGCACTACGACGAATGAGAGCTTCATTGCCCCTAAATTGAATAGGTTTAGCTACTCATATTCGAAAATATGTTAACATAAAATGATTTCAACATAACATAAAAAGAAAATGAGAGTTAATTACAAGAAAAGAGTTCTAACTACTTGCATGAAATAAAACTAAACTAATTACAATAATTAAATTTACGCTACTAACATGAAATAAAAGAAGCACAAAGTAAATAAGAGAGCATAGAATAAAAGAGCAATAAAAGTAAGCATGAAAAAAAAATTGCATGAAAGTAATAACAAGGCTAAGAAGCCATTAAAGAAATTTTTATTTAGCTTTGATTTGTGGCTACAATCTTGCATAAAAAGAAGAAGATCATTACATGAAACATAAGGGGTATTTATACATACTTAAAACCCTAATTTATACTTTAAGGGACTACCTAAAATGCCCTTGAGGAAGTGTAACCTCCAAGTAATCATTAGGTAATCCACATTAACATGCCTTTAAGCCTCCATTAACATGTGCATGTGTTTTTAATTATGGATGTGGTAGTGGGTATGTGGCCTCCTCCATATTGCATGAATTCTTTTATTTCCTTTCTTCATTAACTTTCAACATATGTGCATGCATTCATCCATGAACCCTCTTCATATTTTCCCTCTATTCCCTATAAATATAAATAAAAATGTGCAAATAAATTTTCTCAAATTAAATCATACACAAAATTACCATTTTAACCTCTAAATGAAGATGAATAAATGATGATTTGAAAACAATTTTTTTTTAAAAAAACATGTAAAATACCTTAATATGCTCATTTATTTAATTAAAAGAAGACTAAATATGGAAGTAAAAATATACAAATTTACGTGCAAATCAAACACCCCCACAGTTATCTTTTTATTCGTCCCCGAATAAACTAAAACTAGGATAAATCTATTTTCGTAGGAAACACGATTGCATTGAGCGTATGTAATAAGACGTTAAACCTTTAGGTGTCCCAAGTAGGCCGAGTGTTGTCTCGTGAGGGTTTTCAGCTGATACTACCCACAAAATCCAAATACGATATACAAATTCTAATGCGGCTACGTTATGCAAGTTTTGAAAATATTTACAAATGAGGAATTTACATTTAAATTGACATGAGTAAGTTAAATATATGTTTTGGTCATTATCAAGAAATTTTAGTCCTTTCACTCATCAAAACTTCTAACAAAAATTAAGGTATCATCACAATTAGACTATAGTTTGGCTAATTTTTTCGGTTGATAACATATTGCAACTATGAAATGGATCCTTTAGTTGATTATCAAAATTTTGCAAAGTGGTGTTTTTATTTCTTTTGAATAACAAGTCGAATCAAATAAGTGAAAATAGTGCTTGGATTTCAATTGCTTGCTCTCTCTATTTTGAAAAATATTAACATTATTATTATTTACACACCTAACTCGGATAAACTGAGGCTAGATATACCGACCATGCACTGCCTTTCGGGTTTACATGAGAAAAGTAGAGCGTGGCGAGTGTACAAACTTGCATATTAACACATGACTCTATGTGTTCATTATTATTATTTTAAAATTTATCTATATACACTTAACTCAGATAAAGTGAGGCCAGATATACCGATTGTGCACTGCCTTACGTGCTTATATGAGAAGGGTAATGACCATGGCGAGTGTGCACACTTACGTGTGAACACCTAACTCTAGGTGTTTCTTATTTTATAAAAGTTATATATATATATATATATATTTATGCAAAGTCATCTTAGTATCACTTAACTTAGAAGATCAAAAATGTTACCGCCTTTACTTTAAATCAACCACTCTTTTAAACAAAGATTACAATTAGGACATATTTCATAATTATCACCTATGAACCTTCCTATATACTAGTTAAACCATAGTTACTTGTAATCAAACTTTATTTTTATTGTGACAAAGAAATTTTCAAAAATTTTAATTTAATAAAAAAAACATATACTTATCCTATAGTGTTTCTTCAAAAGTAAATCAATATGCTAAAAAAAGGAAAATTTGTCTTTGGATTTTTTTAATTTTTGGAAAGAAATGCAAAAAATAAACCATGAAAAATCAAAAATGAACACGAGACCCCCCCCCCACACACTTAATTTTGACTGTGTCCCTACAGTCGATGCATGATATAATGAATGTAAGGGGGAAAAATATGTACATATTTACAAGAGAGGGTTAAAATTTCTTATAAGACATAGTGTGGCTCATGAAGAATCATGAGCTCCTCCTCTCGATCACTTACCAACTCCAAGTAAGGATTATAACGATGACCATTGACTTTAAAAATCGATCCATCCCTAGAGTTTTCTGTTTATATGGCACCATGTGGAAAAACAATATGTACCACGTATGGTCCTGTCCACCTTGATTTTAACTTCCTAGGGAACAAATGAAGTCGAGAGTCATACAAAAGAACATTTTGGTTTGGTGAAAATGTTTTCCTTAGGATTGACTTGTCATGAAAAACATTTGTTCTTTCTTTGTAAATTTTCTCATTTTCATACGCATCGTTCTTAACCTCCTCTAATTCATTGAGTTGCAATTTTCTGTTTTCACCTAATTTTTCAAGGTCAAAGTTTATGTTCTTAATTGCCCACAATGCTTTATGTTCAAGTTCGACGGGTAAATGGCATGCTTTATGACCAATCTTTTTTATTTTTATTCATAGTTTTCTCCAAAATTTGTTTGATTTGACGATTTGAAACTTCAACTTGACCACAAGTTTGAGGATGATAAGGCATCGAAAACATGTGGGTTATCGAGTATTTCTTCAATAGAGTTTCAAATGAACGAGTATAGAAATGGGTTCCGTTATCGCTTATATTGTGCGAGTTTTTCCAAACCTCAAAAGGTTGTTTTCTTTTATGAATTTCACAACAACCTTGTGGTCTTTTATATTATAAGGAATGGCTTCAACCCATTTAGAGATGTAATCAACATCAAGAAGAATGTATAGATTTCCAAAAGAATTGGGAAATGGTCCCAAAAAGTCAATACCACAAACGTCAAAGATTTCAATCGTAAGAATAGGGTTCAAAGGCATCATGTTTCATCGAGAGATTCTTCCTAACATTTGGCAGCGATCGCAAGTTTTACGAAACTTAAATGCATCTTTAAAAAGCATAGGCCAGCAAAAACCACATTGAAGCACCTTTTTCGCTATCTTCTTCCGACCGAAGTAACCACCACAAGCTTGGTCATGACAAAACAAAAGAGCACTCTTGATTTCATAATCTGGAATGCAACCGTTGAATGATTTGGTTGGAATAGTACTTAAACAAGTATGGATCATCCCAATAGAAGTACTTAACTTGGGAAAGATATTTATATTTATCTTGTTTTGACCAAAATGGAGTTTCCTTAGTGACTAAATAGTTCGCTATGTCGGCATACAATGGATCGACGGAAATGAAAAGGAGTTGTTCATCGGGAAAATTCTCATTGGTCGGTAAAGAAGATGGTGCGTTTAGAAGACGTGACATGTGTAGCAATGACATTGTCGGATCCTTTTTTGTCTTTGATCATAATGTCAAATTCTTAGAGTAAAAGGATCCAACTGATCAAACGAGACTTAGCATCCTTTTTAGTGAAAAGGCACCTAAAAGCGGAGTGGTCAGTGTAAACAGTAATGTGTGAGCTAATCAATTAAGGTCGGAATTTTTCGAGCGCAAAGACTACTACTAGAAGCTATTTTTCAGTGGTCGTGTAATTGAGTTGATAATCGTTTAAAATCATATTAGCGTAATAGATGACATGAAGAATTTTGTTGATGCATTTTCCTAAGACAGCACCAACTACAAAGTTAGAAGCGTCGCACATTATTTCGAAAGGAAGATCCCAATTGGGTGAGAAAATGATGGGAGCGGAAATGAGTTCGTTTTCGAGACCTTCGAAAGCAGAAACATAATCAGAATTAAAGTCGAATGGAAAGTCTTCTCCAAGAAGAGTCATCAAAGATCGAGCGATTTTACTAAAGTCCTTCACAATGCATCAATAAAAACCAGCGTGTCTAAGAAATGAACGAATGGCTTTGACAAATTTGGGAATGGGTGAATTTGCAATTACGTCAAATTTTGCTTTATCCACCTCAAAGCCTTTGTTTGAAATGGCATATCCAAGGACAATGCCGTGTTTGACCATGAAATGACATTTTCCCCAATTTAACATTATGTGTTTGTCCTTGCATCGATTCAGAACCAACTCAAGATGGTGTAAGCATTCGGAAAAAGAGTTTCCAAAGATGGAAAAATCGTCCATAAACACTTTAAGAAAGCGTTCGATCATGACAGAAAAGATGCTGACCATGCATCTTTGAAAAGTAGCAGGAGCATTGCAAAGGCCAAAAGGCATACGTTGATACGTAAAAGTTCTAAAGGGACACATGAAAGTCGTTTTTTCTTAATCTTCAGGAGCGATTGAAATTTGATTATAACCAGAATAACCATCAAGAAAGCAATAGAATTCATGGCCGGCTAAACATTCAAGCATTTGGTCGATGAAAGGAAGAGGGAAGTGATTTTACGTATTGCAGTATTTAATTTTCGATAATCAATGCAAAAACGCAAACCCGTTTGAGTACGAGTTGGAATGAGTTCGTTTGAGTCGTTCTTTATAATGGTAAGTCCAGACTTTTTAAGCCGACATGAATTGGGCTAACCGATGAACTATCAAAAATGGGGTATATAATTCCATTAGCGAGGAGTTTAAGAATTTCATCTCGAATCGCATACTCCATTTCTGGGTTAAGCCTTCGTTGTGCGTCACGAACAGGCTTGGCTTTGTCAACTAAGTGGATGCAATGTAACAAGAGCGGGACTAATTCCTTTTATATCAATAATAGACCATCCAATTGCTTCTTTGTTTTTTGACAAAATTAAAAGAAGGGAAGTTTCTCGATCAAGAGATAGATTTGAAGAGATTATCACAGGAAATGTTTCGTTGTCACCTAAGTATGCATACTTACGGTGTTCAGGAAGGGGTTTGTGTTCCAACCTCAGGGGTTGCTCAATCAATGAATTCGATAGAAATTCTGATTCAACAGTGAGGGGTTCAAACGGAAGCACGTTTTCAATCTCATTGGGCTCGTCTTGAAATAGTTTTTCGTATTCAATCTCACTTCGTTGTTAAGGTCAACTGTTTCATAGTCAAAATTTTCTTGAGTGGAGCTAATTTCCAACGTTTGGTCAAGTGATTCATTCGATTGGTTTTCAAGAATGAAAATGTTAAGATCTAAAGTAATGTTTTTAAAAGAAATTTTCTTTTAACCGTTTCAACAATTGATAAAAGCATTTGAAGTAGCCAAGAAAGATCGGCCAGAATTTGACTAATTGGATTATTCACAGGTTGTGTCTCTAAATCGATGAAATCAACGGGGAATATAAATTGACCAATTTTGATGAGTACATCCTCAATTTCTCCCACGGGTTTCTTTATTGAATAGTCGGCAAATTAAAGAGTTACTTTCATCAGTTTTTGTTCACCAAAGCCAATTTGCTGGTAAACTGAATAAGGAATCAAATTGACACTCGCACCCAAGTCTAGTAAGCACTTGTTAATCGTTTTGTCTCCTATCGTGCATGAGATCGTCTGACATCCAAGATCTTTATATTTAACGGGAATTGATTAGGACAAGACTTCGCTAGTCCGATAGGAAAGAAAACTTTCTTGAGTACATGAGTGTGTCGCATTTGAGTGCAAAAGTCCTTGAGAAACTTAGCGTAAGTCGGGACTTGTTGAACGATATCGAGAAGAGGCATGTTCACTTTTACTTGTTTGAAAATTTCCGACATCTTTCCGTTTGATCAGAATGTTTCTTGGGTCGAAGATGATGTGGAAATGGAATACGATACTCAGTTGGTCTGTCTACTTGAGTAGAAGAAGAATTTGGATTGGCATTTGATTCGATGTTTGGCTCAAAGTTTTGTTCTGAATTGCTTGTCATTTTCGAAGTGTCAAGAGGAGCTTCCGATAAATCGTTTGGATTAACAACTTGATTATCGATTTATTTACCACAATGCAAAGTCATGATAGCATTCATTTGGTTTACGTTGATACCTTGGACAACTTGGCTTGATTTGAATTCATGTTTTAATTTCTGGGATTCAGAACTGGCTGACTTTGGAATGTGCCTTGTTTCACGTTCACTTACAGAGTTGTTAATTAACTCATTTGCATTTCAAGTTTAGCAATTGATTGACTCGTATTCTTCATGTACGAGGTTAACAAATTTTGTAAATTGTTGTTTGATTGGAGGCTTTGAGTGGTTGCTTTCAAAACTTTTCTCAAGTGAAGTCATTTGTTTATCGTCTTTGGGAGCAAAAGATTGTTGCGATTGATTTTGAGATGGAGGCACAAAATTTTGTTGAAAATGATTGGGTTGAAAGGGAGGATTCGAAGCATTGTTCGAAAATGCTTGAAAATTGGGATGAACCAAATTCGTGTTGGAATTATTTTGGTTGCATGAAAAGTTAGGCTGATTTCTCCAACCAGGATTGTATATTGGAGAAAATGGGTCATTTTTAACCTTATTGAAAGTATTGAGTTGTTCTACCGAGTTAGGACACTGATCGGCGATGTGATTCGAATCACTGCATTTATAACACATTGGTTGAGA
Source organism: Allium fistulosum (assembly GCA_030737815.1). NCBI lineage: Eukaryota > Viridiplantae > Streptophyta > Magnoliopsida > Asparagales > Amaryllidaceae > Allium > Allium fistulosum. Next base: position 320,029,449 of record CM060902.1, on the reverse strand, counting down.
AGCTTGGTTCATTTAGTTGGATGAGAAAACTTTGTTGAATTTATTTATCATTGCATCGATTTAAGCTTCCAAAGCCAACGATGACCCAATTGAGTGTGCAGTCGATCGTGAGCAAATGGATTTTTTTTCAGAACATTCCCATTGGGATGATTTTTTGGCCAATTTTTCAAGGAATTGCTAAGCATCGTCGTGATGTTGAGCGAGAAAATTGCCCTTGCACATTAATTCAAACATGGTTCATAAATATTTTCATGTCCATCGTATAAGATTTGACAAACGGGTCCATTTTCTGAGATTATGGTGTGAACATTTTATCAAAATCTCTTTAAATCTTTCAAAATATTTTTTGAAAAATTCACCCCTAAATTGATGAAAATTCACAATTTCATTTCGGATTTTAGTTTTTTTCCAAGGGGTAGAACTTTTTTAAGAAAACTTTAGCAAATTCTTCACAAGTTTTGATTGAGTTTGATGGTAAGTTGCACAACCATTTTTCAGCATAATCGGTAAGGGCGAACGGAATTAACCGAAGGTTGATTCCATCATCACATAAATGTCGGAGTTTAATGGTCGCGCATACTTGTTTGAATTTCGTTAAGAAGATGTATAGGTCATCATGTTCAAAATTGCCAAATTTTAGGAGCCTGGCAATATGATTGGAATGAATTTCGAAATGGTTACCCATTAGGGCGGGTAGTGTGAAGCAAGAAGGGATAGAAGCTCTATTGGGGAAGATTCTATCCATGAGAGTTTAAGGAGGATTTTCGTTCGCCATTATTGGAGGCTCATTTGTTCGAGTTAAATGATTCGTTGTTGTGTCACGAGTCTAGCTACTCATACACAAATGAGACAGTTAAGGAAAGAAAGAAGTGTGAATCATGCTAAGAGAATGAAACAAGGTTTAGAAGATGAAATGAAGTGGAAAATTGTTTTTTTATATTTTTTTTGGAAAAATATTTACCAAGAAAGAATTTATTTTTTATTTTAAAAAAGAAGATTTGATTTTTGTTTTTTTAGATTTTGGATTTTTTTAATGTTTTGTTGTTTCTTTTTTTATTTTTGAAAAGAATATAATTTTTTTGGATTTTGGTTTTTCTTATAAAAACTAACTAAAGTAAAAATGCTTATTTTTGGATTTTTGATTTTTTTTTATTTTTTAAGGAAATGATTTAAAAAGATATTTTTTGGATTTTTCTAAAAAAAATCTAAGTCAAGTAAAATGTAATTTTTTTTTTACTTTTGGATTTTGTTTTGTTTTTTTATATATGAATGAACTAGGGCAACTAAATAGATGCAAGGACTTAATTACAAATTTTCTGTCATTAGTAGCTCCTAATCCAAAATTATATATTCACACTTTATCTTAATCCAACAAAATATTTCTTAGCCAGATAACAGACAGGAGTTATCAGTGCACCAGAAATTACCGTAGCAATGCAGCCGAAGGTTTAAGTATCTTCAGAGAAACAACCGCAATAATATTTACGAATCACCGTAATAATTATATATGATTATTGCTCTATTGTAGCCTAGACACCAAGAATTTAGATTGTCGAAAGAAGACAACTTGTCAAGATACAATTAAGCCCTATGTGAGCACGCGACACCCTTAAGTCCAAAGTCTAATCATTATTATTAGTTAATTTTTATGATGAAATGTAATTTGTGGGCCAAGGATGGGGTGATTAAATCCCCCACATTATGTGGATTTGGGTGTTGCCCTCAGAAAATAAAAACAAGATGAAATGAATACAAAACAGAAATTAAACGTGATTTAACAACGCAACTACGAATGAAATTTTACTTTGATTTTGTTTTTGTTTTTAAAATGCAAGCAACCAACAATTCAAAGAAGATAGAAACAATATATAAGAGCATGATACCAAAGTGTGCCAAATTATAGCAATTTTATTTTGAAGCAAGTCTTCTCCTTTTCTGCAAACTGAAAAAGAGTTGAAAAAGATTTATTTTTTATTTTTTATTTTTTTACGCTTAAACAAACAAAACAAAACACTCAACAAACAAAACAGAAACAAAACAAACGATTAAATATGCAACTCAAAATAAAACAAGTGGATTTAAACAAAACACTAAAACAGACTAAACAAAATAAATTAAAAAAAAACAAATAAATAAAATCAACTCAGGCCCCATAAGAAGCCTGAGAGCCCGCTACCCTTCTTTTTAAAACAGAGAACATTAATCCACGGTCACGTCTTCTTTAAAAAAACCACAAAAGAAAAAGAAAAACCAAAACGGAAAACACGATGTAACAAAAAAAGAAAAAAAGAAGTCAAATCGTGATTAAATTAGGATTTGAGGTGAGTGGTTGATGATTTGGGTGATTCGGCGATGGGAAGAGAGGTTGATGGGGGTTTGTTGGTGGCGATAGGGTCGTTTGAAGGCGGAGTACGTGGGAGTTAGAGGCAGGTTTTGAAGGTTGAAGCTGAATTATGGAGTTGATGGTTTGTGGAACTGAGTGAGGCGATGGAAGTTGGTGATTTACTTAGGCGATTGGGAATTTGCGATTTAGGGGGAAACAGTTGTGATAGCTGTGATTTAGTAGGTTGCGGAGGGTAATTTTGAAAGGGGACTTGGAGTTGTTGAAGCAGGTTCGTGAAGTATGCAAGGATGTTGGAGCTGATTTTTGGTAGTCGAACAGGAGTGATGGTTGAAAGCGAATAATGCTGCGGAGGCAGCAGTTTGGGATGGTACTTGAGTTTAATAGGGAGGTAATGTGTTTGCGGTTATTAGTGAAGATGTTGTAGGGTGGTGGTGGAGCAGTTGAGCAAAGGATTGGTGAGGCAAAAGTGGGCAGAAGTGGATGAAGTAGGTGCAGAGAGTTTTGGTTGATATGAAGAAGGATGTGCAATGGTTGGAGGAAGTAGCAATGATGAGGAGGAAGGCGGTGATGAGTGTTATGGTAGAGGTATGAAGGTGATGATGTTATGGCATGGGTGGTGAAGTATGGTTGAGGATGTTTGCTATTGTGATGATGTAAGGAGGATGTTGTAGAGAAAATGGAGGTGGATAGTAGGAAGTGGTGATGATGGTTGAGGAGATAGATGGTGGAATGGTTTGGTTTGTTTGGGTTTGGAAGTTCAGGTTGGTGAGGATGAGGGGCTGTTGTCGAGTAGGGTTATGGTTCAAGTGGTGGAATGGAAGTGTTGTGGGCTTTTAGGACACGGTTGTTCGGTTTTGAAGATGGAAGGAAGTTGCTTGTTTGATGGTTGCCGATTATATAGGAAGTGAATGGTAGAAGTGGTCTAAATTTTGATGGTGTTTTGTGGTTCAGGGTGTATTGATGAAGAGTGACTGTTGTGGAGGTTGTTGCTATGATGGTGGGCAGTTTGAAGACAGTTTTGGACTTGTTTGTCACAATGAAGGTAGGTGGAAGCAGTAGAGGTAGGAATGAGGCAGTCGTGTTGTAAGGAATGTGAGTAGAAGATGGTAGTGGGTTGTTGGAGGAACAGGAGATGTTAATTTAAGATTATGTAGGAAGTGCACTAGTTGTTAATGGCAGTTTTGAAGAAGTGCAATTTGGATATGATGTTGTTGGAGTGTTGCTGAAGAAGTATGGCGAATGCAGTTGGTTGGAGACACAGTTGTTCGTAGGCAAATGGTGGTTGGTGGAAGAAGTGGTTTGCAGTGTTTATGTTTGAGAACAAACCTGTAGAAATCGAAATAGAGAAGAAAAATATAAATAGAGAGTAGAAATAGGAACAAATGCCTACAAAATGTTGTAACCAGTGAATGTAAGATAGTAAAACAAAACAAAGAACAAACGCAATGAAATGGCAGTTGCTTATAACAGTTAGAAAACAGATGATAATGAAATTCAAAATATTTGTGTTTCTTTTTTTTAAATAAAGAAGAACAAAACTCAACTAAGAAAATGTAAACAAAAGCACAACTGCTCACTATAGCAATGTAATAAATGCACACAAAAATAATAACAAATGAAATGATCAAATTTTTTTTAAGAGTAGAAAATGAAAAATAACGAAAATTAATTCAAAGAGTAAAATCAAAATCAAATTTCAATTCCTAGGTAACGGCGCTAAAAATTTGTTGGTAACGACGGAAATTTCTGTAGATTAGAAAAATATCGCTGAAATAAAAATCGTTATAAAACCGCAAGCGCACGCTGTACAATTGTAGTACGTATGCGAGTATGAGTCGATTCGTAGGGAAAGAATTAAGTTTCAATATTACTCAATCAAATCAGCCGAAGTTTTTGAAATTTCTTTTAAACTAGAAAATAGTAGAAAATGAGAGAGCAAAAGTGAATAAAACTATGATAATAAGGAGCAATTTAAAGGCAAATCCACTTCTAATCATTCATATAAATCGATACAAAATTCACTTGTAATCTCTCATTAAAATATTAAGTAAAAATGATAGATGTGCTTATTATAAGTATAAGTTATTTGTACTATTAATTAGCACAACTTAAATCATCAAACTCTAACACACCATTCAAGCCCACTTATCAACACTCATGAAAATGACATGAAAATTAAAAATAAAATCTATTTTAAGTATGATCTATTTACTGTTAATTAGTAACATAGACCATCAAATTTTGATTCTAGTTTAACTTTCATTATCAAAATCACTTAGGCAAATGATCAAATAGTTTATGTTTTAAATGGAGTTAAGCATAGCCTATTTGAGATATCAACATAGGCTATCAAAAATCGATAAAAATAACATAAACCACCATCATTCATTTTTTCCACTAAACACATATGAGAGATCACAAATGAAATCATTATATTAATTTAATATGTTCCATAGGAGCTTTATTACCCTTAAATTGAAGGGGTTTAGCTAATCATATTTGAAAACATGTTAACATAAAATGATTTCAACATAACATAGAACGAAAATGAGAGCTAATTACAAGAAAAGAGAGCTAACTACTTGCATGAAATAAAACTAAACAAATTACAATAATAAAATCTATGCTACTAATATGAAATAAAAGGAGCACAAAGTAAATAAAAGAGCATAGAATAAATGAGCAATAAAATTAAGCGTGAAATAAAAAATTGCATGAAGTAAAAACAAGGCTAAGAAGCCATTAAAGAATTTTTTATTTAACTTTGCCTTGTGGCTACAATCTCGTATAAAAAGAAGAAGACCATGACATGAAACATAATGGGTATTTATACATGCTTAGATCCTAATTCATATTTTAGGGGACTATCTAAAATGCACTCGAGGAAGTGTAACCTCCAAATAATCATTAGGGAAATAATTAATCCCCATTAACATGCCTTTAAGCCTCCATTAACATATGCATGTGCTTTTAATGATGGACCATTTGGTAGTGGGTATATGGCCTCCTCCATGTTGCACGAATTCTTTTATTTCCTTTCTTCATTAGATTTCAACATGTGTTTATGCATTCATCCATGAACCCTCTTTATATTTGCACTCCATTCCTTACAAATAAAATTAAAAATGTGCAAATAAATTTTCTCAAATTAAATCTTACACAAAATTACCATTTTACCCCCCAAATGAGGATGAATAAATGATGATTTGAAAACAATTAGATTTTGGTTTAAACATGTAAAATACTCTAATATGCTAGTTTATTTAATTAAAGAAAGATTAAATATGGAAGTAAAAATATACACTTTTACGTGCACATTTGATTATGCAAGCCGTTGAAGAAGGCTGTCTTACTTCAGTTAGATACACTACAAGAAAATATAAATTTGATGGCAACATGGTACAGCATTGGAAAGCTTCTTGCTATCTTTGACAACCTGCGCTTGCAATAATAGCGCGTTTAACATGCTATAACATGCGAGCCCTCTCCATTAAGACCAAAACATAAAAGAAAAGGTGGTAAATATTTTCCTTCCCTCCCATTTCCCTGACTCTACATTTTTCTCCCAAAACCTCTTTTCCCACTTTGCTCAGAAAGCCCTTACAACCTCCTTTCTTTCTCGATCTAACGTCTAAATCATCGGTTGAATTCGATCTGGAAGACCTAACATCTCCTATTTCCACTGAAGGAAACCCTAACTCAGGTAAACTATTTTCATTTTTTTTTTACCTAATTCGATATGTTCAATTTGTTCGATTTGCATTTTTTTGTTTAGTCCTTTTGATTTATTAATTTAACCTATTCAATTTAATTGGTTTGATTAATGATTAGGTTATGTTTAAAGTATAGAGTATTGTGGGATTAAAAAGATTGTTGATACGAGACACATGTATTTTACTTCCAAGCTGAATTGTTCAATTTAACGTTTGGTCTTATAGATATATTTACAGCTTGTCACATGGGATCCCAGATTATGTTTGATGTTCACATCAATATATGATGTCTTCAGGCCACATATGGATATTTTTGGATTATCTTTAAACTATTTGCCATTATAGAGGAGGGGATGCTAATTATTAATTGTTTCGTAACCCATGTGTTTACTGTCTCATTTAAGTGGGGATAGGAGATAGTGATGCAGAATCATGTAGTGCCTACCCATATGAGCTACCTTGATTTATGGAATCTTTTGCCTGAACTCACAAGTTCTCTCATTTACAAGTTGGTTTTATAAAATTCTACAATATCACTAAAGTATTGGAATATTATGTTTTACTGTGTTTCTTTTATGCTAATTAACTTATGTCATTTTCTTAGTGAGATAGGTAAATAAATTCTTATCTTTGATGAAATAAATCGTGCAAGTCTAAATCATAACATTCATAGAAATATATTGATTGGGATTTTGTTAAAAGCCTACTGCCTTACTATACAATCAGCTAATAGCGACATGTCGACACTATCAAAAATGTATCCTCTGTTACACTTCATCAGTTGCAAGCTAATTTTGATTTATACGGCATATGTTTTGGACTGGTCTAAATAGTTTTTTTTAATCTAATTGTCTCCATCTCTTAAGATGGCAATATGCAAGCAACATTTGATTGCTGGTAGCTGGGTAGTAAATGGATGCTTCCAACTTTTGAATTAAAGTTGAATCTATCGACCTTGTCGAACTATTTATCACATATTGTACAAATGAAACAGAAGAGTAAATATATTAATAGGAGTGTCGTACCACTATATTAACGCTGTAAATAGTTTGATAAACGCTATAAATAGTTCTGTACCACTATCCCACGAAAATGTTCTATTAATAGCAAGTGGGGAATGCACAAAAAATTACTTGCTATAGTTATGTATGTTAGTGTTTCTGGTAAATTTTGGAAAAGCTTTGAAGAAAACATGTGACGCCCCACCTCTATACTCACACTAGCCAAGGACACTACTGAGTAATGTCGTCGACTAGCACGAAGAATAAGGCTATTGAGGAGCGACCATCTGTGTAATTGCTTTGTGCGAGTATTGATATGTCAGACAATATAACTTACATTTCATTTCAAGAGAAAATCTGACATATCGAATACAAACTCAAAGCTACCACACAATGGCTATGTGGACTTCGGAAACAAATGTAGAAATAAACATAACACAAATCAGTCACAGATATTCATATCACAAAGGCGGAAACAGATATGAATATATCACATAGAAGTGTACATCAAAGTAGTGGTCAAACTTGATCCACTACATCACAAAAGAATAGATACAAGTGCTAGACAAAAGAATAAGTATACATCAAGGAGTCTCTATCTCGAATGTATAACAACAAAAACTACTAAGCTAAAGTAGTTAGCCAAAAGTCAGGTGACGGACCCTGATAAGAAATCAAGCAGAAGCACCTGAAATACCTCGGTCAGACCCGAGTATTATTTAAGAAGAAAATAATAAACGGATCAGTCTAACTATAAATATCAGATAAAATGAGATATAATAAGAGATATAACTAAAACGTATAATAACAATAATGCCATACTGTGTCAAGTATACATTTCATAACAACGAAAATCATACAAAATCTCAAATCTACTCAAAGCACCAAAAAGAATCACATTCTTTAAATTATTCACCAAAACACAAATATTGACATAACATATCAATGTCAATCGCAAAAATCGGTTAAACACAAATACTAGAAATCATCAACTAGAAATCCTAAAATCACAAAGGGGGAGGCCTATCACAAACGGGAGCATGAAAACTCACCAACACGTGTATCACAAATGGGTCGCTATCCCATGGTCGCTAACCATAGAGCCGGCGCCACGACGTAGTACAGCGAACGCCCGAGGAACCAGAAACTCAAATAATCCAGAACATCGATGTAGTACAGCATTACGCCTGATGAACCAAACTCAAATAATCAGGCACAACGACGTAGTACAGCGAACGCCCGATGAACCTGAACACAAATAATCCGAAACATCGACGTAGTACAGCGAACGCCCGATGAACCGAACTCCAATAAGCCGGAACAACGACGTAATACAGCGTTACGCCCGATGATCCGAACTCCATAAAACCATAGGTCGCTAGCCCATAAAAATGAGACGAAGCTCCATAAATCGGGGTACAGTCCCCCACGTGGACAAAGAGACATCGCAAATCGCTAGTCTAAACCATAAAATGATCATCATCGATCATCAAGAAGTGTCGATTACACTAAGCTAGTAAATAAATGAGTTTAGCTTCATGTCCCATAACCACTGGCTTAACTTAAATATTTACGAACAAATTGTAGATTTCCACTCAAAAGTTGTCACAAGATTTTCAATCGAACAAGTTCAAAAATTAACCAACGAAGTAAACGCAAGTGTTTCATACCACTTGTTTTACTAAGCCGTTTAATTAGATTTCTCATACGAATGAGGTAAAGGTTTGTATATACTAATAGATTGGAAAACGGTTTTATAAACGAGCTTTGTATTAAAAATAGGGTTGGAATCATCTTTGTGAAAGAGTTGAATATTTACTACTAGTATAGAAAACCTTTATATTTTAAAGTGACAAATCACAGAAATGATTGTAGAAACAATCAATCACCGAAATCCACATTCGAAGACGTGAATCAAATCCATAGAAATCGATACTGAATCCATCAAAATGGATATTCTCAAAAATCCCAAAAAAGAAGTCATCAAACTCGATAATAAATGATAACGACAAATCGGATTAACACGAATCGATTAAAATTGGAAACCCACAAAAAATAGGCAAGTTGGACAGATACAAGCAGGTCAGTCGACTGAACTAGATGGTCAGTCGACTGACACAATGCTTGGAAACTTTTGGTTTCTAGGCTTAGTCGACTAACCTGCATTGTCAGTTGACTGATCCAGGCATAGACAATTTTTTTCCCCCTGGTTCAGTCGACTGACCTACTGGTTCAGTCGACTGAACCTGCTTCCAGAGCAGAATCAGCCTAGCCCTCAAGTGGGGCAAAATTCTACCGGAAACGATCGATCGAGCAACGACGACTAGGGATTTATGCCAAGCGACAACCCAGCCTAATAGGCTCTTCAATACACCCCGGCAAACAAGTTCAAATACCCATAAAATGATTTTCACAAAATTGGACTTCAAAAACCAAAAATTGGAAAATTCACCAAATAAATCCAAATTAAAAACAAATGAGCATGAATAGATGTTAGGAATTCATACCTAACAACAACGAAAGCTATAGACGTAGATTTGAGTTCAAAAACTCACCTTTTAAACTCAAAACACAAGTGAAAAGCTTTAAAACAAAGGAGAGACCAATTCCTCTTCAATCTCAACTCAAGAATCTCCAATCAAAGCTAAATAGCAAATATTTCCTAAGTTAGAGTTTAGGAATTTCTGAAATTGAAAAGAGATAGAGATGGAGAAGATGAAGAGGATGCTTACCTAAGCTTCTCTTTGATTTTGGAGCAAGAACTTGTGTTTCCAAATCAAACTAGGGTTTGGAATTTCTATTTCCAATCTTTTTTCCCCATTTCTCTTGAGCTAGAGTGTTAGGAAATATTATGAAGGAATGAAGAGGAGTGGAGTGAGAGTTAGGGTATTAGATGGGTTCATGGGCTGAAACCCAAAGCCCTAAATGAAAAATAGCAAAATTCACTCAACTCCAAACATATCGATGTTTATACTAAAAAAGGTCGCAAATACCATTTTGGACTCAATGGAAGTGGTGTCGAGTCCTAATTCGACTATTTGCAAAAAGTGACATTTCGGACTTAGATCCGACTAACGATGATATATTTAAATAAAACATTTAAATATACAATCGTGAAATATGTTAGTTGTTACAGACTCTCCCCCTTAAAGAAATTGCACCCTCGCAATAATTAAGAGGAAAATAAAAAGTAACGACCATAAAAGCCTATCAACTCAAAAGAAGAAATTCTAAAATGAGAAGTTCACCATAAAGAGCACGAGAGAGTAAGCCCGGATGTGTTCGCTCGATGAATTCTCTGGATTCCCAAGAGCAATCCTTAGGATTTGAGGACCATTGAACTTTCACAAGCGGAACAACTTTATTTCAAAGGTGTTTGACCTTGAAGCAATGATACGAATAGAATGCTGCTCATAAGTCAAATTTGGTGAAACTTCAATTTCTTCAATAACACCAGGCTCAAGATTAGAATTGGAATCCCTAACGCATTTCCGTAGTTGAGAGACGTCAAATACGTCATGTATAGCAGAAAATTGAGTTGGTAATAAAAGGTGACAAGCCACAGAACCAATGCGTTCGGTGATGGGAAATGGACCAATATATCGAGGTGCTAACTTTCCCAATCGACTGAAACGCACAACACCCCTCATAGGTGAAACACAAATGAACACCAATAAAATCTGGACCAAAATCCAGCTTCTCACCGGCTTCAAGCCAACACGAAGAAAATCGGCATGGCCTTTCGTAGAGTGCCTCGAACGGTGCCATACCAATACTAGATTGGAAGCTATAACTATAGGAAAACTCAACAAGAGAAATATGATCTTCCCAACTTCCACCAAAATCAAGAACACATGATCGAAGAAGATCTTCAAGAATGCGGTCTAAAAGAGAAGGATGAGCCTTAAGGCTACACAAAACAAGAGATGAACATGAATTGGATTCACGACCTCGAATCTCACAAGTGGATAAAGTCTCGAGATCATTCCATTCGGATATCATCATGGAAACAACCGCTTGTTGCTTAAGACTAAGGACGTCAGCAACGCGATTTCCCCTTCCGGGAGTATAAAGAATATCAAGATCATAAGATGCAAGGAACTCGAGCCAACGTTGTTGACGCAAATTAAGTTCCTTTTCAGAAAGTAAATACTTCAAAGATTTATGATCGGTGTAGAGAACCAATTTTCTCTCCCAAAAGATAATGGCACCAAATTCTAAGAACGAAAACAATGGCCGCGAGCACTAGATCATGAATGGCATATCTAGTCTCGACAAGCTTTAATTGTCAAGAAGCATATGTGATAACACATTCCCTTTGCAAAAGAATGACACCCAAACTAATACGACTAGCATCGGCATAAACAATAAAGTCTTGATTCCCTTCGGGAATCGCAAGAATAAAAGCATCAGAAAAGAGTTCTTTTAATTGATCCTCTTTCCCGAAAAGCTAAGACATTCAAAATCATAATGAACTTTATGTAATCATCTTTTTAGAAAAAATTTACTTTTTTACAAGTCAATTTACTGTGTTTGACTGTCTCATCATAGTGTTTAGGAGATTCCTATCGATAACGTTGATCAAGCGCACCGACCAGAATTCTTAAAGCACTCAATGGGCAGAACAACACAAAATCATCTTCTATATGATAAACATGTCACTTAAAAATTTTACGAATATTCTTTGCTCGTTTTAAGAACAAAATCCAATCATACTTATAAATATCTTATTAAAAAGATTTGCAAATTTTAAATTGTTGTTTTCATCCATAATCAATGAATACAAGGATGGTCTCATCGAGATATTCATAGAATACTCGATTCATAAGATGGATGAAATAAGGTAGAAGGTTCGTCAAACCAAATGACATAACGAACCACTCATAAGAATCATAACGAGTGTGAAATGCGGTAAGTGGAATGCTACCCTCCGCAACTCGTAGCCGATGAAAACCGATGGCAATGTCGAGCTGAAAAGACCTTAGCACCACTCATTAGATTGCTTAGGTGATAATCCTAAGACAAGCACAAATATACTAGAAAATTCACAAACTACTTGAATGAGAGAAATAATATTCTCCTCATCAAGTGGGTTTGAAGAATAAAATGATGCCATCGAATTTGGAAATCAAAATCATTAAAATCATGGAAATCTGCTTAACAGATTGAGAATGTCAAAGAGGGATAGTCCTCTCAGGACAAAGGATATAGGCTTTATAATGATTAAGCCAATCCTTTCCAAAAAATTAATTTCGAAGCCTAAGTAACGCATAACATGCAAATCGGCTCGAAAAGAATAATCTCATAAAATAATCTCGACATTTTCACAAAGTAAACTAGTGTTGTGGATCCACCAACCGGATTCGCAATTCTCAGTGAAGTCATCAAGCCCATAATATTTAAAGAAAAAGAATCAACAAGTTCTTTTGATATAAAATAATAAGATGAACCCAAATCAAAAAGAACTCGAATAGGATAATCACAAAACAAATGTCATCAAGGATAGAATGAGAAATACCTTGATCAAGAAGGGTTACTAGGGACTTGCACAACATTTAGCTTTCCCTCCTTCTTGCTTTGAAGTATGGGGCACGCAGATATATGATGACTCAAACTTTTGCAATAACGACAAAAAAAGGTTTCGGACACTTATTTGCATAGTGGTCCGTAGAACCACAATTGTAGCATCGTCCACGACTAGTGGTAGGAGTCTTTGCTACCGAAATTGCCTGCTTTCCTTTCTTGTTAGGATAGGACTTTTGAACTTAATATGCCTCTTCTTGTTGATGTTGAAGTTTTGTTTGGCATCCACAACTTCAACATTACTTTTGTTAGTCCCTGAGGAGTTGGTTTTGATGACATCAACCTTAGAATAAGATTATAAAATATAGATACACACATTATTGTTTAGATATATATGTATATGCAGGATATATATATAGGTAGCAAAGAATGAAGACTTTACAGTATAGAGATTCAAGAACTAATGAACTCAAGATCGAAGATATCAAGATTCAAGACTCACGAGTATCAAGATTATCAAGAGTTCAAGATTTTAATAGTACAAGATATTTTAGTTAGGAATTTTGTTAAAACTCCTAGAAAAGCACTGACATCTTAAATCCATTTTACTTGTGGAATGGAATCCACTTCGAGCCCATTAAAGGGATGGAACCCTAAGTAGGATGGAACCTACGAAAAATCTAGTGGAACATTGTTTTGTATCCACTAACTTTTATTCAAATGTTTTACAAAATTATATCTTGTTTTCAAAATGATTTCAAAATTTTCCTTTTTAAATCAAAAACATCTATCCTGGTTTTAAAATACTTTTAGCCTCAAAATAATCTTTATTTTTAATATCAAATTATCCTTGGTTTTAAACTATCTTTTAATTATAATTTATTTAACTTTTAATATTTATACTTAGATTTAAATATAAAATTATAGTAAAATTTTATATATACCAAAATATTATTCTCTATACTTATTTATGTATTTTAACTATAGTTAAGTATATTTATAAAGTTTAAAATAGTTTTAATACAAGATAGAAGTTATTTTCAAAGAAAAACAAATTATCAAAAATAACTTAGGCTTGTCGGCAACCCCAAGGAACCCTTGTCGACAAGGTGACAGTTTATTTCAAAAGTTTGAATTTCAAAGGAAGTGTCTATTCGTCATATCCTTTCACGAATGGACATGGCTATTGTTCTACTATGAATAGGGGCTGTTTTAAACGAATTTATATTCATATTTTCTCTGATTTCACTCCTCTTCTTCTTCCACATTTCTTTATATACATTTTTACCATTACTCTGCCGAAATCACCATTGAATCTAACTAGATCATCTCTGGTTTGATTCTCTATCACTATCTCAACAAGATTTCAGTGCTATTCAGAGTTATAGACTTCTTTGTAATCAATCGAGCGAGAAAAGGTGTGATTGTAGCTGGGAAAATTAATCGGGTGAACTTGTTGTCCGTAAAATCAAGTATCTATACCCAGAGGATTGTGAATCTGGAGCGGTGTACCTCGTGGCCTTGAAATCGAGGGTGTAATTGTAAGAATTGATTTTGAAAGGAAATCTGTGCATGTGTTGCGGGACTGGATGTAGTGTAACTCCGAACCAGTATAAAATCCGGTGTGTTCTTTCCTTTATTGCTTTTACTTTATATCTGCATCTGTGTTTGATTCTGTGATCATATCTGTGTTTGAATATTGCATACATTTGTGTTCAAATTAATATAAACTCAAAAAGAATTAGTAATTCCTTAAAACACTATTCACCCCCCTAGTGTTAATTCTAACATTAAGATCCGTAATCCGCATTTCTCACATTTGGTATCAGAGCAAGGTTTTCAAAGTTTCATAATCTGAATTTTGAAAAATTTCAAAATGGCTACCAACATTGGTATTGTTACTACTACCAACACTGGTTCTATTACCTCTGTCACTAGTTCATTTGTAGAAGGTCAGTCTATTGTCAGACCACCACTTTTTAATGGTAGTAACTATGCATATTGGGCATGTAGGATGAAAATATATTTACAATCTGTAGGACTTGACACTTGGAATATTACACAGACTGAATATTTTGAACCCACAACTGATTTTGCACAGTGGACTGCTGAGCAAAAGTTCGAAGCACAAAATAACTCTAAAGCTATGAATATTCTGTTTTGTCAATTGATAGGAATGAATTTAATAGAGTGTCTTGTAAGTCTGCATATGAAATCTGGAAAACTTTGCAAGTTACTTATGAAGGAACAAGCAAAGTTAAACAGACCAAAATTTCCATGCTCACAAATCAGTTTCAATTATTCAAAATGAATCCTAATGAGTCTATTCTAGATATGTATAGTAGATTTCAGGATATTGTGCATTCTCTAATATCCTTGGGAAAGGTATTTTCGGAAGAAGATCAAGTCAAAAAATCTTAAATTCTCTTACTCCAGAATGGGATCAAAAGACACTTGCGATCGAAGAGGCAAATGACATCCGTACCTTAAAGATAGAAGAATTAATTGGAAATCTAATGTCGTTTGAAGTCCAAATGATTGGGAGAAGAGAAAGCAAAGCATCTGAAAAGAAATCAATTGCATTCAATGCATTGACCGATGGATCAGACTCAAACAGCGATAATGATGAAGAGATAGCCTTTATGACCAAGAACTTTCGAAAATTCCTAAAATATAGAAAGATGAATAATTTCAAGAGAAACAACTATAAGAACTCTGTTAATCAGAATGTAGTGCCAAACTATATCAGATGTTTCAACTATGACAAACCAGGCCATATCAAAAGAGACTGTCCGCATCCAGATAAGCAAAATCTTCCTATGAACAATGATTCCACAAAGAAACGAAAACGTGCATTTACCGCTACTCTTGATGACTCAGACTCGTCCTCAAGCGATGATGATTAGAAGACAGATAATTCAAATATGTGTTTCACGGCAGTTCACGACTCCGACGAATTCAGAGAAACGGACTCAGAAAAAGGTACACGTTTACAATACATTGGTTGAAATTGCATGCTTAGGATTGGATGTTTGATTGGTTGATTTTGAATTGGTGTGCCGTTTGAATTTTAAAATTTTTATTATTATTTTATTATATTTTTACTATTATTTTATTATTATTTTTATTTTTAAATAGTATCATAATATTTTATGGAATATACTATAATTCTAGTAATATTCCAGATATTATATAGACATTAAAAATAATAAATATATATATATATTAGAATAATTAAGAGAAATAAATCATAAAAATTCAGAGACACCTGTCGACAAGGCCCCCCCCCCACGTTGTCGACAAGGGTACAGAAATTTGAAATTCAAATTTGAATTCAAATGTTTGAATTTCCCCTCCATCTTTTCACTTCATTCAAGTCTCTGAAAAGTCACCTTTTGACCAGAGAACCTGTCCCTTGAGAATCTATTTATTTACTATCTCTTACCACAACTTTTCACTTTCATTTTCAAATTCAAACTCTTATTTCAAAATATCAAGCTCTCTACTCTCTACTCTAATGGCTTCTTCAAGCAACCCTTCCACAATGAGACTTTCCAGAAATATAAAAGAGCAACTTTTCAATAATCCGGAGGCTATAAAAGCATATATCAACTATGCTAACTATGGAAAAGTCCATCCCGGAAAGTTTGCTTTATTTCAAGATTTCTCTGCTTATGAAATCGATTCTCTTTTTGCAAACAACCAAGTTCTTAGTCTTGTTGATGCTTCACAAAATGACTTTGTTTGTTATCCAAATCTTGTTAAAATTTCTATGCAAATCTCAATCGTGGATTTTATAATGGAAATGATGATGAAATTTGGAGTAGTGTCAAAGGCACTAGAATCATTTTAAATTTTGATGTTTTGGGTACCATTCTCAATTGCAAGAGCACGGGAATGGATCTTTCTAGTTTTAATATCGATGAAAATGATCGTGAGACATTTCATCACATTTTCGAACGAAATGATAATTTTGAATTCATAAATCGAAACTTTCGACCAAAAGCTAGAATTGTTAATCTTCTTTTAGAACATACTTTGACCCCAAGATCGGGGAGTTTAACAATCCAACTTCAAAAGTTTGCAAAGCACTTTTTGCTATTTTTGGAAATTATGATATTAATTGGGTGCAAGTTATTTTGGATGAACTTCGTCCCAAAAATTTTGAAGTGGGTGAAAACACTTTGTATCATGGAATCTATCTCACTCGGATTTTTAATTATTTTGGAGTGGATTTCAAAGGAGAAGAATTTGTTTCAAGAAAAGTTTTTAATCACTCAAACATTTCTCTTATGAAAATTCCATATGTTTTTCAACCATATGAGACTCTTACCGAAAAGGAAGAGCGTTTGGCTCATGAGGTGATGGAAGAGGAAGAAGAAGAAGAAGGGGATGAAATGGAAATAGAAGAAGAAGAAGAAGGTGAAACATCCTTGGAAAGTATTGACTATCCCTCTAATCCAACCAACAAAACCTTACTCAAAAATCAAAAGACCATTGTTGAGAATCAACGGACTCTTAAACGGTCCGTTAGTAAGAAATTGGATAAAATGTCATCCAAGATGAATAAGTTTTTCTCCAAAGTAAGCAAGAAGCTTGGATTATCTTCATCTTCGTCATCCTCTAACTAGTTCTACCTTTTCATGTCATGTTGTATTGGTTTTAGTTTGTTTTGATTTGAATGTTCGTATAGTTCTTAATGTTTAATCACTGTATCGTTCTATTATGAAATGAAATTGAATTACTTTTCTGTTATCTATCTTATCTTATCTCCAGAATAAATGTTAGCATATTATATAAATATATACACACAATTATTCACAAAATCAAAATGAGTCATCAAAATTAACTGACCCCTGTCGACATTCCCCTAGAGACCATGTCGATAAGTACTGGTCAGAAATGACTTTTCATTTTAAATTTGAAATTTGAATAACTACCTTGTGTCTATTCGTTTCAAACGAATTTCTACACCTATAAATACATATTTCTTCCAGAATTCATCACTCAAAGTCATTTCTTATCTACTCTATCTATATTTCTTCTCACAAACTCAAATATGGCCGATCCAATTCAGAGTTTGACCGAGAATCTTGAAGAAACCCTTAATTCTTTCAAGAATATTCTTTCTTTCATTCTCCGTAATCAACGACACTTAGAGTTGAGTCAAATGCAGATGATCAAGGAGCAAGAAAAACATTTCGATGCGATTCGATGGATGATTTCCTCCCTGCAGAAAAATGATAATGAAGCACATCCTCCAGTCTCTCTCACCAATGAAAATGAAAATTGGGATGCCATTAAAGCAGACCCTATATTTAGAGAAGAAGGATGGGTGGAAGTTCCTCGTAATATTTGATTTTATTTGATTGCTTTGTTTGATTTGAATTGATTGCTTGGATTGATTTGATTTGATTTGGTTTGGTGTGGATTGATAATTGGTGTGCAAAACATAATATGTATAAATACACATTGATATTTATATGATCTTTGATTAGTTATCATGTCTATCAGTATAATTATCTCTTAATCTATCTATTATATACTCCATTATATATTTTATTAATGTAGGTACTTTAGTACAAGAATAAGGGGGAGTTATATAGTTTGGAGTTAGTTTTTGTTGATGACAAAGAGGGAGAAGTATAAAATAGGATAGTTAGGCATAGATTAAAGGGGAGTTATTAGTTTTAGGGGGAGTTATTAGGATAGAAATAATATTTTATAAACAAAGGTTGTGATCATCAAAAGGGGGGAGATTGTTAGTCCCTGAGGAGTTGGTTTTGATGACAACAACCTTAGAATAAGATTATAAAATATAAATACTAACATTATTGTTTAGATATATAGTATATGCATGATATATATACAGGTAGCAAAGAATGAAGACTGTACAGTATAGAGATTCAAGTACTGATGAACTCAAGATCGAAGACATCAAGATTCAAGACTCATGAGTATCAAGATTATCAAGAGTTTAAGATTTTAATAGTACAAGATATTTTAGTTAGGAATTTTGTTAAAGCTCCTAGAAAAGCACTGACATCTTAAAATCCATTTTATTCGTGGAATGGAATCCACTTCGAGCCCGTTAAAGGAATGGAACCCTAAGTAGGATGGAACCTACGAAAAATATAGTGGAACATTGTTTTGTATCCACTAACTTTTATTCAAATGTTTTACAAAATTATATCTTGTTTCCAAAATGGTTTCAAAATCTTCCTTTTTAAATCAAAAACATCTATCCTGGTTTTAAAATACTTTTAGCCTCAAAATAATCTTTATTTTCAATATCAAATTATCCTTGGTTTTAAACTATCTTTTAATTATAATATATTTAACTTTTAATATTTATACTTAGATTTAAATATAAAATTATAGTAAAATTTTATATATACCAAAATATTATTCTCTATACTTATTTATGTATTTTAACTATAGTTAAGTATATTTATAAAGTTTAAAATAGTTTTAATAGCAGATAGAAGTTATTTTCAAATAAAAACAAATTATCAAAAATAACTTAGGCCTGTCGACAACCCCAAGGAACCCTTGTCGACAAGGTGACAGTTTATTTCAAAAGTTTGAATTTCAAAGGAAGTGTATATTCATCATATCCTTTCACGAATGGACATGGCTATTGTTATACTATAAATAGGGGCTGTTTTAAACGAATTTATATTCATATTTTCTCTGATTTCACTCCTCTTCTTCTTCCACATTTCTTTATATACATTTTTACCATTACTCTGTCGAAATCACCATTGAATCTAACTAGATCATCTCTGGTTTGATTCTCTATCACTATCTCAACAAGATTCTAGTGCTATTCAGAGTTATAGGCTTCTTTGTAATCAATCGAGCGAGAAAAGGTGTGATTGTAGCCTGGAAAATCAATCGGGTGAACTTGTTGCCCATAAAATCAAGTATCTCTACCCAGCGGATTGTGAATCTGGAGCGGTGTACCTCGTGGCCTTGAAATCGAGGGTGTAATTGTAAGAATTGATTTTGAAAGGAAATTAGTACTTGTGTTGCGGGACTGGATGTATGGTAACTCCGAACCAATATAAAATCCGATGTGTTCTTTCCTTTATTGCTTTTACTTTATATCTTCGTCTGTGTTTGATTCTATGATCGTATCTGTATCTGAATATTGCATACATTTGTGTTCAAATTAATATAAACTCAAAAAGAATTAGTAATTCCTTACAACACTATTCACCCCCCCTCTAGTGTTAATTCTAGCCTTAAAATCCGTAATCCGCATTTCTCACAACTTTCTTTATCTGCCTCTTCTAGTCGAAGAGTGATATCTACAAGTTGATCAAAAGGAACTTCAAGTTTCAGAGGTAAAACCTTTTTGGGGTTCTTACTCAAAGCACAGATAAACCTTTGATTCTTTACAAGATCCAAAAGTTGTTGGGCAGACATAAATACTCCATCCTGTGGAGTAGCACTGGATTGACCGACGCCGGGACAGCCTGGCCTAACCATTTCTCTTCTTTAAGAAAGAAAGAAGAGGAAAAAGTTATTCTCAGAATGAATATCAAACAAACTTGATTGATAAAACAAGGCATCATAAAAAGAAATTGGATAGAACGGTACGAAGACTCGAATTAAATCCTATGGCACGATTCCTAAGAAAGACTTAGGACAATGATCCTTGCTAGACTATTCTACATTGTTCCGAAGTTTGACTTTGATACATATCTTTGACGCCCCACCTCTATACTCACACTAGCCAAGGACACTACTGAGTAATGACGTTGACCAGCATGAAGAATAAGGCTGTTGAGGAGCGACCATCTGTGTAATTGCTTTGTGCGAGTACCGATATGTCAGACAATATAACTTACATTTCATTTCAAGAGGAAATCTGACATATCGAATACAAACTCAAAGCTACCATACAGTGGCTATGTGGACTTCGAAAACAAATATAGAAATAAACATAACACAAATCAGTCACAGATATTCATATCACAAAGGCGGAAACGGATTTGAATATATCACATAGAAGTGTACATCAAAGTAGTGGTCAAACTAGATCCACTACATCATAAAAGAATAGATACAAGTGCTATACAAAAGAATAAGTATACATCAAGGAGTCTCTATCTCGAATGTATAACAACAAAAACTACTAAGCTAAAGTAGTTAGCCAAAAATCAGGTGACGGAACCTGATAAGAAGTCAAGCAGAAGCACCTGAAATACCTCGGTCTGACCAGAGTATTATTTAAGAAGAAAATCATAAACGGATCAGTCTAGCTATAAATATCAGATAAAATGAGATAGGATAAGAGATATAACTAAAATGTATGATAACAATAATGCCATACTGTGTCAAGGATACATTTCATAACAACGAAAATCATACAAAATCTCAAATCTTCTCAAAGCACCAAAAAGAATCATATTCTTTAAATTATTCACCAAAACACAAATATTGACAAAACATATCAATGTCAATTGCAAAAATCGGTGAAACACAAATACTAGAAATCATCAACTAGAAATCCAGAAATCACAAAAGGGGAGGCCTATCACAAACGGGAGCATGAAAACTCACCAACACGTGTATCACAAATGGGTCGCTATCCCATGGTCTCTAACCATAGAGCCGGTGCACCGACGTAGTACAGCAAAAGCCCGAGGAACCAGAAACTCAAATAATCCAGAACATCGACGTAGTACAGCGTTACGCCCGATGAACCAAACTCAAATAATCGGGCACAACGACGTAGTACAGCGAACGCCCGATGAACCTAAACACAAATAATCCGAAACACGACGTAGTACATCGAACGCCCGATGAACCGAACTCCAATAAGCCGGAACAACGACGTAGTACAGCATTACGCCCGATGAACCGAACTCCATAAAACCATAGGTCGATAAAAATGAGACGAAGCTCCATAAATCGGGGTACAGTCCTTCACGTGGACAAAGAGACATCGCAAATCGCTTGTCTAAACCACAAAATGATCATCATCGATCATCAAGAAGTGTCGATTATACTAAGCTAGTAAATAAATGAGTTTAGCTTCATGTCCCATAACCACTGGCTTAACTTAAATATTTACGAAAAAATTGTAGATTTCCACTCAAAAGTTGTTACAAGATTTTCAATCGAACAAGTCCAAAAATTAACCGACGAAGTAAACGCAAGCGTTTCATACCACTTGTTTTACTAAGCCGTTTAATTAGATTTCTCATACGAATGAGGTAAAGGTTTGTATATACTAATAGATTGGAAAACGGTTTTATAAACGAGCTTTGTATTAAAAATAGGGTTGGAATCATCTTTGTGAAAGAGTTGAATATTTACTACTAGTATAGAAAACCTTTATATTTTAAAGTGACAAATCATAGAAATGATTGTAGAAACAATCAATCACCAAAATCCACATTCGAAGATGTGAATCAAATCCATAGAAATCGATATCGAATCCATCAAAATGGATATTCTCAAAAATCCCAAAAAAGAAGTCATCAAAGTATATAATAAATGATAACGACAAATCGAATTAACACGAATCGATTAAAATTGGAAACCCAATAAAAATAGGCAAGTTGGACTGATACAAGCAGGTTAGTCGACTGAACCAGATGGTCAGTCGATTGACACAATGCCTAGAAACTTTAGGTTTCCCGGCTCAGTTGACTGACCTGCATGGTCGGTCGACTGATCCAGGCACAGACAATTTTCTGGCCCCTGGTTCAGTCGACTGACCTACTGGTTCAGTCAATTGAACCTACTTCCAGAGCAGAATCAGCCTAGCCCCCAAGTGGGGCAATATTCTACCGGAAACGATCGATCGAGCAACGACGACTAGGGATTTATGCCAAGCAACAACCCAGCCTAATAGGCTCTTTGATACACCCCGGTAAACATGTTCAAACACCCATAAAAGGATTTTCACAAAATTGGACTTCAAAAACCCAAAATTTGAAAATTCACCAAATCAATCCAAATCAAAAACAAATTAACATGAATAGATGTTAGGAATTCATACCTAACAACAACGAAAGCTATAGACGTAGATGTGAGTTCAAAAACTCACCTTTTAAACTCAAAACACAAGTGAGAAGCTTTAAAACAAAGGAGAGACCTATTCCTCTTCAATCTCAACTCAAGTAGCTCCAATCAAAGATAAATATCAAATATTTCCTAAGTTAGAGTTTAGGAATTTCTGAAATTGAAGAGAGATAGAGATGGAGAAGATGAAGAGGATGCTTACCTAAGCTTCTCTTTGAATTTGGAGCAAGAACTTGTGTTTCCAAATCAAACTAGGGTTTGGAATTTCTATTTCCAATCTTTTCCCCTCATTTCTCTTGAGCTAGAGTGTTAGGAAATATTATGAAGGAATGAAGAGGAGTGGAGTGAGTTAGGGTATTAGATGGGTTCATGGGCTGAAACCCAAACCAAAGCCCTAAATGGAAAATAGAAAAATTCACTCAACTGCAAACATATCGATGTTTATACTCAAAAGGTCACAAACACCATTTTGGACTCAATGGAAGTGGTCTGGAGTCCTAATTCGACTGTTTGCAAAAAGTGACATTTCGGACTTAAATCCGACTAACGATACTATATTTAAATAAAACATTTAAATATACAATCGTGAAATATGTGGGTTGTTACAAAACAACTTTGATGATTTTTGGAAATAAGAACTTTATTGGATAATAAGGCGGTGTTGATGTCCAATATTTCTCTACCTTTGATTTATAGGTGGTTGAGGATACTTTAATATTTCTCTACCTTTGATTTATAGGTGGTTGAGGATACTATAGCACACCAAGTCGGAACTACATTCTTTATTATTAAGACCGGTGCAAACATTGGGAAGTGAAGGTAAAAATAATGGTTTGATATCTGTAGTATATTTTAGTGCCATGAGCCATTGTATGCAAATATATTAACTATGGTTTTGTACTTATTTTACTTGATATAGATGAATTCTTGTGCATAGAAATAGTTGCACTTCTCACTTTATACACTTTTCCCTTGTATAAAGGACATCCCCTTCACAATAAACCAGAGGCTGATCATTTTCTTCTAGTTTTATGAAAGGTTAAATTTGACAGTATGTGGACTAATCATTTGAGTAATACTTGTATTTTGATATAAATGTCTAGCAAATAATTGGAGTTTTTACATCGTTGTTGCCCAGTGTTGCAACAATATAGCACCGTAGAATCTTTTCTATGATTAGCCTGTCCCTTTTGATGACTTATTTCATTAAAATATTTACAAATAATGAGTCATGATCCTAAAAATAAAGTAACTATTCTTATCTTTCTAGTTATTTATTCATATTCTTTTATATTTTGTTAAATATTCATTTTTTCTTCACATTCCAATCAAAATTTAAATATTTTATATTTAACAGATTAAAATTGAAAGAAATATTGTGAATCGTAAGAAGTTAAAGACGAGTCACACGGGTGGCATCAATGCCTTTCACAAGACATATAACTTGTAAGTTCTCATACTTTAATTTTTTAATTGCACTTTCCCTCTAATTATAGTTTTTTAAACGTTCCTTCTAATTTAGTCTATGTTTTTTCTTGGATAAAACACTTCATTTGAATATTGTTGTTTATTCTAATTTAGTATAGGTTTATTCATTAAAGATTTCACGAGTCCAAAGCTTGGGGAGGGCAAGCCTAAAAATCAAAACATGATATAATATTCACTCATGTGATGCTATCCAGACCGTGGACATAAGTCAGGTTGTCTGCAGCTCAGCTCATCCTTTTTAACTTTTTACAGTTAATTTTTCTTGTTTTACAGTTTAGTCAAAGCTGTTAATTTATATACCAAATACTTTGACTTGGCTGACTATGGTTTGCTGCTAATATCAATATATACTTAAAACTTATTTGTAAGTTGGTTTGTAGCTCTCTAATTATGTTAGTATGTACCAAAGGTATAAATTCTTATGGTACATAACATTTTGGTAGAAGGGCTAGGAAATCAATTAGTTTTATTGGACCACTTAAATTATTATATTTTTTAAGGACATAAAGTTTAACTTATTATTTCCTGACTTGTAATCAAAATATTATACAAACAAAATTATATATTTTTGTCCTTGATACTTAAAAAAAAGCATTGTCCTTATTTTATATTATTTTATACAAGTTTAAAGTAATAATGTCTAAAATTTATAAAAAGTAAAATGTGATCTTTCATGGCTAAAGATAAAGACAATTAAACACTTGGAATTTCCATAGATAAGGATTTGTTCGGCAAGTACAGATTAGCAAGTTTGAAATTGTTACCTGAGTTATAATTAATGGGAAACTATGCTCTTTTCATGACCTGGTTATTTTTCAAAATAATAGGTATAGGTGTTGCGGCAAACCTAGAATCAGAATGCGGTTGGACTTTTAAGGACGTTAAAAATCTAAAATAGATGGTTTGGGAGTTTAGAATCAAACATGTATTGAGGGTAAGTTGCAAAACTTTTCTTTTGGACTTGGGTGTCATGGATATCAAACGGACGCTAAGTGGGTAATCAATATTCCAAAATTATACATGTAATCATATATAAAATTTAGACTGTTGCTTTACAAATCTGGTCACGATTTGACTTACTCCTTATATCTAATGAAATTGCAATTTATCTTTTCCAACAGAGGTGATCCACTTCGTCATTTTTTAGTAATGTCTTTTGTATCACCCGATGACCAAAAGAAAGTTGGCCTAATATTTCATAGGTAAATACTAACACAATACAAAGCCCAATATCTCATAATCAGTTTTGCTTCTTAGTCAAAGTGTTACTGTAAGTAGCATCTCTCTTCATTATCAGTTTTGCAACTGAATTGTAAAATAGAACTTAGCTGCAAAACTAACTTAGTTGCAAGACTGACAACATAGTTTAGCAAACAGAAATGCTATTGGTTTGCTAAACTAAGTTTCAGTTTGCGACTAAGTTTGTTGCAACTTAGTTGCAAACTGAGTTGCAAACTGCAACTCTGTTTTGCAAATTGAAATGCAACTCAGTTTTGCAAATTTAAATACAGCTCAGTTTGCGAAACTAAGTTGCAAACGGAAATGCAATTTAGTTTGTAAAACTAAAATGCAGCTCAATTTGCAATTGCAAACTGAAAATGCAGCTCAGTTTAGGAAACCGAATGCAACTCAGTTTTGCAACCTCCTTTCATCATCGATCCAACCTCCACATAACCGAGCTTCACATTCTTTGGCTGGTCTAGTGAAACAGAATGACTGGGGGCAAAAAGTAAATCAAAATTGCGAAAGATTTAAGTATCCATCTTTATTGTTGCTTACTTTCTTAGGCTTTCCAATGCCTATGCTTATCTGTCTCATGTATTAAAGCACTACAAGAAAATTTATTTATAACAGCACCGAAGCTCAGCATTTTTTTACCTACCGCAGTTGAAAATCCTTTTATAAATGAAAAAAAACAAAACATACAACGCTGTATTAAGCACACTGTCTAGTAAATTTCCAAGCCCGCCTAAGTTCTCTCCTTGTTTTCATTCACCACTTAAAACATGTCCTCTTCTTCACCGTAACAACAAACCCAAAATCTCAAATTCACCATAGTTCTCTGTAGATTTTGCCAAACATCCAGAGTAGCGACTTCATCAGAAATCCTTACCATGCCCTAACATCACGACTTCATTAAATTATTCCAATTAATTTTAGCAATTTTAGGAATCAATCCCACACACCTCATCCCACTTCCGCAACATGATGAATTCGTGATTTAGACTTTAACACTTTTAAAACCCCGGTATACCTCCCTTATATTTGATAAATTGAAACCCCGCATTGACAACCTAAATAACGCCTCCAACCTACATTAAATTATTCCAGTTTGTTGTTTGGTGCCCAGCTTCCTATGTCAACCAGCTATCACATCAAGTTGTGATTTTTCAAGGGAAAAGTCGATATTAGAGCCGTTGATTTTATTTGAGATTTGTTGAGGCATTATGTTATGGTAAAGTGAATTGAGATATTATTTGAATGACGTATGTTGATTATCTAGATCAATATATGGTTAGCATGATCATTTATTATGCTGCTGATTGAAAGGAGACTTCTTTATTGTCTGTTCAAACTTTTATTTAGCTTAATGATGGTCTGTAGCTGAAATAATTGATATCGATGCTTGAAATAGGTTACGCTTATAAATTTGTACGAATTTGTACCTGCAGTTTATCAAGTTGGATTGAGTTAACTTATGTTATTTGTTAGGTTAGGATTGACAAATGATGAAATTTGTATTTGGAAAAAGTGCCAGCTAAAATGATTAGATGTGCGGTGAAAACATATGAAACATGAAGTATATCCGTAACAACAGCATGAATAACAATTGTAAGCATGTAGCTGAATGGAAGTGAAGTGCAAGTCAGCTAGAATATAATGTGGACATTATGTTTGACAGGAGAAAGTGCACAATGGTGGTAGTCTGATCTAATGCAGCAAAAGGCTTTACATGGACATCGACATTGACAATATCAGCCTGATCGGTGAACTATTTGTGAGAATTACAACATCACTAATAATTTTCTTTTCTATATCTACGTTAAATGCAAGCGATTGTTTTCTCAATTATATACTTCTTAAATGATTATTTTCTTTGATATCTATTTTTAAACTTATTATTTAGTTTTAATTAAAACATAAGGCATCTAATAAAATCTGTGAGTGCATATCTAAAGTAATGTTACTTTATTTTATGATGTTAACATATGCAAAAGGATTATGATTATACTGGACTTTAATTTTTTTTCACTAAAGCTTTTCATCTAAAAATATTAGTTTAAGGGTTATAAATGTAGATATAAGTGGTTAGAACTATACATAGAAATACTTTGCATACTATTTTCTTTTGTTATTATGTCTTATCTATACCATGCAAGTTGATATATAAACTAAATTTTACGGTTGGGTATTTTCATATTATGATAATGTGGCATAAGGGACAAGAATAATGATGGATAAGAATGAGATAAAATGGTTCCAAACGGCTACGTCATTAAGCGTAAAAGACAGAACTGAAGGTAGAAAGACCACTAAGGTTAAGGCACATCAGAGTCCAAACCATCGCTGACCATGCAGGTACTCCTGATTTTGCATAAAAATGGAATTTATCCAATACCTTCTTGATATTTAAATGCAGAACTATTTATAACCCTATATATTTCACATTATACTTGTTTCATAGATGAAAGCCATTCTTGGTTCCAATGATGTGATAGATCATAAATAATTAGCCTTAGATTATGACTTCAAGGTTTCAATATTGCCTCATTATCAATATTGTTTGGCTTGAGACGTAGACATGGCTTACAATATTTCATTTTTCAAAGGTAACTTACAACAGACTTTTAGTTTTTTATATCATATGTTTATGTCACGTATTATTGCTAATTTCAAAACTAGAGAAGAAATGATAGAGATGTACACACAACTTTGTGCAGGTACCCACTCGGGTGAAGTAGCAATGCTGAAGGGAAAAAGGTTAAATTTGGAGAGAAGGTCGTTTCTTTGGAATAAAAACTCAAGTTGCAAAAGGCAAAGGCAATGAAGTCAAGTGGTTAGGTATAAAAACATTTGATGTGGTTTGTTTAAAACTTTATGTTTCTTTTGACACCTCTACGGCTACTTTGGTCCATCCCTATCATCAACTTCGAGCATGATTATTGTAAAAGCTGCCACTTTTCCGATGATTATTTTCAGGTGCCCCTGGTTCAGATTGAGTGTGCGGGAGGTGGTGACTCTAAAGTAGTCAAACATCAATGTTCGCAAGTGGCTCCTATTCCTGTAAGCATTCATCTGATTATGGCATAGATAGGGCTATCAAATCCTTTTCAAGGGGCAAGAGCTAGTCAAAGAGACTCTTTAACAGCAATTTGAGCATCTCAGGTTCATCGTCAGGTTATAAATGCTAACTTAAATTTATTGTTCCACAAAATGTATGTAACAATCCGCAAATTTTGAAAATATTTTAAATGAAAATTTATTTGAAAATTTGAATTTAACTATTTTAAATTTGAGAAACTTGGAAATTTTAAAGTATAATTTTGAGTTTTGATGTGAAATATTTTTCCAAATTTAATAAAATAAAGATTTTTCTTAAAATGCAAATTTTGCTCAACTTTAGTCAAAGTTTGACTTTCTGTGAAAAAAATTAAAATTTGAATTTTTATCTTTTTTTTATGAAGATGAATTTAATTTTAATATTTTTCCAGTTTTTCGTTTTGTTAAATTTTGATGTTTACTTCTCAAATTTTGCAACTTTTGGCGTATTACACGAAGTTATTTTCCCTACAACTTCTATTTTATTTTTATTGTGATTTGTTTGGGCTTAGACCATTTGGGCTAGAAAACCTTTAGTTATATGAGTAGCCTATATATAATCTCCTAGGGTTTTGGCTAGCCTCCACATCCATTCATTTGTGCCTCCACAGAAAAATGTAAGTCTTCTTCTCCTTCTTCTTCCTCCTCTTTACAAAACCCTAGATCTTCTTCTCCACCACTCCTCTTCTTCCAAAATTTTCCATCACCTTCACCACCTCCTCTCACCTTCTTCTCTTCTCTCCTATTCTCCACCTCTTCCCAAAACCCTAGACAATCCTCTTCCAAACCTTAGCCGTGACCTCTTCCCTACCCAAAACCGACCACCATCACCAAATAGCATCCCCATAGCCGAGCACAACCCTTTACCTCCCCTTCCTTTTGCCTTCCTAGCCTTGAGCCTTGCCCTAGAGATGATGGACGAACCCAAAAACCCTAGCCTAACCCTAGCTATGACCGAACCCACCTAATCCAAACCTAGCCTAGACCAAACCAAAACCACCTCTAGACCAAGCCTATGCAAACCCTAGACAAGCCCTCTTATGTATTTTGCAAATATATATTTTCTATTTTATTTTTCTATGTAAAATTATTTGTTTACGTATGGAATTTATTTTTATTTTTCAAGCATGGGATTTGGATTCTCCTCTCACTCAAACTGGTCTGTAGTTTGTTGATTTTTGTGTTGCGCTTTGAATCACTTTTCCAACCCAAGAAAGGTGAGTAATCACTCTTGACATACGTACTTATTTATTTGATAAATTGATGACAATTGAATTGTTAGGATATGTATGTGCAAGTTTGACATTTCACATATGATTTTATTTTGTTATTTCATATGTTTATATCATGTTATTTCATATGCTTATATTATGTCAATCATATGATTTTATTTTGTTATTTCATATGTTTATATCATGTTATTTCATATGCTTATATTATGTCATTCATGTGATTTTATTTTGTTATTTCATATCATATTATACCTATTTGATCATATGTCATGATATGTTGAATATTGTTATGTTTATTTCATATTCTGAAATCACACTGCAAGTTCCTTCACTATGGGTTGAAATGATACATACCCAAACGATCTTTAGGTTAAGGAAAATTGTTATGGGCCGAAATGATAGGCCTGAGCAATTTTATTTGACTTGGGATTTCGGGTTTGAAATGATATAAAACCTGGAAAATTAATAAATTGCGGATTGAAACGATATATTTCCGTATATACCTGACCCTAGGGTAGAGAATTTTATACAGACTCCATGGTTGATTTAAAATGATTTTTCTAAAAAAATTATTAAGTATTTAGATTTTTATAAATGAACCTCAACTAAAATTTATTGTAATGATTTCTGTAAATTTGTTTATATGTGTTAAAATTCTCATAAGAGATAAATAGTTGGAAATGTAAATTTTGGAAGTTAATTTACGGTATGAAGGTTAATTGAAATTTTATAAGCCGATTTGACTTAATAATAGTATTTTATTCTAACCTATAAATTGTAAGTTTTAATTCATGTAATAGTGATTAAAATAAATGTTTTGTGAAAAGAAATGTAAGTTAAAACGTACATTTGACATGTAAGTTTTAACAAATGAAATGGTATGATTTGGGAAATAAAAATGATAAATGTCATTTACGGAAAAGAAATAAAAAGGTAAGTAAAAATACTTTTATCTTGGTATAAAGATTTATGCTTTAAAATTTGATGTTTTAGTGACAGAGTTATTAAATCATGGTGTGATTTCTTTACATGACTAAATAGCTTAAATTTGAGTAATATAATTGGAAGAATAGAATGATTTTGATAAAAACTGTAAAAAAAATATACTATTTGATTTTATAGACTATTATAGTAGAAGTATTACAGTAACAATTCAAAACTGCTGCGATTTCTTACGGTAGCAATTCAAAACTGCTACAGTTTCTTACTGTAACAATTCTGCACTTCTGCGAATTCTTACCGTAATAGTTCTGCACTGTTGCGAATTCTTACAGAAGCACTTCTGTACTGCTGCGTTTTCTTAAAGGTGACATTTTCTGAATGCTACAATTTTCTTAAAGGTTACATATGTGGTTTTATTGTCGATTTGATTGGTCCAAAATGGCGGGATGTTACAGTTGGTATCAGAGCTTTGGTTTTAGGAAAACCTTAGCCTAAGGGGCAAAAACTCATTAGAGATAGGGTAGAAATACCCTAGAATGAGTAAAATCAATCTTAGAATCATTCTTTGTGAGAGAACATATTTTCAAGTATAAAATGATTTTAAATGATTTTTAAAAGATTATTTTGGAAATAAAAATTTTCCTGTTTTAAAATTCCTTTTCCTAGAATTCTTCCTTCCCTTCGAATCCACCTTGTTTTATAGAATTCTTTGATTAGTATTTCCAGTCTAGTTGGATCTTTTCTTCTACCTTTTCCTTTATCTTTGTCCTAAAATTGATTCTAGAATTTCCAGGTTGAATCGTAGGAATGTCAGAGGTCGTGGTGTTGCCCCAGTTCCAGCACCAGTTGCACCAGTTAGGTTTACTACTCTCTGTAAGGAGTTCACCCAGTTAGGTGGTACTAAGTTTTCAGGATCAGATTCCATCATTGAGGCTCAGCAGTGGCTGAGAGGTTTGGAGAGGATTTTTGCTGGTTCGGAGATCACTGACGCTCAGAAGTGCCAGTTAGCAGCATGGCAGTTGAAGGAGGCAGCACTAGATTGGTGGGAGTCTGTTATAGCCAACACTATTGAGGCAGATATTTCTTGGGATCAGTTTAGGTATTGTCTTAAGTTAGTCCTTTTGAATTTGGTTTAGGTTTTCCCTTTTGAATCTTTCTTAAGTTTGGATATCTTCTTTAGGGAGGCTTTTGTGACGAAGTGGATGCCA
The DNA here is from genome assembly GCA_030737815.1 of Allium fistulosum. Taxonomy (NCBI): domain Eukaryota; kingdom Viridiplantae; phylum Streptophyta; class Magnoliopsida; order Asparagales; family Amaryllidaceae; genus Allium; species Allium fistulosum. The sequence goes on along the minus strand of CM060902.1, from coordinate 319,997,637 downwards.
GAGGCTGGGAAGTCCCAGCTATATAGGGCGTTTATGGACCTTAAGCAGGGGGATATGTCATTTGCAGAGTATGAGAGGAAGTTTGATGAGCTTTCCAAGTTTGGTCCTAGTTTGATTGATACCCCTCTTAAGAAGAATGAGAAGTTTATAGCTGGAGCTCGCCCGGAGTTTTATGATCGACTGATTTCTCATGTGCACAGTCCATTTACGGCATTGATGGATATGGCCATTAGATATGAGAACCCCACTTCTAAGGAATCATCTGTCGCTTGTGCACCTTCATCTCAGCAGTCTTCTAGCAACTCTAAGAAGAGAAAGTCAAATTTCCAGCGTCAGAAGCAGAATTGGATCAAGAATCTAGGTTTAGGATCTTCTTCTTCTTCCCGGAAGCAGCCTATTGATCTTTCTTCCATCACTTGCTTTAGGTGTGATCAGAAAGGGCACTATGCCAATAGTTGTCCTACTTTAGTCGGAGCTGCTGTTCCTCTAGCTCAGATGATTAGGCGTGATCTTTGCCATGTCTGTTTGCAGCCTGGCCACTTCAAGCAGGATTGTCCCTTGTATCAGAAGAGCAAGACATCTGGAGTCTTTGCCATGAATTCTTCCACTCATGCTCCACCTACTCCACCTGCTCCTAGTGATACCCAAGGTACTCTCCAGAGCACCTTTACCTTGTTTAAACTTCCTGTTCGTGTTTTATTTGACACTGGAGCTTCGCATAGTTTCATTTCTGTGGATCTTTGTGATAAGTTTGAGCATATCCTTTCACCTAAGTTTTCATATGAACCTTTATGTGTTACTAATCCTATTGGTGGCCCCACAAACCTTAGTAGGATTTGTAACAATGTGAAACTCTGCCATTCTGACCATCGCTTTTCTGGAAATTTATATGTCCTTGGTTTCGATGCTTTTGATCTATTGCTTGGAGGAGATTGGCTGAAGACGCATGAAGTTGTTATCTCTTGTAAAACCCATACTGTTTCTCTTGTTGATGATTTTTGTAACCCTTTAATGATTCAGTGCCGTATGCCTCAGGAGTATGCAGGCATTTTTATCTATTCCCTTGATTCTTCCCCTAGTGATCTTGATTCTACTCCTGTGGTCAAACTCTATCCCAATGTATTTGGTGAAGTCACTTCTTTACCTCCTAAATGGGAAATTGAATTCCATATTGATCTCATTCCTGGAGCTTGACCTATAGTTCTTCCTCCCAGAAGAATGGCACACTACGAGAAGGTTGAGTTGAGGAAGCAAATTGAAGACTTGTTCTCCAAAGGTTTGATCAGACCTAGTCATTCCGAATGGGGAGCAGCAGTGGTTTTTGTCACTAAGTCTGATGGTTCTTTCAGGATGTGTGTTGATTATAGGGAGCTGAACAAGCTCACTATGAAAAACAGATATCCAATGCCTCGTATCAATGATATGTTCGACCAGCTTTATGGAGCTACTGTATTCTCTCAGCTTGATCTTGCCACTGGTTTCCACCAGCTCAGAATCTCCGAGGAAAGTATACCTAAAATTGCTTTCCGTTCTGAGGATGGTTTCTTTGAGTGGTTAGTTATGCCTTTTGGTTTGACTAATGCCCCAGCTTTCTTTTGTCGACCTTATGAACTGGGTTTTCTGTGATGTTCTTAATAAGTTTGTTCTAGTCTTCGTCGATGATATTCTTGTTTTCTCTAAATCTAAGGCGGAACATGAAGTCCATTTAAATTCTGTTCTCGAGACTCTCAAAAGTCATCAGTCGAAAGCCAAATTCTCGAAATTCCATTTCTGGAAAGATGAAGTCCGATTTCTTAGATATATAGTTTCTGGTGATGGAGTTTCTGTTGATCCAGTTAAGATCGCTGCGTTCAATGTAGGTCTATCTTCTCTTCCTTCTTTTGTGAATTTAATTATTCTATCTCTTTCTCCGTAGTTCTTATTCTACCTTATTCTGTTTCAGGATTGGGAAACTCCTAGGACTCCATCTGATATCCGTAGTTTTTTGGGCCTTGTCGGTTATTATCGGAAATTCGTTGAGAATTTTGCTCGGATTGCTGCACCTCTCACCGCTCTAACTCGTAAGAATGCTAAGTTTAGATGGAATGATAAGTGTGAAGCTGCATTCAATGAGTTAAAACGCAAGCTAACTTCCGCACCAGTTCTTACCGTTCCAAATGGAAATGAGGGATTAACGGTATACACTGATGCCAGTCGTGAAGGTTTGGGAGCCATTCTGATGCAAGATGGGAAGGCTATCGCTTATGATAGTCGCCAGTTGAAGACTCATGAAGCCAATTATGCAGCCCATGATTTGGAATTGCTTGCCGTAGTTTTTGCTTTGAAGCTTTGGAGACATCATCTATTGGTAACTAAGTTTGAGCTCTTTACGGATCATAAGTCTTTGAAATATATTTTCACCGAGAAGGACTTGTATCTGAGGCAAGTTAGGTGGCTTGAGTTCCTTGCTTCTTATGACCTCGACATCAACTATACCCCCGGGAAAGCTAATGTTGTAGCCGATGCTTTGAGTAGGAAGAAGGCGATGTTGTGTCAACTTGCTGTTTCTTCTCCTCTTATGGATCGTATTGTTGCTAAGCAGGATGAGGATAGGATAATTAGGCTTATTAAGGAAAATGTTCGTAGCAGGGTTGGTGGTAGTAGTCTAGATGGAAGTGGAGCCCAGATCGATGATAAATGGATTTAAAGGATTAATAATAGGATTTGTGTTCCAAACGTCGATGGATTGAGACAAGAGTTACTTCGGGAGAATCATCGGTCTAGACTTTCTATTCATCTAGGTGTGACGAAGATGTACCATGATATGAAGAAGCTGTAATGGTGGAGTGGTATGAAGCGTGATATCTCTCTCTTTTTTAGTATATGTGCTACTTGTCAGCAGGTTAAGGCTGATCATCAAAAGACCGCTGGATTATTGCAACCCCTTGAGATTCCCAATTGGAAATGGGAACCGATTTCTATGGATTTTATTGATGGATTACCAAGGACTAGGAGAGGTAATGAGAGTATTTGGGTAATTGTGGGTAGATTGACCAAGCCAGCTCATTTCATTTCGGTTAGGTCTAACCGTTCTGCTTCTAGTTTAGCTGAGATTTATATTAGAGAGATAGTTCGTCTTCATGGTGTTCCTATTAGCATCGTTTGCGATAGAGACCCCATCTTTACCAGTCAGTTTTGGAAAGATTTTCAGGAATCTTTAGGTACTCGTCTGAATCTGAGCACTGCTTACCATTCGCAGACCGACGGTCAAACGGAAAGAGTGAATCAGATTCTGGAAGATTTTCTTCGGGCATGTGTCCTTGATTATGGAGGATCTTGGGAAGATCATCTCCATCTCATTGAGTTCACCTATAACAATAGTTATCAGGTATAATCTCGAATACCTGTTTAAGGTTGTCTTAAACATTTATCTATCTTATTCCATCTTTTGAATTCAGGCTAGTATCGAAATGGCTCCATTTGCTGCTCTTTATGGACGACCTTGCAAATCTCAATCTTGCTAGATTGAATCCATAAATCTTTTGGTTCTTGGTCCGGATATGATTCTAGAAGCATATGAGAAGGTTGAGGAGATTAGGAGAAAGATGAGGATTGCTCAGGATAGACAGAAGAAGTATACCGACAAGCGTAGGAGGAGTTTGGAGTTTTCGATTGGTGATTAGGTTTTCCTTAAGGTCTCTCCATTAAGAAATGTGATTCGGTTTGGATGGAAAGGGAAGCTCGCTCCTAGGTTTATTGGTCCTTTTCGCATCTTAGAGAGAGTTGGTTCCCTAGCTTATCGCTTGGAATTGCCTGAGAAACTTTCTGGAGTACATAATGTGTTCCATGTCTCGCATCTTCGTCGGTATCTCCATGACCCATCCTTGATTATTCAGCCTTCTGCTCTCGAGGGTTTGGATATTGAGACAAACCTTACTGTCGAGAGGAAGCCACTTCATATTATCGATAATTGTACGAAGCAGCTTCGGAGAAAATCTGTCAACCTAGTCAAAGTGCAATGGAGCACTAATGATATGGATTGTACTTGGGAAATGGAAGAGAGCATTCGTGCTTCGAATCCGGAATTGTTCATTCCAGGTATTACTCGTTGTCCTACCTTATCCTTCTTTATTTTTCTAGTCTCGTTCCTTTTTGAGGACAAAAAGTTTTTGAGTGGGGGAGAGTGTAACAATCCGCAAATTTTGAAAATATTTTAAATGAAAATTTATTTGAAACTTTGGATTTAACTATTTTAAATTTGAAAAACTTGGAAAATTTAAAGTATAATTTTGAGTTTTGATGTGAAATGTTTTTCCAAATTTAATAAAATAAAGATTTTTCTTAAAATGCAAATTTTGGTCAACATTGGTCAAAGTTTGACTTTCTGTGAAAATTTTTGAAATTTGAATTTTTAACTTTTTTTTATGAAGATGAATTTAATTTTAACATTTTCCCAGTTTTTCGTTTTGTTAAATTTTGATGTTTACTTCTCGAATTTTGCAACTTTTGGCGTATTACACGCAGTTATTTTCCCTACAACTTCTATTTTATTTTTATTGTGATTTGTTTGGGCTTTAGACCATTTGGGCTAGAAAACCTTTAGTTAGATGAGTAGCCTATATATAATCTCCTAGGGTTTTGGCTAGCCTCCACATCCATTCATTTGTGCCTCCATAGAAAAATGTAAGTCTTCTTCTCCTTCTTCTTCCTCCTCTTTCCAAAACCCTAGATCTTCTTCTCCACCACTCCTCTTCTTCCAAAATTTTCCATCACCTTCACCACCTCCTCTCACCTTCTTCTCTTCTCTCCTATTCTCCACCTCTTCCCAAAACCCTAGACCTTCCTCTTCCAAACCCTAGCAGTGACCTCTTCCCTACCCAAAATCGACCACAATCACCAAATAGCATCCCCATAGCCGAGCACAACCCTTTGCCTCCCCTTCCTTTTTCCTTCCTAGCCGTGAGCCTTGCCCTAGAGATGATGGCCGAACCCAAAAACCCTAGCCTAACCCTAAACCTAGCTATGGACGAACCCACCTAATCCAAACCTAGCCTAGACCAAACCAAAACCACCTCTAAACCAAGCCTATGCAAACCCTAGACAAGCCCTCTTATGTATTTTGCAAATATATATTTTCTATTTTATTTTTCTATGTAAAATTATTTGTTTATGTATGGAATCTATTTTTATTTTTCAAGCGTCGGATTTGGATTCTCCTCTCACTCAAACTGGTCCATAGTTTGTTGATTTTTGTTTTGCGCTTTGAATCACTTTTCCAATCAAAGAAAGGTGAGTAATCACTCTTGACATACGTACTTATTTATTTGATAAATTGATGCCAATTGAATTATTAGGATATGTATATGCAAGTTTGACATTTCACATATGATATTATTTTGTTATGTCATATGTTTATATCATGTTATTTCATATGCTTATATTATGTCATTCATGTGATTTTATTTTGTTATTTCATATGTTTATATCATGTTATTTCATATGCTTATATTATGTCATTCATGTGATTTTATTTTGTTATTTCATATGTTTATATCATGTTATTTCATATGCTTATATTATGTCATTTATGTGATTTTATTTTGTTATTTCATATCATATTATACTTGTTTGATCATATGCCATGATATGTTAAATACAGACTACAGTTATGTTTATTTCATATTCTAAAATCACACTGCAAGTTCCTTCACTATGGGATGAAATGATACATACCCGAACGATCTTTAGAGTAAGGAAAATTGTTATGGGCTGAAATCATAGGCCTGAGCAATTTTATTTGACTTGGGATTTCGGGTTTGAAATGATATAAAACCCGAAAAATTAATAAATTGCGGATTGAAATGATATATGTCCGTATTTACTTGACCCTAGGGTAGAGAATTTTATACAGACTCCATGGTTGATTTAAAATGATTTTTCTAAAAAAATTATTAAGTATTTAGATTTTTATAAATGAACCTCAACTAAAATTTACTGTAATGATTTATGTAAATTTTTTTATATGTGTTAAAATTCTCATAAAAGATAAATAGTTAGAAATGTAAATTTTGGAAGTTAATTTACAGTATGAAGGTTAATTGAAATTTTATAATCCGATTTGACTTAATAATAGTATTTTATTCTAACCTATAAATTGTAAGTTTTAATTCATGTAATAGTGATTAAAATAAATGTTTTGTGAGAAGAAATGTAAGTTAAAATGTACATTTGACATGTAAGTTTTAACAAATGAAATGGTATGATTTGGGAAATAAACATGATAAATATCGTTTACTGAAAAGAAATAAAAAGGTAAGTAAAAATACTTTTAACTTGGTATAAAGATTTATGCTTTAAAATTTGATGTTTTAGTGACAAAGTTATTAAATCAAGGTGTGATTTCTTTAAATTACTAAATAGCTTGAATTTGAGTAATATAATAGGAAGAATAGAATGATTTTGATAAAAACTGTAAAAAAAATATACTATTTGATTTATAGACTATTGTAGTAGGAAGTATTACAGTAACAATTCAAAACTGCTGCGATTTCTTACGTTAGCAATTCAAAACTGCTGCAGTTTCTTACTGTAACAATTCTGCACTACTGCGGATTCTTACAGTAACACTTCTGCAGTGCTGCAAATTCTTACCGTAACAGTTCCGCACTGTTACGAAATCTTACAGTAGCACTTCTGTACTGCTGCGTTTTCTTAAAGGTGACATTTTATGAATGCTACAATTTTCTTAAAGGTTACATGTGTGGTTTTATTGTCGATTTGAATGGTCCAAAATGGCGGGATGTTACAATGTAGTTGCTAAAGTTCAGGCCTGCTGCTTTATTATCCTTAGAAAGTCCGCCTAATGATTTTATGGTTGGAAAGTAAACCGGATTATATCAACTTGTACACTACAGACGGATTATTTCATCTAAATGTTATTTATTTACATATACATGTCTTATTCGAGTTTTAGCCTTGTTCATCTTTTTGCAAAAATATACATGTCTTATCAGTTTCAATGGAGACTCGGTTAACTGAGTATCAGTTAAACTGAGACTCAGTTTAGCCGAGTCTCAGTTTCAACTGAGACTCAATTTAACCGAGTCTCAGTTTCAAGAACCGAGTCCAACTTAAAAACCGAGTCTAATTTTTGAAAACTGACTACACATATATTGGTATATTGAGAGGACCACTTAGTTAACAACATCGACGACTAGTTTATGTGATTTGTAAACATACCACTTCATACGTCGATAATATGCAGCTTGATTTTACTCCAAGTAAATTACCGAGTTTGTTTATTATTTTTTACTCTACTTCACTTGTAAATGCTACTTGATTTTATGGCATGTTGTATACTTTGTATTAGTCAATCGCCTAATGAAATAGTGTGATGAATATTTAGTGTTTGCATTATGAATCTGATTTAACTTTGTGTACACTTTTTTGATGAATTGATTCTCAAGTATTACTTTTGCTTTACAGGTAGATAGATGACTGTGATGCAAAAAAAGGTTGCAACGAGTTATGGATCGAAGTTATTTTTGTTGCTAGAACTACTTTTTGGTTTTAACGTATGTACTACTTGCTTTTATTTTGCTATTGCTTCTTATTCTATATTTTGTTTTTGAACTATTGATGACAAACTATTTATGTTTGGTGTAACAATATTGTGTATTTTGATTATGAAATTTCATACGTTGGTTATCAAATATGTGTCCAACATGTGGTATTGCTACAATATGTTGATTTTGAAATGTGATATTGATTTAATATGCTAATTTTGAAATGTGGTATATACACACATTGTGGCGGATGTTTACTGAAATGCAATTAAAACATTCCACAGTGTTTTTAAAACGCCGTTAAAACATTCCACAACGTTTTTAAAACGTCGTTGAAAGTTTTAGCAACGTTTTAAAAATGCCGTTAAATTGTATCTAAAAACATAAAGCACGATTTATTGCAACAAGGAAACACTATAAATAAATATCACAGCATTGAAAAAACGCTATAAAATCTTATCTTAGCACGAAACAAACGCTAAGAAAGATCTCTAACTGCACCCAACCAAACGCTGTTAAATGATTTCATGACACCAGGGAAACGCTGTTAAAAAGGACATTTAACAGCGTTTATTTCTTGTCATTGTATATCTCTGACATATAACTGCACGTCGATATACAACGTATGTAAAAACGCTGTTAATAGCTTTTATAGCGTTTTTAAAACGCTATTAAAGGTCCTGTTTGTTGTAGTGATATATCTTTAGAGACTTTAGTCGATTCGACACTTCATCTCGAGGAGGCGGAGAAGGATGGTGTGGAGGAGAAAACTTCTAAAAAGCAAGAGGTAGATCAAAAGAGGATGCAACCAATTGAGCAAAGTAATTCTGAATCTAAGAGTAAGAAGAGAAAGCAACATGAGCCCGGTTCTGCAGCCATACCTAAGAGTCAGATAACATGATTCAACTATGGAATCAAAGGCTACTATTCGAGTGAATGTAGTAAGCATTGAGTTTCTTTTCCATTGGGGGTTTGTTTCTTTTGTAAGAAGGAAGGGCACTTGATAGCAGCTTGCCCATCCAGGGAAAGGAAGGAAAGAAAGAGTAAGGCCGTTGGAACTTCTGGTAGATTGGTTTAATAGGTATAGTTCTTTTGTTTTTGGAAAATACTCTTTCGTTTGCTAGGTTGCATTAGAATTGGTTTTATGAATAAATTAGTTTCTTATGAAAGCTTTGGCATTTAAGATTGGAACATAGGATAAATGATTGTTTGATTTTGTTTGATTGAAAGATGGGAAATGATTACTTAGTTCTCTTTATTTTATTGGATGCTATTAAGGATAAAATAAATATAAATAAGGAAATTTTAAGATTAATAATTTTGTTGACTTGTCAGGAAAATGTTTAAGGATTTCGATCGATATGTGGAATGTCGTATCATCGAAAGGAGTTCCTAAACATCGAGCGGGGCATTTTGACATGAAAATCTAAATAATTGTTTTGGAAATATTTGAGTCTATAATGAATTGAAATAATATTTTAGCCATAAAATAATTATGTGAAGAGGAGAAACTTGGTAAGACATTGTTGATAGCGTATGCTATCAACTTTGTAGTAACAAAGTGAATCGTAATAATTAGTGGCTTAATATTATTTATAGAATGAGATAAAAATTTAACTCCTAATTTAATGTATTGATTGGAAAATTTTAAGAACTTCTTAAAAACAAAAGGATAATATTTTATTTATCCCTTGGTGTTTAATAAGCATAAAATAAAACATCCGAGGTCGATTGAGGATAAAAATAAAATATTTGGAAATTTTATAGAAATAAGGGATACGTTGATTTAAAATATTCTGAGGATTTAAATTTTGTATGTAATTAGAAATGAAAATTTAAAAGTTACAAGAAAATTTTATTGTGTGATCTTTTTTATTAAGGAAATTGCAGGGACGCAATTTTCTTAAGGAAGGAGTTTGTAACAGCCATGTTGTTAATTACCTAATTAATTAAATTTAGTTTTGGTTAATAAAATTTTAAATTGTGATTTTTGAAATTTAACTATGTAATTAAATTCAGTTTTGAATGATTGAAGTTATTATTCTTAAAGAGGATTTTTAGTTTAAAATTAAGGTATTGTCAATCTTATAATTAAAGATTTTGATAATGAAATGAGATATTTTAGAATTAATTTAGAATTCTAAAGTGATAAGAAAATATGGATTTTTAATTGTAAAACCAATTAGAGAATATGTTGGTTTATAAGTTTATATAAGGAGTAAACAAAAGAAAATGATATTCCTTTTTCTTATTGGGTTATAGGGTAACTATTTTGGCCCATGTATTAACCTAAGATAAACATAAGCACATCAATCCTCTTCTCATTTTTTTCACTTCAGCCAAGTAATAAAATCTGAGAATAAACCATATTTATTTCATAAACCCTAGAACCTAAATTAAATCCCCAAATCAAGTGCAAAGTAAAGGGCTTTTGATTAATAATTGGAAACTTAAAGCTAAGGTAATCTCTATTACCCTATATGGCATCTAATTTTGTTTTAATCTCAATTTTATTCTTAGTTAGTAATTATGTTTTTGCCAATTTCTGAAATCAACCTAGGTCTAATTTCTAAAAGGTATTAACCTAGATGAATTCAAGTTCTTAGCTTTATTTCAAGTCTATAAAGGTGAATTAGCACTCACACAACCTATCTCTAAATTCATATTGGATGCATGTGATTGTTAGTTGAATATCTTAAATCTATAGTGAATGTAATTTTAGTTTTTGTGTTGATTTTCTTGTCATATGAACTTTGGTTCTCTGTTTGCTGAAAACCCACATCATTTGATCTTGAACAACATCCAATTGTTGTTATTTATACGGTTGAATGCTAGCTAAATCAGTGCTCCAGCAGTCAAATTGATTAACGCCAAAGAAACGAGCACCAACGGATCGACGGAAGACCACTGCATTGCCTAGGACTCTGCCCAGGCATTGCCACCGGTGGATTGGTCCCACTAGACCGGTGCATCGGTCGTGACCTAGGCTGAGTCCCAGGTCATGCTACTTAGCCTCCCATTCATACCGGTTCTCTCGTTTGTTCGCCCGTTTGTTTCCTTGTTGATAATTGCATTGTTTTTGATGTCTTATTTCATGCCAATTTCAATGTTATTAATGCATTTTGATTTAGGAATTTGCGAATTCATTTTGGAGTTTTAATACCATAGAGTACACAATTATTGTCACACACTTTTAACAGAGTTTTCAAAAGGTTAATTTTCAAATCAAACCGTTTTCTCTATAAGAAATTTAGTATAAAATTATTTCTTTTATAAAGAATATATATATTTAATTATTATTTATATAATAATAATGATTTTGAAATAGAAACTAGGTTATTTTTAATCAAAGGCTTAAATACCTATATTGGTTTGGAAATATAAGTATTTGTGGTCTCTATAAAGTGAATGAATACACACACACACACACATGGATTTTGGAATAGGAATTGTGAACTTTGGATCTTTTAAATAGGGATTTAAAATAACTATATATATACGTACTTTTGATATAAAATTGGAATTATGGATTATTTTATCTACAGATAAGTGTGTGTGTGTAGTTGAGAAATAATTGAGTTTATGGATTTTTAAAATGAATAGTTTGGAAGTAATTATATAAAGAAAGGGTTTTAGAAATCATTTTCGATATGTCAATTTATATTATTTATTTTCAAAACCATAAACCCTTATCGGATTTTTATTGGATTTAACACATTACTATTTTTATGCTATTTTAGCATTTTTGGTGTAACTTTTGGATCTGAAAAAAAGAACGTTTTGAGTACCTTGATTATATAATCTGGTGAATACTAATAATCGACTTAATGTTCTTGATTGGTTTAAATGCACTCAAGTAATGCTTCATCGAATATTGTAACTCATTGAATAGAATGTTTGAGTGGTACTTACTAGCCCATTAGCGAATGCTTGAATTTCACCAGGTAGTATAGGATGCATTGGTCAAGTTTTCGTGATTGCTTTTAGGAGGTATTTAACACTTTAGTATTGTATTCTCTTTTGGTGTTCGGTGGGACCGATATTTCCTTAAGAGAATATAGGTTTTCCGGTGGTATCCGTAATGAGTGAGATTTACTAGCTTATAGTAAATACTTGGATTTCATAGGATGGTATGGGATGTTTTAGTTAAGTTCTTGTGATTACTAAAAGTGATAGTATTTGACACTTTAGAATTTACTCTCTTTTGATGTTCAGTAAGGCCAATAGATCCTTAAGGAGTATACTTATGGATTTTTCCCCGATCCTTAGGATCGGTAGAGACTTGGTTTTTTCACGATCCTTATGATCGGTCGAGTTATGAGATTCTGTTTGTTTTTTCCGATCCTTGTGACAGGTGGAGATTCTATGTTCTCGATCCTTGTGATCGGTCGTGACTTTTGTGTCCCATGATTAGTCGACGTTTTGTCTTCTTGGACATTGAGATATATTTGTTTTCTTGAATTTGGGATTTTATGACTATTCTGTGTTTTTGTGCTTTACATATGAGTATGCCTTAGGTTAAATTCCGAGTTAATTCATTTTAGAGACTAATTTATATTATAATGACATATACTCCTATGTTATATCTTGTTCTCACCTTTTGGATATTTAGAGATAGTCTGGCCCGTTTATTTTTTAATACTAGAGTTAGGATGAGATTTTTCACATATCAGGACTTGAGGCTTTTGGGTAGGTGGGCTAGCAGATGACAAACTGTTTTGATTTATCAGTTTATCTTTTGTAGAACATATTTATGTATATGTATATGATAGGATGTATATTTGAGACAGTGACTTATTTTGGATGGTCATTAAGTGAGTCTAGTATTATTTTGTAGACTCATAGTAAGTATTTATATATGATGTATATTATCCGTGGTGATCTATTACTGTTGTTTATATGAATATATTGTTCTGATTTTGAGAAACCAGTGTGAGTTTTTCTTTAGGATGAAACTGTACATGTCAAAAATAATTATTCCAGATATTCAGAAAACAATAAGTATGATGTGTCAGTGTTAGTATAAAGATATATTCACATTTGATCGCCTTTAACAAGCCATATTCTCCGTATTATTAGACAACATTATTTATAATTTCCTTTAGTAATATAGGTATGAGGTAGGGCCGTTACAAGAAACTTCCTTCCGAGCATCGTATATCTCTAAATAGGATATACTCTAAGGTAAACACAACTGGCCTAACGATGAACTACGTGGTACCAAGTAAAACCAACTCCTGGGCCCAATTATCGAAAGCATACTCTAGATCTGGAGTTGATATACCCTCATGGGTAAGCTAAACCCAAGATTGTGCATCCTACTTTGGCTTTAGTCATTCCCGATGTTGAGGCAACATTTTCCATCTCTCACACTAGTCTTCATCACTCAAGCAGCGCACGAATCCCCAATTGGATTCCTTCATCTTGAACAGATTACAAATCACTACATGGATTCAAGAATCTTGAATAGATCTCGAACCTCCATGTTGGTTCCTCACATAAGTCCTTCGACGAATGTTAACGTTGTCCTCTCTCTTAGAATACTCCTTAAGATAAACAGTCCATCACAATAGCATCATTCGAAATGTTAACACTGACCTTTTCTTTGGACTTATCCTTAGGATAGACAATTTAACCCTATAACATTCAACTTCACAACCACTTCTAAAACATAGATCGCGTATATGGTTTTGAAGTGATTATAGGTTTTGAGTCATCTCATATAAGTACACTCTACCTGCTTATCAGACTCTCCAAAACCAATCAATGAATTTTCGGCTAACTCAATTTTGGTTCTCTCAAAAGTAAGTGAAAGCTAGAGACGTTTCATACCAATACTCCTCCCCGAGGATTCTCGTTGATATGAAATCGTGAAGTCTTTTGATAACTTCTTAAGTCAATATTTGGTCAAGTTCGATAATCGACTAATCAATTATCTAGTCAAAACAATTGCTTTTACAAATCATGATTCGTACGCTTAACTCGTTTTCGACATTTCAACTTAACTATTCCTCGTTCTAGAGTGAAGCCAGGTAAGTTGAGCAATGGTTGCATCAAAGCCTTGCCCATACACTTCATTCTTGAATCTCACAAATAGATAAGTCTACCTCATCGGCTTTTAGTGTTAAGTATAGTATTAATGATTTCCATAAACAATTAAGAAATCAACACAATTAACACATTTTCGACATTTTCCGACTTAACTATTCCTCGGCCAAAAGTGAAACCGGTAGGTTAGAGCTCTATTGCTCCGTTGCTACTCGACATCAGTCTTAACTCTCACAAGTAGATAAGCCTTACTTCGTCGGCTTTTAGTGTTAAGCATAGTTAATTACTTTTCAAATAAGTAATTAAATAATTATCCATTGGCCATTTAGCAATTCTAAACCCATTTTTGAAAACAACTGTATATACTTTTAAAATACATGAAAATGCTTATAATAGATTTTAAAACAGTTATACAAAATATTACATGAAAATAGCAACTTTACGATTTTCCTTAAAACTTGAAGAGAACACGTTTTCTATATATTTTAACAAAATATCCCTTCTTTAAAAATTCACAACTGATTCTTAAAAATTCATAAATATCTCAAACAAATTTTGAAATAATTTAATATGAGTTAGTAAACACTTATAAAAAGAATGAAACAAAATCCTTAAATTTAAATATCTTTTCAAACCTTTTAAAGTCAAAATCAAGGCTAAACGGGCAGTTTTGCACAAGTAAAGTTTTTACCACTTTTTGAGATGTTACTGAACATTTTACTATCCAAGATTTAATAGCAACAAACATATATATACATATATATATATAAAAGACATTATAAATATGGCGAGAAACACCTAATGATCTCTCTACAAAGTTCCATGGCAATCGCCAAAAACAAGGCAATTCACAACTGCATCTATAGCTACTATCGCTACAAGTGCACTTCAATATCCGAGTCCAATCTAAACCAAAGTCCATTTATAACCTATATTCTTTGTTCAAGGCCTAGTCATATGTCATACAAGTCCATTCAAGTCTATTCCAAGTTCGTTGAAGTCCATATACATGGATCACATATGTCACTTACTTTCAAAAGCAAGAATTCAAACTGATGTTTTAACATAAATTAAAAACAATTCAAACAACATAAACACAATCAAACACAACATATATTTTCCGTTCAAAGTGAGGTGTTAACTCACCTTTAACCCAACAAGCAATATTCAAACTAACGAAGTCCAACCCCACCTTGCAACCACCTTTCCTTCCTTGTTTCACTTTCCACTAGCCCCAAATGGACCCCAATGCTCACAACCTATGCTTGATGAAGGAGTATGACCCCACTTCTTCAACTTCTAATTAGGTATGATGTGTTAAAATATCTCCCCAAGGCTTCACTCCAAATTTTAGTTGATTTGGATTTGATTTACAATAATTTTCTTTAAAATACAAGAGAGGTAGAAGAAGAAGATGCTATTGATTTTCTCACTTAAGCTTTATGAATTTGTGATTCTAATATCTATGGTATGCCTCTCCTTATATAGGTACAGGAATGATGTTTGTTAAGCTTGCACTCACCCTCACCATGCCATGGAAGCTTCACCTCCCATCACTTCTCCTTTAAGTCACTTCTACTTTATGCTAATTATCATTATACCCTTCTCATGATAATATCTTTTATCCTTTGGAAGATTCTAGAACATTCCAAGCTTTATGAAGAGAAGAGTGTATTAATTAGTTACTAATATGTTCATTTGATCATTAGACAAGTGCATAAGAGTTCGAACAACTTATATCGATCGAAAAGTTGTTTACCAATAAACCGATTTTCGATCACATTATCGATTTTCCATCGAAGAATATATTTTTGTAAACAAATTTCAAAAACAAGTTTTTAATCATTGTTCATTAATTAAATGATGTCTAACAGGGTTATAAAATCGATTTATAATACTCGCTTATATTTCTAAACGTTTCGATATTCGAAGACAAAGATTTTAAATTTTAGGGTCACTACAATTCTTTGGACTTGTTATATAGAATAGTTATAGAGATTGAGTGTAGTTTACGAGCATTGAATAAGCAACTGAGCATCATGCAGTGGTATGGGACGCTGATATGATACTTATTCGGTTATTAATTGTAAGTAGATGTCACTTAAGTGACGGGAGCTGGGATTATACTTATGTATGGTGATACTCGGTGTAGAGCATGTACATATGCTTGGTGCAGAGCAAGTTTACATGCTCGATCTAGAGCAAGTTTATGTTCTCGGTGTAGAGTAAGTATATATTTTTTGGGGTGGAGCATATAGATGATTGAATTATGAGGGTGTACCCATATGTATGTTGTCTATCATGAAGTGCTTCGAGATATGATTAGGAGTTAGCGGGAACCAGACGACTAGTGTCCACCCTGGTGACCTGATCGTGGGGTCGCACCCCTAAAATTGTGACACGTTTTTTATATTATATGCGCGTCGTGATATTTGAGTGAAGGTTGGTGTGGCCCTAGCCTTTTAGTCATGAAGGCCAGTAGTATGTTAGCATATGGGCATGATCCGGGTCATGACCAATGCATATCATAGTCTTTCAGCATGTTTATGACATGCGGTGGATATAGTCACAATTCCAGGTTGGTAACTAAAGACTGTAGGAGAAAATCCAAGGGGTGTAGCCTAGGGCTCTTGGAGTCAGCGAGGTAGCTGTCAGTCTTACTTCTGGTTCTATAAGGATTGGTAAAATATACATATTATATATATACATAACCTAAGTATTAGAGCAGATCCGGGTAAACAACCCAGGCGCTCTTGGAGATGATGGATAACCATGTTGTGGATTGTCCAGGTGGTGTAACCCATACGATATGATTTGATTTCCCATCACTATTTATTTCTACATGAGGAGATGAGATTATATCTGTATGAATATCCGATGTATAGTGGATTCTCATGTCTTTTATGGTATATGATTTTACTGATAGGTGGCTTATATTTTATATTAATGATGATATTTTATTATTTAAGATTGAGAGATATATTTGGGCAATGTCGTTTGCTAGTCTGATTATATTTGGTGAAATCTCTCTTATTATAGATTTCTCGGTTTTAATTATGATTTCTACATATGGATGATTCACCCGATTTATGTAGATTATATGATCTCTAATTTGATGTGTTTCCTTAGGGGTGATGACATCTTTATATATGACTTCGGGATAGTTGTGTTATGTGATTTTTTGATGTTTGCATTAAATCCCATGTATTGACACTGTGATTGTTGACTGGTGTTACTATGCCAGTATTATCACATTATTATTTCTAGTTTACGATTTGTCACCTATATTTATTAACCCTTGATTTAGACTTAGTCTGACTCGTGTGTTATTTATAATACTCAGGTCAGTCCGAGGAATTTCAGGTTCAGGGACAGAGACCAGCTTGTGTTTTGAGCATAGAGGAGGCTAGTATTCTGTATAGTTGTTTACCATCATGTATTTTATAGAATCTTATATTTATATTCATGTATTGTATAATAGACATACTTTATATTATTTTGTATTATATATTATCACTGCGATTATGACTTTGTTCTCTGTTATTTACTATATTGTGTATTATTCTATCCTGGAGGCACACGTGTTAATTGCTTTGTACCGATATCGCGTACGTATAGGTAAGTTATTTATTCGATGTTTTAACAGGTATCAATGTTAGCCCAAGGAAATATTCATGTGTGTACCCCATATCGCCTCATTCTCTGTATTATTTGACAGTATTATTCAGTAATACTCTTGGATAGTATGCGTATAAAGATGAGGGTGTTTCACTTTGGGCTACTTGGGGCACAGCGAAGCTCGGGATCTGAAAACTATTGCAGTGTGATTTATATGTAATCAATAATAATCAATAACGATCAGGCATGAGATCGGTACGGTGATCAATCGCACGATTACATCCGACGAGCATGTACGATCAAGAAGAGCGGTCTTCATCTCTTGGTTTTGACTAAGAGCATATATGTTTTGATTAATGGTATCGGTCTTATGATTGTGACTGGACACTGTATTGGCCTTATATTAATGGACATACATGTCATTGGTCCTTCAACGGTGACCATACGCGATGTTATATTTAATGCGTGCATGTGTCAATATGGCATTGGTGTTCCTTTGTGGTCCCGATAATGTATTACACAAGACACGATCGTCGTTCTCTTTTTAATAGAGGCATATGCAAATTATACGAGAAATCATTAATGTCCTAGAGGGGGATGATGACAATCATCTACTACAGTGTCATAAAACACCAATTCTTGTTTCAAGGGGTACGGTGTAATCCTCAAAGGTCTCAAGTATTTAAAGTAGATCGTATATTATCAAAGCACCTTTGAGGGGGTATGGTGAGATCTACACGAGTACTATCTTTCAAGATGTGGCTCGGGGTATAAGGTATTATCAGGTACTGACTCTATTTATTATTGGGATTAGGTTTTAAGTATATAGAGCATGTCATATATCACTTAAGCTCCTTTGAGGAGGTACGGTGAGATCTACACGAGACCGCTCTTTCAGGATGTGACTTGGGTCTATGCATGGTACAATTCAGTGCCGACACTATTCAGCTTGAACTTTCAAAGGGAATAATTGGATCGTGATAGATGTCTGTAGTGGACTTCACCCATCAAAAATGATGGGTGTCAATTTGTATTCTTTGGATGTCATTCATTGTAATGTTGTGCATGTTATTAGTTGGTTGATGTTATTGTTGTTACATGTATTTATATTGTGTACCTTGCGACAGACTTATATTATGATTATCCTACTTCCTGATGTTGGCTTACCTTTATCATAGTATGATATTACGTTTCAGTCACACTTTATTGGTTGTGCTGACTCATTGATTATAGGAGAAGAGCATGTTACATTATGATTTCATATCTTTGTGATAGGTTTACTTTACTTGTTTATGGATAGTCCGAATTACCTCTAAGCCATGATTGTAGAGATGACGAGTTGTGCCTCAGTAGTTCATATTTATTTGTACATAGTTTTAACATACAATATTTTTAGATAGTTCCCCCACATCAGAATGTATGTTTGACCCATGTTTTGTCTTTGTTTTTTTATGTCCTGACAATCTCGAGTACTCGATTGAGTAGTTTGTAAGTTAGGTGCTTTTTGGGAATACGCTTTTAGAATAGCTGAAACATTCTATGAAGGCGATGTCGGTACTTTGTATATATACTTGATATTGTAGTAGTACATGACAAATATGTATTTATGTATGATACTTGATGTATCTGGTATTATATATTAGAATCCATCTATATGGAGTTAATGTATTCTGACTTTCTATATTGATATTCATTTATTAGTTATTTCCGCTAGTGCGGTCTCTTATATATTGTTATTATATTTAGTTCATATATATTCAGTATAATATATATTTTCATTCCAATGTGAGATTTTGTCGACATGCCTTAGCATAATATTTGTTTTAAATTTTCTTTCTCGACAATCTGCCTTTTGTAGCAATCGAAGGTCAGATATTGTCATCCGATGCTGATTTCAGGTTATTACTTAGGACGAGTTGTTACAAATGTGATTTTTCTTATTCTTTAGTTAGGATAATATATATAAAATGATTTGGATATATTGCACTATTTTATCCATTTCCTTCACTTGCATCGAATTCAAATGTGTTAAGGACTAATAAGACAAACTCTCCTTTTTTTCATATCAATCTTTCCAGAACTGCCTTCTCCATTAGTGCTCGCCATTAGAACCGAGAACTACAAACCTGAACCGAATCTACTCGAGAAGACTCAAACCCGAACTAAACCTGATGGGTCTCGGATCGGGTCTGGATGGTAAAAATACCATAAAGACCCTATTAGACCCGACTTGAACCCACCTGACCTTACCCCGAAAGACCCGAACCTTAGGTTATTACCAACCCGACCGTTGAAATACCCGAATGATCCGAGCCTTAGGTTTTTACCAAACCAAAATATCATCGAACATATGCATATCTAGTGTTATTACTAACCCGATCACCAACCCGACTCGAACCTTGGATCAGGTCGGGTCTAGACTTTAAAATGTATACTTTGAAACCGATAAAATCCGACCCGCTTAAAACTGAAAACCGTCGAATCAGATCGGATTCGTGTCCGTTGGATCAGGTCTATTTGCCGACCTTATTCTCCATCGACCATGCAAACCCTTGGGCAAGGATAATGTTATCCGAGATAGATCCACCGGGGACGAGAGCGTCTTACTCCAATAGAGCCAGTCTAGGGCTTCAATCTATTAACGTAATTATAGGTAGACTTATTAGTAATATAATAGAGTAATGTTGTGGATCGTTAATAATGTTGTGGATCATTAAAGATATTCCAAATTAAATTAAGATAAGGGTAATTTTATTGGGATATCAATCAAGTTGAAATTAGGTATATGCAAGAAGTTCATTTGATTCAAATGTTTGGATCTAACTACACAGTAATTGAATTTTTATCGGATGAGCGTTCTCCGACCCCCAAGAAACAGCAGGAATGTTTGAACAAAAAACCGAGGCCCTAAAGATACATCCATGTTTGAGGAATACTTTGGTACAGACGTTTGTATCAAAATTTCAGTTCAACTTCCCTTCAATTTCACAATCGCTTGCTAAAAACCAGAACATATATATTTTAGTTTTCTTCAGTAAAATTTTTGTTTGTTTCTTATTACACAACATAATTCAAGGAGGGTTTCTTCAGAGTTTTAATACAAATGGCTATATCAAGTTTTTTCCCTCGATAATTGAAGTAAAGCCTTGATACACAAGTTACACAAGCACTACATGTATCAAAAATTAATAAGTGCAATTTTTTTTGCACTTAATGCAAAGGGCAGTAGCACAATTGTAAGTAAGTTGCATCAAAAATTTGAAATAGCGAGATATATATATAATAAAGATTTTGAGACGCATCAATTTTTCATGGTTCCACAAACACAGAGAAATCCACTCGTTCATTTTATATTTTTTTTTTAACAAATAAGAAATCGAATGAATTAGCTTAGTTTGGTCCATGGGAACTAAGGGTGGACGCGGGTTGGTTTGGTGAGGTTTGAAGTCTAAACATCTTCCGTGCTGCATCAAACGGTTAATAAAAAATACAAATCATTATAATAATTTTTTAAACGGTTCTGTTTCGATTCCGTTTAATGTAATACGGTCTGATTTTCATCCGGTCCGGTTTGAACCCATAATAAATATGAAATAAGATAATTACTTTCATAACAATCAATTTAAGAAGGCAATTGTGTGAAACTTTTACACTTAAATGTTAAAACACACAATGTTATATTGATGGAAGTAAAATTTCAATTTTACGAAGGCAATTTTAGAATAAGATTTTACGAAGTATACGGCTATACGAAAACCGTCCGCACGGGACCGTAAAAGAGTACAGAAATCCACACCGAATCTTCCAAATAAAGCAAATACCTCAAATCGGACCGATCCGTATCGATACGGTTCGGTTGCGATTTGAATAATTGAACCAACCATATTAAACCAAACCGAAACATATATTTACACTAGTAATATTATATAAAACATAAGCAACTTATATTTCATTTTATGTCCTAACGATATATATTCTATTTTCAGTTTATAATTATAATAATAATCGTTGTCATAAAAGAAGAAGTTATAATTTTAGTATTTCTAATTATTTTATTTAATGATTATGTATTGATTAACGTTGATGACCGATTAATTTACTTAAAAAATGTCATTTGTAGCTAAATGACAAATTAAAATGTCCGTACTTTGGGAACCACGAAAAATCTCGCTCGTGTAGCCGTACAGTTTATGCGCATCCCTAAAATCTCGCTCGTGTAGCCGTACAGTTTATGCGCATCCCTAAAATCTCGCTCGTGTAGCCGTACAGTTTATGTGCATCCCTAATGGGAACCACGAAAAATCTCGCTCGTGTAGCCGTACAGTTTATGCGCATCCGTAATGGGAACCACGAAAAATTCTACTGCAGCCCAGTTTTTCAATTTTATATTGTCAACATCACGTAACGTTTAATCTGATCTTTTTAAACGTTACATCAAATCATATTTTGTACTCGATTGCTAAGTCGGCAGATGGCACAAGGCAGAACGGATGGTATAATTACAATCTAGCTACAAAGGGTAGATCGACCTTGGAAACATGCCATAGAATACACCGTATATTCCTCATTTAATGCAATGTCTTTCTTTTCAGATCTATTATAATTTTAAATATATCCGTAATTCTGCTATACGATTTCCCAGGCAAGTCTGGGAGATCTTACGTGAATTTGGCGATAAATAAAAAAAAAAGGGTTTGTGAAAAGGTACATTTGTAGCACATATATCCATACAAGTTTGTAGTAATTTCCAATATAAAAGTAAAATTTAGTAATGTGTGAGACGACCTACCTTACTTGTGCTAACCATTAAATTACCTATTCATCCAAATCTTATTTCATCCACCTGTTATCTAACGGTGTTTTTAACGTGTGTTTTAAGATCACATATTAAAAATGATAATTACTTGATAATGGATTAGAAATTTATTGTTAATATCTAAATTATCCGTAAACAATTAGAAAAACGTGAAATTCAAAGAGAACCTTAACATGTTAATATTTTCAAATATCTAACTTGAATTCTTAATTTTAGAAAATGACTTATTCTTTAGCAAGAAGGCTTTCACGTGCTTTTCTTATTTCACCTCAAATATCCCTTGTTACTCTTTTGCTTCATATATAAAATTTCTTTTTTCACATTTCAGTTCTTCATGGATAAATAAGGATTTAGTGACCTGATTTTTTTTTTTTTTTGAGATATTTGAATTCTTATTTTTTGCTTTTTTTTTCATTAGTTGTTTACGATGGTACAACATGAAAGTCTATACTTTTTCATTAACTACTATTTTTTACTATATTTCCACATAAGTTATCAAGTTTAAGTGTTTTCCGGTTTTATCAACACTTTATAAAATGTTGAAATTATAAATGTTGGTAGATTTGTTTGCTCTTTTTTCTTTATTCATTTATACATCTATATACATGTCTGGTTTCAGGGGTATGCTAGCCAAGCGGTCGCTTAGGGCAAACTTTCGAGTGGGAACAACAGGTTGGGAAGATAGATGGTTAACAGAATTTAATGTTTTGAGTTTGATATTGTATTTACATTTGTTAAGTAATCGTTGGTGTAGTGGTTGTATGTAAGCTTTTTCAACATTGAGGTCATCGGCCAACCCCAAGTACTTGTGCCGCCCTATCTATATAATATTTTCTTTGAGAAATGTTAGCAATACTCTCATTTGAGGAGATTATCGCTACACTTGCTACCTTACTAATGGAAATTAAAGAGTTCTACCTAGCGATTATATATGAATTAATGATCGATATGTAATATTCGCTAATTTCCACCAATAAGTTGGCAAGTATAGGATCGCTCTCCATACAAAAGAGCGATAACAGTATTTCTCGTGTTCTAAAAGATTGTAAATCGTTATTGTAATTTGTTATTAAAGTAATACATGTACCTTAATGTATTATTGAGGTATTGATTCGCTGAAGAAACATTGTTTGATAAGTTAAATGTTTACAAAAAATTTCATTAATATATGTATCAACCATGTTCATATGGTTCTCTTAGGAATACAATCCTTTCATACCATTTGCATTTTACCCTTCTTCTTCTTCTTTTACATTTTTGTTTTTGACATAAGATAAAGAATTAGTAAAACTTTGAAACCTTATTTAATGTATTGTTCTTTGTATGATTAAGGTATTTTAAATTCTGATAAATTAAAGTATCATTAGAAATCATCATGCAC
Source organism: Allium fistulosum (assembly GCA_030737815.1). Taxonomy (NCBI): domain Eukaryota; kingdom Viridiplantae; phylum Streptophyta; class Magnoliopsida; order Asparagales; family Amaryllidaceae; genus Allium; species Allium fistulosum. The sequence continues at coordinate 319,974,230 of CM060902.1, read as the reverse complement.
TAAAATATCATTAAAGTTGTGATACATTAACATATTATTATTGGACAAATTAAATGCCTAAAAGAATTTTAAAAATACACTGATGGAATTTTCATGGCACCATAACAAACATAATTTCGATGATACTTTAGTGTCTTAATTTTAGTGATAAATCCTAATGATATTTCATTGTATCATCATTGGATAAACTAACTTAAATATAAATTTATAAAAAACATACGTTTGAACAAGTATACTTGAATATTTGAAAGAATCACAAAAAATATTATGTGGAAATAAAAATAAGAGTATTGATTTAAATTGTTTTAATGAAGATCGAGAATACTTCATTTTTTTGGAACTAGGATATGATTTCCTTTATTACTATAAGAAAAACTTATGTACAAAAAGATTCATCCTATAAAGGCCCAAAAACAACAGAGCAGAAAATGGGAAAACCAAATACAAACATGCTCCAAAAAACTTTCGCGCTTAAAACAAAACAAAAGGGCCAATAATTACAGACGAGTAGCCCAACAACTCTATCCGCTAGAAGCTCTTGAACCTTCTCAAGCCAACCACCCCTATCCATTCCGATCTGTTCATTGAATGCATCCCACAAACTATGGTTACTTCCAAAAGTAAAGCAACGGTGGAGCTTTCTTAATTTTTTCTTTCCAATCATGGAAAATCAAAGAATCGTTTAGGAAGCTCACACTCCTCCATCCTTTCCGGTAGAAATTAGTTGCTAATACTCTCATACTTTCTGGATCTACACCTACCTGAAGTTGAGTTAGGGTAATATAAAAGTTATCACAAATAAAAAACAAAACTGGCCAGGGCGAAAAACTGGTTATAGAGAAACTTCCTGCGTTTGTATGATCGAAGGAGAGAGGCAAACCCGGTCTGAATCGAACTTGTGGTGTGTAACAACCAAATATTTTTGCAAATATTTTTAAATTATTCTAAATTAAATTTTATTTCAATATTTTATTTTTAAAACATTTTTAGAAGTATAGTTATAATTTGCCAAAGTTAATTGTATTTTGTTCGCAATTTTTTAATCCTAGTTTCAATATAATAAGCTATTTTCTTTATTTTCTTTTTATTTTTCCTATGAATAATTATTTATTTTCATTTTCACTTTTTTTTGTTTGTCTTTTATTTTTATTTAATGATTTTATTTTGTTTATATTGAATTAAAATGAATTGGAAATTCTAAGAGACAAAAAGGCTTTTAACTTTTGACTTTTCATTTGTTTGCCTCTTCACTTGCTTTGGCCGTTCCTTTCTATTGTTTAGCCGTGTGTTTTAATTTGTTTTTCACATGAAAACTTCCCATTCATTTCATTTCTCACTGCCATACTCATTTTTGAAATTTTGGTAATGGCTTCTTCTTCTTTTTTCTACTTTTTCTCTTCATTTTTTTCAATGTTTTTGCCTTGATTCTTCCATAGCTTTGCTCGGCCTAACCCCTCCACCATCTCCTCCACCGACCACCACCACTTCCTTCCCACATCATCCATGGCCTGACCTCCATCCCTTCTTACCAGCAAGTGCCGTGACCACCTAGATGAAGCATCACCACAAAACAATGCAAAAAAACTCCAAAACAATGTCATAGCTGAGCCATAGTTCACCATCCCCTTTGTAGCCGTGGCCACCACCTTTAGCCACCACCACCAGCATGACATGACCCCTGACCATCATGACCTGACCTGTATCAACCTTTGACTGAGCCCACTTGACCTTTGGCCGAGCCTAGATGCGACCAAACCTTCCTTTGTGGCCTTGACTTTTAACCTTCCTCCACTTGTAACTCAAAAACTCTTCCCATTCCTTTATAGCCATGCCATTCTAAGTCCAAACCAGATCCTTTCCACCTGAAACCATGTTGTGGCCGAGCCAAAATAGTGTTGTGGCCGAGCCAAAATAGTGTTGTAGCCGAGCATATGTGAGTTATGGTCAAGCAAAATTGATTTAAAAGCTTAGTGCTGTCATTCGTTGCTTCTGTTTTCAAATTGTTTCAATAAACTTTTGTATTGTATTTATATTTATATTTTGCTTTGTTTTGTTGTTGAATACAAGATTAACATCTTGGCTATCTCTCCACCCAAATCAAAGTCGTGCTATCGTGCTTTCTGGATTTTTGTTTGTGTGTTTGATTTGCTAACTCCGGCGTAAAAAGGTGAGTATTCACACATGACATTTATACTTATATAATTTATGAAGTGACAACAAGTGAATGTGTATAAACTATTATATCATGTTATACCTGCCTGTGATGTAAATTATATGATGTTAAACTCTGTTATAAACTTGTCACATCATCTGCTATGTTATATTTTATTATACTATTTATTTATTTCTGTTAAATCACACTGCAAGTTCCCTGTAGAATATAATCACTATGGGTTGAAATGATACATACCCGAACGGACTTTAGAATAGGGAAAGATAATTATGGGCTGAAATAATAAGCCTGAGTGATTTTTATTTATTTTATTCACTTGGGATTGCGGGATTGAAATGATAAAACCCAGATTTTCTTTGTAAATTACGAATTGAAATGATATATTATCCGTATCACTTGACTTAGGCTAGAAAATATTATACAGACCCGTGGTTATTTTGTATAGTTTTCTGGAAATTTTTAAGTATTTTTAAAATGTAAAAATATGATAATTTGATTTAAATTGAATTTAAAATGATTAAATAAAGAAATAATGATTTTTCTATGTATTAAAAATGTTAAATAAATGAATGGAAAAATTATGATTTAAAACATAACTTAATTTGGAAATTGTGATTTGATTTTTAATGGAAGTTTAAGTTAATTAAATAAAAATGGAAATTAAGTTTTATTTATGAAATGGAAATTTAAATTGAAGTGTTAAAGTAAATTGAAAAAAAAATGAAATGATGGGAAAATAGTACATTAGAATTTAATAAGAGAAATTTTGGAAAATTTGATTTTTATTGTAAAAATTTTCTTTATAAAAATCATAAGTTAAAGGTATTTAAATGAACATTTTTGATGTGAAAAAATGTGATTTTTATAAGTTAAAATGATTTAAATTGAAGTTTATTTGTGGTTGGAATTCTATTTAAAATCTGGAAATTCTTTTAGTAACACTTCAGAAATGCTATCGTTTCTGAAAATGAACTAAAAACTGAACTAATAGAATCTGCAACACTTTGTAAGTGTTGTAGTTGCAGAAGTGAACTAAAAGGCTAAAATTAACTAAGGGCTATGACAGCACTTTGTAAGTGTTGTAGTTGCAGAAACTAATTTTGAACCTGAAACTAATAAAAGAGTTATTGTAGCACTTGTTAAGTGATGCAGTTGGCTGAAATGAGATTTTTGAATATAATTGAACTACTACATCAGTTTTAAATGTTGTCTTTTCTGAACTGAACTTGTTTTCAAATGTAACTGAACTACTACAGCAGTTTTAAATGTTGTCTTTGCTGAAATGAATTGTTTTCAAATATAACTTACCGCAGCATTTTCTAAGTGCTGCGAATGCTGAAATTTCAATGTTTGAAGTATTTAACTAAATAAACAAGCTTCAAAAGTGCCAAATTTTTGGGAATTGAATATTTGATTTAAAGGTATAAATGACTTCACTTTTAAATGATTTAAATGAAGTATTGATTTGAAATATAAACTATTTTGAAATTTATAACCACGTGCTATAATAACGATTGGTTGTTAAAGAGATCGAGATCGGATATGGACATACTCTCTGTCGATACCGAAAACCACTTTAACAACTGTGTATGCGGTGGAGATTCCAGAATGAAGTAGGATGGTGGCGACGATCCTAAAGGTATATTTACGTGGACCCAACTCCCGTGAGTTGGCATAAGGTGGCTAAAACATGAGTGATCGACGGACCAATGAGGTAGCACCTCTGATCGGACCCACTTCTTCAATACCATTCTATTACTTTTGTGATTGATTGGGTGCACCCCTTGATTTGGGAGTGTGGCTCGAGGTGGGCGGTAGTGGCTGCTATGCGTTTCCACCAGCCTGAATGCGTAATTGGTATATCTACCCTGGCATTGCCTAGTTGTGCCGTGTCACCTACCATAGCGAGCTTTACTACGAGTTGTGATTTCTTTCGTAGCCTGTGGAGTATTGAGGGTAGCCCCCATTCTGGGAGTATGCTAATACTGGATAGACTACTGGGACTATTACGTGTTAAGGTGGAAAATGTAAAGCCTTAATGCTATTTAAAAGTATGTTTATTTTATATTAGACATTATTATAATAGCGAATATTACTACATAGTAGATAGTTTAACGGATCCTTAAAGAATGGGCGATCCCAAGCATTCTTTAAGTTACTTGTACCTTTTATTACAGTTCACTTGAGTTGGTTTACATTGTATAAGTATGTATGTCCTGACTCGAGTGTTTGTATTTTATTTACGCTCGGGTCAGCCTGAGTATCAGCTTTGGATCTCACCTTCTGGAGCTAGGACTGCTGGAGATCATCTTTTATCTAGTTGCTATCTATTTCCATTCAGTATTTCTATGTCAGCTTTGTATTAGAGACATATGTATTTGGGATTTCTACCGTACTTGTTTCAGAACTGTATTTGTTTTCAGATTATGTATTTTGTATCTGTTTTTGAGTCTTTGTATTGTAGTGGCTTCATGAACCACTATTTATTTTATTTTCCCCTGCGAGCTATTCTGATATTCTGTGTCTGTGTTTCTGTGATTGGTTTTATTTGCTCCAAATTTTATTATAATATGTTATTTTGATTTATTCAAGTCCGACATGTGTGGATTATTGTCGATTTGAATGGTCCAAAATAGTGGGTCGTTACATTTGGTATCAGAGCTTTGGTTTTTAGGAAAACCTTAGCCTATGGAGCAAAAACTCATTAGAGATAGGGTAGAAATACCCTAAAATGAGTGAGATCAACCTCAGAATCATTCCTTTGTGAGAGAACGTATTTTCAAAGTATAAAATGATTTTAAAATGATTTTCAAAGGATTTTTCAAAGATTGTTTTGATATAAAATCTTCTTGTTTTAAAAGCAAAGTTTCTTAACTTCCTTCTTTTCGTATCTACCTTGTTAGAAATTTCTTTAATTAGGATATTCATCCAAGTGATCTTATCTTGTCTTATCTTTGTCTTCTCTTTACCTGTGTCCTAAATTCATTCTTGTTATTTTCAGGATGAATCGTGGAAATGCCAGAGGTAGGGGTCATGGTATTGCCCCAGCTCCTCAACCTGCTGCATCTGTTTGGTTTACTGTTCTCTGTAAGGAATTCTCTCAGCTTGGTGGAACCAAGTTTACCGGTTCAGAGAGCATTATCGAAGCCCAATAATGGTTACAGAGTTTAGAGAGGATCTTTACCGGTCTCAAGATTACCGATGCCTAGAAGCGTCAGTTAGCAGCTGCAAGAGTTAGCCTTGGATTGGTGGGAGTCTGTTACAGCTCACACTAACAAGGGTGATATTTCGTGGGAGCAGTTTAGGTATCCTTTGTGTTATCTTGAATTTTGTTCCCATTTCCTTTCTTTTGAATCTATCTTAAGTTTTGTTTCTGTATCTTCTTTCCAGGGAGGCTTTTGTGGCAAAATGGATGCCCGAAGCCGGGAAATCTCAGCTTTATCGTGAATTCATGGATCTCAAGCAGGGTACCATGTCCTTTTCTGAGTATGAGCGGAAGTTCAATGAACTTTCCAAGTTTGGTCCTGGTCTTATTGACACCCAGCTTAAGAAGAATGAGAAGTTCATAGTTGGAGCTCGCCCAGAGTTCTACGATCGTCTCATTTCTCATGTTCATGGCACTTTCACCAAGCTTATGGATATGGCTATTCGTTATGAGAACCCTACTTCCAAGGGTCCTGCTGTTGCTAGTGCTCCTGCATCTCAGTCTTCCTCTGCTAACTCTAAGAAGAGAAAGCCAAATTTCCATCAGTAGAAGAAGAATTGGCTCAAGAATCCGGGTCTGGGATCTTCATCTTCTCCTTCTCAAAGGCACCCTATCGACCTATCTACCATTACCTGTTTCAAGTGTGATCAGAAGGGACACTATGATAATAGTTTCCCTACTTCAGTTGGTGATGCTGTTCCTCCACCTCAGGGTACCAGGAACAATCTCTGTCATGTCTGTCTTCAGCCTGGTCATTTTAAGAATGATTGTCCGTTGTATCAAAAGGGCAAGCCATCCGGTATTTTTGCTGTTACCTCTGCTTCTTCACCTGCTCCACCTGCACCTGCTCCTGCTCCTAGTGATAATCAAGGTACCCTTCAGGGCACCTTTTCTTTATTTCATCATCTGGTTCGTGTTTTATTTGATACTGGAGCTTCGCATAGTTTTATTTCTGTTGATTTGTGTGATAAGTTTGAGCATCTTCTTTCTCCTGGGTATGCTTCTGTTCCTTTATGTGTTTCAAATCCTATTGGGGGTCCCGCAAATCTTAATAGGATTTGTAAACATGTGAAACTCTTTCATTCTGGTTATCGGTTTTCTGGAGATTTCTATGTTCTGGGTTTCGATGCTTTTGATTTATTGCTTGGAGATGATTGGTTAAGGAATTATGATGCCCGTATCTCTTGCAAATCTCGAATTGTGTCTCTTGTGGGAGATAAGGGTGATCCTTTGATTATTCAGTGTTGCATGCCTCATGATTTTGCTGGCAATTTTATTTATTCTTTGGATTCTTCTCCTGTTGATCTCCAGTCGACTCGTGTGGACAAACTTTATCCCGATGTATTTGGTGAAGTCACTACTTTACCTCCTAAGCAGGAAATTGATTTCCATATTGATCTTATTCCTGGAGCTCGACCTGTAGTTCTTCCTCCTAGAAGAATGGCACCTCACGAGAAGGTTGAGTTAGGAAAGCAAATTGAGGACCTCTCCTCTAAGGGTCTGATCAGACCTAACTATTCAGAATGAGGAGCAACGGTGGTTTTTGTCACCAAGTCCGATGGTTCTCTCCGGATGTGTGTTGATTATAGGGAGCTGGACAAGCTCACTATGAAAAACAGATATCCAATGCCTCACATCAATGATATGTTTGATCAGCTTTATGGTGCCACTGTTTTCTCTCAGCTTGATCTTGCCACAGGTTTCCACCAGCTCAGAATTGCTGAGGAAAGTATTACCAAGACTGCTTTTCGTACTGAGAATGGATTCTTTGAATGGTTAGTCATGCCTTTCGGTTTGACTAATGCTCCTGCTTTCTTTGTTGATTTGATGAATCGTGTTTTTCATGATGTGCTTAATAAATTTGTTCTAGTCTTTGTTGATGATATTCTCATTTTCTCTAAGTCCGAGGAAGAGCATGAGTCACATTTGAAATCTGTTCTTGAGACTCTTAGAAATCATCAGTTGAAGGCTAAATTTTCTAAATGTCATTTTTGGAAGGATGAAGTCCGATTCCTCGGGCATATTGTTTCTGGTAATGGAGTTTCTATTGATCCAGTCAAGATCGCTGCGATCAATGTAAGTCCTTCTTTCCTTCTCTTTCCTTGTTTCATTCAATTTATTCAATCTTTCCAGTTGTCCTTATTTACCCCTATTCTGTGCAGGATTGGGAAACTTCTAGGACTCCAACCGATATTCGTAGTTTTCTGGGCCTTGCCGGTTATTATTAGAAATTCAGTGAGAATTTTGCTCGGATTGTTGCACCTCTCATTGCTTTGCCTCGTAAGAATGCTAAGTTTATTTGGAGTGATGAGTGTAAGGCTGCATTCAGTGAGTTAAAGCACAAGCTTACTTTCGCACCAGTTCTTACCATTCCAAATGGAAATGAGGGATTAACGGTATACACTGATGCTTGTCGTGAAGGTTTGGGAGCTGTTCTGATGCAGGATGGTAGGGTCATTGCTTATGCTAGTCGTCAGTTGAAGACCCATTAAGCCAATTATGCTGTCCATGATTTAGAGTTGCTTGCTGTTGTCTTTGCTTTGAAGCTTTGGAGGCATCATCTTTTGGGTACTAAGTTTGAGCTTTTTACAGATCATCAGTCTTTGAGGTATATTTTCACTCAGAAGGATTTGAATCAGAGGCAAGTTAGGTGGTTAGAGTTTCTTTCTTCTTATGATCTCAACATCAACTATACCCTTGGGAAAGCTAATGTTGTGGCAGATGCTTTGAGTCGGAAGAAGGTTATGTTGTGTCAGCTGGTTGTTTCTTCTCCTCTTTTGGATCGTATAATGGCTAAGCAGGATGAGGATCGGATGCTTAGGCTTATTAAGGAGAATGTTCGCAGTAGAGTTGGAGGTAGTAGTCTTGATGGCAGTGGAGCTCAGATCGATGATAGAGGTGTGTTGAGGATTAATAATAGGATTTGTGTCCCGAATGTTGATGGATTGAGACAGGAGTTACTTCGAGAAAATCATCAGTCCAGACTTTCTATTCATCCGGGAGCGACCAAGATGTATCAGGATATGAAGAAGTTGTATTGGTGGAGAGGTATGAGGTGTGATATCTCTATTTTTGTTAGTAGGTGTGCGACTTGTCAGCAAGTCAAGGTAGATCATCAGAAGACCCCTGGTTTGTTGCAGCCTCTTGAGATTCCCAATTGGAATTGGGAACAGGTTTCTATGGATTTCATTAATGGATTACCGAGGACTAGGAGGGGTAATGAGAGTATCTGGATTATTATGGATAGACTGACCAAATCAGCTCATTTCATTCCGGTCAAGTTTACCCGTTCTGCTTCTAGTTTGTCTGAGATCTACATAAGGGAGATTGTTCGTCTCCATGGTGTTCCTCTCAGTATTGTTTGTAATCGTGATCCTATATTTACTAGTCAGTTTTGGAAAGCTTTTCAGGTATCTTTGGGTACTCATCTGAATCTGAGCACTGCTTACCATCCACAGACCGACGGTCAAACGGAAAGGGTGAATCAGATTCTAGAGGATCTTCTTCGTGCTTGTGTGCTTGATTTTGGAGGATCTTGGGAAGATCATCTCCATCTTGTCGAATTTACCTATAACAATAGTTACCAGGTATAATCTAATCTTCTGTTTTAAGTTTATCTTAATCCTTTATCTATCTCATTTCCATCTTTGAATTCAGGCTAGCATTAAGACGTCTCCGTTTGCTGCTCTTTACAGACGACCTTGTAGATCTCCATCTTGCTGGATTGAATCCGGTAATCATTTGGTTCTTGGTCCTGAGATGATTTTAGAAGCTTCCGAGAGAGTTGAGGAGATTAGGAGGAAGATGAGGATTGCTCCGGATAGGCAGAAGAAGTATGCTGATAGGCGTAGGCAGAGTTTAGAGTTTGCTGTTGGTGATTTGGTTTTCCTTAAGGTTTTTCCCTTAAGGAATGTCATTCGATTTGGTCGTAGAGAGAAGCTTTCTCCTAGGTTCATTGGTCCTTTCCGCATTGTGGAAAGAATTGGTTCTTTAGCTTATCATCTGGATTTGCCTGAGAAGTTCTCTGGAGTGCATAATGTATTCCACGTTTTGCATCTTCGTCGCTATCTGCATGATCCATCTCTTATTGTTCAGCCTTCTACTCTCGATAATTTGGATATAGAGCCTAATCTGACTGTCGAGAGGAAGCCACTTCGTATTGTCGACAGAGGTACGAAGCAGCTAAGAAGGAAATCTGTTAATCTGGTCAAAGTACAGTGGAGTACTGATGATCGAGATTGTACCTGAGAGACAGAGGAGAGCATTCGTACTTCGAATCCGGAATTGTTCGTTTCAGGTACTATTTGCTTTTCTATCTTGTTTTTCTTATTTCCTTGTTTCGTTTTTTTCGAGGACGAAAAGATTTGAGTGAGGGAGAGTGTAACAACCCAATATTTTTGCAAATATTTTTAAATTATTTTAAATTAAATTTTATTTCAATATTTTATTTTTAAAACATTTTTAGAAGTATAGTTATAATTTGCCAAAGTTAATTGTATTTTGTTTGCAATTTTTTAATCCTAGTTTCAATATAATAAGCTATTTTCTTTATTTACTTTTATTTTCTTTTTATTTTTCCTATGAATAATATTTATTTTCATTTCACTTTATTTTGTTTGTCTTTTATTTTTATTTACTGATTTTATTTTATTTATATTGAATTAAAATGAATTGGAAATTCTAAGAGACAAAAAGGCTTTTAACTTTTGACTTTTCATTTGCTTGCCTCTTCACTTGCTTTGGCCGTTCCTTTCTATTGTTTAGCCGTGTGTTTTAATTTGTTTTTCACGTGAAAACTTCCTATTCATTTCATTTCTCACGGCCAAACTCATTTCTGAAATTTTGGTAATGGCTTCTTCTTCTTTTTTTCTACCTTTTCTCTTCATTTTTTTCAATGTTTTTGCCTCGATTCTTCAATAGCTTTGCTCGGCCTAACCCCTCCACCATCTCCTCCACTGACCACCACCACTTCCTTCCCACATCATCCACGGCCTGACCTCCATCCCCTCTCACCAGCAAGTGCCGTGACCACCTAGATGAAGCATCACCACAAAACAATGCAAAAAACTCCAAAACAATGTCATAGCCGAGCCATTGTTCACCATCCCTTTCTTTGTAGCCACGACCACCACCATTAGCCACCACCACCAGCACGAGATGACCCCTGACCATCATGACCTGACCTGTAGCAACCTTTGACCGAGCCTACTTGACCTTTGGCCGATCCTAGATGCGACCAAATCTTCCTTTGTGACCTTGACTTTTAACCTTCCTCCACTTGTAACTCAAAAACTCTACCCATTCCTTTGTAGCCATGCCATTCTAAGTCCAAACCAGATCCTTTCCACCTAAAACCATGTTGTGGCCGAGCATATGTGAGTTATGGTCAAGCAAAATTGATTTAAAAGTTTGGTGATGTCATTTGTTTCTTCTATTTTCAAATTGTTTCAATAAACTTTTGTATTGCATTTATATTTATATTTTGCTTTGTTTTGTTGTTGAATACAAGATTAACATCTTGGCTATCTCTCCACCCAAATCAAAGTCGTTCAATCGTGCTTTCTGCATTTTTGTTTGTGTGTTTGATTTGCTAACTCCAACGTAAAAAGGTGAGTATTCACACATGACATTTATACTTATATAATTTATGAAGTGACAACAAGTGAATGTGTATAAACTATTATATCATCTTATACCTGCCTGTGATGTAAATTATATGATGTTAAACTCTGTTATAAACTTGTCACATCATCTGCTATGTTATATTTTATTATACTGTTTATTAATTTCTGTTAAATCACACTGCAAGTTCCTTGTAGAATATAATCACTATGGGTTGAAATGATACATACCCGAACGGACTTTAGAATAGAGAAAGATCGTTATGGGCTGAAATGATAAGCCTGAGCGATTTTTATTTATTTTATTAACTTGGGATTGCGGGTTTGAAATGATAAAACCCGAATTTTCTTTGTAAATTATGGATTGAAATGATATATTATCTGTATCACTTGACTTAGACTAGAAAATATTATACAGACCCGTGGTTATTTTATGTAGTTTTCTGGATATTTTAAGTATTTTTAAAATGTAAAAATATGATAATTTGATTTAAATTGAATATAAAATGATTAAATAAAAAAATAATGATTTTTCTATGTATTAAAAATGTTAAATAAATGAATGGAAAAATTGTGATTTAAAACATAACTTAATTTGGAAATTGTGATTTGATTTTTAATGGAAGTTTAAGTTAATTAAATGAAAATGGAAATTAAGTTTTATTTATGAATTGGAAATTTAAATTGAAGTGTTAAAGTAAATTGAAAAAAATGAAATGAATGGGAAAATAGTACATTAGAATTTAATAAGAGAAATTTTGGAAAATTTGATTTTTATTGTAAAAAATTTCTTTATAAAAATCATAAGTTAAAGGTATTTAAATGAACATTTTTGATGTGAAAAAAATATGATTTTTATAAGTTAAAATGATTTAAATTGAAGTTTATTTGTGGTTGGAATTCTATTTAAAATCTGAAAATTCTTTTAGTAACACTTCAGAAATGCTATCGTTTCTAAAAATGAACTAAAAACCGAACTAATAGAATCTGCAGCACTTTGTAAGTGCTGTAGTTGCAGAAGTGAACTAAAAGGCCAAAATTAACTAAGGGCTATGACAGCACTTTGTAAGTGCTGTAGTTGCAGAAACTAATTTTGAACCTGAAACTAATAAAAGAGCTATTGAAGCACTTGTTAAGTGCTGCAGTTGGCTGAAATGAGATTTTTGAATATAATTGAACTACTACAGCAGTTTTAGATGTTGTCTTTTCTGAACTGAACTTGTTTTCAAATGTAACTGAACTACTACAGCAGTTTTAAATGCTGTCTTTGCTGAAATGAATTGTTTTCAAATATAACTTACCGCAGCATTTTCTAAGTGCTACGAATGTTGAAATTTCAATGTTTTGAAGTATTTAACTAAATAAACAAGCTTCAAAAGTGCTAAATTTTTGGGAATTGAATACTTGATTTAAAGGTATACATGACTTCACTTTTAAATGGTTTAAATGAAGTATTGATTTGAAATATAAACTATTTTGAAATTTATAACCACGGGTTATAATAACGATTGTTGTTAAAGAGACCAAGATCGGATATGGACATACTCTCTGTCGATACCGAAAACCACTTTAACAACTGTGTACGCGGTGGAGATTCCAGAATGAAGTAGGATGGTGGCGACGATCCTAAAGGTATATTTACGTGGACCCAACTCCCGTGAGTTGGCATAAGGTGGCTAAAACATGAGCGATTGACGGGCCAATGAGGTAGCACCTCTGATTGGACACACTTCTTCGATACCATTCTATTACTTTTGTGATTGATTGGGTGCACCCCTTGATTTGGGAGTGTGGCTCGAGGTGGGCGGTAGTGGCTGCTACGCGTTTCCACCAGCCCGGATGCGTAATTGGTATATCTAACCTGGCATTGCCTAGTTGTGTCGTGTCACCTACCATAGCGAGCTTTACTATGAGTTGTGATTTCTCCCGTAGCCTGTGGAGTATTGAGGGTAGCCCCCATTCTGGGAGTATGTTAATACTGGATAGACTACTGGGACTATTACGTGTTAAGGTGGAAAATGTAAAGCCTTAATGTTATTTAAAAGTATGTTTATTTTATATTAGACATTATTATAATAGCGAATATTACTACATAGTAGATAGTTTAACGGATCCTTAAAGAATGGGCGATCCCAATCATTCTTTAAGTTACTTGTACCTTTTATTACAGTTCACTTGAGTTGGTTTACATTGTATAAGTATGTATGTCCTGACTCGAGTGTTTGTGTTTTATTTACGCTCGGGTCAGCCTGAGTATCAGCTTTGGATCTCATCTTCTGAAGCTAGGACTGCTGGAGATCATCTTTTATCTAGTTGCTATCTATTTCCATTCAGTATTTCTATGTCAGCTTTGTATTAGAGACATATGTATTTGGGATTTCTACTGTACTTGTTTCAGAACCGTATTTGTTTTCAGACTATGTATTTTGTATCTGTTTTTGAGACTGTGTATTGTAGTGGCTTCATGAACCACTATTTATTTTATTTTCCGCTGCGAGTTATTCTGATATTCTGTGTCTGTGATTCTGTGATTGGTTTTATTTGGTCCAAATTTTTTTACAATCTGTTGTTTTGAATTATTCAAGTCCGACATGTGTGGATTATTGTCAATTTGAATGGTCCAAAATAGTGGGTCGTTACACGGTGAGCAGCCTTAATCGCAATAACTACAAATATTGCTATCGTTTTCATTCTTCATATGCTTATGTTTGGATTTTGGCATTCTCAACTTTACCAAAGTGCACTATGCACTCACTTACTTCCCTTGTTGTTTTCTGTTTATAATCACTGGTAACAATTAGTTCTTTAGGCTCTTTCCAAATTTGCAAACACACATCGAAAAGGTTATTTTGGCCAAATCAGCACTTCTACACTTATCCTTGAAATATTGCTGAATATTAACCGCTTCCATCATGATTTCTAGCTCATTGGTATGATTCGTTGCCCATTCTAACTTGATTCAACACCATTTCCACACATATGTCGAAAAACTACACTTCTAAAAAATATGGTCCTCGTTTTCATCTTCTCTATTACAGAACACATAAATAGGATCTACATACACGTGTTTCTGAATAAGACAATCCTTAGTGGGTAAAAAATTCATTAAAACCTTGTAACAACATATAGTGGTTTTGGGGCAATTAACTTTGGCCCACACCCAATTCCACCACTAGTTTTCACCAATTTTACCCTAATGTTATCCACTACCTTTTTTAAAAATGAACTCCTACTTCTTCAGGCATGTCCAAAAGTCCTTACTATGATTTAAATGAATGTAGATTGACTCAATTTCGTGTCTGAAATTCCCCAAGTAGCTGAAACGATCTAAACGCCAAGAGCCCTCATGTATAATTTGTCCTACGATCATGTTTTCACCTCTAACAATTAACATAGATTCAGTACCCAATCTATTTAAAAGCGTGCCTCCATTTATCCATGGGTCATGCCAAAGGCTTGAACTCATCCCATCTACAATCTATCTTCTAATACATTTCGGATGTTCTCATTTTTAGCATATGCTTCCATACCCCCAGAATCGTCATTACGAGCAGTACACTCCCAGATAGATTGATTTCTCAAATACTTATCCTTCATAAAACTAGCCCAAAGTCCTTCGCCATTGACAAATTTCCATAATCTTTTGATTCCCAACCCAGTTTTAAATCTTCTAAATTATGAAAGCCTATTCCACCCTCTTGCTTAAGTCTGCAGACTAAGGTCCAATTTATTGACTTTCGCCTTCCACAAAAAGTTAGAACACAATTTTATTATTTCATGAATAGTTGCCTTAGGAGCTTAAAGGTTTGCATTCAGACTTGAATAATAGGGTAAACCATTGACCGAATTAGTTCAACTCTACTCGCATGACTTAACATTTTCGCCTCCCACCCCTCCATATGTGTCTTAATCTTCTCAATCAACATAGCAAAATCCTTGTGCTTTAAGTTAATTAGAGAGAGGAAGCCCCAAGTATCTAATAGGAAGCAAGCCCTCTTTAATATTCAAAATGCTACAAATCTGCTCCTTTCGCAAACACCCTTTACCTAAAAATATTGTCGATTTAGCTTCATTCAGCTTCAAACCCGAAGCCTGATAGAAATCGTCAAATACTTCTCTAATCGCTTCCGCCCAAATCTCATCTGCCCTCATAAATATAAGAATGTCATCTGCATAAATCAAATGAGAAATCTCTGCTCCAAACGCATTGGAGGTATCAATGCAACCTTCTCCGATTTTCCTATCCATCAAGAGAGAAAAATATTCCATCACCAATACAAATAGAAAAGGCGAGATAGGATCCCCCTGTCTTAGCCCATTCTGCTACTGAAATAAACATGACTTCCTTTAAATAAAACAGAAAAGCAAGTTGAATTTATCATTTCCTCTACTAGTCTAAGCCATTTCTCTGTAAAAACCCAAGGCCGCCAGGATAGCAAATTTTCTGTTAGCCATATCATATTCAAACACATCTCCTTATTATTATTACGATCAAAGTCTCTAACGAATTCATGAGCCAACAAAATACCGTCAGTGATATTTCTTCTTTGAGTGAACGTGCATTGATTTGAAGAAACTAGAGGATCCATAAAAAGACTTATTATGTTAGAGAGAACTTCAGCAATAATCAGATAGGTCAGAAGTCTGAAATATCCACAGGGTTAGCAATCTTCGGAATAAGACAAATCGACGTATGATTACTCTCCTTTATGATTTTACCCGCATCAAATACTTCCTGAACCATTTGAGTTAGCTCGTCCCCCAATTCCCTCCAATGTTTTTTTTTTGTAAAATTTCGCATTGAGATCACCTGGACCCATCGATATACTATCCTTTACATGAAAAACAGCTTCTTTAACTTCACCCTTGTCAGTTATATCATTTAGAAAATTATTACCATAATCTTAAATAATGTTTCTACACATCATAATCGGTTACGAAGAGGGGGATAAAGAGTTAAACATTTTATCGAAAAAACTAGAAACTCCAGAGCCAAATTCCTTTAAACTATTACACGTAACCGCATTAACACAAATGTCAGAAACTCCCGCCACCCTGCTTCGTTTATAGGACATTCTCGCATTGAGATACGTCGAAGGCTCGTCACTATTCAACAGCCATTCAATCTTTGATTTTTGAACTACATCAATATGTTCCCTATTAAGCGCTGCCTCCAACCTACTTTTACACTCCACTAGGCGGATAGCAGTTTCTGAACTATGATTATTCTCTAGTTCTTTTTGGATTGAATTGCAAAGAATTCTAAGCTTATCAACTTCTAGTTTATTGTCCTATCTATTCATACTCCATTCTTTCAAACAGTCCCTACACAGCTTCTGTCTTTTAAGAATCTTGAACACAGCTTTACCGCTAATTTGTAGTTTCTAGATATCTTCTAGTAACGCCTTATAGTCCTCATACTCAGTCCAACTATTCTAATTTTAAGAGACCAACTCAAGGGCATTTCATCCTGCAAAAGACTAATCAGGATAGGAGCAAGATCGCTACTACTAGACGGTAAATACTTGAGTTCCCCGCACTGGAATTGCTTAATCCAATCCATATTGGCTAAAGCCATCAATCTTAGTCAATATATTCTTCTCCGGACCTAACCACCAAGAATATTTAAACTCCTTAATTTGTAACTCAGTTAGGTCCAATCTAAGCATACAGTGTCTATTTCATTCATTTTGTTAAAAGGAACCCAAATACCCCCCGAGCTTATCACTGGCGTGTCTAATACAATTATAGTCTCATACTAGCAGCCAAGGAGAATTGACTCTACGTGCATCCTATTGTAAATTAGTCCACAAATTTTTCGTAAGCTCTCAAAAGTATACGCATATAAAAACGTGCACACAAAGGCTGGTAAGCTCCTACACTTGAGAATAATAGATATATGCTGGTCACTCAAAGACACCATTGAGAAATTCCAAACTTCCAAGTTGATCAGTACTAAAATTCTACATTTAAAATAACACTCCACATTCCAAATAACGCACCAATTTCGTTCAAATTGTTTACTCCATGCTTCAATATCCTTATCTTTTAATTTATTCTCCAATAGCCCAACACAGCTAGCTCTATAGTTATAAACATGACTCTTAACATCCAACTTCCTTAGAGGGTTTATAAAGCCCTTACACATTCCAACTTAAGATATTCATTGGATAGTTGTTTTATCTTTACTCCTTCCTCTCCACTGGTGCATACTTCCTTTTACCTTGTCCTCTTTGCATCATAACCCACGTAGGATTCTTATAGATTAGTAACTCAACTTTAACGTTATCCAACATTTTGTTCTTCTTGGTGAGGCTAGCAGAATTCGCTAGAGGCTTCTATCCCAATCATATAAACTCATTGGAAAGTCTGCGTTGTTCACCCAGGATTGTTCCATAGACACGTTCTCCTTTATCTACATAAATTCAACATTAGTAAAACAATTGGGCGATGTAGCATAGAAAGAATTAGGACTAATGGCAGTAATTTAAGGCTTCGATGATGAAACCACTCCCTTCTTAGGAGCTGAAGGTATAGATGAGCTGCAAATTGGTGCTGCATGGCTCCCGAATTGGTTGAAGTGTAACAGTTAGTATTAGTTGTAGTGATCCACACCCTTCCCCCCCGAAGAATGAGAGTTAATTGAGAGGCTAATAATTGAACTACCCCTCCTCCTTAGGCAGAGTATGATCTCTCTCCCCTTTTGTCTCGGCTACATCCTGTGGCTTGTGCAAATGTATCTCAGCCTCCTTATTGAGCCCCTCCTGCACTCGGGCTGCCTCCAACTCCTTCAGTGCATTCTCTTTAACCTGATTAAATTGTTGAATCACCTCTTTAGTATTTTCCAATCTCTCCGTATTCACAGTTTCCTCCTTATTTTCCACTACAGCCGATTTCTCCTTGGCCTCACTGCTGGCATCAGCCTCCCCCCATCCTTCATCTTCTCCATGTCACCACCTTCTACAATATCAACCTGCTTCCACACCTTCATCACTGGACATTGAAGTTTAGTGTATCCAAAGCAAATGCAGTTCAAACATCTAGGTATGGACTCTTGTATTCAACCTTCTACTTATAACCAGTGCCATCCTAAAAAACCCCATCAATCTCATTAGCAAAGCCTGCCTTCACATTAAGCCCTACTAACATTCTTGCAAAAGAAATTCTACTTTTGTTAGCTGTAAGATTATCCATTTTAATTGGGATATCTATGGAACTAACTAATGCACCGATAGCCTTTGAATCTTCTAAAATACCCGTTTTCATATTCCAATGAAAACAAAACAATTTGAAGGCCTGAGACCATTATTGTCATTCCTTCTTAAGACTCACTCACGTCTTTGTAACCGCCTACCCCATTGTAACTAGTGTGTAACCCGTGTGCTTCACATGGTGATTTTGTTAAAAATAGTATTTATATTTTAATTACATTAAAATTATGTGAAGGAAAATTTTCAAATCCTTTTTGACCTCTAGGTCAGGCACTTTATTTTTCAAGGCCAAGGATAAAAGTTTTCAGAAAATAGGTGAGAATGCCAAAACTTTTGTCTGAAGGACATGTTAAACCTTATTGTATTTTAGCCTGTTATTCTATTTTTGGCCCAATGTATTTTAGGCCCTAATTGTTTTAGGTTGTATATATTATACCTCTAATGATCAATACAAAGTACGGAAAATTGATTTTCTAACATGGTATCAGAGCCAAACCCTAAAAATTAAATTTTTTTTCTCTCTCCTGTCTACTGTATCGTTTCAATGGGGGATGAAGGGAAAATCAATCCATCTTCTCCATACTACCTTGGTGCCGGTGATCAATCCGGAAATTTGATTACTCACGTAGTCTTGAAGGGTGATAATTATTTAGCGTGGTCTAGGGCTATTACTTTGTCTCTACGATCTCGTCGGAAGTTCGTCTTCATTAATGGTACTATCACAAAACCAACAGAGAAGAAGAAATTGCTTGATTGGGAAACCGTCAATTCCATGCTTGTCTCGTGGATTTTACGGTCCATCGACCCGAAGATTGCTGCATCAATTCCTTTTTTTGATGAGGCAAAACGATTGTGGGATTATTTGGAGAAACGATTTTGCATCTCCAATGGTCCTGGGCTACAGCAATTACGATCGAAGATTACGGCTTGTAAGCAAACTAAAGGCATGCTCGTTGAGGACTACTACAATAAATTGATTGGCTTGTTTGACGACCTCACGCGACTCAAACCACCCCATACTTGTGAATGCGGGCTGTGTACTTGCGATGTTGCTAGGAAGTATGAAATTGACAAAGAAGAAGAATTATTACATCAATTTTTAATTGGTATTGATGACGATCTATACGCTGCTGTGCGTACTAACTTACTATCACAGCAGCCCCCTATTGATCTTAATCGTGCTTATCAAACACTACTCCAGGAAGAAGAATCTCGTAGCATTGCTCGTGGGAAGGCTGACCAAGACAACGTCAAGGAAGCCCACGTATTTGCCATGTCCTCTGACCGTGGCAAAGGTCCTGCTTTTCGTCGTGATAAATCGAAACTCACCTGTTCTCACTGCCGCAAGTCTGGTCATGAACAAAGTAGTTGCTTCGAGCTCCATGGTCATCCACAATGGTGGTTGGACAAGTACGGTGCTGCTGCCAAAGAAGCGTCTTTCTCTCGCCCGGGGTCCACTGCTACTGCTGGGCGTACACAGAGCAGCAACTCCAACACAATGGCTGCTACTGCTGGCAGCCGTCCACAGGGCACTTCTACTGCTCGTGCTAATGCAGTGGGTACGGGTGTACCTCCACCTTCGGAGACAGCCTCTCATAATCTCTCTATTGCTGATCTTAAGCCCGAAGATATTCGGGTTTTACTTAATATGGTGAATCATCGTCAACAGGACCGTTTGCAAGGTGAGCCTTTGTGTTCTTGGATTATAGATACGGGGGCATCTCATCACGTCACGGGCAACGAGGCTTGCTTGGTGGATGTTTGTTCTATCTCTCCATGTCCCGTAGGCCTTCCTAATGGTGATCAAGCCTTCGCTTCGAAGGAGGGTCGTGTTATTTTGGATGACAATTTAATCTTGGATAATGTTTTATTTGTTCCGCAATTACAATGCAATTTAATATCGGTGTCTAGAATGATTGATAATTCACAATGTTTTGTTCGTTTCACTAATACTTTATGTGCTATACAGGACCAACAATCGGGGAGCCTGATTGGAGCCGGTGAACGGAAGGACGGACTCTACTATTTTCGGCGTATTCCTACAGTATGTGCAATTCAAGGTCCCGGGATTTCTGATTTTGAGCTTTGGCATAGACGTCTTGGACATCCGTCGGATCGAGTGGTCAAGTTAGTTCCTGCTATTCGTAGTAGTAGTTCTAGAAAATTGTTGAATAAAGCCTGTGATGTGTGTCCTAAGGCAAAACATTCCCGAGATAGTTTTTCAACTAGTGATAGTAGAGCTAGTCGTGTTTTTGAATTAATACATTGTGATTTATGGGGGTCCTATAAAACTCCTTCAACTTGTGGTGCTCATTATTTTTTGACATTGGTTGATGATTTTTCTAGAGCTGTTTGGGTGTATTTGTTAGATTCAAAATCTGAGGTTTATTCTGTATTTCGTTCTTTTTTTGCAATGATTGAGCGTCAATTTGAAGCTATTGTGAAACTAGTACGAAGTGATAATGGTACCGAATTTAAACACATGATTCCTTATTTTGATGAAAAGGGTATTATTTTTCAAACATCGTGTGTCGGGACACCTCAACAAAATGGTCGTGTTGAGCGTAAGCATCAACATATTTTAAATGTGGCGCGTGCCTTAAGGTTTCAAGGTCATTTACCTATTGGTTTTTGGGGTGAGTGTGTTCTTGGTGCGGTGTATTTGATTAATCGTACTCCATCTCGTTTGTTGCAAAATAAGACACCTTATGAGATTTTATTTGGTGAACAGCCACATTTTGATCACTTACGAGTTTTTGGGTGTCTTTGCTTTGCTCATAATCAACATTCTAAAGGTGACAAATTTGCTTCACGTAGTCGTAAGTGTGTGTTTTTGGGGTATCCAAATGGGCAAAAAGGTTGGAAGCTATATGATCTTGAAACCGGTGATATCTTTGTGTCTCGTGATGTTAAATTTCACGAAAATGAATTTCCTTTTGAAAGTGTTGAGAGCTCAAATGACAATTGTGAAATTGGTGGGGAAATGACTGATTTTATTGGGAATAATGTGGGTGTAGACCATGATTTTTTTGATGATATGGAGTTAGTTTTGGAGGAGGAGCAGGTTCCTGTTACTGCTGATTTTGATATGCAAGGGGCTGCTACAGGCAGCAGGGTCCACAGCCCCCTTGCGGTGCCACTTGAAGACCGCAGCTCACCTACGGAGGCTACTGCAGCCCCTGCTTCGTTCGCTGCTGCCCCTGCTTCATCTACTGCTGCTGTTGGCAGCGGCACTGTACCTGATGTTGCTGCTGCTAGCAGCAGCTCTTCCGGCACCTTACCTTTGGTTGATGCAGAAATTATTCCACTTCTTGCTCCTAGGGAACGTCGTCCACCAGGTTGGCATCGGGATTATGTTGCACATACTGTTCAAGCTACGAGTCCTTCCCCAAGTTCATCTGCTTCTTGCTCCTCAGTTACACCCTACCCTATAGCACATTTTGTAAATTGTGAAAAATTCTCTATGCAACACAGTATATTTCTTGCAGCGGTACTTGCAGGTGTTGAGCCCCGAAATTTTAAGGAAGCAATGACGGACCTTGGTTGGAGAGAAGCTATGCAAAACGAAATTTCAGCTTTAGAAGATAATGAAACTTGGGTGCTTGAGCCATTACCTCCCGGGAAGAGAGCTCTTGGGTGTAAATGGGTTTACAAAATCAAGCATCACTCGGTTGGTTCTGTTGAGCGCTTGAAAGCTCGTCTTGTTATTTTTGGCAATCATCAGGTTGAAGGCATTGATTATAATGAGACATTTGCACCTGTTGCAAAGATGGTCACGGTTCGTGCTTTCTTAGCCGTGGCTGCTGCGAAAAATTGGGAATTGCATCAGATGGACGTACATAATGCTTTTCTTCATGGTGATCTGGATGAGGAGGTGTACATGAAGCCTCCTCCTGGTTTTCATGGTTCTAGTCCTGGCTTGGTGTGTCGTTTGAAGAAATCTCTATATGGCTTACGTCAGGCACCGCGGTGTTGGTTCTCAAAGTTGGCTAGCTCTCTGAAACGGTACGGATTTTCTCAATCATACTCGGATTACTCTTTATTTACTATGACTCGAGGTACTACCCATCTTAGTATTTTGGTGTATGTTGATGATCTGATTATTTCCGGGAATGATTCGTATGAAATTTTTGCTTTCAAAGCTTATCTGAGTGACTGTTTTCATATGAAAGATCTGGGTCACTTGAAGTATTTTCTTGGTATTGAGGTTGCTCAGAGTTCCGAAGGTATTTTCTTATGTCAGCGAAAATATGCTCTTGATATTATTGCTGAAGCAGGTTTCCTTGGTGCTCGTCCGGCTAGTTTTCCAATTGAGCAAAATCACACCTTAGCGGTATCCAATGGTCCACTTATTGAGGATCCGGAAATGTATAGGCGCCTTGTGGGTCGTCTCATCTACTTGTCCTTTACTCGGCCTGATCTTGCTTACATTGTTCATATTTTAGCTCAGTTCATGCAGCAACCTAGGCAACATCATTGGGATGCAGCACTTCGTGTCGTTCGTTACTTGAAGGGATGTCCGGGACAGAGCATTCTTTTGCGCTTTGATTGTGATTTACAATTGACAGGTTGGTGTGATTCCGATTGGGCTAGTTGTCCTTTAACGAGACGTTCGATTACAGGTTGGGTGGTGTTTCTTGGTTCTTCCCCGATTTCTTGGAAGACTAAGAAACAGCATACAGTTTCTCGTTCTTCCGCGGAGGCGGAATATCGTTCCATGGCCGCCATTACTTCAGAATTGAAGTGGTTAAAAGCCTTGCTTTCTAGTTTGGGGGTTGCTCATCCTCGTGCTATGACCTTGTATTGTGACAGTCAATCTGCTTTGCACATTGCTCAAAATCCGGTTTTTCATGAACGCACAAAGCATATAGAGGTAGATTGTCACTATGTTCGTGATGCTATTCAGGAGGGACTTATTCATACTTCACATGTCAAGACTGATGAACAACTTGCAGATATTTTTACAAAGGCTTTAGGCAAACGACAATTTTTGTATTTACTTGACAAGTTGGGCATTTGTAATCTGCATGCTCCAACTTGAGGGGGGGTGTTAAACCTTATTGTATTTTAGCCTGTTATTCTATTTTTGGCCCAATGTATTTTAGGCCCTAATTGTTTTAGGTTGTATATATTATACCTCTAATGATCAATACAAAGTACGAAAAATTGATTTCCTAACAGGACACGACGTTTTTCACGATAATATATCGTGCAATCGCTAATTAAGTTGACAATCGCTGGTAGAGGGTGGGTTGGATTGAGCGGCGTCTAGGGTTTGCAATCAACATCAATGATGGAGGCGTAGTTAGGGCATTGAAGTATGACGCGATTTTTGAAGAGTATACTTTGACGGTGACAACAAAGGTTGAAGAAGGGACACTTTTTATTATGGTGATGAACGGGAGTTTTGTCATGTGTGGACGCATGCCTGTGCAGTTAAAGCGCTCAGTAGATTCAATGCGGCGGAGGTGCAAAAAGTCATAGCGGGGATGCAGCGAGGATATAGCGGGATATAGCGGATGACTCTAAAATAGCATATAAAACTCGTACTTAATGTTTTTACAAATATATAAATGGTAATTAAATGAAAAATTAACATTCAATTGAATTTTAATTAATACATAAATAATTTTAAATAAAAACGTGTGCGAATATACTTTAAATAAAGGTAAAACTATTATATAACATAATTAAATTTAGTAGAATATTATATTATTTTCATTTTTGAAAATATATTAAAAATTAAATCAAATAAATTAATTTAATTATTTTTATAATGTATAAATCTCGTTTCTCAATTCATTTTTTTAAAGAAGATATAGCGGACTTAGCGGAATATAGCGGGAATAATGGGATATAGCGGAAATAGCGGGGCTTAAAGTGGAAAGGCTATATTATGGGATTATATGGAAAAATCGTAGTGGTAGAAATCCGCTATGAGATATAGCGGCGTTATAGCGAGGTAATAGCGGGGCATTAACTACACAGACGCATGCTGATTAAAGGTAGATGTGCCTTATGGAGGAGCAACAACAAATTGAGGAAGAAGAAGATAACAGTTGATAATGATACCACATAGTATCATTTTAATGTAACTTTAAAAAAAATTACGTATATATTATGCCTCTAATTTTATTTTGTGGTAGCGTTTTATGAATTTTATTAACATTTTATGTACTGTAGTGGCATTTGCTTATGAAGTGTGTATATTTTAGCTCAAAATGTTATTTTAAAGTAACATTTTTGTAGTAGCATTTGAAGGTTGGATAGTTTTGGTAGTTGTGATTTCTTGATGATGAAACTGAAGTGGTCAACTAGAGCTTTCCTGATGATGTGATAATTAATGGTGGTTATGAAGCCGTGTCAAATTGGAGAAGAAGAAGATAATTGTAGTAATGATATTGTCTACTATCATTTTATGTTTTTTATTCAAAAATAAATTAATTACGTTTATTTCTGCTTATAGTGCTATCTTATATCAACACTATATGGATTGTAGTATCATTTATAGACAAAATGTGTATATTTTAATTTATATTGTAATTTCATAGCAGCATTACATGAATTTTAGCAGCAGTTTTTGAATTGTAGTACCAATTTATGATCAACATCATCATTTCTTAGATGAAATGTGTATATTTTAACTCATATCGTTATTTTACAATAACATTTGCTAATTGTAGTAACAATTTATGAATTATGTTATCATTTTCTGAATTGTAGTAGCATTTCATGATTTATAGTACCATTTTGTAAAAATAACACTTATTTTTTCATCTTACAATGTATTATCATTTTGTGTTAAATGTTATGCCTTAGTAGCATTTTCTTCTTGATATTATTTTTTTACATAATATTTTTGAATAATGATATTGTGGAGTATCATTTTATATTGCTATTTTTGATATAACCGATGGTTGATGACTATATAGTAACATTTTTAGATGCTACTGTTTAATAGCATATTGTCTTTGCCGAATTAGAAAAAATATATAACATTTATTTTTTCATTTAAAATTTTAGTAGCATTTCATGTTTAATGCAACTACAAAGTATCATTTTGTATTTACTAAATTAACTAAAAATATAACATTTCCTTTTCAATTTAACTTGCGGTATCATTTTATGTTCAAACTGTAGTAACAGTTAATAAATAATTATAGCTTCTTTTTAGATGATGTGTATTTTGTATCTCACAACATTATTTTATGTAACATCCCCCTATTTGGAGGCCTAAAACTAACGGCTATGGATGCTGCAGTCATCCATGATTATTAATCATCGGCGACCAAATACGGCGATATTAGATACATTGAACATAGAAACAGAAAATATGGAAAAACTTTAAACAACAACAAATTCCACATTCCATTTCAGAATATTCCAAATTGATTACATAATCCCAGTACGTAGACCACGTTCAGATAACATATAATTGATACAAAATACGCCAAGAGCGACATATGAAGATGCCCCCTTGGATGATCAGTGCATATAATAATAAGGCAATAAAACAAATTTGCCTTTATTATCAAAATACATAGCAGAAATAAAATAACTTTAATAACAAGCTTGCCTCCCGCATGTCTTCGAAAGCTTTATTCGTCTAAAAGAACACCTGAAAACCTTAACTCTCAACCTACTCAAAATCAATTGGGTACCCGAGAGTTTAAGGGGAAAATAAAAACTTCGAGTTAGACATAAAGCCTGGGATGAATAATAATTGACCATCTCAAACCATTTAGATATCCAGTGAGAC
Source organism: Allium fistulosum (assembly GCA_030737815.1). Lineage (NCBI taxonomy): Eukaryota > Viridiplantae > Streptophyta > Magnoliopsida > Asparagales > Amaryllidaceae > Allium > Allium fistulosum. The sequence continues at coordinate 319,948,261 of CM060902.1, read as the reverse complement.
CACGTCGGTTAGCGGAACGGGTTTTCCCTTCACTAGTATCCTAAAACATTTACAAAACCATATACTGTGCTTCTGCATCCACAATGGTTAAAACATAGTATTTCAAAACATTATGATGATATGCAAAACAAGTAAATCAAATCTTAATTACCCATCCCCATTCATTCTGACTATCTGTCTCAATTATAGTTTTAAGGGTCACTATTAACCTGTTAATTGTTTATGGACTATTTGTCTGACTTCATAGTTTTCATGTGATCACTAAGAACCTATTGGTAACTCCAATATCTTTTCCCTTATCCTAGTTTTCATGGGTTAAATAGAAACCTATTGACTAACGGTCAATATCTTAATCCAGATATAGTTTTCATGGGCTAACTATAAACCTATTGGCCCATACCAATATCAATCATAGTTTTCATGGGCTGACTATGAACCTAGTCGCCCCTGCCAATATCTTTAATTTAGATTTTAACATTTCTTAAATTATATTTACCACTGGGTCAACTTAGTTGGTTATTCCGCTCTTCCCCAAAATACTGTTATGGGTTAATAACAATGTGAATAAGTATATGAAGAAGTATTCATAACAATAAATAATACCATCATCCATGGTTTAACATCTTCCTTATATATATATATCCTCGTTAAACCCTTTAACCTTTATAATCAATGAAACTTATTCATTTCAAAGCCCTTTGTTTACTTATGCCATGGTTATCCCTTTAAATTGAGATTGGGTTTATGTTCTGAAATCTTAAAACATCTCTTTCGAAACCTCTCGTTCGAAAGCATAAACTTCTTTTCAAAACATAATAAACATACCTTTCAAAGCCTCGTTAAAAATTATCTTTCGAAATCAATTGTACCTTTCGATGGTATCAAAACATTCTTTAAAACATAGCTTCGAAACAAATAAAAGTACCCTTTCGAAAGCATTGGGCTTACTCTTTAGAAACATCCTTTGGGTCAAAATGGTTATATATGAAAGTATCTTTTTCGAAACCAATCATAAAATTGTTTTGGGGGAAATAGTTGATGGTGTCGGAACCATCTAGTCGAAAGTAACAACCATTTAAATTAAAACATCGAAGGATAGAGTCGAAACCCTCTTTCGACTCTATTGCCTTCAAAACCCCCAACCCCTTTCAAAAGCATTTAGAAAAACGACTTAGTTTAAGTTAAAACAGAGGTAACCCTTCGACAGCATAAATGGCTTCAATACAGTTGAAAGGGGAAATTAGTTGCTGGGTTTTGACTTGGTCGGAACCAATCCTTTCGAAAGCTCTTATTTAAAGGAAAAAGGTACCCATTCGAAAGCTCTATTTAAAGGAAAAAGGTACCCCTTCGAAAGCTAACACCTTTACATAGTATAGCAGCCTTCTTTGAAAGCTATTTATAAAAACCCTTTCGAAAGCATATATTTTGACTATGTTGAAAGCTTTAAATAAAACAAGGCAAGAATTTAACTTTGGAAAACAAAACAAGGTTTCGTCCCCACGGGAAGCAACCCTTTCGAAACCATGGCTTTTGCCTTCCTTCCAATCCACTGCGTACCATCTAAGAGATACCTTGTGTATTGGTTTCAACTATATAGGTTTCGACTACATGGATTTCGACTGGGTTGGTGTGGAGTCAATGGAGTCGAAAGGTGCTGCTTTTTGAGGCGGAACCAACATTTCTGAATTAAAGGCTAAAATTTAGCAGCTTTTAGTAATTGCTTTATAACTACTTGCCTATTTGTAAATTTTTGATTGTTTGCCTCAAAACTTTTCAAATACTTTACAAATAAAACTTCCGCATTTAATCAGATCTAAACCAAAAAAATTACAACATTTAAGCCTTTTCATTAACAAAACCAGCATTTGCAAATAAGTCCTTCGCTTGAAATAATTTATTTTCCATAGTAAATCAACTGGCAAAAATCCCCAAAACCAGAGAAATTCAATTTTATCATGTAAATAAACATTTTAAAATTTCAGACCCAATTTCTTCCTGAAATACTCGAAATAAATTTTTAAACCAGTTATATCATATTTTCATTTAGAAATTCATAATAAATTTTCTATAGCTTGAAAATTTTTGAAAAATAAAACCCATCTCCAAAATCATGTTTTACTTAACATAAAATTTTTCCATGGCATTCTAAAATCATAGACTCTCGGTTTTACATCAAAACCGTGCAAATTCATATATGAATGAACTAAAATAAATCAAACATAATATAGTTCAAGCATATCATCATCCATGTCATCATAAAAAATGAATTTAATCATAAATCCAAAAAAATATAACCATAGAATAAAATAGAGATGGTATGAAATCATTATTCACCTTAGGTATGATAAGGAATTTGAGATTTGTTGTTGATTAATCCTTCCTAGCTTTGATCTTTAGCTTTGGATTGTAATCTTCCTCTTTGGTAATAGCCGACTCCTTAGGGTTTTTGTGTATATTTTTGTTTTAAGAAAAATGAACGTGTATAGACAAGAATGAGAAGTGTATAGCCATGTATAATGAAGTGGCTATTTTACTAATATGCCCATGTGTAATTTATTTAGCTAATAACCCAATTAAAACCCATTTACTTTGTTAATAAGCATGGCCCTATATATGGTTTAATCAAATCTCAATCCCCTTATCATCATTATTCCATTTAATTTATCTAATTAAATTTCCTGAATAATGTTATCGAAAATTGGGGATGTTACATGCTTCCCCTTTAAATAATTTCATCCACAAAATTCAGTAAAGACTAAATACTAAACATAGCAATCATCTATAACAACTTCTAATAACCATACTAGTCTAACTGACTAGCAACTTATATGTAAATCTAATATAGACATATCCTCAAAGCAGATCAGGATAAATATCTCTAATCCTGTCCTCTGTCTCCCAAGTACAGTCCACGTTGTTGCTCCACTGAACTTTCACCAACTTGACTGTCTTGTTCCTTAATCTTTTATTATATCTAGCTACAATCCGAACTGGTTGTCTAACAAAAGTCAAATTATGCTCTACTTCTAAGTCTTCCAACCCTAACGGAGGGATAGAAGTATCTGGATCATGCACATACTTATGAAGATAAGACACATGAAATACATTGTAGACACCTGCAATACTGCTCGGCAACTCTACTCTATATGCGAGCTTTTCAATCCTCTCTATAATCTGAAATGGACCTACATATCTCGGGGCTAACTTCCCTGACTTTCCAAACCGTACCACACCCTTCATTGGTGATACCTTACTGAAAACCTTATCCCTAACTGAGAATTCTTGGTCCTTACGCCTCTTATCTGCGTAACTCTTATGTCTTGATTGAGCTTCCTTCATCCTTCCTTGGATTAACTCAATCTTCTCTAATGTCTCTCTGACAAAATCCAGACCTAAGACTAGTCTGTCTCCAGTCTCCAACCAACATGTTGGTGATTTGCATGGTCTTCCATAAAAAGCTTCAAAAGGCACCATTCCTATGCTAGTATGATAGCTATTATTATAGGAAAACTCAACCAAATGTAGGTGATCCTCCCAAGATCCACCAAAGTCCAATACACAAACTCTCAGTAGATCCTCGAGTACCTTATTGACTCTTTCTGTCTGCCCATCTATCTGAGGGTGATATGCAGTACTCATATTAAGCTTGGTACTCATGACTTCCTATAGACTCTTCCACAATTCACTAGTGAATGAAGCATCTCTATCGCTGACTATACTACAAGGAACTCCATGCAGTCTAACCATGTTCTTCAGGAACAACTTAGCTAAAGTAGGTGCAGTCCTGGTTGACCTAACTGGAATGAAATGGGCACTCTTAGTCAATCTGTCCACTATAAGCCATATACTTTCATTACCCCTATTTGTCCTTGGTAACCCATCTATAAAATCCATGGATATCGAATCCCATTTCCAACCCGGAATCTCTAAAGTCTGAAGCAACCCACTCGACTTCTGATGTTCGGCTTTCACTTGTTGACAGTTTGCACACTGCCTACCCACAAGCCAACATCCCTCTTCATACCTTCCCAATAGAAGCCCCTCTTCATATCCTGATACATCTTGGTCCCTCCAGGATGAATCGTAAACTTGGACCGATGACATTTTCCAAGAACTTCCTTCCTCGAGTCCTCCACATTCGAAACACACAACCGTCCCTTCTTTCTCAACCATCCTTTTTGGTCAAGGCTAAAATCCTTTAGATCATCGATCTCATTTCCAAATTCAAGTCTTCTAATCCTCTCAGCCAACACTGGATCCTCCTTCTACTTAGAAGCAATTCTCTCAATCAATACCGATCATACTTCTAAACAAGACAACTTGGCGGAACTCTAACAAGAACTAGCAGTCGACCTTAACTGCACTTCACAACTGGATAAAGCTTCTAAATCCTTCCACTTCGCCAACATAGCTAACACCACATTATGATGTTTTCTACTAAGAGCATCTGCTACCTTATTACCTTTTCCTGGTGTATACTCTATACCAAAATCATAAGCAGCCAAAAACTCCATCCATCTCTACTGCCTCATATTCAACTCCTTTTGAGATAATAAATACCGTAAAGACTTATGATCGGTATAAAGCTCAAACCTTTCCCCTAAGAGATAATGTCTCTAAATCTTCAATGCGAAGATCACTGCTGCCAACTCCAAGTCGTGAGTAGGATATCTAACTTCATGCGGTCTAAGCTGTCGTGAAGCATAGGCGATGACTTTACCATTCCGCATCAATACTGCTTCTAATCCAGTTCCACATGCATCAGTATATACCACCAACCCTTGGTTTCCGTCTGGAACTAATAACACGGGTGCATTGGCCAACAAATGCTTTAACTTAAGAAATGCTTCCTCACATTTGTTGGACCAAACAAATTTCACCTCCTTCCTGGTTAGCTTAGTTAAAGGTGCTACTATCCGCGAGAAATCCTTAATGAATCTCCGGTAGTAGCCAGCAAGTTAAAGAAAACTACTGATCTCAGTCACCGTCTCTGGTCTCTTCCAATTATTCACGGCTTCGATCTTATCTGGATCGACTGACAATCCTTTCTTTGAAACCATGTGGCCAAGAAATTTAACCTCTTTCTTCCAAATATGGAACTTGGTAAACTTCGCCTTTAGTTGATTTTGCCTCAGCATCTCAAGTACCACTCTAAGATGAACTACGTGCTCTCTCTCATCCTTAGAGTAGACTGGAACGTCATCTATAAACACCAGTACAAACCTATCCAAATGCTCTTGAAAAACTCGGTTCATCAAATCCATGAAGAAAGCAGGTGCATTCGTTAATCCAAATGGAATCACCAACCACTCATATGAACCATACCTAGTTTGAAATGCCGTCAAAGGAATACTATCCTCCGCCACTCTTAACTAATGGAAACCTATCGCCAAATCTAACTGGGAAAACACTCTAGCTCCACTCAACTGATCAAATAGATCATCTATTCTGGGCAAAGGATACTTATTCTTAATCGTCCTTTCGTTTAACTTACGATGGTCAATGTACATTCTTAACGACCCATCTGGTTTCTTTACGAACACCGCGGCAGCTCCCTAAGGCGAACTGCTTAGATTAATAAAACTTTTTCCTTCTAGATCACTTGCTACACCTTCAATTCCTTCATCTCAGTCGGTGTCATCCTGCTAGGTTGTCTACTCACAGGTTCAGCTTCTGGCACAAGATACATTCTAAACTCAACAGCTCTTTTCGTGGTAGTCCAGTGACTGGCTCAAAGACATCTGCAAACTCTCTTGCTATCCGAACCTGACTTAACTCATTTCCTACCTCCATAGCATTAAGCAAAGAACAAACTCTTCGGTCAGTATTCTCTACTGAGAATATCAATCGGTTATGAATATCAGGGTGTCTCAGTGATATCTCCCTATCTTGGCAAAATATTCTAGCCTCATACCTACCTAACCAATCCATACCCAAAATGATTTCGAAATCTACGAAATCAATAACATGCAAACTGCATGCAAACTTATGACCTAATAAGTCAAGCTCTAACTGGTCACATCTCGACCCTAGAGTTGCATACTCTCCTATTGGATTCGCAACCCTTAAGGAAGTAACACAGCAGGTGGGTTCTAAGCATAACTTATCAATTAAACACTAAGATATAAATGAATGTGATGCATCGGTATCAAAATGTACCCTAATTGGTATATTCTGAATCAAAAGCGTACCTTCCATCACAGTCTTTCCTTTATCAGCTGCAGTAGGCCTAGCTGGTCCTATAGCAAAAACTTTTTCTTTGTCCTCCCTAATTGGCTCTGGACACCGATTCTTGTAATGTCCAACTTGATCACAGTTAAAGCACTTCACATTCTTCTTACTTGCAGCTTTCTTCCCATCTCTTGACCGACATTCATTCGCAAAGTGTCCCTTCTTGTCACATTTATAGCAAACCACCTCAGCCTTTGACTTCTTAGCAGTATCTCCATTTTGGGCTCCCTTCTTTTTAAAAAACTTCCTCTTCTTCCCATGTGAACCCTGAGTTTCCACTGACTTCTCTTTTACAAACTCAGCAAGTAACTCCTCATGGCGGATGGCCATCTCCACCACTATATTACAAGGGTCATGGACATGTGTCATGGTCATTCTAGCAAGCTCGGGCCTCAACCCATGAATGAACCTCTCATTCCTTTTGATGTCAGTATTTATAGTAGCATATCCATATCGAGACAGCTATTCAAACTTAGTAGCATACTCGACTACTGACATCACTCCCTGAACTAGATCCATAAACATTCTCATCAGTTCTGACTTAGCAAACTCAGATACAAACTTCTACTTAAATCTTATTTTAAAATCAGCCCAAGTTAACTGCTCTTTCGAAACTCTGGTATTGACACTATTCCACCAATGTAGTGCTGACCCCTGCAACTGTCTAGAGGCCAACCTTCTCTTTTGCCCATCATTCAGACCCAAATTAGTAAATATACGCTCACAATGCAACAGCCATTTCTGAATCTCTATGGCACTCTCTGTTCCCAAGAACGGCTTCCCACCTAAACTGGTGTAATTTCTACTCAGCAATGAATAATTATTCCCAATTGGAGCCACCGGACTAGCTCCTCCTACATTTCCTACAACACCAGCAGCAGCTCCTGCTTGTATAAAGCCAACAAAGAACTAATACATCGCCCCTATATCTACTGGTGGATTTCCATCACTCACATTGGCATCAGCATTTTGTATTAGCATTAGCCGGTCGACCCGGGTTCCACCTTGTAGTGGGTCGTGCATTTCCATTAATGTGGTGCTTCCTCCACCGAGATTTCCTCTTCCGTTTCTTGCTTCCATATCTCCTTTCTCGTAAATCTGCATACGAGCCTTAGTAAGATACAGAAGAACAGTCTAAGAGAGTGGGAAATACACACTTATATACATAACTATATATATCAAATACAAGTACGTTACTATAGGGTTAACCTAAACCCCAATCTTATTATCTGATTTATTGGATTATGTTTGGAAAAATATTTTAGGTTTAAGTTTCTTTTAAAGTTTCGTAAACCTCACTCTGATACCAACTTGTAACATCCCCTTACTTGGAGGCCCAAAACTAACGGCTACGGATGTTGCAGTCATCCATAGTTATTAATCCTCGGCGACCAATTACGACGATATTAGATACATTGATACATAGAAACACAAGAATATGGAAAAAATTAAACAACAACAAATTCCACATTCCATTTCAAAATATTCCAAATTGATTACATAATCCCAGTACGTAGGCCACATTCAGATAACATATAATTGATACAGAATACACCTAGAGTAACAAATGAAGATGCCCTCTTGGATGATCAAAGTATATAATAATAAGGCAATAAAACAAAATTTTCCTTTACAGTCAAAACACACAGCGGAAATAAAAAACTCTAATAACAAGCTTGCCTCCTACACATCTTCCGAAGCTTTATTCATCTAAAAGAACACCTGAAAACCTTAACTCTCAACCTACTCAAAATCAATTGAGTACTTGAGCGTTTAAGGGGGAAAAAACTTTGAGTCAAACATAAAGCCTGGTATGAATAATAATTTACCATCTCAAACCATTTAGATATCTAGTGAGACCACGCCGCTTAGCGGAATGGATTTTCTCCTCATTAGTATCCTAAAACATTTATAAAACTATATACTGTGCTTCTGCATCCACAATGGTTAAAACATAGTATTTCAAAACATTATGATGATAGGCAAAACAAGTAAATCAAATTTGGATTACCCATCCACATTCATTCTGACTATTTGTCTCAATTATAGTTCTAACAGTCACTATTAACCTGTTAATTGTTTATGGACTATATGTCCAATTTCATAGTTTTCATGGGATTACTAAGAACCTATTGGTAACTGTAATATCTTTTCCCTTATATTAGTTTTCATGGGCTAACTAGGAACCTATTGACTAACTGTCAATATCTTAATCCGATATAGTTTTCAAGGGCTAACTATAAACCTATTGGCCCCTGCCAATATCAATCGTAGTTTTCATAGGCTGACTATGAACCTATTGGCCCCTGCAAATACCTTTAATTTAGATTTTAACATTTCTTAAATTATATTCACCACTGGGTCAACCTAGTTGGTTATTCTGTCGTTCCCCAAAACACTGTTATTAGTTAATAACAATGTGAATAAGTATATGAAGAAGTATTCATAACAACAAATAATACCATCATCTGTGGTTTAACATCTTCCTTATATATATATATATATCCTGGTTAAACCCTTTGACCTTTATAATCAATGAAAACTTCTTTATTTCAAAACCCTTTGTTTACTTATGCCACGGTTACTCCTTTAAATTATGATTGGATTTATGTTTTGAAATCTTAAAACATCTCTTTCGAAATCTCTGGATGTATACCTTCGAAAGCATAAACTTCTTTTCAAAACATAATAAACATACCTTTCGAAGCCCTTGTTAAATATTCTCTTTCAAAACCAATTGCACCCATCGATGGTATCAAAATGTTCTTTAAAACATAGCTTCGAAACAAATAAAAGTACCCTTTCGAAAGCATTGATTTTACTCTTTAAAAACATCCTTTGGGTCAAAATTGTTATATACGAATGTATCTCTTTCGAAACCAATCATAAAATTGTTTTGGGAGAAAAAGTTGATAGTGTCGGAACCATCTAAACGAAAGCAACAACCTTTTAAACTAAAACAACGAAGGATAGAGTCGAAACCCCCTTTCGACTCCATTGCCTTTAAAACCCCCAACCCTTTTCAAAAGCATTCAGGAAAAAGACTTAGTTTAAGTTAAAGCAGAGGTAACCCTTCGACAACATAAATGGCTTCAATACAGTCGAAAGGGGAAATTAGCGGCTGGGTTTCAACTTGTCGGAACCAATCCTTTCAAAAGCTCTTATTTAAAGGAAAAATGCATCCCTTCGAAAGCTAACACCTTTAAATAGTATACCAACCTTCTTTGAAAGCTATTTATAAAAACACTTTCGTAAGCATATATTTCGACTATGTCGAAAGCTTTAAATAAAACAAGGTAAGAATTTAACTTTGGAAAACAAAACAAGGTTTTGTCCCCATCGAAAGCAATCATTTTGAAACCATGGCTTCCGCCTTCCTTCCAATCCACTACGTACCATCGAAGAGATACCTTGTGTATTGGTTTCAACTATCTAGGTTTCGACTATATGGGTTTCGACTGGGATGGTGCGGACTCAATGGAGTCAAAAGGTGCTGCTTTTTGAGGCGGAACCAACTTTTCTAAATTAAAGGCGAAAATTTAGCCATTTTTAGTAATTGCTTTATAACTACTTGCCTATTTGTAAATCTTTGATTGGTTGCCTCAAAACTTTTCAAATACTTTACAAATAAAACTGCCGCATTTAATCAGATCTAAGCCAAAGAAATTATAATGTTTAAGCCCTTCCATTAACAAAACAAGTATTTTCCCCAGTAAATCAATTGGAAAAAATCCCCAAAAATCATAGAAATTCAATATTATCATGTAATCAAACATATTTAAATTTCATACCCAAATTCTTCCTGAAATACTCGAAATAAAATTTAAACCCAATTATATCATATTTTCCTTTAGAAATTCATAATAAATTTTCTATAGCTCGAATTTTTTTGAAAAACAAAGCCCATCTCCAAAATCACATTTTAATTAACATAAAAATTTTCCATGGCATCCTAAAATCATAGACTCTCAATTTTACATCAAAACCGTGCAAATTCATATATGAATGAATTAAAATAAATCAAACATAATACAGTTCAAGCATATCATCATCCATGTCATCATGAAACAATAAATTTAATCATAAATTCAAAAATATATAATCATAGAATAAAATAGAGATGGTTTGAAATTATTATACACCTTAGGTATGCTAAGGAGTTTGAGATTTGTTGTTGATTAATCCTTCCTACCTTTGATCCTTAGCTTTAGATTGAAACCTTCCTCTTTGGTAATGGTTAGCACCTTAGGGTTTTTGCATTTATTTTTGTTTTGAGAAAAATGAATGTGAATAGCCAAAAATGAGAAGTGTATAGCCATGTATAATGAAGTGGCTATTTTACTAATATGCCCATGTGTAATTTAATTAGCTAATAACCCAATTAAAACCCATTTACTTTGTTAATAAGTAAGACCCTACATATGGTTTATTCAAATTTCAATCCCCTTATCATCATTATTCCATTTAATTTATCTAATTAAATTTCCTGAATCATGTTATCAAAAATTAGGGATGTTACATTTGATATTAGCATTTATAAATTGTAATGTCCATTTATGATGTATATTAGCATTTTTGGATTTCTAGCGAGTATTTATGAATTGCAGTATTATTTTTGAGTTAGGATTTTTAAATTCCACCTTTTAGTATCATTTTTATGATTTTTTATAAAGGTAATATCATTTTTATTTTATTCTTTGAAAGTTTCTAATATTACTTTTCATAAATATATTTATAATACTACATCATAGCTTTGTAAAAGTGGTACCATATTTATTTAATTTTTTAAATATTTATCGTGCTAATTTCATAGATTATTTTATAATTCTATTGTGTAGTATCAGATTTGTATCTACCGAATTAAAAAAAAAGCATTTATGTTTCAATTTTATCGTATAATAGTTGATACTACCCTATGCTAGCATTTTATGGTTAAATGAAATGACTCGGTTGCATTTTGTACTTGTTATATTTTTTTACGTCATTTTCCCATACGATGATACTGTACAATATCATTTTTTACATGTCGATACTTTTCTATGGTAGTTAATGATTGGTGAGAAAAATGAGAAAAGAAACATTGATGTGATGTACGAGAAGATGCGTGGCACAATAGGCGGTGACATGCATAGAGTATAAACTAGGGTTTCATATAATGCGATGTTAGTCGACGTTGAGAAAACTAGGGTTTCAAGTTAGTGGAGACGACGATTAGACGGATGAGGTAGGTAGTGGACAAAGGTTGGTGGTGGCAAAAGCAGAAGGAGGATGGAGAGTTGAGTTGTGGCGGCTGATTTGGCAATGACAGAGAAGAGCGACAGAAGAAGGTGTGGTGATTAGGGCTATGGAGGAGAGAAAAATACGTTTTGTCCTTTTGGCTAATTTCAAAAGATGATGCCTTTGAAGCTAAAAAAGTTCACAAGTTTGTCCTTTAAACAAAATAACACAAAATGACATGCAATGCTCAGATGTAAGGTTAAAGATTTAATCCTTACTAACTACACATATTCATAGAATTAATATCCTAACTTAAAGGAATTATCAATTGAATTGTTAATACAGTTTATGTATATAATTTATGTTATGTGATATACATATTATATGTACAAGTGAATAAATAACTTAAACATTTTTGTTAATATGATTATTATATTAAATTACCAATTTTTCGAAAGGATTACTAAATTGGTTATTGAATATTGAATAATTAAATTTATGTAAATAATTTGAATTTATAATCAACTTAATTAATTAAGTACAAGGAGTTGAATGTAAAAAAGTTGAAAAAAATTGAGAAGAGCTTTGTACGTATTTGTAATTGCGAAGAACATCTGATGACTGGCTTATCTACATATGAACTTTTATCCATTATGTAGTTTTAATTTTTAATTTTCTTCTTCTTTGTAGTGAATTATAGACTTTATGTTGTTTAGAAGGTTCATGCCTTTGATAATTGCAAAATACTAATATGTAGTATAGCTGAGTTATGAGTTGGGTGTGGTCTGATAACATGTTAAAAGGGAGAATGTTTATATAATCTGATTTTTATCAGTGTAATCCGTGCGTTCACATCATAATGTTGTAAAATATAAATTTATCTTGGTTGTTAAAAAGGAAATTATGTTATGTATTGTATGGCAAAACTTTTGAGGTAAATGAATATTATTATTATGTATACATTTCATATTATGTGACCTAAATATCTTTATGTGATTTAAATGTCTTTATATCTAAATAAAGAAATAATTTTATATAGTAGTTATGACAATTTAGTCTTACTCCTATTCTTAATTGATGTATTCAAAGTTGTTGAGGTACATTTGCCTCCCTCCATGATATATATTTATAATAAAATGGACGGTCCACTATAAAACCAGTTTGCCATGGCAAAAAAAGAAAAAAAATAATTTTTATTCTCAAATATATGAATATTGTAGTTATTAAAATTTTTGTTTTTTAGGATTTATTGGATGAATTAACAAATATTAGTAAATCAAATTTATTTAATTAGTTTAAACTTAAGATTACATAATTAGTTAAATATATAGATTTGAATGTAGATATTAGGAGAGAATTGATATGGGTTTGTAAATAATTGTATTTTTTTTAAATTGAGGTGTTTGAAGTTAATAGAATTTTGCAGTGCTATGTATGATAAATTCATTAAAGTAAATATACTATAAAATAAATTTGTTATTATCATTTATATATATAATTTATGTTATATGACTTTTATATATTTGTACGTAAATAATAATAAAAATTACCAATTTGTCTATTCTTTTTTAGTATGCATATTGAATTTTTCATATTTTAGGATTTATTAATAAATTTTAGTTAACTGAGTTTATTAGTTAGTTTACAGTTTATGTTATGTAATTAATCTAAATGTGTGGTCGTTAATGCAAAATATTGAGAGAGAATTGAGAAAGTTTTTTTAATAATAGAGAATTGATAAAAATTTGCAAATGATTGTAGAATTTTATAAAAAGTAGGTATATAAACATAAAATAGTGTGACAAGTTTATCAGGATAATTGTAAAGTGGTAAATTAAAAGTTTTTGAAAATAATATATTTGGACTATGAGAGAATTAAGGAAAGTAGAGAAAGATGCTAGGATTAATAAGAGTGCTTGAAATTCTTCTGTTTTATTATTATTCAATAGATAGTACATCCAATTTCGCTATTAAAATAGATCTAAAACTCGATGTAAATCGAAGGGTTATTCTTTAGACTTTTATCGTCAGGTAATTCCAGTTTATATGTTTGATTTATTATTTAATTTGTGAGATTTGTTGCTTGAGCACTTTTAAATGATTGATGATGAAGCTCATGATCAATCTAATTCTAGTGTTTCCTTTTAAATCGTTAATAATTTTTCTAATGTTGTATTGATGTTATAGAGCATATATTTGTTTCGGAGTTTACTTCTACATCGTGATATTCTTTCTTTCAACATACATACATATCCCATGTGAAAGCAGCTTTACAATAGTAAATTTGAATTTCACCATAATTTAATGAAACTGGTTGGTTGGTTTAGAGCGTAGTAATTTTGTTCAGTTTGTAATATCCTAAAACTACGGCATGTTGTAGAATTAGTTTTCGAACATTAATTTTCCTTCGTAATAATTGTTCTATAAGATTATGTTTTGTAAAATATTTATTCTAATATATTTATTCCAAAATTGTAATCAATAGAAAGATAGTTCGTTCATACCCAATATTTATTCTTTGGATAAACTTTTTGAGCCAAAAATAAAATAGTGATACCAGTCTATACTATTGTATTATCGATTTACTGTATTTTAAAGACAAAACATACAGATAACTCATATTAAATTTGTTAAATATTAACATCAGGTCCCTATTTGTTATTTTAAATGTTAATCGGGTCGTTTTAACAACCCAGAATTTCGAACACTTCATATTTAAATATCTGAATTATTTAGATATTTGAACCTTGGATTTAATGCAATTTAAAGTGATTTTATAACCTTATTAACCCCCTTTTAATGAATACTAACGATGGTAAACATGTTTCTGAAAAATGTATACAAAAATAAATAGTTCGAAGAAATATCGATAATGTGATCGAAAATCATTTTATCGGCTTTTTTATCGATAAAAGTTGTTCGAACTTTTTAGGCATGTCTAATATATTAAAGTGTAAATAATTAGCAAGTAAAAATATTTTATTATTTATGGCTAACAAAACGTGAATAGTAAAAGATTAACAAATGGATTAAGGAAAGGGATATTTTGGTGAATAGTGTAAAAGATATTTTCCTAAGAATATGAGGTGGAAAGTGAAGCACATGGAAGAATGCATACACGGTGACCTTCCATGGTTGGTAAGAGGTGAGTGGTTACCTCTTGGCCACTTCTACCTAGGGCTTTCATGTGTTATATCAATACATTTGTTAATTTTCAAATATGGAAACAACATAGTTTTAATCCATTTCTATCTTTATTAATCAATCTCTAGTCAATACAAATCAACAACAAACTTCTCCAAACTCAAGCTATAGACCTAACACAACATAGCAATAAGGAAATCATCTCAAAGTTGAAGGAAAGGAAGAAAATGGTGCGCCCATCATGGACCGTGAGCATTAAAAGGAAGGAGGAGGCTTAGTGCAAAATGGAGGGAAAGGTGAAGTATTTTTGATGTTTGGTGATGGTTGGAAGTATTCTTGTGATTTTAGTGGCTTATTCTTGTGTGAGCATAGTTTTGGGGTGAGTTATCTCACCATTGAATGATACATATTGTGGGTATATATGTTGTATGCTTGAATATAAAGTTTAAGTAAAGTTAATTAATGCAGGACCCCCTTGCTTTGGAAAGAAAATAACAACTTTATATGTATTATTATCACTTCTATTACCATCTAAAACTTGTAATGTGGCCTTGACTTTGTGCTTACATGTTTGGTTTGGTTGTGTGTGAAGTTGAAGTGTGTTTGAAAATAGAATAGTCTCTATAAGTCCACTTCGAAATCCATTGTCTTTAACTTGTTCAAAATGGTTATATATGGATATATTGTGAAATAATTTATTTTAGTTATGCTATACACTTGAAATAGTGAATGGGACAACAAAGAATTAGTATGAAAAGTTATAGAATTTGTAGAACAAAGTTGCAAAAGTTATAGCGAAAAGATCACTTTATAAGCACTTTGAAATCGCATTGTGTTCGACTATTTTTAATATGGTTTTGAAAGAACATCCTTAGGTTTCTTTGCTGTTTTTAATAAGTAATATATATGTACTTATTACTGTAAAAATATTAAGGTTCAAATGATATTAAAACTAGTTGAACGAAGTTGCAAAAGATAGAAAAAACGGTTGTTATATGAGCACTTCGTAAAATGCCTTGTTTTTGGTGATTTTTAATAATAGCATTTTGTAAAGACAACCTCAGGGGTTTCTTTGCATGGTTATTAAGTATTATAAGTAAAGTAATTAGCATTAAAAAATTTAGACTTCAAATCGATTGTTAACATGTTGAAAACTGGTCAAACATTTAAGGGTTTAAAATTGGTTCTGTGGCAAAAGTATGAAACTGTAACACTTTGCGACTGAAACACTTTCTGGGCGTTTCTAAACTTTTGACAGCAGTTCTATAAATGTTGTAGTATGTTGTTTGAGATTTTAAAATGGTTAAAAATGATATTTAAATAAAGTATTTTCTATAATCTTTTTAAGGATATTTAATAACACATATTAGAGTATTTTAAAAGTGGTTTTAATTTAAATATATTTTTATTAATTATTTGTGAATTTTTAAAGTAAAGAGTTTTATATATGAAAAACATGCTTTTTATGATATTTGTTAAATTTCAATTTTTTTATTTTTATGTAATGTTTTATATAGATATTTAAAACATATTTATAAGTATTCTTAAGGTGTTAATATTTATAAGTTAAGGTAAAAGAAAGTATTTTATAAAAGGATAAGTAGTTCTGAGCTATAAGATTTTAGTTATAATAGACAGTTTTGTGAAGTTATGTAAAAGTATATTATCTTGTTAATAAGTATACTTAGATTTTCAAAATGAATTTTTAAAGGTAATGTTGAGTACAAATGGTTTTGTGTTTATAGTGACAATGTGTTAGTAACATTTATCGTTAACCCTTTTTATTATACTTATGAATATAATTAGATCTTTAAAAAGAATATTTTAAAGATATTTAGGAGTGAAATGGTTTTGGGTTTGTAGTTATGGTGCTTAAGTAACATTTTTCTTTAACTCTTTTGAATATACTTGTGAATGTGATTAGATCTTCATAAATATTAAATCAAAGATAATGTAAGTATGAAAAAGTAAATGTTTAAAGTACAAAAGAGAGAAGGGGTTTAAAGTAATAATGTTTTAGTAACATTTATTTTTTAACTTCTTTGATTACATTTTAAAGTAATAAATCTTGTTAAAGTTTTATGAATATTCTAATACCATTTGAGATAAGTATATGAATATATCTTGAAGTATTGAAAAGAGTGCAAATGAGTGGTGAAATAGTAGAATACATGTATATATCTTTTGTAAAAGTATTTTAATATATATATATATATATATATATATATAAGTAGAAAAAGGAAGTGAATAGAAGCATTATGTATTCATATGGTTTGAGATCCCTTAGGGAGGAATCATTCATATGAATCGTCTCTTTCTTTTAGAATGTATGTATTCGAGATCCCCCAACGAGGACTCCTATATATAGTTTGCTTACTTCTGAAGGAAGTAATTATTGATAAAAGAACTTTTAGTTAATAAAAGAACAAATGAAACAAAAAGGGGATTAGAAGTCACTTATGTGACTTAATCGTGCTTTGTGTGACTTAATTATGCTTTGTGTGTTTATTTGTTGTTAACTTCAAAAGTGGCATAACACCCGAATATAATATGTTGTAGGATTAGATCTAGTAGAAATAGCAAAAATGCATAGAAAATTAGAGGGACACAAGATTTTTATAGTGGTTCGGCAATCTTTGGCCCATTTTCACATTATATTTTTATTGATTATGGATTTGATAGAGATTTAGAGAGATATTAAAGTCGTAAGTACAAGAGATAAACATGTTTTTATGCCTAAAACTGCCAAAAGTATATGCCTAGGTGACTATTGTGAAGGAGAGATAGGAGATGAAGAAGATCTAGAGACTTAAGCCATTCTCTAGTTGTTATAGGTTTGATATTTGTAGGGTAAACTGCTCTATAGATTCACAGGCTTGGGTTGTACAAGGTCCAGATGCAAGCCCAGGGTTGTACAAGAGAGCATGTGGCTCAATCTCCAAAAAATACCTCTCGATACCTAGAGGTTCTTCTCAGTCTTGAAAGGCTTTTGTTAGTGCAAACTCTTCCTTCTCTTTTACTTTGCTCTCCTATCTCCAATTCGATGTATTTTAAACTCTTTTTCGTAGAGGTTGAGTTATTTCCGATGATTCCTTAAACAATACTTGTATTATCTTGATTTCCTTACTTTCTTCTCATCAATCTTTCGAGTTGCTCATCTATTCTCTGGGAAAAGCACTTGACGACGATTGCTGGAAGTAACATGTGAGGTATAAGAGGTTTGTGGGGTCCAAAGAGCAACAAAAAGCTCTTGATATCGAGAGGCCCTCTAGATACCGAGAGGTCTTGTTTGCTCCAATGGACTTGCAACTTTTTAAGTCCCCTCTTCTAACTCTTCCAAGGAGTTAATGCTATTCCAAAGTCAGGGAGGGCCAGTCGGCCCAAGATGGCATTATATGCCAAATATTCGTCCACTATAAAGAACTTCTGATTTGGACTATCCTTCAATCTCCTTCGCCTAACTCCACAGGAAAATCAATCGTTCCAATTGGTTGTTTTGCTTCATCTGTAAATCCTTAAATCTTGGTTTTGCAAGCCGTAACCTCCTTCATGTTGATGTTCATTTGATTGATTGTTCCCTTGAATAGTATGTTCACTATACCCCCAGTGTCTACCATAACTCAATGTACAATTGTCAATCTGATTCCAACTGTTACTATCAATGGGTCGAAAGTTGGTACTTCGACCCATTAGCATCTCTATTGCTGAATACAATATCATTAGTTATCATCCTCTGTCGCTTGGTCGGAGCTCCATCTTCTATAATAAAGCAGCCTTCCTACGGTATGTGCTTTAGCAAGTTCACATACCGTTCTATTTCCCTCCATCTTTTTTCTGCCGGATGAGATCCTCTGATTATGGTGTTAATAATTAACTTCCCATCATTTTGCTTGGGGCCCTCTTCTCTTGGTCTGTATTGATTCCCTTGGGCAGGCAGCCCAGGAGTATTGAAACTTAACCATATTCCTACGATTCTTTGACATACCGTTGGAGCTTATTTTTCCTTACCGGTTCTTCGATGAGATCCCTTAAAAGTCGGCACTGATTCATGTTCTATCCATGAGTTTCATGGATACAAAATAACTTTATGGAGCGTCTGTCCTACTCGGTTGCCTCCTTCCTTGGTGGCTTCTTATACCATTCCGTTCCTTGAGTGGCTAGGTGTATGTTTTCCAATGTATTATTCAAGGGAGTGTAATATTTCGGTTTTAAATTTCATGGACGTTTCTTGTTGTCTTTATGCCTGCGCTAGGGCCTTGATTTTGTTTCTTTTGGTTACCAGAGTTCCTAATATTAGTTGCCACATTACTAGCGCAATCTCCAGATTGTTTTACCACCACATTACTCTGGATAACCTCCTTTGATTTCTGTCATTGGAATCGCCTGAAGCTAGACTTGCTTCCTCCAAGTGTAAAAACTAGTTAGCCTTTCGATGGATCTCCTCTATAGTTGTAGGTTGCTTCATCTTCGGCCATCTGTCGAAATTTGTGTCAAGGTGAATGCCCCAGACCAATTCCATGAATACTAGATCCTCCTTTGGATTGCTCACTTCAGTAACAACAACATTAAACCGGTTCGAGTAACCTTTCAGCGACTCCTTAGGTCCTTGAGATAAGCTTGACAAGGACATCACATCCTTAGGTCATGCAGCATGAATTCAAAACTGTTCAATGAATTTCCTTACCAACTCATCGAAAGTCGATATGGATCTCGGCGAAAGCCTTTTTAAACACATCGACGCGACTCCTTCCAAGAAAATGGGAAAGCATCTACATCAAACAACATCCATCGCCCTAGCACCATCCATATGCCATTTGCACTTGAGTAAGTGCTATCTTGGTTCGGTAGTTCCATTGTATGATGGCATAGTTGGCATTGTAAACTTTCTGAGATACTCTTCTCTTAGTATATTCTCCGTAAATGGAGTTCTGCTTGGTGCAAAGCCCCAATCCTCATTCTTTCTACCTTTTCTTTCCTCAACCAACCGCTTAATCATATCCGTTATGTATTCCTTATTGGCACGGTATTACATAGGATGACTATCAGGGGCTGCGCTAATTGTTTGGCTTTGCAAACGATCTCGGTTTGCCCGCTGATGTCTAAGCTCCCCCATTTCTGGGAGAACCATTCCTGTAGTTTTCCATTGATGTCAGCTTGGTTCTGCTGCAGTTGTTTAAACTCTACCCCCATTAGCTTCAGTGTCCAGCTCATAATCATCACCATCCGGCTGCAAGTACTCTTCAGAATCAAATATGTCCAAAGCTTCAGCTTCTTGTCCCCTTAAACCTCCAAAATTTCTCTCGTTATCGTGTTGAATCCTCTCGGTACCGGGTGGTTTTCTTTTGGGAGAAGCAGTCTGGTTTCCTCTGGCAATTCCTTCTACTTCTCCTACATCCACTTCAATCTATTTTCCCTTCTCATTTCGGCTGTTGTGACCAAAAATAGATGACTTTTCTTCTTTAAGTCTGGTAGGAGATGCTTCTCTATTATTCCTCCTTGTCCTTTGCGGCTGCTAAGTTAGTAGAGACTCCATCTTTCCCATCAAAGCTTTTCGACTGTCCACCATCTTTTGGTTCAGATCCTACATCATCTTATCAAGCTCACCCCTTGTAATGACTTCATGTTGAGCAGATGAGCATGGTATACTGGTTTCCTACTTTCGGTTGTGGGCATTCTCTTCATCTCCACCGACCACCGTTCCAAATGATCTTCCTCTTTTAGGTGCCGTTAAATTTTATAAGTAAATTTCCAAACTATTCAAAGCAAACCTTCTAGATATAAAACTGGACCTCTTCAAATTCAAAATAGCAAGCTAGATCTAACCCTACGTTCGGCTCTCAATGGATGGACTAAAATGTAGACCCCAAAAGTTGCACAACACCCAAATATAACTTGTTGTAGGATAAGATCTGTAGAAATAGCAAAAATACATAGAAAAGTATAGGGACATAAGATTTTTACGGTTGTTCGACGAGCTCTAGCCTATGTCCACTTTATGTTTTTATTGATTATGGATTTGATATAGATTTAGAGAGAGATTAAAGTCACAAGTACAAGTGATAGAAAAGTTCTTAAGCCTAGAATAGCCAAAAGTATCTAACTAGGTGACTATTGTGAGGGATAGATAGGGATGAAGAAGTCCAGAGTCTGAAGCTTTCTCTAGTTGATATCTATAAGGAAAACTGCTCTATAGATTCATAGGCTTGGGAAGTATAAGGTCTAGATGCAAGTCCAGGGGTGTATAAGAGAGCATGTTGCCCAATCTCCAAAAAGACCTCTCAGCACCGAGAGGTCCCTTATAACACCCATAATTTTTAGTAACATTATTTTGGATATCTAATTAGTTAAATTAAATAAAATAATCTGATGATTAAGGGATTGAGATTTATTTTAATAGAAAGATCATCGTGTCATTTATACAAATGAACTAAGGGGAAAATGAAATAAAATGATAGGGAAATAGACAAGGGCAATATAGGAATAAGTAATAACCTTATACCCTAAACCCTTTACATATTCATTTTACATGTTCATTTTCACAACCTAAAACAAAAAAAGAGATTGGCTACCATTAAAGAAGAAAAAGAGGAAGATAAGCTAAATCAAGGGGAAGAAGCTAATCAACTTAAATCCAAGATCAAATCTCAAATCGTTAAACATAAATCTAAGGTGAATAATAGGTTACATCTCATATTTTTAATGTTTTTGGTTTCTAGATTATATTCAAATATTTTGCAAAGTATGTTGCCATGTTTTTGATTGTTAAATTTGATATATATGCTTGTTGATGATTTATGCTAATTCATAAAAATTTTACGATATGTTTTAATGTGAAAACCCTATTAAATGACATCTAAATGCCTTGCGATTTTAGTATATGATCAGAAATGATATTTTAGAGATGGGTTTCAATTTTCATAATTTTCTGAATTAATGTGGACTTAATATTAATTTTCCAGTGAGGAAAATGGTTATTTGGGTTTAAATTTATTTACGATAATATATGTATGTTTTGAATATGAAATTAATATGTGTTAGAAAACATATTAAAAATGATTAATGGGAATTTTTATAGATTTTTCTAAGCATTTTAATAATTATATAAAATTATTTAAGGTATGAGACTTAAAATGTTTTATATATTTATAAAAGAAGAAGGGGCATTTTATAAATAATTTAAATTACTCATTTCAGAAATTTGGCAGTACTTTTAGAAATAAAAATTAGAACCAATCAAGTTTTGACAAACAAGGCAGGTTAGTTGAAAAGAATTGCTTTAAAAGTTAAAAATCAGTTTATACATGTTTTTTTACATGTTTCGCCACTTTCGGTGCCCAGCTTTCGACTAAGTACTTCCGTCCCACCATCAAAACCAATGCGCATGGTATCAAAGACTTGGTACGTAGCGAATTGGACTAAGGCGAAAGGTATGAAGTCAAAACAAGGGGTTCTGAAGAGGTCGAAGCCTTACTTCGCTTTTAAGTGAAAATGTGCCTGCTTTGCTTTCGAAAGGAATGCTTTCGACTTAATTAATTTTTGACTTCGTTAAATGGTTTTAAGGAATGGTTTCAAAAGAGGTTGGGCCTTTTGTTTTATAAAGAAGCATTTGATGGGGTCAAAACCCCTTGCTTCCCCTTTCCACCTTTCGAAGCGAATGGTTTCGAAAGGGTTACTTTATTTTTAAAACTTAGATACTTCTCCAATGCTTTCAAAGGGTTGGTTTCGACACCATCACTTCTTTACTTAGGAAATAACTTTCGAAAGAGTGCTTTCGACTTAGTTGTTTTATTACCAATTGTTCTATTGAAAGTTAAACCCAAATGGTTTCGAAGGAATAGTTTTAAATGGTTTCGAAAGGTTGTTCCATATATTTTACTTGAACCAAAATGCTTTCGAAAGGTTTGATTTTATGAAAGGTTTCGAAGGGGTGGTTCCCCAATGGTTTCAAAAGGTTTTAAATGGATGGTTCCAATGTTTTCGAAAGGCAATGTTGTTAGTGTTTTATAAGAGGATGTATAAGGTTTTAAAGCTTTCAAAAGGAAGATTTTTCAATGTTTTCAAAAGGTTTATTAAGAATGGTTTCGAATGGTATGTTTTGGCCTTTCAGCTTTATATTATAGGACAAAGTGGTTACTTGGTTTCGAAAGGGGTACTTTCAATGGATTCAAAAGGGGTACTTTCAATGGATTCGAAATGGGTACTTTCAAAAGTTTAAATGTTTCATCAACAAAGTTTTGTGTAAAGTATATATAACATGGCAAGGTGATTTAAGTAAAGCATAGAGTATATTTTCATTGTTTAAAGTGTGATTTAAAGGTCTAAATCAATTTGAGAGAAAATGTTTTCAAGGAAAATTTTATGGGTAGATTACCCTTAGTAAAATGACTCAAATATTAGAATACTAGATGGGACTAGTATAGGGTCGTGCCATAGACATTAGCTATTAGCCCCTAGCTAATTTAGTCCAAAATTCCAATGTGTAGGGCTTTGTCACAAGTAAGACTAAAATGATGTTACACAAAAAAAGGAATATACAGAGTGAGATAGGTTATTGCACAAAACCATTAGGATTAGTTGACCCTGAGAGAACTAAGTTAGGGACAGACCGTCCAGTAGAGGAGTATCTAACAGAAGTTAGATTATTTGTTTATTTTGTCTGGTAGGCCTGAGTCAGCCAAAGGTTAGTGGTTAGCCAAACAAAACTATAGTTTTTGGACAGATAGTCCATTTGTTACCTTATTTATATGCTTACATGATATTGCTTTACTGTTTTAACCAGTTTTGGTTGCAGGATTATGATTTGCAAAAGATATGGTTTAAAAGCACACTAGTGAGGGGAAACCCGTTCCGTTAAGTGGTGTGGTCTCACCTAATATCATATAACCGAGATGTATAGTATTATTCAAACCAGGCTTTATGTCTGACTCGAAGTTTACGTTTTTCCCTTTAAACTCTCGGGTGCTCAAAATTGATTTGAGTAGGCTGAGGGTTGAGGATTTTCAGGTTCTGGTAGGTGGATGAGTAAAGCTTCCGGAGACAAGCAGGAGGCTGATGCTAGCTATATTTAGGAGTTGTTTTGTTTCGTTTCCTATATGTTATACTAAGTCTGTTAAGACTATTTAGTACTCTAGTCATCCAAGGAGGCATCTTCATATGTCGCTCTTGGCGTATTTATGTAATAATTATATTTGATACGAACCTGGGAAACATTTGGGATTATGTAACTTGGAATATGAAATGTAATCAGAAAATTGTTTTAATCTGTGACGATTTTATTTCCTATTCAAGTGCTTTTGATATTATGAATACCATTAACATTACCATATTTTGCCACCAGAAGTTAATACTATGGATGACTGCAGCATCTGTAGCGCTTAGCTTCGGGCCTCCAGATAGGGGATGTTATAACTTAGTATCATAGCATAGGTTTGTGAAAAAAATTAAATTAAAATGATTTTTGAAACCATAATCCTATGGAATTAGAGATAAGATCGGGTATGGGATAACGCTATAGTAACGTACTTGTATTTTCTATATTTAAGTATACGCTATATCTCTAGTTTCTTATCTCTCTTAGGCTATACTTCTATATTTTACGAGGCTTGAATACAGACATGAATACTAGAAGTGGAAGAGTTAATCTTGGAAGGGAAAGCACCACTATAAATGGAAATGCCAAACCAAATATGAGAAGGAACCCAGATCAGGCACAAGCTAGAAATGTGGGTGTTGGAGTCCCGTAAGTTGACATGGGAGCAATGTATCTGTTTTTTGTCAACATGATGCAGGCGGGTGTTGCTGCTGGAGTAGTTGAAGGAGGAGTTCAGGATGCTCTGGTGGTGAATAACTATGCTATTCTGAGTAGAGATTATGCTTGGTTGGGAGGAAAGCCATTTATCGAAACTGAGGATGCAATTGAAGTAGAGAATTGGCTGCGTCAATGCAAGAGGATTTTCACTGATCTAGGGCTCAATGATGAGCAGAAGAGAAGGCTTGCTTTTATAAAACTTCAAGGAGCAGCGCTATATTTGTGGAACAGTTTTACAGTTGGAGTTAATGAGGAGACAATGACATAGGCTGAGTTCAAGAGGAGGTTTGGAGAGAGGTTTATGTTTGAGATTGCGAAGCCTGCTCTGCTCAGAAAGTTTGCTGAATTAGAGCAGGGAGACATGACTATAGTAGAGTATACGACAAGATTTGAAGAGCTAGCAAGGTATGGCTATGCTATGGTGGATACTGTAACTAAGAGGAATGAGAAGTTCATCAGGGGTTGAAGCCTGAGTTTGCTAGGGTAATGTTACTGCATATCCGGGATCCATGTGATGTTGTAGTGGAGATGGCTTTAAGGAATGAAGAGATGCTTGCTTTTCTAGAGAGAAATAAGGCAAAGGAAGTTCAGGTGGGGCAGAGTCAGAAAAGAAAGTTCTTCCATAAGAAAAGAGCTTAGAAGAGTGGAGCTGCAAAGAAGGGAAAGTCAGAGGTTGTCTACTTTAAGTGTGATAAGAAAGGACATTTTGCTAATGAATGTCATTCTAGAGGGGGAAAGAAGGTGATCGGGAAGAAGAATGTTAGGTGCTTCAACTGCGATCAAATTGGACATTAGAAGAACCAATGCAAGGAACCTAATAAGGATGGGAATAGAAAAGTATATGCATTGGAGCCAGCTACCTCGAGGCCAACAGCAGAGGAAAAAGGAAAAGCTGTGTTGGGAGGTACGCTTTTGATTCATGGTATGTCAGTTAGCGTTCTGGTTGAAATTGATGCATCACATTCTTTTATATCTCATTGTTTGGTAGATAAGCTTAACCTAGAACCCTCATACTTAGCTACTTCCTTAAAGGTTGCAAATCCGATAGGAGGATATGCGAAACTTAGGATGAAGTGTGACTACCTAGAATTTGATTTGTTAAGTCATACCTTTGTTTGCAGTTTACATGTGTTTGATTTCGTAAGGTTCGGAATTATTTTGGGTATGGATTGGTTAAGTAAGTACGATGCTAGGATATTTTGCCATGATAGGAAAATATTGCTTAGACACCCTGACTATAGTGATCAGATTATATATACCATAGGAAACCCTAGATGTAAGGTGAATGCTTTGTTGGGTGTTGTGGAGGTAGAAGACAAGTTAAGTTGATTTTTTGTGGCTATAGAATTCGTGGATGTTTTTGAACACGTAGTACGATTTCCACCGAAACGAGCCATTGAGTTTCGGATATATTTAGTACCTGGAGCAGAACCAGTGAGCAGACCGCTAAGAAGGATGACACCTACCAAGATGAGGGAGTTGAAGGTGCAGTTGGTGGATTTGGAGGCAAGAATTTTATCAGATCAAGTAGTTCACCTTGGGGAGCAGCCATAGTGTTTACTAAGAAGCCGGACGGATCGTTAAGGTTATGTATCGATTATCGTAAGTTGAATGAGAAGATGATAAAGAATCGATATCCGTTGCCTAGAATTGACGATTTATTCGATCAATTGAGTGGAGCCAAAGTATTTTCCCAGTTGGAATTAGCAACAGGTTTCCATCAGCTTATAATATCAGAGGATAGTATTCCTTTTACAGCGAACTAGATATGGATCGTATGAATGGTTAGTGATGCCGTTCGGACTAACTAATGCGCTAGCATTCTTTGTGGATTTGATGAATCGAGTTTTCTGAGAGCACTTGGATAGTTCTTTTGGTATTTATAGATGATAGTTTGATATACTCTAAGGATGAAAAAGAGCATGAAGTTCATCTTAGAGTGATGTTTGAGATGTTGAGGCAGAATCAGCTAAAGGTGAAGTTTTCGAAGTGTCGATTCTGGGAGAAGGAAGTGAAGTTTCTTGGTCATGTAGTCTAAGAGAAAGGGTTGTCTGTAGATCCAACTAAGATTGAAGTGGTTAATAATAGGAAGAGACCCAAGAGAGTGACTGAGATAAAGTCTTTTCTTGGATTAGCAGGGTATTATCGAAGATTCATTAAAAAAAATTCATGGATAGCAGCACCGATGACCAAACTAACACGAAAGGGTGTAAAGTTTGTATGGACCGATAAGTGTGAGGAAGCATTCCAGAGCTTGAAACACTTATTGACTAATGCACCTGTGTTAGTTGTTCTGAAAGGAAATCCAAACTTAGTAGTACATATATAGATGCATGTGGAACAGACCTTGGAGCTGTGTTAGTGCAGAGAGGTAAAGTGATTGCCTATGCATCTCAACAACTTAGACCGCATGAGGTTAGGTACCCGACTCAGGATTTGGAATTAGCTGTAGTAATTTTTGCATTGAAGGTGTGGAGACATTATCTTTCAGGAGAAAGATTTGAGTTGTACATGGATCATAAGTCGCTGAAATATTTATACTCTCAGAAAGAGTTGAATATGAGATAGCAGAGGTGGTTAGAGTTTTTGGCCGCTTATGACATTGGTATTGAGTACACACCGGGAAAAGGCAACAAGGTTGCAGATGCACTTAGCAGAAGACATCAGAATGCAGTATTGATGATAGCCGAGTGAAAGGATTTGGAAGCATTGACAACATGTAGAGTACATTGGAGATCTGAAGGTAGATCTTATAAGGAAACTGTTATGTTGTCATGTTTAGGAGTTTGACCAGTAATGATCGAAAGGATTGCTCTAAGTAAGGAGATGATCTAGTATTAGTTGAACGAATTAGGAAGTTAAGGGATGGAACAGAGAGCGATGAATTGAAGGGTTTCAGCCTTGACTAGAATTGGTGGTTGAGAAAGAAAGGAAGATTGTGTGTTCCGAATGTGGGAGACATTAGGAAGGAAGTTTTGGAGGAATGCCACCATTCGAAGTTCACTATTCATCCAGGAGGAACTAAGATATATCAGGACTTGAAGAGAAGTTTCTTCTGGGAAGGTATAAAGAGGGATGTAGGCTTATGGGTGAAGTAGTGTTTGAACCATCAACAGGTAAAAGCCGAACATCAGAAGCCAAATGGGTTACTTTAGTCATTAGATATTCGAGCATGGAAGTGGGATTCTATTTCTATTGATTTCATAGATGGGTTGACAAGATCTAATAGAGAAAATGAAAATATATGGGTCATAATGGATAGGTTGACTAAGAGTGCCCATTTCATCCCACTTAAATCAACTAGGATGACACCTGTTTTAGCTAAGTTATTTATAAAGAATGTAGTTAGACTACATGGGATTCCTAGTAGTATAGTAAGTGATAGAGATTCATTATTCACTAGTGAGTTCTGGAAGAGTCTATAGGAAATTTTACGAACAAAGCTCAAGATGAGTACCGCTTACCATCCACAAATAGATGTGCAAACGAAAAGAGTTAACAAAGTCTTAGAAGATTAGTTACAAGCTTGTGTGCTAGATTTTGGAGGATCATGGGAAGACCATCTACACTTAGTTGAGTTTTCGTATAACAACTGTTATCAGGATAGTATAGGAATGGCATCGTTTGAAGCTTTGTATGGAAGGCCATGCAAATCTCCAGTTTGTTGGTTAGAGACCGGGGATAGGTTGGTTCTTGGTCCAGATTTAGTTAGAGAAGCTGCAGAGAAGATTGAGTTGATTCGGGCTAGGATGAAGGAAGCTCGGTCTTGGCAAAAGAGTTATGCAGATAGAAGATGGAAGGACTTAGATTTCTCTATTAGAGATCATGTTTTCATTAAGGTATCACTAATGAAAGGTGTAATCAGATTTGCAAGGTCAGGGAAATTGGCACCGAGATTTGTTGGACCATTTCCTATTGTAGAGAGGATCGGGAAACTCGCATATAGAGTAGAGTTACAAAGTAGTTTGATAGGAGTCCATGATGATCTTCATATTTCTCATCTAAGAAAGTGTATTAGGGACCCAAGACTACTATAGCACCGAATGTGTTAGAGGACTCAGTGGTAGAGCCGAATTTGACTACAGTTAGAAAGCTAGTTCATATAGTCACGAGAGATGAGAAGAGGCTAAGGAACAAGATAGTCAGATTAGTTAAGGTCCAATGGAGAGATGACGATAAAGACTATACTTGGAAAACTAAGAGCATGATTAGAGACACATATCCTGATTTATTTGATGGTACGTTTTACCTTTTTGATTGATTTGTTGTGTACCTTATCGTCATTTTGAGGATGAAATTCTTTAAGGAGGGGAGTCTGTAACACCCCTAACTTTTAGTAACATTATTTAGGATATTTAATTAGTTAAATAAAATAAAATAATGCGATGATTAAGGGATTGAGATTTGTGTTAATAGAAAGGTAGCCGTGTCATTTATACAAAAGAACTAAGGGGAAAATGAAATAAAATGATAGGGAAATAGACATAAGTAATAACCTTATACCCTAAACCCTTATACACATTCATTTTACACGTTCATTTTCACAACCTAAAAAAAATAAGAGGCCGACCACCATTAAAGAAGAAAAAGAGGAAGATAAGCTAAATCAAAAGGAAGAAGCTAATCAACTTAAATCCAAGATCAAATCTGAACTCCTTGAACACAAAGCAAAGGAGAATAATTGGTTACATCTCATATTTTGATGTTTTTGGTTTCTAGATCAGATTCAAATGTTTTGCAAAGTATGTTGCCATGTTTTTTATTGTTAAATTGAATATATATGCTTGTTGATGATTTATGCTAATTCATATAGATTTTACAGTATTTTTTACTATGAAAAACCTATTAAATGACATCTAAATGCCTTGGGATTTGAGTATATGATCAGAAATGGTATTTAAGAGATGGGTTTCAATTTTCATAATTTTCTGAATTAATGTGGACTTAATGTTAATTTCCTAGTGAGGAAAATGGTTATTTGGGCTTTAAAATATTTACGGATAATATATGTGTATTTTGGATCTGAAATTAATATATGTTAGAAAACATATTAAAAATTATTTATGAAATTTTTTATAGATTTTTCCTAAGCGTTTTAATAAGTTTATAAAATTATTTAAGGTATGGGACTTAAATGTTTTATACATTTATAAATAGAGAAGGTGCATTTTGTGAATAATTGCTCGTTTCAGAAATTTGGTAGTAATTTTAGAAAAGAAAATTAGCAACCAATCATGTTTTGACAAACAAGCTAGGTTAGTTGAAAAGAATTGCTTTAAAAAGTTAAAAATTAGTTTATACATGCTTTTTGTATATTTTGCCACTTTCGGTACCCAGTCTTCGACTAAGTACTTCAACCTCCATCACCATCGAAACCAATGCGCATGGTATCAAAGTCTTGGTACAAAGCGAATTGGACTGAGACGCTAGGTATGAAGTCAAAACAAGGGGTTCCGAAGAGGTCGAAGCCTTACTTCGCTTTTAAAAGAAAACGCGCCTGCTTTGCTTTTGAAAGGAATGCTTAGACTTAGTTAGCTTTCGACTTGGTTAAATGGTATTAAGGAATGGTTTTGAAAGAGGTTGCGCCTTTAGGACAAATTAGTTACTTGGTTTCGAAAGGGGTACTTTCAACAGATTCGAAAGGGGTACTTTCTAAGGTTTAAATGTTTTCATCAACAAAGTTTTGTGTAAAGTATATATAACATGGCAAGGTGATTTGAGTAAAGCATAGAGTATATTTTTCTTGTTTAAAGTATGATTTAAAGGTTTAAATCAATTTGAGATAAAATGTTTTCAAAGAAAATTTTATAAGTAGACGACCTTAAGTAAAATGACTCGAATATTAGAAACCAGATGGAACTGGTATAAGGTCGCGCCTTATACATTAGCTATTAGCCCCTAGCTAATTTATTCTAGAATTCTAGTATGTAGGGCTTTGTCACAGGTAAGACTAAAATGATGTTACACACAGAAAGGAATATACAGAGTGAGGATAGGTTATTGGTGAGCCCACAAAACCATTAGGATCAGTTGACCCTGGAAGAACTAAGTTAGGGACAGACCGTCCAAAAGAGGAGTATCTAACAGTAGTTAAATTATTTGTTCATTTTGTTTGGTAGGCCCGAGTCAGCTAAAGGTTAGTAGTTAGCCAAACAAAACTATAATGTTCGGACTGATAGTCCATTTGTTACCCGATTTATATGTTTACATGATATTGATTTATTGTTTTAACCAGTTTTGGTTGCAAGATTATGATTTGCAAAAGATATGTTTTAAAGGATATTAGTGAGGGGAAACCCGTTCCGCTATGCGACATGGTCTTACTTAATATCATATAACCGAGATGTATAGTATTATTCACACCAGACTTTATGTCAAACTCTCGGGTGCTCAAAATTGATTTGAGTAGGCTGAGGGTTGTGGATTTTCAGGTTTTAGTAGGTGGACGAATGAAGCTTCCAGAGACGAGCTAGAGGCTGATGCTAGCTATATTTAGTAGTTGTTTTGTTTCATTTCTTCTGCATTGTATTAAGTCTGTTATGACTGTTTAGTACTCTGGTCATCCAAGTGGGCATCTTTATATGTCGCCCTTAGCGTATTTATGTAATAATTATATTTGATCTGAACCTGGAAAACTTTTGAGATTACGTAACTTGGAATATGAAATGTTGTTTTGTAATGTAATTAGAAAAATGTTTTAATCTGTGATGATTTTATTTCATATTCAAGTGCTTTTGATATTATGGATACCATTAACAATACCGTATTTGGTCATCGTAGTTAATAATATGGATGACTGCAGCATCTGTAGTGCTTAGCTTTGAGCCTCCAAATAGGTGATGTTACATTCCTCTCGGTGCCGAGAGGTTTATGTTGGTGCAATCTCTTCTTCTCTTCTGCTTTGCTCTCCCATCTCTGATCCGATGTATTTCAAACTCTTTTCTATAGAGATTGAGTCATTTCCAATGATTCCTCTAATAACACTTGTATTATCCTGCTTTTTGCAACAACCTGGTTTTGGTGATTACCTGTGATATTAAATTATAACGGTGGTTATAATTTAATATTGGTAAAATAAAAAAAATTGGAGATGTAAATATGTTAAAATTTGTTTATTTTAAATAAACAATAGGCTTTTAATGTAAATTGTTGAACATAAAGTATTAAAAAGCTTTATTGTATTAGTTTGTGATAAATGAGCATTATATGGTTTTAATTTGGTAAAATGCAATAATTTTGAAAATTATTGCCAAATGTGATTTTTATTAATTTTAAATAAAGCATTTGGATTTATTATGATATATTTTATAAATAAAAAGGTGGAATTTTGTTCTAAAATAATTTTTGGATGTAAAAATATTGTTAATAAGGTTTGTTGTGATTAATTTGACAAGAAAATGATTTTTATGTAAAATTTGATGTTAAAAATAGTGTTTTATGTAATTTATAGTGTAAATTGTAGTATTTAATTAAAAATAAGGTTTTAATAATAGAAAATAATTTTTATGGCTAAACTAATCTTTTATATGTTGTGGAAACATTTTTAGTTAACACAAACATTTATTGAATAAAATTAATTTGGTTTAAATAGGAGTAGATATGTATAAGTTACCACGAGATGGGTACCTATACATATATTAGTACTGGACACGAGGTTTGCATGTGCAGCATAGCTTTCGCTTGCAATCGGGGATTTGGATCCAACCTGGGAATTTTCTGTGTTATGAGTTTTATTTATGATTTCACCATTTTCTAGATGACTGTTTTATATATATTTATAGCTTAGAGCTATAAGAGAATTTATACATATATGGTCATATCATTTTTGAGTTTTGAACTCTTAACCGAGTTCCACGAGTTATGAGATTTCAGAGGTTTCCTTCTGATATTTATATGATTTTTTATCAGAATTTATCACGAGTAACTTTTAAGAAGGAATCATTTATATTAAGTTGATGTTATTCATGAGTTAACCTTGAGATATTTCAGTATTTTCCATCAATTGGATTCTGAGTAAAACCGTGTTATATCATTCCTTTTTGATTAAAGGAATGTTTCCCTTATGAGACATATATCTTATTTATCATTGTCGATCATCTTGTTCAAGTTAGACTGACCCGTGTATTTATTACTCGGGTCAGACCGAGTTGCAGGTTAGGTTATTTGGCATTTGCTTAGCTATTCTAAATGGACCCTCTATCGACCTTTTGGATTATATACATAGTTTTTGTGAAGCTTATCTTGTAGCGTGCCTTGGTTATGTCTATTCTTTTGTGGGGACTTGATGTATGTATATATATTATGGTTGTATCACCACATATGACACTATGTATTGTATTTGATGTATATGTATATATGACCGTGTCTGCTGTTCTGTGATCTATGTTTATTATTTCTATTGTGTTTTGTTCTGAATAGATCCTATAGCCGCTATGGTATTGTATTAGATGAGAATTAAATATGTCAAACCACTTAAAATGAAGTGAAAAATGGAAAAAAATGAGCACATAATCTACATACTTAATGCTTATTTAATACAAGACTATGGATGGTCGCTCCTAAACAGCCCTATTCTCTGCACTAGCAGACATTATTGCTTAGTAATACTCTTTGTTAGTGTGTGTCTCGGGGTGGGGCATCATAGATTGGTATCAGAGCTGAATTCAGAACAAAATGTAATAAACACTGAACAGTATACATACTACAATACATCAAGTATGATATGAGTGAAAACATCATCCCTAATCAAAGTTGTTTCTAATCTTATCCTTAAACTTTTCGAATCCTTTAGTGGTAGGTAAGTGGGAATATGTCTAGGAATGTAATTTTTAAATTCCGTAGTATTCCTTATTTAATGAATTCATTTGATGATATCTACCCCTGTGAATACTTAACTTTCAGCTTATGCCTGGAAGAGGAAGAGGTCGCACTTCGGGGGCTGAGCCATCCAGTGGCTGACGTCTCCAAGGTGTGTACATGTCAACTGATCAGATTCAAGAGCTTATTCGGAGCGCTCAGCCTCCAGCTCAAGCCCATTCTTCACCTCCGCGAAAATCCGTATTTACGTGCATGTGCAATGACTTCACTCATTTAGAAGGCAAGCCATTCAAAGGCTCGAAGTTAGTTTTAGAGGTTCTGGCATGGTGCCGTACATGCGAGCACATTTTTACTTGCATGGAGATTTCTAGTCATCATCGCGTTCTTGTCGCATCTAGTATGTTGCAAGAACGTGCGTTGGATTGGTATGAGTTGCTCGTGGCAGAGATTAATGAGTCTACCTTGGATTGGGAACAATTCAAAGAAAGATTCGAGCTCAAGTTTGTTCCAAAGTCTGGAAAGGCTATTCTAGCTCGACGTTTCCTTGACCTTAAGCAAGGGAAGTCGACTGTTTCAAAGTATGTTGCATCTTTCGAGGCCTTATCAAAATATGGTCTCCAGCATATTAACACTTCATACAAGAAGAATCACAAGTTTGTTTCTGGCCTCACGAAATACCTGAAGAAATCTCTTATGCTTCAGCTTAAGCTATCTTTTGAAGAGCTTGTGGATGCGGCCCTTCATCTCGAAGCGGTCAAGAATGAGAGGGATAGCGATGTTGAGACTGAGGTTCAGAGAAATCCGAACATGAAGCACTTTCCTTTCCATAAATCCAAATCATTCCAGCCAAGCAGGAAGAAGAAGCAGGGCGGTTCTAGTTCGCACTCTCATGTAGCACCTCATCCCGCTAAAGTTTTGGAGTGTTACAACTATGGCTCTCGTGATCATCTTGTTAGAGACTGTCCTAATCCCCAGAGGTGCCTTTATTGCAAGCAAGAAGGGCATTTGATCTCTTCATGTCCTAAGAGGAAAAAGGGTTCTAGCTCGGGAAATCTTAATGTGGAGAAAGCATCTGGTGGTCCATCTCAGCCTCGAGGTACATCTTCTTCTATTCTGGAAGGTTTTATCTTATTTCATGACCGTTCTATTAGAGTTCTATTCGATATGGGTGCTTCGCATTAATTCGTATCAAAGGAACTTGTTGATGTTATTCCTTTGGATGTTTCTTTTCTTGTTACTTCTTTGAGGATCGCGAATCCTATTGGGGGATCCGCGACCCTTAACATGTTATGTGAAGATGTTAGGTTATTTATTTGTGGTTTTCCTTTCCGTGCGAATCTGCAAGTGATTCATTTCCTTGGTTTTGATATGATTTTGGGTATGGACTGGCTAGTTCGATATGAAGCCAGAATTCTTTGTTCTGAGCGTGTTATATATCTTCGACATCCCGATTCATCTGCTTAGCTCTCTCTTATTCTTTGGAATGTCGATCATGATTCCGAAGCATCTTTATTTGCTCTTGAGTCCCGAGATGAGGAAGAAATATCTCCGATTCTAGTTGTGCATGATTTTCTTAATATATTTGAGCCTGTTTTGGGTTTGCCACCCAAGCGGGCCATCGAGTTCCACATTGACCTCATTCCTAGAGCATAGCCATTTAGTCGTCCTTCTACTAGGATGTTGACTAAAGAAAATGAGGAACTCAAAAGGCAACTTTTAGAACTTGAAGCAAAGCAATTTATTCAGTCTAGTTCTTCACCATGGGGATCCACGGTGGTATTCGAAAAGAAATCCGATGAGACTCTTAGGCGATGCGTTGAT
Source organism: Allium fistulosum (assembly GCA_030737815.1). Classification (NCBI taxonomy): domain Eukaryota; kingdom Viridiplantae; phylum Streptophyta; class Magnoliopsida; order Asparagales; family Amaryllidaceae; genus Allium; species Allium fistulosum. The sequence goes on along the minus strand of CM060902.1, from coordinate 319,913,223 downwards.
TACCGCAAGCTTAACGAGTTAACCATATAGAATCGGTATCCATTGCCTAGGATCGGTGACATGTTCGATTAGTTGAGTGGTGCTAAGGTCTTTTCTCAACTTGACCTCACCATAGGATTTCATTAGCTTCGAGTTGCAGAGGACAACATTCCTCTCACAGCATTCTGCACTCGATATGGTTCTTATGGGTGGCTCGTCATGCCGTTCGGTTTGACGAACGCTCCCGCATACTTCGTCGACCTTATGAATTGAGTATTCCGGGAATATCTCAATAAGTTTGTTCTTGTATTCATCAATGACATTCTTGTTTATTCTAAGACTGAAGCTGATCATGCCTATCATCTGAGAATTGTTTTGAGTACACTCCGACAACATCAACTCAAAGCAAAATTCACTAAGTACCATTTTTGGGAAAAGCAAGTCAAGTTCTTAGGCCATATAGTTTCCTCTGTGGGCATCACGATCGATCTGTCTAAGATCGAAGCCATTTAGAATTGGAAAAGGCCAAAGAGTGTTTCTGAGATTCGTAGCTTCCTCATATTGGCGGGTTATTACTATCAGTTCATCAAGACTTTTCCCGCATCGTGCTTCCTCTTACTAGCCTTACTAGAAAAGGCGTTCGTTTTATTTGGTCTGATAAGTGTGAAGCTTCTTTTCAAAAATTGAAAGAACTTCTCACTAGTGCTCCTATCCTTGTGGTTCCCAAAGAGAACCAAGATCTTATTGTCTATACCAATGCCAGTCATTGTGGCCTTGGTGCTGTTCTTATGCAGAGGGACCGGGTAGTTGCCTACGCTTCAAGGCAATTACGTCCGAACGAGGTTTGGTATGCTACCCACGATTTAGAGCTTGCCGCCATCGTCTTCGCATTAAAGATGTGGCATTATTATTTATTGGGTGAACACTTTTTCTCTATACCGACCACAAGTCACTTAATTATTTATTCACCCAAAAAGAGCTCAATATGCGACAACAACATTGGCTCGAATTCCTCGCTTCTTATGACTTCGACATTCAGTATACCTCGGGTAAGGGGAATCGAGTTGCCGCTGCATTGAGTCGTAAGCAATCAGCTGTTGTTTCCATGATGCTTGCAGAATGGAAAGCTTTAGAGACTCTATCTATTTGTGATATCCGAGATCGTGCTTCAACTATAGAATCTCCTATTTTATTACGTAGACGCTCGTCCTACTTTATTAGATCGGATTGCCGAGGCATAGCGGCAAGATTCTGATATTTCTTCTCTTATTCAAAAGTGTAAGTCTGAATCCTGCAATGATATTGAGATGAGGGATTTCAGTATCGACAACCATGGATGTCTTCGTAAGAAGAACAGATTAGTCGTGCCATCTATTCTAGATCTTAGACGGGACATTCTAGATGAGTGTCACTGTTTTAAATACACTATCCATCCAGGCAGCAGCAAGATGTATGCTGACATGCATCATTTATATTACTGGGAAGGTTTGAAACGAGACGTGGCAAGTTATGTAAGCAACTGCATGACTTGTCGACTCGTGAAAGCAGAGCATCAGCGACCCAGTAGTCTCCTTCAGCCTTTGGAGGTCCCGATGTGGAAGTGGGACCAAATATCTATGGATTTTATTGATGGCTTACCTCGTTCGAGGTCGGGCTATAACAACATCGGGGTAATTGTGGATCGTCTTACTAAGTCCGCGCACTTTATTCCTATTAAGTCTAATAGGACGACATCTCATCTTTCGAAGATTTATATTAAGGAGATCGTGCGATTGCACGGTATTTCTAGTTCTATAGTATGTGATTGTGATCCACTCTTCACGAGTCACTTCTGGCAGAGTCTTCAACAAGCTTTGGGCACAAAGCTTAATCTCAACACTGCGTATCATCCACAGTCTTATGGACAGACTGAATGGGTGAATCGTATTCTTGAGGATTTACTTTGGGCTTGCATTCTTGATTTTGCGGGTAGCTGGGAAGATCACATTCCGTTGGTTGAGTTCACTTATAATAACAACTACCAATCTTCTATCGACATGTCTCCTTCTGAAGCCTTATATGGGAGGCCGTGTCGTTCTCCTTCTTGTTGGCTCGAGTCCGGGGAAAAGTTTATATTAGGCCCCGAATCTATTCGAGAAGATCGTTCTCACTAGAGAAAGAATGAAAGAGGCACAGAGTCGCTAAAAATCCTACGCGGACAACCGTGGGAAGCCTCTTGAATTTTTTGTTGGTGATCTTATCTATATCCGAGCTTATCCTTTGAAAGGAGTGGTATGCTTTAGCAGACTAGGAAATTGGCACCATGATATATAGGGCCATTTCCTATTATAGAGCGTATCAGTCTTGTTGCTTATAGAGTAGCACTTCTCGATCGGTTTTTCAGAGTTCATGACGTGTTTCACGTCTCTCAGTTAAGGAAGTGTTTACGAGATTCTGATTCTGTGATGGATATTCATGCATTAGAGGAGCTTGAGGTTTCTCCTGATTTACCACTCGTGCAACACCCTTTGCGTGTTCTTACTTCGGAGGTTAAGCGCCTTCGAAACAAGAATGTGCCGCTCGTGAGGATTCAATGGTCCGATAATCTCAATGACTGCACTTGGGAAACCAGAGAATTCATCGAGTAATATAATCCTGGTTTTCTATCTTCGCGTGTCGAAGGTGAAAATCTTAAACTCAAGCTTATCTACTTTTCTTTGCTTGATGAAATAAATCGTGTTGAATACATTCCTTCTCTAAAAATTGCAAGGATGCAATTTTTATAAGGAGGGAGACTGTAACAACCCTTGTTTTGGTGATTGCCTATGATATTAAATTATAGCGGTGGTTATAATTTAATACTGGTAAATAAAATAAATTGGGGATGTAAATATGTTAAAATTTGTTTATTTTAAATAAACAATGGGCTTTAAATGTAAATTGTTGAAAATAAAGTTTTAAAAAGCTTTATTGTATTAGTTTGTGATAAAATGAGCATTATATGGTTTTAATTTGGTAAAATGCAATAATTTTGCAAATTATTGCCAAATGTGATATTTATTAATTTTAAATGAAGCATTTGGATTTATTATGATATATTTTATAAATGTAAAGTGGAATTTTATTCTAAAATAATTTTTGGATGTAAAAATATTATTAATAAGGTTTGTTGTGATTAATTCGACAAAAAAATGATTTTTATGTAAAATTTGATGTTAAAAATAGTGTTTTATGTAATTTATAGTGTAAATTGTAGTATTTAATTAAAAATAAGGTTTTAATAATGAAAAATAATTTTTATGGCTAAAAAAATCTTTATATGTTGTGGAAACATTTTTAGTTAACACAAACATTTGTTGAATAAAATTAATTTGGTTTAAATAGGAGTAGATGTGTAAAAGTTCGGTGAAAAGAATGAAAATATGTAATAACTTAGCTCATTTTCACTAATTATTTGCAGATAGGCTAATGGATATTGGGTTTAAACCCAAAGTCCATTTCTGGAACAGCCAGGAGAAAGTTGTGCATACGTTTTCTTTCTCACTTTACTTCTTCTTCCAAAAACAAAGCTGAGAAAAAAGAAAGAATGACCTCCACTTAGCTCTTTAAAAACTAGCTTCAAAATCTAAACAAAATCAAGGAGAAATCAAAGAGAAAATTTAGTAATCAAGATTATAACAGGTAATCACAACCAAAATCTAAAATCATTTCCTCAATTTTCTGTTTGAGAAAATTGTCCGTAACGTTTTTTTTCCTACATGTCTTTTTCTCCTCAGTTACAGGTCAGTAAAGATCCTTTGCACCAGAATGTCAGCTTCTTGCATCACAAACTTGCTCAAATTCTTGCTAAGGTGAGTACAACTCACAAATTCTAACTTTGAATGAGGTATATGTTGAAATTGATTGAATCTGTGCTTACTGTAACAAATAGTTTACTATTGAAAAGTTACAGTGCAAATCTGTTCTATAGTGTTTCTTTTTGTGTTTATAACTCTCCGATTTTGTCATGAAATCATGCCGGATTTTCTTCGGATTGTTGTTTGAATGTTGTTGTTTGTGCATGTCGAATTTTATGGTCTGAATCATCTTGTAGCTACCTGAAATCGTTGCTCAAAATCTAGTTCGAAGCAAAAATAGCCTTTAGAATTCGCGATTTAAGGGTCGACCAACAACCCATAGGGGTCGGCCTTAGGTTCGACCCAGGCACTTGATAGATCGACCTTAGGGTCAACCTATCCAATAAGAAGGAGGACTTATAGGTCGACCTGTAGGTCGACTTGTGCAGTTATTTTTTCAGCCTTCTTTCTTTTGTTCTGTGTTTTCTTCAGCTTGTTCCAGTGACTTTTGTAGCTTGTTTTTGTGATATTTTGGAGTGTTTCCGAAGGGCTTAAAACCTATATATAGGTAAGCCAATATTTTGGTTGATCCGTAATCATGATTGACAAGTTTTCGATACAATTTCATATGTTGATTTTCAGTGTTTTCGATGATTTCTGTTGTTTCCGAGCACGGGTTTTCTAAACAATATTTGAAATGATTTTTATAATAAAATGGCCTTCAACTTAAATATTTTATAATACTTTTATTTATTTTTAAAGCTATGAAAAATTTATAATCTCTTTAATAAAGAGAATTTCAAAGCCAAAAATTTGCAAAACGTTTTCAAAAATTGTTTTAAAACTAGTTTTCTCAAAACGAATTATTTTCTATATAAAATACACTATTTTTGCACTCTTTAAGCGTATGAGAAAGAGAATTAAACGATTTAGTAAAATATGTGGTATGGGATACATGTGTTACTTTTTCGGTTAATTCCGAACTTGTTTGTTTGAAGCTATGGACCTTCAGGTTGTTATTTGTGACTACCATTCTTTGGCGTGTTTTGATTTATGGTTGTCACTCTTTGGCATATTTTGAGATTTATAGTCTCCTTTTTAGAGGCTATTTGTGATTGCCATCTTTTGGAGTTTATTTGAGATTTGTGATATCCTACTTAGGAGTTGTGTTTGATGAAAGCCATTATATTGGCTATTGTATATGCCGATGAGATGAGGCAATCATTGTGATTTAAATGATTTTGTTTTCTAGTATGGCATTGACTTACAGTTAGTAAACCGTTAAGTGAGAACGTGCGGTACGGGACGCACTGTTAACACTTTTCGGGTTCCTATCTGAGAGTTTGTGACACATTCACGAGTTATTGCCAGTACTAGACCTTCGGGTCATCATGAGGAATTTGTGACTTCGGTCACCATAATGTATTTGTGACTCCGGTCACCACGAGATATTTTTGCCTTTGGTCACCACGAGGCATTTGTGACTTCGGTCACCACGAGATGGGTACCTATATATATATTAGTACTGGACACGAGGTTTGCACATGCAGCATAGCTTCGGCTTGCAATCGGGGATTTGGATCCAATCCGGGAATTTTCTGTGTTATGAGTTTTATTTATGATTTCACCATTTTCTAGATGGCTGTTTTATATATATTTATAGCTTAGAGCTATATGAGAATTTATACATATATGGTGATTTCATTTTTGAGTTTTGAACTCTTAACCGGGTTCCACGAGTTATGAGATTTTTGTGGTTTCCTTCTGAGATTTTATACGATTGTTTATCAGAATTTATCACGAGTAACTTTTAAGAAGGAATCATTTATATTAAGTTGGTGTTATTCATGAGTTAACCTTGAGATATTTCATTATTTTCCATCACTTGGATTCTGAGTAAAACTGTGTTATATCATTCCTTTTTTATTAAAGGAACGTTTCCCTTATGAGACATATATCTTATTTATCATTGTTGATCATCTTGTTCAAGTTAGACTGACCTGTGTATTTATTACTCAGGTCAGACCGAGTTGCAGGTTAGGTTATTTGGCATTTGCTTAGTTGTTCTAAATGGACCCTCTTATCGACCTTTTGGATTATATGCATAGTTTTTGTGAAGCTTATCTTGTAGTGTGCCTTGGTTATGTATATTCTTTTGTGGGGACTTGATGTATGTATTTATATTATGGTTATATCACCACATATGACACTATGTATTGTATTTGATGTAAATGTATATATGACCGTGTCTGCTGTTCTGCGATCTATGTTTATTATTTCTATTGTGTTTAGTTCTGAATAGATCCTGTAGCCGCCATAGTATTGTATTAGATGAGAATTAAATATGTCAAACCACTTAAAATGAAATGAAAAATGAAAAAAATGAGCACATTATCGACATACTTAATGCTTATTTTATACAAGACTATGGATGGTTACTCCTAAACAGCCTTATTCTCTGCACTAGTAGACAGTATTACTTAATAATACCCTTTGTTAGTGTAGGTCTCGAGGTGGGGCGTCACACTTTCTTTGCTTTCTTCTCATCAAACCTTCGAGTTTCTCATCTATTCTCTTGGAAAAGCACTTGACGATGATTGTAACAACCTTGTATTTTGTGATTATTTTAATTGTATATTTTGGTTATTTTAATTGATTTCCTGATTTAAAAACGTTATTTTATTTATTAAAATGAATAAATTTTGTTATTTTAATTATAAATTTTGATTTTGATGTGAATTAGAATTCCAAACATGACTAAAAAGAATATTTTCCAGAAAAGTGAATTTTGGTCAATATGGTCAAACTTTGACTTTTAATTTAGAAATTTGAAAGTTTGAAAATTTGAATTTTATCTTTTATTATGAAAGTAAATAAAATTTTAAGAATAATGCTTTTCGTTTCGTTAAAATCTGATTTATAATGTGAAAGTTATGCCTTTTTCAATATTGAGTGTAATTTGCTGTATTTAACAAAATTGTTTATTTTAAATTATATGAATAATATTATATTTGGTCATGTATGTTCTAATTTATATTTATATGGGTAAAATAACATGTTATGTATATATTTTGGTTTTAATACATTTTTCAAAGTGTAATTGACATTTTCCAATGTCAGTTGTATTCTGTTTATAATTTCTAATTTCAAGTTTCATTTAATTAAAGAAATTCTTTGTTTATTTTCTATTTTATTAAGACTTTATTTTTATTTTCATTTAAACTTCATTTTGTTCAGCATTTATTTTATTTTACTTGACTTTTATTTGGTTTAGAAGTGAAGTTATAATTTTTCTAAAACTAGTGATATTATATTTGAAATTTTTAAGTCCTATTTTGATTTTTTAAACAATTTCTTTAGTTCTTTTTCTAATTTCTCTAAATTTAATTATTTATTCCATTTTGGAAATATAAATGAATTATTTTACTTCACATTTTTGTTTTAAAATATTTTTAAAATGAAGCAGATATTTTTCTAAAGCTTGTGATGATTTAATTGTAATTTTTGAACCCTGTTTTCAATATTTAAGCAATTTCTTTAATTCTTTTTCTATTTTCTTTGAATTTAATTAATTATTTTTATTTTATTTTACTTTGTTTCAGTTTTAAAACTCATTTACTAAATTTTCATTGGCCTTTATTTAATTAAAAAGAATGGAAAATTGAAGAGACATTTAAGCTTTAACCTAAGACCTTTCATTTGCCTAAAAACTTTTCAATTTCCATAACTCTTCATTAATTCTTTGTTTAGCTGTGCATTTTTGTTTGCTGCCGTGTATTCCCCATTGCTTTTCACGAAAAAAATCACCATCTCATTTTTCATTCACGGCTTCAACCATTTTGGTAATGTCTTCCTCCTTCTTTTTCTTCTTTTCTTCATTTTTTTCATGTATTTTGCCTTGTTTCTCCCCTAGTTTTGCTCGGCCTCCTCTATATTGTCACACCACCACCTCCTACCACTCCTCCTTGGCATCATCACCACCTACCACTTCAGATCCATCCATGGCCGAACCCTCCATGATGACAAAACTCCACCAAAATGCAAACAATGCCTTAAAAACAATGCTAGCCGAGCCCCCCTTGACCATACCCTTCATTTTCTACCACCACCACCACCTTTGGCTGCCACCACCACCTTGTCCAGACCCTACCTCATCACTCCAGATACTGACCTGAGATGTACACCCTCTGGCCGAACCAAATTGCCCATGGCCGAGCCTTAGTTTGGACCATTTTCCACCTATTTGCCTAGAAACCCTTCACTTACCCTATGTTGTAACTTCCTCCATCATGTTCTACCTTGTAGCCTTACCTTTTCCAGACCCATACCTGATCCAAACCAAGTACAAACCTGACATAATTGATCTCCTAGGCCATGCAAACAAGTAGAGAAAGCAAGGCAAAAAGTTTCGTATTCAAACTGCTTTTTGTTTCAAAGTTAGTCAAATTCAATTGTATTGATTTTTAACTATTGTTTTGGTTTTGTTTTTGGGTTGTAACACAAGATCTATAACTTGGATCTCGCTCTCCACTCAAGTTCATAGCTTTGTCATTGTGTTCTGGTTTATGTTGTGTCATTTGAACTTACGTCTCCAGCAAAAGAGGTGAGTAAATCTCACTAGACATTTATACTTATGAAATTGTGAAACGACAACAATTGAATGTGTAGAATTTTATATGATGTTATAACTGCCTGTGATGATTTAATTATATGATGTTAAACCTGTTAATTTACTTGTCATCTCATCTGTTACTGTTATATATTGTATACTGTTCATTTTATATATGTTTATCACATTGCAAGTTCCCTGTTAGTATAGAATTACTATGGGTTGAAATGATACATACCCGAATGGACTTTAGAATAGGAAAAAATCGTTATGGGCTGAAATGATAGGCCTGAATGGTTTTTATTTATTTATTTATTTATTTATTTTAACTTGGGATTACGGGTTTGAAATGATAGAACCCGGATTTTTGCTTTTTAAACCGCGGATTGAAATGATACATATATGTATCAGTTGACCTAGGTTAGAAAACTATATACAGGCCGTAGTTATTTTATAAAGTGTTTTTTTGAATATTTTTAAGTATTTTAAAATGTAAATTTATGAAAAATTGATTTAAATAGATTTTAAATGGTTTGAATAAAGAATTTATGATATTTCTATAAGTTAAAAATGTTGAATAAATGACTAGTTAAAGTGAATTTTTGAAATATAACTTAAGTTTGGAAATTTGGAATTTTGGTTTTAAAATGATATTTAAGTTATATAAATAAAATGGAAATTTAAATTATATTTGGAAAATGGTAAATATGATAATTTGATTTGAATTTTGAATTTAAATGATTTAATAAAGTGTTATTGAGTTTTCTATGTATTAAAATGGTTAAATAAATGAATGCTTAAAAGTGTAATTTTAAAATATAACTGGACTTGGAAATGTGAATTTGGTTTTTATTAAAGGTTTAAATTAATTAAATAAATTGGAAATTTCGTTTAATGTGTGAAATGGTAATTTAAAAATGTAAGTGTTAATAAATGGTAAAAGGTAAAAATGGGAAAATTGTATATTTGAATTGTTAAGTAAAACTATTGAAAAATTGGATTTTATTGTAAAATTTACTTTATAAAAATCATAAGAAAAAAGATTATATAAATGAACATTTTTTTGAATGTTAAAACATGATTTTTGTAATGTTAAAAGGGTTTAAAATGAATTTTATTATTGGTTGGTAATACACTAAAATCTAAAAAATACTTTTAATAGCATTCAGAAATGCTATGATTTCAGAATTGAACTAAAACTTAGTAAAAAGAGGCTATTACAGCATTTCTGAAATGCTGTAGTTGCTGTAGTAAATGTAATGGCTAAAGAACTTAATAAAGGGCTATTACAACAGTTCTGTAAACTGCTGTAGCTGCTTGCTGTCTTTGCTGAAATTAAGTAAAACCCTTGTTTTTGAACCTGAGCTAATACAACATTTCTGGAAATGTTGTCTTTGCTATTTTAAACTAAATTTCAACTAGAATGAGATATAACAGCAGTTTTAAAGTGCTGTCTTTGCTGAAATAAAATGTTTTCAAATATAACTTATAACAGCTCTTTCTAAATGCTGTGAAAGGCTGAAATTTTCAATGTTTATGGACTTTGACCTAGTAAATGAACTCAGAATGATTTGAAACTTTGGAAATTGAATACTTGACTTGAAAGAATAGTAATTTCACTTTTAAATGGTTTAAATGGAAAACTATTTAAAGGGTGATTTGATAAGATAATAAATGAATGATATTTTGAAATTTTGAAGGGTATAAAATTTGATAATTGAATTTGAATTCAAATAATGATTTGAAAGGAAGTTTGAAAGGATATGATATTGTAATATATTGAAATGGTTTGTAAATGATTTAATCTTTATTTTGATAAGGATTTGGATTTGAAATGATATTAAATTTTTGAAATATAAAATATTATTTTGAAATACTATAACCACGGGTATACTTCTCTGTATGTCATTTGATTTCCTGATGATGGCTATGATGCACATTAACACTGTTAGTTGCATGGTTTATTTCGATATGGACATTTCTATGATATTGTCACTACTATTTAATTGATGGTTTTATGGATCCTTAAAGGATGGGCGATCCCAAGCATCCTTTAAGTTATTATGCATTGCTATTACAGTTTACTTGAGTTGGTTTACATTGTATAAGTATATATGTCCTGACTCGAGTGTTTTGTGTTTTACTTTACACTCGGGTCAGCCTGAGAATCACAACTTTGGAATTTATCTTCTGGAGCTAGAGATTTACTAGAGCTTATCTGTCCATCTATTATTTCTTATCTTCTAAACCAGTTATTTACTATTCGGTATTGTCTCTGTATTATTGATTTATGTATCCCAACTTCTATTGTATCTATTTCGACTATGAGATTTTGTATATGTTTTGAGAGTTTGTATATAGTAACTTCATGAACTACTATGGTATTTTATTTCCGCTGCGAGTTATTCTGATATTTCTGTGTATGTGATTCTGTGAATGATTTTATTTGCTCCAAATTTTATTATAATATATTATTTTGAATTATTCAAGTCAGACATGTGTGGATTATTGTCGATTTGAATGGTCCAAAATAGTGGGTCGTTACAATGATTGTTGGAAGTAGTATGTGAAGTATAAGAGGTTTGTGGAGTCTATAGAGCAACAAAAAGCTCATGGTGATAAGAGGTCTTATTTTCTTAGACGGACTTGCAACTTTTTGAGTCCCCTCTTCTAGCTCTTCATATTGAATTTCCAAGTTTACTAGTCATTTCATCTTCATCTTAACATTCTAACTTCCATTGAAAAAAATTATGCTTGGTTAAAAACCCGTTTAACACTTGTATATAAAAGTAATTAGTCATGTACATATCATTAATATACAACAAAGTAGGCTTGTTCTATCTGTGAGAGTTAAGAATGATGATTTGAGTAGAGCTTAGAAGCATCAGTGCTCTAACCTATCGGGTTGCGCTCTTGATGAAGGGATAGAGTAAATTAAGAAGGACAAAAACATGATAAGTATACAAGATATGGTTTCCACATACGATCGTTCTCACTGTTATTGAATTTGACCAAAATTAACTTAGAAAATATCTAGAAGGAACATGAGAATTATACAATACAGTTATCTTCGATGATTCTATACCCTACGTATAAACTCGTCATGCTCTTCTAGGACCGATTTATCATCATATTTTTTGTTTCTTTGTATTTATATTGTCATTATTACTTAAAATAATTTATGTTGGATTAAAATTTTCTATTTAATTTTTGAGCCTATTAATCATGATCGGAGTGGATAAATATTTAATATCCGTTTATATTTGCGAATATAGATATTTGACATCTTAAAATGATTTTGGACATATATGCGCATATGACACTATCCACGTTCGATATTATCCATTGATAGACCTACGTACAAGACCATCTTTAGAAACTTACATATAACGAAATTTCCATGGAACAGGTTAGTGTAAATTTTAGGATGTATCACTTCAATTACGCACATTTAAATCAAGGGTAACTATATATACCTTCATTCTACAAATCTTCAATCTATGTGTGTAGTTCCCTTTTCTTTAGTGATAAATAGTGTTAAACCTTAGAATATATATGGTAGAACTACTGGTTTATGTGTACCAACTTGTATTTTTAATGCTCAGTCTTTTAAATGATTTATTTAAATATTAGAAAGCAATTTAGTATATGACTCAAAAAGTCAAATTATAAGTATGATGGAATAAAGGTCTGAGATCACTTCTATTATGCCTTGACTGATGTTTTGACCTTTTTGATTCTAAACATCGATATGTTTTGAATTGTGAACCTTTGTTTGCTATTAGGGGTTGATTAATAAATGGCCTAGAAAGCTAAGCTTTGCATACGAGTGAATTAGGCCATATGATCTTTTTTATTGAATCTGGAATGCCATATTCGAATCTTTTGACTATAAACATCAATGTTTTGGGGTTAGGGATTCTAAGTTATGAATTAAACATGTTTAGGGAATTTTGCGAGAGGATAGGTTTTTGGACCAAGGCACAACCCATGCTTATTTAGCTAGCAACTTTCCCTCCTTATCATTATTTCATTTCACCTTATTTTTTGTATCTTTCGCTTCTCCCTTTCCCTATTCTTCCAAATCTAAATCTAACCACATCAAGCAATTCTATACTAATGAAAAAGCACCTTAATTCCACTGAAGCCATGTTCTAGTATCTCTATTAATATGGAGATGAAAAGAGGTTATGGAAAGTTTGGAAAGAGGTTTTACTTATGGGTTCTTTCTTAAATGGAGTTATTATAGCTGTTAAATGAGTGGAATTCACTTTGTAGCTTGTAGTTACATAAAAGTACATGCTTTAGCTTTGAATTATTAACGAAGAGTTATAATTGAGTTTTCATTGATCTAGCTAAATGTTGCATTGGTATTGATTTAGCTATGTTGGTAAGAGAAAGTGATCACATATTAAATGAATGATAAATAGATGTCATATGTGAAAATTAATAAGCATTTGAATTGGATTATGGCTTCATTACATATGTAATTAGTCATACTATGATTTGCATGTATGTGTCTGAAGGTAAGTTGAAGTAATATTGATAATATTATGGCAATTAATAAATTTAGTCGGCATTGAAGTTATTAGTAATTTGAGATATGAATCTAAAGATGGTTGTAAATTTGTTTGACATCATTGAGGTTGATTTTGGTTATTTTGGGTTTCTGTTAGTGAAGTAAGCATGGCCATATTTTAGTTTGTTGATAAAAAAACTATAAAAATGACATTTGGTAAACGTAGTAAGTATAAAAGTTGGTTTATAACTTATTGTGTATATTGATGATATATATATAAGTAGCTTATGAGTTTGAAAAAAAATGCATTTCATGAAAGTTAGTAAGCACAAAAATTGGTTTATAACTTTTTATGTCTATTAATAATGATATAAATATAGGTACATAAGTAGCTTATGGCTTTGAAGTTAAAAAACATGTATTTAGAAAGTTAAGAAGCACAAAAGTTGGTTTATAATTGTTATGTATATTGATGATGATATAGAACATATACACATAAGCTTATTGATTTTAAGTTTAAAACAACTATTTAAAGAAAGTTAGTAAGCACAAAAATTGGTTAATAACTTATATGTACATTTATGATGATATAGAATACATATACATAAGTGGCTTATGGGATCGAAGTTAAAAGCATTCATTTTAAGCAAGCTAGTAAACACAAAATTTAGCTTATAACTTATTATTTATATAGATGAATATGACAAAGACAGAGAACACATATACATAAGTAACTTATGGGTTTGAAGTCAAAACATGTATTTTGAGAAAGTTAGTAAGCTCAAAAGTTGGTATATAACTTATTATGCATATTATTGAATGTGCTAATGATAGAGAATACACACATGCATGTTAGCCAAAAAGTTGGTCTAACACTCCTAAATGATTAAAAAACAAAATTAAAAAGTAAGAACATGAATAGAAACAAAAGAACACACGAAATTTTTTACAGTGATTTGACGAATTCTATGGCCTACATCCACTTTATATTTTTTTATTAATAGATCATGCTATTACAGTTGAAAAACGAGTCAATCTTAGAGTACAGTCACTAGGTATTGAATTTGGTAGAGTCACCTTACAATAATCTATTATGACCCGTATTTTTAACGATACGATATTTAAATAATTGATCGTTAATTAAATAAAGGCCCAAAAATATGATTTTTTGAATATGGCCAAATCAGATCTCGAGACCACTTCCACTGAGTTCGGATTGACGTTGCGATAGAATGAGCATAAGGATCACTATATTTGGAGATCGGACGATGGGGTTATGGTATCGTATACCCTGGACCTATGGCTTGGGGTCTAATGTCTAGCTTTAGGCTACGAGACACGTGTCCGGTTTTTGGCTGCGAGATACTAGAGTACAATGGAGAACCGAGATTTCCACTAGTCCCTGGCTTGGGGGTCATATGAGTTATAATATATCTAGAGCATAATTGGTGACAGTTAGTATTGTTTGATGGATGCTATGTTTGTTATGGTTGCTTCACTAGCCACCTGTCACCCTAGGGATGTCACACGAGGTAGGTATTGTGCATATCGATACTTAGACACCCTGACTTTATTTAGTATGGAGTAGGGATTGTGGATAGAGATACCTAGGCACCTCAACAGTTTACTGAGTATGGAGTACCCTTTTATGATGTTGTAGAGTAGCAAATTATCGATGTTATGTTCTGACTCTTTAGTTGTAGGGACATGTCTGGTATGATTTGTATACCCTTTGATCCATATACTATATCGACTTTTATATTATTTTGAGATTGTTTACCACTCACACCAGAATGTTGTCTGATCCAAGGTTTTAAGCTTTTAAGCTATGCTTATTATTATCTCGGGTACTCTTAAATGAGTAGATTGGAGAGAAGGTATGGATGACATATGGAGTTCTGCAGATGGACTAGCATGAGGTGACTTTTGCTCATACTTATATTTGAGCTTGTTATTGTATATTCCACCATGTAACATATGAAGCTTTGGTAGTGTTTGACTTACAATTATTAGAGATAATTTATCAGTTGAGTTTATGTATATATTATATAAACTCTTTTACTATATTGTATAACGTTGTGGATCGTATACTCTGATGATTAGTTCACATTGCTATTATCGTCTTGGCTGTTTTATATCTGTGTTGGCTATTATATTTTATCTGATGCGATGTGAGATATACGACTGGTTATGTGATTAGTTGATGTTTTCCTTTTTCTTCTCTTCTATTCTCTTCTCTTCTATTTCTTCTTCTTTACTTCTTTTCTTTCCTTTGACAATCATTCTGCATCGCAGGTGCAAGGCAGTCATTACATTTGGTATCAGAGCATAAGTTATATGATTAACCCGAGTTGATACCACGATCCAGTAGAGATAGGGTAGGAGCTATCACCTTAGACTGGATCTAGACTGTATATGTATACAAGAGAGTTTGTATTTTTTTAATATTTTTTTTTCAAACTATATAGTAGTATATATAGTATATAAGTTGTGTTGCACACACGAGCACTATTAATTTAATTTTCTTTGTGAGAGGCTGATCATCCTTATTATAGAGTAGGAATGATGTGGCATATGAGAAATAATGCTATTGACTCTTTCATTCAGAGTTGAGTAGTGTGTAGGATTAGGGTCACTAACCCTGATTGATAAGAGATGTTCACAGAGATGGAGTGAATCATTTTCTAGGATGCCCAAGTTACATTAAATGATTGTAGTGATCAAGTGCCAATGGTTAAAGTCGACTTTGCCGAGTTGTATAGAGACTACAAGAATCTAGGAGGTAGGCCGTTCCTCAAAATGGAGTCGTCTATTAAAAGGCAAGATTGGATGGTTACTTCCAAGAGGATCATCGATGGCTTGGAGTTAGATGATGTAATGAGGTAGAAGTCAATCTCTAGATAACTCTAGGGATGAACAATTAACTAGTGGAGTGCTTCTATAGCTTCGATTCCCAAGGATCGATTTACTTGAGATTAGTTCGTAGTTCACTTCAAAAGACGATTTATCTTGACTTTTCCGACGTTGATGTAGGTTAGAGAGTCCACTGATTTGAAGTAAGCAATATTTTTGTATTGGAGTATGTGGCCAAAATCGTTGTGCTACCAAAGTATGGTCTATTTTATGTGGATACCACATAGAGAAAGAATAGAAAGTTTAACATTAGGTTGAATGATCATCTTGGGAAGCGATTAATTGGTCATATTGACGAGGGCTTCGAGAAGATGATTCTTAAGGCTTCATGATGAGAGAGCCAGTACCCAGTGTAGAATGGTTGTCCCGAACCAGCTGAGTAGGGATAAACCATGGAAGCATATGAGTTTATTGTTGTTCTTATTTTGTCAACTGCTCCTTCAACGAAAGAAAAGTGAAATGGTATTACCGTTCATGGTATGCTTTCCACTTATGGTGTTTCCATACGTGTTATATTCGACGTCGTAGTTTCATATTCCATCATATCTAGATTTGATGGGGATATTAGGTTAAGACTCGAGATGGTTAACCGACCTATGATTGTGACGGACCTAGTTAGGGACCTAGTTAGCCTATATATGGTTTGTTGAAACATTGTCTAATTGAGTCATAGGTGTTTGTTCGTTTGCTATTGATTATTTTGGGGTTTGATTGGGTTTGGTATTATAATTTGGGAATGGACCGGCTGAAGGGGATACATAATTGTGGTGGATTGTGAAAGGCCGTTGGTGACAATTGGTAGCGAAGATCCGTATACCCTGGACCTATGGCTTTGGGTCTAGTGTCCAGCATTGGGCTACGAGATACATATCTTGCTTTGGGCTTCGAGATACTAGAGCATGATGGAGAACCGAGATTTCCACTAGTCCCAGGCTTAGGGGTCATACGAGTTATCATATATCTAGAGCAAACTTGGTGACAGTTAGTATTGTTTGATGGATTCTAAGTTTTTTATGGTTACCTCACTAGCCACCTGTCACCCTAGGCATGTCACACGACGTAGCTATTGTGCATATGGATACCGAGACACCTCGACTTTATTAAGTATGGTGTAGGTATTGTGGATAGAGATACCTAGGCACCTCGATAGTACTGAGTATGGAGTACCCGTTTATGATGTTGTAGAGTAGCAAATTATCGATGTTATGTGCTAACTCTTTGGTTTTAGGAACAAGTCAGGTATGGTTCGTATACCCTCTGATCTGTACACTATATCAACTTATATCGTATTTTGAGATTGTTTATCGCTTACACCAGACTGTTGGACGACCCAAGGTTTTATGCTTTGCTTCTTATTATCTTGGGTACTCTTAAATGAGTAGATTAGAGAACAGGCTAGATGACATATGGAGTTGTACAGATGGACTAGCAAGAGGTGATGTTTACCCATACTTATATTTGAGCTTGTTATTGTATATTGAGCCCTATGACGCTATGGAACCTTGGTAATGTTTGACTTACTATTATTAGAGATAGTTTATCAGTTGAGTTTATGTATCAATTGTATAAACTCTTTTACTATATTGTATAACTATGTGGACCTTATACTCTTATGATTATTTCACATATTTATTACCGTCTCGACTGTTTTGTATCTGTGTTGGCTATTATATTTTATCCGATGCGATGTGAGATATACGACAGGTTATGTGATTAGTTAATGTTTTCCTTTTTCTTCTTTTCCATTCTCTTCTCTTTTATTTCTTCTTCTTTACTTCTTTTCTTTCCTTTGACAACCATTCTGCATCGTTGGTGAAGGGCAGTCGTTACATTTGGTATCACGACATAGGTTATATGATTAACCTGAGTTGATACCGTGATTCAGTAGAGAGAGGTTATGAGATATCGCCTTAGACTGGATCTAGATTGGATATGCATATGCTAAGAGATCATTGATGACTCAGAAAGTTTTCTTTTGTACTCGAAGTAGGGGTATTGTATAATGGGGACGCCCATGGATTGGTAGCGAGGATACTATGCCCTAGACCTATGGCTTTGGATCTAGTGTCTAGCTTCAAGCTACGAGACATGTATCCAGTTTTGGGCTGCGAGATACTAGAGTACGATGGAGAACCAAGATGTCCACAAGTCCTTGGCTTTGGGGTCATACGAGTTATCATATATCTAGAGCACGCTGGTGACATTTAGTATTGTTTGATGGATTCTATGTTTGTTATGGTTGCTTCAGTGGCTATATGTCACCTTAGGGATGTCATACGAGGTAGGTATTGTGCGTAGGGGTACCTAGACACCCCATCTTTATTTAGCATGGAATAGGTATTGTGGATCGAGATACATAGGCACCCCGACTATTTATTGAGTGTGGAGTACCCTTTTATGATGTTGTAGGGTAGCAAATTATCGATGTTATGTGCTCACTCTTTGTATGTAGGGTCAATTCAGTTATGATTCGTATACCCTCTGATTTATATACTATATCGACTTTTATACAATTTTGAGATTGTTTATCGCTCACACCAGACTATTGTATGACTCGAGGTTTTATGCTTTGCTTCTTATTATCTCGGGTATTCTTAAATGAGTAGATTAGAGAGCATGTAGTTCATATTTCGCTTCGAAGAGGATTTATCTTAACTTTTCCCAGTGTTGATGTTGGTTAAAGAGTTCGCCGATGTGGAGTAATGCGATATTTTTGTGTTGGAGTATGTGGCCGAATTCGATGAGCTGCCGAACTATGGTCTATTTTATATGGACACCCCATAGAGAAAGAGTGGAAAGTTTAACATTAGGTTTAGTGGCCATCTTGGGAAGCGTTTAATTGGTCATATTGACAAGGGCTTCGAGAAGATGATTAAGAAGGCTTCATGATGATAGAGCATGTACCCAATGTAAAATGGTTATCTCGAATCAGCTGAGTAGGGATAAACCATGGAATTATATGAGTTTATTGCCTTTTGGATTTCATTAAGTGCTCCATCAATGAAAGAAAAGGGAAATGGTATTACCGTTTGTGGTATGCTTTCCACTTATGGCATTTCCATACGTGTTTTATTCGACGGAAAGGTTTCATATTCCATCATATCTAGATTTGATGGGGATAATGGGATTGAGACTCGGGATAGTTAACCGACCTATGATTGTGATGGACCTAGGTAGGGGCTTAGTCAACCTATATATGGTTTTTCGAGACTTTGTCTAATTGAGTCATGGATGTTTGTTCGTTTGCTATAGATTATTTTGGGGTTTGATTGGGTCTGATATTATAATTTGAGAATGGACCAGCTGAAGGGGATATAGAATAGTGGTGGATTGTGAGAGGCTATTGGTGATGATTGGTAGCGAGGACCCATATACCCCAGACCTTTGGCTTTGGGTCTAGTGTCCGGCTTTGGTCTGCGAGACACGTATATAGCTTTGGGCTGTAAGATACTAGAGTATGATGGAGAACCGAGATTTCCACTAGTCCATGGTTTAGGGGTCATACGAGTTATCATATATCTAGAGCACAGTTAGTGACAGTTAGCATTGTTTGATGGATGATATGTTTTTTATGGTTGCTTCAGGAGCCACCCGTCACCCTAGGGATGTCACACGGGGTAGGCATTGTGCATATGGATACTCGACACCTCGACTTTATTTAGTATGGAGTAGGTATTATGGATAGAGATACCTAGGCACCCTGACAGTTTACCGAGTATTGAGTACTTTTTTATGATGTTGTAGAGTAGAAAATTATCGATGTTATGTGCTAACTCTTTGGCTGTAGGGACAAGTCAGGTATGATTCGTATACCCTCTGATCTGTATATTATGTCGACTTTTATATCTTTTTGAGATTGTTTATCACTCACGCTAGACTCTTGTCTGACCCAAGGTTTCATGCTTTGCTTCTTATTACCTCAGGTACTCTTAAATGAGTAGATTAGAGAGCATGTGTGGATGACATATTGAGTTCTGCAGATGGACTAGCAGGACGTGATGTTTACTCATACTTATATTTGAGCTTGTTATTGTATATTCCGCCTTGTGAGACTATGGAGCTTTGGTAGTGTTTGACTTACTATTATTAGAGACAGTTTATCGGAAGAGTTTATGTATCAGTTATATAAACAATTTTATTATATTGTATAACTCTATGGATCTTATACTCTGATGATTATTTCACATTGCTATTACCATCTCAACTGTTTTATGTTTGTGTTGGCTATTATATTTTATCAGATGCAATGTGAGATGTATGACAGGTTAAGTAATTAGTTGATGTTTTCCTTTTTCTTCTTTTCCATTCTCTTCTCTTCTATTTCTTCTTCCTTTCCTTTAACAACTGTTCTGCATCGTAGGTGTAGGGCGGTCATTACATTTGGTATCATAGTATAGGTTATACAATTAACCTAAGTTGATACCACGATCCAGTAGAGATAGGGTAGGAGTTATCACCTTAGACTGGATCTAGACTAGATATGCAGGTGCTACGGGATTGTTGGTGACTCAGAGAGTTTTCTGTTGTACTCGCAGTAGGGATATTGTATAGTGGGTGTTATTCGGGTTTTAACCCATCAGGATCTAGGAGAATATGGAACGATTTGATGAAGTCATAACAGTTCAGAACACAACCAAAAAGAGCTAAAGCAACGACTGAGTATGACTAAACCAAGAGACCAGCATTCGTCTAGTCCAATCAGCCGCCAAAGCACAACCAGCTAGTATATCGTCGTCAAAATAGAGCAATTTGTAGCGAGAGTATGCAAACAATGATGATACAAGGTCATGGAAGCACCGCAAACTTCAGAATTCGAAAATAGCCTAATTACTTGGATCGCCAGTGATCCATACCCTATGGATCGCTAGTGATCCATGCAAGATAGTGGATTTCTATAGCACAAAGGAAGTAAAGAATACATAGAAGATACAGCAAAAAATATACTAAGTGTATGGATCGCCAGCGATCCATACACCATGGATCGATAGCGATCCATACTGGATAGACTTAGCGAGCTTGCACACTGAAGCAATGAAAAGGAGCTAAGCAAATAACTCACACATGTGCTATATTCTATGGATCGCTAGCGATCCATGGTTTTGGCTCGGATCGCGAGCTAAGGTCCGTAGCCTCTTCCTCTGTCCATCTATAAGCAGTCAGTGAACAGGCCTGACCCAGAAGCTCTCTGATCTCTATAAATACCATCCTACCTGCAACATAAACTGGATCAGCTCCGGACTGGTTGCTGAAGCTCTGCTGGAAACATTCTTCACTCTTTACCTCCCTCACAGCAGTCTCCAATGGAATTCACTGTGATTCTCCAGTGGATTCCAACTCTGGGGATTCAATCTACCTAAGGATAATCAAAGCCTTGTAATCTAACACTACTTTTATCAGCAATCGGTCTATAATATAACTATAAAGTGGACGTAGGCTTCATTCACAGCCGAACCACTATAAAAATTCCCTGTCTTCTTTCTTTTACTGTTCTTTTCTATATTTGTTATTTGTGACATTGCTCTGTCAGAACAGGGCTGGTGCTTTCAAACTCAAACCAGGGTGTTGATCAATTTTTTGGGTTAACATTTTGGTGCTTTCACTGAGAACTCCAACACAGGGTTTAGATCTAGCTATCTACGTTGGATCCCATTGGTCCAAAAGTTAGATCCTCAATCTTTGCATAGAAGGTTTGCTGTAGGCAACAGAAGAACCAACCAAGAAGGATCGGAGAAAAAGCAAGCAAACACATGATAAGGTGATAGGTCGCTAGCGATCCATAAAGTTTGCTTATGGGTCAATCAACTCTCTCACGTCATGATCCAATAGGCACCCCATAAGACAAAGTACTAAAATAAGTTAAGTACATGGGTCAATCAACTCTCTAGTTCGAAGGGGATATAATCGAAAGGAAGCAATGGGTGGAGCTCCAAGAATCATGATGGAAGAAAACGTTAACACTCCACCTACTACAAAAGCACCGGCTACAAACCCAAACTTAGTGGTGAAAATTCCATGAAAAGATATAATGATGACTCTATTCGGCTCTGAAGATGACAAACAATTTGAGGAAGACAAACTGGATGAAAATGCCAATGTGCAAAATGCCAGAAGAAGCTCTAAAACCCATGCCGTAGCACCGTGCTAAGCAATGCATGAGGAACTGCTACTCAAACGGTACTCCTAGAGGCAGGAGTACCAAGAAGATATGATATAAACCAAGATCAATTACAATGCCTAGCTCCCATGGTATATTGTGACCACTCCCGACTGACCAGCTTCCAATCCTATCATGGAGCTCCAATCATCGAATCACGAATGGTTGTCGTCAAAAATCTTCAAAATTTGTCAAAATGGTTGTCGAAAAACTCACGTCAGTCCTTACTTGAAGTCGAACTCGGGTAATCACCCATTTGACTCGAAGTAAACCTAGGAAATTCAGGCCTAAAATTAGACTCGGGTAGAACAAAGATTTTCTCCAAGCAAACATGCAAATGGCTCCAAGCAACGTTTGTCACCAACCCAGCACTTCAAAGTCTGTGACTCCAAGCAAATGGCAAATTTTCTCAAATCAGACTCCAAGTAAAATAGCACCGATCCATCAATGCCGATCCATCTTCCTTTGCCCATAACTCGAACATGCAAACTCCAAATACCTTGAAATTTGGAATGCAACCTTATGGGGCCTTTTTGTCACTCCCGACTGATCCTACCATGTTTGAATTTTTTTGGGGATCGTCACTGATCCATGACCCCATCATAAGTGATTCGCCATTCAGTCAGCATTTCCATTCATTTAACCATGGACAATCATGCATCTAACATTCTCAAGCATTATAAACTTCTGTAACTTGAAAATGGACCAGTCTTACAACAATTAGAGCATCTTCCCCAATTGAAACTCATTAATCGAAGCCATTCAACATACAGAATATTCAAAGAAGTTTATCATGCTAATTATACCTTTTGTACAACTGTACAACTGATTCAAAATTTCTTTGTTACAGGTATGACTAGCATATGGACGAAGCGAGGGCGAAGGATGCACTCTGCTGCAAGGCCCTTGGGAATGATTAAAGGATGAAACAACCTACTACCCTGGATGAATTCAACGGGAAGGCAAACCGGTTTTAAAGACTAGAAGTAGTGCAATTGGAAGAAGGCAACCCGACAATTTTCCATAGAACATACCAAATGGTGAAGGAGCTACATGACCTTAGGGAGCTTCTACCCAAGCATAACTACTAAGACCCAGTATAAAAGTGCCCCAGCTAACTAATGAAATCAGATGAAAGGATGATTATCAATTAACACTATAGCTAGCTAGCAACTAAAGAATTGGACAACAACCTAAAGTGATGCCTTCTCACTCATCTTTGTCTACTCTCCTTCTCCAAATGAGCCGTACTAGGATGCTAGAGGCATTACAGACATCACATAGAAAGAAATACTTCTATGTCCTCAACAAGTCATGTCAATCCCCCTTCTGGGAATTGGCGTTGCTGGTGGCGTCGAGAAGCCTTGTCCAAAGGATCGTCGAACAAACAAATCCAACACCTTAGCCTACAGGAATCGATAAAACCATGTTCGCTTGAGACAAATTCAAAAAATCCTCTTGAAGTCGATGAATCAATGCTTTAAGACTGCCGGGTCGTCGGATACACAACCCAAAACTCCTCTCGGAATCAATAAATTATCATTCCAAGGCCGTCTAGTTGCCGGACATCCAACCACAAAAAACCCTTTGCGAACGTGATGGTCTTCATGAACTAAAGCGTCGTGAAGGTAACCGGTAGATCAGCTATCATCTGATCCAAAAAAACCTTCGCGAACGTGATGGTCTTTCACGAACTAAAGCGTCGTGAAGGTGAACCGGCAGATCAACGGTCATCTGATCCAAAACACCCTTCGCGAATGTGAAGGTGTTTCAAGAACCAAAGCATCGTGAAGGTAAACCGGTAGATCAGCGGTCATCTAATCCAAAAAACCCTTCGCGAATGCGAAGGTCATTCACAAACCAAAGCGTCGTGAAGGTAAACCGGTAGATAAGCGGTCATTTGATCCAAAAAACCCTTCGTGAACAGGAAGGTCTTTCACGAACCAAAGCATCGTTAAGGCGAACCGGTAGATCAATGAAATTTATGTATGACTGATATCCACGAAGGTGAATAGGAAGATCAACGATCATCTGGTCTAGAGCTCCTTGAAGTCAATGAAGTCATGCTCTAGGGCCACAAATCGACAATCATACCAGTCACTCTGCAAAACTAATGGAATCACTTCCAACGACCAATGAGACAAACTCTGCTAAATTCTAGAGCTTCAAAGTCGCTCAAAGAAACTAAGCCAAAACTGAACTGACGTGTGATCAATCAGAGGCTAATTCGAATCAAGCCAACATTCAGAACCTGGGAAAACCACACCTACTGGGCCCCCAACAACCCTGTGGAATGGGGGGCACCGCACACAGTTGAATAGCCATAAGAAAGGCCAAGACTAATCATACCACAGTTCTGTTTTTCCCAATAAAAAATTCTGGTATTCTGACAACTGCAGACTTAATGACCTGGCTACTAAAACAAACGAAAACTAGCATAATACTTACCCACTTCTTTCCAACTACTATTTTACTGCTCTTGGTGACCAATTCCTCTTCCTTTTAGACCATATGCCAGCCAAAAACCCATTCTCTAGAGGCGGTTTGGATCAAGGGTTAAGATTCATACCCTGAACTCCCATAGGCCTTTTCTTCAATCCATCTTCATGCAGTCAGCTATAGATCTCTCCACCATGGTAGCCTGATCTATTTGGATGAGTACATCTTCTAGTAACACGGAAGGATCATCCAAGCCATGGTCACCCGAACCAAAAACTATTTAGCTTCTTACACCAATAAAACCGTGTTCATGTAAGCAACCTGCTGAGTCGACGAGGTCAAATCGACTCGCTGGACCAGTGGAAATTGATCCTTGCCTTCTAGAATCCAATGTTGCTTCGGCAACATCGGAAAGTCCCAAAATTACGCTCCTCACATTGCCCGAATATAGGCAACACCGAGGAGTACCAAAAGCCGCACATTTCATAAGCCGCGCCAAAACATACGCTCCTCACATTCCCCGAAGATAGGCAACGCCGAGGACCACCAAAAGCCTCGCATTCCATAAGCCACGCCAAAACATACGCTCCTTGCGTTGCCTAAAGATAGGCAACGCCGAGGAGCACCCAAAGCCATGAATTCCATAAGCCGCGCCAAAACATATGCTCCTCGCGTTGTCCGAAGATAGGCAACGCCGAGGAGTACCAAAAACCATGCATCCAATAAGACGTGCACTAACTTCCAAAACACAAACTCCTCGACATTGCCCGAATATTGGCAACAACGAGGAACATCACCGAAAAATCATGCCCCTGAAGCGTAAACACCTCACATTACCCGAAGATAGGTAGCGCTAAGGAGCATCAGAACTGGATCGAAGGGCCATGTCAATCTCGAACACCGCGCATCTCATGACCAGCGCCAACTATTTCTATGACTTGGAATGATGGGCACAACTCCAACAAAAGCGGAGTACTACAAACCAACAGAAAAGCTTCAACTAACGACACTTAATGATTAAAACTACCCTCAATTAACCCATGCAACATGCTCCCCTCAAACACGCATATATTGCATACTTACCAGAATATCAGAAGAAACTTGGATTACACACTAAAGTTACAAAACTTCCGAAAGAAGGAAAATCAAGCTGTGACTTAGCCAAATTTCAAGTCTAATATGAAAATTAGCTAACTTTACCGGTCATTTGAAGTAAACAGCCCTATGAACTGGGGGGCATGCACCATACTTAAATAAAAACAATTGAAAACAATAAGTTCACAAGTTCTATTACTCCAAACAAAGAATTGTTGCTCCAAATAATTTTTTTAGCGACAATCAAAAATTGGATAAGTGTAAACGAAACAAGCATAAGTGCACATAACACATATGAATAGACAGATAAGTGTATAGTCAAAATATCAATGTATTGCTTATAATTTCCTTTACATAGGGTCAAAACATGGGGGCCGTACCCACACAACACTGGCCAACAAAAAGAGAATACAGACTCCACAACAAGAACGCTAAGTGCAGACTCTGCAGTTGAACAAAATGACTCAAAAAGAACCAAAACCAGACCAGTCTCCACACGAGCTCCTCAGCGCTTCCTTCCACCGCTCCCCTTTTCGCCCTTCATTTGCAGTTTCTGCCTCGTCTTGGGAGTGGTGTCGCTGCCGGTAATATCAACAAACTCCTCGGTAGCGACATCCTCCACTTGCTCCATTGCCTTCTCAGAAGATTCTCCCTTTGTTATGCACCACCGTGATTTGCGGGAGCTCTTTGCGGCTTTGATTGCTTCGACCTTCTCCTTCTTGATAGCGATCAATTCATGTTGAGTCTTTCGAGGCTGCTCCGTTTGAACTTCCTGCTCCTTAACTTCTACCGATGTTACATCACCCTCTAAAGACACAGAAGGGTCATCTAAGCCATGAAGCGCAACAATCTTTTCGGACTCCGGCCCCGACTGCGAGCCAGACACGGATATGGAAATAGGAACATTAACAGAAACAAGCACGGAGGCTGTGGAAACAACAGCAATTCCGGGCACTGGGAAAGCTGGCACATCATTGGGAAATCTCGATCCTAGCCTTTTGAGAACTGGTGTTGCTCCAGCAACATCAGGAGGGCCCAAACCCTCGCGCATCAGTTCTTGAGCCGTGGAACTACGCTCTTGAAGCATGAACTCCTCACGTTACCTAAAGATTGGTAGCATCGAAAAGTTCCAAACCTTTTTGGATCAACAGGACATATCGATCCTAAAATCTGCGCATCTAATAAGTCGCGCAAACACTAGGTGATGTTGCTTTGGCATCATTAACGAATCGTTAAAATATTCTAAGTACTGGTGTTGTCCCGACAACACCGGGAAACTTGTCTATTATAGGATTAATAAGGATCAACTCCCACTACCCAAAAGAACTGACATTGCTTCGGTAGTGCCGCAAAGCTCACAAACCAAGAAGTCGACAAAGAAATCTGATCTTTAACCGAAGTTAATGTATAAAATGTCGAAATTCAAGACACCCAAGTCACGAGTTCCCAGAGATAGGAGCTACGACGTACCTTTGACTAGGGGCATCCAGGGAGCTAGCTAGAACATCAAGTCTCACATAAATTGTCCAGAATAATCAGCCCTGTGGACTAAGGGGCACATAAAACATTAACACTTGGTTATGATAAAAGTTCGCTCCAACTTGCAATAAAAGGAGGAACTTACCATCGTACAGAGATAGACGATGACAGAAGGCATTTCCAGAATCAAATCATCAATGCACTAGCTTCCAAAGACAGAAGAAGGTGCTCGAATGAGGTCTCAAACCCTAACTTGCAAAAAAACAGCTATTATCCGAAGACAAATAACGAAAAGGAGAGAACGCTTAAAATCAAGTAGCTAAACCATTGATTCCCGAAGATTGGAACCAACGAATAAGGTTGATATCCTCAACAATGCTATTAGTCTAGCATAATGCATATGGCTTGAATCAAGCAAGGTTAAGTGTCACGAATTCAAGACAAACACTACGGAACCCTATCGGTCTATGATCAGTATAGGAATGAACGCGGTCGTACCAGAGGCAATGCAATGACTTGCTCCACAAATTCAGATTTTCTATAAGAACCTAGAGTTTGACACCCAGAATTGAAGGGTCCTGCCCAGAAATGAAGGGTTCCGCAGATAGTCATCAGATCATAACAAAAACCGGTGGGAGGAAATTTGATTTTTCATGAATAAGAATAACTATGGAATTGGTTAAGTAATAGACTTGCATCTCCAAGAGTAATACTTGACGGTTATATACAAGCTAGGCAGTAGAAACGCTTGGGACTATCAACCTTCCAGAACATTGCATCTCCCAGATTTAAGCAACATTGAGAAAACAACCACATTGGGTTAAAAGGAATCTACTCAGCTCTATAGGATTGGTTGAATGATTCAATCCTCACCAACGTGACTTTCCGGCTACCGGAAGATAGGCAACACTAAGAAAATACTTCTACAATCCAATCATCGAAGTGCTGGTTTCTGAAGACCGAAATTAGTACCCAATTGGACTAAAAGTACCACCGAATCGATGAGGAAAATCGATCCCAAACTCCTTAGGCTCGGTGTTGCCTCGGCAACGCCAAGGCCTTCTTTTATCTTTTCAGTACCGGTGTTGCCCTGACAACGCCGAGAAAATTTTCTATTTCCTAAGTATCAGTGTTGCCCCGACAATGCTAGGAAACTTTCTATTTCATAAGTACCGGTGTTGTCCCGGCAATTCCGGGAAACATTCTACTCACTAACTACCGGTATTGTCCCAGCAATGCGAGGAAAATTTTAATCTACAGGGCTGATGAGAAACACTCATCGTAGTGACCCATCGATGCACTAGCTTTTGGAGATAGATATTGGACCTCAACTGAGTTTCTACCCACGTCTTTAGAAAACTACTGTTGCCCGATTACAGGCAACGACCGAAAGACATATCCTTTCATAGGTTAGCTGGATGGTTTAACCTGACATCGCATGAATCAACCACTGCATGGGAATAGAGCTGCGTAGAAAGGAAATCCCATGATTGAATTGCTCCTGTGTTAATTTCTAAGGATGAAAGATGTTGGAAAATCGAATTTCCAAAATTCAACTTAGAAAGAATTTAGATACAACCAAAAAATAGGCAGCCTCGAGGAGATGTTGTTCAGAACCAAGTAGCTAGGTTATCAATTCACAAAGACATGGTGGACATATGAACAAAACTTTCGTTACGACATCAGCAACCATGAAAAGCATGCATGGCCAAGGACAGGCAGGAACAATCATGAAAGGTCGGAAATAAAATCCCCGAACTAACTCAATTCCAGAATGGGATTGAGAGCCAGACTGGGGGCAATTGAGCAATTCACCCCACAGATCTCCATCTCTCACAATTGCCCAAATACAGTCGTTCGAAATAACTAGTCCCTCAAGAAGGGATAGACACACAAATACTTGATCGAAAGAAATGTTTCAAAGTCCAAACAGGAATAACCGCGAGGTTGGTTAGGTCACGGTTCTATATCACAAAACAGAGCATTCTGGTAACAAAATCACCAACAAAGGAAATGATGGATTTAACATCAGAAGTCAACCGTCGCTTATAGTCTGGCAATGACGAGAAGTATCGATGACCTACTTACGATCTAACTAGATCATTTGGTTCCAACTTTCTAGAATATGCCACTACCCGAAGTTTGGTGATGCTAAGAAGAAACTCCCTGAATGAAACTATGGAAACATCGGCTTTCGAAAATAGAAGCAAAAGCTTGATTGACTCTTTAATCCTACCTTCTGGAATCTTATGTTATCCGAAGGTCCAGAAGATTAAAGAAAAATCCATAGGTTTGATTAATCTGTACATGAGTCTACGAAGAAAGAAACCAATACATAATTAGGATCTCAATGCCGGACTCAGAAGAATTTACTTTAGCAAAAGATGCTAGAAACGCATCTTTCTAATACATACTGACATCATTACAAAACTTAGATCTTGAGATCAAGCAATAAAGTACCTATTTCCTGAATATAGGAGCTATTGTGTCAATCAAAGTGGGGCAATTGAACGGAGATCTAGTCTCCCCAAACCTGCTGGTTCAGTAGTCAAAGTAATCAGCCCACGGACTAAGGCATTTACACAAACACTTTGTTGAAATGAACTCAATTTAGCATAAGTAGGGATTAACTATAGAACTGGCTAGACCAAGCTACTTCATAGTTTTGAACAAAGGTATGAAACAAAATATGCCAAAATGACCGTAGAAGCATTACTTTCATGCATAGAATTACAGTAAATGAATATGCTACATATGAACACAAGAGGTGCAATAGCAAGAAAAAGCAATGCTCGAAATCGAGTAATTAAACCAATAGTCCCCGAAGACAGAGACTAGTGTGCAAATTGAATTCCAAAAAACGCAAAGGAAGGATAATCGCAATCGAACAACTCATGCGCTAGTTTCCAAAGAATGAAACCATGCCTTGTAATTTGATTGTAATCAATCATCTCAATATGATAGGAATAATAAGCGAAGCCTAAGTTGCAAAAGACCCATCTTCTGGAGGAATGAAAGTTCCTCCGTCGGACTAAAGATTGGATGACCGAAAATTCATTTTCAACAACAAAACTTGGCATTCAAACCCTCTAGGTTTGTTCTACTTCAAATAATATCCTTGTATAACCAATGCCCGGAATCCTATTGAAATTGACGTATGTTGACCAGCCGGGTTTTGAGCGATGATCGGAGCAGATCCAATGTGTTATCTACATGAGAAGAATCCAGTATCCTAAATACTGAAAACAAACAATCTAGTGTAGATAGCTTGCTTGCATTTGAAAAACAATCCATATCATCTTGTGAAATTATCTCTTCCACACTTACCCGTTATCGATCAACGGTCGAAAACAAAGTAGCCGTCCGAAGCGACGCGGGAAGCTTTTCTTTTCAGGACCACTGGAGTACAGAAACGAGAGCAGCGATACGATGGAATCATCCACTATATCCGATTCTGGAATAAATTGTTGCATTAGGATTCAAAAACGTCGACGGGAACTTAACCAAATTCTTGAAAAGAAGAAGTTAAAGAACATGAGTGAGACTTTCCTCCAGAACGGCATACAATCCTTCAAGACAACACATAGCTTCACCGCCGGTTGAAATAAAACTATATAGGACAACTCCAAACCTACATCATGCACCCACTTACCAACCTAAACCCTTGTGTAAACTACGGAGCAAAGATTGCATCGTCAATAGTAGGAATTGAAATTTAGATTGAAAACAAAAAACAAACAGTTGTCCGAAGTCAGTTAATTGAGAACATCTTGAGGTGGATTCTAACGATTCACATCAAAAATTCAACACTCAAAGCCAAATTTGCATCGTAACCTCGACACGATCAACTAGATTTCACAAAAAGAAGATTCAAAAGAAGTTACTTCCAGAGAACGCCTTGTTTTCAATGAAGGCATACTCTGGGGGGCAAAAGTTATATGGGTTTTTAACCCATCAGGATCTAGGAGAATATGGAACGACTTGATGGAGTCAGAACGACTCAAAACTCAACCAAAAAAGGCTAAAGCAACGAATGAGCATGACTAAACCAGGAGACCAGTGTTCATCTAGTCTAATTAGCAACCAAAGAACAACCAGCTAGTAGATCGTCGTAAAAACAGAGCAAGGTGCAGCGAGACTACGCAAACAATGACGATACAAGGTCATGGAAGCATCCTAACTCCAGACTCTAAAAATAGCCTGAGCACTTTGATCACCAACGATCCATACCGTATGGACCGTTAGCGATCCATGCAAGATAGTGGATCACTATGACACAAAGGAAGTAAAGGAGACATAGAAGATAAAACAAAAAATATACTAAGTGTATGGATCACACATGTCTTAGTGAGCTAGCACACTAAAGCAATGAAAAGGAGCTAATCAAGTAGCTCGCACATGAGCTATAATCTATGGATCGCTAGCGATCTATAGACCATGGATCGCTAGAGATCCTTGGTTTTGGCTAGGGTCGCGAGCTAAGGTTCGTAGCCTCTTTCTATGTCCATCTGCAAGTAGTCATGGAACAGGCCTACCCATAAGCTCTCCGATCTCTATAATTACCATCCTACCTGCAACATAAGCTGGATCTGTAACAACCCTGTATTTTACAATTATTTTTAAATTGATATTTCCAGATTTAAAAGCTTTATTTATGAAAAAGAATAAATTTTGTTATTTTAAATATAAACTTTGATTTTGATATGGATTAGAATTTCAAATATGACTGAATAGAATAATTTTCCAAAAAGTGAATTTTGGTTAAAATAGTCAAACTTTGACTTTTACATTTAAATTTTAAATAGTTGAAATTATAAATTTTATCTTTTATTATGAAAATAGATTTAATAACATGAATACTGCTTTTATTTTCATTGAAAACGGAGTCAAAATGTAAAAGTTATGTACATTTCAATTTTGAGTATAAACTGTTTATTTAACAATTTTGTCTATTTTAAATTGTATAAATTACTTTTTCTTTGTTATATTTTATTTTAATATGTGTCAATATGTTAATTTATGTATATTTTCATCTCTAAATATTTTCAAAAATAATAATAGAATTTTTCCAAAATTTACTATGATGATTTCCTATTTTTAAAGGCTGTTTCCCTGTTTTCTGCTATTTTCTTCATTAAAAATTATATGTAAATTAAATTTTAAATATTTATTTTGTGAATATATTTTTATTTTATGTTATTATTTATGTTTAGAAATATGTTACAAGCTCATATGAATTTTTCTAAAATTTATTCTATTTAATTTCAAATTTTCTAGACTAGTTTACTATTTTTAGATATTTTCTTAATTTAACTTTATATGATTGATAAATATTTATATAAACTATTATATTTTGATAAAATTTCGAAATTTTATCTGGGATTTTTTTTCCAGAAATATAAAGTTATAAAAATAAAATATAGTAATATGAAAGGCCCTAAACCTTCTATCTTCCTATGTGCTTTTATAGTCCACTTTTTTTACGTTTTAACCTAACTTATCATCAATTAGACATTACTATTCCTCATTCTTTTTGTTTCAGCTGACTTCCCCATATCTTTCACGAATTTCAAAGCTTCTTAACCCTAAAAAAAAGTCATGACCTCCATCTTGAAAAAAATTAGGTAAATCCCTCTCTTCTTTCTACTTTCTCTTACTTTTTCTATGCAATTTTGCCTTGCCTTCTCCCTTAATTAAGATCGGCCTCTCCCCCTATTCCACGGCCACCACCTCCTTCCATCTCTTCCCGACCACCACCACCATCTACCCCACCAGATCTGACCATGGCCGAAAACCTTTTGATGGTCAAACCCCTCAAACTACAACCTAGATGCCTAGACCCATGCTTATTTGACCTCTACATGCTCATCCACTTCAACCACCACCCAAACCACCACCATAGCCGCCACCACTCCTTTGACCTAACCATGACACACCCCTCCCCACCTCTGTCCAGTCATGGTGCACCACAGGCCGAGCCCAATCCCCATGGCCGAGCCCTTGTTTTGACCAAAAACCACCTAGTTGCCTCCAAAACCACATCACCTCCTCATGTACAAACTCCACCTTGTCTTGCCTTGAACCCGAGCTATGTTGGCCCAAACCTGACCCAAAACTCGACCACATCTGAACCACATCAGACCCCAAAGCCATACCAAACAATAGAGAAGGCAAAGCAAAAGACTGCGTAGTCGTATCTCCTTTTATTTCAATGTTATTGCATTTTAAAGTCGTATTGAATTTTGCTGTTTTGATTGTTTGTTTTGGGTTGTACACAAGAGTTGTAGATTGGGTTCGATCTCCACTCAAGTCCGTAGTCCTGTCATCGTGCTTTTGTTTCCTTTGTGTATTGGGTTTGATATCTCCAGCACAAACAGGTGAGTTATTCTCACCAGACAATATGTACCTATATAACTAGTAAATTGACACCCTGCGAATCTGTAGAAATATGTTATCATGTTATACTTGACTATGTTATGATCATATGATGTTTATACACCTGTTATATCATATGTTAGTATTATTTAATGTTATTCTATTATTTATATCAGTCATCACCATTGCAAGTTCCCTGTAGACTAGAATCACTATGGGTTGAAATGATACATACCCGAACGGACTTTAGAATAGGGAAAAATCATTATGGGCTGAAATGATAGGCCTGAATGGTTTTTATTTAATTTATCTTAACTTGGGATTGCGGGTTTGAAATGATAGAACCTGGGTTTTTCTTTTTAAACTACGGATTGAAATGATACATATCCGTATCACTTAACCTAGGCTAGAAAACTATATACAGGCCCTGGTTATTTTATAAAGTGTTTTGGATATTTTTAAGTATTTTAAAAATATAAATTTATGAAATTTGATTTAAACAGATTTTGAAATATTTTGAATTAAAGAAATTATGATTTTTCTATGTGTTAAAAATGTAATTAATGAATGGTTTAACTGGATTTTTGAAATATAACTTAAGTTGGAAATTTGGAATTTTGGTTAAAAATGATATTTAAGTTATATAAATAAAATGTATATTAAATTTTATTTGGAAATGGTAAATATGATAATTTGATTAAATTTGAATTTAAGTGATTTATTAAAGTATTATTGATTTTTCTATGAATTTAAGTGGTTAAATAAATGAATGTTTAAAAGTGATATTTTAAAATATAACTTGACTAGGAAATGTGAAATTTGGTTTTAATTAAAGGTTTAAGTTAATTAAATAAAATCGGAAATTTAGTTAATTTGTGAAATGGTAATTTAAATTTGAAGTGTTAAGTTTATTTGTTGAAAAGTGAAGAATTGGACACTTTTACACTTAAATTTATTAAGTAAATTGTTGAAATTGGATTTGATTATAAGGAATTTACTGTGAAAAGATATATGTTAAATGATATGTAAATGAACATTTTAAATGTTAAAATATGATTTTTAAAATGTTTATGTGTTTTAAATTAAAGTTATTTAATTGCTGGAAATACACTAACACCTGAAATTAACTTTTAATAGCATTCAGAAATGCTATAGATTCTGTTTTGAACTAAAATTGTGTAAAAAGGAGCTATTACAACATTTCTGAAATGCTGTAGTTGCTGTAGTTGAACTTAGAGGCTAATATTGAACTCAGGCCTATTATAGCATTCTCTGGAAATGCTATAATGGTCTGCAGTCTATGTTGAAATCAAATTTAACCCTTGTTTTGAAATCTAAACTACCGCAGCACTTCTGAAATGCTGTCTTTTCTGTTTTGAACTATAATTCAACTAAAACTGAGTTTTAACAGCAGTTTTAAGTGCTGTCTTTGCTGAATTAAAAATGTTCTCAAATATAACTTATAGCAGTTGTTTTTAAATGTTGTGAAATGCTAAAATTTTAATAATTAGGGTTTTTGACTTAGTAAACGAACTCAGAATGGTTTGAAAACTTTGGAAATTGAATACTTGATTTGAAAGTATAATAATTACACTTTTAAAAGGTTTAAATTAATTATTTTGATTGGAATATAAACTATTTAAAAGTGATTTGAAATGATACTAAATGAATGATATCTTTGAATTTAAAAGGGTATTTAAAGTTGAATATTTGGATTTGAACTGATATGATATTTTATTATATTAAAATGGTTTGAAATGAAGTTTGGGAAGATATGATATTTTGATATATTAAAATTATTTGAAATGAAGTTCGGAAAGATATGATATTTTGATATATTAAAATGATTTGAAATGAAGTTTGGAAAGATATGATATTTTGATATATTGAAATGAATTGAAATGAAGTTTTGGAAAGATATGATATGTTAATATATTAAAATGGTTTGGAATTGATTTAATCTTTATTTTGATAAAGATTTGGATTTGAAATGATATTCTATTTTGAAGTATAAAATATTATTTTAAAATTATAACCACGGGTTATAATAACGATTGGTTGTTAAAGAGACCGGGATCAGATATGGACATACTCTCTGTCGATACCGAAAACCACTTTGACAACTATGTACGCGGTGGAGTTTCTAGAATGAAGTAGGATGGTGGCGACGATCCTAAGGTATATACGTGGACCCAACTCCCGTGAGTTGGCATAAGGTGGCTAAAACAGGAGCGATTGACGGACCAAGGAGGTAGCACCTCTTATCGG
The DNA here is from genome assembly GCA_030737815.1 of Allium fistulosum. Classification (NCBI taxonomy): domain Eukaryota; kingdom Viridiplantae; phylum Streptophyta; class Magnoliopsida; order Asparagales; family Amaryllidaceae; genus Allium; species Allium fistulosum. The sequence continues at coordinate 319,877,578 of CM060902.1, read as the reverse complement.
ACACACTTCTTCGATACCATTCTATTACTTGTGATTGATTTGGTGGCCACCCTTGATTTGGGAGTGTTTTTCGAGGTGGGTGGTAGTGGCTGCTATGCGTCACCACTAGTCCGGATGCGTAATTGGTATATCTACCCTGGCATTGCCTAGTTGTGCCGTGTCACCTACCATATCGAGCTTTACTACGATTTTGATTTTTAAGATCCGACCACGTTAAGGTTCACCATCCCCTTAATGCTATTTTCTATATGATTATACTTTACTAATTAGACACTACTGTATATAGCGTATATTACTACATAGTAAATAGTTTAACGGATCCTTAAAGAATGGGCGATCCCAAGCATTCTTTAAGTTACTTGTACCTTTATTACAGTTCACCTGAGTTGGTTTACATTATATAAGTATATATTGTCCTGACTCGAGTGTTTTGTGTTTTGCTTTACGCTCGGGTCAGCCTGAGTTATTCACAGATTTGGATTTCCACTCTCTCGAGATTTGAATCGTTGGAGATTGTCTGCTTGTCTGGTCCTATCTATTTCTGTTGTGTTGTTCTACTCAGCTTGTACTTGGTTATTGTATTGAGACCTCTGCTATACTTTATTTTCTCCTGTTGTATCTTATGTAACTTTGCTTTATTTATATAGTACCTTCATGAACTACTATCTCTTTTACTTCCGCTGCATTATTTTACTCTGTGTCTGTGATCTGTGACTATATTTATTTACTGCATATTCTGAGATTTGCCAAATTTTTATTTACAACGTGGTATTTTGAGGAATTCAATTCCGGCATGAGTGTCTACCTATACACTTATAATGGATGCGAATGGTTGAAAATATTGGGTCGTTACAGTTGGTATCAGAGCTTTGGCTTTGAGGCAAAACTTAGAATGTATGGTAAATTTAGTTACAGAATCACTTTCATTCGAGCTTGAATCTCTTCATTTTTATTTGATTTCCTTTGAATTTTGGAACATTCCCTGCGGTTCCAAAATCCATTCCTGTCCCTCACTATTCATTAAGTCACGGTTGACCCGGTTAAGGTTGGCCGCGATTTATTTAAGCTTGTCCATCTCCCTACTCTGTTATTTAATCATCTTGTCTTTTGTTCCAATCTATCTTCCAAACATTTTGAACTGTACTTGTAAATTAATGTTTTGTTTTATATATTGTGTTGTTTGGGTTGTTGATATTGATTTGAGTTTCCGATTGATTCGTCTGATCAACGCTATCGATAGGATTTCTAAAACACTTTGACAGAACAAACTGACACAATATTATTTTAAAATTGCTAATGAAATAAATTTTGATATAAGTAAATATTATGGAACTTAATAAATTGATTTAAATTAATTATTTGAAATGATAATACTTGATTTATCATTTATTGTTCTATAAATAAATTTATAAATAGTTGTTTATAAATTTATTTGGGAACTGAAATGAATTTAAAACAAGAAATTTAAGAATTTAATTTCCGAAGGATTTCAAACCTTGTGTTTAAAGTTTTAAAAGGATATATTATTTAAAGTATTTCAAAGTAGAAATTTGTTTCTAAAGGATTTTTAAGTTTAAAAATTTAGTGCTCTTCTCTTTGTCGCTGGAAAATAATTTCGGTGATGACTGCAGCATCCTCGACGTTCATTTTCGAGTTTCGAAGTGAAGAGACCGTTCTGTAGTCTTGCTACAGCTTGTTTTGGAAAATCTAATTGATTTGAATTTCTAAAATATGACTGGATTATAATATATATAGATATATGATTTAAATTTGATTTGACATATTATGTATATATAATTACTTATCTCTAAATGGTTTGAAGGGAATTGGAAGTTTAATTCTTAAATTTTATTTTAAAGAATAATTTCAGTTATAAGAAGAAAATCAAAAATTTGAATAAATGATTAAAACTTGAGATAATTGAATTGGAAAGTTTTACTTGTATAACACACAATTTCATTCCAATATAACTTACCTAAATTACACAGAAGTTGAATATGGAATTGGGTAATATACAATATAAAAAGGATTTTTATAAATAAAATTTGAGTGGTTATAATACATGTTATACACTTAAATTTTAGTTATAAAAGATTAACAGAGGCAAATAGTGAAAAAGGAATTTAAAGAGATTTTATTTAAATAACTTAATAATCAAATTTGATTTACTATGGAACCTTAAGTCTACATAGGAATTTTAATAAAGGTTATTTCCTAAAATGAATATGTTGTATAATAAATAATGTATCTTTGAATAGATAAAATAAAATACATTTGAATTAGACATTTTGTAATAAAGTTTATTTAACTTGAATTCATAGTTTAATTGATGTCTAAATGAATAAATGTGTAAAGAAATTTGATTGTTATATTTGCTATATAAATATTTTATTTATGAAATAGATATGTCTTGAAAAATGAATGATAATGATTTAAATAGTTAAAATGTATTTTAACATCACTAAAAATTTATAATTGAGAATTTGGTTTTCAAATGGAATTTTAAGTGTAACTTATTAAAGGAATATCTATTTGTGAAATGGGTATTTTAAATAAAGTGTTAGGTTATGTGTTAAATTGAGAGCTAACTAAAATAGTGAACTTTTAACTTAATAAATGAAGTATAGTTTGAATTGAATATTCCATTCATAAAAGTTTGTTTTAATAAGTCATAAGTTAAATGATATCCAAATGAATATTTCTGAAATTGAACTGATTTGAAATACTAATATATCTACTGTAGCATTTTATAAGTGCTACTATTTTGAAAATACAATGTTTTGGAAATTTTTAAAATTGAATGAACTTAGAAATGTTACAACTTTAAAATGAATATTATTTGACCTTGAATTAAAATGGTTTAAATAAAGATTTTTTTTTAAAGGTGTTATGATTTTCTAAGTATTATGTTCTTTTTTTTAAAAGAATAACATTTCCAAAGTGTTATGATTTTAGTAGTATGATTTCCAAATGATAAACATCCCTAAATTGTTATGATTTCAAAGCATTATGGTTTCAAATTTATTATCTTATTTTGTTTTTTTCCAAACTATCTTTTGGTTGTCCTTATTTCTCTTATCTTGTTACAGAATGGGAAGGCTATTGCTTATACCAGTCTGTTTAGAAATCTTTCTATAATCTTTGATAATCTTTGTTACTCATCTGGATCTGAACACTGTTTTTCCATTCATAGACCGTCGGTCAAGTGAAAAGGGTGATTCAGACTCTAGAGGATCTTTTCGTGTTTGTATTCTTGATTTGATCACCTCCCTGTTGTTAAACTTACCTATAACAACAGTTATCAGGTGTAATTTAAATCTCCTTGTCATCTTATTTTAATCTTATTTCACTATATCTTTTTCTGTGCTTTCCCGTACCTCGTTCCTTTTCGGGGACGAAAAGTTTTGAGTGGGGGAGAGTGTAACAACCCTGTATTTTACAATTATTTTTAAATTGATATTTCCAGATTTAAAAGCTTTATTTATGAAAAAGAATATAAACTTTGATTTTGATATGGATTAGAATTTCAAATATGACTGAATAGAATAATTTTCCAAAAAGTGAATTTTGGTTAAAATAGTCAAACTTTGACTTTTAAATTTAAATTTTAAATATTTGAAATTATAAATTTTATCTTTTATTATGAAAATAGATTTAATAACATGAATACTGCTTTTAGTTTCATTGAAAACGGAGTAAAAATGTAAAAGTTATGTACATTTCAATTTTGAGTATAAACTGTTTATTTAACAATTTTGTCTATTTTAAATTGTATAAATTACTTTTTCTTTGTTATATTTTATTTTAATATGTGTCAATATGTTAATTTATGTATATTTTCATCTCTAAATATTTTCAAAAATAATAATAGAAATTTTCCAAAATTTACTATGATGATTTCCTATTTTTAAAGGCTGTTTCCCTGTTTTCTGCTATTTTCTTCATTAAAAATTATATGTAAATTAAATTTTAAATATTTATTTTGTGAATATATTTTTATTTTATGTTATTATTTATGTTTAGAAATATATTACAAGCTCATATGAATTTTTCTAAAATTTATTCTATTCAATTTCTAATTTTCTAGACTAGTTTACTATTTTTAGCTATTTTCTTAATTTTACTTCATATGATTGATAAATATTTATATAAACTATTATATTTTGATAAAATTTTGAAATTTTATCTGGGATTTTTTTCCGGAAATATAAAGTTATAAAAATAAAATATAGTAATATGAAAGGCCCTAAACCTTCTATCTTCCTATGGGCTTTTATAGTCCACTTTTTTTACGTTTTAACCTAACTTATCATCAATTAGACATTACTATTCCTCATTCTTTTTGTTTCAGTCAACTTCCCCATATATTTCACGAATTTCAAAGCTTCTTAACCCTAAAAAAAAGTCATGGCCTCCATCTTGAAAAAAATTAGGTAAATCCCTCTCTTCTTTCTACTTTTTCTTACTTTTTCTATGCAATTTTGCCTTGCCTTCTCCCTTGATTAAGATCGGCCTCTCCCCCTATTCCATGGCCACCACCTCCTCCCATCTCTTCCCGACCACAACTACCATCTACCCCACCAGATCTGACCATGGCCTAAAACCTTTTGATGGTCAAACCCCTCAAACTACAACCTAGATGCCTAGATCCATGATTATTTGACCTCTACATGCTCATCCACTTCAACCACCACCATAGCCGCCACCACTCCTCTGACCTGACCACAACACACCCCTCCCCACCTCTGTCCTGTCATGGTGCACCACAGGCCAAGCCCAATCCCCATGGCCGAGCCCTTGTTTTGACCAAAAACCACCTAGTTGCCTCCAAAACCACATCACCTCCTCATGTACAAACTCCACCTTGTCTTGCCTTGAACCCGAGCTATGTTAGCCCAAACCTGACCCAAAACTCGACCACATCTGAACCACATCAGACCCCTAAGCCATACCAAACAATAGAGAAGGCAAAGCAAAAACTGCGTAGTCGTATCTCCTTTTATTTCAATGTTATTGCATTTTAAAGTCGTATTGAATTTTGCTGTTTTGATTGTTTGTTTTGGGTTGTACACAAGAGTTGTAGATTGGGTTCGCTCTCCACTCAAGTCCGTAGTCTTGTCATCGTGCTTTTGTTTCCTTTGTGTCATTGGTTTTGATATCTCCAGCACAAACAGGTGAGTTATTGTCACCAGACAATATGTACCTATATAACTAGTAAATTGACACCCTGCGAATCTGTAGAAATATATTATCATGTTATACATGACTATGTTATGATCATATGATGTTTATACACCTATTATATCATATGTTTATGTTATTTAATGTTATTCTATTATTTATATCAGTCATCAACATTGCAAGTTCTCTGTAGACTAGAATCACTATGGGTTGAAATGATACATACACGAACGGACTTTAGAATAGGGAAAAATCGTTATGGGCTGAAATGATAGGCCTGAATGGTTTTTATTTAATTTATCTTAACTTGGGATTGCGGGTTTGAAATGATAGAACCCGGATTTTTCTTTTTAAACTGCGGATTGAAATGATACATATCCGTATCACTTAACATAGGCTAGAAAACTATATACAGGCCCGTGGTTATTTTATAAAGTGTTTTGGATATTTTTAAGTATTTTAAAAATATAAATTTTTGAAATTTGATTTAAACAGATTTTGAAATATTTTGAATTAAAGAAATTATGATTTTTCTATGTGTTAAAAATGTAATTAATGAATGGTTTAACTGGATTTTTGAAATATAACTTAAGTTGGAAATTTGGTTAAAAATGATATTTAAGTTATATAAATAAAATGGATATTAAATTTTATTTGGAAATGGTAAATATGATAATTTGATTAAATTTGAATTTAAGTGATTTATTAAAGTATTATTGATTTTTCTATGAATTTAAGTGGTTAAATAAATGAATGTTTAAAAGTGATCTTTTAAAATATAACTTGATTAGGAAATGTGAAATTTGGTTTTAATTAAAGGTTTAAGTTAATTAAATAAAATCGGAAATTTAGTTAATTTGTGAAATGGTAATTTAAAATTTGAAGTGTTAAGTTTATTTGTTGAAAAGTGAAGAATTGGACACTTTTACACTTAAATTTATTAAGTAAATTGTTGAAATTGGATTTGATTATAAGGAATTTACTGTGAAAAGATATATGTTAAATGATATGTAAATGAACATTTTAAATGTTAAAATATGATTTTTAAAATGTTTATGTGTTTTAAATTAAAGTTATTTAATTGCTGGAAATACACTAACACCTGAAATTAACTTTTAATAGCATTCGGAAATGCTATAGATTCTGTTTTGAACTAAAATTGTGTAAAAAGGAGCTATTACAGCTTTTCTGAAATGCTGTAGTTGCTGTAGTTGAACTTAGAGGCTAATATTGAACTCAGGCCTATTATAGCATTCTCTGGAAATGCTATAATGGTCTGCAATCTATGTTGAAATCAAATTTAACCCTTGTTTTGAAATCTGAACTACCGCAGCACTTCTGAAATGCTGTCTTTTCTGTTTTGAACTATAATTCAACTAAAACTGAGTTTTAACAGCAGTTTTAAGTGCTCTTTGCCGAATTAAAAATGTTCTCAAATATAACTTATAACAGTTGTTTTTAAATACTGTGAAATGCTGAAATTTTAATAATTAGGGTTTTTGACTTAGTAAACGAACTCAGAATGGTTTAAAAACTTTGGAAATTGAATACTTGATTTGAAAGTATAATAATTACACTTTTAAAAGGTTTAAATGAATTATTTTGATTGGAATATAAACTATTTAAAAGTGATTTGAAATGATAGTAAATGAATGATATCTTTGAATTTAAAAGGGTATTTAAAGTTGAATATTTGGATTTGAACTGATATGATATTTTATTATATTAAAATGGTTTGAAATGAAGTTTGGGAAGATATGATATTTTGATATATTAAAATGATTTGAAATGAAGTTTGGAAAGATATGATATTTTAATATATTAAAATGATTTGAAATGAAGTTTGGAAAGATATGATATTTTGATATATTGAAATGAATTGAAATGAAGTTTTGGAATGATATGATATGTTAATATATTAAAATGGTTTGGAATTGATTTAATCTTTATTTTGATAAAGATTTGGATTTGAAATGATATTCTATTTTGAAGTATAAAATATTATTTTAAAATTATAACCACGGGTTATAATAACGATTGGTTGTTAAAGAGACCGGGATCGAATATGGACATACTCTCTGTCGATACCGAAAACCACTTTGACAACTATGTACGCGGTGGAGTTTCCAGAATGAAGTAGGATGGTGGCGACGATCCTAAGGTATATACGTGGACCCAACTCCCGTGAGTTGGCATAAGGTGGCTAAAACAGGAGCGATTGACGGACCAAGGAGGTAGCACCTCTTATCGGACACACTTCTTCGATACCATTCTATTACTTGTGATTGATTTGGTGGCCACCCTTGATTTGGGTGTGTTGTTCGAGGTAGGCGGTAGTGGCTGCTATGCGTCACCACTAGTCCGGATGCGTAATTGGTATATTTACCCTGGCATTGCCTAGTTGTGCCGTGTCACCTACCATATCGAGCTTTACTACGATTTTGATTTTTAAGATCCGACCGCGTTAAGGTTCACCATCCCCTTAACGCTATTTTCTATATGATTATACTTTACTAATTAGACACTACTGTATATAGCGTATATTACTACATAGTAAATAGTTTAACGGATCCTTAAAGAATGGGCGATCCCAAGCATTCTTTAAGTTACTTGTACCTTTATTACAGTTCACCTGAGTTGGTTTACATTATATAAGTATATATTGTCCTGACTCGAGTGTTTTGTGTTTTGCTTTACGCTCGGGTCAGCCTGAGTTATTCACAGATTTGGATTTCCACTCTCTCGGAGATTTGAATCGCTGGAGATTGTCTGCTTGTCTGGTCCTATCTATTTCTATTCCGTTGTTCTACTCAGCTTGTACTTGGTTATTGTATTGAGACCTCTGCTGTACTTTATTTTCTCATGTTGTATCTTATGTAACTCTGATTTATTTATATAGTAGCTTCATGAACTACTATCTCTTTTACTTCCGCTGCATTATTTTACTCTGTGTCTGTGATCTGTGACTATATTTATTTACTGCATATTCTGAGATTTACCAAATTTTTATTTACAACGCGGTATTTTGAGCAATTCAACTCCGGCATGAGTGTCTACCTATACACTTATAATGGATGCGAATGGTTGAAAATATCGAGTCGTTACAGGATCGGCTCCAGACTGGTTGCTGAAGCTTTGCTGGAAACATTCTTCGCTCTCTGCCTCCCTCACAATAATCTCCAAAGGAATTCACTATGATTCTCTTGTGGATTCCAACCCAGGGGATTCAATCTACCTAAGGATAATCAAAGCCTTGTAATCAAACACAACTTGTATCAGCAATCGGTCTATAATAAACCTATAAAGTGGACGTAGGCTTCATTAACAGCCGAACCACTATAAAAATCTCTGTCTTCTTTCTTTTACTATTCTTTTTCTATATCTGTTATCTGTAATATTTCTCTGTCAGAACAGGGCTGGTGCTTTCAAACTCAAGCTAGGGTGTTGATCCATTTTTTGGGTTAATAATGTAGACACCCATAGATTTGTAATGAGGATCTGTATACCCTAGACCAGTGGCTTTTGGTCTAGTGTTTATATTTATGCCAAGAGACACGTATTCAGCTTTAGGCTGCGAGATACTTGAGTACAACGAAGAACTGAGATTTCCACTAGTCCCTAGCTTGGGGGTTATACGAGTTAACATATATCTAGAGCACACTTGGTGACAGTTAGTATTGTTTGATAGATGCTATGTTTGTTATGGTTTCTTCACTAGCTACCTTTCACCCTAGGGATGTCACACAAGGTAGGTATTGTGCATAAGGATACATAGACACCCCAACATTATTTAGTATGGAGTAGGTATTGTGGATAGAGATACCTAAGCACCTTGACTGTTTACTGAGTATGGGGTACCCTTTTATGATGTTGTAGAGTAGCAAATTATCGATGTTATGTGCTGACTCTTTGGTTGTAGGGACGGTTCAGGTATGATTCATATACCCTCTGTTCCATATACTATATCGACTTTTATAGTATTTTGAGACTGTTCATCGCTCACATAAGAATTTTGTATGATTCAAGATTTTATGCTTTGCTTCTTATTATTTTGGGTACTCTTAAATGAGTAGATTATAGAGTACGTATGGATTACATATGAAGTTCTACCGATGGACTGGCAGGAGGTGATGTTTACTCACACTTATATTTTAGCTTATTATTGTATATTCCGTCATGTGACACTATGGAGCCTTGGTATTGTTTGGCTTATTATTATTAGAGACGGTTTATCAGTTGAGTTTATGTATCAGTTGTATAAACTCTTTTACTATATTGTATAACTCTATGGATCTTATACTCTGAAGATTTCAAATTATTATTACTATCCTGACTATTTTATATCTGTGTTGGCTATTATATTTTAGCTGATGCGATGTGAGATATATGACAGGTTAAGTGATTAGATGATGTTTTCCTTTTTCTTCTTTTCCATTCTCTTCTCTTCCATTTCTTCTTCTTCACTTCTTTTCTTTCCTTTGAAAACTGTTTTGCATCGTAGGTGCAGAGTGGTCGTTACATTTGGTATTAGAGTATAAGTTATATGATTAACATGAGTTGATACCGCGATCCAGTAGAGATAGTATAAGAGTTAATGCCTTAAACTGGATCTAGACTATGTATATATACTAGAGATTTCGTATTTGTTATATATTTTGGTTTTTAAATATATATATAGAAGTATATATAGTATATAAGTTTTTTTGCATACAAGAGCACTATTGATGTATTTTTCTCTGTGAGAGACTGATCATCCTTATTATAGAGTAGGAATGATCTATCATATGAGAAATACTATTATTGACTCTATCATTCAAAGTTGAGGAGTGGGCAAGATTGGGGTTAGTAACCTTAATTGATAGGAAATGTTCGCAGAGATAGTGTGAATCGTTTTCTAGGATGCCCAAGTTACTCTAAATGATTATAGTGCTCAAGTGCAAATGGTTAGAGTTGACTTTGTCGACTGTATAGAGACTACGGGAGTCTAGGAGGCAGGCCATTCCTTGGAATGGAGTCGGCTATTGATAAGCAAGATTGGAAGGTTGCTTAAAAGAGGATCTTCGATGGCCTTGAACTAGATGATGCAATGGGGTAGAAGTCGACATCAGGATAACTCTAGGGATGCACAATGAACTAGGGAAGTGCTTCTTTAGCTTCGATTCCTGAGGATCGATTTACTTGAGATTATTTCATAGATCGCTTCAAAGAAGATTTATCTGGACTTTCCCAATATCGATATTGGTTAGTGAGTTCGCCGATTTGAAGTCAAGTGATAATCTTGTGTTGGAATATGTGGCCGAATTCATGGTGCTATCAAAGTACGGTCTATTTTCTATGGATATCCCATAGAGAAAGAATGAAAAGTTTAACATTGGACTGGGTGATCATCTTAGGAAGCGATTGATTGGTCATACTGACGAGGGCTTCGAGAAGATGACCGAGAAAGCTTCATGATGAGAGAGCCTACACCCAGTGTAGAATGCTTATCCCAAACCAATTGAGTAAGGATAAATCATGGTTGCATATGAGTTAATTGCTCTTCTGATTTCGTCCAGTGATCCATCAACGAAAGAAAAGGGAATTGGTATTACCATTTGTGGTAAACTTTCCACTTATGACATTTCCATACGTGTTTTATTTGACGTCGAGATTTCATATTCCTTCATATCTAGATTTGATGGGGATATTGGGATTGTGACTCGGGATGGTTAATCGACCTATGATTTTGACGAACATAGTTAGTGGCTCAGTCAGCCTATATATGGTTTGTCGATACTTTGTCTAATTGAGTCATGGGCGTTTGTTTGTTAGCTATTGATTGTTTTAGGGTTTGATTGGGTTTGATTTTATAGTTCGGGAATGGACCGATAAAAGGGATATAGAATAGTGGTTGATTATGAGAGGTCGTTGGTGATGATTGGTAGCGTGGATCACTTTACCCAGGACCCATGGCTTTGGGTCTAGTGTCCAGCTTTGGGCTACGACACATATATCTAACTTTGGGCTACAAGATAATAGAGTACGATGGAGAACCGAGTTTCCACTAGTCCCTGGCATGGCGGTCATACGAGTTATTATATATCTAGAGCACACTTGGTGACAGTTAGTATTGTTTGATGAATGCTATGTTTTTTATGTTTGCTTCACTAGCCACCTGTCACCGTAGGGATGTCACATGAGGTAGGTATGTGCATGGGGATACCTAGATACCTCGGCTTTATTTTGTATGGAGTAGGTATTGTATATTGAGATACCTGGGTATCCCGACAGTTTACTGAGTATGGAGTACCTTTTTATGATGTTGTAGAGTAGCAAATTATCGATGTTATGTGCCGACACTTTGGTTATAGGGACATGTTGGGTATGATTCGTATACTCTCTAATATGTATACTATATCGACTTTTATAATATTTTGAGATTGTTGATCGCTCACACAAGACTGTTGTCTAACCCGAGGTTTTATGCTTTATTCTTATTATCTTGGGTACTCTTAAATGAGTAGATTAGAGAGTAGGTGTGGATGAAATATGGAGTTTTGCAGATGGACTAGCAGGAGGCGAAGTTTGCTCATACTTATATTTGATCTTGTTATTGTATATTCCACCGTGTGACACTATGGAGCCTTGGTAGTATTTGACTTCCTTTTATTACAGACAGTTTATCAGTTGAGTTTATTTATCAGTTATATAAACTCTTTTACTATATTGTATAACTCTGTGGATCTTATACTCTGATGATTAGTTCACATTGTTATTACTGTCTCAACTATTTTATATCAGTGTTGCCTATTATAATTTATCTAATGCGATGTGAGATATACGACAGGTTATGTGCTTGGTTGATGTTTTCCTTTTTGTTCTTTTCCATTCTTTTCTCTTCTATTTCTTCTTCTTTTCTTCTTTTCTTTATTTTGACAACCGTTTTACATCATAGGTGCAGGGCGGTCGTTACATTTTGTATCAGAGCATATGTTATATGATTAACCTAAGTTGATATCGCGATCCAGTAGAGATAGGGTGGGAGTTATCGCCTTAGACATGATCTAGACTAGATATGCATGTACTAAGGGACCGTTGATGACTCGAAGAGTTTTCTGTTGTATTCGAAGTAGGGGTATTGTATAGTGAGGATGCCCATGGATTGGTAGTGAGGATCCATATACCTAGGACATGTGGCTTTGGGTCTAGTGTCTAGCTTTGGTCTGCGAGTCCCGTATCTAGCTTTGGACTGCGAAATACTAGAGTATGACCGAGAACCGAGATTTCCACTAGTCCCTTGCTTGGGGTCGTACGAGTTATCATATATCTAGAGCACACTTGGTGACATTTAGTATTGTTTGATGGATGCTATGTTTTTTATGGTTACTTAACTAGCCACCTTTCACTCTAGCTTTGTCACATGAGGTAGGTATTATGCATAGGGATACCTAGACACCCTGACTTTATTTAGTACAAAGTTGGTATTGTGGATAGAGATACCTAGGTACCCTAACAATTTACTAAGTATGGAGTACCCTTTTATGATGTTGTAGAGTAGCAAATTATCGATGTAATGTGTTGACGCTTTGGTTGTAGGGATAGGGAAGGTCTGATTCATTGGTCTGTATACTGTATCGACTTTTATAGTATTTTGAGATTGTTTATCGCTCACATCAGACTGTTGTTTAACCCGATGTTTTATGTTTTGCTTCTTATTATCTCGGGTACTCTTAAATGAGTAGATTAGAGAGAAGGTATGGATGACATATGGAGTTCTGCAGATGGACTAGCATGAGGTGACATTTACTCATATATATATTTGAGCTTGTTATTATATATTCCACCGTGTAACATCTAAAGCTTTGGTAGTGTTTGACTTACAATTATTAGAGATAGTTTATCCGTTGAGTATATGTATCAATTGTATAAAGTCTTTTACAATATTGTATAACTCTGTGGATCTTATACTCTGATGATTAGTTCACATTGCTATTACCATCTCGACTGTTTTATATCTGTTTTGGCTATTATATTTATCTGATGCAATGTGAGATATACGACAGGTTATGTGATTAGTTGATGTTTTCCTTTTTCTTCTCTTCTATTTCTTCTTCTTTACTTCTTTTCTTTCCTTTGACAATTATTTTTCATTGCAGGTGCAAGGCAGTCATTACATTTGGTATCAGAGCATAAGTTATATGATTAACCTGAGTTGATACCATGATCCAATAGAGATAGGGTAGGAGCTATCACCTTAGACTGGATCTAGACTGTATATGTATACAAGAGAGTTTGTATTTTTTAAAAAAAAATATATAGTAGTATATATAGTATATAAGTTGTGTTGCACACACGAGCACTATTAATTTAATTTTCTTTGTGAGAGGCTGATCATCCTTATTATAGAGTAGGAATGATGTGGCATATGAGAAATAATGCTATCGACTCTTTCATTCAGAGTTGAGTAGTGTGTAGGATTAGGGTCACTAACCCTGATTGATAAGAGATGTTCACAGAGATGGAGTGAATATTTTCTAGGATGCCCAAGTTACTTTAAATGATTGTAGTGCTCAAGTGCAAATGGTTAAAGTCGACTTTGCCGAGTTGTATAAAGACTACAAGAATCTAGGAGGTAGGTCGTTCCTCGAAATGGAGTCGTCTATTAAAAGGCAAGATTGGATGGTTACTTCCAAGAGGATCTTCGATGGCTTGGAGTTAGATGATGTAATGAGGTAGAAGTCAATCTCTAGATAACTTTAGGGATGAACAATGAACTAGTGGAGTGCTTCTATAACTTCGATTCCCAAGGATCGATTTACTTGAGATTAGTTCGTAGTTCACTTCAAAAGACGATTTATCTTGACTTTTCCGACGTTGATGTAGGTTAGAGAGTCCACTGATTTGAAGTAAGCAATATTTTTGTATTGGAGTATGTGGCCAAATTCGTTATGCTACCAAAGTATGGTCTATTTTATGTGGATACCACACAGAGAAATAAGGTGATGTATGTAGACGAGTTTCGTGATGATCGGATGCATTATGTGATCATATGGACTCGAAACGTACGACCGTTTATTTGAGATCAAATAAACAAATAATTAAATATTATTATTTTAACCCCTAGATCATATCTCTCTCCCTTAGTATTTTCAATTTATTGTTCCATTAATGAAAATGGCCAACTTCCCCAAATCATTTCAAAAATCAAAATTGGCCAATATACTTCATTAAAAATCATGGGATTTGATTTGATGAGACCATGGAGAAGAGAGCTTCATATTGATATAGGCGATTCAGTGTGTGACATCGATTGGGGTTGATCGTGAATCGTAATAGCCGATTAGGGTTTGAGATCATCGGAGATTTGGGCGACGATAGGTGGATTGGAGATTATCGTTGCATTTCTCTCCAGGACCACACCATCCTACTAGGTTTCCTTGATCGTGATCAACCCTATCAAAATGCGTTCGGTGCTTGGCCAACTTTATGGCATCAGTTCATGATCTCAGGTGATAGATCTAGTGGTATCTCATGGTGATCATTACGAAGAGGATGGGTTAAGGAGTGCATAGACCAAGACAGATCTTTATTTCATTGAGTACTGAGAGTGAAATCAAAAGGAAGATGATATGCACAACTACGTCTTGTGCACATAGACATGGATTTAAAAAGAGGAAGAAGGATTAACGCTAAGCACGATATTTAATTATTTAATTTAATTAATTAATTAACTTATTAATCTCGATTCTTATATGATCCATATCTTTTGATGCGGTTTCTTGCATTGTGCTCATAATCGAGAGATATACAATTTAGCAGTGGTTTGGATAGCATTTGTTAAGGTGAGTGATATTGTCTCTCACCATACTACGATTGGTTGTATAGTATTAGACCGATGTTTTGGAATGATTTTAATTTTGAAATGTGATTTTTCTATACTTATATACCTACTTGATTTTTATAAAAGAAAATAAAAGTATTTTAAAATGATTTATATTGAATATCACATATTTTCCATCGACGTGCCATTTTAGGGAATTATTTGATTTAGGCTATTTTTAATTTCCCCATTGGTTGATATGGATGTATTATACATGTTATATTTATGCTAATTTGAGTGTATGTATGGTTGTTGGCTATATGGTTGCTTTTTTGGTTGTTTGGCTATTTTTGGTTGAATAACGCCGATTAGCGGTGATCGGGTGTTAGGAGAATATCTTGTATGTTGGGGTTTCGTAGACGTGGAAACCTAATGAATGAGATAAGTTGTAGAGTAGTGTTAAAATATGTGTTGATGGATATAAAGACGGAAGATGAGGCTTAAGACTTCAAGATGGATGTCAGACGTTTCTGTTTGGTTTGTACTTATTCATTTTGGTTAAGTACAAGACCAAGGTCGTTGGTATTGACTACTGTAGAGTGGTCAATGTCCATCACTATTGTTGATTGGTAATTTGGCCAATCTTTGGCTTGGACATTGAGGATATTTTATGGTGTGTGATTTAACGGTTTGTTCATGCGACCGACTTAGAGTCTTGATGTGATTGCTCTACAGCAGGCGATTTAGATGGTGAGGCGATGATGTAGTGCTTCAACATGAGAGTTGGTACTTTGAATTATGACTCGATAGTAGGTTCAGAGGTAGATGGTTCAGGACTCTATAGATCATGCTGGAGGTGTTGGCTCGTTCACATCATGGGAGGATGGCGACGTACAATATGAAGAAAAGCCTTGTATCTTCGGTTTATGACTCGTGGAGGTAGTAGGAACCGAAGATTGGGCACTCCGTATCTTTCGTTTGTGACTGGGTAGGGAGTAGGTACCGAAAAGGCTCATGGTGGGATTCATGGAGTGAGGAACGTGGTCGGTTCAAGATAATGGAAATTGTATTGAGCTAGTAGGGCTCAGATGGGTATGCTTGTGCCAAGGGATTGTTGATGACTCGAAAAGTTTTCTATTGTACTCGATGTAGGGTTATTGTATAGCAGGGATGCCCATGGATTGGTAGTGAGGATCCATATAAACTGGACCTGTGGTTTTGGGTTTAGTGTCTAGATTTAGGCTACGAGACACATATCCAGCTTTGGGCTGCGAGATACGAGAGCATAGCCGAGAACCGGGATTTCCACTAGTCCCTTGCTCGGGGGTCATACGAGCTATCATATATTTATAGCACACCGGAAGACGGTTAGTATTTTTTGATGGATGCTATGTTTGTTATAGTTGCTTCACTAGCCACCTGTCACCCTATGGATGTCACACGAGATAGGTATTGTTTATAGGGTTAGCTAGACACCCTGACTTTATTTAGTATGGAGTAGGTATTGTGGATGGAGATACCTAGGTGCCCTGACAGTTTACTGAGTATGGAGTACCCTTTTATGATGTTGTAGGGTAGCATATTATCGATATTATGTGATGACTCTTTGGTTGCAGGGATAGGTTAGGTATGATTTGTATACCCTCTGTTCCATAAATTATATCGACTTTTATAGTACTTTGAGATTGTTTATCGCTCACACTAGACTGTTGTCTGACCCGATGTTTTGTGCTTTTCTTCTTATTATCTCGAGTACTCTTAAATGATTAGATTAGAGAGCAGGTGTGGGTGACATTGGAGTTCTGCGGATGGACTAGCAGGATTTGACGTTTACTCATACTTATATTTGAGCTCGTTATTGTATATTCCACCGTGTGATACTGTGCAGCCTTGGTAGTGTTTGACTTACTATCATTAGAGATGGTTTATCAGTTGAGTTTATGTATCGGTTGTGTAAACTCTTTTACTGTAATATATTACTCTGTGGATCTTATACTCTGATGATTAGTTCACATTGTTATCACTGTCTGAACTGCCTTGTATCTGTGTTGGCTATTATATTTTATTCTATGTGATGTGAAATATACGAAAAGTTATGTGATTAGTTGATGTTTTCCTTTTCTTCTTTTGCATTCTCTTTTCTTCTATTTCCTCTTCTTTACTACTTTTCTCTCATTTGACAACTCCTCTGCATTGTAGGTGCAGGGCTCTCATTATATAGTCGATCAAAAGTCCAAATGTTATTTTATATATGTTGAAGTTGACTATTTATAAATGAATCTGTGCATTAGAATCGCATGATATCATTTTAAATCGCTTAAACAATAAGATCCGAAAAGTCAGGTGTTACATATTGCAATTTTATCATTTTGATTTTGAATATTAATTAATTTTAAATATTTAAATAATTGGTGTTTGAAAATATAAATTAATTATATTCAAATATACGGATTATTTAAATATTTGAATTGTGAATTAGATATTCGAATGGTGAATTAAATATTAATTAAGTGGATTTAATAGTCTTATTTAAGTCCTTTTAATAAATAAATAATAATGGTGAACTCGTTTAATAAATTTGTTTACAATAATAATGGTTTGAATAAAGAATAAGAAAATAATTAGTTAATAAAACGACTTGATTTTTATTGTACTATTTTCGATTAGATTTATTGGATTTTTCATTATTTTTAATTTGGAAATATCTGAATTGTCGTTTGATGTATTTTACAACAAACAATGGTATTTCCATGATTTTAGAGAATAAGATAACCAGTGTGTTTTATTATTGTTTTGAGATCATGTCGCAATATTGTGCGCGATCATATTTTTGTTTTGTCATTTGCGGTTCATACGCGAATGAAACTCTATGTAGCGACGTGCCAGAAATTATAGAATAACATAGCTCAACACTTAACCTAACTATTCACTTTTGCACTTCTCTCTCTTTCATTTTCATTTCACTGTAAACAAAGAAAAAAAGAGTTAAGACACCACTTTAAAATTTCAAAATCAAACAAAATTCTCAACAAAAAATAAGAAGTTTGGATCTTTGAACAAGTTTAGGCGTATGCTTTAAAACTATATGGGTATTGAAGTGTGCGACATCAATTTATGGTACTCGAGTTTGGGGTTCAGTGAACTAGGGTTTGAGGCTAATCGAAATTTGAGAGGAATTAGCTCGAATCAAGTTTGGATCTGAGATCATGGTGCCAAATAGCATGGACGCTGGATTTTTCGTGTAACTCGATCTTGTATTAAAGGGTGCAATAGTTTAGGGTTTGCATGAGGTAGTGTCAAGTTGCGTTTCTATTAGGGCATGCGAGCTCGACGCGTGGGTTGCGTTGGATAGAAGAGGCGGAGAGAGAAGCGTTGGCGAAGCCCGTTCGTCGAATGGTGGAATAGGGGAGGCATGGTGGCACGGTGTACAATGAAAGGTTCTATGTAAGTGTATCGGGAGGGTGTGATTTTTAATTGGGGATATGATGTTTTCTTTAGCCAATTAAGTATAGCGATTAGTGAATTAATTTATATTTAATTAGTTCAAAATCGTAAAAAAATCATATATTGCTCATATAGAGTCGGTTTTGGATGCGGTCAGTTGTGTTAGACTCATAGGAACGTTAGCTATACGTTGGAATTGATTTCATTGGATTTGGAGCTAGTGAAATTTTAGGCTAAAATTGAACGTCATTTGATTTTAGACTAAACTAAAATGCGAAAGCGTCAACTAGAATTTTGGCGAGTTTACTCACCTCTGAATAAATTATATTATATCTATGTTCCTACAGATTATTGTTAAATGCTTGGATATTTTTTTTATTGTTGTTTGATTGTTTGTTTGGATGTAACTTCCGATTTGAAAGGTAAACGACATAAATAACCACTGTGATGCAGAGGACAAAAACAAGTAGAAGTCGAAGTGTACATAGCGAATAGGTCGCTACGGAACACTGTGAAAATTCACACTCAACTATGTGATTTACAAGGGACTTTTGTAGAGAGACCCTGAGGGGTTTCTCGCCAATATTGATTTATTTATATATTGCTTATATTGATGTTTGGATGAAATATTTGTGGCACTGTTTGATTTGTGTAAGTGTTGTTATAGCGATTTTCGCTATGCCGTCAGTTATGAAATATCAACCTCTTAAAGCCTTGTTGTGTGTTGAACTTGAGCTTATATTTTTAGAAAATAAATGTTTGGTTGTGTTTTGGCATTATATTTTCCAGTATTTCGAGAATTTTCGAAATGAAGGATAAGCGTTGATTAAAAATTTATAAGAGGAGTTACAAATTTGATTAATTATCTTCGAAATAATTAACACCGTTTTAAATTTATAAAGAGAATATAAAAATTGATTAATTATCTTTCGAGATAATTATTGTCGTTTTAAATTTATAAAAGATTATAAATTGGATCTAATTGTCTTTCAGGATAATTAATGTTATTTAATTTTATAAAGGTTATTTACCTTAAATATTTTGTAAATTCTTTTTAAATGGGTTTGTAAGGACTATATAAGTATTTGAAAAGAATTGTAGGTTTAAATATATTTAATTATTATTTAACTATAATAAAGTTAATTAATAAATTTATTAATGATGTTTAAGGTTAATTAATCATTTTAATACTTTAAAATAATCATTTTTTATTATGATGTTTAAGATTAGTTGATCATTTTAACAAATGATATATAAAGTGAATTAATTAGTTTAAATAAAATTGTTTAAAATTAATTATCGAATTTAATAAAAGTTTTTCGAAGATTAAAGAACTAATTTAATAAAAGTGATTAAAGATAATTAACCGATTTAATAAAGGTGTTTAAAGTTAATTGATTGATTTATCAAAGGAGTTATAGGTTTGATTAATTAACTATTGGGATAATTAATATGGTTTTAAAGTTATAAAAGAAATATATTAATTAGCTTTCCGGATGATCAACTTTGTTTTAATTTATAAAAGCATTTTAATTGATTTATTATCTTCCAGGTAATAAATAAGAAAAACTTTTAAAAGGAATTGTTTTTTTAAATAAAGCTAAGTGTGAATTATTTTGGGTTTGTAGTAAATAATGTTTTAATGACATTTTTTGACCCTTCTTTTTAATACACATAGAAATATAATTTGCTCTTTAAAAAGGATACTTTCAAGATTGTTTTTAAAGAGTTTTACAAATATTTGTGATGTGAAAACCAAGTACAAGTTTGGGTTTTAAAGTTTAAAAGTTTGATTAGGATATGGAAAAGATAAGAAATTTAATTTCCATAAATGATATCACTTATATGGAAAGGATTTAGTCATACTCTTAGAACTAAACATTGAGGTATGGAAAATCGTTTCTATCTCGAAGGTTAAAATTGTTGTCAAGGCAATGCCTAGAGGTAACACTACCTTAGCTTTCCTAGCTTCATTTTCAATTGAGAGATAGTACCAGTTAGAAATCGACGAGTAGTGGTAAGTGCATGAGATTTAATTTCCATGCATGATCATTTTGATTATTCTCGATAATTGATTTATTGACTATCAATTCAGATTTCTCTTTTTGTATCGTCAGTTTATGACGATTTGTTGCTCATTGAGCGTTAACATCCCTTGTTCGAAATGACTGAAACCAAAGAGCAAGTAAAAGCCAAGCTATGTGAGGTTGCTCCCATTAGGGTATCTTCACATGTACTTTAGATTGAATTCGATGGTATGTGTATGGAGATGTGAAATACTCGAATTCTCTGTAAGGTTGGCAGGGTCTGGCTTGGACCTGTCTGAGAGCCACCAAAGTTCTTAAGTATATTTCCAGAGTTATACTTTCGGTGAGGAAGGAACACCTATAACCCCCCTAATTTTTAATAACATTATTCAGGGGATTTAATTAGAATAAATTAAATCGAATAATGTAGAGTGATAAGGGGATTGAGATTGGTAAAAGAATATAGGTGGCCGTGCCTAATTAAATTGCATGAACTTATAAATGGTTAAGTGTTAAATAATTAAATATAAGGGCATTAGGGTAAATAGCCATATATATTTCTCACCCTTATACTAGTATTCCTTAGCCCTATATGTTCATTTTTGTCACAATCAAAATTATAACCGTAAGGAGAAAGGACCCATCCATTAAGGAGATAGCAAATAAGAGAAAATCAAAGTAAAGCTTAGGATTCAAGCTAGAAGAAATCAATCTCAATCAATCTTCAATTTCTTTATCCATTCTAAGATGAATAATAATTACCACATCTCTATTTGGTTTTATAATCATATGGTATCAGATTTAAAGGATAAATTCATTGTATGATATACTGAACGATGATATGCATGATCAATGATTTATTTGGTTTAAACATGATGGTTTTAAAGGAGATATGAACGGTTTTAGGGTAAAACCAAGATCAAATGATTTTTAAATGCCATGGAAAAATTATTTGTTATGGAAAACATAATTTTGGAGTTGGGTTTCAATTTTCGTAATTTTCCAAGCCGTGGAGAATTAATTATGAATTTTCAAAGGAAATATGGTTATTTGGGTTTATAAATTTATTTAGGAAAATATATTGAGAATTTGGGTCTAAAATTTTGATATGTTAGACAACATGATTAAAGTGAATTTCTGGAATTTTTGGAGATTTTTACTAAGTGATTTAGTATGAAAATTAAATTATTTAAAAGGAGGACCTAAATGATTTAATTGTTTTGTAAATAGGAAGGCTTAATTATTAAAAGTTATCATGTTTTTAGATCTGAGAAAATGAGGCAAATATTATCCAAATTATTTGAAAGTTTATGACATCCAATCTAATGTTCACAAGTAGGCAAGTTTGTTACAAAAAGTTACTTGATTTGGTAAAAACAACCTTTTTGCTTAGAAAAAGGGCTACGCCTTCTTTAGAAGGACCCTTCGATTCAGACCTTCCACCTCGAACCTAGTCGAAACCTTCTAGGTCGAAACTAGTAAACCAATACACATGGTATCATTTAGATGGTACGTAGTGGATTGAAGAAAGGAGGAAGGTATGGTGACGGTATGTTGTTTTGAAGGGGTTGGTTCCTTTGTTTTATTTGGTTTTGAAGGAAAACACTTGCCTATTTATAAAGGGGTTTCGGCACAGTTGAAACCTTTGGTTTCGTAAGGGTATTTCAAAAGAGGCTTTCGAAAGGAAGCCGCTGCTTATGTTTTAAAGAAGTAGCCTCCAAAGGAGTTACTTAGATTTTGTTTAAAGCTTTCGGAAGGGGTAGTTTCGACCAAGTCGAAACCCTTCAGAGAATTGGTGACCTTCCGATGGTATTGAAGACATCAATGTTGTCAAAAGGTTTAGTTGCTCTTATAAGTACAATCCACTTCCTAATGCTTTCGAAAGGGGTTAGGGTTTCAAAGGCAATGGTTTCGAAAGTGGTTTCGAAGCTAACCTTCAATTGTCTTACCCAGATGTTTTAATGCTTTCAAGAGGATGGTTTCGACACCATCAAGCTTCCCCAATACTTTTTGAAATAAAGAATGGTTTCTAATGAGATGTTTTCGCCTATGTTTACTTTAACCGAAAATGATGTTTTAAGTATAAACCCAATGCGTCGAAAGAGTGGACTTTCAATGGCATCGAAGGGTAGCCTTTATTGGTTTCGAAAGAGTACTTTGAAATGGTTTCGAAGCTATGCGTCTATACTATTTGTACCAAAAATGGGCACAACACTCTTCGGAAGTTTTTGAAGAGATAAAAGTTAAGAAAGAAAATTAAAACTGTGGATTATCTAACAAAAACTCCAAATAACAGAAAATAAATTGTAAAGACAAGCGATTTAGAGTGGTTCGGCGTTTTGCCTACATCCACTATGAAGTTTGATGATTTTATTGCTCGATACTTGAAGATTACAATCTCTTATAATGTAGTACAACTGATTTTATATGCTAAGTCTGAATCTAAAGCAGCGGTGGTGATTTGGAGTAAATCTGGTAGAATCTGGGCGCTCTTTAGCTCTTAAAATTGTCCGACCCCCTTTCTGAATGACCAGGGGCTCTATTTACAGGTGTAGGAGGCTGATATTTCGCCTAAATTTCGGGAAGACCGCTTCTGGCACGTGAGGGGGCCCACATGCCCGCTTTCAGGAAATCTGAGCTCGCTTTGGGATCGATTCGAAGCTTCGTTCAAATCGATCAAGAAATCATCCAATCGAAATGAAACTTGGCGTGGACATTCTTCAACATGTACGTAAGCTCCTGTGAAAATTTCATAGCATTTGGACTTGTGGATCTCGAGTTATGATCGATTCAAGATCATGTTATCGGTTGAAAAGCTCCTTCGAATCGATTCCCTTCGAATCGATTCACTCGAGTTGATCGCTTCGAATCGATTCTTATCGAATCGATAGGGTCGAATCGATGTTTCAACGTGCCTTCGTGATGACGTGGTGCGCCTTCTTCGTATTGATCCGACTTTATCTCCGAGTTGACTGGGTCGAATCCATGTTTCTAGCTGCTTTGACGTAGTGGATTCGAGGGAATGTATTTGAAAAGATGTCCGTTCATATCGATCAGGGTACATAATAGTTGATCGATACGAGGTTGTCTCAATAGGGTGGATTCGAAGTAATGGTACCGGATGGATACGAAGTGATTAGCCTTTGTGGATTCGAAGGAATTTATTTCGATGGAGTCGAAGGAATGTTTGTTTGATGGATGCGAACCATGTGGAGTCGAACCGATGGATTCGAACAGAGTGCTCTCCGGTGGATACGAAGTGGATGGAGTCAATCTTGATGGAGTCGAACTTAGGGCCATTTTCTCCAACTTGCATCAATGATATCTTGAGCGTACGAACTCGGATTGACTCAAAACTTGGAACATTGCTTTTCCTGACTCTGCATGACGTGTCTAATTAATTGCAGCCTGATCCGGACTCGGGTAAAATTCATCGATATCTGTGGATATCCAGTGGCTACTCGATGTCGAGAATGTATAATCCATATTCCCCAGTCAGTTTCTTGATATCTCAGCCTTGCCAAAAGGCGGGATAACATTTGCCCCCCAAAGTACGTCTTGTGTAAACATGACGTGCTTTGAAAAGCCGCAGTTTAACGTTGACCAACTACCACATGTTTCGTTGAAAGCTGTATTCTGTATTGCTGTAGCTGACTGTCGTACAGTAGTGATTAGCTGTTTGTTTTCTTGTATTGCATCTTGTATCGATCCTCTCCTGAACCGATGCGAAATTTGAGTCGTAACAATATCCGTCAGTTGTTTTTTTAGGAAGCTTCTTCATACTGATCCTCTCCTGAACCAATATAGAAGGTTGAAGGACTGACATTGTACTGGTGAATTTTGAATTCAGCGGATACAAAATACTCGTTCATATCGATATGTAGTGGATAGAGTCGAACGTGATCTTCGAATTGATGGAACTCTCCGGTAATGGATTCGAAGGGCCTTGTTCGACTCGATGCGATGGTGGATCATGATTCACATTGATGATAATCGATGGATACAAAGTGACTATTCGTATCGACAGGCTTCGTATCGATGTAGGTCGATGAGCTCCTCGAATCGATGGGGTCGAATGTTCTCCTGTCCTTTTTGATGCCATGCTCCTACTCGATGCGATGGACTCGAAGGAAGGTATTTTCCTTGAACTTGCCGCTTCGAATCGATGGGAACCTCCAGTAATCGATTCGAGTGTACTGTTCGAATCGATGTGGAAGACCCGTAATGGACGGTTGCTCTTGACCGGGAGGCGAATCGTCGCATGATCCCCTATATATACCGGGGTCCTATTCACTTTTTCACTTTTTACTTTCGCTCTGAATTCCTGCGTCTTCGAATCGATCTTGCACTTGCATGAATCGAAGCCATCTGCTCTTCTTCGAATCGAACCAACCCCTCCTAATCTCATTCCTCATTTAGGTGGGCGATTCGACTAAGTATTTTAAACTCTGGGATCGATGAAAACTTCTTTTGCTTGCGTTCGTGTCGATCTGAATAGGATCGAATCCAGGGATGAAAAGAAAAACATTTTCTTCGTATCGATCTTGAATGGTGGTCATCGAATCAATCTCGGAAGACAAGACTTGTCGTGGCGTTCGCATCGGTCCGTGGAGGTATGTTGATCGAATCGATCATGGGTGGTTGGTCGATCATATTGATTCGATATGATCGACCTGAGGAGTCGTGGTATACTCACCTACGATCGATTTGAAGATTATACTTCTACGATCGATACGAGGCTACGTTATTCGACACTTGTGGAGTTTTTTTTCCAGAGATCGATTCGAAGGATAAACTTATACTGGATTCGAAAAGAAAAAACCTCTTACCATTTCAACTCGAACTGTATCGATTCGAACAGTATAGATTCGTTCAAGATCGATTCGAACTGTATCAATTCGAACTGTATCGATTCGAACTTCTATCGATTCGAAGGCACACCTCTCTGATCGATTCGAAGTTTCATGGATTCGAACCTTGATCGATACGAACAAGCTTCCATGTATACGAGAATTTCACATAATTATTGGCATGACTCCGATGAGCTTCTCCTTTGCATATTTGGACTGAATTGTAAGACTACACATTTGACTGCCCTTTGAAGCTCGTTGATGGAACTGTAGCTTAATCAAAATATAACGGACTTATACTTGAACCGACCGGTATCATCTGGTTGGCATGGCTGTGACGGTCAGCGATGATGGTTTATTCCAGTCTGATTTTCAGAGTTCTGTTGTTAGCACATTTTGTTTCATTCCATAAAATCTACTTAAGTAATGCATAACACTCGCACTGCACGACACATTCATACATACTTCACTGGGGAATGCATGGGTTTTCTATGAACTTAACGTTGCTTCCTGATAAGTTAGTCAGTTATGGAGTCTTCGAGCTCTCAGCAGCAAGAGGTACAGAGTTCGCCTCCTCCGGTGCTTGAGATTCCTAATATTCCCGCTGACGTAATCGACCCAGCTCCAGACGAATTGCCGGAGGCTATATTTATCGAGGATCCCGTTGATTCCGTACAGTCTAATATCTCTGAGTCTTTATTGGGCCGGATATGCACAAGGCATCATATTTCTCTGGACGATGTATTATTGCCTGGTGCTGATGACAGACCGCATAATCCACCCGAAGGATATACTGCCTTCTACCGCCATGCCTACGCGGCTGGAACTCTTCCTCCTTTTAACCAATACATCAGGGAGATGTTGTCGTACTTAGGAATTGCTCCTTCGCAACTTCATCCCAACGGACATGCGTTGCTGAATAGTGCCTTCGTCATATTTATGGACTGTCTCTTTCGCCCGCCAAGGCCAACCGAGATTAGATATATATTTAATTTCAAGAGTAGGGGCGATAGTCCATCCTTTACATTTTTGGAGGCAGTCAGAAATTGCCAAGTTATTATTGGAGCCTGGACCAGACTTAGCTACTTCAAGAATGAATGATTTTATGTCCGGTCTCCTCCTGGTTTTGCTAGGCGATGGTTGTCTAGACGTAAGTGTCCTAACCTGTTGATGATTCTTCTTGACCAATAGTCTTTTGGCATTGGTATTGACATCTCGTTTCTCTTACAGCCATTATTTCCAGACCCGATGGCGGGTACTTCAAGGGCATAGTCCGAAGTCTTCAAGAAGTTTCGAGCGAGCTGAGACATATCGACTCGGTGTTGAATGACTATAACTTAAGAGCTCTCGGTTTGATCGAAATGAAACAGAGTATAGTCATCGAAGGGATGTCAAAGCCCGCCTCAAAGAAGAAGAAAAACAAGAAGAAGAAGAAAAAGAAAATGGAGAAGAAAACGCTCGGAGTGACAATAACTGAAGTGAGCGATGAAGAAAGGACCCATACAAACGTGGAGCCGATGGCTGATCTTTCGGGCAACTTCGAAGAGTTGGGAGATAGATAGAAAAGCAAGGCCGTCGTTTCCAAAAAACTCAAGTCTAAGGGGTGGAAGTCTGTAGATGTGTCTCCTCCCACTTCCGGAGCCATAATTTTTGAGGCTGCCCCTTCTCATTCGAGAGATACTTTTAAAGGGCTTGACGATATTCCCATCCCGGATTATATATCGATTCCTCATAATCCCAGGTTGGAGGAATTCTAAGATGTTTTAAATATGAACGAGCCCTTTCCTCTAAGTGTGGTCAACACTTCCGGTTGGTTTGGGGGTTTACACATTTACACACACTTCCACAGCACTACATGACTTTCGTATATTAAACATTGTTTTGTAGGATTCTAATATGTAGCTCCTTCTTATCGCAGGTGAGATGTCAGGTCGCGGATCCACCCTGGACAGGCTCCGCAATGTGCGCCGATCATCTTCTTATTACGAGTCCCGTTGGAGGGAATCAGATAGGGACCACGGGCAAGGTTACACTAGCCAGGAGCGCTACGACAGGGATAGAGATTATTGGTGTGGCCGTTCTGGCCATGATCGCACTGACAGAGATCGGGGGCACCAGTACCGATCCCGATCTCGCTCTCCTTCGCCTCCTAGCCCCCGCGTAGATCTCCCTGAAACTTCGCAGCAGCAACAGCCTTCTCAATCTTTAAGGCCCGAGATTCAACAGCCAAGATTTGAGCCAACAACAGCTGCTATAGTTGAACAGGCTCCGGCTGAATTAACGAGTGAAGGAGCTATTAAACTTGCTCAGATGAAAAAGGACTTCCCGGAGATTTGCATGGATGCATACGTCTTCCCTCCTCATCTCAAAAGAATTCCTCCGGATGCTGAGAACATCGCTCATGACTACATCCGTGATTTCTATGCTCAGTATAAGGAGTGGTATAAGGCAGCCGTGAAGGCTTCTAAGGTAGCTTTTGACCGAGCGAAGATTATTGAGGAGCGCGATGCTGACATTGCTAAGAAAGACCGCATCATCCAAGTTCTCCAATCTAATATGGAGTCGTCTCGAAATTCAGAACTCCAAGCACTTAAAAAGCATGATGATGCGGTGGCGAAGATGGCAAGGATGCAGCAGGCACACTGTGCCTTAGTTGAAGGGATGGGCCACCGTTACACCAACGTCGTAGCTGAGCGAGATGTAGCCGTTAAGGAGCTGAATGAGCTCAAGGCAAATCCGCTGAAGTGGTGAAAGAGAAAGGCAATGCAAACACCACCGCTCAGGAGGCATGCGACCAAGTTGTATCCCTTAGAGCCGAACTTGCTGCAGCGGCGGCCAAGACTAAGTCTGCGGAAGCAGAAATTCAAGAAAAAATTATGGTGGAGCGGTCGAGGATGGAAGCCGATTTTGATGATCTCCTGGTCACATATAACACTAATGTGCTGGAGCATAGAAATTTATCGTGGCTGGGAGATGACTCTATGACCTTGTACAACGCCTGGACTAGGCTGGTGGAGGAGAAGAAAGCGGCGCATCCAGATGAAACACTTGATGATTTTGAGCTCGAGATGCGCTTTCTCACTGAAGATGAGAGGAAAGTTCTTCATGAGGTGGTGATTTCTGTGGCGAGAGAGAGACTTGGCGCTCAACATATAGAGACAGGAGAGGGTTCGGGGATCGAGCATCACAAAGCAAGTGTTGGAGCCGTAATTCTGACATTGCCCGAAGCCATTGGTGCGGTCGATCTCCAGCCCGTCCCTGCTTATAATCCGGACCAGCCGCAATTGTCTTCCGCCGATACCCTTGCCTCTGCTCCTGCCCATGCTCAGGGTCAGGCTAAGGAAGGTATTTGAACGCTTCCCGTATACACTTAGTGTGATGAACCTGAAGCAATACACTTGGCTAATAATCTTCGCTTTTCCGCATTTTAATGACTGAAGCCGTTGTCTCTGCGCCTCTTGCATCACCAGTTGTATATCAAGCACAAAGGGCTATCGTCACCGAGGCCATTATGACATCTACCGTGGTCGGCGCAGAAGGAGAAGCAAGCATGCTGTCTTTTGACGCTCAGATGATTGAGGAACTTCTCAGTCAACCCAATGATCCCTTCGCCGATCCATCTTATGCCATGAGTGGGGTCGCTCCAGCTGTTAGTTTGTTTATACCAGCCACTGGCACATCCAGCGCGGCCCAAGCATCTCGTGAGGATGAAGTTTTGGCTGAAATCAGTGCTGAGATGGCAGCAGTGACCGCCAGTATGAATCCGTCTGGGCCTGCCCCGCTAATGATGATATCACCGGGCGGCACTGTGGTTATTGAAGATGCTCCTGCCCCACTTCCTGTTACTGCTCCTATGCCTCCAGCTTGACCCTCCAGGAGAATCTCTGTTGCCTCAAGCTCCGAGGAAGATGTTGACATTATGTCACCATCGGAGGACAAATCGGAGAAGAGTAAGAGAGTGAGGAGGAAGTTGGGTAGTGGATCTAGTGGGACTACCCCGAAGAAGAAACCAAGGAAGAAGAAAGATTGAATTCTTTCTTTAGTTTGCTGTTGTGTCCGGGGGTAGTGTTTTGTTTTGTGGACTTTTCTATAGCCATGTATAGATGTGGACTCGACCTCCACTAGTAGGAATTATTTGAACCATTTTGTAATCGGATTCTTTTTGTTGATAATGGAAATGAAAGTATATTCCCTTTTGTCTTCAACTCGATATGTGTTTTGGTTCTGCCCCCAGTCTTGGGGATAAATATGGAGTTGACGTATGTTTATACTCTGTCTCACACTCTGGGAGTACGGAGTTAAGTAAATGTTTATACTCCGCCTCGCGCTCTGGGAGTACGGAGTTAAGTAAATGTTTATACTCTGTCTCGCCCTCTGGGAGTACGGAGTTAAGTTAATGTTTATACTCCATCTCGCGCTCTGGGAGTACGGAGTTAAGTAAATGTTTATACTCCGTCTCGCGCTCTGGGAGTATGGAGTCAAGTAAATGTTTATACTCCGTCTCGCACTCTGGGAGTACGGAGTTAAGTAAATGTTTATACTCCGTCTCACACTCTGGGAGTACGGAGTCAAGTAAATGTTTATACTCCGTCTCGCACTCTGGGAGTACGGAGTTAAGTAAATGTTTATACTCCGTCTCGCACTCTGGGAGTACGGAGTTAAGTAAATGTTTATACTCCGTCTCGCACTCTGGGAGTACGGAGTTAAGTAAATGTTTATACTCCGTCTCGCACTCTGGGAGTACGGAGTTAAGTGGAGGATTGTCGTGTATCAACCCAATCTTAGCCTGACGTGGTGGCTTGCCCCCGAGCTCGGGTTTTATTTAGTGAGTGGCCGGTCGTATCACAGCCACTCCCTTCTTGAATAAATTCCACTACGTGATGGAATTTAGCTCTTCGTGCATCGTGATGTTATACATTGTATTTAATGAATCACAGCTCTGGCTCGAAGAGATGGCATTTTATTGCTGAAATAAGAAAATATGGCAAAGTCAGTTGCCTTATTACAAATTCTAATTTCGAAATGCAAAAGTAAATTGCTAAATGGAAAAATATAATAAAATAAATAAAGCCTGTCATATGTAGTAGCGACGGAGACTCTCGCTGTTCCAGGCTCTCGGTAAAACAAGACCGTCAACGGTCGATAGTTTGAATGTGCCATCTCTGAGTCTTTGTGTAATCATGTACGGTCCTTCCCAATTTGGTTTCATGTGTGAAGGAACCAGATAGATTCTCTTGAGGACAAGATCGGCGAGTTCAAAAGTTCGGGGTCGAACTTTGGCATTGTACAACCGGGCGACTCGACTTCGATATGCGGCCGCTCTCAAATTAGCCTCTTTCCGTTTCTCATCCAATAGATCCAAAGATTCAGCAAGTAATATAGCATTTGTTTTCGGATCATAATAAGTCACGCGGTGGGAAAATACTTCCGTCTCGACTGGAATAACAGCTTCCGAGCCATAAGATAAGGAAAATGGGGTGTGTCCGGTTGTGGTCTTGTGAGTTGTTCGATAAGCCCATAATGCCATAGGAAGTTCATCAACCCATTTGGCCCCAGCCTTTTCCAGTCGTTTCTTTAGGATGGATTTTATAACTTTTTTAACAGCTTCGACCTGACCGTTTGCCTGTGGATGTGCAACTGCTGAGAATTTTTTATGGATATGAAACCGTTGACAGAAATTCTTGAACTCAGAACTCTCGAATTGGGCTCCATTATCGGTGATGATGGTATGCGGGAGTCCAAATCGACAGATGATATTGCGAACTACAAAGTTTATTACTTTCTTTGTCGTGATCATTGCGAGAGCTTCGGCTTCGGCCCATTTTGTAAAGTAGTCAACGGCGATGATGGCGTACTTCGCACCACCCTTTGCCAGAGGTAGAGCTCCGATGATATCGATGCCCCACATAGCGAATGGCCAGGGACTGACCATTTGAGTTATCTCGGTAGGTGGGGCCCTTGGAATTCGGGCGTGTTTCTAGCACCTATCGCACTTTCTGGCATAGTTTGCTGCATCTCAATTCACTGGTGGCCAATAGTATCCATATCGGAGTATTTTCTTAGCGAGAGCTTGTCCACCGGTGTGATCGCCACATTCTCCTTCGTGTACGTCATGTAACACTCGTTTGATTTCATCGTGCGTGATACACCGGAGGAGAGGAACAGAATAACCTCTTCTATACATGACTCCGTCCTGAATGATGAACCGTGAAGCTTTTCGTAGAATTTTCCTTTTCTCATTTCTATGCTCAGGTAATGTCCCATTCTCAATGTAATTTCGATAAGGAGTCATCCATGATTCTTTACTGGGAGCAGTTTCAAACACACCATTCGTCTCTATTTGATCGATGCTTGGGGAGGACAAAGTTTCAATGGGGACAAGTCCCATTTGCTGTGCTTCACCTGTGCTGGCTAACTTCGCCAAGGAATCGGCTTTTTGATTGCGATCTCGAGATATATAATAAATGGCATAATAATCAAACTGACTCAGTATTTCCTGAACTCGAGCCAAGTAAGCAGCCAACCTTCGGTCTCTTGCTTGATACTCCCCTCGTACTTGACACACAACCAATTGTGAATCACAATAAATTTCCACAGTGATAATTCTCAAATCTCTGGCAAATTTTAATCCAGTCAATAGGGCTTCATATTCAGCTTCATTGTTGATTGCGTGAAAATCAAACTTCAAAGCATAGCATATAGATCGGCCTTCGGGGGTTTCAAGTACAACACTAGAGCCCGAACACCGATCGTTTGATGCACCGTCAGTATATAGTTTCCAGATGTATTCGGGGGATTCACTGGTTTCAGGCAAGTCCTCTAGAACAGTAAATTCAGCTATGAAATCGGCTAGGACTTATCCTTGAATGGCTCTCCGCGGGGCATAAGTGATGTCAAACTGACTCAGTTCAATGTTCCACTTGAGTAACCTACCAGACGTCTCAGGCCGCGTGAGGAACTATCGTAACGGCTGATCGGTATACACAGTAAGTGGATGAGCTTGGAAATAAGGGCGAAGCTTTCTTGAGGCAATGACCAGGCAATGAGCCAATTTCTCCAATCTTGGGTAATTTCTTTCAGCTCCTGTCAATCGTTTATTAACATAGTAGACCGGTTTCTGCACTCGGTCTTCTTCTCGAACCAAAGCAGCGCTGATGGCATGCACCGATACTGCCAGATAAAGATATAACTGTTCGTGATCAACCGGCTTTGACAGGATCGGTGGTGTGGAGAGATGTTGAACCAGCGATCGGAATGCGTCTTCACACTCCATGGTCCATTCAAAGTTTCGCTTTCCCTTCCGAATCAGATCGAAGAAAGGAATGCATTTATCAGTGGATTTTGAAATGAACCTGCTTAATGCTGCTACCTTCCCGTTGAGACTCTAGACTTGCTTTATGGTTCTTGGAGTTTGCAAGTTCCTTATTACCCAGATCTTTTTGGGATTCACCTCTATCCCACGAGCGTTGACGATGAAACCGAGGAACTTTCCGGACGCAAAGCCGAAGTGACACTTTAATGGGTTGAGTTTCATTCCATATTCTCGAAGGATGCAGAACATTGAATTTAAGTCTTTGATGTGATATGTGGAAAATCGGGACTTTACTAACATGTCGTCCACATAAACCTCCATGGTCTTCCCGATCTGATCAGCGAACATCCGATTGACCAAGCATTGGTATGTTGCTTCGGCATTCTTTAAACCAAAAGGCATGACTCTGTAGCAGTAGAGTCCCAAATCGGTCAAGAAACTGGTATGTTCTTGATCGGGCAAGTGCATAGGTATTTGATTATAACCAGAATAAGCATCCATAAAAGATAACAATTCATGGCCAGCCGTTGAATCTACAAGCTGGTCAATTCGAGGAAGTGGAAAACTATCTTTTGGACAAGCCTTGTTTAAGTCAGAGTAGTCGATGCAAGTTCTCCATTTCCCATTTGGTTTTCGAACCAACACTGGATTTGATACCCATTTTGGATATAAAGCATCTCGGATGAACCCATTTGATTGTAACTTGTCAACCTCCTCTTTAAGGGCGGCAGATCTCTCTGGGTCCATACCACGCCTTTTTTGCTTGACCGGAACATGTCGCGGATCAATATTCAGGGAGTGACTTGCGATGTTTGGTGAGATCCCGCACATATCAGAGTGTGTCCAGGCGAAAACATCGAGATCCGCTTGAAGAAATTCAACCAATTCCTGTTGTATCTGTTTTCCCAGTTGAGATCCAACTTTTAGTACTTTTGAGTCGTCATCCTCACTGACCGGGACGTCCACAGTCAGTTCGGCTGGGGAAGCTTGGTTCTCTTTAGATTCGTCTTTATCTTCGTTGTCTCTAGGGTCAAGATCTTTAAGGAATTGGTAGTGGTGCCCGGGCCGGGGCCCAGGCGCTAGTTGTCAATCATCAGTGAAACGGACGCAGAGAGATTCCTCTACGCCCTTCCCTTTCTCCTTTCTCTGCGCCTCGCACAGTTTAGCAACATAACAGGCTCTTCCTGCTACCTGATCTCCTTGAATGACTTCGATCCCGTGATCAGTGGGGAACTTCAGAGTCAAACACCACGGGGCAATGGCTGCCCTGAATTCAGCAAGGGCTGGTCGGCCCAAGAATGCGTTATAAGGTGAATCGATGTCTAAAACAACAAACTGCAACAGCCGGACTCTCCAGCGCTCTCCAACTCCCAGCTCCACTGGCAGCTCTACTATCCCAGTGGGTATTGTAGCACTCCCATTGAAGCCGTGAACTCGAGATTGGCAAGGCTTCAAGTCCTTAGCTTCCATTTTCATTAAATCATAAGCCTGTTTGAGTAAAATGTTTACAGAACTCCCACTGTCAACCATGATCCTCTTCATCCAAGCAGGACCAACCTGGGCAGATATGACCAGTGGGTCGATTGTTGGGGCTTCGATTTTATCAGCGTCTCTACTTCTAAATATGATATCATCAGACATTGTCTTTTGTTGCTTAGCCGAAGTTCCATCTTCGCAATTACTACAGCATTCGAAGTTCGCATGCCTGATAGAGCTAGCATACGACTCCATTTCCCTCCAGCTTCTGTCTGCTGGATGGGGACCACCACTTATGGTATTTATAACTAGCCTTCCACCTGTACGAGCAGGTTCCTCTTGTCTTTCTTGATTTTGTGTGCGATTTTGATTTGAAGGGCCTGCACCACTAGACTGCGGCGCCCGTACGAATTGATCTAACTTTCGCTCCATGATCAACTTTTCAATGAGGTCCTGCAAATGTCGACACTCATTAGTATTGTGGCCGTAACTTTCGTGAAATCTACAAAACTTCCCTGTTTGAATCTGCCTCTCCGATGATTGCTTCAGAGCAGGCTTCTTATACTGCACAGTGTTGTAAGTTTGTAGGTACACATTTTCCAACGATGTATTCGATGGTGTGTAATTATCGAACATTGGGGCCCTACGCCGTGGGCCTCGATTTGGATCTCTCTTCTTATCTTGACCATTGTTGCCTCGCGGTTGGGTTTGTTTGTTCTGTATATTCAACTGAACTTTCCCGGAATTGTCACCGGACTGTTTAACTGCTACATTACTTTGTATTCCTTCACTTCTGGGCCTTGCATCGTCTTGCTTCCTAGACTGTTTCACGTCCTCTTGCCGTAAGAATTGAGCGGCTTTGGAGTAGAAACGGTCCAACGATGCGGGTGGTTTTCCAGCTAACCAATTTCCAAACTCAGAATCGGGATCAATTCCTTTTGTTAACGCCATCTAAATCGAGTTATCGTTGGGATTACTAATCTCCACACATGCCGCATGGAATCTCTCCAAATAACGCCTGAGTGTTTCCCCATGAGCTTGGGTAACACTAGACAGGGTGTTAACATCTTTAGGTCTAGCGACATGCATGCGAAATTATTCGACAAATTTCTTAGCCAGTTGATCAAATGAAGAGATAGATCTAGGTGGTAATCTTGTAAACCACATCGTTGCAATTCCTCCTAGAGAGATGGGGAAACTTTGACACTTTACTACATCGTCAGCCCTTGCGGCGCTCATTGACCATTCATATTTCAAAATGTGTTGATTGGGATCAGAATTTCCTTCGTACATAGGGAGAGTTGGCATTCTGAATCGCCGAGGAGGATCAGCGTATATAGTATATCATCCGTGAAAGGAGTACGACTACGAGAAATTCCCCAATCATCGTTGGTAAGGCCTTGGCTTTCGCGGATCATCTGACGTATCATAGTTGAAATATCGGGCATCGCTACATTTTGAGCATGTTGAGCTAAGATGTGGTCGGGTTCCACAGCGTGAGTTTGGACCGGGCGCTGTCGGCGGTCCAAGTTTCGCCTCCTTGGCTCAGCATCTTCTGGGACGTATGGTTCAGGAGTACGTCCACGCTGCTGATTATTTAGATCAGGAAGATTTCGGGTATCAACTCTTGTTTCCACCGTGGCAGCTGTGGCATGATTGTCCGTGGTATATTATGGAGTAGGGCCTCCTCGTGCTGAGGGCCCTGCTTGGAAGCTGGTCGACGGTCCTGCCCTTAACTGTCCAACGGTCAAGGCTGGTTGATATCCTGTAGTGTGTGCATGACTCCCGTTTAATTGAGGATGGGTAGATCTGTGATAATAGTCAGATGAGGCGGAACTTTCAGTAGATGAACGGGAGATATCATCCCTCCTGGACCTTCTGCGGCCTCGGCGGTTCAGTTGGTTGGTCAATTCAATATTAGCACGCAACTGTTCGGCCAACTGTTGCCGACTTTGAGTCAATTCCTGGAGTAACACGTGGAACTCTTGTCTGGTGACTGGCCCAGACGGATCGGAGTGAGCAGTGTTGTCTTGATTGGATGGCTGCTGTTGTGTAGGATTCTGTCCATCCCTACCTTCTTGACCAGCAGCTGTAGAGGCAGTTCTTGTGCTAACCATCTTGAGTAGTGGATTCCTTTCCTAGAGTTTATGCAAATCTGAGTAGAATGGAAGGATTCTAGATTTGAGATCTGGATCTTCCTCTTAGATTTATGCAATCCGGTATCGATGGTAGATCCTAGGAGCAGGAGAAAAAGCTGGTTTTCTCAGTGAAAGCACCAAAGTGTTTGTACCAAAAATGGGCACAACACTCTTCGGAAGTTTTTGAAGAGATAAAAGTTAAGAAATAAAATTAAAACTATGGATTATCTAACAAAAACTCCAAATAACAGAAAATAAATTACAAAGACAAGCGATTTAGAGTGGTTCGGCGTTTCGCCTACGTCCACTATGAAGTTTGATGATTTTATTGCTCGATACTTGAAGATTACAATCTCTTATAATGTAGTACAACTGATTTTATATGCTAAGTCTGAATCTAAAGCAGCGGTGGTGATTTGGAGTAAATCTAGCAGAATCTGGGCGCCCTTTAGCTCTTAAAATTGTCTGATCCCCTTTCTGAATGACCAGGGGCTCTATTTATAGGTGTAGGAGGCTGATATTTCACCTAAATTTCAGGGAGACCGCTTCTGGCACGTTAGGGGGCCCACATGCCCGCTTTTAGGAAATCTGGGCCCGCTTTGGGATCGATTCGAAGCTTCGTTCGAATCGATCAAGAAATCATCCAATCTAGACGAAACTTGGCGTGGACATTCTTCAACATGCACGTAAGCTCCTATGAAAATTTCATAGCATTTGGACTTGTGGTTCTCGAGTTATGATCGATTCAAGATCATGTTATCGGTTGAAAAGCTCCTTCCAATCGATTCCCTTCGAATCGATTCACTCGAGTCGATCGCTTCGAATCGATTCTTATCGAATCGATGTTTCAACATGCCTTCGTGATGACGTGGTGTGCCTTCTTCTTATTGATCCGACTTTATCTCCAAGTTGACTGGGTCGAATCCATGTTTCTAGCTGCTTTGACGTAGTGGATTCGAGGGAATGGATTTGAAAAGATGTTCGTTCGTATCGATCAGGGTATACAATAGTTGATCGATACGAGGTTGTCTCAATAGGGTGGATTCGAAGTAATGGTACCGGATGGATACGAAGTGATTAGCCTTTGTGGATTCGAAGAAATTTATTTCGATGGAGTCGAATGAATGTTTGTTTGATGGATGCGAACCATGTGGAGTCGAACCGATGGATTCGAACAGAGTGCTCTCCGGTGGATACGAAGTGGATGGAGTCAATCTTGATGGAGTCGAACTTAGGGCCATTTTCTCCAACTTGCATCAATGATATCTGGAGCGTACGAACTGGGATTGACTCGAAACTTGGAACATTGCTTTTTATGACTCTACGTGACGTGTCTAATCAATTGCAGCCTGATCCGAACTCGGGTAAAATTCATCGATATCTGTGGATATCCAGTGGCTACTCGATGTCGAGAATGTATAATCCATATTCCCCAGTCAGTTTCTTGATATCTCGGCCTTGCCAAAAGGCGGGATAACATATACTTTAACATGGTCGAAAGGTTTCAAAAGGGATGTTTTAAAGTATTCGAAAGGTAGGAGCCTAATGTTTAAAGATGGATTTTTATGCTTTCAAAAGAAGCCATTCTATGAGGTGAAAGCAAAGGTTTCGAAGGTTTTAAAAAACCAAAACTCAAATTTTGAAAGGAAAAACACTTGGCTTATATAAATGAGTTTTGTAATGACTTTAAGTATGTAAATTTGAAGAAGTATTGCCTTGATAAAAATAAGTTAAAAGGATTAACTATGTTTTATACGAAAAGTATTTCAAGGATCTAAAATCCGAAGGAGTGGTATTGTTAAATTGTTATATTTGCTTCTTTAAATATGAATATATTCACATGATAAAGGACCCATAAACTATATTTTGGGGATAAAGGGGTAGAAGAACCAACTAGATTAACCTAGTAGTGAATATAAATTGATTACTTCTGAAAGGGTAGAATTGCATCCAAGGAGTCAGGGAGACCAAAATATAGGATGCTTAAACTTTGAAGTTTTCCAAGAGACTGGTTTAAATTGATTAAGCTAATTTTTTTCCCCTTAAACTCTCGGGTACTCAATTGATTTTGAGTAGTTTGAGATTTAAGGTTTTCAGGTTCTCTTCTTAGACGAATAAAGCTTCCGGAGGCATGCAGGAGGCAGTTAATTATTTAGTGCTATCTTTTTCCGTTGTGCATTTGGATGTAAAGGCAGATTTATTAGCCTTATTATATACTTTGTTCAACCAAGGTGGCATCTTCATATGTCGCTTTTGGCGTATGTGTAATAATTATATTTTGCTGAACCTGTTAAGTTTTTTGGGATTATGTAATGAACATGAATTTTATTGAATGGAATATGGAAACATGTTTTTGAATTGTTAAAATTTTCTATATTGTTGTGATCTGTGTATCAATGCATCTAGCACCGCTGTATTTGGTCGCCGAGGATTAATAACTATGGATGACTGCAGTATCCATAGCCGTTAGTTTTGGGCTTCCAAGTAGGGGGATGTTACAAGTTGGTATCATAGCATAGGTTTATGAAACTTTAAAAGAAAAGTTAAACCTAAAAGCCTTTTCAAACATAATCCAATGATTTTGAAAATATGATCAGGGTTCGGTTAACGTTATAGTACCATACTTGTATTTGACATATAGGCATGTATCTAAGTACGAATTCCCCTCTCTCTTAGACCATTCTTCTATATCTTACTAAAACTCGTATGCAGATTTACGCGAAAGTGGATATGGAAGCAAAAAACGGAAGATGAAATCTAGGTGAAGGAAGTACCACAACCAACGGAAATGCTTGACCTAATACCAGGAGGAATCAAAGTCGACAGGCTAATGCTAATCCAAATGCCGAAGCCAATGTAGGTGCTGGAAATCCGCCAGTAGATGCGAGGATGGTGTATCAGTTGTTGGCCAATCTTTTGCAAGCAGGAGCTGCTGGTAATGTTGGAGGAACTAATCTTGTAGCTCCAGCTGGGTACAATTACGCTAGGCTGAGCGGAGACTACACCAGTTTGGTTGGAAAGCCATTTATTGGAACGGAGGATCCTACAGAAGTTGAGAATTGGCTTTTGAACTGTGAGAGGATCTTTACCGATCTTGGCTTGGATAATGGAGAAAAGAGAAGGCTAGCCTCTATATAGTTGCAAGGGTTAGCGCTTCACTGGTGGAACAGTGTGACAACTGAAGTTTTGGAGGAAGAGCTGACATGGGCTGATTTTAGAAGGAGGTTTGAGCAAAGGTTCTTGTCTGAAGTTGCCAAGTCGGCATTGATGAGGAAGTTAATGGATCTTGTCAAGGAGATATGTCGGTGATCGAGTACACTACTAAGTTTGACAAGCTATCTCGATATGGATATGCTTTGGTTGACACTGATATAAGATAGAATGAGAGATTCATTCGAGGATTGAGGCCAGAGCTAGGTTGAATGACCATGACTCATGTCAGAGAGCCTTGTAATGTGGTGGTGGAGATGGTCATCCACCATGAGGAGATGCTGGCTGTTTCAGCTAAAGAGAAGCCAATTGAGTCCTAGGGTCCTCAGGGAAAGAAGAGGAAATTCTTTAAGAAGAAAGGAGCCTAGAAAGGGGATGTTGCTAAGAAGGCAAAGGCAGATTTAGTGTGTTATAAGTGTGATAAGAAAGGCCATTATGCTTATGAGTTCCGGACGGGCAAGGTGAAGAAGCCTGCATAGGAGAAGAATGTGAAATGCTTCAACTATGACCAAGTTAGACATTACAAGAACCAGTGTCCCAAGCCAGTCAGGGCGGACAGAGGGAAGGTTTTTGCTATTGGACCACCATCTTCTTCTAGGTCTACTACAGTAGAGAAAGGGAAAATTGTGATGGAAGGTAAGTTTTTGATTTAAAATATACCTGTTAGGGTAATATTTGATACCGGTGCATCCCATTCATTTATATCATAGTGTTTGGTTGATAGGTTATGCATAGAACCCACATACCTTGTTACTTCCTTAAGGGTTGCGAATCCAATAGGAGGGTATGCAACTCTAGGGATGAGATGTGACCAGCTAGAACTAGATTCGTTGGGTCATAAGTTTGCATGCAGTTTGTATGTT
Source organism: Allium fistulosum (assembly GCA_030737815.1). Lineage (NCBI taxonomy): Eukaryota > Viridiplantae > Streptophyta > Magnoliopsida > Asparagales > Amaryllidaceae > Allium > Allium fistulosum. The sequence goes on along the minus strand of CM060902.1, from coordinate 319,837,278 downwards.
TTTGATTTTGTAGATTTCAGGATCATTTTGGGTATGGATTGGTTGGGTAAGTATGAGGCTAGTATATTTTGCCAGGATAGGGAAATATCATTGAGACACCTAGATAGTCATAACCGAATCATCTTCTCAGTGGAGAATTCCAATAAGAGTGTTTGTGTTTTGTTAAGTGCCATGGAGGTTGGAGAAGAGTTAAGTCAGGTTTGAGTGGCAAGGGAATTTGCAGATGTTTTTGAGTCAGTTATAGGACTCCACCGAAACGAGCTGTTGAGTTTTAAATAGATCTTATACCAGGAATAGAACCTGTCAGTAGACCACCTAGCAGGAAGACATCGAAAGAGATGAAGGAATTGAAGGTGTAGTTAGGGGACCTTGAGGGAAGGAATTTTATCAGACCAAGAAGTTCGCCTTGGGAACGACCACGGTGTTCATGAAGAAACCAGATGGGTCATTAAGGATGTGCATTGACTATCGTAAGTTGAATGAAAGGACGATCAAGAATAGGTACCCTCTGCCAAGAATAGATGATATTTTTTATCAGTTAAGTGGAGCCAAAGTGTTATCCCAATTGGATTTGGCGACGGGGTTCCATCAGTTGAGAGTGGCGGAGGATAGTATTCCTTTGACAGCATTTCAGAGTAGGTATGGTTCATATGAGTGGTTGGTGATCCCATTTGGATTGACAAATGCACCTGATTTCTTCATTGATTTGATGAACTGGGTTTTCCGAGAGCACTTGGATAGGTTCGTGATGGTATTCATTGATGATATTTTATTGCACTCAAAAGATGAAAGAGAGCATGAGATTCATCTTAGAGTGGTGCTGGAAACGCTGAGGTAGAATTAGCTGAAGGCGAAGTTTTCCAAGTGTCATTTTTGGATGAAAGAGGTTAAGTTTCTTGGTCACATAGTTTCAAAGGAAGGATTGTCAGTTGATCCAGTTATGATTGAAGCTGTCAATAATTGGAAGAGACCAGAGATGGTAACCGAGATCAGGAGTTTACTTGGACTTGCTGGCTATTACCGGAGACGGCGACACCTTTGACTAAGTTGACCAGGAAAGATGTGAAGTATATTTGGTCCAACAAATGTGAGGAAGGGTTCCTTAAGTTAAAGTATTTGTTGACTAATGCACCAGTGCTAGTAGTTCCAGATGATAACCAAGGGCTGGTAGTATACACTGATGCATGTGGAACTGGATTGGGAGCAGTATTGATGCAGAAGGGTAAGGATATTGCCTACGCATCTAGGCAGCTTAGACCACACAAAGTAAGATATCCTACTCACGACTTGGAGTTGGATGCGATGCTTTTTCCTTGAAGATTTGGAGGCATTATCTCTTAGAGGAGAGATTTGAGTTTTTTACCGATCATAAGTCATTAAAGTATTTATTCTCTCAGAAGGAGTTGAATATAAGGCAGTAGAGATGACTGGAATTTTTGGCTGCTTATGATTTCGGTATAGAGTATACTCCTGGGAAAGGAAAAAAGGTAGCAGATGCTCTCAGTAGGAAACATCAGAATGTAATGTTAGCAATATTGGCAGAATGGAAGGATCTAGAAGCCTTGGCCAGTTGTGGTGTGCAGTTGAGGTCTAATGCTAGTTCTAGTCAGGGCACTGCCATGTTGTCTTGTTTAGAAGTTCGACCAGTGCCAATCGAGTGCATAACTTCTAAGCAGAGAGGAGATCCAAATTTAGCCGAGAGGATAAGAAGGCTTGAGGTTGGATCAGAGATTGATGACCTAAAGGATTTTAGTCTTGACCAAAGAGGATGGTTGAGAAGGAAGGGACAGTTATGCGTTCCGAATGTAGAGAACTTAAGGGGAGAAGTTTTGGAAGAATGTCATCGATCCAAGTTTACGATTCATCCTGGAGGGACCAAGATGTATCGAGATATGAAGAGGAGCTTCTATTGGGAAGGCATGAAGAAGGATGTTGGCTTGTAGGTTAGGCTGTGTGTAAACTATTAACAAGTAAAGGCCGAACATCAGAAGCCGAGTGTGTTGATTCAGCCTTTAGAGATTCCAGTATGGAAATGGGACTCGATATCCATGGATTTTATAGATGGGTTGCCAAGGTCAAGGAGAGTAAATGAGAGTATATGGGTTATTGTGGACAGGTTGACCAAGTGCGCCCATTTCAATCCAGTAAAGTCAACCAGAACGACACCTATTTTAGCAAAGTTGTTCATGAAGAACATAGTTAGACTTCATTGGATTCCTAGTAGCATAGTCAGTGATAGAGATGCATTATTCACTAGCGAATTTTAGAGGAGTTTACAAGAAGTATTAGGTACCAAGCTCAAGATGAGTACAACATATTATCCACAGACGGATGGGCAGATAGAGAGAGTCAATAAGGTACTCGAGAATTTATTGAGAGCTTGAGCATTAGATTTTGGTGGATCTTGGGAAGACTACCTACATTTGATTGAGTTTTCCTATAATAATAGTTATCAGACTAGTATAGGAATGACTCCTTTTGAAGCTTTTTATGGAAGACCATGCAAATCATCAGCATGTTGGTTGGAGATAGGAGACGGATTGATCTTAGGTTCAGATTTAGTTAGAAATGCGCCAGAAAAGATCGAGTTAATCCAAGGACAGATGAAGGTAGCTCAATCTAGACAGAAGATTTATGCTGATAAGAGGCGCAAAGACCTAGAGTTCTCAGTGCGAGACAAGGTTTTTATTTAAGTATCACCGATGAAGGGTGTGGTACGATTTGGAGAGTCGGGAAAGTTAGCCCTGAGACATGTTGGTCCATTCCAGATTGTAGAAAGGATTGGAAAGCTCGCGTATAGAATGGAGTTGTCGAGCAATATGGCAGGAGTCCATGATGTATTCCCTGTGTCTCATCTTCGCAAGTTTTGCACGATCCAGAGGCTACTATTCCTCGGACAGAGTTGGAGGATTTGATAGTAGAGCCTGATTTGACTTTTGTTAGACAACCAGTTCGGGTTGTAACGAGGGAGGAGAAGAGATTGAGGACCAAGACAGTCAAGTTGGTGAAAGTTTAGTGGAGCAACAACGAGAAAGACTGTACTTGGGAGATAGATGACATGATTCGAAGGCTTATCCTGATCTGCTTTGATGGTATGTCTATATTAGATTTATATAGATTAACTACTAGTCAGGTAGGCTAGTATGGATGTTAGGAGTCGTTACTGATGATTGCTAAGTTTGCTACTTTGCCTTTACTGAATTTCGAGGATGAAATTCTTTAAGGAGGGGATCCTGTAACAC